>OZ012679.1:155517198-157917198 GCA_963942445.1 Argyra leucocephala
AAATTAATGTGACCAATGGTCATTTTCATAATTTTTCACAAAAAAAATAAGTTCAAAGAAAACTTAGAAAAATATTATAAATGACAGGCATGGCGTAGAAATGTTTATTTAATATTTAATTTTGACGTAATTATAATATTTATATATAATGTATATATATGTATATGTGTGTATGTATATTTTAATTAAATATATTATTATTATACAGATCAGGTGTAGCAAACTAACGGTTGATAGTCCTAAATGTTTTTTTTCACAATTCGAACTGTAGGAAAATGGTTGAAATTATTGTAGGAAAATTATTTGAATGAAATTTAGTTTACGACAGTCATTTGACATCACATGTCTTGTTTTTAAATATCGGGACCAGTAATATTAATTATTTAGTAATATTAATTATACTTTTCAGTAGGATACAATTCCGATTTAAACTAATGAAATTCATTAATTCACCTAACCTGCAGCCTTATAGTTAGGAATTTCAAATTCATTAAAACATATATTTAAGGATATATGTGACTAAAATATTATACAACAGTTTGAAATTATACAGCTTTAGTAGAAAATATTAATAAATGTTAAAATCAGATTTATTTAAATTACTTCAAATACTCCTATTCGATTATTGAACAAATTTTCCAAATGAGGGAAACATTGAGATATTAATCAGGTTTCAACATTAATGAACGCTAAGATATTCTATTACTACTACTCACATTAAATTATTCACATAACCATCACTTGTTTTCTATTACATGTACAATTTTTTTTTTCATAATTTTTTGATACTTTTTACTTTATAATATTTATATTATTTTTGTATAAACTTGACTTTAAAATGATTTGTAAACACTCTTTAATAAAAATAAAAATAAGAATAATAAGAATAAATAAAAAAAAATATTATTATTATTCTTATTCAAAATTTTTATTCATTACAATTTCAAATTATACTCAATATTTACGCACTAGCTGCACTAGCTGCACATGCTTACGACTTAAACACTATAATAATAAATTTAAATTTGTTTAACACTTTTCGCGTTTTATATTTTTTTTCTCTCAATTTTATTTTATTTATTTTTTAGCTACAATAAAATATCACGAAAATTTATACTTAATTTAGGAGAATAAAATAGTCATAATTAATTAAGGCTATCGGTACATTTGTAACGGATCTTTTGATAATCAAATTGTTTTTAAAATAGATACAACAAGTGTCAATCTGAGGGAACAGAAATTATTTTCGAAATACAATTTGACCATATAACATAAAAACATTGCCGAAAAAAAAATTTAACAGACATTGTGAAGCTGTATTACTGTTTTTTTTTATATAAATTTGAATCAAGAATATTGTAATGTAATCAAACGAAAATTTAGAACACATTTCTATTTAAAACTTTCATATGAAAATTACCCCATGTTTTTATATTGACTTCGTTAAGCTTATCATCACCATCATCATACCGATATCTAGAACAAAAATTTGTGGAACTTCAATCGCAATAATTCTTATATTGATGACACATACAAAGAACACAATCGCAAATAATTAGAACGGTACCAAACCCTGAATGATATGTATGAGAAATAATGATATACTGTGATTTGAGATCCACTAACAGTTATAATTCAAATAAAAAAAAAACACAAGTTTAAAATGTCATCAAAATTTCGATCTATGCTATTGAAATATAATAACGTTTAATCCAATTAAATGAACATTCTAATAGAACAAGAAAATAGAAGAAATAGACATCTTCAAAAATAGAGTTCGAACGGCTTGATTCGTAGGTTTTAAGTTTCCAAATAACTTGAGTTAACTTAATATAGTAAGAATATATAAATTTAGTTAATTTAAAAGAACCTTACTGTAAAATAATGTTTGTAATAGGATTGTTGTGATATAATAGATATATGATAATAAATAATAGATAATGGGTCAACCCAAAGCACCAAATTTCAAATCTACAAAACGTTCATACTCCCGGTTCTGCTATATGGATCAGAATCATGAACCCTGTGAGTATACCCTTCGTCTATTTGAGAAAACATTTCGCCACAGATATGGTCCTTAATTCGCCTATAGGGTCTGGAATAGAATATTTAATGCCAAACTCTATAAGCTGTTGTCAACAATGTCGTATCTTAAACTAGAGATCGGTCGCACATGACCGTCAAGAATTGAAGACCATGATGACATTAGTCTGTTGGCCACCTAAATAAGTAAGTAATATAATAGATAATGATAATGATTGATACAGTATTATAATTATACTAGTGGATCCTCTGTGCAATTGCACAGATGAAGTTCTTTCAAACACAATTTTATGTAAAAAGAAATATTTGTTTTGGTATAATTGTAGTTGTTTTCTGAATCGCTTGATTATTGAATATAATGAAATTAAAGTATAATACCTAATACTTTATGACAAAATTAACACTAATTTCAATATAACTTAACACATTAAATCTCATTACTCTCAAAGTAGTAGATCGATATATTTTAATTCGTTTATAGTCAAAAACGTTTGTAGTCACAATTCTGTTATAGTTAACAATTTTTTTGAAAGAAAATAATAAACTTTATAAGTTCATACAATCGATGTCGTTTATAGTGTCACATTAAAATATAACGCCAATTTTTTCAATAAAACAACAAAATAAGTCAAAAGTGAATTATTTTATTAAAACACTGATTTATATATAGTTTTTTTCTGTTCTATATTACAAATATGTATATTTTGTGATTACATAACCGAATTGCTATTTATGAATAAAATAAAGTTTAAAATTGTTATACGAAAGATATTTTGTTTATAAAGATACAATTTTTTTTTACTACGCCTATAGTCACAAAACGGTTATAGTCAGCAATATTAATGAAATCTAGCGAATGACTATAACCGTGTTTTACTGCATATATTTTTTTTAATGATAGCAGAAGCAAATGAACTAACATTTATTATATCATTTTTGAAGAGTATGATCTGATCTGATTTTTGTTTTTCTGTTTTGTTTTCAATTTTTGTTTGTGTTTTTGTTTTTGTACGTTTTTCTATTGTGTGTTTATTTAAAATGACAGAATTTTTAAAAATTTCCCGTAATTGAAATTTCTTTTAGAGTATAGATGGCGTTCAACTTGGAAATAACCGTCACTATTTGGTGTAAATATTTAAAATGTTTTAAGTATTCAGCACCAATAACTTGCTAAAATTTTAATATTTCTGTGATGTAAATAATTTACTATTCAATTATTTTTACTTTTTTAATCACCACGTTCATCTTCTTATTATAATATAAGATATTCCCCACATGGCCTTCCTTGTGTAATATATATAAGATAAAAAAAAAAATATTTTTTTAATAGAAAAAAAAATTGAATTAATAGAGAATCGAACTCACTAAAATTTGTGATATTAAAACCTATAATAATAATATTATCCTACTAATTAATTTTTTTTTCCTACTAAAAGTGCAAAAAACCAAATGCGATAAATAAAAAAGTAAATAAAAAGAATTTGACTCAAAAGAGAATCGACAAAAATTTCTGATATTAAATGATGCTTTAACCAACTCAGCTAATATCTTATAAAAATTGTTTACCCAAAATATGCACATAAAATAAAAATATTTTGATTGCCACAGCCTGCAACATCGCCGATTGATTGAATGAAAAAAAAAACGAAGCACACGAAAAACCACGAAAAGTGTGCCTTCACTAATCGTGCTCTTGTGTATTACAATATAGATTTCCAGAAAAAACTGATTTGCAAGACGTATCAATATTTTTTTTTTATTGAACTATTTTACTATCAAAAAGTTATTTTTCGAGATCGAAAATCTTAAGTTAGAACGCAAACCATTTAAGTGAGTATAGACTACAACATGCGATTTGAATTAAACCCAGAATTTGGCAAATAGATTTTGCAAAGTGCACAGTCTTCGATTGTTATTACTGACAATATTATTTTACAAATATTACTTTAACTCAACAAATTAGATTAGGATATTACTGCTTTTCAATAGCTTTTTAACCGATATTTTCTTTTCGCTATAAATTATTTGGTTTCCCTACATGTACATTCTATTTTCTTTTATAATTCTTGTTTCTAATCAATTTTTTTTTTTCAATTTTCCAAGTTTTCAAACTCTGATTGAAAATCTTTAATAAAATTTTGGAAAAACAAAATCTAACTACATCTTCACTTCCCACCTTTCTAACTCATTTTATGTGATATGATGGCGAAAAATATGAACTTGAAAAATAGAAATAGTAAAAAACAAAACAAAAAGAAAAGAAAATAAAATTCATTTAGAAAATGCCTATTCATGTACCTGAAAACAAATTACGTGATATTCTTATTTTTTAATTAGGTCGATTATTTTCACGAGGGTGGATAAACGTGGACATTAATAAAATAATCGTAGTGCTAGAGTGTCATAAAACAAAAATAACAAAACAAAACAAAAAAATTAATGAAAATGTGTTAGGAAAAACTAGGAAACAAAAACGAAAAACTCGTGTGTATCTTTTTGAAAAACGTGTGCAAAAATGATAAATTTCATTCGACATTTAATAAATGGATTTTATACATATATATATATATATATATATATATATATATATATATATACACATTTTTATGATAAATTAAGAAAAAAATGTGAAAGGTTTTCATTTTTCACACTCAAATTTTTTTTAAAAATATTAATTAATAAAAATGTCACAAATGAAAATTTGTTATTTATTTTTTGTTAATTTTTAAACAATTAAAAATTAAATTGGTATATGATCAATTTTTATATTTATATTATGATAATTATTGTTTTAATAATTTAATCGGAAACGCCAATCCTGACTAACTTATTTTAGTTATTATATTATCAATTATTATAGCCATCGCCAAAATAAAAATAAAAATTGTTTTATTCTTTAGAATCAAACCGCAACTCTTATAAAATCAGCTTACGATTATTATTACAGTATAGTTTTATTTTAGCCCTTTGAAGCACTTGATCAGAAAAGATTTAATCAAAATCTTTACTTAGCAATCAATCAGTACCTACTATCCATTTTAACTAGTTCAACTGAGAATTTGATGTGATTATTCAACATATTCTGATTCTACAGAATATATACATACATTTCAACAATTATTGTATTAATATTCCATAGTATTCAAATGAAAAAAAAAAAATGTTTACCTTTCATAACTCATCAAGACCTATTCATTCAAATACAAATTTATGTAAAATAAACTAATGTATCTATTGAAAATTTTAAAAAATATACTACCTATTTTCTAATAAATTTTTCTTTCTTTTTAATTAAAAACAAAAAAAAAAAAAAAAAAAAAAATAAATAACAAAAATTTACAATAACAAATCTTCTTCATTAAAAATATTTGAAAATTTTAATTGCATTTGCATTAAATTTCTTTAAACAAAATTTAAACCTAAACATAAAAAATGAGTACAGAAAGTAACAAAGAATTAAAGAAAAATAAACAATATCTTTTTGTTTTGTTTATTATATATATATATGCATAGCTAGATATATCACAAAAAAATAAAAACATAAATTTTTCTACAATGCATATACGGTACTCATCATATGATATGGAATGAAATAATAATAAATAACAAACAATAAACAAAATTCAATTGTATACAATACGACAAAATATTTGTATGTATGTCCAATATATAATTTACCTATCTATCTATCTATTTTTTTTATCTACACTATACATTAGGTAATTTATTTACCAGATATATTATTATAATATCCAGTGTAGGTATGTGAATACACAATAATCTCCTTCAGTAAATAATACACGAGTAAATTTTTAAATAAAATGTATTTCCATATTTATCTGGAATATGCATATGTATGTATAGGTATGTGTGTGCAGCATAAATTCAATATGAAACATCAAAAAGAAAACAAAAAAGAAAATCAATGAAAGAAAAATAATAAAATATTAAATCCTATATCTGATTATTTTTTTCTACTAATATTTAAAGATACTTAAAGTTGAACAGGGTGTTTTAAAATGAAAAAATTAAATCACGTTATAGCTTAATCGTATTTCGTTTACTTCGTGTTTTGCCATGAATGACATATGTTTTATTTTATTAATTTTTGTAAATTATGATTTTCGAAATATAACACAAAGCAAACAGACAACTCAAAGCGTGTTTTCGTTTATTCATTCCGAATAATCGGAATATTCAGAATATGTCAAAAAGCGTTTTTTTATTCATTCCGAATATTCCAAATATTCCGTTCTGTATTTTTTTTTTATTCCGTATATTCCGAAAGGATTCTTTTTTTTCCATCTCAGAGTGGGAATAAACAGAATTAAATTACGGAATGACACTTCATTCTATACAGTAATAACAATTTGACTACCTATATTTTATTTTAATTTAAAAAATAGAAAATATTGGTTAAGTTAAAAAAGTCTTTAAAAAAAAATAAAATATTATGAATAGATAGTTGTATAAATATTGATATTTATATAAAATTAGTAGTTGTAGTTATTATTTAGCAAATAAAATTTTTTAAAAGTTTTTATTGTTTTTTTTTTTCGTGGAATGAGTATTTATAATGGTCGTAGGGAGATATAAAATGCCTGATAATCCTTTAAAAAATTTTTGTAACTAGTATAACTATTATATATATATATATATATATTATTCTGCATTTATCTGGATGTTTGTAAGTCCGACGGAATACTCCAACACATATACAAATTGCAATATGTATACAAATTGCTTTGTGGCTCTTTTTTTAACCCCTGTCTACCATGGTGAACCTTTGCAGGAAAAAATACCATTGCATGAAATATATTTTTTTAATTTAATGTTAGTCTTCTTCGCAAATAATAAGGAAAAATAAAAAATAATAATAATAATATGAATAAAACAAACATTTTTTTTTGATTTATAATAATAAGGACTAATAGAAATTTAATCAATAGTTTAATGTGGTATAATAACCAAAAGGCAAACAGCATTTAACACAAAAAAAACATAATGCACTTAAAGGTTATTCTTATTACTTAAAATTATACACAATATGCATATGTGGCTAAAAAACTTTTTTTTGTTGTTATGATAATGATCATAGCATCATAATTTTGCTACCGCATACAAAGCCTGTATAGTACTATAGGTATATATATATACTCTAGCCAGAAATGTGATGCGATGATGAGTTAAAATTGTTATTTATTTTTATTTTTTTTGTTTATTGTTTTTTTTTTAATATATATATATATATATATATATATATATATCTATATGATATATAAATTTATGATCGTATACAATATTTAGTATATATTATGGGGTTAGGTTTCAGTTCTGCTGATTTACACATAAAAACAATAACAATCTATACATTTTTAAAGAAATTAAATGAAATTTTGTACAATTATTTTTTATTTCTTATCTTTGTAAATTTATAATTTTTAGGTATATTTGTCTTCTTCAAGTGTGTAGAAATGTATGTTGTAAAGAGTGATGAATTTTTTTTAATATAGTAGGTAGGTATATATAGGTATCGGTTAAACCATATTGATTGTTGTTCTCATTTATAATAATTATGTATGAATTTTAACATGAACAGTTCGATAATGAATTTTTTGAAATGAAATGAAATTTTAAATAACCGATCAATGGTTCACAAGTTATGAACAGTTTTGTAAATACCTATTTATTTGCAGTAAATTTTTTTATTTGAATTTTTTCTCCAACACTAGTTTTTATTTTATTCATCAAAATAAATATTATGTGTACCTACAGTATTATTGTTTTTTTATATTTACAATTTTATTTATTTTTGTTTTTAAAATTGTTTTCGTTCAAAGTTGTGGCTCATTTTAAAACATTATTTGTTCGCTATAAACTTTGACGCTAAACTTACGCAGCAAATGTTATTGATGATAAATTTTCGATATTACGATAAATTTTCAATGTTGGCGAAAAGGATGTCGCTAAAATGATCGAGTAAATGACCCTTAGGGAATAGAAAATTTTGCACCTTACTACAAATATACTGTTTATATCGTAATTAAAAGCGTTATAATACAAAAATAAAGGTAAGATAAATTAGTTAGCAAATACGTATTTTTCTTAAACTTGAAATGAAAACTCTAATGAGGGAAAGAAATGCTAGAATTTATTTTGCTTCCGTCATTTATGGCGGGTTACCAAGCTAGTATTAACTATATTAACTAATTTACACAAATTAAAAAATAGTAAAAACTTTTGTTAACAAAAATTAATAAATAAATAAAAATACAAACAATGACAGTTTCTGATGTTTATTCTTTTTATTCTATTTGTTCGGAAAATTCTATAGTGATGTCATTCAGTATTCTATTCTTTCTATTCCTTCTTTAGGATGAATAAACGAAAACACCCAAAGTGATTGCGTTTTGTGTACATAACAATGAAAGCTATCCAGAATACCATTGAAGAATATCCTGAGTGTGAACATAAAATCAGAGACTTTGAGGACTCACAGGCTAACTAACAAACACGGGTTATTACAATAAGCCCATTTGCGGCTGCGTTGATATAGGGAACAGATTCCATCCTTTAAGCTTACATTTTCAGCAGTAAATTTGGCTACCGCTACTCGACTACAGCAGCCATCGAATGAATAACAATGAAATATTGCACCATAAACAAAAATTTGTTCAACAACATTAAATTCACCACTAAAGTATTCACTATAAAATTAGAAGAATCGACATAAGTTTGTTTTAACTAGTTAAAGCCTATGGTCTGTATTCCACGAGAATGTATATTCACTCACCAATCCACTTTAGTGTTTCCACTAGATTCACTAACCGTCATTTATCTATGAGTGAGTGTAAGAAATTCAACCACTAAAATTTTGGCTGAATAATCCTGTTTTCGTGAGTACAAAAAATCCCCTCTACAAAATTAGTTTGCTGGCAAATGGGGTATGAAACGTATATATTTGAACATATATATTTCCATTTGAAATAAATGGATTATTTTAATAATAATAATAATATATTAACCACGGCGTTATCAATCTTCGTAGAATATAGACCTATCGCTATGACAACAGATGCACAAATACAAAACAAAATAATCTGTACAGGTTGATTTATATTTTGTAACTTAATGATTTCTCAAAAATCTGAAAAACAATTTACAAAAATATTCACAAAAATAGCTTAAAAGCTTCAAACACTCGAACAATTCCATGTTAGTTTCTGATCGTTAATATTTGCCCTCACTAAATGTAGTGCTTCAAAGTAGGCAGTTGCATAGTTATTGCTAATTTTTTCTTACTGGTTACTTTTATCTGTTTTCTAGTTGAAAGTAAAAAGAATATAACTTACTATGTAAAAGTAACATAAACGTTACAAAAGCGGTAATTTATGCAAAACTATGTAAAAACAGAAACAATAGTAAAATTTTTAAAATTAAAAATTAAATTTCAAAATATCTAACCATGAAAATTTATTTTATTAATTTTTTTTTTTTATATAATTTCAAGTCTATGGGATAAACACCCTAACTGCTTTTACACTGATATTGGGATACACACACAATCACATACAATAGCTTTTCTTGAGAATTTTGAGTACTTTTGAGTAACTATACAGTACTTCGCCTTCATAATAGCATAGTTCCATTTTATTTTTAATGATAACCAAAACTATCAATTTTATGCCAATGATAAAGGGTACTGGACCAGGTCGGAAAATCCAGAAAGTATTTTTTTGCCATCGTCGGTGAATCGAACCTGGAACCTTTCGGTTAAAAATCAGCGCTCTGTTTACTGTACCACCCAGCTAGTAAATTACTAGCAAAGCTACCCGAAGTCGCCCGGGACGAACTAAAAAGTCATAGAATTTACTTCAATAAAATTTGATTTATGAAACTATAATTTTAAAAAAATTGATTTATCAAAAATATTCTAATATATTTTTTTTCAAAGTCAACAATACTAAAACTTAAACTACAATATTTATTTATTCCTATAATAACGCACTAATATCATTAGAAATACTGTCTGTGAAATAATATTTTTTCAGTTGCAGAGTGTGTGCCTTCGATATCTTAATGAACATGGCAAAACTTAATTTCACCGGAAATTGCAAACGTTTAAGTTCAAACGGTATTTCTAATGATATTAACGGTATTCTATAGAATAAATATATTTTCGCCATTTCCACAATCAATTTAAATTTATGCTTTAACACTTTCGGCTTAATGGCGGCTATAGCCGCTATTGACTTCGCCACTCAGAGAATAATAGCGGCTATTGCCGCTTTTTTTAAATTTTAATTATTTAACGGATAATAACGACCAAAGAGATTTTAAACTCAAAATAAAAAGGGAATTCCCCTTTGCTTATCTTTATATGGATTTCTTTTAATTTTATTCTTTAGTTGCAAAATAAGCCTTGTTGGAGTAACATCCATTTACCAATTTAATTGAAAAAATATTAGAAACCAAAACTTTATTGCTGCTAGTGCCGCATAAATTACATAAGAAATACACGTGAGAAAATTTAAGTGAGTCTACTGATAGCTCAAATATAAAATACAAACAAAACAATAAATGAATTAAATTTTTACAAATTTGGGGTAAATAAAATTATATTTTAATTAGTATTTTATAGAATAGAAGGAAAATGGAAAAAAATATACAGAAGTGGGTTGACGAAATCTTGAGTTCGGAAGAAGAAAATTCGCACAGTGAAGGTGAGATTTGGGGCAGTTCAAGTTCAAGTACTGTCACCAATGAAGACTTCGATGAGAATGTGTCTGACACTGAAAATAGCGAAAATATCAATGCAACAAATATATCAAATACTCTGGTTGATGAGAGTGATATCAATTGGTGTGAAGATACGAAGGCGATACCTTCATTTAAATTTGAGGAGGCATCTGGTATTAAGGTTAACTTAAACCAAAACTCATCCCCACAACAGATATTTGACCAATTTTTTAGTGATGATATCATTGATGTGTTAGTTTCTTCAATGAACAGTTATGCAAAACAGCTCGAAAGTTCCGTTTCTACACCACCGTCAACGCGGAAACGCCCTAGATTAATTTATCGGGAAGTTACAAAAGAAGAATTGTACCAGTTTCTAGGTTTATGTTTGCTTCAAGGGCAAAACAAAAAACCCTCGATTAAAAAAATGTTTTCGAAAAGTGCTCTGTATTTCCAACCAACATTCGGTGCCACGATGTCTGGGAGACGTTTCATGCAAATTTTGAGAGTTTTTAGTTGCCACGCATCAAATAACACTTTTGAAAAATGTAAACTAGAAAAAATTATGCCTTTCGTACATTTAGTCATAAAAAAATTCCAAAAAGTATTTGTGCCTGGAAAAGATTTATCCTTAGATGAGTCGTTATTGTTATTTAGAGGCAGATTATCTTTTAAGCAGTACATAAAAGGAAAGCGGGCCAGATATGGAATTAAATTCTACGAACTAACCACAAGTGATGGATACATTTTGAATTTTAAAGTTTATGCAGGAAAGGAAATTGAACCAATTTTGGGATCGAAAACAAGAGAAATAGTTTTAAACTTGATGGATCCATATCTCAACCGTGGTCACCACCTATATATGGATAATTACTACAATAGTGTAGAATTGAGCAATCTACTTCTTTCTTTTAGAACACATACCACAGGTACCTTACGCTCTAACAGAAAGGGTAACCCAAAAATTGTTACAACAAAGAAGTTGAAGAAGGGAGAAATGATTTGGAGAAGGCAAAAAAATGTATATGTAAGTAAATGGAAGGATAAGCGCGAGGTATTGTCTATAACCACGGCACACCATCCGCAAATGGTAGAAGTGGAAAATGCAAGAAAAATCAAAAAACGAAAGCCAATCGACGTTGCATCGTACAATGAACACATGGCTGGAGTAGATAGGGCCGATCAGCTTCTATCTTATTATTCAAGTCCGAGGAAAACAATCCGCTGGTATAAGAAAGTTTTGTTTCATGTACTGGATATGATTGTTTGGAATTCATATTATATTTTTAAAAAGTTTCATCCGAAACGAAGCTTTTTGGAGTTTCGCGATCAGCTTATATTAAGTTTGTTAAATTTTCCACCGGATGTGAAAGAAGGCAAGGATTTAATGTCCCTCTTAAGAAACAGTGGTCGTCCTACAGGAGGGAAGCTCGAGTCTAACCCGATTGACTTAGTCACTCAACATTTCCCTCGAAAAATTGCATTTCCTCCTAGACATGAAGGTTTAAGCAAAAGAAACCGTTTTTACAAGAGATGCAGACAATGTTTGAAAAATAGACTTAGAAAAGAAACAAGCTATGAATGTACAACTTGCCCGGATAATCCCCCATTGTGTCCGGAGTGTTTTGAAGATTTTCACCTTAGTATATAAGTATTTTAATTTATTGTTTAATTTATGTTCTCGTTATTTTGAATTTTTTAATTTATATTTGTTTTAATATTTTTAATGAAATTTATTTAAGTTTTGTTTTGTAATTTTGAAATTAATTAGAAAATATAATACATAATGTTTAATTTATGTTCTCGTTATTTTGAATTTTTTAATTTATATTTGTTTTAATATTTTTAATGAAATTTATTTAAGTTTTGTTTTGTAATTTTGAAATTAATTAGAAAATATAATACATAATGTTTAAAAAACTATATAACATATTTTAATTTTATAAAGATTATATTTAAGCGGCATATGCCGCAATTAGGAATACAGATTCAATTACATATACTTAAAAAAAATTGCGGAAATAACCGCTGCGCGGCAATAGCCGTAATTTGCTTATAATTGGAAAAATTTCAAGTAAAAAACAAATTACGGCAAATGCCGCCCTTCTTTTTTCTATGAAAAAATTAAGTGATTCTCTGGCAAAACCTTACAAAATTTAAGTGCAGCCGAAAGTGTTAATGACGTTAGGATGCAAAAATTTTATTATTAATCTAGTACCATACCATTTTGGCTGCCTCACATTTCCTAGAAGTACTATTGTAGCTGATACTTTTATTTTCAATTGGTAAGGAGCAAAACTCTGTCAAATCCAAGCAGTTTCATTTTTATTGGTAACTGTATCTATCGATTTGTAAATATGTACGTAACCCTAGTTACTGATTATTAAAATGAATTGTAGTATTCCTGATTCGTAAAATTTGCAAATATTTTTTCAGTTCACCTTTTAATACTTACAATTGCTATGATATTTTTCACTATCAATAAATAGTCTACATCTTACTACGATAAACTATCTACATCTTTCTACGATACACATTACATTGTCTATACCTAAATACCTACCTAGACCTACATTTCTACATTTAATGATGAAAATAAAACTCATATGCTATGCAGTATCTTGAAGTTTGTATAATTAGGATGGTGTGGTGTACTGGTGTAGGTTTCGGTTGTGGTGTGGTGATTTATTTTCTCTCATTTTTGGTGAATAGATTGAATAATTTACTAAAATAGTTTGTCTTTCAATTTTTGACACTACTTGTCACTTTTTGAAACTCTTAATTTTTCTTTGATTTCTTTCGATATCTTAGTTTGAGACACACCCTGTATATTTTGTTATACAAGGTTTTGAATTTGGGTATGATACCAAAGTAACTTATACTGTACTTCCAAAATTTATTTTTGCCACACTTCTTTCAATCTGATTGATCTTGATTGAAATTCATAGAAGACTTGTTTAATGCTTTAATGTCTTGTCTTCGATTGAACATTTCACAATTTGGACATTGAACAATTTTGATAGAGTAGACCAATGCACAAAATTTCTACAAAAATACAACAACAAATTTTTAATTAATTTTTTTAAATAAAAACAATTTATATTTTTCCTTAACTAATGATTTGTTGATGTTAAAACAAGAAGGTAGAAAACTATTCAATTTTTTTATTTAATTTAATTTTTGTTTTTGTTTTTAACTGAATTAAGGTATGTGTGTTAATTATTTGTGCAATATTGTACATAGAAATATTATTTGTCAGGGACGAAGCGTTAATATATTGAATAGAATCAATTTTATTTTTTAATTATAACCCTAGCATATATAGCTGTATGTATGATCTTATAATTTACATTAAAATTTAATTTACAATTATCTTTGATTAGACATTATTACAGTTATGATCATTAAAAAGTTATTTTTTTTTTGTTTTTTTTTTCTCTTTTTATACAATTTATTGATTAGTATTATTATTTTGGTTAGAATTATTAGTTTCTAGCAGAATTATTTTTATTTTAGTTTTAAACAACTTGAGATCTATTACTAATTGCAATTCTTCTGTCCTGACTAATCATTATAAGCTTTTAAGCTTTTTTATATAGACAACTAGCAAAGTCACACGGACGTTGTTCGGGTTTAACACAAAATATATAAAATTTCGAATTGTGAAATAAATATAAAATATAGCAAAATTTCAGCATGAGCTGCAACGTACATGTTCACCAAATGGAATTTTGCATGTTCACAAAATATTGACACAATTTTCTTTTACAATTAAATAAAATAATTGACCACGCCGGTCACTAATAATATAATAATAATAATTCTTTATTTCATTAACAACTTAGCTAACTTTTATGCTAAATTTACAAATTTATATAACATATTAATTCAGATTTCTTAGCCTAGTATTTTAATGAAATAGCTAGGTTCAATTTGTTATCCAAACGATAAGTGGCGATTGAACCACTATAAGATAAAGTAAATATACATGCTATAGTAAAGCTAATCACATATATTTAATTTTATCACCTATTTGGTCAAATAACAATATTTATATAAATAAGTTAGGCACGTCAAAATTTTGTTGCCTAAAGTTCATTAAAAGTGACTAAGCTCGTAATGTATATATATATCATTCTATGTGTATGTATACACAATATTTTTTGTTTTATTTGCTGGAATTAATATAAAAATGTTGTAAATAAAATTGACCATTAGAAAAGCATGGTTCTCTTAAGCCAATCGCTGAAACATATTAAAGTTTGCCCTTGGGCTTTAATTATAAAAATAGCAAAGCATATTAATTGAATTAATTTAAATTTGAAAGGGGAGTCAAATTTAATTAATGGTATTCCAAAAATAAAAATATTACTCCCAGCAGAGCATGTTCCTTAAATGTTCCTAAAGAGGATCCAAATGTGAAATATTTATCTACTAAAAATCATCTACTATCTAATAAAAAAAAAAAAATTTAAAAAAGTAGGTACATATTTTGTAGAACGATTGAATGATCTATTAGTAGATTATTTTTTTTAATAGGTATTCCAACTTTTAATTTTAATTTAGGGAATGGTAATCCAAAAGGTTGAAGGGACTGCAAAAATTCTGTTGCATAATTTATTCATTTAATTCCTTAAAAACTCCATTGGTTTGTGTAAATATCAATAAACAAAAAAATTAAAAAAAAAAAAAACAAATTTTATTATGATATGGTGTGAGTAACATTGTATATTTAATATGAATATATATTGTGTGACAAATCAAAGCAAATTACAATAAAAAGAAAGAAATACAAAAATTATAAAGAAATATTTTTGAATATTTTTATTAAATTTGGCAAACATATACACATAAACACCCATTGACGTCATCACAAGAAGAAAATTTAAGATTACTCCCTCCCCTGATACCCTTTTGGAATTTTTCTTTATTTGGACTATTTTGTACGAGTCATCTATACAACATTTTTTGCTATATGGCAGCCCTAAAATGTAGCATCATGAAAAATTTCAAATCTCCACGTCAACTCGGTATAAACTTTCTGGGTATAAACTAACATAAATTCAATTTTAAATATAGTATAGTTGACTCGTTCTATTAAACTACGCTTAATTTGATTGTTTATAATTTTGAATGTGCCGAGTTGTTAGACATTCAAATTTAATATTGTTTGATAACTTGACATACTTTTCAGTATATAAACTACTAGGGGGATGTAATATAGGAAGGTCCTGAGCTATTTTCATGCATTTGTTATGTACTATATCAAGCTTTAAAGAAAGTATAAGGTCAAATTTAATATTGTTTGAGAAGCTGACATACTTTTCAGTATATAAACTACCAGGGGGATATAGTATAGGAAGGTCCTGAGCTATTTTCATGCATTTGTTATGTACTATATCAAGCTTTAAAGAAAATATAAGGTCAAATTTAATATTGTTTGAGAAGCTGACATACTTTTCAGTATATAAACTACCAGGGGGATATAGTATAGGAAGGTCCTGAGCTATTTTCATGCATTTTTTATGTACTATATCAAGCTTTAAAGAAAGTATAAGTTCAAATTTAATATTGTTTGATAAGCTGACATACTTTTCAGTATATAAACTACTGGGGGATGTAATATAGGAAGGTCCTGAGCTATTTTCATGCATTTTTTATGTACTATATCAAGCTTTAAAGAAAGTATAAGTTCAAATTTAATATTGTTTGATAAGCTGACATACTTTTCAGTATATAAACTACTAGTAAGATATAATATAGAAAGGTCCTGAGCTATTTTCATGCATTTTTTATATATACTATATCAAGCTTGTATAGATAAATTTGTGAATCCTTATCCAAATCAGGTTAAGGTAACAAATATTAGATTTGATGAATGATAAACAAAATAGTCAAAATAGCGGTATCGCTTAAGAACTTACGTAACATTCTAAATATAAATACATATGGAGTAATACTTTTTATTATTCGGTCTATATGGTCTTGTTGTGTAATTTTAAGACAATTGATTTCATTTTCAATTTTATATCGCATTCAATCAAAATATGTGCGATAAAAAAATATAAGAACCTAATAAAAGACTGAAAAACTAAAACACAAAACAAACAAAAGCAAAATATTGTATTATACACAAAATTAAAGTAAAAACAAAGAGTGGCTCAATGGGTGAATTATGCAAAAAAAAAAAAAAAATATTAATTTTGTTCATTACTGTTGTGCACTTGGTTATATACAAATTATTTTTGATTCTTTTATTTTTTCATAACGTCTATCAAGCAATAGGTAGTGTTTCTCCAATTGAAAATATTACAATCTCCACTGATTTATATCTATATGTATATATATATATATATATAATTTTATAAAAATCCAGCTGCTTTATCTTTACTCAAACAATTTAAATAACATACATAACATCTACACTTGTAAGTAAATCTATATTGTATATAGGTATTCTATCATGATAGATTTAAACAAATGAATAGAGGTATATATATATATATACAAATATATTATATATGCTAACATATTAAGAGTAGAGAAATATAAAGATCACGTTTGTTGAGATACTTTTCCATCAATAAAAGTCAATTGTGCATATCAAATTATTAACGAAGCTTTGAGCACGCTCTTCTTTAAAAAACATACAAAAACATACAAAAACATAAAAAAAAAAGCAATACATATTTTGTTCGAATTTATAAAATAAGCAACCAAATAATAGAGAAAACTGTTCACAACCAATACACGTGATTTTTCCTTAAAAATGGCAAAAAATTTTCTTTTGATTTTTTTTTTTTTTTTTTTCTTTTTTTGGTGTTTTTGGTACTTGAATCTGCGATTATTTAATAAAAATTCATTTTTATTTAATTTGTGTCTTATTTATTCAATGAACACTTATATGGTTTTCTTTGTATAGCTTTAAAATAGAAATAACAAATGCATGTAACTTTACATTACGTATGAATATATATATATATATATATAGATATATATATATTATATAAATTTTAATAAGTAAAGTAATAATATAGAGAAGGATTTTTATAAATTAAAATAAATTAAAGAGTTTCAAAGAAATATTTTTTTTTCTTTCTATTTTTGTATTATAAGTTTTAATATTGAAGAAAAACAAAAAAAAAATTTTTAATTAAAATAAATTAGATATACTTTGTACAAAAAAAAAATAAATTGTTGCAATCTAATCAGGAGAGTGAAATGTACTGAATCATAGGCTTGGCACTGTATCTTGATAATACAAAATAATAAAATTTGATCTGCGAATTTAAGTACTGAAAATTTTAGGGGATGTATATAAAATACTCTAATAGTTTAACTCCTAATAGACAACACAAATATAGCCAGACAGCCCCAAAGAATAAAATATTTTACAATTAAAATAGCGAAAATGAGAAGAAAAAAACATAGTAAGTCCAAAAATAACAAATATGTAAAAAAGACAAATTTTTTTTGACATCGTATGAGCAAAATTTCACATTAGTTGTATTAGACTAGATCGGAATAGAGCAGGGGTGCGGATTTAGTGAGTAAGATATTTACTATCAGTAACAAAGCTACTAGACTCAATGTTACGCATTTAAATGTTCTGAATATGTATCTGTGTCACTCATATGTCACATATATATGTAATAATAAATTTTCCATAAAAAAAATCACGGAAAATATTATTTAAATTTAATGTGAAAATGAACTATTGTGGCACTAAAGTTCAAGAAGCCAAATAGTAGTTCTAAACGCTGTTGTGGTGTGTTCGGAAATGATAGGAATAACATAATATTGTGCAATGTATTGAATTAGTACTGTTCATCAATACTGTTCATGTTTAATACTGAAATGATGAACAGATTACAAAAAATTGCAAAACCGAGGGATGAGAATAATATTAAAACTTAGTAAATTTACATCAAAATCTTTCATGCTGAGAACATTAAAGTGTGCCCCAAAGAATAAAAATGAATGTTTTGATAATGGTATATAAAATAAAATATAAAATTATGCCAAGTTATTTATAACAAATAGACTAACTTATGTAGATGTGATGTTCATCACTACTATTTAAGAAATATTTGGGATTTTAGGTTGAATTTTTTTAATAAATCTAAAACGCAGAATATGCTAATGTATAAGGGTCTGCAACTATTTAATAATTTACCACTTATCTTAAAAATGGAAAATTTTTTTGTCAAATATAAGAAAGGCTTGAATAAATACTTGAATGAATCAGTTGATTGGAATATTTGGTAATACAAATGAATTGTTATACCTACTTAATAAATAAATAAATGAATTGTTAAAATAGATTAGAATTAAATATAATTGTTAAAATAGAAAATACAAATGAATTGTTAGAATTATAAATAATGTTATAATTGTACACTATAAATAGTTAACAAAACTAAATTAATGAAATAATAATAATAATATTGAATTAACATTAATTTATTGTGCAATGTATATTAATTCGTATCGAACATTATAGAAAATTCTACATAGTCCTAGAAATTCCTATTCCGCTTCGATATCATCCAGTTTCACTTTTAATGATTAACAAATTATACCATTTAAAATCATATTTTTGAAATAAATTAATCAAAGATAAACATTTCCATTAAAACATTCATTACTAGAGTTAATATTCAAACTCCAATCTGCTGTTCATCCATAAACCATAAAAATCATAATCGCTTTGCTCCATTCGCCAAATTGTTGTTTTGAGATAATGGCAGCTTAAAGTTTAGCATTCCTATTACTCGAAAAGCAACCGATCAAATTTTTTTTAATCCTTACAGGATATTACTTGAAATACAGAATATGTTCCTAGAACAAATTAAGGAAAACAAGTTCCATTTTGCACATAGAGCAAAGCAATATTAACGAAGTTGTTCACATTTTGCATTATTTTATGTTACATAAGCAAACGATTATTGAAAAAAAAAGAACAAATAAATTAAAAATTTGTATTAAATTTTATTAATTAATAAATAAAAAACATAACTATTAACTCTGGTAGGAACCAGGCCCTCCATATTTTTACAAAAGATGTTATCATCACAGACCAAGATGTGTACCAAATTTGAATCATATTTGAAGACTTCAAATCTTATTTTTTGAAACTTTTCTTCAAATCAAATTTGAAGGCTTTTGGCGGGACCAAGGCCCACCAAATTTTTACAAAAATATTTTGTCATCATCAGAGACCAAGATTATGCACCAAATTTGAATCAAATCAGCCCAGTAGTTTTTGAGATATAAATTTTGATCCAAATGAGAGCTTTGGTGGGGACCAGGCCCTCCAAGTTTTTACAAAAAGTGTTGTCATCAGAGATCAAGATGTGTACCAAATTTAAATCAAATAAACACAATAGTTTTAGAGACCACATCCCCCAAATTTTGATAAAAAGCGTTGTCGTCACCGGGATCCAAGCTGTTCTTAAAACTTCAAGTATCTAGCTCATCGGGAAGTTAGTCTAAAATCGATTACAAAATTTGTACCGAACAAAGAAACACCAAAGCGAAGTAATAAAAACGTATTAAATAAAAAATAGGTGAAATTTTAAAATAAAATTTCAAACAATGATCCAAAACCATAATAACAAAACAAATATATATAATTCAATTTAAACTTACTTTATAATACTATCCGACAAACTTAGTGGCGGTGACGCATGACACTTTCTAAGTTCACAAACAACTGATTTCACAAATTTCTCTAAAAAAACACACAAATAAAATTGTACATCTATAGAGATTACAGTATTTATGTGGGTTTATATTTTCGTTGTATATGTACACGTTGTATACGAAAGTTTGTTGTATAGGGCAAAACAATATTTAAGAAAAAAAATTTTAAAACTACGTAAGACAAAACAACATGAATAAAATTGTAACCAATGATGAATATTTTGCCCTATACATCAAAAATTGCCGTATAGGGCACTAAACAATACTTACATTTTGATAAAAACTTGGATATGGAGCAAAAATATATCTGGATATCTATGAAAGTACTACAGCAAGGAGAAAACGGATAAGTGCAATGGACGCAGCCACCTTTTAAAACCCCAGAAACGACTCCCAACTCCAAATCGACAATTTGGCGTATCAAGCAAACCAATATTCAGACAACGATATATCGATTGACATTATATCGATCGATATTATACCGATCAACATTATACAGATCGACATTATATCGATCCACATAACAGTTGGATTGCCTTAGTAGCGTATAGCAATTTTATTTCACACCTTACATTAGCTATTACACTGAACGAAAAGGCTAGAGAAACTCTATAAAAATTGAAATGATTTATCGAGAAACATTGATTGTTTTTCAGTCTGCCACATCATTTATATGAACTATCTAAATATATTTAAATAAGAAATCTAAACTATTAGTTGATGTTTCATCTAACTTTTTAAATATTCAAACTAACTTCATAAACAAATCAGCTAAATTATTAAAGACAAGTCATTGAAAAATTGGACATTTAAACCAAAAAAATATAAGAAATAGCAATTTGAAAAAGCAAATTCATCTAATATTATGTTGTTCGATAGCTATTCTGTCGAATATTATTTTGGTAATATCTCCATTTTATTTGTTAATTTATGTATGTAGTTATAAATATATGTTTTATTAATTAAAATTAGGTTATTTGATGGCTAAGTATAAGCAATGAACTAAATCTGAAAATTAAATTAATTTTGTAAAATAATACAAATTTTTTTTTTGTTTTTATGAACTAATGGTTCATTATTTATTACAATGTAACTGACATGATTGCGAACAAACATATAAAAAATATAGGTACACGTATAATCTTTATAGATGGAAGTACTTAAAATAACAAATTGGCAAATATCTAGTATAAACTAAATAATAATAATATTTTTTTAATTGACTTTGCAAAAATGGCAGTGTGCTTCTTGTAAATTGCAAACTGCAAGTAGTTCCTCTACGACATTGTGATCTGCTGATGTATTGATATGGTTTTCAATTATATACATAAAATCCCCTTCTGATTTTTCTACTATATCAGTAATTTTTTTTTTTAATTTTTTACAAGTTATAGTTTTGATATACATTTTTTTTTTTTATAATTACTCAATAAAACACATTTGCACACTACTATTACTTTAAATGAATTGAATTAGAAACGAATTACGGTAAATGTCAAAATTACTTAGAATAAAATTAGACAGAATAACAAAAAAAGTAGATGAAATTTTTATTTTTGTAACGGAAAAAACTCTTTTAGAAAAATTATCTACTTGTATTTAAAACATTTAGTGTAGTTGGTGATTTATCTAAAAATTATCTAATTTATAGGTAGACGATTTTTAAAATGAAATGTCTTCATTGTCTAAAAAGTAGTTGTTTGATCTAAAATTTTGAATGAAAGACTAATGGGTACGTAAGTTATTAGTAGAACTAACATCTAAACAAATTTATATAAAATAAATAGATCTAGATTTGGTAAACAGTCCCATGTTTCTATTAATTTATCTAATTTTTATATAAGTCATCCAAACCTAAAATCAACTACTTATAATTTATTGAAAATTCTATTGTCGTCTTTTTTTCTATGTACAAGTGATCGTATTACAAAATGAAGCAAACACCATGAAATGATTAGTGATAATAGGAACCTGTTTATTTTATTTTTTTTTAATTTTTAATTAATTTTGGCATCCTCAAAATAAAATCTTTTGATTGATTTCACAATTTGTTTAGTCATACTTCTTTTTGTTATTCTTTGTCTAAGAAATTCTTTGAAAATCTATCATACACAAAGAATTTTCCTAAGAAAAATAAATTTTTATATACATATATACCTATGCACATATATATATTTTTTTTTACACTTTGGGGTTAAAAAAAGTATTAAAAATACAATATTTTCTTTTTTATTCTTTAAATTTCTTTATTTCAATATATAATTTTTATTTTTGTTTTTAGAAATTAGAAATAAAATTGAATAATATTATTAACAATGATGATCAAATTAAAAACAACAAAAAAAAATAATCACAATAAAACAAAGAACATTGAGAATAAATATTTTATATTATATGAATTGTGCTAGAAATCATAAATTTTGTCAAAACAATAAAAAAAAAATACACAAGTATAACCAGCAAGCAAAGACCTTGAAAAATTTTAGAATATTTGAAGACATTAAAACGATTAATTTTTAAAATAAATGAATATTTAGCAAAAATATATAAATAAATTAAAATTATCAATGCATTTTAAGTAATTTTGAAAATTTTAAAAGTCATTAAACTTAGATTATCTAATTTTTAATATGGTCTTGCTAAATTTAATGATGAGTTGTTAAAATGATTACATTGTTCAAAGCAACGGCATAAGATTTTTTTTTTTCTTTATTTTAATCATACTTTAAAATTGATATAAAATTTCGTTAACTTTTACTTACCTAATATTTTTTTTCATTGAATCCTCGCATTATTTTTACTATGACATAATTTTTCTAATATTCGATATTTTTCTGGCGACAAACTCCTATGCCCATTCACCGACAAATATCCATTTTACATGACTTTTCTCAGTGCTATATAGCATAAACCGTGACATGAATGCCGTGAAATAGGTTTCGCTGCGGTTTCAAGACTGTATCGAAACATTGTTTAACAACTGCAACATAAAAAAAAAAAACTAAATATAATTTTGGCATTTTTGATCATAATTTTGACGGCATAAACGTTTTGTGTTCGAAACGGAATATTTTTTGTGTTTAAAAAGGTTGTGTGAATTAAGAAATGAATTCAAATTTTCTGCATTTATCTGGATGTTTCTAAGTCCGACGGAATACTCCAACACATATACAAATTGCAATATGTATACAAATTCTGTCTACCATGGTGAACCTTTGCAGGAAAAAATACCATTGCATGAAATATATTTTTTTAATTTAATGTTAGTCTGCTTCGCAAATAATAAGGAAAAATAAAAAATAAAAATAATAATATAAATAAAACAAACAATTTTTTTGATTTATAATAATAAGGACTAATAGAAATTTTATCAATGGTTTTATATGGTATAATAACCAAAAGGCAAACAGCATTTAACACAAAAAAAAACATAATTCACTCAAAGGTTATTCTTATTACTTAAAATTATACTCAATATGCATATGTGTCTACAATTTTTTTTTTTTGATTTTTTTTTTTGTTGTTATGATAATGATCATAGCATCATAGTTTTGCCATACCGTATGCATAGCCTGTATAGTACTATAGGTATATATATATACTCTAGCCAGAAATGGGATGCGATGATGAGTTAAAATTGTTACTTATTTTTATTTTTTTTGTTTATTGTTTTTTTTTTTAAATATATTATCTATATGATACATAAATTTATGATCGTATATAATATTTAGTACGTATTATGGGGTTAGATTTTGGTTCTGCTGATTTACACATAAAAACAATAACAACCTATACATTTTTAAAGAAATTAAATGAAATTTTGTACTATTACTTTTTATTTCTTATCTTTGTAAATTTATAATTTTTAGGCATATTTGTATTCTTCAAGTGTGTATAAATGTATGTTATAGAGAGTGATGAATTTTTTTTAATATAGTAAGTAGGTATATATGTATATAGGTATCGGTTAAGACATATTGATTGATTTGATTGTTGTTCTTCTTTTTAATGTATGTTATAAATAATAATTATGTATGAATTTTAACATGAACAGTTCGATAATGAATTTTTTGAAATGAAATGACATTTTAAATAACCGATCAATGGTTCACAAGTTATGAACAGTTTTGTAAATACCTATTTATTTGCAGTAAATTTTTTTATTTGAATTTTTTCTCCAACACTAGTTTTTATTTTATTCTTCAAAATAAATATTATGTGTACCTACAGTATTATTGTTTTTTTATATTTACAATTTTATTTATTTTTGTTTTTAAAATTGTTTTCGTTCAAAGTTGTGGCTCATTTTAAAATATTATTTGTTCGCTATAAACTTTGACGCTAAACTTACGCAGCAAATGTTATTGAATATTAACAGGATTAACTTGATTCTGAATTGTACGATAAATTGTCAATGTTGGCAAAAAGGATGTCGCTAAAATGATCGAGTAAATGACCCTTAGGGAATAGAAAATTTTGCACCTTACTACAAATATTCTGTTTATATGGTAATTAAAAACGTTATAATACAAAAATAATGGTATGATAAACTTGAAATGAAAACTTTAGTGAAGGAAAGAAATGCTGGAATTTATTTTGCTTCTGTCATTTATGGCGGGTTACAAAGCTAGTTTTAAATATTAAAATTGAATTGCTAAGTTCATCTATTGATGATAAAAATGTAAGAAAAATAATGAATATATTGAAAAAACAAAAAGCAAAAGCGAGTTTGAATTGCAGCGTCATTGAAAAAAATACTAATAATTTTGTCGTTACATTATAAATATTTCTAACAGCCTTATATTTCTAACAACATTATGTTTCAAATATTTACATTCAACAAAAAAAAAATTGATTATTATTTACTTATTAGAGACTGTAATAATTGTGTTAGCTCTTTAATTTGTTCGATTTTGTCTTTTTCTACTGGAATATTTTCTTTTTCAATTTCCGATAGTATTTTTTTTTATCTTCATCAATATAGTTTTTTTTTTCATTTTGCAAGAAATGGTTCTAAAGTTGTACATTTGATAAAGATATATCTGTTGTTTCGTTAAATATGTCTTCGAATACTGTATTTATTTATTGTACTGGGTTCAAACATGTCTTCTGACACAGACATAGTGCTTCTCCTACTGTACAATCCGTTTAATACTTCAAAAAATTTCCAAGTGGTAGCTACTTCACGTTGTTTCTTCTTTTAATTCTTTTATATGTAATTATTAAATTTAAAAAATTTGTATATACCTAGTCGACGTTAAATGGGAATTCTGGATTGGTTTTTTAATTTCATTCAAAACTTTTTCCCATAACGTTTATTTAGCCATTTTCATACTTCAATCTTGCTGTTATTTGCAATTGCTTCATTTCTTCATTTCACCTTTTTTCGCTATAAAAATCTTTATAATTACATACATATATATTTGGATATTCAAATTTTAATAAGAGAAGTCAACTTACTCTTCCATTTTAAATTTAATAAACCAAAATGTTTAAAAAAACTATTTTTTTTCTTTTCTCACTGAAGTATGCTTACCTTTACCTACTGAATTTTATTGACATGTTAAAATTGTTACCAAAACTTAATAAAACAGAATGTTTTCACCCAAACTTTAAATAAAAATGACTAAAATTTGCTGAAATGTAAACGTTTTTATATTTTTCTTAATTTCTTAATATTTGTAAAATGGAAACACCGATTACAGTAGATTTTAAAAAATGTATATTCAAAATTTTCGCTGCTCACTCTGGCTCTTTCACTTCCGTATTAAAACCGATATTAAACATTTTTTATCTCAAAACATTTAAAAAAATTTTTTAAAAATATTTTTGGTCATAGTACATTGTTAATTTGACGTTTAAAATGCATTTTTGATGTCACGAAGACTATCTAAAATTTTTTATAGAGTTTGACAAAAAAACATAAATTGTTAAGAAATTTTCGTAAAGCTTCGAATTCTTAAATAACAGTTTATTCTAACTTTACTATTTCAGTAAATAAAACGACAAATTTAATTTATTTATTGAACCTAATAGATAATATTTGGTATACGAAATTTTATTAACTTTCGATTTAATAGTTTTTACTTATTTAGAATTCAATTGTTACATTTAGAAATTGCCAAAATATATTTCCAAATTTACTTACCTATAATAAATGATGCACATAAGACCTAATTGATGTCATTTGTAAGAATTTTTAACCAGAATGAGTTCAGTATGCCAAAATATTCTTAAATTATTAATTTTTTTATTTTTATAGATATTAAATTTGACAAAAAATTATGGTTTCCTTAACAATGTAAAATTTACTAAAATTATTTTTAAATTATTTTACTATCTTAAGTAAACGGTTTCATTGATAAATTTATTAGTTTTGTTCAAATTGCCAAAAACAAAATTACAATAAATTAACAATTATTGCTTGACAATCCAAAAACAATATAATTAAAAATTCATATAGGTCAGTGGCATATACATATATATATATCATATATACAATATACATACATAAATATACGCTAAGAATTTTATTACAAAAATAAATAAAAAAAAAGAAATTATTTTTAGAATATATTTTTTCAATAAATTTATTTATTTTGTTGGTCATTAAATGTGTATATCTTATATTTTGAGGATATTTTTAAAAGTTGAGTACAAAATAATCAAACGAATTTGTTTTTTTTTTTTTTTTTTTCTTAAAAAACATTCACTGAACTTTTTATTATCTCACAAAAATTTTAAAGAGTACAAAAAAACACAAAAAAAAAAACTTCCCATTCATTAATTTATTTACTTCGGCACGTTTTAATCATAAATTTTGGAACAGATTCTTTTCAAAAATAAAAATAATATTTTTTATTCGGTTTTTGATCTATGTATCTATATTTATATAATAATATAAATATAATTAAATTAATTTCAGAAAACAATTTAATTTATATGACAGAAATTTGTAAAAACAACTTTTATTAGAGAATTCATATCACAATTTTTTAAATAAATAAAAAAAAAATGTTATAATTGATATAAGAATGAATAATAAAATAAGTTAGTTATATATATAGCTTGTATATGATATGTTAGGACCAACGAACTTATTGTAGGAAATACCAACGAACCGATATCCTTCAGTTTATTAGTTTCACACTCTTTCTCAGTTAAAGGAATCTTCAAGTCATCCTTACTTTGTTATTAATAACTTTATTTTACATAGACTAGTATTTTTCACAATAATTATTATAGCCAGGTATGATGTAATGTATGTTTCTTAGCATTTCTATAATACAATAAGTGTATATGGATTTATCGTATTATGAAGCTTCTTTATGAAGTTAAAAAATGTCTAACTACAGTGACGGACACGTTAATTTAATTGCAAATATTTATTTTTATATTTAACAATGCTCAAATGAGCTAAATGCATGTACAAAGTGTATAATATAATCAAATATCATCATCAATGTCCTGCAATCCCATTCGTGGGGCATAGGGCGGAATAATAAATCGGCGGGATAATTAAATATATCAGTACAAAACTAAAATTCAAAATATACAATTAATATAATTCAATACAGAGCTGGGTAAAATACAAATACTATATTACTCATTGAGTAAAAGTATTTGAATTCAAGTATTTGAGTAAAATTATTTAAGTAAAAAAATTTTAAATACTATTTTCAAGTACTTTAAAAATAATAAAATTATTTAACTTGATTTTTTCAAATAAAGGTAAAGTATTTGAAAATTATCTTATTTTCTTTATTAAGCTACTAAATTGGAAAAGTAGCACGGTTCTAAACAAAGAACACGTACACCTCTACACGGATGGTTCAAAATTGAATGACAGAGTGGGGGGTGAAGTCTACTCGGAAAACCTGAATATAAGTCTATCCTTTAGTCTACCAAGACATTGGTGTTTCAGGCGGAGGTAATGGCAAAAAAAAAAACCTGAGATCAAGCAATTAAGACAGATAAGACAGTCAGGCCGCAATTAAAGCACTGGAGTCGTTAACTATCAACTCAAAGCCATGTTGGCCTGTCGTAGTTTTTTGGACGAAGTTAGATTCAACATATTGTTACGATGGGTGCCAGGACACAATGATATTTCGGGTAACTGCATGGCAGATCAACTTCCTAGAGAGGGTACTATATTAGACATCTTTCCGGAAGGAGCAAAGGAGGGTGCACCTCTAGCTACCTGTAATTTATTGATTCGCAAAGATGCAATAAAAGCTTCAAATTTCAGATGGTCTGTTAGACCAGACTGCAACATCACCAAGCAAATCTGGCCTATGTTGAACCTGAAGCAATCCCTTAACCTACAAACTATGAAAAGGTGTGACATTAGCACTATGGTAGGGGTCATTACGAGTCATTGTCTGATTGGTAAACATGCCAGAAGATTGGGACTCTCTCAAACGACAACTGCAAAACCTGTGGAGAGGAGGAGGAGGAGGAGGAGGATCAAACTGTCCAACACCTACTCTATTCCTGCCCTGGTCTCTACCATAAAAGAAAAACCCATTTAGGAGCTATTTTTCTGGACTCGCTGGATGATCTTGGAAATACTAAAATCAAAAATCTCCGCCGCTTCGTTAAAAGTCCAAATTGGCTCAACAAGTATAGTTTTACGCGAGAAAGTTCCCGTGATATCACAATGGATTTTACCGGTCTAAGTGTGTCGGCGTACTGTCGGCAGCCACTACTACCTACCTTCGTGAGGCTAATACTTAAGTAAGTAAAGTTGCGTGTAATGAACTCTGAATATGGGATGACATTTCTATTATTCGCCATATGAATAAAGAATTAACAGTGTTAACAGTTATTTTATATAGCTTTCCCCACTGAACACTAGTACAATACATTCGGTTTTCTTAATTTTATTTTTAACTTAAATTATACTAGTTAAATTATAAAAAATAAAAAAATATGGGTAAAAATAAATTTTTTGTTTTGACTGTAACAAATTACTAGATGGCTCAAACAAGAAGAACAACAACAATCAAAAATACTATATCAATATGTTTTGAAATACTGAAACAGTTATAGCAACAGTTTTTTATTCAAAATTATAATGTATGTGACTTATAGAAGAAGAATATTTAACAGACCGGCGGCATATGGATTTGTAAGAATACTTTGTGGACATATTTTGCTTTTTTTTTATTTTTCTAAATCTCTAAAGGATTTTTAAAATATAATAAAAAAAAATTAATATAATAATTTCAAAAGTGCACTCATATCTTCAAATATAATTTATAAACTTGAAGTCTATTTTTATATTTAATCGTTGTTACGCAACATAATTTCCTTAAATTTTCATTTTGTTTTATTTTTTTTGTTTCTTTTTTGACAATTTATTATTATTATTTTTATTATGTTTTTTTACATCGCTATGTATATCAAAATAGCCTAAATTCTTTGAGCATAATTATACAATTATATCTAGACATAACATAATAATATGAATGTATGACAGTTAGCCTAACACCATTTCGTGAGCGGACACATGGTCTAAATATTAGTTAATAAAGAAGACTAATAAAACAATTTAACAAAAAAGACAATTTACATAAAGCTTTTTGACAAAAGAGATATTTAGTGAAAGCCGTGTAACAAAAGGCAATTTGCAATTAAGATAAAAAAATCGCGCGATTTTAATTTTAACAAAATTCATTTATTTTTACTATATAATTTATTTTGTTGGTAAACATTTACTATACAGTTTATTGAGACTCTACTTTTTCTGATGACAGAAAATAAGTACAACAAAACAAAAATAAAATTGTTTTTTTTTTTTTTGGCGAGAGATGTGCCCGCCGAACTCTGGAGACCATCTTTTCCTAACGATAGAAAAGTGTAAAGATGTCATTACTTTTGATACGGTTATTTATGAAAAATAAAATAATAATCAAAAATACTTTTTATAAATAATATTAAAATTTTTTTTAGATTTTCTGTAAAGCACATTAATAATGTGTCTGCATAATGTATGCAAAGTATACCATAAATGGAATAATGTTAAGTAATTAGTTTTTCATTAAAAAAATATATATATATATATCTTGTTTTTTTTATTTTATATATTACATAGTTCTTTATTTCATTAACAACTAAAGCTAACTTATGTGCTAATTCCACAAAATAATATAACAAATTAATTCAAATTTCTTAGCCTAGTACTTTAATGAAATATATATATATATATATATATATGGAAGAAATATATATATTTGGCAAAATGATATTCTGCTAAAAGACTTGGTCCCAAATATATATATGTAAATGTTTAATTTTAAGGGCTAACCAAGGTCGCCCATTGTGAACATTAAATCATTTTAATTGAAATATGTCCTCAGAAATGCCCAAAAATAAAAATTAAAATTAAGGAAAATTGAAATAAAAAGAAAAATAAAAAAAAAAAAAATGAAAAAGAAAACAACGAGCACTAAAATAGTCCATAATTTCTTATAAAAACAAAAACATAAAAAATAAAAAATTATTGTCCCATGTCAGAAAGTAATTTAGCAGAAATTTTTCCTCGCATTACAACTAAACACACACATACACACAACCACACATATTAATATAATAACAATGTGTTATAAATATTTATGTGTATATATATATATGTACTTAATTGTCTACGGGAAACGACAACTAAAGAAAGAAAGAGAGAGAGAGGGAGGAACATAAATATCTGTAACCATTTAATTCTCGTTATTGTTTTTTTTTTATTTTATTTTTCCTGTTAAATGCCCATAGAGCCGCGACCGATCCAAAAAAAAAAAAACAAAAAAATCAACTAGAAAAAGAACAAAATCTCGATGGCAAAATAAATATTTAAACTTTTTTATTGTATGTTTTTTTTTTATTTCTTTTTATTTCTTCCCTCATCCCTTCTTAATGTTTTGGTTCTAATGGTCGTTTGGTGGTAGGTAGGTAATAATATTCATATATTTATTCATCTAAATAAGAAAATGTTTTGTTAATTTTCTTTATAGTCAAATAACACGCTTTATTTGATATTCATGCCTGACAAACAGCTAGTACTTTCCCCATCATCATATAGCAATTGGAAAGCGGTCATATCCATAATTTTCACATTTTCTTTTTGTTTTTTTTTTTTTTTTTTTTTTTTTTTTGTTAAATGGACACAGCTTCGTCCCTAATTGCCTACCTTAGTTTTCAAGAATGATAATTCAAAACAGTTATTAACAATAACTTTTTCACTGAAAAAAAAAAACAAAAACAAAAACATAAAGTAAAAACAAAAAATAGCCAAATATAACATTCTTATGTAATACCGTTATTTTATATAAATGCATATATAGACAAATGCATATGTATATATTTATTTAAATAATAAAGGGCTATTTAATTCATAACTGCTTTTCATTTATAAGGATTCTTTAATAAACGGGAAATATAATAATGACCAAGAGGATAACAGTAAAATATACAAAATAAAAAATAAAATTTATTTTTGTAACAGAATTAAAAATAATTTATATTGTAGAAATTGGTAGAAATTGGTAAAACATTAGAAATAAAATTTTAGCTAAATGTTAAAGGTAATTCAAATTTTTAAATATTACAATATTATATCAGTAACAATCCTTCCTTCCATTCTTTCATTATCCTTAAAATCCTTCCACAAAGGACATTTAAAATTTATCTTAATGACAAAGTGTCCTAAAACTATAATTATCAATATTATATTCGGTTAAAAGTGATATTTGTCCTTTGATTTGCATTAAATGCAAATTACATTCATTTATATTAAATAATAGCTTTTCTATAATCATTTTGGTAAACACGTCCCGCTAGTAAAATATTTTACTGTTTTTTTATTACCTTTTTATGCATGTCGGCACTGCTACTTTTATTTTACAATCTATAGTTTTTTTATTTATTTATTAATTTTTCTAATGTATCAACTCATTAAATGTGGAAAACTACTGCCACAGTCAGGAACTAAGCATTCTATTTAATTTAATTTGTTAGCAAATTATACTTTCAATTAATTGTCATTTATTTTATCCCACTGACAAGGCATACCGGACCGATTTGGTCTCATTGCCAATCGAACCCAGGAACAGTACAATCCGCGTACTGCCCCACCCGCAGTATTATTTAAACAATAAAGGACTATTTAATTCATAACTGCTTTCCATTTATAACAGATATTGTTAGCAAGGGTTAAAGAATGCATAGTTAAAGATCGGTCAAGAACTCACAGATGTGTAGCATCTCTAGAAAATTTTCCTTTTTTGATCCTGATATTTCGTTTCAGAAAAATAAATGTAGGTATTAGGCGCAACGCATTGGTCATTTTGCAGCATGCCATCGCTGAGCTGTAATGTGGGAAAATTACTAATGTGCAGCACCGGTTACTTACATATCTATATTCATATATACACGCTGGTATCATGCCATAATACAGTTACATTAGAATTTACTTTATTTATTGTACTTTGTAAGATAATTTTATTTTTAAATAAAATAGTTCAGAAGAGAATACCAAACGAGTGAATTGTATTTTATACACCGGGGATGTCCAGAGCAGGTGTATTAATTAGCTTTTTAAGAGGGAAGAAGCCGTTATTTCAGATATAACAAAAACTCATTAATTAAATCGGGGGTGCTCTATCGATTGGTGGTATTTTCAACTTCCGGAAAGAACCGCAAGTCAGATTTTTAAGACCAAAAATCGCCGAAATTGGCCGAAATTTTAAAATGGGAAGAAGTACTTTTTTATGCAAATTCGGAATCTACGACAAATACCACCAATCAATAAAGCACCCTCGATTTAATTAACAAACTTTTTTTTTAATTTTAAAATAACAGTTCCTTTCCTTCTTAAAAAGCATGCTCTGGTACACCCGGTATATAAATAAAATATAACATTATATAATTACTACATTTGAATTAAAGAAAAGTACATTTTTTTATATCTTCAGCGGTTTGAAAGTCCAAGTACAAGCATATTAGGGATGCACTTAAATCGAAAATGATCTGAAATGATCATAATATTCGATGTTACAAAAAACGCAGCCAAATTTCATTCTGTGACCTCTTGAAAATCTATAAAACTTTCATACGATCCAAAATAGAGTATAATTCTCAGATATTGACTAGTGCTTCTAGATAATGCGTTAAAATATTTTGATAAAGTCAAAAAACTGGCTAATCGTCTTATATCAATTACCCGAATATAACCGCTCATCTTTCTCCCTCTTAGTCTTCGTCGTATAATTTGAGTGCTCTCCCTTTTTTTTATGGTCAGTGGAAATTAAATCTATATTAGCTCCACTTAAGTGCTTGTCCACAAAGCGCAGCATATGCTTATCCCTACACCGTAGAAATACTTAGATGGCAAAATACAAGTCATGAAAATTCGTGTAGAACCTCAACAACCCAAATGTAGAACTAAATTCCATCTTATGGGTTCCCTAAATATGATCAATTCTATATTTATGACCTACAAAAATTCAAGACGAATATTAACAACTTCGTTCGTTGTTGTCCATTTTATCTTCCTAACTAAATTCGTACTATTCGGTATAAATGGAAAAGTGATTAATGGTCAATGATTAAACTGGTCGAGCACCTATTAACTTTTTTTTTAATTTCCAGGTGGTGCCAGGTGCTAGGCGCGTTTTGGTAATAGATGTTCGAGTTCGACCAGTTTAATCATTGGCAAGACAATATTACTTTTCTCATACACCATTTTAGATTTTCATATACCCTATATACAAATTTTCATTACAAATAATTTTGCAATGAACAACAAATAATACGTAAGTCGGGAAATTGTTGTCGCGATGATCTCAGTTTAAGTGAATAATTTTCTTACAACAAAAAATTTTATTTTTTCTTTAGTTATTTTTTATTTGATTGTTTTTTTTTTTTATTTCATTCGATTCTCTTTAATCACATAAAAAAGTCATAAAATAAAAATAATAGGAAAGAAAAAAAAAACTAACTTACACACATTCATACATAAATGTTATGAAATTTAACTAGAAAATGTTAAAAAAAAATTATATAGAGCTGATGATGAGGAACAATAACCATACGGAAGTAGATGTTAAACATTTAACTAGTCAAATAATTTATATGAAAATGTCGTGGCTTAAGGTAGTTTTCATTTTGATATAGTTTCTATTATTTAAAACAAAATAAGTGGATATAACGGTGTTACCTTTAAACTTTAGTAAATATTTTCCTATGAATTAACATGTTTTTATGCTACTTTTTTCATTATATTCCACTCTTTATTATTACTTTTCATTTTTTTTTTTCTCATAATATTTTTCACCACCAGCTAATCCTTTTAAATGCTGTACGGTTTCATGTATCTGTATCTGTATCAAGTACATATACATTCAGTACATCCTATATAATATTGTTGTAGGTGTAATATAATTTTACTGCTTCCTTATTTAAGGAATTTAGAGATAGTTATTATATAACCGAAACCAACCATTATTTGAAAAAAAAAAAAAAAAAAACAAAAAAAAAAACAAAATAAAACATGAAAAGTATGAAATAAGGATTTTATAAGTTGAGTTTTTTTTTTTTGTATTTTTATTCGGCGTAAACGTGTGAAAAAGAAATTTATTTCAAAGGATTCCATTTTTAGTAATATTTTTATTTATTTTTATTGTTTTTTTTTTTTTTTTTTGTTTTGTCCTATTCTTTATATTTGCTTACAATTTTTTTTTTTTTATTTTATCAGAAAAATAAAAATAAGTTAGTATTATGAAAAGATTATGTTTTTTTTATAAATATATATTTTTATTTTATTTATTTTGTTATTTTTATTTTAATTGGAAGAATTTTTTTTTTTCTTTAGAAGAAAGTTAGTAGAAAAGATTCCAACAAATTAAACAAGAAAGTTTTATTTCTTTTGTTGAACAATAGACGAGAAAACTAGGTAGAAAATTAGATTAAAAAAATAATATTTTATAATTTAAGAATATCGCCGTAACATCATTTCGTGCTACACCTCGGGATGAGTCATGAGCTAGTTCATGATACTTTTTTCATTCTGATGTGTCTTATCCAACTTTCCTGCATGCTTGAATTTCAATTTTTCTGTTAGTTGTCCTCGAATTTGTCTAACCATTTTAATATTCGATGTAAATTTAGCTTTAGGATGTTATACAGAACTGGTCTAATATTTTGCACTATTATAAAAGTCATCATCTCCAAGCTACATAGTTTAATATGTACAATATGGGATACAGAAACTCTGCCAAGCAAATGGGAAAAAGGTATTAGTGTCCCCATCCACAAAAAGGGAAATAAACTTGACTGCGCCAACTATAGAGGTATCACATTATTAAACACAGCGTACAAGACTCTCTCCAATATTATAAATAACAGATTAAGACGTAGGTATAGCCGAAAATATTCTAGGAGAATATCAAAGTGGATTTAGACCAAACAGATCTACTACCGATCAAATATTTCTACTGAGGCATAGCATGGAAAAATGCTATATGAGTACAACAAAAATCTCCACCTATTAATGATTGACTTTCGCCAGGCTTTTGACTCAATAAAAATACATATGGTAGAAGCTGTATTTAATAACATGGGAATCCCAAGAAAATTGACAAATTTAAATATGCTAACACTCAGACACACCAAATGCAAGGTAGCAGTGCAAAATAAAATAACAGGCGAATTTGAAATAAAAACAGGAGTCAGACAAGGTGATGCCCTGTCATCAACAATTTTCAATTTAATGCTTTACCACGCAATAAAAGATTTAGAGAGATGCGGGCACATATTCATAAAATCATCTATAATAAGTGCGTATGCTGACGATATTGCTATTGTAGCAACATCCTTTGACGAATTAAAAGAAATATTTTTGACTCTAGAAAAAGAAGCTGCTACTGTAGGATTAAAAATTAACGAGGCTAAGACCAAATATATGAAGATGGCGCGCGCACGGAAACAAGACATGATATGAACAATAAATGATATGAACAATAAATGATTATAACTTTGAAGGAGTAAATAGTTTTATATATCTAGGTGCCTTAATAAATAATAAAAGTGACATGCATCTGACAATTTATAACTATAATTGACAAGCATTTAAGGACCTGCGCAGTAGACACCTTTTCATTTTAACTCTCTTCTCCATAATGAACTATTAATATATAATAAGTAAGTTGTAAATAACAAACAATAATGCGCACACAGATGCAATTTTTTTAATCATATGGTTTTATTATTCGCCAAATACATTAAGAAACAGGTAGAAACGAAACAGAAAATGAGAAGTAAGGTATTTATGTTTTTTAACGAAAACATACTAATTCCAAAGCTATTCATTAAAACATGAGTGTTTTCTGCTTTGTAATGAGAAGTCTATGTCAGTACGTAAATTACTGTTTTTTTTTAAAACTTTAAATTTGACTTCAAGTTGAAATATAATTACTCAACAGGGGCCCCTAGTTAATGATAGAATTCAAGCAACACAAAAATGTTTCTACGAACACAAAAGCCTTTTCAGGTCAAAAATTTTAGCCCGGACAATTAAATTAAGAATGTACAAGACCATAATACAACCGGTCGTAACATACGGATGCGAAGCATTGACCATGACAATTAGTGACGAAAATAAATTGAAAGTATTCGAAAGAAGAATACTGAGAAAAATATTTGGTCCCAAAATAAATGACGATGGTGAATACCAAATCAGATCAAACGAGGAGCTAGAAGCACTAATTGAAAGACACAATATTGTTAAGTTTATTAAGGCACAAAGACTAAGATGGGCAGGTCAAGTGGTGAGGATGAATGATCAAAGGATGCCAAAAATAATATTAGACGCAGTACCGTACAATACAAGAGCAAGAGGTAGACCAACATCACGATGGCTGGATGAAGTCGAGGGCAACTGTTGGAGTTAACGGATAGAGGACAGTTGCACAAGATAGAGCAGAATGGATATGACACTCTACGCTCGCTAATAAGCTCATTTTGAGATAGATTGAATAAAATGAAAATTGAAATCATTTGTGTTTATTGATTTATTTAAAAATTACTGGCAAAAAAAATATATAGCACATGTAGGTCTGATTTAAGGCTATATGCTCAGCAATTGTTTAAGAATAGTGACAAATATTAAAAAAAAAAGAAAAGAAAATAAGAAAAGCTCGTACAAATAACATTAAAGACATTATTTTATACTACGTATTAAACACAATACAATACAAAGTGAATTTAGTAAAGAAAACATCAATTAAGGGTGTTTCCCTACTTCTTGCACTTAATACCCGCACTTCGAATTTGCATTTTCCGAACATCCTACTTTATCGCACTATTTTTCACACAAAATTTTTATCTGGATTTAAAAATTGATGACAGTTGGTATTACTATAATTTTCGGAGTAAAACTAGTGTTACCTTAATGCATATTTCTTTAACATTTTTATGTCAAATTTATTTTAAAAGCAGTAGAATTTTGTTATGTTTTTATATTATCACTATGGCACTGTTAAATAAATTTTAAATTATCTGCATATGTCATTTGTGTTATTACAAATATTATTGTTATTTTAAAATTTATTAATTTAAAAAAAACACAAATATACCTGGAGAAAAAATTAAATATAAGTAAAAACTAAAAATTATCTGCTTATGTTTTTAAATTAAATGTGTTTTACATTTTAAATAATTGTTACACATTTCATCGCGTGAGTATTATTTTATCCCATACGCCAATTTTGGGTAAATTGACCTAACGATTAATCTATAGATTTTGAAGCCTAATCTTTCAGAATTTCTGGTCCGTTTTGATATATCTTATTTAGTTTCTGAGATAATGAGTATTGATATTGTCCCATATCCACCTATTTTACATGTATGTAACGAATTTTTATCCCATACGCCATAAAATATAATATTTATCCTATATGCCATGTAAAAAGCAAATTTATTTTGTTAGTGCTATTTTCACCTACCTCCATTGCCCATGAATTTGGAATGAAATAATAACCAAAAAAAGGTTAATATTATTTTGTCCCATACACACAAGAAACTTTAATTATACGGATATGGAACAAAATAATGTTGATTTGAAAATATTTAATCAGTTTTGGAATTTACAAGATGAAGAAAAAGTGAAATTTTATTTCAAATTTGTTAGGCAACTAAATATAAAACGACGCCGAACTGGCTCTGATGTAAAACAAAATTCTTTTATATTTTATTTACAAGTGGAAGAGCGAACCCATAGAGTTTGTAGAACGTTTTTTCTAAATACTCTATCGATAACTCAGACCCGAATTTACTATTGCTTTAAACATTGTTTGGATAAAAACTGTGGTATACCTATACACAAACAAAAAAAGGGAAGTATGCTAAGAGAGTAACTTCACCAGTGAAATTGAATGAAATACGGGAACATATTCAATCATTTCCCCTGTTATAGATTCACATTATTTTCGTACGAATTCGCAAAGAAAATATCTCGAAAGTGAATTAAGTTTACCCAAAATGTATAACTTATATAAAGAAAAGATTGCTGAACCACTTAAAATATCAGTGTATGGGAAAGTATTCAACAGTTAATTCAACTTTTCTTTTTTTAAACAAAAAAAAAAAAATGTATCTACATAAAATGAATAAAGATCCATCTAGAACTCAATTGCTACAATTTTAATTGCATAAAAAAGAAAAAAATATGGCAAAAGCAGAACGGGATGCAGATTGTTCAAATATAGACAAAAATCACTGTATCTTATCATTTGCAAAGTGTTTTTAGTCTACCTAAAGCTGCAGGATCAATATTTTATTACAAACGAAAACTCAATACATTTGAAAAAAACCTGTTAGATTAAGGCAATATCACAAATATATGAAATAAAAGTTTATTTTCTTTAAAATAAAAAAAAATATGTGTTAAAATTACTTTGAATATATATTCTGGGGTTGGCTCTTATTGAAAAACTGATATTTTACTTCTAAGAAAAACTTCTGCAATTTCTATTTTTTACTACAGAATTACCATTTTAATTGTTCATTATATTTTATTTAATAAATTTTTCCGACTTGTTTCAACTTATTCATTATAAAAAAAAAGCTATATTAAAAATCCATAAAAAATTGCCAAAGACCGTTAATATATGAATGATATATCTTTATATATTAACGGTCTTTGATATTACTTTATTCCATATCACTTCTTAACCATTATTTTAAAAAAATTACTTCTTACTTTTTATATTGTCACATATCCAAAAAAAACTTTGTAGCATGTTATACATCAAGAACAAATAAGAAAAGCTATGTATGAGGTGGTATAAAGTTAACAATTTACTTCCAATAATTGAAATGACCATAACTTTTTTTAATATGAACTAATTATCTTCAAAATTTAAATTTAAGTGCAAAATTGTTCAATTTAAATTAACAATGTAAAAAATTTAAATATTTATCGGCTGGTTTTTTAGTATTTTAACCCTAAACATTTAAAATCAATTTACTCAAAATGTACTAAATAGCGTATGGGATAAAATAATTCTCTTGCGACGATTTGTAGTTACACAGGAAAAATATACGAAAATTTCTATTTCAGTTTTTCTCTCCATACTAGTTTTATAAACTCAAACCCATGCTTACAAATAATTACTTTTTTAATTATAACTACGTGAAATAAAATAATACAAAACCTCTTACAAAATCTGCTCCAAATTCTACCTATTTATTTTGTTCTGGAAGCTTAATATATTTTGAAATATGGCTTGACGACAAATAACTTAACTTTTTTCTAACAGTATCAAAAATAGTATATATAGTAGATCCAGTATCCAACCAAAGCAAGAATATTATAATTTCTAATTTACATATGTTTTGGTTTTTGACTTCGTTGGTCAACTTCTTAAAAGAGCGGTATGAAATTCTTATATATTTGTTGCATTTAATATCACTGCCATACAAGTGCTATATCAGTAATATCCTGGTTTTTTATATTTCCTAAAAATACCTTTTCTGAAGCTTGCAATTTTTATACTTATTTTTGTAGAATATACAAATTACTTACAGCTTTCGTCAAAAGCTTTGTTGTGAACTTATCAAATAATGTGATCATATTGTTTCGTTCTTATGTTTGTGACCAAATCTCTTGACATTTTTCTATGAATATTCACGTTAATTTTTTTTTTTTCAAAATATAAAGTTTTGTCTATTTTTTAATATATGTTTTACTCCTTTGTGCGATATTTAGTGTGGTAAAAAAAAAAATACTAAATTTTGGCAGGTAATAAAGTGCGATATGATTATAAAAGGTTTGTGCGAATATCAAGTACCAGTACGAGAGGTCAGGAAATGCCCTAAATAGATTAAAGAAGAAAATTTAAATACAAGAGTATACAACATCGAAACAAGTAAATCAAACTAGAATTATTAATTATATATAACACATTTAACATTTACTGAAAAATATCAGAGAGTGTTCAAAAAATACTACTTTAACGAAATTATTAAGAGAGGTATACAAAACAAGTGTAAAAATATTTGCTAAGAGTTCTAATATTTGATTTGTTAATACAATAAGCAAAAGCGTTTTAACTCTTCTTTGTGCAGTTTACTTATTGTCAATTATAGCGATTTTTATTTTACATCAGCTGAAGCTCAAAACAATCATGTTAGGTCTCTTGTTAAACAAAACAGATATAAAATCTTCAACACCGATGAAATTATTTTTGTTCCTAATCTTCCATAATTTTTTTTTTTTTGTTTGAGAATAATCTTGATTAATATCCAAACTAATGAAAAAGTAAATTAAATAATTTAATATGTAAGCTATATATGCGTACGTTACGCGCCCCTGAACTCTGAAAAATGTAAAACTAGTGTAATTGTAATATCCTAAAATAAATAAACTTAAAAGCAAAAAATATAACTTTTAATTGAGTTATTATTTTTACTATTCTAGTGTCATCATCATCATTGTCCTACCCTATTATAGGGCTAGAGAGCAGAATCTTCAATTGTGTTCCCATTCTTTACACTTGCATTAGAGATGCTTATTTTTGTGCACAGAGATGATACGGCCTTCAATATCCAAATCGGTTGATACATCTTGTTACAAGATGCTGCTCAGGTAGTTGAACGTACTCACCTCTTTGATTCGCGTTTCTTCATATAGAATCGTATATGTTGTGACGTGCGATTTGTGCGCATACATTTGTTTCAGTGTCATACAGCTTTTTTGTCATACAGCACATATCACTTAAACCTCCATATAGTTGGCGTAATCTAAGTGGCTGATACGTTCGAAAGGACAGTTGCTCACGTTGACACCCAATACACCCACATTAGTAGTCATTATGTCATCCATTACTACTAAAAACAACATGGGTGATAAAATACAGCCCAGTCTTACTCCCTGACACACCTCGAATCAATTTGGCAGCTGTTCTCGACGTAAGACGTAACATATTACATCTTTGTAGAATTCCTTAATTATAGCTATAATTTTTTTCTGAAATGCCTTTCCTACTAAGTGAATCCCAAATACACTCACGGTTTACTCCATCAAAGGCTATAAACATGAGATTTAGCGGTGCTTTCAATTAAGTGGATTGTTCAAGGATTATTCGTAATGTACTGATGTTATCCCCACACGAATGGCCACTGCCAAAACAACTTTGGTGTCTTTTGAAGGTGGATTTTATTCTACTTTTAATCCTTTCGAGTAATATTCTATCATCACTAATTTTCAGAAAACTGAGATTAGAGTGATACCTCGCCAGTTATTGAAATGATTTAAGCTACCTTTCTTTGATATTTCAACAATAACTTCTTCCTTCATCTATAGTATAACTGATATAATTTGTAAAAATATTTTACTCGCATTTTTAGAACATTTTCTCAAAATTAAACTTCAATTTTATAATAAATATTTTCGAATCAGAATCTAAACTTATTTAACTAACTTTTCAGGATAACAATAATAAAATAAAAATAAATGAAACAAAAAAAATATTCCGTCTTATTTGGATATCTTTCGAACATAAAAAACTACATTTAAAAATATTAACATGAGATCTTTACATGCATTAAAGCTATTTTAAAATACAAAAAAAAAAACTTTCTACTTCGTGACTTTTAAATATTATAAAAATTGTAAAAAAAAACTAAAAATAATAAAAGTCTTAATCTTGTACAAAAAAAAAATAAAATATTTTAATTTCAAGTCAGGACAACAACTTTTTTACTTCTTAAATTATTTAAAATTAGAAACTTTTTGTGTTAATATACTTACCATTATTTTCTTCTAATTTCCATTTCCTTGAAAATGTCTACAGGGTGGGTCAAATGATGACCGATTAATACAAAATGTATAATAATTAGGAATTGTAGTAAAATGGAATTAGCGCTAGAACGTTTAATAAATAAATATGCTAGTCAAAAAATACCTATTCAACTTTATGTAACAAAAATTGTAGTACCGTACCTAATATCGGAAAAGATAATAAATAATTTTGCCTAAGATACTGACAAGAACGTAAAAAAATAGTTTTTTGGAGGTGGTTGGTTAGATATTTTGACTAAATAAATAATATACAGCCTTATCTTATATATTAATACGCTTAAACGTCTATTAAACTTTTCACAAAGCTTTTACAACACAAAGCTTTTTTCAACGAGTTTAGACAACTTTATTAGAACTATTACGAATTACGATAGTGTGCAAAATTTAATTTAAAGACATAAATCACAAAACGATAAAACTAAATACAACCAAAAACAAATTAAAATTAACCTAAAAACAATTCACCTCAATAGCATCAATATCATTGATTATATCTGATTATATGAATGAATTTAAAAAAAAAAACAAAGACAAAGTAGCAAAGAAAAAAACCGAATTATCAGAATATAATTATTATATCGAATTATAAAAATAGCTTTGTTAAAATATTACGATATTACGATATTACAGCAAAAAAACTTACCGGTAAAACAAATAGTAAATTTAGAAAATATACTCACCCAGACTATGTTCACAAATTCCAATATGTAATAGAAAATTTATTTATTTTGTTATTCAAATGCGCAGTAGCATTGACTAAATATTATATTGTACATGCTGAATCATAAACCGAAATTCATAAACCAATTTACGATCTGCTAAGAACAACAAAAACAAAATATGTTGTGACATTATTATCAAGTTCCAATTCAATACACGGCAAATTTAGAACACATAAAAATTAAAAAAACTTTAAAAAGAAAAATCTCCCTACATAGAGAGACCCTAGCGGGATAACAATATAACAATAAAAACTGAAGAATAAGAGAAAAAGCATAAATATTGGCTTTACCTCTAACTATAATAGTCATAAGGCGTCATATTATGTCATATGATACTTCGTTAAATGGCCTATGTGATTCGATATGATTTAACAAAGTCATAACCAATCATAACCTTTACTATAATGGTCATACCTAATCATACCAAAACGTCAAAACCAAAATTTAAAAGAAGTGAAATAAAAATATAAATTCTATAAATAAATGTTTCTGTTTTTTTATTTTGAGTTTTGAAATAGTTAGGGCTATTATGATAATAAGAAAAACACAAAAAACGTATCTATAGCTATTTTATTGTGTTTTTAATGTGCGTGGTATGTATTTAGTTTAAATTGTTTTAATGCATTTAATTTCATATCTATACTGCCAGCGACATCTCTGTTCGCCACATTTTGTTGAAATGTACGTCTCTATTAATAGTATTTGTTAGGGAGCGTTTAGACATCATATTTTGTTTCATGAAAGTTTTGTTTTACTTATTTTTATTACATTTACAAATTTTATTGCAATTACATAAAATTTTATTTAAAAAATTTTAATTACATATCTCAAAGATAAACAAAAACAGTTGCAAAGTATACTATATTTCTTCATGCAAAATCCTCTTTCTAAACTTGCAAAATACGAAGATACGAATATGCGATGCGAGTACTAATAATAAATACTTATAAACAAATATAAATATTCAGTGTAATTTCAGAACATTTATGAAATATAAATATTTAAATAGTAAATCAATTATTCTAAGTATTTGTATTGATAAATAATAATCAACTTGCGAAATACAAAAATGCGTGTGGAGCACTATTATTTAAAAAAAAAAAATTTATGATATTCTATAACAAAGTCGGATGTCAAACTTTAATGAACATCATTTATACGTTATAAACACAGTTCAAAAACGTATAAACGCTGCCTTATATAAAAGTTTTCTTCAAAACTATTAGCGGTCAAAATTTTCAATTTGATTCTATGAAAAACAAATAAAATTATTATTTATTATATTATACATATTAAGTATGCTATAAATATTGTAAATTATAATTTTAAGTTTTTCAATTTAACTTATTTATTATGTAATAAAAAAATATGTAAAACATTGATTTTTTTAAGAAAATAAAGAAAATAAATAAATAAAATAAATTGTTTCATTTATAATGCTAATGCTAGACCAGCGAATGTTACGTCGGGAATAGCTAGTTATACTAGAATAGGCGATGCAATTTATATGAGAATAATAGTGGCACTTGAGTATGAAATTGGTATCGTAATTTATAGTAAATCTTTATTATACATATATATACATCCAATCTCTTTTATTTATTTACATATATTTATATAAACGTTTAGATTAAATAATGTTACAAGATACGACGAATAAATTGAACCGGAAGCACTTATATTAATACAATAAAGTATAAATTTTTAACTGCCAGTAGTTTCTCTATTCGGTATTGGTTTAAATTCTGTATTGGAATTTTTGAATTTGTTAAACCAATTTAATAAAATTAAAACATTCAAAAGTGAATGAAGATAGCAAAGTGAACATGATAACATGATAAAAAAAATTACAATACCTAGATAATTGTATTTATTTATTTACATAATAAAGATTTAAGTTTAATTATTTTTTCAATTTTATTTTTATATTAATTTTAAAATTTTCATTTTTATTTATTAAACTTAAGAACAATTTACTTTTAATTATACTTTTATTTTTTTAAAACTAGCACAAAATTATTTAAAAACTTTAATTATCGTCTAATAATTGAACACGATTAAAAATACGATAATTTTCTCATGTAATGTCAAAATTTTCGTACTAGATTTTTGGCTAGATGGAATTATTCGAAAAAAAAAGTTTAATATTATACCAAAATGTTATTTTTATTGAACACATACGACAATTTGTTTAGTCTATTGTGATAGGAATTAATATAATTATCAATTATACATTAATTCATACACATATACATTAATTCATCGCCGTAATATAGCAACAGGTACCCTGTTCCATAAATATTTGTTAGATAATTGCTCTGATGAAATAAAAAGTATTATAACCAAAATAAAACTATTACAGCGTAATAGTCGGAGATCACTCCTTTCCCACAAATTTGTAGTATTATGATCTATATATGAAATATAAAAAAATGTTCATCAACTGAACTTCTAAAGTATGGAACATTCTACCGTAATAGACAGTTAGGATATCTACTGTAACATTACTTTATCCAGTATTTTAGAAATATTTTGAAAATTTCATAATTATTTGTGGAAGAACACAAACGTATACTCTGATTATAAGTCAATATACAAAATATATTGAGGATGCCAAGACAATAGAATAAATGCCTATTGCTTACGTAGGGTTTTTGGCATACTAAGCATGATTTTTTTTTCAAATTAACTTAAGTACAGTTTTGAGTTTTCCCAGTTGTTCTTTTTTTAGTGTAGATATATTAAAAGGGTAGAATAAAAATTTTGGCTGTTATAATGAGTTCACAAACAGGATAAGTACATGTTTTGTTAAACCTAAAATGCACAGATGTGCTAAGTGCGCTTACCCTATCTGATTTTTATAATAACAGTGACCATTAATTAAAAATTTTGTTAGACCTTAAATACACAGATATGATAAGTGCACTTAACCTATCTGTGTCTTAACAAAACAGTTACTTGTAAATACAATGATATAACTAGTGTTTACTTCAAAAGAGAAAAATAGGGTCAATGAAAATGAAAGAAAATGACAAACAAAAATGAATAGAAGATAAAGGAATTCAATTTTAGAAGTATTAGTTTCGATATTTTACTTTGTTTTATTTTGTGCACAATTATGCTATGTACATTTAGTTAAGTGTAAAACATGCTAAGTGCATACTTACTTTCGAAACTATCTAAGTTTTCAACCATCAAAATAATATAACATTAAAATTTTAATTAAATACGATAGAGTACATAATATGCAACAAAATAAAAGACGTTTTGTCCATCTGCAGCATTGCATTCAGTTTTTGGGTTGCTCTAAACTTTGAAAACGCTCTCCTGTAAAATTTCATTTTTGCTACGTAGCATATGTGTGCACTATGGTATCGATATATTCATGAAATAATGGAAGAAACATTTAACAGCATCCATGCCAGAGCCTGGTTTCGAATTTACGATATTTATGTTAGTGTTGAATTATCATGATTATATATACTGTTCTATGATGATTGGCTAATTTATGTTAGAAAAGTATAATTAAACAAATAATTTTACTGATTCACTTTTAGGTAAAGGATATTTGAAACATGATAAAACAATTTACAATACCTACATTTATTTGTTTGAAAATTGCTAATTAATATATGAAGTTCAAATAAACTGTAAAAATTAAATAATTTTACTTATATATGTGAAAATGTGAATATTCATATAAATTGAGAGATTGATTAATTTACTCATACATACAAGTAATCATACATTGATTACATTTAATGCAACTATCAAAACTATATAAAACCGTTATTTTTTTTTTTTCCTTTTTGACTTCATATTTATTTACCTTATAACTTAACAATAATACCTTATTGACAATGTAACTTATAAAAAATAAATGTTGACCTCATTAACACAAGTATATGAAGTGAATTATGTGAAAATATGAAGTATATAGGCCTTAGCATAAGCTGTATGACCTTATCATTTAAATTTAACTAAGTTAATCAAAAAGAAGTTTGTTTTCTATTAGGACGTATGTATATAGTATTGTAAAATAAAAAAACATATAATATATTATATAGAACAAAATAAATCATTAAATTAAATTAAATAGTTTTTATATATTATGACAGTTTATCTACCTTCTTCTGAACAATAAATAATACCACAAACATTAACAATACTTAAACTAATTTTAACGATTAAATTTTGTTATAGTTTCGATTTACGTTTTGCTCCTACAGTCTGCAATTAACTCAATTCAACTAAATTTAAATTCTATAAATTAGAATAAACCATATCTCGAAAATGACGACTGACGAAAAAATGATTGTTTTCATAAATGAAAACCTGCAGTCAATCTGCATATTCTGAATGCATGAAAACAATTGTCAAATTTTCTGCATGCTGTTCATAAATGCAAATTGAACTTGACAGAATAAATTTTTAGTATGCATACAATTTTTTGAAGTAGTTTTCTTTATTGTTTTAAGCATTTTAATTTTTGCTTTGTTATTTTAAAAAATTGTTATTTTAAAAATGTAAGTACTCCATATTTTTTAATACTTTAAACAAAAAATTTATTGTTTATAGGAGTAGTGATTTCGAAGTAAGTCTGACTACAAACAAATAGTCAACACTTTCACTTTTAAAATTGTTAATTTCTACGAGATTTGCCAATAAACAACGATTATAAAAGTGAAAAATATAAAAAAAAATGTGTGAAATAACAGAAACAAAAATATTGCTTTTCAGTAATAAACATACTATAATTTCATAAATATAACACACAAAAATGAAACCATAGAAATATTAAAAACTTTCAATTACCTAGGATTAATTATTGACAATAGAACGAAATGGTGACAACATATTGATTATGTAATTAAAAAAATCACTCCTTACATTTTTATTTTAAGAAGACTGAGGAAATATATTAATACCAATACCCTTTATACAATATACTCTTCATACATACCCTCTAATATTATATACCCAGATACCATCTAGAGTAACGCTCCACAAACATACCTAAAACAGTTGGATATCATACATAAAAAAGCTATTAAAATTATTAATTTCTTTCCACCAAGATATCCTACGGAATTTATTATATAGTGAACGGTACATAAGTTTGAATAACATATGTAAACGTGAAATGTACTATCTTGCATACAAAATTACAAACAATATGATTAAACACACATTTTTACTCAATCGGAATATAGACATACATATAGCTATAACACTAGGAATCGCTCAAATTTTTATCTTTCATTGTTTAGATCAGATATACAAAAAGCAAACTGCGTATACACCAGTTTAAGCATTTTTAACACTCTACCGAACGACCTAAAAAATATAAATTCATACAGTTTATTTAAAAGGAAAATCGAAAACTTACTTGCGGTATAAAAATAAAAATAAAAAATAAAAAATAAAAATAAAGAATAAAAATTAAAAATTAAAGAAGAAATATTGTAAAAAAAGTGTGAAAAGAAACGAAAAAACTAAAAACTAATCAGAACAACAAACTTTAAAACTTAACTCAAATAAACTAAATAATGTAATAAGGAAAGAATGTTGGAATGCTGGTAGTGATTAAATTTAGTATTAATAAATTTAGTATTATTGAATATTTAAGAAAATCTACTTTTTATTATTTTAAATTAAAACTTGATTTTTATTTTTTTTATTTTATTTTGTTGATAACTCTTAAAATATAACTAACTATATGACCATATAAGCTTAGGCTAAGGTCTGAATCTTCAATTCAATGGATAAAATTTTGTTATACATATATACAAATGTATTTTTTGTTAATAAAGAAAAAAAAAAAAAAATTTTGCAGAATTGTCAAGTAATATGTGCCTATTACAGGTATCACTTTTTTTGTCGGATCTGAGTAATTTTAGGTGACAACACTAATTACTATTACAACTGTCACGCGGCGACTGAAAAATGCGACTCAATTGTCACTTGCAATTTATATGTGACAGGATTCCGTTTGTCTGTAATTTTGTAATTTTTTGTGTCTATATAAATTTAAATAATGGATTCTGAAAATAAAGGGTATGTAAATATTTACAAATTTATTGAAATAATTTATATATTTGAATTTGAATTTATATTATATAATATTATTGTCTTGCTTCAAATAGAAAGTTAAGGATTTATGAAATAACAACAAATTTTAATTTATTTTGAATTTTTAAATTTTCCCTTCAAATCATCAAACAAACCAATAAAAGCGTCTTTATTCAATCGCAAATATTTAACGAAGCTAAAAACAAATCGTTTTGTTATATTTCACATATTTGTACATTAATTATTTTACAAATTGTTTTACTTACTTTTCATTATCAATTTCCAACGGATTTGAACAATTTCTAAGAACCTTTCTCTTTATACTTAGATTCTCTGTTTCTTCTTCTGAATCACCATATACACATAAAAACATTTTTATTTTTTAAATATTAAAAACTTTCAAAAATTTATAAAAAAACACATCAACCAACTTTGTATTCTTATAAAAATATTTTTTTTTCTCAAATGTCAAATGAGTTTTTCTGCCAAAGTACAATAAAAATACGTTTAGAAATTTGTTGCTGTCCGATGAAACTTGTAATACGAAAATAAATTTCATTTGGGTGACTGGGAAAAATGACTGGAAAAGTGGTGTGACACCTGTAATAGGCACATTAATGTAGAATATAGGTAGACTTTGTTTTCATTATTGCAAAGTTCGCCAACTGGGGGCAAGCTTATTATCAGTTTGCAGCATTTATGAAAACACCCTACTTCTCTCTAACATAAAATTCTTGATTTGATTTTGATTAAATTATTTTGCCGTAATATCTATTCTAGTCCATATTTATGTATTAAATTAATAAATAAATTCAATCAAATCAAATCAAATCACCCTGTATTGAATAAAACATATTAAAATTTTTTAAATATTTAAAACAAAAAACTTAATAAGAATAATTTAAAATTTTCAAGTAACTGAGGGTTTATTTATAAATTTTACGAGCTCTTTCAATACAATTGAATTTAATTTACAGGTGTGTTGAAATTAAATGAATCACGGATATTATGATTACTTCAATTAAATACAAAAAAAAAAAAGGAATTTCATTTAAACTAAACAATTTGATTTTTTCAATTATTTAAGTTGCATGCATTTTTTCAATATTGTTAACCGACGCCCATTGTGTTATTGTGACTTTCTCACATAAAAAATATACTTTATTACATATTAAATACCTATAATGTAATAAATCACTTCAACTAATTAACACTTTCAAAAATTAAATTTATAGGTGTATATAATTGAAAATTTTAAAACAATAAAACATTATAGTAAAATATTTTGCACGTCAAGAATAATCAAAAGGAAAATAATACTAGGTTCATTTAAGTTTTCACTTTTTAAGATTTCCTTGGCAGTAATTTTCAGTTTTTTTATTTATTTTATACATTATAGTGTGAATTCACTAAATAGTTAGGAATGTAAATAATAATTTAAGTTTAAATCAATTCTTTACTCTATACAATGTTCATTTTACATAAGAGATAAAAAATTAAACTTGTTATTAAAATTTTTAATTCTAAGAATAAATAAAAAAACTGAAGTAAAATGGAATTAAAAAATTTCTAAAAAAATGCAATAACACCAAAAATTTAATTAAAAAATAACTAGAAAGTGTATTAGGTTGTAAACGACTTTTCGCAGCTGATGACAGTGGAAGCAAAAGTCGCAGCATACAGCTGCAAAAACGCAAAACATATCGAACAAAGTCCTAATGTAATCGACATACTAATAAGAGAAAAAAAAATTAAACCGACAATGGCAGAAGTATAAATAACCAAACTCCAAAAAACTATTAGCCAATAGTTGTACTAAAAAATTGCGAAAAATATGTGAAGAAAAAGAAGTAAATTCCAGCAATACCTAAAAATTTGGCACCAAGAGATACATCGGACTATTCTTCCTTTTGCCGAGCAACTAAAAAATTAATGAGACCTGAAGCACCTATTCGGCTTCTAAATGGCAACTGGACTAGAAGAAACAGAGACAAAGGTGAAATATTCGTCGACTATACTTTAAAAAAATATTTATGCCAAACGAAGAAACAATTAATTTCCAACCTTCACATTTACTACAATATCAATAGAACAACCGCTTAAATTCAAAATGCTTGAAACTATCAATACAATTAAAAATAAATTAAATGTTAAAAAAAGACCAGGGCACGATCGAATTGCAATAAAAATGATAAAAGAAATGATATTAATATCTGTAACACATCGTATTAACATATAAATGGGTGGCGCAGTAGGTACAGTGCCTGCCTTTCAACCGAATAAAGAAAAAAAAAAAAAATTCTTTATGGGTTTTTCGACCTGGTCCAGTACCTACCCTTTGTCATTGGGATATAATAAATGACAAAAAATAATTGAGAGTATAATCTGGTAACAAATTTAATAAAATAAAACTATTATATTTAAGAAGGCTTAGTTCCTGACACAGCAGTAGTTTTCCACATCTAATGAGTAGAGCCAGTAATTTATTAAATAAAAACTCGAAATATTGTAGATATCGTAATGTAAAATTGCAGTACCGTACTTAATTAAGCACGAAAAGGTGATTCTACCTAAGTTACTGTCAAGAACGTAAAAAAAAAAAAAAATACAATGCGATCTTACACACGGGTTATTGCCCCACCCTATGGAAGTTGTCCCAGATCACGATGATACCAAAACAAGGAAAATATATCACCCAAATAGCTTCATGCAGACCTATGTATTTATTACCAACTCTCTCTGTAAAATATATGACAAGTTATTAATAAAAAACAATTACAACAAACACTCATACTAAATCGAACTAAACTATACCTGACCATCAATTTGGCTTCACAGAAAAGCATCACACCGCAGAACAAATATTTCGAATAATCAGTCAAATTAGCAAAACATTCGAAGAAAACCAATACTGCTTCGCCATATTCCTCGATATATCTCAAACGTTCTACAAAGTATAGCATGAAGGTCTTATTTATAAAATAAAGAGAAAATTCATCAGTAAATACAAAAGCAACTCCTGATTTGCGCATCCAATTCAATCTGGAGCCCCCAAGGTAGTGTCCTATATCTACTGCTATGGTTATTGTATTCGTCTGATATTCCTACCAACAATCAAACTGCAAAATCTCTACTTTTGCAGACGATATAACAATTTTAAGTTCTACACGTTCCACAAAATTGCTTCAACATATGTTTTCAATCTCTTTAGGGCAAATAGAAAAATGGCTAAATCTATGGAGAATCAAAGCTAACGAAATGACTACTTCTTTCAAGACATTTACACTAAGAAAGGGAACATGCCTTCTTATCAAGATAAATAATAAAATTATACCACAACACAATGATGTCCTCAGAATGCACGTGGATCGCACATATAAAAGCATAATCAAGCTAATTTGGACTTGATTACAACGATGGGGAAAAGCAATGCCTTCTAATATTGAAAAAAAGAGCTGAATTTAAAATATTAAGAACCATAACGATTGCGGCACCATGATATGTAAAAAATGATTACATACGCAAAGATTTAAATATCCATACGACCGAAGAAGAGATAGATAGCATTTGGAAGCAAATACACATCAAAGCTGGGAAAGGAAATCTACTATTTGACATAAGTCACCACCGATTAAAGAGAAAAAATGTGCTAAACAAGACCACAAAATTGATGATCTAGCAATGTCAGGGATCATAAATAAAGATTATAAGATTTGAAAACAAATTGTCAGTTTCTATGTAAAAGAAAGATACAAGAAATAAAAGAAAAATAAAAAAAATTGGAATTGAAAACATTTAATTAGAAATGAATGTATTTAATAAAATCTATAAATATAAAAACTAATTAAAAAACAATTTTTTCTAAAACAAATATAATCTTAAACAGGAAATAAGGTCAAATTTAAGTAAAAAAAATATTGAATGATAAAAAATTTAATTCATTGTATTGACTTTTCTCAAAATTTAAAATCAAACAAAAATAAAAATTATGAGAAAAATAATATCAAATCAAAATACTTCCGATTCCATAAAGATTTATACAAAATCAAAGCAAAAACAATAATCAAACTATAAAAACAACAACAACAAAAATTATATTACATTATCAGCTAAAAAATCATACCGAAATTTCAAAAATATTGAACAGTTTCTGAAAATTTGATATTTAATATATTTTGTTTCCTTTTTTAATTTAAATTTTTTTCTTTGTGGGCCTTTAAAACCTACTCATAATTTTATAAAGCGCTTACAGCTAGCTAAATTCCTTTTTGATTAACAAATAAAAATATGAAAAACCGCATAGGTATTTCTCTTAATTATCAGGAAAAACCAAAAAAAAAAAAAAAAAAACATTTTTTTTTAAACTTTTGATCCTTAAGAATTTTAGAAAGACAAAAAAAAAACGAAATAATAAAAAAACAATAAACCTATCATTAATAAATTAAAAATTCTTTACCATTCCGGAAATAAAGGATAAAAAGTTAAAAAAAAAAAAAAAATTAATTAAATGCGGAAAACAAAAAAAAAACAAAATCAAAATAAAACAAACCTTTTCATAATTAAAAGTTAATCCTTCGAAAAAATTAACACAATAAAATCCTTGTTAAAGCTAACACAATACCATCTCACGTTCATGTTTTTTTGTTTTGTATTTTTTTTTTTTTTTCCATAACACAAGAGAAAAATCAAGGCACATCAATTCAATTTTGCTAAAAATTTTTTTTTTCTATTTTTTTTTTTTTTAAATTTCAAATCTTAAAGATACACACACACACACACACATACACGTTTACATCTAAAATAATAAGTATGTGTATAATATTCAAGGATATATTGTGCAAGAGTATAAAAGGATATTATAAGAGATTATCAACGCATTAGTATATTATTTTATACATATATATATATATATATATATATATTATATGTAGTACAGATTTATATCTACATACTATATGTAAACGAATACAAAAAAGAAAACCTATTTTTTTAAGGAATTCTTGCATTTTACTTTTTTTTTGTTTTTGCTTCAATCCCATACTTTATTCATCTTTAATTTTTCATTTTTTTCCACCCCCTTTTTTTTCAAAAATTGTCTTGTTCCAGTTGAAAATAATCCTTTAATGATAATGAGTTTCTTTATTATTATCTCATGCTATAAAACAGCCTTATATACCATATTATTACAAAGCTAGAAAGAAAGATTCTTTAAACTAAAAAAAAAAAGAAAATTTTGAAATAAGAAAAAAACAACAACAACAACAAAACAAATATAAAAATTCATAAAGGATAAAAGGCCAAAGTCCTCCCTTACTTTATCAGTATCAATATCATTATCATCTTAAATATCAACACTTTAGTAAAAATAATTATTTTTACATTGTATATATAAATTTATATATGTATGTGAATGTATGTAGGTATTTTTGTAGATTCAAATATAAAAAAAATACAAAGTGATTCTTGAGTTTATTACAAGATGTTTCAAAGGTATTTGAAAATTATTGTTATAGAAATTTAAATTAAATATAATATTTATTTTCTATGACTGTTGCACGTAAATGTATTCAAAAAATTTCAACCGATACAATCAGCCGTACCAGTGAATTCGATTCGATATAAAATTATTCGAATTTTTCGATTCGATTCGATGAGAATTTCTTAACGGTGAATCGGTCGTTCGAAAGACTATATTATCCAAGTTTATTTGATTTTCTTGCTGTTCTATTTGATTTGGCTGTTGTGTTTCAGCAGTCTATAAAAGATTTTGAACCAAATAATCCATCAATAATCTATTAAAGCTATTTCTCATGTTTAATAACACTTTCTGTGTATGAACCACAAACTCAAAATTAACAAAACTCACTCAACATTATTGTCAACACCAACATGGAGAATGATTTTAGCTTGAATAGTCTACCAACAGTTTTTTTAACTAATCCCCGACTCTATTATAATATAACTAGTCGATCTCCTGTGAAATTGCACAGAAGTAGTTCTTTTAAACACAATTTTATGTAAAAATAAATATTTGTTTTGGTATAATTGTTATTGTAGTTGTTTTCTGAATCGCTTGATTACTGAATATATATAATAATGAAATTAAAGTATAATACCTAATACTTTATGACGAAAATAACACTAATTTCAATATATATAACTTAACACAATAAAATCTCATTAATCTCAAAGTAGTAGATCGATATATTTTAATTCGTTTATAGTCAAAAACGTTTGTAGTCAAAATTCTGTTATAGCAATAGGTGAAAAACAGTGAATTATTTTATTAAAACACTGATTTATATATAGTTTTTTTCCGTTCTTTATTACATTTCTGATCTGATTTTTGTTTTTCTGTTTTGTTTTCAATTTTTGTTTGTGTTTTTGTTTTTGTACCTTTTTCTATAAGTTTGTGTGTTTATTTTAAATGATAGAATTTTTATGAAGCATTTTTAAAAATTTCCTATAATTGAAATTCCTTTTAGAGTATAGACGGCACTCATCTTGGAAATAACTTTCACTATTTGGTGTAAATATTTAAAATGTTTTAAGTATTCAGCACCAATAACTTGCTAAAATTTTAATATTTCTGTGATGTAAATAATTTACTTTTCAATTATTTTTGCTTTTTTAATCACCACGTCGTTCATCTTGTGTATTATAATATAATATATTCCTCACATGGCCTGCCTTGTGTAACATATATAATATTATATGCAAATATCTACATGTTACATTATAGTGTCAAAACTGTCAACTGTGAATACATTCCAAGTATACATAATTTGTATGCTTAGATTTATTTTAAACTAAACGGGTTCGGTTTTTGTTGAAATAATTGTTTAATAAAAAAAAAAAAAATCTGAATTAAAAGAGAATCGAGCTCACAAAAATTTGTGATATTAAAACCTATATTACTAATTAATTTTTTTTCCTACTAAAAGTGCAAAAAACCAAGTGCGATAAATAAAAACAAAATAAAAAGAATTTGACTCAAAAGAGAATCGACAAAAAAAATTTATTGAATAAAAAAAAAACGAAGCACACGAAAAATCACGAAAAGTGGGTCTTCAAAATCGTGCTCTTGTATATTATAATATAGATGAAATAAAAATTGATTTTGATCGCCACATCCTGCATCATCGCCGATTGATTGAATGAAAAACAAAATGAATCACACAAAAATCACGAAAGGTGTGCCTTCACTAATCGTGCTCTTGTGTATTATAATATAGATTTTTTTTTTAAATTATACTTATAGTCAGTCCAAACCTAAACTTAAAACAAAGATCTACATTCGAGCATACTTTTCATCCTATATAATCCAAATTTCATTCTATCTTTTGCCATGTACTTACGTCTTTTAATGAAGGGCTTAAATTGTTTAACATTTCACCACATTCCAACCAAAAATTTACTGTAAGTTTAGAGTCCTTACCTTTTTTAAGCCATTGTGCTAAATGTTCATTTTTTAGCAGATGTAAAAGCAATTCAAATTGCTAGTAGTAAATTGTGATCAATAATAAATAATTAATTATACAAATATGTAATAAAATAACTTAATTTAATTTTTTTTAAAAATGGTTATTCGTTTATAAAATTTTGATCGAGAAAATTTTCGATCAAAAATATTCGAATTTTTTTTAAATCGAATTCACCGGTTGAAAATTTACGATCGAGGACTCGATTTTTATTCTATCGAATTCACCGGTACGGCTGAATATACATACATACAAATACAATATGTCAAATTTTCTGAACTGGCTATACATTGTGTTGGCCATATATTGTACTTTCTTTTTTACAATTCCGATCACTCTAAATACATTTTCTCTAAAATAAATGTCAAATCAAATGTCAAAATATTATACTAAATTGTGGGTATAACTATAATTTTTAAAATATTTGAATTGAATATTTTTGTAAAACATTTTTATGAAAGAAAAATTTAATATGAACAATTTAAATCAAATTTTAAGTTTTCTTTGGTGCTTTAACATTATGGTTAATTGGTTCCATCTTTGGAAAAAGCATCTTTCTTCCATGAGTCCATTTTCTAATAAAAATTTTCAAATTTATACTTTTCTTTAATTTTAAAACTTAATTTTCTTCTTCCATCTTTTTTATTCGTTGCTTGCTTAATAAAAAAAAAACTCAACACAATTATTCCCATTTTTTCTGTGTATCAACAAATTTTAGGATACATAATTTAACAACCCGAGTTGTGAGAATAAGTCGCGAATACAATGTCAAATTAATTACCAATCATGAGACATTGAAAAATAAAATTTGTTTTGACATTTAAGATCATACGTCAATGTGTTGGCGACGTTCTCGATACATTTACGATGTCACGAGATCGAAATATGAAAATTCTGAATAATAGAAGAGAATTATTCTCTATTAATTACATATTCTATTTGTCTTTAACATATTTTGTACTCTCAGATCAATGCTTAGAGCATAATCAGACTCGTAGTACTAGACAAAAGCTTTCTGCAATTGATTGTGCAATATATCATCATCGGGTAGGGTTAGTAAAACACCAAAGTAGCAAATAAGTTCCATTTTTTGTAAAAATTCGATATTTGAAATGAAAAAAATCATCAATATGGCTGCATTAATACTTAAATAATAAAACTGATATATATATATATATTATATATATTTAAATACAGTGCTACTATCGTTTATTAAGAATTTCTTAAAAAGATATATAACCGTAGCAATGTGATATGAATTATACGAATATGGGTTCTCTTCAAAAAGTGTAAATAAATAATAATAAATAATATTAATAAAAAATTAAAATTATAAAAACAAAAAATACTAAATATAATAAAATAAAAATTTAAAACTAGCCTAGTTGATTAAATGAAAAAGTTAGGTAAAAAATTAGATGATTTCTTACCTTTCAAACCGAAGATATGGTGTCTCTTTTCGATTTAAAACATCTTCTGAATTTGAAGAGTTCTTAAAAGTGTTCCTCAATGTGGTCATCTTGGCCCTCTACTATTTGTTATCTCCATATAAATGATTTTCGTAATCTATAATAGTCCCATTATAATTTATTCTGATGATATGAAAATTTATAACAAAAATTACTACCTTGGAAGATGCCCTAATCCTACAAGCAGATTTAAGTCGATTTCATAGCTGGTGTCCCAACAACAATCTCCATTTAAACGTAAATAAATGCGCTCTAATTATATTTACTCGTCGCTCTTGCCAATTTCGTTTTCTTAATAGCCAAACTATTCCCAAAGTCGTATCTAAAAAAAAGACTTGGGGGGGTATTCTTCGATAGGAAACACTCTTATTTCATTTTCATTATAATCACTTACTGAATAAGGGCAACTCTATGCTTAGTTTTATTAAACGTTGGGCAAATGGATTTAACGATCTTTTTACATCTGCTGAGCTTATAACTGAAATCTCTTTACACCTGCTTAGTTAGACTTAATTTTGAAGACGCTAGTCAGATATGGAATCCTTTCTACAACATACATATTAACAGAATTGAATCGGTTAAAAAAAAAAAATCCTCAGATTTGCTTTACGCAATCTCCCATTTGAAGACCTTTTCACATTACCACCATATGACCACAGGTTGAATTTGTTACATCTCAATATGTTTGAAAAACGCTGAAATGACACTGCTATAGTATTTTTACTTGATTTAATCAAAGCGAAGATGTTTTCTACCTAATTACTCGTTAAACTCAACTTTTGTTCTAATTCTAGATTATACGATCTAAATATAATAATACTAGTGTATCCCCTGTGCAATTGCACAGAAGTAGTTCTTTCAAACACAATTTTATGTAAAAAGAAATATTTGTTTTGGTATAATTGTAGTTATTTTCTGATTCGCTTGATTATTGAATATATATATAATGAAATTAAAGTATAATACCTAATACTTTATGACGAAAATAACACTAATTTCAATATATATAACTTAACACAATAAAATCTCATTACTCTCAAAGTAGTAGATCGATATATTTTAATTCGTTTATAGTCAAAAACGTTTATAGTCACAATTTTGTTATAGCAATAGATCAACAGTGAATTATTTTATTAAAACACTGATATATATATATATTTTTTTTCTGTTCTTTATTACAAATATGTATATTTTGTGATTACATAACAGAATTGCTATTTATGAATAAAATAAAATTTAAAATTGTTATACGAAAGATATTTTATTGAATTTGATTTTGTTTATAAAGACGCAATTTTTTTTCACTACTCCTATAGTCACAAAACGGTTATAGTCAGAAATATTACTGAAATTTAGCGAATGACTATAACCGTGTTTTACTGTACATATTTTTTTTAATAATGGCAGAAGCAAATGAATTAACTTTTATTATATAATTTTTGAAGATTATGATTTGATGTGATTTTTCTTTTTCTGTTTTGTTTTCAATTTTTGTTTGTGTTTTTGTTTTTGTACTTTTTTCTATAAGTTTATGTGTTTGTTTAAAATGACGGAATTTTTATGAAGCATTTTTAAAAATTTCCCGTAATTGAAATTTCTTTTAGAGTACAGATGGCGCTCAACTTGGAAATAACCGTCACTATTTGGAGTAAATATTTAAAATGTTTTAAGTATTCAGCACCAAAAGGTCTTGCTAAAATTTTAATATTTTTGTGGTGTAAAAAATTTACTATTCAATTATTTTTGCTTTTTTACTAATCACGTTGTTCATCTTGTGTATTATAATATAAAATATTCCCCACATGGCCTTCCTTGTGTAATATATATAAGATAAAAAAATATTTTTTTAATAGAAAAAAAAAATTGAATTAATAAAGAATCGAACTCACTAAAATTTGTGATATTAAAACCTATATTAATAATATTATCCTACTAATTAATTTTAATATATTCCTACTAAAAGTGCAAAAAACCAAAAGCGATAAATAAAAAAATAAATAAAAAGAATTTGACTCAAAAGAGAATCGACAAAAATTTCTGATATTAAATGATGCTTTAACCAACTCAGCTAATATCTTATAAAAATTGTTTACCCAAAATATACACATAAAATAAAAATTGATTTTGATCGCCACAGCCTGCATCATCGCCGATTGATTGAATGAAAAAAAAACGAAGCACACGAAAAACCACGAAAAGTGTGCCTTCACTAATCGTGCTCTTGTGTATTATAATATAGATGTTTACCTTGATCCAGTTTACTAGAACTAATTATGGAAGTCATGAACCAATAAATATAATGATGTCTTCATGTAACTGATAAAATTCCCATATTAACCTACTACTAACAAAGCAATCCTTAAAAAATAATTTATATTTGCGTCAATGAATGCATCGTATGATGTCCCTTAACCTAAGTATATTTTTATAGATGACTGTTATTGTAGCTCAAATTGTATTATATTAAGTTTTATTTTTTTATTTATTAATTTTTAACTCAATTATTTTTTAATATCAATAAAAATTTAATTATATTTGTCAATTCAATCATCATCATTGTGTAATTATTAATTTTAGTTTTTTTATTATTTATTTATTTTTATTATTATTATTTATACATATATCATTTTTTAAATCAGAATAACTGTTTTTATTGTAACGTACTTGATTTAAGCTCGGAATAAGTAAATAAATAAGATGCTACTCTAATTAATGAAAACCAGAAATAAAAATTATTTTTACCCCATAATAAAGAATGAAAATTAAGTATCAAATCACTCCAATTAATTATTTAACGAAATGTCGATAAAATAAGATGTCATGAAATATTTAAAACTGGAACATTAAAACACTAGAAAAACAAAGCCGAGCAACTGAGCTAGACATCTTGAACAATATTGCAGTATGTTAGACAAATTTTGGATTAACGTTTTGAAGACAGGAATTAGCAGAAGAATAAAATACTATAATAACAATACTTATCCTTCCTCTGAATTACACTGTATATTTGATAATCTTTTGTTTTTATTAATATTTTTCAATTTTTTTTGTATAATGCATTCATTTCTATTATTTATGTTTAAATTAACACAATTTTTGTTTTTGCTTTTAATTTTTAATTTTCTTAAAAGCATAGTTTGTAAATTTTCTATTTTCATATTTTTAATATAAATTTTAAAGTGACAAATTTATATTAAAATTTGCTCTAGTAAGTTCTAATTTGATATTTTAACTAGATTCAGCTTGAATATTATTTTAATTTAGCAATTGTAATTGTATTAAATTAATAAATTTAACAATTTTTTTTTATTTATTGCCATGATATATATTCATAATTTTTTAACAATCTAAAATTTTTTCGAACCACCTATGACTTATACACCTATGATTATTTTTAATTATTATTTAGTCTAGCTGACTAATTTATTTATAAAAATAAATTGTAATAATATAATAATATTGTATTAGATATAAAGTTAAATGAAAACCACTGAGTTAGTTGATAAGATTATGTTAAATTATGTAAATTAATTCGTTAGCTCAAAGTAACCATAATCTAATTTTTTTTTTATTTTGACCCATCGGCAAATTTTTGCATTTGTTTACATCAAATTTTTGCATTGCAGTTTGAAATGCAGTTTTGATTTGCTATGAAAATCTTCACCATCTAAATTGATTCAAGAAAGTTTATTGAATATTATTTTATTTATTATTCAAGAAACTATCAACTGTAGGATAGTAAATGTCTTTTTATAATCAATATTGACTTTGCCAGAACATAGTTTTTGAGATCTATTAAAATGTTAGTAGACGAATTTTGTAAGGTGATAATATTTAGCCCAATCGTAGGCGTCAGTTATCAGTCTACTGACAACTGAGAAAATTTATCAGAAATGGTATCGTAGTACTGATACTGATACGTACTGATAAATTTACACAAAAAAATTTGCTATTGTGAATACTGATAATCTGACATTTCAAAAATCAGCTGTTTCATTGAATGAGAGGTTATAATTAATTTTATTTAGTTGACTAACAGTCTTTTATTTAATATATCACAAGTAAAGAAAATAGAAAACAAGTTCATATTTAAATGAATCCATATTAAACCATAAATTAAAACATTCCTAAGTTTTCGCGTTGTAATTTTAATATTTCTAATTCTAATTCTAATTTCATTTTCCTGTCTTTTTCTTTTTGTTTTCGATAATTTTCTTTTTTGTCAGTTTCATTTTTTATCATTTCGAGTTCCATTTTCTTCAATTGTAGTTTTTCTTTTTTATAATTTCTGTCGTTGTAATACATTTCTCTGGAATATTTTTCTACAGTCCTTAACGACTTCTCTATTCCGCCCATTAGTTGGAGCATTTTTTGTTGGTAGTCATTTTGGGATGATGTTTGTTCTAAATATTTCGCCCGTTGGCTTGGTTCTTTTTGCCCTCTTTTTCGTTTTCTTCCAGACAGCACAAAGAAAGAAAACAAAAAAGGAAATTTGATATTTTCTTATGCAGCAGTTTTGGCGTTTCATTCACAACTTAAGAATTACTGAATCTAGCTCAAAATAACGCATCTATTTTCAGCATTTTGTTCATTATCTTCGACCTCCAATATATTTATTTGCTGTTGTCGCTGTTAGTTTTGTGGCCTTATTCCAAAATCATTACCAACAGGATTCAGCCAAGTCTCCCATTGCATTATTCTTATGACGGCTTCTTCCGTGTCTGAGAAAACATGCTGTTTATTTGGACCACCACCAGTTCCTTTTATTTCATCTTTATTTTCCTTCAGTTTTTTTTTTATTTTGACTTTTAAGTCACCCCATACCTAAAAATTAATAAAAAAGTTTCAGTAAAATGTATTACTTATTGGACTTACTCGCTGCCATTTCTCCCAATCTCTTTCTGGCTGACCCACATTATTTAGTTCAATAGCAAAATTTTCCCATTTAGGCTTGGTTGCAGCTTTTGAAATTACTCCTGTAGCAATATCTGGATTTTGCTCCATAATTGCACCTTTGACCTAATAATTTTTAAAAAAAATTTTTTATAAATTTTATGCATTATATTTAATAATTTTAAAATTATACTTACATTTTTTTATAAATTACACTTTTATCACTTACAAAATTTCAAACTGATAGAAAATATGAAAAGTATCAGAAATAATGACAAATTTTAACATTCACAGTATCAATTTATCAGTGACATTTATAAAATTCACAATCGATCAGAAAAACTGATAGTTATTACAACCACGATAGCACGTATCAGAATTTCTGAAACTCGTCATAAATACTGATAAATAATACTGATAACTGACAACTACGATTGGGCTGATTGATAGTGACTGTGAAAAAAAAATATATGGTGATAATTTATAGTGACTGTGAAAATGTTTGGTGTTTTGTAAGTTGATCACTTTTAAAACTAGCAACATCTAAAAATATATATTAAAATACAAGCAAAACATATAACTACTAGAGGCCCCTGCTGAGTAACTATAATTTAAGTTGAAGCCAAATTTAAAAATTTGAATAGAACAGCAATTTACGTTCTGACATACACTTCTCACGTTATAATACAAACCACTCATGTTTTCATAAAAATTTAGAGGTTAATAAGTTTTATTTAGGAAACATAAATACTGCTCCCTCATATACTGTTTCGTTTCGACATATTCCTATACTAAGTGGCATTTAATGGATAAAATCTCTAAAAATAAAATATTTTTGTAATTAAGCAGGTATTCTCATCATATACATATTTTTAACCAAAACTATATGATTACTACAAATGACCAAAATATAGAAAATAATAATTTGAGACAGTTACTTAAAAAAATTAATAGAATAAATTTCCTTTAATTATGTAAAAAAATAATAAGATGTTGAATGACACAAAATGGCTATATTTTATTTAAAAGTTTGAATATTATAAAACTAAATAGAATTTTGACCCGTATGCGCATTTCGGTCGTAAATACAACTTATTTACATATTAAGAGTTCATTAAAAAGAAGCGAAATAAAATGAACTGCGCAGGTCCTTAAATGCTTGTCAATTATAATTATAGATAAGAAAAAAAAAACACAAATAATTTAATGACAAATTATAGTTGTGTAAAAAGAGAAAAAATAATATTTTGTATGGCGGTGACAATGAATTTGTTGTCACTCTCAATTTAACAAAAATTGTCACTATCACAGTGACAAAAAATTTACTAAATGCCAAAGCAGAATTTGTGATTATTTTATTGTTAGTATCACCTTACAAAATCTCACTTCAGATTAATTGTCCAACGAGGTAGGTTGTCGTAGTAACCATAGAACATAAACGTGTTTGAACATTTATTTCGTGAGTCAGAAATTCATAATTAAATAAGTTACACATAGAACAACACAAATCAGTTGAATTAAAGTATACAAAGTGTTATAGCGGGTAAAACAAGTAACCATTATAAAATAAAAATTCATATAAATTTATCAAAACGCATCGATGTGATGGTACTGGTCAAAATTTACAAAAATATATTAAGTATAAACGCATTAAAACTTTACTTGAATCACGAGTTTATTCATCAAGACATGATAACAAAAAAAAATTTCTCTCCTTGTTGTTAATGTTTTTTTTTTTTTTTTTTTTTTTTTTTTATTATATAACCTTATTCTATACTAAAATATATCATTATCTTAACACTTTTTAAAACCATCTCTAGCATTAATATTACACCATACTTAAGCAAATTTTTTCATTTTCTCTTTTTCATAATATATTTTTTTTTTATATATTCTTTATTTTGTCTTATTTTAATTTTTCTTTTCACTTTTTCATCCTTTTCTGTTTTTTTTTCTTTTGTTTTTCATTTATATATGGATTTGTCTCACAAAAATTTTCTTCTTTTTCTGTTGTTTTTTTTTTTTTTTTTTTTTTTACTTTAAGTGTTGTGCTTCCTTGAAAACATCAAATTTTAGGATGGTAAGGCAATTTTAAAAGTAATGAAGGTGCAAATTTTTTTTCTTTGTAATTGAAGTGAATAATATTTTTTGTTTTGTTTTAAATCTTCTAAATAGTATAAAAGGGAGAAAACAAGAAAAAAATAATAAAATAAGTCAGGAGAGAAGAGAATAAAAATATTCTATGTATTAAATAGAATAAAAGGAAATATATTTGTTTAGCTAGGGTGACCCATTACGTCATAAATTTTAAGACAAAAGCAAAAAGAAAAGGTTTAGACAAAGAACAAAAAGTAAAAATTAAACATAAAAGAAAAATTATGATACAAAAAGTAAAAGAAGAAAATAAAAACAGAAAATTACAAAAAAAAAACAAAGAATAAAACATAATGAGAAGAAAAATTTATAACGGAAACTTTATACAAGAAACCACAATTTTCTTTTTTTTTCTTCTCTCTTCTAATTTCTCCTTACAAAACACATCATATATATTATGTATATTAATTTGTTATATAGGTTAGTATATATAGTAAGGGTGATTACTTAAACACTAAAAACAAAAAAATAAATAAACACCACAAAAACGGAATAGTAAAATCACTGGGACATAACGAAAAATTTTTAAAAAGAATTTCTTAATTTATTAAAAAGATTTCTTAAATTTTACCATGGTGTGGTTTTATTGCAATTGAGTAAATAAAAAATATTAGTTTTAATATCACAAAATCTGTTATGTTCTTGATTTGATGTTTCTAATAATGAAAATTTAAAATGGGAGTAATGTAAATAAAGTGAAAACTGCCCGAAAACGTGTAATAGTGGGGTAATTTTTTAGTTTTTGTTGACAGTGGAGTATATTCAAATATATTTTGCTTCCCAGTTTTATATTGTTTAAAACTGAAGGCCTACAAAATATATCCGCGGCGAACGCTGTTATTGCGGTAATGTCAATTTCAGAATTATACGAAGCTTATGATATTTAAATCTTTTGCAAACTATTTAAGTATTAATTTGTTCATATCCATTAGACGATAAGTCTTTGCAATTGTGTAAAGAATATGAATAGTTACTAACACTTAAATTTAAAGAATTGGAATATGGAATTGGAATATGAGGTAACACTTTTGATAAAAATGTTAATAACTTACAAAGAATATAAAACAAAGCCATTAAAAATCTCTCGACCACAAATGCACAAGAACTTGCAAATATTACAACTCAATGATTTCCTAACATTTGCCTAAATGACCCACATACACAACATTCAAAATAATCATTTTAAAATTTAATTGAATTTAATTTTATTATTTCAACTGCACATAAATGTATAGCCAAAAATTTTGGGACCCTTTTCCAGGTATGATGTGGGCCATCTCTCTATTATATATCTTATATCTAATTATTTAATTTTTTTTTTAAATTGGGGATTCTAAGTAACCGCGACGTCTTAAGATCTATTGTACTACCCCGTCCATTTCAGAATTGCAGGTCTATGTTCTTGATGAGCGCTATTATTGCCTTGATGGCAAAGTCAGAATCAGGCGATTGGTATTGTTTGTCTGTGCTCCCTTTTACTGCACTGTAATGCCGATACCTCGATGGCATAGGTTTCAGCTTGAAAGACAGTGGGATATGTGCCAAGTGCCGCGCTAAGCCTGAACCTTGCTCCAAATATTCCGGCACCGGTTTTCTACCCGATTTTTGAGCCATCAGTATACCATACTGAAGCTCCTGGCGGTAAGGCTCTTATTAAACCTTCGACTTCTTCTCTTATGGGTATTAGTACAGTGAAGTTCCTGCGACAATAAATTGCTTTTGTCATATAGTCTGACATTACAATTGCTTCGGTTCCCAGTTTAATTTTCTGCAGGATCATGCTGGTCTTTTGTGTTTGAAATTGTTTGTTAGATGCAGTCTTGTTGCTGTCATTCCTGCCGTTTCCATCAAGTATAGATGTACCGGTGGAAGTTCCAGAATTTTTTCCAGGACTAAAGTTGAGCACGTTCTGAGTGTTTTTATTATTTAATACTAATAGAAACAAAATTAAATCTAGTGTAACCTAAAAAATATGAAAATAAAAATTAAATATGATTTCAACTAAAATACTGAAATAACAATCGGAACTCAAATAAACGAATGTGCAACAAGAAATGCATTTCATCTACGTTACACTACTACTATTACAAATCAATTTGATTAGAAAAAGGCATAAACCTGTCTATCAAAAGGTTTAATACTCTTCCATTAAATGTTAAATTTTCAGAAAAAAGCAAATGTAAAATCTAATATCAATATATTAAACTATTATTTTGTAATTAATACTTTTTATTATAATTAATACTTGAAAATTTTGTTTTTCAATCAACTTACATGAAATTATTCACATATAACCATCACTTCTTTTTCATTATATGTAATATTTTTTTTAATTAATTTTTTGATATTTTTACATTATAATATTTGTGATATATGAATTTGTATAAACTTGAATAAGCACTTTAAAATTAATTGTAAACAATCTATACGAGGTCCGTTAGCTCTTTTTGAGAAATTGAACTAAATAAATAAAATAAAAAATAAAAATAAAACGAAAGAAAAAAAAATGAAAAGCAAGATCTAAATAATTTTAGTTATAATAATATTAATACAATTAAAAATAAGTAATGAAAAAAAAAAAAACAATATGGCATTGCATTCAATTAGATTAGACGATGAGAGGTGAATTTCTCTCATATAAGCAGAATGCGTATCTGTATGTGTTGGACTTACCTATCTTAAATAGATATTTGTTTATTTCTGACATTTAATCAATTCTTCCTGATTACGTGATTTAATCGATTAATATTACATTTAAAAAACAATTTAGAGTGCACTAATCTTTGGCAACTATCCCATATGATATTTTCTTTTTTTTGTAAAGCGGTACTGCTCAGTCAAATATTATTTTATCATTACCCTACCTATGTATACACCAAAAAATAAATCCGCAAGGCATGGTTAAGAACGCACTTCGTATAGTCACATGGAATGCCAATGGTATTCTGAACAAGAAAAATAATTTGGAAATTCTATTGAGAACACAAAATATTGATGTATGTCTCTTGGCAGAAACACATATGACAGATAAGTCATCGCTTAAAATAAATGACTATACATGCTACAGCGCAAACCATCCGAGTAATACACCCAGAGGTGGTAGCTCAATTTTAATAAAGAAAGATATTAAGCACCACGAGGAACTTAGTCTAGAAATAGATGAATTCCAACTAATCGTGCTACGAATTATGTCTGTTAAACAAAGCCTTTGTGTTGGTGCATTATACTGTCCACCCAAATACAACATAAAGAATAACATGTTTGAAGAAATTCTTATACTATTTGACGAAAGATTTATCCTGGGAGGTGACTACAACGCCAAGCACATAGATTGGGGGTCTAGAGTAACCTCTACGAGAGGAAGAGAGCTAAGAAAAGCTATAAAAGAAAAAGGCTGCATTTACCAATCTACCGGTAAGCCTACTTATTGGCCAACTGATAGAAATAAAACTCCTGATCTGCTTGCTTTTTATATAACAAAAAAAAATTTCACCCAATTATATTAAGCTAGAAGATAACCATGATTTGGACTCAGATCACTCTGCAGTCATACTAAGTCTATATGAAAAGGTTATTAAGAAACAGTCGAAACCTCTGCTAACGAACAAAACAACTGACTGGGCTAGCTTTAAACAAGAAATAGAAAACAAAATAAACATAAAAACAAAACTAAGATCCAAATGTGATATAGATTCTGAAGTAGAAAATTTTATTAAAATTATTCAAAATGCTGGATGGAATAATACAAAAAATTGTGAATATAAATCGGTAGGATTCAACTACCCTAGAGAAATATTAAATATGATAAAAATAAAAAGAAGAGCTAGACGCAGATGGCAACAATCGCGTGATCCGGCAGACAAAACTGTGCTAAATAGGTTAACTCAGAATCTTAAAAGAAAAATTAAAGATCTTAAAAATGAAAATTTTGAAAAATATATAAAAAATTTATCAGCTAAAAGAGAAAATAACTACTCGTTGTGGAAAGCAACAAAGAGTACAAAAACCTCGATCTCTCAAATCCCGTCAATCAGAATGAAAAGCGGTGAATGGGCGAGAGATAATAAAAATAAAGCTGAAACATTCGCAGATCATCTTGAAGAAATTTTTTGTCCAGTCGAGACAGATTCGCATGATCTCACTGAAGAAAATAATAATTGGCAAGAAAATGTTATATCACCATTTTCAGAGAGTGAAATAGTTGAACAAATTAAAAAACTCAGAGATAAAAAAGCTCCAGGTTTTGATCTAATTACATCGGAAGTCCTGAAAGAAGTTCCGAAAAAAGCTATAACAATGCTAACACGCATTATAAACGCTGCTATAAGAATAAGGTATGTGCCGAATATGTGGAAAATAGCAGAGATAATTATGATACCAAAGCCAGGTAATCCCATAAATGAGGTCAAATCCTACAGACCAATATCATTACTACCAATAGTATCAAAATTATTTGAAAAACTATTATTGATTCGAATGAGACCGATCATAGAAAATAGTAATCTGATTCCAAATTATCAATTTGGCTTTAGATCTAAGCACTCGACAATCGATCAAATTCATAGAATAACAGACATAATAGAAAAAGCTTTAGAGGAAAAGAAAGTATGCTCTACCATATTTCTAGATGTAGCCCAAGCTTTTGATAAAGTATGGCATCGAGGCTTAATAAATAAACTAAACAATATGTTACTTAAACAATACGTAGATATACTCTCATCATATCTAGAAAACAGACTATTCAGAATAAAACAAGACGAAGAGTATTCTACTATTAGAGATATAAAAACGGGTGTGCCTCAAGGTAGTATTCTGGGTCCCATACTGTATTTGCTCTACACCAATGATTTACCAGAAATGGAAAATATAACTGTAGCTACATTCGCTGACGATACTGCGTTGATGGCAGTAGGATCAAATATTGACGAGGCTACAATTAAATTGCAAAGAGCAAGCGATAAGCTATACCTCTGGACAAAGAAATGGAAAATTAAACTCAATGAGTTAAAATCAGTACATGTAAATTTTACAAATAAAAAACTAGAAAATCAACCACCATTGGTAAATCTGAATGGGGTCAATATACCCCAAGAAAGCAATGCTAAATACCTAGGAAATACCTAGGAAGCTTGAAAATAAGTATAGAGAAATGTACTGGCTCTTAGGTCGTAATTCTAAATTACCTATACATAACAAGATTTTGTTATATAATCAGCTACTCAAACCGATATGGTTGTACGGCATACAAATATGGGGATGTGCCAAACAAACACATGTACTTTGTATACAAAAATTCCAAAATAAAGTCTTGCGCAACATGGTAAATGCCCCCTGGTATGTTCGCAACAGTGATTTGCACAGAGATCTAAAAATTCCTTGCATAGAAAATGAAATAAAAAGATATGCAACAAAGCATATAGCTCGTCTGGAGGGACATGTTAACGTTGAGGCCACTCAACTGCTAGATAATCAAAATGATGTCAGAAGGCTTAAAAGAACTAAGCCACTAGATTTAATACGATAGAATTTCGTAAACTTTTTCTTTACTAGTATTAATGGGAGGGGTGTGGTTTAGTCAGTAAAAATCTGGCACACAATGGAAGCTACGGGGCTCATTGTGTCTATGAAGATTCCCACCAATCCACGCAAAAAAAAAAAAAAAAAAATTACCCTACTAAAAATTATTTTTAAAAAAAATGAAATCAATTCAATCGCGAAATCGTTTTATTCAAATTAATCAGAGTGTAATTCAATATTATTTTCGTTTAATTCAAATATTATTTTACTAATATTTCGAAGTAGATAAAACTCTATTTATAATAATCATATTATACTAACTTTTCGCAGAGGCTTGACATACTCCGAGTCAATTCTGCATTTTTAACATATTAACTAATTTCAAAGTGAAAACTATATCTAGAGCCACTTTGCTTTCATTATAGCTCCATTTTAATTTAAGTATTAACCAAATTTATTTTTAAATTTATTTTAAAGTTTAATTAATAATTTTTTGCTCTCAAGCAAGAGGTCTGCTTTCAAGCCAGAGATATTTTTAGTAGTCAGATGACACAACTACTAAACCATAAAAATTCGTATTTCATTGAAATGAAGTATGAAAAATAATCATTATTTCATCACATAATATAAAATAAAGGATAATTGGAACTAAAAATTTATAAATGTTCTATCAAATAAGTTTAGTATTATTATGTCAAATGTCAATACTTTGTGTATCTTTATGTATTTAATTGGTAGATAATAGAATAAAAAATCGTTCGTTACTTGCTCAGAGTGTTTGCCATACCAATAATCATAATAAGTTTTATGACTTGAATAATATAGACTTTTTCTTGCTCTTCATTTATTAAACTTGAATGTCATTTTTTTACAACTTTCTCCCTTCATACGTAGTTGATGTCTAAGACTCAGTATATATATTATAATATTTTCTGACGTATATATGTTGAAAATAAAAGCCTAACCTCGACGCGGCAAAGTTAATTGCCATATATTACAGATATCATATGCCATTCATAATCTTAACATAATATAAAACATAATCTAAAAAATAGATTATAAAAAATTAATATCAACATAATATTTATTTACGATATTTAAAGAATGCATACAATAACAATGCAATTCTGTAATATGATCCTTAAAAATGAAAACAAAACAATTTGAAATTAAGTGAATGGCATACGTTTAGTTTAGGTCATCATAGAAAGTCATTCTTTAAATAGATGTAGACCCATGCCACTTAGATTCCATTTATTCACTGTACACTATTTCAATTGTATTTTTTTCATCTCTGGTGCTTTTGGTTTCCACCTGTAGTGTAATATTTGCAATGTGGTTCTTTCGCAATTTAGAGATATTTTTATTCCAGGTTTGATAATTTTATTTTTTATAGATTTACGCATTCATGTTCTGTTCTAGAAAATTGTCGAATTTATTGAATACAAAGCAACTGCAAGATAAGATGTATTGTCGGAAAAATTTATCTTATTAAGCAAGCAATATTGTACCCGAAAATAATCATTAGTTGTCGCAAACTTCTAAAAAATACGTGCCAATAGTCCTCAAAATTATATTTGGTTCATGCTGAGTACTTAAAGGTTTAAATTGTGAATAATTGTAGTCTATCAAATATTTTTTTCAAATGCAAGTTTTCCCTTTAAATATTGCTTTTCAAACAATTGTAGAAGAAACAAGCCCAACAAAAATCCCCCTGATCTTCTATTCTAATTATCCACCAAAATTAGTAATTATTTTTTTTTTAATATTTTTTTTTTTTTTTTTATAAACAGCCGGGCGCTAGGTACTTACCTTTGATACTTACGTACCGCTTGGCTGGGATAGAGAAGGAAGTGGAAGAAGGAAAGTGTGGTACAAATTAACAGGTAGTGTGAGCAAAAACTGGTTAATGTTTGACTTGAACCTCTGGAGATTATAACAAGTTGTTCTGTTATTATTTGATTGTGGAAACACGTCGGGAGCGATGTGATTCAACATTCGCGACGCTCGGACTATAAATGAATTTCCACAACCATTTTTTTTTGCCATCTTGGGATTTCCACTGTGTAGGGGTGAGCATTTGCCGCTCCTCTTGTTGCGCGTTGGAACTGTTTTAGAGGAGGAAGTATTGATTTGATTTCTACTGAGCAAGTGTTCACACCTACAAGATATCTATAAAACAGAGAAAGTGCCCCTACTGTACGACGATGTCCAAGAGAAGTTAAGGATGAAGTTACATTTGGGTCGCCTATGAGACGAATGGCGTGATTTTGAACGCGGTCAAGGTAGCCTAAGGCTGAAATGGGAGCGCCAGCCCAAATGTGAGAATTGTATTCCATCTTGGGTCATATAAATACTTTATAGATATTAAGGAGTTCCAAAGGTGAGAAGAGAGCTTTACAACGACTTAAATAGCCTAAACATTTGGCAGCTCCTTTCGCAATATCAAAAATATGATCATTCCAAGTAACTTTTTGATTTACATGCATACCTAAGATGTTTAGACTATTCGAATTTTGCAAAGTAACACCTTGGAAGGAGAGATTGGGTTCAAATCTTAGAAGTGTACGTGAGATCAGACAGCTTTGAGTTTTTGTTGAGTTGAACTCAACTCTGTTTTTTTTGCCCCAGTCAGCAATTTTGTTCAAGTCATGGTTAATCATATTCACCATGATTTGCCTTCTATTGCTAACTTCGACGTTTGAAGCATTGATTCTGCGGAGGAAATCAAAGGAAGCCACCAGAGTGATGTCATCTGCAAAGCTGTGAATTCGATTGAAGGTTGATTGAAGTAGATCATTGATGAAAATCAAGAAGAGAGTGAGGGAGAGGACTGATCCTTGCGGAACACCGGCATTTATGTGAATTTTGTCAGACGTGAAACCGTCGACTAAGACACGAATCGAGCGATTCGAAAAGAAGCCTTCAATCCATTTAGAAAATACAGAACCTAGACCAATGGCTTGGCATTTAACAATTAAAGCCGCGTGCCATACTCGATCGAAAGCTTTGGAAATATCTAAAGCAACAATGTCTAAAGCTTCTCCAGAATTGTGTAGACTGATATTGAGTTTCTCACAAAAGTATGTCATCATGTCACCGGTAGATCGGTGCGGTCTAAAACCATATTGTCTGTCAGATATTATGCCTTTGCTCTCAAGATATTTTGAAAGTTTCTCACTGATTAAGCTTTCCATTACTTTGGAAAGAATCGAAGTAATAGCTATTGGTCTATAGTTTGTGGGATCGCTTTTGTCACTTTTTTTGGGAATTGGATGAACGTGCGCAACTTTCCATTGACTGGGATATTGACCAGTTGAAAAGGACAGGTGGAATAAGTTGCGTAGAGGTTTCGAAATGGCGAAGGCAGTTTTTTTAAGTACCATTATAGGAATTTCATCCGGGCCGTCAGACTTGTTTACATCTAGGTTCCTCAAAATGTTCACTATAGCTTTTCTTCTAAAGTAAATTTTTCTAATTGAGAAATCTACTTGAGGTATTATTGTGAAAGTAATATGTTGTGAAAGTGTACAATAAATCATCTGCCAACAAAAAACTACTTAAAATGATAGTGTTTTATTATAATTTCTATATAAATTCCAAATAACTCCTAATTACTTAATTTATTATTTTAAAAATATATATTTAAATTTTATACTATAAAAAGATTTTTGTTTTTTTTTTTTTTTTAAATCTTCAAAGACCAAAACAAATTTTAAACAAAAAATTCTTTATAACAAATGGAAAGCTTAATATCAAAATGAAAGGACAATACCGGCGCCAACATTTTTTTTTTTAAATTTTTTTTTATTGTTTTATATTCTACACTATATATTTTTTTGCATTGCTTCGTGTTTTTTTTCTATATGTTATAATTACTTACTTACTTTTTCTTATTTACTTGCTTTCTCTTTAATATATATATATATATATATATATATATATATTATTTACTTAGCTTTGTTAAATAATATGGGTTACATTCTTAATTATACCCATTAAAATATTGCTAATACCACAAATACTAACTGAAAAACAAATAACGAGTCTGAAAACCACATTGACTGACATCTAATGACTGACTTAAGAAACTGCTTAAAAGTATTATATAAGATTTCAACAAAAAAGAAACAAAAAAAAAATGAAAACATAATATAAAAAAAATGAAATATATGTATTAAGGAAACAAAAAAAAAAAAAATAGCTTTCGAAGGATTTTGCTTAATTAAAGAAATATTTCAAGGATTTTCTATGGAAACAGCTCTTATCATGTATTTTTACAAATACATATACATGAGGGTGTCCCATATTGAAAATGTTTTAATCAAATAATAATTTTTTTTGTAAATAAAATGAATGTATACAGGGTGTTAATCTAGTGAGTGCACTGTAATATGCCATATTTCATCATCATCATCATCGTCGTTGTCTTGTAACCCTATTCGTGGGGCGGATACCATATTTAGAGGTTCATTATTAGGTATAATATTTGTATAAAAAAACTGATATTTTTTGACGAAACCTGATGACAACTAGGTTGGAGAACACGAACAATGCTTTAAATGGAATCGTTCAGGATACACGTTGTATTGCCGAATCCAAAAAAATTAAAAAAGTACAAGGCCATTTACTTTTTAAGAAATAATTAATTGATTGCCCTCGTATTCTTAGTCGTTCCACCCACGTAACAATTTTATTGATATACTTATAACACTATTATAAACACTGTTATCGCAGCACTATTGTTAATTTGAGTGCTCCGCAATTGTTGCGAAAAAATGTTGTATAAGGCATAATTTTTAAATAAATAAAAGAAAATATATTTTTAAATTGCATCTTTAAAATGTTAAATAATTTATGTTAATTAATGCATAACTTCAAATTTGACATTTAAATAATTATTCTATTAAGTAAATATGATAATTTTGCGAAAAGAATGCAATAAAAAAGCTTTTCGGTTTTTGTTTATTTAAAATGTTTGTAGAAAATAATGACCGTCGCAAAATATTTATTCAAAACCTACAGTAAGTTTATTAGTAACATTATAGGAATACAGAAAAATAATAATATTACTACTTCTATTCTTATAACAACACTTTAACTCTTGTTATAGGATTACGCACTTTTAGACTTATAACAACATTGATGTAGCACTTGCTGATAATGCTTGCCCATTATTACAAGAACATTCTTATAGCAATATTAATCACATTATTCTCATAACAACACCTTTAGTGGTTTCGGGAGTCATATAGGTTTCTTAGTATTACAATAAAATATTACGAGGGCACTTATGCATTAATTTATGTACTCAACTTAGTTTATAAAAAGCTAATTCTAATTAAGCTACAACTGACAATATTATAAAAAATTAAATAAATTTAAATTTAATATTTAATCAGTGTTGTGCCATGTAAACTACATTATGTATGTAATGTTATTTTCTACAATATAATTAGACAATATCATTATGTTTACTTCATTGCGTAGAATAAAAATAGAATAGATAAAATAAAATAAAAATACTGATTTTTTTTGCAAAAAAAATATAACAAAATTATATTATTTTATATACATAAATTCAATCCGAGTCATCCAGATTTTCAATTTCTTGAAACACTCCAACAATTGACAAGTATTAATCAATTCACATTTTGGTAGAAAAAACTTTATATTTTCTTTAATACTTTCAATTCATCATAAAATTTTCTTTATGTATTGATTTGACTATTTTAGAATCACGCATAGTTTAATCCTAATTCCACCTCTATCAACAAAAAATGTTTCCAAATCAACTTGCTTAAATATTTTTAAAATAGATGTCACTTGATCAGTTCATTTTTTATTTAAAATATCTTTTGTAAATAGATTGTCGGCATGGCTGTTACAATTACTGTTCCACTTGTAATGCTGAGACAATTTTGCCATCTCTTTATGCTACTGTTGAATACAATAGCATGAACGACAATAGAATACAAAACCCTTGCAATATCACAGACTCCACAACAAATTTAAATAATTTCCCATCTATTTCAGAATCTCTGGTTAAGTCCTAAGAACGTAAAAAAACTTACTCTCCGGTATAGCATTATACAACATTGAAACAATCGTTTTAGCATTGATGTAACAATTTTTCCACCCATCAATTAATAAAACTGATTCTAAACTTATAAAAGAGCCCTAGTTGATGAAATAAATTTTTTATATGCCTATCAAGACAAATTGTTGACAGTATTTTTCTACCTGGAACTTTAAAGAAATCTAATGAAAAAATAATTTTTGTTTACATCACAGTTGACATTATTTTTAGTGTATACAGCATAGTTTATATTGTATACGGTAAATACACTAAAATCTACTTCAGACAAGTGTAGACAATTAAACATTACACATAAAAAGGAACAACACTGCCCATAAGAGGAAGTTTATGAATAAGGGGAAGTTTATAAACAAGAAAGGTCCGGTATTATCATCATTGTTGCGTCGCAAATGTTACAATTATATTTCCTAATGTTATATCTAATCTAATTAAATGATGGGGTCAATTTCATTGATTTATTTATATTACAGAATCCAAATTACAGCATCATAATCACCAAAGAAGAATGATGTAAAACAAATAAAATGTTTTCGTCCTGTCACTCGAATTTTTGAATCAAAATATACAAATTTGATAAAAAAAAAAACACTTAACAAATTGGCTTTTATATCACTATGGAATTTAAATTCACGAGCTGCGTAGCATAGTAGGTAGAGCGCAATCGGAAGGTTCCAGGTTCGATTGCGGACGAAGATAAAAAATGCTTTCTGAATTTTTTGAAGTGTTAAATGATAAAAAATTGAAAGCTAAACTAAAAATAAAATGGAAATATGCTCTAATGAAGGCGAAGTATTCTACAGTAGATATAGTTTTCCACATTTATATTAGTAGATATAACATAAACATTCTAGGGAAAATGGAGTTGTATGGGATTGTATATTCCAAATTATTTTTGTACAAAATTAGTTAGGGTGTTCATCCCATAGACTTATATAAAAAAAAAAAACATATTTAGCTTATACCATTTATTTACAATCCTAATGAAAAACAACATCAACATTTTTAACTCCAAAAATAGAAAATTAATTCAACTGGACCTACACAAGACTTAATTCAATATTTTACAGTTCTTCTATAGTTATAATTTAGTGAATATCTAGTACGAGCAGCTTTTCGCAGCTTTTTGCAGCCAACTTTTAATTTTCTTAAGATAAGGAACACCCTAATTACAAATTCATAAATACATACGTATTTATCCTATCTAAAATGGAACTGTACAATGATTTTTTATTCTTTTACACATAGCTATATTTTCATTTTTTTGTTTCATTGTTGTTGTTGTTTTTTTAAGAAAAAAATCTATTAAAGTTTTCTTAATAAATGGTAATTTAAGGGCTTAGAATATCTAATTGCAAATTAAAACCACATTTTTCATTATTAATTTTCTAGTTTTTGTTGCCTACATATTATCTTTATAAATCTATTTTTTTATTTTTTTTTCATTTTTCTTTTTTTTTTGGGAGGGAGAAAATTGCATAAAAAATATTTTTTAGTTAAACAAAATAAAAAGTAATAAAATGTTATTGTTAAATTTTAAAGAAAGAGACAAAACACTATTTATTTTATTAATTTTCTAGAAGGTCCGATTTGGTTTTTGTTGTTTATTTTATGCTCTGTATTGGGGGGCAAGTAATACTTGTTATTAAATAAATTAATAAAAATATTATTAATATAAAGTTTAAAAATAAAAATGAGCTAGGCAACCCCTAGAAAAAAACATTTTTTTTTTATATACAAAATTCGAAACAATTTTGATGTTGAAATCCAAGCTTACTGTTTCGATGGACGGTTTTATAAGTGATTTCATTGCCTCTTGCTATTGTGATTTTGAAGATCATCAGTGGTGATTCATAGGCATGAGGCATAATTATTACTGGGATTGTAATGGGTTTATTTCTGTTGCCAAAAAAAAATTTTACAATGTCCATTTCCATAGGGTAGAAACGTGAGTGTTTCTTACACAAATATGTTTTGTATGCTTTCTGAACTAAAAATAACTCTCAGTTTTTGCCGCTATTTGTTTCTGCTGTACTCAGTGTCTGCTTCGCTTTTCTTTGTATTCACCTATGAATTTATAATAAAGAATATGTTTGTAGATCTTGATTTATTTTTTGACACCTAAATATTTATCCATAATACGATGCGCGACACCTCTCTAAGGTAGGTAGGTAGAAATGGCCATTCCAGTTGCTTCTGGAAAACCAATTAGCACTCTCGCCCCAGAGATTCAGTAATAGAGGCACCTTGTGTGATTGAGAAAGTTGACCAGATCTCCGGTTTTGCTTTCAGCGACCTAAAACATATATTGCTGGAGAAAGCCTCACCTAAAGTCCGCAGTCGGACTCTAGCTAATACTGGGCAACTGCAAAGGAAATGTTCAAGAGTTTTTGTCTCATTTTCATATTTGCAACTGCGACAACGGTAATTGAACGGAATACCTATAGCTTGGCAGCGTGGCTACATATTGGTCAATGACCCGTACTGATGGTTACTACTCATACTTTTATCGACGTCTGTCTGACATCGTTCATATTGTTATTTTCATATTGCTAATAATTTCGATTTTCCAATATTAAAACTGTTATACCAAATTATATAATATAATTAATTTTTTGTTCACACTTTTGTTATGTTTTTTAATGGTCACAAATATCTGGATAAAAATTTTCGTTATCATCTTTTGAAATAACAATTAATAAAATGGAATTATCTGCATAGCATATTATATTCGATATATTTTATGTCACGAATTCGGTAACCCCATAGATATATAAAATATAGATTGGCAGCTTGGCTATTGCTTTCTCTTTCTCTCTAATACATTATCATATTAATTATTAAATGTCAGATTTAGCCAAAAATGAGCATATGTTTTTCAATATTTCAACTCAGCTGATTTGATTTTATAAATTTAACAGCCATTTCTCAATATGTTGATGGTTTTGTAGAATAGATTCTTTTCAAATTTTTCTTATTGAATTTAAAATTAGTTTTGTTTTTTAACATTTTTATCTACACATATTTATTTTTTATAGTTTTTCAGTTTTAAATATATTATTTACGCTAAATATTATAATTTGAAAATCATTTTATTTCATTTTATTAATTGCAATTTTAGAGCATTGGAAAACGTTTTCAAAGAAAAATAGATGGGAAAACTTTAAATTCGATGGAAATGATAAATATTATATATATATATATATGCATATAATACAAGTGATTAGATATACACATTGATTATTAAATAATAATAATAATACTTATAAATAATATATATTTGTATACATAATATCATCTAATATGTTTTAGTATTGTCAATATATATGTAGACATAAAATTTCACGGGAATGTATAAATAATAGAATCTATGTGAATTTAGTTTTATAAAATAATATATAATGTATATACGATAAAGTAAAAGAATATTTTTCCATTCTTGGTTATTTTACTTAGTTCAACATTAAACTGTATCAGCCCATGTATCAATTTAATTAATTTTGTTTATATAATTCTTATCAAGAACATAAATATGTATATATATACGTATCAAAACATCTTTTTTTAACTTTACTTTTTGATTTGTTAATTATGTATTATTGTGAATTTTTTATGAATATACACATATATAATATGTTTTTAAAAGAAAATTTAAAAAAAAATTATTTTAAATTAATTGAGATTTTACGTTAAAAATAATGCAATTATTAAAATTATTGTAATTTTATATTTCTTTTACTCTAAAACTTTTCATATTACATTGGTTCGAAGTTTCCATTTTCAAGAGAATTATTTGCAGTAGAAACTAAATTATTTGAACTCAGATCTTTCAAAAACAGCTGACCAAAAGTCGCTGAAAATTTTTATTCTAACTGCCAATCTATATTTTATATATCTATGGGTAACCCTCTAATTTTATATTTTTTGCAATATGCTTCTGTTAAGTATAATCAATTAATGTTTTACCTAATCATACCCTCCAATTAAATAATATTGCATCACAAATTTACTAAATGAAAAAATGTCTAATGATTTTTTTTATTTTACTTTGTTTCGGCCCAACCGATTTGATATTTTTTCCTACATTTTTAATATGAAAATAATTTCGAGTGTAACATAAAAAAAATGCTGACCTGTCTAAACATTTTATGGCTGTTTTAATTAGGTGCATTGATGAGCTACAATTTGTGAGACAATTAAATTTTAGTTGAAAATCTCGCACCAATTTTTACATAGTATTAGCGTAGTAGGTATAGTGAAATGATACATGATAAGATTATGATCAAATAGAAATAATTTCAAAATTTGTTGTTCATTGTTTAAAAACAAAAAAAAAACTCAGTTCCGCATATTCATTAGAAAAAAACAAAAACAAATCAAGTACAAAATCAATTCTTATAAAAACCACACACATTTTCAAAGGAAATTAAATTAAAAACTGTGGTCGAGCAGAAGAATTATCATATTAATTTAAACCTATTCCTGCATCAGAATTAAACGCAATATTAAAATGTGTAGTACATGTTAACGATTTGTTCCTATTAATAACGGGTGTTTTTTTTAGAGAGATAGAACTTTAAATTGAAATAAAACACATTTAAATTGAGATTGAAGACACATTTTTATTTGAAAGATAATTTTATGACATTTAAGTTTTCAACATAATTACCGGCATATGTCCACCACGACTAGTTCTGAGCAACCGCATTCGATCAGACCAATTTTGGACCAATTTTGGGCCTTATTTCATCAACAACACGGGTTATGTTGGCTTCCAAAGCATCTGTTGTTTCTGGTTTATCAGAATAAACCAATGACTTCCCCAAAGAAAATATACCAGTGGTGTTATATCGCATGATCTTGGATGCCTATTAATTGGACCATTTCTCGAAATAATGTTATCACCAAATCTTTCTTTCAATAAATCAATTGTTGCCGTAGCAGTATGAGATGTAGCACCATCTTGTTGAAACCAAAACACTTCCGGGTCGATACCATTCAAATTTCGAAACAGAAAATCATTGATCATTGATCTGTAACGAGCATCATTCACTGTAACATTTGCTCCAGCATCGTTTTTAAAGAAATATGGATCGATGATACCTCCAGCGTGTAAACCACACCATACGGTACATTTTTCAGGATGCAATGAAACCTGCAGAATTTCTTGAGGATTGTTTTCGCTTCATATACGACAATTTTGTTTGTTTACATAGCCGTTCAACCAAAAATGAGCTTCATCACTAAAGACAATTGTTCGATAAAAAAGTGGATCAACTTGAAGCTGTTCTAGGGCCTAATCAGCAAAGAAGCGACGCTTATTATGGTCAAGTGGCTTTAGATCTTGAATCTTATATGGGTGTAGACCAAGATCTGTACGTAAAATTTTACATGTGGTGGTTGCACACAGTTCAACTTGTTGTGAACGTCGACGAATAGACAAATTTGGATCCACATTTGGATAACACTACCTCTTACAGAACCGATACTTTCTTCTGTACGAACAGTTCTTTGTCTTGTTGTTGTTGTTGTTGTTGCATCGAGTAGAGAAAATGTTGTCCGAAATCTATCGATAGTTCGACGAATAATCTGCTCTGATGGACGATTATGTAAACCATAAATTTCACGAAGTGCTCTATAAGTTTGGCGAATAGAACACTGATTTTGAAAATAAATTTCAACAATTTGTAAACGTTGTTGCGTCGTGAGTCTTTCCATGATAATTTGTCAATGCTTACTAAACAGAAATTTCAACACTACATAGCTTCTATTTTCTGTCAAATCACAGTTATCCCTATCAAAAGTTCTATCATTCTAAAAAAAAAAAACACCCGTTATGGACTTGTTTTTAAATATAGTAATACAAGTACAAGACTGTAATACAAAACATATATACTGCTGCATTAAATGCCGTTAGAGCCGCTCTTTTTAAATTCATTTTACCAAAACAGATTTACATAAACAAGTCCCAATCACTTGACTTAATACGCAGAAAAAATTGCAAAATTATCCTTAATATAATAATGAAAAAATTAACAAAAAAAAAACATGACTTGAATAATTTCATTTTTTACATATTCCATTATTGTGTAATGAAAAGACCTAACTTCATTAAATTTTATTCATAAATTGAACAATTTATAAAGAATTTTTAAAAAAATTTTCTTTAAAATAAAAATAAATTAAATTTTATTATTTCATATTTTAATTCTACTCAATTTTTGTTATTTATTTAAATGATCATTATACAAGGTAGCTAACCGCAACTATCACAAAATTACACAACTAACAACAATACTAAGCTAAGTTTCTCCCATCAAAAAACATCTAAATCTATTTATTCAAAAGAAAAAAAAAAAATAAAATAAATAAAAAAATAAGCACAAAAAAAAAATTAGTTCAAATCAGTCAACAACTCTTATATATATGTAAAAACAACACAGCTGTTTAATATTACAAGCGATCGACCACAAAGTTGTACATTTACAAAATGTGATTATATATATATGTATACACTTTTAACCTTGATATTACAAAAAATTGAAAAAAAAAAATAAATAATAATATAAAAAACAATAAGTGTGCACATTATTTTACTTGTATGTATGTATATGGATATTGAAATATCGCCCGTCCTCCCACACTATATTATACACTTTTATATTATAGTTTCATATAACTAGTGTATAGAATTTTGTTTTTGAAAATCTATCTACATATTAATTCAATTTGGAGAACAAAGCAATTAAGTAAGATTAAAAAAAAAAATAACGAAATAAAAAAAAAACAAAATTTTTTTTATACTTCATTCTTAGTATTAAATTGAAATTAAAGAATTTTATTTTACGAGAGGCATTCAAATAGTTTTGCGATGCAATTTGAAATTTTATATCTTTAATACCATAATTAATATCACAACTTTTATAAGGTTTTAGCTTTCATAACAATATGTGCAGTCAAAATCTTCCAATGCATTATTTTTCTATTATTTCCTCTGGATATTCAATATTATCCTCGCATCGCATTTTACATTATATATCCATCTCTTGTCTCTTGATATTTTTAATTTAAGCTTGGGCCACCTTCACTTTTAATAATTTCTTTTATATCATGGTTATTCATCAACTCTGTACTGTATCATAATTGAATCTACTTCTGTATTCTCTGTTTTCTAATATAACGGTATTTTTTTTTTTCTTGACACTAACTTCCACGTAACATTTTATTGTTATAAAAATAAAATAAGTGATATAAGACTCCTATATGACTCCGGATAAGTACTAGTGGGATGTTTTTATGGGAATAATGTGATGTAATGGGAATAATATATATCTTTCTCATGAAATAAATATAAACTATATAAAATTATTATTTTAAAATAAAAAATAATACCTATCTCACTCTCGCATAATATAAATATTATTATTAAATAAATTTCATTTCAAAATAAAAACATATACACTAGCACATATGTATACTTATCATATTACAATAATATTACAGCAATTGCTACCGTGCCTAATAGGATTCTCCATTTTAGTGCTATAACGTATTTATAACGTTTCGAAACAATTGCGGAACACTCAAATGAAGACTAATACTTCTATTAGAGTATAATAGTGTTATAAGAGTACGCAAGAGTTTTATAGCAATAAAGTTTGTTATGTGGGTTAGATAGAATAACCTTTTCGTGCTTAATTAAGTACGGTCGTGCAATTTTAAACTACAATATCTACAATATTGCAAGTATTTATTTAACAAATTACTGGCTTATCTACTCATTAAATGTGGAAAACTACTGCTATTGTCAGGAACTAAGTCTTCTTAAATAGAATAGCTTTATTTTATTTAAGTGGTTACCAGAGTATACTCTCAATTATTTTGTGTTATTTATTATATCCAAATGGCGAAGGGGACTAGAGTAGGTCGAAAAACCACTAAAGCATTTTTTTGCTTCATAGGGAATCGAACCTGGGCCTTCCCAGATTGATCATTTCAGGATAAGGTGTTCTAAGATAGTACGGTAAGAAAGTACAATGCAGATCAACTTGCTAGAGACTACGATAATAAGTACTCTCTAGCAAGTTAATCTACATTGCGATTACCCGGAATATCATTGTGTATTGCCACCCATCGTATCCATATGTTGAACCGATCGTCTAAAGACTGCGACAGGCCAACACGATTTTCGAGTGGATGGTTACCGATGCTAGTGCTTTAATCGTACCCTGGCTGTCTGTGAGTATGAAGATATTTCTAACAGATAATACGCTGGATTTGAGCCAGTCTGATGCTTCCTTTATCGCCATCATATCCACCTGAAACACACTACAATGTTATGGAAGGGTGAAGAATAGACTTACATGTAGATTTTCGGAGTAGACTCCACCCCCCACTCTATCATTCAGTTTTGAACCATCAGTGTAAAGGTGTATGTGCTCATTAATCAGAACCATGCTTTCCTTGGATATTGAAGAAGTTGCACGGGTAACTATACTACGAGTAGTATTTTCATATAAGACAGAAAATCAGAAAATGATCAATGAAAAAAAAAACACAAGTGAATTTTCTGAAAATGCAAAAAAAAGGACGTTACTACAATTTTTTGAATTTTTGTGATACTTTTGGTCTTCTCATTAATCATAATTGTAAGAGTCAACTCTTTATTTTTTAAATTCACCTTATATTATTATTACAATATGTTCAATTTTATGGTGTATAATGTATATATTTTTCTATTTTTTTTTTCTCATCAACTAATAACATCAGAGTCAAAAATGGCTTAAAAAATGGCGTTTTATCTAAATCGTACAATCAAAAATATAAAACAAAAATAAAAAATTACTTAGAGATAGAAACGATTAATTGTTAATTTATTTCTTTTATAAAAATTAAATACAAAGAGTAATGGCTTTTTTCAATACAAATGAAACTTAAATTAAATTTAAGTAAGACAGCTTGATTTCAATCTTATGACCACATCGATCATAACATGGATGAAAATAATTTGAGGGGAAGATTTAATATTATAAAGATGTGAAAAACGGCACGACGGCGGTGTGCTATTGACAAAATAGAACACTTAGAAATGAAATAAAATATAAAAACAAAATTCAAAAATATTTAACCCTTGTGCAGGTCTCTGTTCAAAATAAAAATATGTATGTTCGTAAGGTGAATTTAACACACAAAATATTTTTATTATTAATTTTTTTTTATTTAGAATTAAACAACTTGCATATAAATATTAAATAGACTAGGTGACCCTGTTGAGTAATTATAATTCAAGTTGAAGCCAAATTTAAAGTTTCATTGTATGTAACTGTAACAAAATAATAACTGATTTGTTTGTTTTTGTTTTTTATTTTAATAAGAACTCACATATATAATATGCATAATATATTTCCTGAATAATTAAACCATATGAGTAAAAATTTTTCAACTGTGTGCATATTATTGTTTTATATACAACTTATTTATATATTAGAAGTTCATTAAATAGAAGCGAAATAAAATGAAAAGATGTCTACTGCGCAGGTCCTTAAATGCTTGTCAATTATAATTATATATGCTTTATATTTGCTTATTACTTTTTGTTTATAATTTAATAATTCAATTCAATGTATAGTTAATTAAACCACTGTAGTTAAACTAAGATTATTTTTTTTTAACCGCATTTATTTTCAAATTTCAGATAACTTAACAATATAATTATAAAATTATGTACATATTAAAAATTATAAAATAAAAAATAAAGAAAACCTAATATTAACTTAAACATTAATTTATATCTAATTTTAAAATTAAATTAAATTTTTTAAACTATTTCTAAAACTGCTAATATGCTTTTTTTAAGTTTGTTTTAAAATATTTCCAAGTTTTTTTATTTTTTGTAAGTTCTAACTTTAGGTGTTTCAATAAGTTGTCGATTTCTAGTAAAGTAGGTATGTATATTTTCCCTATTGTTTAGAATTAATTTTGATTTAAACTTATTATTTACAATATTGTATATGTATTTGCATTTGCTAAAGTAATTTAGTTGTGTTTATATCCAATACATTAATTTATTTGTATAAGTGCTTAGTACTTGTTCTAGGGCTTACTTTAAATAAATTTTTTAGCGCTTTAATCATTTCTGTTCCAATTTGTTTTACTTGAAAATTTGAACAGTGATTTCAACTACATATATTATACCAAATTCTTGACAAGATATGCCCATTATACACAAGTTTATGACCATTATACACAAACTATAGCTACACTTACAGGAATAATTTTTTTTCCATTTTTTTTCTATATGTTTGTCCCGTCTTAAATTTTCAACAATTATCATTTCTAAATATTTAATATTATCAACTCTTTGTATTTTTTTTTTTACCTTATGTGTAATATTATCAAACTTTTTATTCTGAGTTTTAAATATTGCATCGTTATTTTTTTTTAGCGTTTAAACATAGTTCATTATAATCCAGCCAATTGCATAAGGTTTTTCAGTCTTTATTTAATATGATTTTTAATATCATGATCTGCATTAAATACATAAGGCAACAAAAAAAGTCAAACAGCCTCAAAAGTCAAACCCACCAATTCGACAGCTAAATGGCAAATGGGCAAGAAATGATGAAGAAAAAGCCAATGCATTCGCAGAACACCTTGCTAGCGTATTCACACCTTGGCCTCTACCAACAAACTCGGAAGTCGAAAAGGAGATACAAGAACATATGGAAGCTGCTTATCAGATGGAGTTACCAATAAAAAAATTTAATAAAAAAGAGGTAAACCAAGTAATAATGCAGGAAATCAACGGGAAAAAGTCACCAGGATATGATTTGATCACTGGAAACATATTACGCCAAATTTCACCACGGGGTCTTATTCAACTGACACAAATCTTCAATGCGGTCGTAAGGCTCAAATTTTTACCGAAACAATGGAAGATTTCGCAAATCCTAATGATACTAAAATCAGGCAAAATATCTGAAGACGTCAAATCATATCGGCCAATCAATATTCTTCCAGTGTTATCTAAAGTGATGGAAAAACTAATCCTACGACGACTTCAACCAATAGTTGAGCAAAAAAAATTAATCCCGGCACACCAATTTGGCTTCAGACATAAACATTCCACAGTGGAACAAATACATAGAATTGTAAATAAAATAAATGAAGATTTTGAAAACAAAAATTATTGCTCTGCAGTTTTTCTCGACATAAGCAAGGCATTCGACAAAGTCTGGCACAAAGGAATTCTCTATAAATTAAAACAAAATTTTCCATATCACTACTATGAATTGTTAAAACCTATCTGAAAAATCGCTATTATTTTGTCAAACAAAATGAATATGTTACCAGTCTCAAAGAAATTCATTTTGGAGTTCCACAAGGTAGCGTTCTAGGTCCAGTGCTTTACTTGCTATACACTGCCGATTTACCGCAAACAACAAACACAATGATAGCTACATTTGCCGATGATACAGACATACTTGCATCGCACAAGGATAAGAATGTGGCTTCTGGGCTCGTGCAAGAGAGTTTAAACAATATCGAATTATGGCTGAACAAATGGAAGATTAAAGCCAATGAAACTAAGTCTAATCACGTTACGTTCACATTAAGGAGGGATACATGTCCTACAGTATTTTTAAATAGTGTCCTACAGTATTTTTAAATATTCTCAAACAGAAAGTGTCAAGTATCTTGGAATGCATCTGGATCGCCGTCTTACCTGGAAAAAGCACATCTACACAAAAGGAATCCAACTAAGCACAAATTTCAGGAAATTATATTGGCTTGTCGGTAGAAGGTCTCAAATGACACTGGAAAACAAATTGCTGATATATAGGATGATACTCCAACCAATATGGACTTATGGTATACAATTATGAGGAACAGCCAAAAAAACAAATATTGAAATATTACAACGCTTCCAAAATAAGGTACTGCGAGCTTTAGTTGATGCATCTTGGTTTGTGCAAATTACATAATACACAATGATTTGCAAGTGTCGACGGTCCAAGACGAAATTCACCGACACAGCCAGAGATATCGTGCTAGATTAAATAGTCATCCCAATGTAATAGCAAGAACACTTATGAATATTACACAACATACAAGATTACAACGAAATACACCCGGAGATCTGTAGAAATTTCTTGACATTATTATTAATATATTTTTTATTATAAATTAAGAAATTACTTTTATTGGATTGTAATTTCACATGTCTATTATTAACTAAGTCAGTCAAAAACATATTCACTTATTGTATTATTTTTAATTAACATATACAGATTGTGAATAAAAAAACAAACAAAAAAAAAAAAAAAGATCTGCATTAACATTGTAATTTTATATAAATTTAGTTTTAGGTATATTCATTATGTATAACAGATACAACAGTGATCCTAGAAAAGAGTCTTGCGGTACCCCTATATTTTTAAAGTTAGGTCATCGCTAAATACTTCATCAATATTAACACATTGGGCCCTATTCCCATTTGTTCTACGTAATCAAGTAATCTGGACTGATTCACAATGTCAAAAGCTTTAGTTAGATCAAGAAATACATCCCTTACATAGAAACCTTCATCTAATGCACCATAGATTTGTTTCAAGGGGATGTAAACATTCAGAACATGAAAAAAACAAAAATGTGGTTGACAAATCTATTTAATAAAATTAATAATAAAATAAAATATTATATTATAAAATATAATATTAATAATATTAAAATTTAAACTAATAAATAAAATTTATAAATAAATTGTTTTATTAAAATAGTACCTGAATTGTACAATAATTAAATTTTTTCTAGAAATTTATTCATAATTCTAGGCACTAACTTCTTTAATTATCATTTACATAGACATCATATCCAGATGTAAAAATTTCTATTTTAATTTAATAATAATTATAAAGCTTTTTAATACATTTTGAAAGCTTCCTAATCAGTGTTTAATTTTTTAGGTTTTATCCGGGATTAAGACTATCCCGAAATGAGTAACATTAATTAAAATATTTAAAAATTCTAACTTAAGCCTAGTTAAACCCTTAAAGTATATAATTAACTAAACTAAAGCAAAAAAAAAATAAAAATTATGCAATTCAAAACTTAAATGAGTATATATCTAAAAGCACAGATAGTGGTAAATATACTGGTTGTATTTTTATAGATTTGCAAAAAGCATTCGATTATGTTGATCATGATGTCGTTTTACATAAACTATCCTGCTTAAAGTTTACAAACGATCAAATTAACTTTTTTAAAACATATTTAACAGAAAGATCACAATGTGTCCGCATTGCTAATTGCTTAAGTGAAACAGCAACAATAAAGAAAGGTGTACCACAAGGCTCTATACTAGGTCCTGACCTCTTTAAAATATACAATGACGATATTTTGCGGCTTAATCTTTAAGCAGTGAATGTGATTTGAAGATTGCTATGTTAGAAGACCTGGTATTAATCGAACAATTTCTTTCTAAAAATAGACTACTATTAAACATAAAAAAAAAACACAAAATAATCCTGTTATTTGAAAATAAATTATTTTCTGATTCAACATTTCTACGCAACAACTCACGTATTGATGTAGTGAAAAGTCATAACTATCTAGGTCTCGTAGTAGATTCCAAAATTAAATGGGAAGATCATATTAATTAATTTGCAAAGATATGTAGATGTGCATAATTATAACACCCGAAACAAATGCAATTTTTATCTATCACTGTTCAAAACAAACCGTCAAAAGACAAACTGTCTCTACAATTGCTTAAAAAATTTTAATGATCTACCTGGTAATATTAAGTCAATTGATAATTTCTGTCAATACAAAAAAAAAATCGTCGAATTTCTGAATGTTTAAATCTGCAATTTGTAAATATATTTGAATTCATGTAAATTTTTAATGATTTCTAACTGATTGTATTTATTTTAAAAGGAAAAAAAACTATTGTCAAACAATTGAATTTTTATATCTTATATATAAAGAAAGATGTTTGTATGTATGTATGTATGTATGTATGTATGTTTGTGTCAGAACTCCTCCGAGACGCATGGACCAATTTCAACCAAATTTTACAGGATGGTTTTTTGTAACTTGGAATCGAAACTGTGATATGTTGTTTTTCAAAATTCTGACTGGTTCCTGTAGCTGCCATACAACTCCTAGCACCCAATGAGCATATTTCAAAAACCAAAGGTGCTACAGAGCTGAAAATTTGTACACGGGTACTCTCTCAAAAATAAACAAATACGGATCTTACCGTTTTTCAAAATTTTGATTGGTTCGGGTAGCTGTCATACAACTCAGAGCTCCCGCCAAAAATATTTCGAAAACTAAAGGTGCTACAGAGCTGAAAATTTGCACACAGGTACTCTCTCAAAAATAAACAAATATGTCTTTCACATTTTTTCGAAATTTTGACTGGTTCCGGTACCTGCCATACAACTCCTAGCACCTGACAAAAATATTTCAAAAACCAAAGGTGCTAGAGAGCTGAAAATTTGCACACAGGTACTCTCTCAAAAATAAACAAATATGACTCACATTTTTTCGAAATTTTGACTAATTCGGGTAGCTGCCATATAACTCCGAGATCCGCAGGTCCCTCAAGTTTTCTAACAAGAAAAATAGTTTTCATTGGAGCCCAACATATGTGTATTAAATTGGAACCAAATCGGTCCGGTAAATTCGAGATATGAATTTAAGTTCAAAAGAGCTCTGGCGGAAAGCAGGTCAACAAATTTGGCAGAAACTGCTGTAATCGGGATCCAAGGTGAATTTAAAATGTCAAGCCCCTAACTTAACAGGAAGTGGGTCTAAAATGCCTGAATTTCAGATGTTATGCAGACCATATAGAATTTTCTAATGGAGCTTGAATTTAGCGTATTTATTTTACCCTTTTTAGTGCAGTTAATATTGGTACGAAATATTGGTGATAGCCATTCAAAAAGCAAGTTTTTAATTTTTTTTTTTATTTTATTATTTTTAGAGAGGAAGAGAAAAAGGGGTGAATAAAACAGCAAAACAAAATTCTCTTTTTATTTATTTCTATCTTTCAATGAAATAAAATAAAGAAAAACTTTTTTTTTTAAAAATATTTGCAATTTAGCCGAAGTTTTTACCAAATCTCTCAATGAAATCATATCAAAATTTCATAGAATTTCGCGGAAAAAATACCACTTCTAAATCAAGATCAGAAAAAAGCATACAAAATTATCTGGATCAGGTAGAGAAACAACAAGGTGGTATCATTTTTCTTGATGCTTCGGGGCCACAGGTAAAACATTTTTAACCAACCTAATTCTAGCCGAAATCAGGGCTCGAGGAGAAGTCGCCCTTGCCATTGCATCTTCAGGAATCGCGACAACATTAATGGAAGGAGGAAGAACAGCCCATTCTGCACTTAAGTTGCTACTAGACATCTCCGCACAGGAAAATCCTCCCTGCAACATTAGTAAAACAAATGGTCGGGCGCAAGTGCTCCAGACATGCAAAATTATCATATGGGATGAATGTACCATGACTCACAAGAAAGTTCTCGAAGCCTAAAATTTTCATGAATTAGCTTTTTATTAAATTTTTAAAAACTTGCAGTGGTTTTAGTGGGGGTGGATCCCACACTATTACTACGGGCGTGTATTCTTTGTATTGGTTTTAAAAAAAAAAAAACAATTACATATAAAAACATTTAACAGTTAGTTTACTAACAGACAAACATCGCATGATACTTCCCTTTTCAAAATCAAAACGAAGAAAAAATTCTAGGAACTTTAAATTTTCTCGGGCAACGCCGGGTAACTCCGCTAGTTATTAATAAATTATAAGACCAGACAGCTTCGGATACGGTCATAAAACTCTTATGTACAATTTGGGTCAAAATTACAACTTTAAAATTGTTTTGCAATTATATTGAATTAATTTGTAACTATTTTTACAGTTATCTGTGTTCACTTACAATTTTAATAATTAAAATAATAAAGAAAAAAAAAAAAAAATCTTTAGGTACATATGTAGGTTCAGTTCGAAAATTTTCGATTTTAATATCTTTTTTCGCCTTCCGATTCATTTTCTTACACAATATAACAGTGGGCATCAATTAAAGTTAAATTGCCCCACAGTTAATTATGTTGTTCGTATATTAATAATTCGTAAACATAAAAATAGTTCGTAAACATAATAATTCGTAAAATTTTATAAATTACCCAAGGAACCAAAACCGTATTTAAGCACACTGAAATCGAAGTTTACATACACATTTTGCATACATTTCAGACACATTGTATGCAAATTGTTGCTTTTGTTATTCTGAAAATATTTATGGTCACAGTAAGGGATCATTTTGTTTTTTCTTATTCTTTTAAATTCAAACTTTATGGTTACAATTTTTACCAAAATGTACTGTTACAGTGTCACTCAAAAGTATGCCATTGTACAAATTTAAACACATTTTGTACAACTTGAATGCATATGGTTTTAGTTTAAATAAATGTAGATATAAAGTAAAAAATAAAATCTAATGTCACGAAAAAGAATACTCGTGTCCACATTTTAATACTATTACGATTGCAAGGTGGATGTGTTTGCATATATACGGCAGCTGTCATTTCATTTTTGACAAATCAAAGGTAAAAAACATTAAAGTTAAAATAAAACAAAAGAAAATAATGTCATCAAAACCTTTTTATTTTACGAATACGTATTTGATATTTAATCGTTTTTGATAATTTAATCGTATACTGATATTTAAGGGTTGACTTGGTTCGGTGTATGTTAATAAGTTTGATGATAATGCGAATGTTTGTGGGACAACTGTTAAAGTTAAAAATTTTTTATCTTCTGCGTGATGGCTGCGTTGACTACTTTCATTCTGGGCATTTGTATTGTTTTTCATATGTTTTAACTTTGAAAGTAGTATTTCTGCGTGAAGCTTGCGTGGTGGCTGCGCTCATTCTGGTCTAGCTAATAATAGCTTATACTCTAAATAAAATTTAAACTTTACTCAAATCCATATTCATATACATATACATATCATTCCACCTTTTACTTTAAAATATAATTTATTATTACAAGAAGTGAGTATCAAACATAAAATACATTACTTTATTGAGTAAAATATTATCTTAACTCATTGAATAAAATAAATGAACATGGAGGTAAAGTTCATAAATCCAAATATAATAATGTTCCATTTTTTAAGTTGCTTTCTGGCGACCTTAACTCGAGGCATTATTCAAAATATATTATTTTATATAGAGTATGTTGAATATGACAAATATAAACTAGGTAAGTTAATAAAGACTAATATAAGAATTAGTCCGAAAAATACAAAATTTTTGATTTTTGAACATCTTTAGAGTCTAGACAAACTTCTATGAACCCATGACCAAAGGAGAAGAATGCAGTAGAATTTTCAGCATATTTGTTTTTTATTACTCATGTTAACTTCGTTAACAATAAAATATTTTTTGTACCTTCTTTCTCAACTAAATTTTAATATTTAAAATACATTTGCTTTTAAACTAAAAATGAGAAATAAAATTTTCAAACATTTTTTTTTTCTAATTATTATTTCCATTATATCTATTAAATTAAAATGCCAGTTATCAAATTAATCCGACCACGGATGGGAGTAATATTAAATTTACCATACAAAGGTATATTTACCCTATTTCGCCATTTTCATCATTAAAAAAACGGCGATTCATCTCTGATGTCTATATTTTTCAATTTACAAATCGAAATATTTTTAAATTTCAAAGCTTAAATTCAATTAAATCACAAAATTTCATTGTTTTGTAATCTTTTTTATGTTAAAATTATATATTTAAAGTTTAAAATGCTAAAAAAAATTAACATTGTACTAGCTCTTTTAATTTTTAATTAATTTTTATAACATATAATTTATATATACAATATTTGGAAAGCCCATTAATGTTTTCGAAGTAAAAGCTTTATATTTATGATAAATTTGAAATTGCAGGAACTTTTTCCGCAAGAAAATATATAATAAATAACAAAAATGAATATAATGTCGCAAATTATAAAAATAATCAATTATTATTTATCATTATTATATAACTTCATATTTTGTTCTAATTCAACTTTAATTTTACTATTTCCACAATTTTTGATTAAAAAAATAGTTACGAAGTATTCTTTAACGTACAATTTGGTTGTGATTGGGGCGGTAAATTGTGTATACATTTTCATAAAATTAAGCCTTTTTGTGACCGTAATAATTATCATTGAGAACCGTCACATTTCAGTTGCATAGCATGCACACTGTGCGTATGCCATTTTGCACACAATTATTCCCCAAAAGTGCACACATTATACACATATAATACCAAGAGGTATCTATTATTGTGTGCTTAAAATTATAATGCGTGCACACATTATGTACACAGATTTTAAATCTGCTTCCTTGGGTAGGCTGTCTACTACAAATATTTAACTTTGTATCGTTTTTATCACTTAAATCATTTTTCGACACATGGATTTTGTATTTTTGCTCACAATTTTGTATATATCTTAATAGTACAAAGCACTTATATTACACTTTTTAAATTCGACAGGTTTTATCTCACTCTTCTAATTTTTTTTTTTTGTCAATTAATCTATTTTGTTTACAATATCATTCATCTCTGATAATACATCTCTTTCTAAGGTCTGTCACCAGCATATCAAATATGCTATTTATAGCTCAGGAAAAATTTATTAAACCAGCCCAAAAGGGTTAAAACAATTTTTTTTTTTTTTTTGTAATATTAACAAGATGTAATTTAAGTTGTTTATAATATAATTTTTTAATAAGATTTTCAAATGTTAAAATAAATAAACAGAAATTTAAAAAAAAAAAAATTCATTTATTTGGAAAATTAAATCAAAGAAATGAATGAATAGAAAGAAACATTAAGTAAAGTGATAAAATATAAAGTTAGAATATTTATGTGGAAAAATAATATAGAATTTAATTTGTTTATCATAATTCGGTCAAATATAGTGAAGGTGTTCTGTACCAAGATATCTTTATGCACTGCTCAGTAGAGGCATATGTTTGCAAATCGTTTAGCACAAAGCATGGTTTGTATGGATTTGTATGTATGATGTGTATGAATATATGTGTAATGTATGGACCTAGTTTAGGTGGTAGGCTAAATTACAATATTTTCTTTACTATCGTTATTTTATTATACTTAAAAGAAGTTAAACATAAATTGATTAATATAGTTTATAGCTTATTATAGTTTTTGTAAACTAAATATAAGTTTTTAAATTTGAAAATTTTTTAAATTATTTAAATTAAAAAACGTTTTCAAAAGAAAAAAACGTTAATTGTTTTCTTTCATGTTCTACAGCTTTTCATTAACAGAAAAAACCTACTTTAATTTTGTTATCTCGGGAATATATTTCATACCAATTTTGTCTAAATTAATACCCACTTTAAATATTAATTGTAACTGAAATTAATATTTAATTTCGCTCATTTCGCAAATTAATCTTTAATTTCGCTTACAAAAACCAAATCGTTATGTAAAGTAAGTTATCTCAAAAATGATGTATTATTAAATATATAAATCAATTTTGAGATAAATATTTGCTAAATTATTAAACATTAGATGTTACAGGTCCACCAGTAAAAAGTAATTCTAAAAATGCATTGTGATCTGTTGTAATTGGCTTGATTGATCTGATATTGATTAAGCTTATTTCAAATTATTATGTCAGCACTTAGCTAAATCAATTGAAATTAGTTTTGAAATTACCTATTGATGCATACATGAATGAGCTCTATTACTTTAATTACTACTTTGATAAGAACAATAATATTCATTATAAGTAGAATTAAACGTCTTTTGTATTTGTAAAAAAAAAAACAATAATTATGAAAAAAAAAAATGTTTCAAATGTAGATTAATCCCAAAAGTCAGTTAATGCCAATCAAGTAGAAATTTTTTTTTTTTGTTTTTTAAATTAAAAATGTAATTTATATAATATTTCTCTACCATAAAAAATATAGTTTTTTTTTTCACGCAAAAAACACAAAATACTCCAATAGAAGTTAAAAACATGAAAAGTAAATTTATTTCATATTAAACATATTTCATATCCTGTCAAAAAGAAATTTTTATACCCTATAGGATGTCAATTATTGTCTATTTTAATGCATTTCAATTTCGGATATATGTATTAAGTATTATGTACATATAAGGGAAAATAAAATAAAAAAATAATTTAAAGAAAATACAGTATATTATCACTATATTTCTGTTTATATATTAACAGTGTGGCCGTTTACTATTGTTTTTTGTTTTTAAATTAATAAATTTTGTAACCAATCTTGTATTTGAAATGTCAAATTTAAAAATGCAAATTGTATTTCGATTTTTATTATATGTATATTAAATTTATAAAAGCTGTGTTTTTATTAATGATCCGGATCTATATAGATCTCAGATCATTAAAAAAACGACTAGGGAAATATTTTTTTGACATAACCAAATCTTCAATTTTGAAGCTTTATTACAATTCAAAATAGCTTTTTTAGTAAGTTGTGTATAAAAAAGAATAAAGAATAAAATATTTACAATAGAAAAAGAAATCTGATTTGCATGCATAATTATAGATTGAGAAAATAAATAATTATAAAATAATTTAGAATATAAAAAATAGATAAAAAACAAAAAGAAATAAAACTAGTGAGCTATTTATTCCAAATTACTTAATGATTAGATCTAGATGGGTTATATTAAATTCAGCTTATTTAATTTATTTGAAATTACATTTATTTAAATAAAATGTAAGCATTTTGATTTAACAATAAACAATAAACAATTTACTTTGACGTTTTATTTTGTCAAATATTATTGTCAAAAAAAGGGAAATTTATAAATTTCCCATAATCTGTATAGATTCCGATAAAAAGTTGGATTAGCGATTTGTATGAAATTGAAAAAAGCTCTTTGATCTATATAGATCCGGATCATTAAAAAAACACAGCTAAAATAAAATTAAAATAAGTTGATAATGGAAAATATTTAGAAAAATTTTTATAACATAGAACTTTAAAAAATTAATTTTATGTGTCCGTAATAATCCGTATTCTTTGTACTGTTCGTATTGATACGTATTGTCCAATTTATATGACCATCCCTAATATGTGAAGAAAATAATTTCAATAAAAATAAACAAATAAATATTATATTGGCTCCAGGAAATACTTTAAAGAACACTATATATACTGTATAAATTTGTTTTAGCCAGAATAAATTGAATTTTTATCTGAACAGATATAATTGAATTCTTTTTCAATTTGAACAGATATAATTGAAGTTAAACTTATTGGATTTTCATACGGAAACAAATACATTACGAACAACTACAAGCTGTTACTAAAAATTTAAAAAATGAATTTAGAAATATTATCATAATTATTTTATAAATGTATTTGTACAATAATGTTTAATTTCATATATTTTAATTGTATATTTTAAGAGCTTATATTACTAGAATATTTACACCTTTGATTTGTACTTATATTTAAACTAACTTGACTTACTTATTTAGAATAAATTTAATTTGTAAAGTACAAAACGGCAAGTAAAACCTTTTATTAATTATTTTTATAATATAAAACCTAATTTAAACCTAACCTAAAGCTTAACTAATTAGTCTATTTACTAAAATGATCTTAATACTAAACCTTAAACTACTATCGATCTTTTTTAAGCGAATTTTCGAAATTGTACCTGCTTTCATAAAAAGCAGCTGCTATTTTTTGTATTTGTTCTAAAATACCGTTAGCGTTTGCTAATAAGTGCAATCTGCTTGTGGAGAAATCAAAAGGTTTGCTTAGAATTAATTTAAGAACAGCGTTCTCTGAAGCAAATTCAAATTGGTTTTGACAGCACTCATCCCTATATGAAGAAACCGTATAACAAAATGCTTCGAAAAATGGATTTAAATATTAATAAATTGTTTTCCACAGTAAAATTAGATTTTTTATTTATGACTAGATATAACATTTTTATATAGAGATCTATTTTGTGGACGGTTTTCATTATATGCGTTTTAAAAAGTAGTTTTTTTTTATCTAGGTTTAGATGCCCAGGTATTTTATATTATCGCTTTCCCAAACTATTTCGAAATTACCACATGATAGGTTTCTGTTCGGCAAAAAAAAAATTTTCTTCTTTTTGTAAGGAAAATCGATTTAGTGTTTTTTCGGTTAATTTTTATTTTCCATGCCTACTTAAAATTATTTTGAAACCATTTTCAAGGTTATTTATGATTTAATTTGGACAGTTAGAGAGAGATAATAACGTAGTATCATTAGCGTACAAACTAGTGTAACAATTTGAAATATTGGGTAGATCTGCTGTGAAGATGTTATACAACAAAGCGTAGAACCTTGTGGAACATCTGCTGTAACAGGGATTTTGATGGAATGTGTTAATCCAATTTTTACTGAGCAAAATCGATCGTTCATAAAACTTTAAGTCAACTTGACAAGATAAACCCGGAATTCGTGTAAAATTAATTTGTGGATTAAACCTTCATGCCACACTGAGACGAATGCTTTTACGACATAAAAAATTATTAATCCTGTACATTTTTTGTTAATTAAATTACTTTTAACGATGATTTTGATTCTGCAAACTCGATGTGTGCTTGTTTCTAAATCAGAATCGCTCGTTTTTTTATGTAAAGACGATTTTTTATGATTCTTTCAAATTATTTATCTTAAAGAATTGAGTAAGCTTATTGGACGATAGCTCTCAATCTTTGTAGTTCTCAGTCTCTTTCTTGCTTTTGAAATACAAGTAGCTAAGACTACTTTCCATATTTCGGGAAAGTAGTTTGATTGCATGCATTTATCGAAAATTTTTGTTAATGTATTGTAGCTTACCTTTGACAAATTTTGAAGTACAATAGCTTCTGCCATAAAGTAATCATATAAGTAGAGTATTCACGTAGAATAAAATTTGCTAGTCACTTTTTCAAATATCAAAATTCTGTGTTCACTCAAAATAATATTACTCAATTTTTAACTGCTTATAAGTTGAGCGCAATTGCATTTTGTACTCATAAATAAAAAAAATTTGTGTACCTACTGCCTATGAACATATTTATTTGTAATTATGCTGCCAACAGTGTCAACAATATAAAAGTTGTATGCATAGGTAAGGTACTCAAAAATGTATATATATGCGATTGCGCATGCTACAGTCGCTGCTCCCATTTCTACTTTACTTATGTGATAAAATTAAAAATTACACAATGTGTGTATAAAAAACTATACATGCATTTAAAGTCCTTTCAATAGACCACAAATAATATTACAAATCAAAGTATTGAATTTTTTGTTAGAAATTCAAAGAATTCAAGATTATTGCTGTATTTGTCGTTATTTTGCTTTAATTTTTAAAATTTGAAGAATTAATATTTTTATTTGGTCAATGTTATTTATGACATTTGTGATTTTAAACTTTATAGAAGAAAGGGACAAAAAAATTAGTTAGTTTGTTTTGTAAAATTAAAAATAATTCAAATTGATTTCTATTGAAAAGTATACTGAAAAGTAGGTACCTACATGTATTTTTAAATTTTCAGCAATTTTGATTTTGTTAATTTTGTCTGTTTCTTACCGTAAATAATAATATGAATAGTATATATATGAATACATAATATAATAATGAATGCAAACAAACAAACAATCTATCAAAAATTTTCTATATATATATATTTTTATATTGAATTAGATATGTAACAGGCACGAAGCGTCCATATATTGAGTTGAATGAGTGCTTCCCCAAATGAAATATTATTTATTATTTTTTACAGCTTAGTATAAAATTTATATTTAGTTTAATATAAAAATTACTTAACTACAAAAATTCAAAACAAATGAAAAAAAAATTTCAATCAAAAATTATATGCATAGATATTAACTACATTACGTATGTTTAGAAAATAATGCCTATATAAACATCATTATTTTCTATTATTCTTTCAATCATACAAGCCAACAAGAGATATTCAACAACCACAAATTTAAAATATTTGAAAATAATGCCTATTAAAAATCATTATTCTCTTACCAATATGCTATAATAATTATACATTGCAAAAAAATGTAATGACAAATGAAATATCATTCTCCTCAGCTCTCTTCACATTTACAATATACATACACTCAAACACACTGTCTCTATTTAGTTTGCTAGCAACAACAACAAAATAACAAATGAAGCGACAATAAAATAAAATCTTAGAAGGAAAAAAATTTAATTTGAATGAGTGGCTGATATTCATTCCAAATCTACCTGATATAATTAGAAAATATCTGATAGAAAATAGATTATCTAGGGAAACAACAACAAAATATCGCATGACACAAAATGAATTTACAAATAAAAAAAATAGCAGGGAATGAATTATTTGTATGCATTATTGTGGTTGTTGACTTGAATGAGAACTAATCTTTATATAAATAATGTATGTAGTTTTGGGTTTCTTTTAGAGAATAGTATTGATTTGTGTTAAGTAATTCTGTAGTTTTTTGTTACTGGATGCTACATTGTTTATTTTCAACCATAATTTTGTTTTGTGCAGTTTTGAAACAATTAATTTGTTAACAAATTTAAAAATTTAAAACATTTTGTTTTTTATTATTTATAAATAATTATAATAGAAAAATGTAATTGTGTTATTGAAAGAACAAAAAATTTCTGCTGGAAGTTTTGAGGAAAAATTATTAATTGTTAAGGATGGTAAACCAATGCTTGATCTACTAATAACAACAACAATAAAACGGTGTAATCAGCATTTTTCAGTAAAATCTTATAATTCGTATACGTTGTATTTTCCAACATAAATATAGAAAATTCATATTCACACTTTTTTTACATTGCTTTCTTAAAGTGAGAGCTTAAATTAAAGTTATATTTTCAGATGAAAATTTAAATAGCAAACACAGTATTTGCGAAATATTAACATTTTTAATTGAAACAGAATTAAAGAATTCTTTTAATAAATATTCCCAACTTTGTAAATTTATAATAACACTTCATAATAACTACTTCAGTTGAGCGATTGTTTTTCCTAAACAGAATTGAAACTACTTTGAGAAGTAGATTTGAGCAACTTTGACTGTCGAAATTAGCAAAAATTTCAATAGAAAAAGAAAAGCCAAAGCAAACTGACGCTTTCTTTTATAGTGCTTCCCCAGTTGAAAATTCCAGGCCCCGTCACTGATATGTAAATATATGGTGAACACATATATGATATACACTCTTCCCAACAAACCATGAGAATCGCATAATTATCGCGGAAGTATCCCCTAGAAGAATGTATTTGTTCGCCGCGAATTCATATTTTATTCTTCTGCGATTCATTAGTATTATGAAAAGGTTGACATCGCTGCGACAATCATAAATTGAATCGCATTAGCTTCCCCGGGAAAAAGAAAATACGAATGTTTAGAAGAAGATAATATGAGTTCATATATATGAAAAAAATACGAATATTTAGAAGAATAAAAATAGAACCTATCTGTTTCAGGGACTTAAAATAATTTTCAATAAAATTCATCAAAATTTAATTATTAATATTTATTTATTATAAATATTTCAGGTTATTTTATTTTTTAATTTAATTATTCTTTAAAATTTTTATAATTCAATACATTAAAAAAATTGTAAGTTCGTACTTAACACGTGCGCTTTAAAAAATGACTGAAAATATTTTCATATACATATTATACATATATGAAAAATATATTCAAAATGGAGAAAACAAAAATAAACATTCTTTTAATGAAACGTAATTAATTCGCTTTTAATTCTTCCAGACGAACATTCACATAAAGTTCACCCGGGGGATTTGTATATGTTTCTTCTTGAAGAACACGTTTGTTGGTATCATACAAATCAAAAGTACATACGTATGTGTATACTCTTCAAATTATCAAACAATGCCTCTATACTCCTAGCCTAGTCACTGGGAGAGCAAAACTTAAAATAAAATCGTAATTCGATAAAATTCCGAAATAATCATTCTGTGAATAGGCTAGAAGTATAGAGGTATTGTATGAAATATTCTCCTCAATAAATAAAAAATTTTGAGTAAAAATAATTGAGTTTCGAAAATTATATTTGAGTGTTTTGTGGTATTTAGTAAAAATGGGACGGCATTTTCGTGTTTTGAGTAAAAATGGGACGGGATTTTTAGAAGAAAATGATTACAAATATTGTTCTACGTGAATACTCTACTTATATAATTACTCTATGCTTCGGCATTAAAATATCTTCCGAATGAAAGAAATCGGTAAAAAAAAAAATAACAAAAACACAAAAATAAACTATGTATATATATATCAGAAATCGGGCATACTGTTTTTATTTATTCAATATTTTTAATATTTCATTTCGCAAAAAAAAACAACAAAAAAAAAACCCAATTCCAAAATAAAAAAAAAAAATATAAAATCAAAAGAACATCCCATATTCAAACAAAATAATCATCAGAGTTTTGACAGAATTATGATTTCTACTTTGAATATGAATTTTTCATTTTAGCTTGTTTTTTTTTTATTTATTTTTTATTATTTTAATTTTCTTTTAAGTGAAATATTAAATGTGAATTTTTTCTTTGTTACAATTTCGAATTCAAGCTCCGATGGGAAATATTAAATTTTCAATTTATATAATAAAAGTTTAATAGAGGGTAGTATAATTTCACAGAAACGAAAACACAAATAAGAAAATTTCATAAAAAAAAAATAACATTATAAGAAAAACAAAAATACACACATTTTGATTGTTATCTTAAAAATGTTATTTTTTATTTTTATGCCAAATATTGAAGATTCGGAAAATAATTTTTATAATGCATATATCCATATACCATATATGGTATAAAATGAAGAATTTTTTATTAAAAATTTGTTGTTAAAATTAAAGACATTTTTTGTAAATTAAATTTCAAAAATAAATGAAACATGCCTATTATTATGGCTGCTTATCGCACGATAAACGATAGTTTATCTGAAAAATAATGTGTTGGTATTATAATACAAAGACGCTTAGCGGATTCTATCGTATATCTTTATCTTATATCGTAAGACCTTTTCTGTTAATATCTGATAATTTCTGATAAATTCTGTTTTCAATACAAACGATATTCTATTGTATTTCCAACTGCAGAATCTATCGTAATTGTGGATATCTTAATCGTTCAAAAATATTGTAACGATTGCACAAATATAAATTGAAATTGAAAATTTTTTTTATGTTTATATGAAATGAATTCTTATGTTTAATTTTTATTTTAATTATGTTTTTATGTATCTATATGAAATATAGAGTTTATGCCTCAACATTTTTTTGAATTGATTTTATAATTTATTTATAACTTAAATTCATTTTAAAATTAAAAAGTATTTCAACTAAATAAATCTTAGAAGGGTATCTCGAATTCGTCTGGATTCCAATAATTGTCCATTATTTACAGATACCCTGCTTTCTATTGCACTGTTTCAGAAGTTTATGCTGGTTCTTCATTTTTAATATCCGGATTTACAACTCTATACTTTACATATATATATTTTATGTAAATGTTATGTAATGCTGCACAAACATTTGTTATTTGTATAGCTTTTTCTGGACTGTAGTATAACTCTCTAGTTTCTAACGAGCAGCGAAATCTGGATTTTAATAAACCAATATTGTTCTTTCAATTATATTTTTGTCCTGAGCATGTTTATAATTAAATCAGCTTTGGGCGGAACATTCTTTCACATTTCTATATTGCGTCTTTAAATACGGCTGGATATAGTCCGAATCACCTGTAATCAATTGGTTATTGGTTATGATGAGTAAAAACTACCATTAATATGGTTGTAAAATACCAAGAATTTTTATATTTTTGCGTTGTTCTCGATAATGGTTTTCTAATCTACTGCAAATGTTGCAATCGTCGTATACCTCCAGGGTATGTCGCATCTATATATCTAATATTCATCATATATGATCGCATACCTACAAAATTTAAGTCTGAAGTTTTTGATCTTCTGATAAAGAAAAATTGATTGATCTACTATCATGGCATTAAGACTGTGAAATCCATTTATATTATTGTACGCTTGTCTATAAACTCAAATCCATTTCTATCATTGTACGCATGTCTATTCCGGTTGAGACCAATAATTTTAATGTATATACCATCCACACAACCTATAACGTTAGGTATTCTCGTCTTTTCATAAAAATATAATTTGGCTCTAGTACGTCCACAAATTCTTTCAAAATTATTGAAACTGTTGGCTTAGCTACTCCTATATTCCTATATTGAAGTCTTTATCAACTCCCAACTGATAACTACCCTGTGCAAAAAATTTTAAAGTGATGGATGCTAATTTTATTATATTTGGTACAGCTCATTTTGTCTTGTTTTCTGTTAACTTGCCATCAATTTCATTTAGTATAGAAGAAAGTATGTATTTAAAAATATATTTGGATATTCTAAAATTTTGATTAAAACTGACAAAAGACATTTTTTTAAAAAAAAATCCGTGGCTCTTCTTCTTCATCATCAAAAAAAATTCTACTGATAACATTTTAATTTTTTTTTAAATATTTTGTTTTTTGTGTTTTAAATGATTTTAAACGTAAAACTTCAAGTGTTTTAACGTGTAGTATATGACACAAAATACACATGTACATATATAAAAAAAAACATAAGAAAAGCTTTTTCATTTTATATTTGTCTATCGTTTTATCGGCTATCGTTTCATAATATCAAAACAAAACGACAACGATACGATTATTGATTGTGTATCGACCTCGCATATTTTTGATAATAAATGCATAAATGTAGTTTTGTAGTCTGAATCCAAGAATATTCAAAATTGCCACCCTTACTCTATAATCAATTAAATAGTTTTTCTGAGTGATTTCCTAAACTTATAACAAAAAGTTAACTGATACATAAACTCTTGAACAGCTATTAAGTGACTTATGAGAGTTAAATATTTGGACAACTGTTAAAAAATTTTATTCCCAAATCAAAAATAAAAAAACTATACTTAAAAAAACTAAATATTTTTGGTTATTGGTAATTTATAAGTGAGAATTTTTGTTTTAATATATAAGTGGCGGTACATAGTCCAAAGGGGTGAATTAATCGTTGAATTAATCAGAAAAAAAATTCTCTGCGGATATAAGCTACCATGATGACTATTTTTTTCTGTTTTAAATCGAAGCAATATTCTTGCACTGATTTTGAATAACTGACTCAAATTTTTCACCAACAATATCCTTTTTCTTTCTGGCTCTCGATTTTCTTAAACTTTCTTGACAGTTCATATTTATTAACAACCTTTACATATTTTAAGTATACAATTGTTTCAAAATCAATTTTATGCTTAACACAATATTTTCAAATCTCTGTTTTTACTTTGTTTAAATATAGCTATAGCTTCCGAGTTATAGAGTGCAAAAACATCTTACAGTTCATTTTAACCTAAGTGCTATTAAAAAATTTAATTTAATTTAATTTAGTTATTAAACTTAAAAATGATGTTATAAGCTGGTGCAACAAAAATATTGTAAGTATCTACTTCACTTTGAATATTATCCAACAAATTCAAAATTACAATTTCAAAATTTTAAAATTGTCGGTCAGGGTAAGCCCTATCCGAATTGGCGCCTCTGCAAAATTACTTTAAGTAAAAATTGATCAGCTGCAATCTATTTTCCCACTATTTATGACGTAATATATTTTAATGGGATTTTAATTTTAAAAATTTGGTTTGTAACATACATTTTAAAATTGAAAAAGCTTGTACATTTTCTTTTCAGTAACAGAACAGTAACAGAAACAATAAATGGCAGTTTAAGAAATTAAGTATGTCAATATAATTTTTTTTTCTGTAAGGTAAAATTATTTTGTATATAATGAAATATTAATATGCTATTTATCAAGGGCCCTGTGCAACTGCACGACTTTTAGTTGTAAAAGGACCGTCCCTATCTTTAGACTTTAGTGTTAGACTAAATTCAAAACCTTTTGCAGAAAATAAAAAAATTTGGTTTAAAAAATAGAAACAGTTCAATTCATCTGCAAGTTTTTATTTTCTTTATCTAGGTCTAAGACGTATAATTTATTTATTTATTTCAATTTACTGGGGAGTCCCTTACAGATTTTGCTTATAAAATATTAAAAACTAAAATAAAATAAAACTAGAAATAGAAAACAAAATTTGTAAATATAAAAATAATTTCAGATATAAAATAACATTAATAATAAAATGCATTAACAATTTCAAGTTAAAAATAACATTAATTCAAGAAAAGAAGTTAAAAAAAAGAAAAATTCAGACTTACGTAATAAATAAATATTAATAGTAATAGCAATAGTAATTATAAAGGTATACAGTATATTCAAATGATAATAGAGAATAATTTTAATAAATTTGTAGAATAAAATTATAATTAATTAAAATTAGAAGAATTATTGTATAATGTATCAAAAAATGTGATGATTTTTCTCCTAAAAACGCATCTACTGTAGTTGAAATCAATTACTGAAAAACTGTTATTAAATAAGCGCTGAGAATTTGCTATAGGTTCGGAAAAACCATAGTTCGTCCTATGACTTTGAAGATATAAAAATCTTTGGCTTCTGAAATCGCGCACTGGAGCATAGATATTATAGAGGCGGAGAATAGATGGACATTTTATTCTGCCAGCATTTCGCCTAGCCTCAAGAGTACAAAGCTTAATAAGTTGGCATTTATTCTAAATATCCAGTAATATAAGGTTGCCAGTTGAATTTACGTAGGCAAAACCTAATCATATTCTTTTGAACAGACTCTATTCTCTTAATATGTTTATCATATCCAGATTGGACAAGCATATTCGAGGTGAGGACGAACAAGTGCAGTATATAAAATTTTGAATGTATAAGGATCAGAAAATTGCTGTGAGTTACGCTTAATGAAACCTAACATGGAAAAAGATTTAGAAATAATTCGATCTATGTTAGCATTGAAAGTTAATTTATTATCGAGAATGATACCCAGGTCTTTTGTTTCACGGACATCTTCAATAACAGAACCGTTAATATTATAATAAGATTCAATTAGAGTTTGCTTCCTAGAAAATGACATGTAACTGCACTTATTAATATTAATGGTAAGGCCATTAATTTTACACCAAGAGTAGAATTTGTCAAGATCCTGCTGCAGGAGATGGCAATCTTCGTTCGACTTAATAACCGCAAAAAGTTTAGTATCGTCAGCAAATGATAAGATCAAAGACTTAATATCAAAGTCGATATCGTTCATAAACAATAAAAATAATAGTGGCCCCATATGAGTTCCTTGTGGAAAACCAGATGTAGCCTCGAAGTTATATGACGTGCAATTTTGTATTTTAACGCAGAGTTTAGGACTAATCAAATAAGATTGAACCCATAGAAGGAAGGTACCATGAATACCAAGAGCCTGAAGTTTAGAGAGTAGTAAAGAGTGGTGTACTTTGTCAAAAGCTTTAGAAATATCCGTGAATATCGTATCTACTTGATAGCCTTTTTCAATTGCATTGAAAACTGTGTAAAGAAAAACTGCTAAATTAGTGGATGTAGATCTTCCATCCATAAAGCCATGCTGCTTTGGACATATGTGTTCTTTAACCAAAAAAATACATTTTATCTGTGACAATAGCTTCGAAAAATTTAGTAATAGAAGATAATTTAGCGATAGGTCTATAATTTTCAATGACAATTTTAGACCCTGATTTGAAAATAGGAATAATGTTTGAAAATTTCCAGTCATATAAGAAAATTCCTTCGTTCAGTGATCTATTAAAAATTAAGTAAAGAGGATAAGTTAAACTATAAATGCAGTTCTTTAATACTAAATTAGGGATAACATCTGGACCAGAACTCAGATTAATATCTAAGGTATTAATTTTGTTGAAAATATCACAATATGATAATTGCATGTGTCCTAAATCAACAAAAGATTGTTTAAAAAATGGAAGTTCAAATTCACAAATATAAGTTGATATATCTTTATTGTGCTCTTATTTCAAAAAAAAAAATGATTTAATATTAAACTAAAAATCATAGTAAATACAAAATTTGGTTTTTTCACTCCAGTTTTTGATAAAATAAAAATCAATCAGGATTGAGACAACAAAAAGTAAGCTTATAAATTTGAATAGCTATAAAAACAACAATTTGTAAAACATTGACATATTGAGTTCTTACAAAAACATTTAAAAAATATTTCTATGATTTCATCATATTTATTTTCTTATAATATTAATTACTTATTATACTTCATTTTTCAATTATTAAATAAATGTAAAATCCACATATCTAACATAATGTATGTAACATTAAAAATGAAAATTATAATTCTATATTATTGTTTTCATATCTTATTTTAGTTTTATTTTTTTTACATTTATGTTTATTTACAACTTATCTTAATAATAATATATATATAAATGAAATTTATACGCTAATCGTAAATATTTGAATCACCCTGGCCCCCATTTTAGTTTGAAAGATAAATTTTCTTAGATATATTTTTTTTTTTTTAAGTCTTATGTATTAAAAAGGAGAAAGAGAAGAAACTAAACTCAACAAAATATTTTCAGTATATTATTCAATTTGTTAAGTCAACTAAAAATTCAAAATACATACATTTCTAATTTCCATTTATTTTTATTTGGATATTCGAAAAACATCATTGAATTTATATTTACATTATTTTGATATAAGCATAACCAATTTTTTGTTTTTTTTTTTTTTTTTGAACAAAGCTAAAAACAATATAAAAAAGCAAAAAGAGAGAGTAGAATTGTTTACGCTATTTTAAAAAAAAAAAAAAACATTTTTATTCTTAAAAATTCTATCCATATAGATATAATATGTACAACAATAACAATAATATAAGCTCATCATCATAAAACATCATTATAATCATTATAATCAATTATCATCTTCATATAATATTAATTTAAATTTAACCCTCCTCCAAATTTATTCATGTTAAATAATTTATTGTGTTCGTACCCGTGTGCCTATAAATATATAACTCTGTTGATAACCTTCCAAATAACCAAAATATTTTGGTTTTTTTCATCATCATATCATTTTGAATTGATTTCAATTGTTTTATAAAAGAAAAAATAAATAAACAAAAATAAAAAATTCAAAATGGTATCAAAATATTTTTATAGAAAATTAAAATTAAAAATTGTTTTTTTTTTTTTTTTTTTTTTTTGTATGGTTGTTTGCCATTGTCATCATTCTCTTCAATATTATCACCATCACCAAATAGTAAAACATATAAAAAGAGAAAAAAAAAGAAAAATCGAACCAGCATAAGTCGTGATCAAATCAAGAAAGCAAAACCATTTTTATTTTTATTTTTTTTTTTTTTCGTTATTTTATTCGATTTTTTTCTTTTTCTATGTATTTTTCATTTTTTTTCTTTAATTTTCATTTCTTAAAAATTTTTCCAGTTAAATTTACTGTAAAGAAAAACAAGAACATATAATTGATGAGACTTTAATAAGTTTTCTTTTGATATTGTTCTTTTTTCTTTTTTTTTTTTTTTCTCCATTATATTCTCATTTTCTTAACTTGTTCTTAAAATAAATACCACCACCATCACACATACATAATATTATACGAATAAGATTCAGTCAAGTCTAATATGTAATTTTGTCTGTTTTATTATGATTTTTCTTCTTTTATTGTTTCAATTTGTTTTCAATTCGAAATTTTATATAATTTCATTTCCTATAAAATTCCAATATTTTCACTTTTGTTTTGTTTGTTTTTGGTTTTCTTATTTTATATGTTTTTTTTTTTTGTTTTTTTTTTTGAAGGATTTCAATATGACGCCACATTTCCTTAAACGTTCTGAGCTTAGTGAATTCTTGCGAATAAAAATTTATTACTTTATTGAAGCAATAACATAGAAATCAGCAGGAGTAAAAGAATTATAAGAAAAATGTATTTGAGAAGGTGAAATATTTTTATGTAGATTTCTTAGTATACCTACTGAGATAAAATTCATAATAAAATACTGTTTGCTTAATCTGTTTTAAATGTAAACGACATTAATTATGTTTTAAGGGAATTGGGAACTAAAATTGAACTGACAAAATTAAATTATTTAAAATCAATATTTATTTATTATAACACTACTTTATTTATTTATAACACTATTATTGGAACTCATTAGTAAGTATATTAGTTTACATTAATATTATTTTGTAATGACTTAAATTAATGCATTAAAATTATTTTTTTTTCACTTATTAATTAAAAGTAATGCATTACAATAATTAGTTATATTGAAAATTAATGCAATATACACATTCCTATATGCACATTCTTGTATATTCCACAACAGGATATAATATCGATCCTCTCCAAATCTTAATAAACAAGAACCTGACCAAATATTTGAACAGCCACGGTATTGTCCAGGATAGACAATATGGATTTAGATTCCACCTCTCCATCGGTGATTTAATGACACACCTTAACGAGAAGCTAAATATTTGTTTGCTAAATTTGGGTGAAGCAAATATTTTGACTCTGGATATTTCTATAGCTTACAATAGAGTAGGGAATAGTGCATTATTATCAAAATGTCAAGATATAGATCTGATTTCCAATTCTTTCAAATGAACTGAAAATTTCCTTTTGATTCGTACAATTCGAGTCTTGGTTGATGGATTTAAGTTCGACCAATTCCAAATAAACATTGTTGTTCCTTAATTATCAGTTCTCTTACCCATGCTTTTCGTTATATTTATAAAAACCACTTTCAATCCAATACACAGTTTTGCACCCCTAGGATTTTCATAAAATATCTGAAGAAACATCTATCGCTGTATCTACCAAAAGAAACATCATTGCCAGTTCCCTAAGCCATGATTTGGTCACATTAGTTGGACCTTCAAAAACAGAATCGAATTTAACACTTCAAAAACTCAGAGCTGTACTATTTTCAGAAAAATTTACATTTTTGATCCTACTCTTTTGTTTCTGGAAGATAACTTTCAAATGTCACTGCTTATCTTGCTTCTCTCGAACATGGTCGTATAGTCGGGGCTCTCTTCCTTTTTTATAGATATCCCATAGGCACGGGCACATCCTCAGTGGAAATTAAATTTGTGTTACCTCCACTCAAGCACTTCTCTCGTGAAATGCAAAGGGCAGCATTTGCTCATTTCTACACCGTAGAAATCCCTAGATGGGAGAAGACAAGCTATGATCAACATCCCAAACGTGGAATCAAATTTCATCTTTTGTGCTCCCCAAACATGATAAATTCTATATTTATGACCTACAGAAATTCGAGCATTAATATCTTCGTTCGTAATTGTCTGTCCTCCTTCGCTTCTACCTTCCTCCTTTCCTAACTTTACGTTCCCCCAATAGTAAAACTTACCAGTCTATATTATTAGCTTTGGCTATGAAATAAAAAAAATATATATAAAACTACTGAAAGAAAATGTCCATTTTCGGTACATTACTTTTACAACACATACGGAACAGTTATCTATTTCAAGAGCAACCACATATACATGAGAAAACGGTAGATATTCAAAATTGATTAGAGTTTACCTGGCTTCTTGTAACCAATATACATATAGATTATAAAGTAACCCGCTTTCATGTGTATGCCAATGCATACTTGCTTAAAATTTTTATCTTATGTCATTTACTATAAAACCCGATTTTTTTTTTGCCAAGAGCGACTTAGTGTAGAATTGAATATAATACAAATATATATATTGTAACTGTGACGAAAAATGTTCTGTAGTGCCGATGAAGTCATTGTAAAAGATAACGCAGTTCTATATCGAAACAGAGTTTTTAAACTCATTCAGCCTTACTACCCCTCAAATTAGTCTTGAAAATTGATTGTCCAATAATTATTCAGAAATTTAAGCCTCATCTTGGTTGAACTTAGTAATGGGTAATAATAATAAATAATTTAAAACCCAATATAAATGAAGCGGAAATTTGTACTGGAACAAAGAAGGGAAATCGTGTTTTAATACCAAGAATTCCTATGCGCTGTTTAGAAATGTCATATATAATATATATGGCATCTCTAAGCTATATATAACTGCAGAAAAAGTAGTAACGCATATTTAACTAGCATTCATATTTAATAAGTGTAGTCGAAACCCTTTAGTAGTTGGTGGCTGTTATTTATTACTTATTTTGATTTTATCGAACTACTAATAAATAAATATAGATAAAATAGCAAATAAGTGGAAAACTTACTCCTACAACAATACAATGAGAAGATATATAGACTCATTATAATAAACTTACTTTTGAATTCAATTTTTTTTTTTTAATTGTAACATTTAAATTCAATTTTAAATTTGAATGTAGACCTTCTTTAAACATAAGAAATATTCATAGAGTGGTGATTGATAACAATTTAATAATTTGCCTAGGAAAATTGAAATTTATTTATATATATATATGCTCTATATATATAATACTATATTAGATATATTTATTTACTCCTATATCTTGTTTACTCCTATATAATATCCTATATAAGATCACAAACTTCTAACTTTTAAATTCAAAGAAAACTGGAGTTACACCACTATCGTTATAAATGTATAATAAATTGAATATAGAGAATGAATCAGAGCTAAGTGAATTTTTGAATTGTAAATTTAAGTTTAAAAAATTAAAATTTTATTTTTATTTAATTTTGCCATTGAGTGTATTTAAACAAAGGTTTCTTTTTATTTTTTACAAAAATAAATTATTTAATAAAAATTAGTTATATGTACTAGGAAATTTTAAAAATTTTAAGAAAATGACTGAAATTAGAAAACAAAAATATTTCGTAAGAACAATTAAAATTTATAATCTAAATTTTCGAATTTAATCGTTTTTATTTTATAAATAAACAAACAAAAAAATGTAATTGTAAACAAAAATTAAAATTAAAAAAACAGTATTGTGCACAGTATGTCGCAAAAATATAATTTTGTTTTATTTTTATTGTTAAAATTCTTTGTTCTTTATTTGTGATTTTGAAGCAAACAAACTTGACTATAATTTACATAGCATGCGGTGAAAGATTGTTCACAATTGATATTTATTTTCTGAAAATGTATTGCATTTTTCAACTGTAAGGTTTATCTCTTAATCTATTAATTGTACATCTGAAAGGTAGAGTGGTGGTTGAATTAAAATAATGGTTGTTTTAGCTTTTGTTTTATACATTTTGTACGCTTTATACGTTGGATAATAACATTTGGATGATTCTAGAGATTGAATTTTTGCTTTTGATTCACTTAAATTATAATATTTCCAAGACCGTATATTTTGCCACATTATGCCCAATATTAGATTTGAGTAAAACCCAAAAATTGGTTGAAAGTTTAATTAAAATGACTTTTTATTAAATGAAATAAAATGTCTATCAGTCATTATTAGTCTTTCGATCGAATTGAATCGAGAAAATTCGGATAATTTTATATCGAATAGAATTCACCAGTACAGGTAATTTGTACCACTTTCAGATTTGCGCCTTTTATTTTAACTAATTTTAAAAGTTTGATAAGTGATACCAAATTATATTATCATTTTTTATATGTGTATCTGTCAATTACGCTATCTATAAAATCAACATTTTGAATAGCCGAATGACCTAAACCGAAATTTTTTTAATAATTCGAGTAATTTGGGGGATATTGATGTGCGAAATACTTGAAAGCAGTTGCCATTATCTGATTTTTGTTTTGGGGTACACACGAACCGCTTCAAAGGATTATACTAGTAAGATAATTATCCATTATTTTTTAAGCATAACTAAAACTACACTAGTCAAATCGTTTCCTTCAAATCGGACCGCTTTTTATTTCATCCCATGAAACGCAGTAAATCTCCTGGTACCATTAGAAAAGCATGCAAGCAAGCACTTGTTTTTCTTTTGTAGTAAAATATGGATGCAAATATTTTTGGTAAGGAAAAAACTGACTGTTAATCGATGGAAATAACAACGTGTGTATAGGATCTGCATTATAAGGATCAAAGAGCCTTCCGTTCCTTGGTGTGAACTTCATTACATATAACTTCAATCTGAAAAGGATTTATTGTGTTTTTGAATTTGACATATCGATCGCATTGATCCTTTTTAGGCTTGTAAAAAGATTAATTATCTTGAAAGCTACCAGCAACTTTTGTCAACCTATTTGTCAGATAGGAGGTTCTTCGTTAAATACAACGAAGAACAATCGACACTAAAAGAAATTCAATCTTGGGTTCCTCAGGGCAGCGTCCTTTGCCCACTACTATACCTGATATTTACAGCGGACCTTCCAACATCACCGAGGGTACTCACTGCTACTTTTGCTGACGATACAGCGGTCTTTGTGTCTCATACTAATCCATGATTAGCTTCAGAAGTTCTTCAAAACTACTTATTGGACATTCAAAACTTTCTGAAAAGTGGAGATTAAAGGCCAATGAATCCAAATCCCTTCATATCACCTTTACTAATTGCAAGGGAAATTGCCCCGCTGTTCACCTTAACGACATGGAATTGACTCACCAAGAATCAGTTAAATACTTAGGTATGCACTTGGATAGACGCCTCACTTGGAAAAGTCACATCATCAACAAAAATAAACAACTACGATTAAAATTCAACCTTTTAATTTGGCTAATAGGTCGTTTCTCCAATTTATCCCTAGAACTTAAAGTTACGGTGTGCAAAGCTATCATCAGGCCAATCTGGAGCTATGGATTGGAACTATGACTATGGGGAACATCTAGTAACTCCATCATCGAAATAATAGAACGCTTTCAGTCCAAAGTATTAAGGTCTATAGTCAATGCGCCTGGGTATGTCCGAAATTACACAATTAGATCAGATTTAAATATCCCATCTGTTAAGAAATTCATTAAAAAGAAAGCTGAAAAATACTATGTTCGACTGGAAAACCATCCAAATTTACTTGCTGCTCAACTCATCAATAATGAACGAACAACCGAGCGCAGATTGAGACGCTTCAGACCGCTGGATTTGTCTACTAGATTCACTTTAGCTGATACTTCATAAATATTGATCTTAGATTACATGTCAATTTTAATTCCAACATTATACTCAATATCTTTTATATTTTATGTAGATAGTTGTATAGAATAAAGACAAAAAAAGAAATATTGAAATTTAAAACATTTCGATATAAAATCGCTATGTACTGCATTAGTTGCTGTTGACTTATATAGCTCAAACATTTGTGGCAAAACTGTGCGGCAAAACACCATCGAAATAAAAAAAAGAAATGTTTGCCACACGTCGCTACCTATTTAACTTGCAGCAAAGCCATACAAAATAATGATTTTAACACCACTAATAATGGAATTTGTTCGTGAACTTGAATCGGGTTCATAAAATAGAAACACTGATTATGTTATTTTAAAAATACATCAAGAAAAAAATATTTAAGAACAAATTACGGACCATCTATATAAAATTAATTTGTATCTTATAAGTTTTAATTTTATTTAAAATTTCGTTTTCATGAGTCAAAGCCATTGTATGTAGTGTGAAAATCAAAATTTTCCTGTAATATAATTAAAACTAGATTTACGGTATTTAAAATTTATAATTTCAATGTATGTAATTATTATATGAATAATACTACAAATATTTGTATAGAAATTGTATAATCAAAACTGTAAATTGTGTTATATTGGAACCTAATACGAGTATGCTCAAAGTTCCAAATTAAATATATTTATTTTTATTTTATTCAGAATAATTTAAATTAAATTCAGCAGTATCTGAGCCGAAATAAATATTATTATAGTTTCAAATTATATAAATCAAAATTTTAACAAAACAAAATAGTTGTTCACACGCGACTGAGATAGCGTATATGGAAATAGAAATGAAATAAATATAAGAACGCTGAAAGCTCTTTCATCCGTACTTAATTTACAAGTACATACCAAACTAAACATAAAACAAAATAAAAAAAAAAATTAAAAATAAATTTTATATTAGGAATTTGTTATTTTTAATATTTCCAATTTAAATTAGTAAAACTAAATTAAATTATTTTACATTCGATTCGATTCATCAATTTATATTGATTATGTTGATGATGCAACAATATATACTTAGTTAATATTCAATTGAATTTTTAAAGATTTATCAGAAAAAAATTAAAAGGTTATTAACATGTTATTGAAATTAACAACTTACTTTTATTACATTTTAAAATTCAAGGATATGATTAAAAAAATATTATAAATTACAAATAATTTAGAGTTAGGATATAGACGTATAACACAATGTAAAAATAGCAAAGAATATCTTAGATAATGCCGGAATAAACGTTTTATTTTTTTATATATTATCACCTAACAGTAATTTAGTACTTACCGTTAAAAAAAAACCGATACCTAACTATACTTAAAATTTACCGTTTTGTACATTAAGTATAGTACTGCAATTTTGCTTTTAATTAGTTTATCTACTGTTTTTCTTTTAAATAGTTTTTAAAGTTACATTTAAATTCACCCACACTTACTTTTAATATAATTTCAATATATGTTAGGTAAATGTAAATCATCAACTCAAGATTGTTTCCAGAGATTTTCTTAAACAAGTTTCCTCTATTTAAAATTACTATTTTTATTTTTTTATTCAAGTGCTTTTAAGTTGACATTCTTTTATATTCGATCAAGATTCCTATCAAGTAATTTTTGTGATATTGAATATAGTTAGTCTCTTAACTATGTTGATAATATCGTTTGTGGAATGCTCTTTTGCACCATACGCCATTTTTGGATATTTTGACTTAAGATCACTTTCATATATTTTAAAATAAATCCTTTCGAATGCTGTATTCAAAATGTTTCTATTCGTTGTTTCCTAAAAGTTACAGGGTTGTCATTTTATTCCATAAACCACGTTTTTCAATTTCCAATTTTCTGTCTATGGAGCAATTTTGTTATGAAAATTTACTATAATAATCAATTATTAATTTCTTATTTGGTCTTTGTGCATAGATCGGTATGTAGCAGTAACAAAAAGAAGCATTTTTGGTTATACTTATTTGTTATACGTGCTTGAAAAATACATACTTATAATGAGTTATTTCAAATTGATTATACAATTTTTACAAAATTATATAATGAATCTTGCTGGAATATTGTTAATGGGAATTTGGAAATGCTTTGTGATGTTCTTTTAATATTCGGGGTTTTTTTTAAGCGGCAAAATATTAAAAATGTCCTTTAACAATAATCTAACAAGGTTCATTATATACTTTTGTGTTTTATCTTATAGTAGTTCCAGATGCTCAACATCCACCACTAGTTTTATTTTCTACTTTTTAGGGGGCTAGCTAGTTTGGTTTCGATAAAAGTATATTTTAAAAATTTTTATTTTTACTTTATTATTTTATTTTATACTTTTTAGTTTTAAGTGAAACCTACAGGTATTATAATTTCAAAAAGAGTATATAAGTGTAAACTCTTCTGTCTATAACACAATTGGTTTTCGAAATATGCCTGAGACGTGCTAGGAGCTGTTCGACATAAACCCGAATCAGTGCACATTTTCGAAATCGGTAACAGTCGTATTTCTTTATTTGTGAAAAAATATCTAAGTGTAAATTCTCATGCCTGTAACACAACTGGTTTTCAAATATGCCTGAGACGTGCTAGGAGCTGTTCGACATAAACCCGAATCAGTCCACATTTTCGAAATCGGTAACAGTCGTATTTCTTTATTTGTGAAAAAGTATCTAAGTGTAAATTTTCATGCCTGTAATACAACTGGTTTTCAAATATGCCTGAGACGTGCTACAAGCTGTTCGGCAGGAACCCGAATCAGTCCACATTTTCGAAATAGTTAACAGTCGTATTTCTTTATTTGTGAAAAAGTTTCTAAGTGTAAATTTTCATGCCTGTAATACAATTGGTTTTCAAATATGCCTGAGACGTGCTAAGAGTTGTTCGGCAACAACCCGAACCTGTCATTTGATAGATTTGTAAGGTACCGTGTCCGGTTTCTTTTTTTGTCATGAGTAACTGTACAAAATTTCAGAACTCTATCTTTAAATTTTTTAAACAAAATTATTTTTTTTCTTTTTGCGTTTGGTTTTAATATTAACAAAAAAATTCCAACCTACCTACCAAACATATATATATATATATACATATATACATATATACACATATATACATATAGACACTGGCAAGTTAATATAAAAATACTAGCTTTGTAACCCGTCATAAATGACAGAAGCAAAATAAATCCTAGTTTCTGTTTTTCTTTCATTAGATTCTTTATTCCGAAATTACAGTACTTATGTTTATATCACTTTTTATTTATTTTTATTTATGTTTATATTGGCCTAACACTAATCTTTTTTTTTTTTTATATAACAGAAAAAGAAGTACCATACCAACAAATTTGTATAAAATGTTTGTATTTTTGTATGGTATACTCGTACTCACTTCCATTTAGTTATAATTCGTTAGTTGGGTTCCATTTAATATAAATTATACCGTATTAGCGTTATGGTGGCCTCTTAAATTTAAAAATGGGATCTTATTTTCATATAAATTTTGTCTTTTGTATACTGTATAGGGATCTTATTTTGCTATACGAATAAACTTTTATTATGGTATTGTGTTATTTTTAAAAAAAATATTCAAAATTTTGTATCTAAATTGGTAAAATTTACAAAAAATACAAAAACATTTTCATCAATAATTTTCAATTTAAAAAAAACAATGTTTCATTATCCGACGTAGAAGTAGAGTTAATTATCCTACTCTACTTCTATCAAGTTCTATTGATTGAACAGTGAACCTGAACAGTGAAGTGAACAGTGAACACTTAACACTGAAAATAAAATAATATTTTTGGAATGGAGCATGCAGAACATACAGAACATACAGAATACAGATACATCAAATAATAAAAAAAAACAAAAAAAAAACAAAAATAATTTTTTTTGAGTGAAGTGAGTTACGCACACAATAATGACAAAAATAAAAGGTAGAAGCAATAAAGTAGTATAATGTATAATATTATACAATACAAATATGCTGATACACATGTATATTATTGTGTATAATTTTAAGTAATAAGAATAACCTTTGAGTGAATTATATTTTTTTTTTGTGTTAAATGCTGTTTACCTTTTGGTTATTATACCGTATTAAACTATTGATTAAATTTCTATTAGTCCTTATTATTATAAATCAAAAAAATTGTTTGTTTTATTTATATTATTATTATTATTTTTTATTTTTCCTTATTATTTGCGAAGAAGACTAACATTAAATTAAAAAAATATAGTTCATGCAATCAATTTTTCCTGCAAAGGTTCAGTATGGTAGACAGGGGTTAAAAAAAAGCACCAAAGCAATTTGTATATATATGCAATCGTACACATATGCAATTTGTATATGTGTTGGAGCGTTCCGTCGAACTTACAAACATCCAGATAAATGCAGAATAATATATATATATAATATAAAATAACAAAATTTACAAATATTGAATTTGAAATGAAAAAAATTTATTTGATATAAAAAAACTTGAATTAGAAGTGAAAAACCTATATTTCTATCGAATCTCTTTTATTCAAAGCCAGAGTTCTCTGTTCGCCAGAGTTCTCTGTTCGTAATTCTTCGTTGCCAAAATACCTTGGATACCTTGGAAACATATATTCAAACATATTTAAAAAAATATTTAACTATTTTTTTTTTTTCTGGTATTTACAATTTTTTTATCTTCATTAAAAGTCACGTAATATGATATTAATAGTTTACACTTTTAATTTTACCTAAAAGCTTAAATATCTGAAAGATTTCTGAAATTAAAAACAGCTAAACAATTAAATGTAGAAAAAATTAATACAATTTTCGCAGTTTTAATAAAGACAATTAAAATTATTGAAAAAAAAAACACTCTACTATCGAAAAAGAATATTTGTAAACTATACTATAATGGAGGATATCTTGTTTCATTTATTTAAACAGTATTTTATCATTAGTTTTGTTTGTTAGCAATAAATTTTTAAATATTAATGCTTTAAAACTATTTTTTCAAATTTTAATTTGTTTACAGCTCAGCTATTGCTCATCATATTGCATTATCTCCTGCATTTGACAAATAAGTTTAATAAAATTACTTCATCAACGTCATATATAGTCATAAATAGATGATTTGTACATCATCATCATCATCTACTCCATTTTAGCAGCAGTTAGGGCCACTTGTGTATATATTGTTTCATATAGCTCTCCCTCAAATATGCATTCTCTCTATTAATCTTTCTTCAGTGATTCTAATAACGTGTAATGGATGGGTATCCATTTTATTCTCTAGCTTTTTATATATCTCACAATATCTGCTCCTTTCACCTAAAAAATGTTAATTATGTAAACATGTTTATAAAAAATATGAACTAATCACATTCGACTTTCTCATCCACATGGTTAGAAAGGCCAAGGCCTTTATATTTAATTTTAAATACATTAGAAATGAAACATTAAATAAAATACAAAATTAGTATTAGAATCACGTCACGTTAAAGTTTTATTTACAAAATATTTAAAAAAAAAAAAAAATTAACCACTACAATTCTATTGAATTGCACTTAAATATACTAAAACACCAAACGTTTATTTTTACTAGAAATGCACGTATAGGTATAGTCAGTTTATTAAATAGAAAGTATATACTCATCCACCATAATTATATAAATAACATTAATTAAAATATAATACATAGCATATACAACTTAATAAAATATTTTTGATTTTTAATTTTATTTATTTATTTTTAATTATTTTTTATATTTTTATAATATAAAGCTTTCATATTAACCCTAAAATGTGCTAAAATGCTAGAATAAACACAAGGAAATACGGTTTGTTTGCGCTTATGTCTGGTCATATAAATTTTTTTTCTGGTTTATAATTTGTACATTTTTCGTATTTTATTAAATTTTATTTAAAAAATAGAAATAATAGAAATAAAATCTAAAAAAAAAAAAAAACATCATAAAAACGAAAAAAAAAACAATTGAAAAGAATCTATCACGTTCTCATTAGCATGATTTCAATCAGAATATTTGAATTTAAATATCTCAGCTTTTTTTTTTGTGTTTTGTTTATCTTGTTGTTATATTATTGTTTTTCTTCTTCATATAATAAGTAGCACGATTTAAATTCAAAACAAATAATAATCCTTCTATCAATTGGGGTGTATAGCAAATTATCATAAAATAATTTATTCTAAATATAAAATTTTATTTACAATTCACACCATTTACCTTGATTCTTTGTAATTATTTTAATTTAAGGAGACTATCAATTTATTACGTTTCGAGGTTACTTCATTCAACAAAATGTATAATTATTGATTAAATCCTTCAATAAAAAACATTTATTTAGTCAATATAATTTTTAAATTATACACTGACTTCGTCTAGGTCTCCTTTAAGACCCACTTCAAGTAACTGTACAATGTGTTTTTATACTCTGTAAAAAGTTGATATTAAGCATTGATCCATTTGCTTTTATTTATGTATAGATTATGTAGCTATATAAATATGTGATACTGAAATTATGTATAGAGTTGTGTAGAACCAAAGAATTTTTTTTTGCTTTTGCACTCGATACTGTTAGTCGTAATTACTGTTAAAATTCAAAAAGCACCTTCATTGTTTAGAAGGCTTTCTGAACAATTTCTGTTACTTAGTCATAGGATAAATTATCTCATTTCTACAGAATTGATAAGACAATAAGTTAAATCTTTTTTAAGACCTATCTGCTTTGATATGTTCATTTTAGCTAAAAAAATCAAGCTGATTTTTATTTTATTTATAAATTATAATATTTTCATAGATTTTAGCTCATAAGAGCATTTTGATAATAATTTTTTTTAACATTGCTATTCTTTATTCATTCAATTTCATTTAGACGACAGTTTGACACTAAGTTTCGTAGTAGATTTTAGATAAATTTAATTGTTTGAATTCAAAAAAATTAAAATTAGGAAACTATGTACAGCCCTAATAAGAACTTATGATAACTAGTGAGTGACAAGCTATATTGTTAAGCCAGAACATCAACGCAAACATAATTTTATTGTTACATTTTAAATGAATACTATACAAATAATAATTCGTCTAAATTCTTCGAAATTATATAGGGGCAAAAAATTAAAACAAATATCAACAAGAAAAAAACTCCTGCATTTGACTAAATAGCTTGCGATATCCAACATTTGCGCAAAAAAAGGTATTCTCATGCTGAGTCTCTTCATCAATCCTGCAATTAGGTTGAAACACGTGCCTAGTATTTTGGTAAGTAGCGGAAGTGATAATGAACCTAAAATCAGGAAAACTGTCAAATGAAGTAAATTCATACAGACCAATATCGTTATTATCAGTAATATCGAAATTATTTTAAAAGCTACTTCTTAAGATACCAATAATAGAAAGATAAGCAATAATAGAAAGCATAAATTTAATACCAAGAAATTATCAATTTAGTCTTAGAGTAAAACGCTCAACAATTAATAGATCAGGTTACACCGTACCACAAATATTTTATAGAATAAGCTTTATAAGGTGACCAAGTCTACTCAACCATCTTCCTCCTCGATGTCACTCAAATTTTTTACTTTTACCTAAACCACTGGTACAGCTATTAGAATCCAACATCTCAAATAGTTTACTTCCCATACAGCAAGAAGATGAGTATTCGGAATTGAAAGAAATAAAAGCAAGAGTCCCAGAAGGCAATACTCTGGACCTTGTATACTTTATTCATTTTATACGTATGACGTGCCTAAATTGCAAAACGCATGTAGACGACATTGCAATTCTGACTGTAGAAAAGAGAAATTAATGGAGTCATTAAATGGACAAAAGACTGGCGTATAAAACTAAATGAAGAAAAATCAGGTCACATAAATTTTACTTACAAAAAGCTGAAAAATTAACTAACTATTACCATTAATGGTAAAGCTATAAGGATACAGAACACACCTAAAAGTATCTAGGTATGACTTGATGCTAAACTTAAGTGGAAAACTCATGTAAAAATGAAAAAAGAATAATTAGGTTTATAGGAAGAAATTCACGCTTGTCAATACAAATTAAAATATTGATTTATAATTAAGTACTTTCTACAACCGGTTTGAGTATATGCACTGCTAAAATCCATCATTTTGAATCTATTCAAAAATTCAAAAACATGGTGCGTAGCAATATGTTCAATGCTACCAAATAGAAATAGCGACATACACAAAGATCTATACACATCAACCAAGTGTCTGCAGTAATTAAAAAAATTACAATGAAATATGAAGCAAGATTGCTTCAACTCTTCAATGCTGAGGCGCTAGGAGATCACCAACTTGACACGAAGTCTGGAGTGGGCAAAACCCTTCGAATAATGTTCATCATAGAACGAAAAAAATTAATAATTTAAAATACATATAGAAAAATAATATTAACCGCTCGGTCATTTATTTTATGTTCAAAATACTAGTGTTAAATTAATGGTTGGTCCAGTTTAAATATAATAATATAGACAAGTATAGATAAATAAGTCCAGTTTTAATATAATAATATAGAAAAAAAAAATATAGGGCAACTAATCAGATGAATTGCGAAAAACTGACATTCAATTCTAATGCTTTGTAGCCTTGGTTTTATTTTTTTTAAAAATTGCACTTTTTTCTAATTTTGTAAATATTTATTTAGAAAAATGTTATAAAACTACACAAGATTATGATATTGATTTTGCAATTTTTAGTTGTAAATAATTTAAGCTCTCTGATTAAAAAAAGCAAAGTATTGAAGTTTTTTTTACTTTGTTATTCATAAAAATTATAGCACATTACGAAAACAACATATCGATGGCTTATAACATACTTATACTAAGTCGCATAATCATAATTTTGCAGGGCAGAAATTTGCAAGTTTGATTTGCTACCAAAAGCGTGGCACTATTTAAGTTAGAAAACTTGAACAACGTTTTTTTTTTGTACTCGGTTTTTTTTTCAAATAATAACTAAAATTAGTTTTTACGATTAAATAATTTTTATTTTTAATTTTGTATTTTCTGTAACAGGTTTTGCACTTAGAATATTACAGACTTGAAAATTTGGCACTTAATAGCATAATTATTACAATTCACATGAGCACTTGGCTTAGATAGAATTGTGTTAGACCAGAATGTAATTTTTTATATGGTTAATATTCTAAGTGAGCACTTGCCATCTTTGTATTGGATTATTAAAGCCCTTTTTTTAGGTCTAATATGCAAAGTAAGTACTTATACTAACAGTTTCACTACGTATTGAATGTCTTATATAAATTTTTCCACATTTTTTCTCACCATTTCCAAAATTCCACAATTTTTCCACATTTTTCGGAATATTTTTAATTAAAATAGCACATATCTTAATAAACAAAAATAAAGGTATGATAAATTAGTAAGCAAATACGTATATTTCTTAACCTTCATCCATCCCTAAAAAAAAGTAACGCTAAAGGCCATTGGGTTAAAATAGACCCATATATGGTTTTATATTAAAAAGCATTTTTTTTTATATTTTTTTGTTAATTTATTGCTAATAAGTTTAAATAAAAGAAACAAAATATTTCACATAAATTCAATCCGATTAAAGTACATAAATTGAAGACAAAAACTGGCTATGCTACATAAATATATCTCATTTCATACAATGGTGACACACGGTATTGGTATGAGTTTTACAGATAAATTTATTACAAATGGTGCACTTTGATGTGTGCTTTTTGTCAGATTTTTGGCATAGTAGTAGTATTCATAGTAGTATCCCGGGTAAACGCAAACGTTGACGAATATACAGGCTTACTTTTCATGTCCAAAAGCACAGGTGGAATTGATGTTTTATTTTTCCTTACGGTTCAAATCATAGTCATTTTGCGTTTCAATAACATTTGTGCAAGTTCATACGATGTGAAAAAATTATCAAATGTAACATTTCTGCCATTTAGCTCTTTTTGACATAAATCAAGTACTACGCGTAAGCTTTGCTTTTTCTCAGCTACTGCGCCAGCTGCCTTTCCTGTATACACTTGTTATTTATAATATCGCAAAGTATCCAAAATTTAATTCCGTATTTTACGGGTTAATTCGGCATATATATATTGGCGAAACGGACACCTACCTCGAAACCCAACCAATCGTCCCACAAGTTATCAAGTGCTTCATTGTGTGATTTGAACACACCAATTAATATCAAAAGACCAATTAAGGCTTCCAGTTCTATCGTATCTGAAGGTTTCCAGTTTTTTTGATATACTCGTTGTCCTTCAAAATTTGTATTGTCAATTATAATTTTTTCAATACCCTTATATGTGAATTTATATATATGTATGTAAAATATATATGTATATTTACTTTATGATTACTACGATTATACGACGAATTGAAAACAAAAATTACAATAATTCGGGGATTTCCCTAATTAGATGCTTGTATACAAATATTTTACATCCACAATGCTATGAATAAATGTATATCTAGTACTAGGAATTACTATAGGTCATTTAAGACCCAAGGAACTTTAGTGTTACTTATTAAAAAAAGGTATAACGGTTAATCGTAATTTATTCAAATTTTGTGTAATATTTATTTACAGCATATTTGATAAAGTCATTGAGTTATATATTTGTAACTATGATATTTAACGAGATATTTGAGAGTACATTTTCCTTTGGGTTGAAATAGACCCGAGGGACGGATGAAGGTTAAATTTGAAATGAAAACTCTAATGAAAAAAAGAAAAATCTAGAATTTATTTTGCTCCTGTCATTTATGGTTTGTAACTTGTAACCCGCCTAGCTTGTTAATAAATAAAATTTTAAATTATTTAAAATTTTTAATTTCGAATATTTCAGAGCACCCATACACCACCACATGCCGTATAGAAAACATATACTTTCATCATTATTATTATTATTATTTCTATCATACAAATAGAAATGAACATTTTAGTAAATTAATAGTTGAAATATGCACTAAGTGTATAACTTTATAAAAACTAAAAACAAAAAATAAAAAAATTAAAATATGTACACAAATAATTAAAATGCGCAAGCGTTTGATATACCTGAACAACTTTGTGATCATTTTAAAATAAAAAAAAAAAATCAAATAAACAAACAGAAAAAAAAAACAAATAGAAAATAAACTGCTGGTATCGTGCTGAACTTAACATATTATAAAACGTGAATTTTGAAGCTCGAGATATATTATTTCATTATAAAAACAAATGTGCTAATTTGGAAATTAAATTTGAAATTCTATCTATTATAAATTTTCATATGTACGGGTAAGCTCTTTATTCGCTATTGAATGTGTATTAATAATAATATAAATAATTTTTGTTGTAAGATTTACATTTTAATCTCTTAGAATTTCTATGAATATATAAATAAAGTAATATATAATTGGTAATTTGTATTTAATTATCGAGTATAATAGATATTAAATAGACATAGAATAAAAGAACTCAAATTATCACAACAAAAATTTTTTTTTGTTAATGAAATGTTGTTGAAGATAAATTCTCACCCTGGCGGACAAAAGCACATAAGTAAAAAAAAAGCCGGGTGTTTTTTATTGACTCAATCGCTTGATATTATCAATATACATACTCTCACAAAATTTTTTTTTATATTTCTAATTTTTTCTTGCTATTCTTATTTTGCTCAACTTGTTCTTACTTCATTTAACTTTAGAATTTATGTTCTAACTTTCATTTTTTGAATTAGAATTTATTTTACTCGGTTTAGAACTTTGTCCAAAAAATTTAAAGCAGTTTTTGGCGCACCCATAGATTTTTCAGAGGTCTCAAGATGAAAAATAAGCTTTGCAGTGACTCAAAAAGCTCATTCCCGGACATATTTTGACTTAACGCATTCCGAGGATGTTCAGGTCTTTAAGTCGCTGAATAACTTCATTTAGAATGCGGAGAGTTGGTTGCAAATGCTGTTCGTTTTCATTTTTGAAGTATTAAGCTCTGTTTGCTTCATCCCAGTTACCAATTTTGATTAGGTTGTGATTGATGAGCACACTAGCCATCATTGTTCTTATGAAGATGCCTGCTGAAGCTGTAGCATTATTTGTTGTCATAGAGTGCTGTTATTAGCAAAACTATGGATTGGATTGGCGGTGTCTAGACGATCAGTGTTCACTGTCAGTTTTCACTAAAATACATGTATTTTGTTGTTCTTTGAAAAAAATAAAAAAAAATGAAATGATTTTAATTTGTCGTCAGTTTTTCGATTTCAATCGTTTCGAATTTCATAGCCTACTTTTCTAATCTTAACCGTAACACAGAAAAAAACCGTTTTAGAGAAGAACTATTTTAAATAATTGGTCATTTGGAAATTCTAAAAATTAAATTTTATTATTATTGTCTCATTCCCACTTGTTACATTAATGGTAATTCTCAGTTTTCGCCATTTGTAAATTTTTTCATTCAAAACTGAACGTGTAAACACTTCTCAGTTTTAACTGACAGTGAAAACTGACTTAATAACTGACCGTCTAGACACCGCCATTGAAAATAAATTTGAGAAGGTCATTAATGAAAATGAGAAATTGTGTGGGGTGAAAGGACGGAGTCTTGTGGAACACCAGCATTGATTTAAAGTTGGAAACTATGATAGATCGATTGAAAAGAAAGCTTTCAATTCATTTTGAAAAGCTTTAACCAAGGTCTATAACGTTACATTTGCTATAAGAGCAAAATCACAGGCTCTAAAAGCCTTTGATATATCCACAGCTACAACAGAAGCTTCACCAGATTGACGAATCAATAGTATTTCGCAGAGGCATATCATGAGATCACTGGTGTGACGTTGGGCTCGAAAGGCGTTTTGACTATCATGAATTACACCTACTATCAAAATATTTTTTTAACTTTTGATTAATTAAGATTTCTATCATTCTTGAAATAATGGAAGTAATAGCTATGGGCCTATAGTTCGAAGGATTATTTTTATATTGCTAGGTATATTTTGTTTCTGCATTCTTTCTTCATTGCGTAACATTTTTAAATATTGTTTATTTTTTCTTCATTTATGTTTTTTTAAATTGACCTTCACTAATTCGTCTTCTAATTGTAGTATTGATTCTACCAGTAATTACTTGATGACTACTACGTCATCAGCATAACCATACTTATCTCATATACCTTTGTTAAAATGTTTCTCTTTCTACTATTTGACCTAGTGCATACTCTAGAATTATATTAAGTATAAATGTTGATGACAGAGCATCTCCTGATTCAATTTTAAATATCTTCCAATAATATTAGATGATAACGTAACTTGAGAAAAGCATATAAATGAACAAATTAAAGAAGGAAGAAAAATTGCAGGGATATTTAAATTATTAAATAAAAGGGCATCACTAAAAAATAAGAGATCAATTTATTACAGCATATTTCATAGCTCAATTACGTATACGGAATTCAAATTTTGGGAAACACTGTGAGCAAAAATTGTAACGAATTACAGTAATATAATACAGAATAAAGCTCTTTATCGTTTTACCGGTTTGGTCATAAAATGCTCACTTCAACGCAGGAAATTCACAGAAAGCTACAATTGAATCCCGTTATAAAATGCAAACAGGTCACACATACTAACAAAAAATATTAACACAAATACTAAACGAATAATAACAGTAATAAAAATAATAATAATAATAATAATAATAATAATGATAATAATAATAATACAAATAATAATAACAATAATAATAGGCTAAAAATATAATTATTTTTTAAGTCTGTAAAAATTCTTGTAATAAATAATTCTTGTAAACCTAATAATTTGATAACACAGCAATCGCTAAGATCAATAAATTTAATTTATTTTAAGAAATTGTAAACAATTTGAAATATAATATTATAATTGAAATTAAGAAAGAAAAAAAAAACTGATAATGAATAATGAAGTATACACATATTCAATTAGAAATGCAACACAAATCAAAATAGTATCATCAACAAAAATATTTAACAAATATGACACAATATACAATACAGTATATAAAATGTATAACGCCAGATGCCAGATGTGATCAAAGAAATTACACAAATATCTAAATTTAAAAGTAAAATTAGTAACCAATTATAATAATTAATATATACATTTCTAAAAAAAATAAAAATACCTTAAAAATAATGTTTCTTAATTTAAAATGGCATTGAATTTAAACTCAAATAGTTATAAGAAATCGTAAAAAGTTAAGACACTATGAACGAGCCCTGATGGCTTCATTATTGAGTAAATAAAATAAATAAATAAAAAAAAAATATTTTTGATCTATAAATCTAAATTTGTACTTCAACTTTAGCAAAAGATGAGATTTTTTTTTTTTACACTCTACAGTAACTTAGATAGAATCACCTTTTCGTGCTTAATTAAGTACGGTACTGCAATTTTTCACTACAATCTACAATATTTCGAGTATTTATTTAACAAATTATTGGCTTATCAACTCATTAAATGTGGAAAACTACTGCTATTATCAGGAACTAAGCCTTCTTAAATAGAATAGTTTCGATTATTATATTCCAATGACAAAGGGTACTGGACCAGGTCGAAAAATCCATAAAGCATTTTTTTTTTGTTTTGCTTCATCGGGAATCGAGCGTGGGACCTTTCGGTTGAAAGGCAGGCGCTCTACCTACTGCGCCACCCAGCGTGTATAATAAAAGTATGCTAATTATAATAAAATATACTTAAAACACCCTGTTATACGATACCTAAATAGAATGATATATTATTATATATTAAAAGACATATAAAGAATATAATAACACTTTTCATCATTAAAATTGCTTACATATCGCAAAGGATATAATTGGCACTTTAGGTGTCTTATATTTTTTTATTTATTTATTGCTTTTTTTTTAAATTTATATACCAAATTAAAAAAAAAAAAAATTAACATTAAAGTACAAAATATAACAAAACAAAATGTTTTAATAATTTTATAACATGTACATAATATATTACACATAATATACATCCTTGTATATATTTAATTTATAAATAAAAAATATTATAGCTACAGAGCTATTAGCTAGAAAAATAAATTTATTTGGTAAACAAACGTATTTACATAAATATACATATATATCAATGTATATATATATATATATATATATATATATATGTATATTTAAAATGTATATATAAATTTCATTTTAATGTTTTCTATTCTAATACAGTTTCATCGTCGTCGAATATTCGTAAGCGTATATTAGAAAAAATAAAGCTAGCAATACAAAAATCAGCATTCATCAGCATTACAATTAACATAACGGAAAGAAATCAAATAAAAAAATATTTTTTTTTTATTTTTAGTCCATTGAATTTTTCAACAATATTGTTTTGTAAAAAAAAAAAGTAAACATCTAAACAAACCATATTCAAATATAGAATATCATAATGTAACATACTAGTAAAATAATTATCAGTGAAAAATATAATTAAGGAAAACATTGTGGTGGTACTGGTAATAAAGAAAAATATATTTTCTTTACATTTATTTTTTTTTACAATTTATTTACTTATAATGTTGTTTTCTTAATTTGTCTACTTTTCAAATTTTAAAGGTACCAGTGAACTAACGTTACACATTTTTATAGAATTACAAAATATTCAGGATGTTTTTGATGATTTGCTATCATTCAGTAAAAAAATGTACGAATAGAGAAACATTCATGGCTATTATTTAACATACACGATCATGGGGTGTCGTAGATATTTCTTATTATAATTTCAAAATATCTTTTTATATATAATATCTTTTATTTTCCATACATTGTCATAGTTTGGATCCTGAAATTTTTACGTAGAATTTTTTTATTTAAATATAAAGATTTTTGTTGATAGAGAAAAGTATCAATACATCAACATAAACAACATAAAACAGATGAGACTTGTATTCGGTATTTCTGCAAATTAAATATATATAAGTATTCGCCCGGTACTCGAAATTCGAAGAAGTTTGATAAAAAATTGTACCCAAATACATTATGAATTATTATTATTATTTCTTTATTTACTATAATTAAAACTATAATAACGGTAAGCACTAGCTACCAGGACCATCGGCTTGCATTATGAATTGATAATATTATAATTTCAATAATAATTGCAATTTATTCTTGATAGTACTATAAATTTTTTTTTCATTCATTTATCTTAGACAACAACCATATTTGTTATATTTTATTTTTAAACAAAAAATCAAATTTAAATTTAATTCTGGCAAGAAAAAACAGAAACTTTGTACGTGGGTGAGTTGCAACAATTTGATAAATTAAAATTTTTTTTTGTTAAGATATATATATATGTACTTATATACATGAGGTGAAATTTTAAATTGAAATTTTTAATTTAAAATTAATAAACTTTGAAAAAATATTTTAATTCGCTACGTCTCCTTTTAAATATCTATAATTTAATAGAATAGTAATGAAAATCGTTTGTGAAATGGTTCCTATATATATGTGCAGTAATTTTTACAGTTGTTTACAGATTACATATAACCAAGGTTACCGAATTGGGCTACATTTTTCTCGAGTTAGCTACCAAAAATTCTTAAAATGGCTACTTCTTAATTTTGGGCCAGATTGAGCTTCATTTATTGTATTATATATTTTTAATTAAACCAAATGTTTGCTGTAATAATTTTTCGCCCTAACAAAAAGTATTAAGTATGTGTAATTCAAAAATAATAAAGAAAATAGGGCTATTTTTTCTTAAAATTTATGCGACTCGTCCCAATAAAAATCTGGCGACCCTGCCTATAACAATAAATATATTAATTTGCTTTTTTCCTTTTCATTATGTATATGGTTAGTTGAATTGACGCTTCAGCAGCTGATTTATGAACTTAATGCAGCTTAAAAATAGAAAAGCTCGTCATGCTTGTTATCAGCATTAAAAATTAAGATTATTGTGGAAGAAGGAATTAATCAAATGTAATTCAGCTTACAGAGTAATGAACCTGTTTATTACCTGGAAATTGTACCGATTTTCTTTCATTTACACATTAAATATTATGATGATTTGATATTTAATACTTAATTTCTATATATTTTTTTTTTACATGAGTTTTCCATCATCAAATTTGGACATTTCGAGGTATTAAGCTTCATTTACTTTAGTATTTATAGCAACAAAAATCTGTTCAATCCGTTTATAGGCAAACGTTGTTTTATGTACTTTTCTTTTCATCCAGTTTCATTTAGCATTATTTTTGACAAACTTTGTATGTTCTAATATGAATAGATGAATTTGTTTGAGAAATTAAACATCAACAGAAATTAATAAATTTAAACTTTCCAACTAGAATTTCAGCTAGAACTAGAAAATCAGGTTTGAATAAAAAAATAATTTCAAACTATAACTGCCAAAAGTATATGTATCTTGATATGTGTTTTTGTTTTTGTATAAATATATTTAATTTAACTTGTCCAGGAATTTATCAGTAAGTTATATATATATATTATAGGGCCCACATGTATCCTAGTTATTCGGCGGATTCTTGTGACTACTAGATTCTTTTAACTCACAAATGAACTGATATATTTTCAAATAATAAAATTAAATCAATATATTGCATATACGTAAGGCGTGCATATACGTAAAAAATATAAAGAGCAACAAATTAAGAAAAATATCCAACATATTCAAAACCAAAATCATCTCCTCCACTATATCACTATAGTATAACCCGGACAACATTAATGGAAAAAAATTGAGATATGACATGTTTAAACCGGACAAAGATAAATTTATAAAAAAGACTATTGGTGGTTAGAAAATACGTATAATTACAAAAAAAGCACTAAGTATTACAAAAACTATTTTAAGCAGTTTTAGTTAGGTTTATTTAGGTTAGTAAATTTCGTTATGTTAAGATTTATCTTTGGCAATACTAGAATATAATAGTTTTTACCCCAGATTGTTTCTATTAATTTATATAAGAGCTGAAGTAAATTAAAACTAATAACTAACTAATAACAATAATAATCTATAATTATAATTGACAAGTATTTAAGGTCCTGCGCAGTAGACACCTTTTCATTTTATTTCGATTCTCCTACTGCTTAATGAACTTCTGATATAATATATAAGATGTATATATAAAACAAAAATGCGCACACAGTTGAAAATTTTGTACTCATATGATTTTATTATTCAGCAAATATATTATGCATATATGGGAACTTATTAAAATAATAAACAAAAGCAAACAAATGAGTTCTTATAATTTACATTATATACTTGCAAATGAATCTATGTACATATGCAAAAAAAAAAACAAAAAAACAAATTCATCTAAAATAAAAAATATAAAAACAACACAAAAACAAATCACTTGAATTCTTCATTTTTATCTTTTTAAGTAACTGTTTCTAAATGTTCGTTATTTGTAGTAATAATATTGATTGTATTTAGTTAATTACTGTTTTTTTAAAAACTTTAAATTTGACTTCAACTTGAAATATAATTACTCAACAGGGGCCCCTAGTAATAATATAACCATATAACATAAATTAGCATACAAAGCACACTATTATGTAATATGTTAATAAGAATATCACAAAATTTATTTTTTGTAAACTTTATCTAGACTAAGTTACTATAAGACTGTACAATGGGTAAAATAAAGTTAAAAAAAAAAAAAATTCACCAAAATATGTTGACTATTTGGGTGCAATGCAAGTAACAACCCTCTAGTGAATAAAGTTATCTAGTGAAAAAAGTTATCTTACACAGACCAAATCTAATGCTTATTGGGACTTATTGTGTATTCTTGTAGCATACTTCTACTAAAATACACATTATTATTCTTCCTAAAAATTTCATTCAAAAATGTGAAGTTCAATTGTCAATTCATCATGGTAAGTGCCTCATAAGATAAATACGCATAAATACTTATCACTGTAAAAAAATTTTACTACTATAATAGTAGGCAACTGTGTTTCATAGTATAAATGTAGTAATATTACTAATTGACGTAAAAATGATAAATTACACATAAGTTTGGTAAAATATATGCGAATTAGTTGTGTGAATTTACTGCTAAGACTGAGTAAAACTCAAATAATAAAGATCAATTTTACGTCATATTCGTATAAATTTACTGCTAAGACAGAGTAAAGCTCACATTAAAAAGATCAATTTTACATCATATTTGTGTAAATTTACTATTAAGACAAAGTAAAACTCATGTAATATACATAAATACAGAAAAATTATTTTTCTTAATAACTATATCAAATTTAGACTTCAGTGTTTTATGTTTATCATATTATTTTTGTATGTTATAGTAACTAACTTATAAAAAATTAAAATTACAAAACTACAAAAAATTATATTTTTTTAAATTAAATTTACTTCATTAAGTATTTTTAATACAAAAGTTGAAAAACTTAAGGTTAAGTATAGTTCATTTTTTTTGTGTTTTTACATTCATAATAATTATTATATTAAATTTTAGCTTTTCGAAATTTATGTATCTAAAATTTTTTTTATTACATTATTTATTTTACTAATACTATTTATATGATTTTTTTTCCGCGAATGTTTTCGATATAGTGCTTTAAAAAAAAATCTTACAATGAATTCCATTGTTTGGTAAATATTTTTCGGATACATCAAATTAAAAATGTAGAAGAAGCATATTAGTATTTCAACCATTTCAACTACACAGAATCCATCTTCCTTCTGCACCAACGTTTTTCTCAATAAAAAAATATGTTGTCACATTATTTGGTGTATCTGCATAGTAACATAAAAATAATAAAATATTAAAATATGATATAATTAATTGTGAAAATGTAATACTCCTTTTCCGTTTTAACATACCAAATATAGCAGCCCAAGCCGAATTAGTTGGAATCCTTTCTGATATTTCAGTTAAAGTTGTTCCAAGCTATAATTAAACAAAAATTAAATTTTGAAAACTAAAATGAATATTAAATTATTAATTCATAGATTTATATACCTCAAATTGTTTGAATAAGAATTGTTCAACTTCGTTGAAATATTTGAATATTGCTTTTATTAACTTAATTTCATCATCTTGATGAAAAACATGATTTAAAAGATGAAAAACTTTGCTGACAACCTTGTATGCATTTATATATATCGTATTAGAGTTTTTAATTCTCTCAGTTTCTAATTCATTTTTTCCCTGTAAATGTTTTCTGAAGCAAAGTGTTTTAAAAGCAGCATATTTATTTAAAAATCATAAAACAACTTTGAGATACACATTTAAATTGAGCAGTTTTTTTAACTCGATGTATAAATAAATGTTTATTATATTTTCCAACATATTATATTGTCTTAAAGTTACACATATTACATTCATACATTTTATTAAAGCACTTTCAAATAAATTAATTAAAAAATGATATTCAATGATAATCAAAATAATTATTTTTATTTTTATATTAACAACTTTTTTTTAATCACAATGCACTTGTAATTATAACAACTTTTTTTTTAATCAAAATGCACTTGTTACTCAGTTGAAATTTATATGTATACTGAAGAAATTATGCTTATTGCGACGCTTATCGATTGATACATTCATAACAAGCACAACGGTTAACAAGAACAAACATGATTCCGCATTTTTTAAAGTAAATTTAAACTTTTTGTGTATGTTTACATTTAGTTTGCGTAAATTTGTGCTTTTTTGTTCAATTATTATGTAAAATTGCAATTTCACACCAGAAAAATTTAATTTTACCTAATATAATGAATTTATTACTGTAGTGTTGAAATACTCCAAAATTACTCTAATTTTGAAGTTAATATACGTATATTATAATAGAAATTTTACATTCATTTTTTACAGTATAGTTAAAAAAATAATAAAGTCACAGGTGGAAATTAAAAAATAAACACCGCACCACTGCTTAACATTTCAGCTTATATTAAGCATAGTTCAATTGCAATAGCATATATTTAGCATATTCTGAATTGTTAAACACTGTCGCACTGATTATTTTTTTTAATTAATCGACATACAAAAATTTAATAAATTAAAGCAAATTAAAACGTTACATGTCTTTCAAAGTGGTTACAAATTTAGATGAATCGGAAAAAGAAATTACCCATTTTGTTGACATAAAAAACAATTGATATACATACCATTTTTTCTGGAAAAAAAATTTACCCTTTAGGGGGTTCACTAACAATTGACAAACTCCAATAAAATGTTATTATAGTCAATTTACTCACAATTAGTTCTATTTCTTAAAAGATCTTCTATTTGATCACAATATACATTTCATTATAATGATAATATTTTTTTCATATCCTATAATTTTATACAATTTCCACACAATACAAAAGCTTATCATGTTAATTTTCCTTTTTTTTTTTTTTATTATTAGTCAAATTATTTCATCTAACATATTCTATTTATACCAGGTTTTTATGTATATATATATATGTATACAATAATATTACATTCTTATAATTTTATTTTGCCTAATAGGTCTTTCTTGTCATCTTTCAAATATTATATGCTATCATTGTATCATATACATGAGTACAAGGACAAGCATTTTAATATGTATAGAAGTCAAATACTCACTAATCATAGTATTCCCTAGAGACAAATCTCTATATATAGTTATTTTCATCATCCTCTAAGCAATTATGAATTTCTATAATTTTTCTCACTTATTTTCCTCGAGCCTTACGTACATGCATTGTAGATATGCGGTTCCATATCTCACTCATTATTATAGTAATATATAGTATACGATTGTGATGTTTATTGCTTTGAGGTCGTTAGGAAAATTGTCCTCGTGCGAGTTATTTTCCGTAGTTTGTTTGTTTTGTTTTTTTTTTTGTGTTTTACATTTTGCTTTTTAATTTTCATCAAATAAAGAAAGATAAAAGAGGAAAAAAAAAAACACAAAACGATTTATTTTTTTTTTTATTTAAAAATAAAAATGTAAAGATAAAAAATTCACTTTACATTATTTTTGATGAAAATTTTTCTTTTCTAAAATTACAGGAAGACGCATATATGTACACTGTAATGAGTTAAACTTAAATATGTAAGATAATTCAATAAAAGATTGTAATGGCTGAGATATATTTCATAACCCTTTAACTGTCACTGTGGGTGTTATTTTTGACGTATATGTTAAGTAATGCACTCATACAAATTTTTAATGCTGATTTGTCGTATATGATTATTTTTGTCGTATATGCATCATAATTAACGATCGTTAATATTTTTTGCATATATACGACAAATATAAAAATATTCAACTTCAAAAAATTTATCTTCCTAAGCAAACTAGGAAGCTTACCAATAATATAACAAAAAGTATTGGTGAGCACACGTTTAAAAAAAATCCGGTTATAATATTGATATTACTGACGCTACATTACGTATTTTAATTTCAAACTTAATTTCCCAAAAATGACAAATACGCGTATACGACACTCAAATACTAGGGTGATGACCTGTTATATAACTTAAGTTATAACTTAATATATTTTGGGTACTAAGCTTAAATTTTCTCAAATGTTATCTTTTATAGATGTAAGTAATTTTTAACTGCTAGATTTCAGGTTTAAATAAATAAATAAACATAATTAAGCTTTTGTGACCAGCTTTTATAAGTTTTTGAATTTCTTTCATTCCAAAAAGGGATGAAATATATTAATAAATATATTTTTTCAATAATAATATGAAAATTTTTCATTTTATATTTATTTTTTCTTTTACTTTTTTTTTTTGTGAATTGAAATTAATTATTAAATTTTTCGTTTTTGTTAATAAACTTTATTATTATTATGAGTAACTATAAAATTTTAAATCCTTTTCTCTTTACTTATATTACCTGAATATTATAATCCTGTGGTAAGGCTTTTGTTATTAAAACTGTCAAATTTAATTCTCTTTTATTCTTTCAACACTTTTTGATTTTTTTTAATTACAAAACAAAAGAATAAATTGTTTGTAAGCAAATATATCACAAATATTTTAATTAAAATTATAACTAAAACTATATTTTTCTCTTTAATAATAAAGATGAATTTCCATTACTACAAATACTATAATTAATCCTTTCATTCTTTTTCTTTTTAAGCAAATAATTACACACATTTTCTATTCTATTGTTAATTTTCGTTTACAGAATCTGTTTTCTAAATTAAATTTCATTTTAATAAATTTATAGGAAATTAAATAGAGAGAGAGAGAGAGAGAAAATTCTGAGAATTTAAAAAAAAATTTTTTTTTATTTTTCCTTTGAATTAATTAAAATAAAATAAAATGCAAGAGCACAACAGAATATAATAATACAGGTATAATAATCAAAACACAGCCTGTACACATAAGCACAGTCTACAAATAATATAAATGCTGATCGTTTAAACCTGTGAAAAAACATTAATTGGTAGTTATTTAACCCCATCTCTCTAAATGATTCACTACATGATTCAAAATCAACAACCTACATAAAACAGCTACATATAACTTCAATACACTGCTTAAAATTATAATTTAGAATTACCATCGCAGGACAACCCAGTTTATAGAAATATTTTAGTCTAATGAAGATCACTAATAATCCTACTATAATGAACTACATGTGAATTGTGCAAGCTACTCTACTTGTAAAACAGAATATTTTAATTTATAAAATTTATTAAAACACAAAGAACAAGGAGGCATAGTACAGCATGAGAGCAAATAATTCATCAGAAAAACAACAGAATTGAAATTTACAACTACGCCAACCATAATCAAGATGGTTAGACGATGTAGAGCACAACGGGTGAACAAAAATTGCCCAAGATAGATCAGAAGATTTGAATAAAGTAGTTAAAAGTAGTTAAATTGTAATTTTTCACTCCACGTGGAAGTATATGGCTTTCACACAGCTGAGGTATTGTTGTTTCAGTTTTCAATCAGCATTAATTTTTCACAAAGTATACGTAGTTCAAATCTACATTGCTATTCTACTTATGGTTGATTGTCCATCTATTTTCTAATAGAAGAGACAAGTCTTATCTTCCAGGGGATTTGAATTTGTGCTTTCAACATTGTTTAATTATATTTTTCTGCATTACTACCTATTAGGCTATACAATGATATTGTTGAAAGACAATCGAAGTAAAGGTTAATAAGCTTACTTACTAATTACTTACTTATATGGCCAACAAACCATTTTGGTTCTGGGCATAAAGTCATAAGTCTTTTTTCATAAAGTCAAACGTAATTATTTAATAACATTAACAAGATAAAGAGAAAACATAAACAAAAAGCAAAGCTCCCAAATACTTTACATAGTTCTAAAATTGAATTATCGACTTAAGTTGTCAGTATTTTAATATTGTAAAAATACTCAAGTACTCGGAAAGTGTCATCAACAGAAATTGTATGATTTGTATGAGAAAAATATTATTAAATTTTTATTTAGAAACTGTTTTTGGGCTTCTTCGCAATGTTTAAGTTAAATTTTTACAACCAAACAATAAAATAACATCCTTATAAAAAAAATAATTTTTTTTTTTCACTTTTCATTGCTCACTTCATTTTAACTCAAAGCTTATTCAAATGAATTACAATTTTAAATAAATATTTTTAATTACTTTCCACGTAAATATGAAAATATTAATTTAACAAATTACACTTTAGAAATTTTCCAATTGCATATTCACTAAGTAAAAAACTTATAAATAAAAAAATAAAAAATAAAACAAACAAATCCTATTCTTCTACCATAATGGACTACAACATTATTGGAAAGTGCTCAGTCACATTCATCTAATAAAAATACAAATATGCTCTTAATAACAGTAAATTCAACTGTATTGTATATTACATCTATACAATTCTTTTTCATTGCATAAACAAGTGAATAACACAGGATGTTTCAAATGTACCATATTTTCTATGATTTTAAAAAAAACTCCAAAATCTTGATACTATTTTACACTATAATAATAGTTTTACTTTACAGTTATCCCTCTAAATAATATATTTTATATATTTTTTTTTATATTAGGCCAAAATAATGGGAAAGCACCCTAACTGCCTTCGCAGTTTAGCCACAGAAAATGAGTAACTTCGACGGTGGTTTAAAGAAGCAGCCTAGAGCACATTATGTATAAAAATGTATATCAGTCGAATGAAATGCACCATTTCTTCTGAACTTAGCACATACTTTGGTGACATTCATATGGTTCGTAGACAATTTCGTACAAAAATAGAATCAAAGAATAAAATAAAAATTCTTGTTAACCTGGTCGACAAAAGCCAATAGGTAATAACATCCGAATACTGCATTATCAGACAGTTTAATAGTTGGAATATCAACAGGATATGGCAAAACTGTCTGTATTTCTTTACAGTTGATATCAGTAATTTAGAAAAATAACTTACTTAACATCAGCATAAACGAATCTGCAGATTATCAAGCAAAAAAAGCCTAAGGATACGCCTCTCATAAGGCCAAGTCCGTTCTGTGGGATTCTGCTGAGCCTAGCTGAGATGCAATTAAAAGCTTGGGTGGAACAAAAGGCTAAGCAATCCCAATAGGCCCATTTGCTTCGACGGCGATAAAGAGGACAGATTCCATCCCTAAATTAAACAATCTCCAAAATCTACAATTTAATATCCGCATAAGCTGATGGATAAACTACAATTGAAGATATTTCGGACTGTTTATCCAGTATACCAGAAAGTTTTTATTCTGGGAAAAAATTAATTAATTATTTTTTTTTTTCAAATTTGTAGAAAATCAACGAAAAGAAACAAAGGATGCACGTGTCTGAGGTTGGCTAACGACGCCAAACTATTAACAAATTAGTCAAATATGTCAACTATTAATTTTTATGTAACACTTATAATTATAAAAAAAAATTTTAATCCAAAAAGAAATATAAAAACGTTTTTTGCAGGACTAAGGATTTTAGTATAACACACTTCAAACTAGGCCTTTAATAAAATTATTCTTAACTTTTTGAATCTTATAGTTACAAAAAGGCAAGTTTGTTTGTTTGATTGTTTGTTTGTTCGCTATACACGCCCACAGTTTTAAAGATAGATTCCTGAAATTTTGCACGACCATTCATGATCAAAAAAAGAAAAACATTAATTTGATACCTTTACAAAGTAAATGACAGGTTTGGGTAGCTGTCATACAACTCCTAGCACCTATTAGAAATGTTTAAAAACAAATTGTGTGACAGTCATGAAAATTTGTACATAGGTACTCTATCAAAAATAAACAAATACGTATTTTACACGTTGCCAAAATTCGGGCTGTTTCGGGTAGCTGCCATACAACTCTTAGCACCTCTCAGGAATACTTTAAAAACCAATTGTGTTACAGATATGAAAATCTACACTAAGATACTGTTTCACAAATAAAGAAATACTACTGTTACCGATATCGAAAACTTTGACTGGTTCGCTGCCGTACAACTCTTAGCACCCAACAGAAATATTTCTAACACCAACTGTGTTACAAACATGAATATTTACATGATACTCTTTCAAAAAAAATAAATACGATTGTACCGATTTCGTATAAATAACATTTGCAATAACATAATAAATTTAATACAGCTTGGTGAAGGCGAAATTTCAGAAGACTTAAATGTCAAAATTGAAATAGCAACAATCAGTACAACGATACAAATTATTGAAGAATTGACTGAAAAAGTATTTCCGAATTTTAGGATTGAATATAAAAATTTTATGGTTATGCGAAATGGCTGTGTAGAGAAGCTCCAAAAATGTGACATTTCGTTTTATTAATCAGAAACTACTGAAGAGTGTTCCAAGGGGTCCATGTATACAAATCGAGAGAAAATGAAAATGAAGCTGTTAACTACCAAATAGAGTTTCTTTATTCGTTAGATTTTACAGTACGGACAACGTCGGATAATTTTGCTAGTAAACTATATTTTTATGCAGAACAAGGCACGTTTTGATGCCATCTGTTCTGTAATGGTTCTTGAGATCCATTATAAACATCAGTATTGCGAACATATCAACTGGCATTAATTATATACTGCGCAATATGTTATTTTTAAATATTTGAACACTTTGAATTGCTTAGCACAGCGGTGTCCAACACCATCGCCACTCGCCACGTCATGTGGCGAATAGAGTATGTGAATGTGGTGAATGCACCACTGAAATTTTTTTACGAAAAACTATTATATTTCTTTTCTTCGAGTAATAAAAAAATTTAGCTAGTTTCTAAACCAAATTTAATTATTTTGTAAACCAATTTCTTAAAGGTTTTTGTCAAAAACTGTTTAACAGGTTTTTAACAAAACATACACAAGAAATAAAAGAAAAACGAAGAAGTACGTTAGAAATTTTTTTTAAAAAAATCAATCATAGTAGGCATTTTTATATTTATTTTCCATTTATGAATGATTTTAAGTTGACTATCGCGCATTATTTCTTGCAATTTCGAACTAAGTGAATCGCTAAATGAAATTTTTATTATTAATAAATCGGTTAAAGTCAAATTTAAATACGCAGCAAAACTTTTTTAAACGGTTTTTAACAATCTCCGAATTTGTAACTTTAGCCAGTTATTAAACGGTTTGGATTCTAGCACAAAAAAGAAAACCTTTTTCGGACGGCGAGTTAGCTAAAGAAATTATCCTGTCTGTTATTGAAATTTTACTCGAAAATTATCAACTAAGCCACCAAACTATTGCTCGTAGAATGCAAGACTTGATGGAAAATATCAATAGCCAATTGTTACAACATTTAAAAAATTGTATATGTTTTTCTTAGCACTGAACGAATCATGTGATATCCGAGATACTGCACAGTTAATTTTTTGGATACGTCTTGTATCAAATGACTTTGAAATATATGAAGAAATGTTAACAATTCGTGGAATGAAAGACCGTACCAGAGATATAGATATTTTTAAAACTTTTGAAAGTGTCGTTCAAGATTTTCAATTAGATATAACCAAATTAGTATCCGTCACGACAGATAGTGCTCCAGCAATGCTTGGACAGAAATCTGGATTTGTAGGTATTTTGGAACAACAAACTAACGTATCTTTGGTAGCTTCATTCCATTGTATGATACATGTAGAAAATATTTGTGCTCAATTATCCAGAACTGACATTTTTAAAAATGTGATGGATACTGTTGTTAAAGTTGTTATTTATATTCGAAGTAGTGCTATAAACCATCGTCAGTTTTTGGAGTTATTGAAAGAAATTGATGACACTGAATTCAATGATCTTGTGTATTTTACAAATGTTCGTTGTTTAAGCCGTGGAAAAGTTTTGCAACGATTTTCTTCACTGATTAATCCTATTGTAGATTTCCTTGAAACAAAAGAAATGCTTACAAAATATTCTATAATCGAAAAAAATGAATGGCAATGCGACTTACAGTTTCTCACCATCATAACATTGCATATTAATGAGTTGAATTTAAAACGTCAGGGAAAAGAAAAGCTAGATATGCTTTTGCTTCAAAGCCAGAACGATTATCATAGAAACGAAGAGACAGTTTTATTAATGTGGGCTCGCTTATTAAAATCAAATTAGTTTGAGGGCACTGGACTCAGGTATTGCAAAGCTGTGGAGTATGTTTGGAACAACATGGGTGTGCGAATCCACATTTTCAGCTATAAATTTCATAAAATCAAAGTATCGAACCAATATTATTGATAAAAATTTGGAGGCAGAACTAAAATGTGCAGTTAACGTGGGTTTTATACCAGATTTTAAGCGCATGGTTCAAGAAACAAATTGCCAAACATCACATTAATATTTTTTGGAATTTCTTATCAATAATAACTTGTGAACTGCAATATATATGTAATGAATTTAATAAAAAAAAAAAAACAATTTTTTTAATAAAATTTAATAAAAAAACATATTTTTTATATTTATTTTTAATGTGGCGAATGAAATTATTTAAAAATAGCGATTGTGGCTACAATCGAATTTCTGTTGGACACCGCTGCTTAGCATAACCCGTAATTGAATTCAAAAAGCCGTAACCGATAGTATTTGATTATAAATCAACACTTAGTTGTATGTCGATAGTTTTGACTTACGACGAATCTGTCAAAGCTATTAATTAACTATAATAGTTAACCATTTAATTTAAACAGTAAAACAATTTAAACAAAAACAACAAATGTACAGTTGGGACAATTTGGACTCGAAACAGTTTGGACAGTTTGGACAGTTTGGACAGTTTGGACAGTTTGGACTGGAAACAGTTTAGACTTGGGTTGGAAATCTTCTATTAAACAACATTTTAATCAAATCTAATCACATCTAATGGCAATTTATTTTCTTTACAATGCTGTTTAGCATTATACATGGTACAAATCTAGATTATTTAGTTATTTTATTCGGAATTTATTGCCGCAGATTGATAAAATAAAATACACAAAACTAAAACAACGACCATTTTAAGTAATTTTAATTGGGTGAAATCTGAACTACGAATTTAAATTATTTATATTTATATTAGTAATAAAAATTTAATTTTTATCCCTCTTTTGAATTCATTCACTACAATTTTTATTTATTTTCAATTTGCTTTTTATTTTTACTTTTTTTTTAAAAACATTTAAATTAAAAAATAAAAGTATAAAAATCGAAAATTTATTTTAATTCATTTAGACCTTCCAAACTTCTTCGCAAATTAAACATATATCTAATAACAAAAAAACTACCTGTTTCATGTCACACAACTGATGATGACGATGATGATGATGATGATAATAATAATTATTATTGTTGTTACTTAGTTTAATTTAACTATGATGGACACAGGTTCATCACAGTAATAAAATAAACTCTTTAAAGCAATGTAAATATAGAGTTATGAGTAAATATTTTATTATTATTTGTATGCGACATTTTTAATCAAAGTAAACGAATTTATTTTACCCTTACAAAATGTATAAATGTATATAAATCTTCATGCTTCCATCAACCAAGTAAAAATACAATTCAAATTCAATTTGAAATGAAACAAAATTTTCCAGCGTTTTTTTTTTATTTGTTTTTCATAACAATTTTATACTATATATATATAAAATATGTATTGTTGAATAGTTGAAGATTTTTGATCTAAATATGAATGATGATACTTGAACGATTTGTGTACTTTCTGATCAGCAGCAGCACCAACAAAGCTACAACAGCACTACAGTAATAATAATATAAAGCATTTTAACAAAATATATATTTTTTTTTAATATTAAATGAAAAAAATCTAGATTCTAGAATGAGATAAATAAAAAAATAAAATTTTAAATATAAATTTAAATCCTGGTTGAAATTTAAGATTTATTATAATAACAACTGAGCTGAATTTTTTTCTAATGTGTTGACTGTTACTGGATAAAATTTAGACACGTTGTATACACACGATCCTGACTTGTTACTTTGCAAATTTTATTTAATTGATTTGAAATTGATTTGGCAGTGAATGGATGGATATATCGATACATTTATCCTCAAATATTGTAAACTTATTAACTTTTCGACAGACAAATTCAAAGTAATGAAAATGCATTCATTTGATTTTCTTAAAATACATGTCATAGCTGTCTACTTCCTAAAGCCTAAGAAGTATTACAAAGAGTATATTGTGTTAGAGGCCATAACAAGTCTAAAACAAAAAAAGGTGCAGACGATGATGACATATCAGCCGAATTGCTGCAAATGAATATACAGACTATAGCCCAACTACTGCAGCCCCATATATCGTTGGTCTGGATGGAAGAAATAATTCCACTTTCATGAAAAAAAAAGGCTTAATTGTCAAACTACCAAAGAAAGGCAACCAAACTTATAACGATAATTTGAGAAGCAATACATAGCTCAGCATAGCATATAAGATCATAGCAGCAATATTACAATGCCGCTTACAAGAAACTAGAGAAAACAATTCGTGAAGAACAAGCCGGTTTTCGTTCTCACCGAAGCTGCATCGATCAACCTAACACACTTTGAATGATAGTAGAACACTCAATTGAGTATGGAATGTCATAATATATGCTCTTCATTGATTTCAAGAAGGCTTTCGACATAATCAATCGCACAGTGATATGAAAAGCACTAAGGGACATAGAAACACCAGAAAAAAATAGTCCAAGCCACCTAATACAAGAACGTAGAAGCCAAACTCTCAGTAGTACACAGAGGACAAAAAAGTGCTTCCTTCAGTCAAACAAGGATTTCCCCTCTCACCACTCCTCTTCACAATCGTCCTAGATAATATACTAGAAAAAGCTTGCTTAATAAAGAGAGGAATAACTTGAAGTCTCACACAACAATAGATCAAAAAGATCTCGACAATACTGATGATATCTGTCTTCTCTCTTCAACGACATAGAGTGCAAATTAGAACACCTAGAACAACTTCCCAAACATGTCAGACTAGAAATGAACCTGGAGAAAGCCAAAGCTATGAGAATAAATAACACTAGCATAGAACATCTGAAAGAAGAACAAATAGAATTTGTGAACAACTTCTACTACTTGAGAAATGTCATAGCAACTATAGTGGTGGGGCTCACGAAGATGTAGAAAACAGATTAAAGAAAGCTTGAGCAGCATTTGGAAGATTGCAACCGATATGGAGGAACATCAGCGAAATATCCAGAGCAACTAAACTTAGAACTTCTGGTCTTGTATAAAATTAGTTAGTGAGTGTGAGTGAGTGACTGAGTGAGTGAAACTTGGTTAACATCAAAAACCCTCTTACACCGTCTTAATTAATAAATTTTTAAAAGTAATATGCCGAATATTCTGGCCTAACATAATAAGCAAGAAGGACCTCTGGATCCTAACCAGCGAAGAACCCATGGCGAAACAAATCAGAAGAAGGAAAGGGAGATGGATGGGCCATATACATTCAGAAAGCCATTAAACAACATGGCGCGAATGAGCTTAGAATGGATGCCACAAGGTACAAGAAGACCCATTCGTTCAAAGAACACCTGGCGTTGGGCCATAAAACAAGAACTAGAAAAAACCAATATAACTTGGAAACAAATGAAAACACTAGCTAGTAATCGAAGACGATGGAATTGCCAAGTGGAAGCCCTATGCTCCCAAGAGAAGGAAAAAAAATATGCCGTTAGATTCTCTTCAACGCAACTATTTGATATCTATGTAAAATTGATTTTGTTAATGATTTCGTATGGATTAATTATCAATAAAAATAATGTTGGCCTATCCTCATATTCCTAGAGAGTTCTGATGAAATGCACAAATTCAAAACTTAAGTACACATTAACTGATCTGATTCATGCAATTACATTCATTGTTGGAAAACTCTTCATTTAGTATAATTTTAATTTTAAGTGTTAAATAATATTCAAAGTAAAGGATAACTTATGTACTTCCAATAACCAGGACCGTAATTTTATGCATTATCATAACTGATTCTGAAAATGAAAGAAGAAAGATTCTGAATGAATTTAATTCAGCAATTACTTTTCTTTAAATAAATTTATTGGTATATTTTTATTTTTCAAAATTTTATCCATAAATAACTATTATACATTATGGGATTCTCTATTGGAACTGGAATATATATTTTCAAACAAGAAAACTAAAAACCTCATTTGTTTACTCTGATTTTTGTTTTACCAAAAATTTTCTACAATAGACACTGAAAACTGTTAGAAGACATGTTGTATACATGTTTTTTAAATTAATTATATTCATACTATTATTATATACATACATGTGTACATTTATATTTTTACAGAAGACAATTTTTATTCTATCCTACACGGAATTTGAAACACGCGCGATTTAAAAAAAAATTTATTCAGAGCCCAATGGTCATGAAATCGTTTTATATGCTATACATGACAATTACCTCAATAATAGAATTATATATTTATATAGATCTATATATATCTAAAAATATATATTCATTTATATATAAGTACAAGATATTTGAAGCATAATGTATTATTTTGACCAAAGTAGTAGGTGATACAAAATTGAGCAAACATTTTTCTTGAATCAATTTAAATTCAATTGATTTGGTATTTTTTGTCTTTAGTCTTCTTCGAAGCATAGCTTATTCTGAATTCGTTTTACAACTCAGATTTTTGTTGCTATTTTATCTCGTGCAATTTGATTTACATTTATATTATTCCACTCAAAATAACAAGGTATGTGTAATTTGTTTAAATTATTTTTACTATAATCATAATTGTAAGCTTGGTAAATATTTGGATTACTTTTTCTGTTCTATGTTAAAAGTTATAGAAAAACTTCTTCTTCTGGTAATGCCTACACTATACCCAAACCAATAAAACTATATCGGGCGTACTATAAGGCACCGTTTTAGCTCCATTTTTATACCTCATCTATACTTCGGACAACAACAAATGAGACAACTACTGCTACTTTTGCTGATGATACCGCCATATTGACATAGCATAATAATCCCGTACATGTTACAGAAATTCTGCAACACAGCATAAATAAAATTCAGCAATGGCTACAGAAGTGGTGAATCAGAGTGCATGTAGTAAAATTTATCCTGAAAAGAAAAAATTGTCGGGTACTGATGCTAAATACAGTAAAGTACCTGGGCATGCATTTGGATAGAAAACTTACATTGAAAATCCATATTTAAAGCAAAAGGAAACAACTTGTGTTGAAATTAAATAAAATGTATTGGATAATTGGTCGTAACTCACCAAACATCGTATAAAGCTATTTTAAAGCCGATATGAACTTACGGAATCCAACTGTATAGGCAGGAATTCTAATATTGAAATATTACAGCGATTTCAGTCAAAAGTATTAAGACTAATAGCACGTGCACCATATGGTTCGTAAGTAACGATATTTTACATCAATATGAAAACGATAAGGGAGGAAATCAGAAGGTCAACAATGAATGTCTCCATTAGAGACAGATTGTATAGTTTACAAGGGTCATGAAACAAAAATTGTGCTATACCCTTTTGAATTTATCATCAGTTAATATTTGTATTTACTTATATTTCAAACCAGTACTTGAGTATATAATACGTATGTACAATGTACAAATATAACTTAGGGACATAATATTATAGTAACTATAGTACAAAAATGTAATATAACTGTATTTATTCAAAAAAATTTCTTCAATTATTTAAATTCAACCCAACGCCACTTGAGTTAAACTTAATACAACAAAATTATGTAAAATAATATGGCAAACTTTAAGCACCCTGTATAAACAAAAAAAAAAATAACAAAAATATATCAGTAAAACTCATAAGGATATTTAGGGCGAAATTATTTCATTGATCATTAATAATAACGCTCCTCATAACTCTTAAAATAAATATGAAATGTAAAAAATAGCAAAACAAAAAACAATCCCCAGAATATACGGTTGAAGGTGTGTTTTTATGTAATTAGAGAATTAATCAAAATAGAAAAAAACTTGAAACGAAGGCAAAAAATTGAAAACAAAAATTAAATCCTTGTTGATATTTTTTTTGCATGTCCGCACGGTCATCATTCATCCCTGAATTTTCTTATTCTTATCACAACTAGGTTTAGACTCACTTACCTAGTAGTGTATTTACTATGTATATTTTTATATTATGTTTCTTATTTATTTACTATACAGTCTAGCTATGAATTTTATTATTTGATCCGCTGCAACTCGATGCAATGATTTTAAATCATTTCGAATATAGTTTTAATTCGATTGACATATTTCGAATTTGTCATTCACGTAACATTAGAAATTTGATTACAAACATCATTAGCTTCCATTTCGTCAAGTGAGTATTGGTATGGCATATCACCGATTTCTACGCAGATAAATCACAGATTTCTGCGCTAGTGTTCATAGTAATCGGTGTCGCGTCAGCGTCAACCAGAATGTGCAGATATTTTAATGCGCCTGCTTTAGAATGATTTTTAAAGTACACATAATTTAACAAAGTAATGATAGCGTCAGAAAGTATGTAAGTAAAAAATAAAAATTAATTATTAAAATAAAATAAATGTGCATATAATAATAATATATAAATATAAATATAATAAAATAAATAAATTGAAAAAAATATATGATAATTTTAATATATTTTAATATATTATATGTAAGTAATATATATATATATATATATTAAAATAATTAATATATAAAAAAAAATATTTAAAAAAATATATATAATATATATTAAAATATATTAAATATATATAAAAATATGTAATAATATAATTATAAATAATATAACTATATAAACGAATTGTGCATGTGCTGTTTCTATGAACAGGAATGACTGCTAAAGAGTTATCACGCGCCTGCGCATGTTTTTTTGTTCATTGAGACAGAGACAAAAATCTTCAAGACACCGACGCATATTTTACTGAAACTACGAACGCCTATAATGTTTCAGTTGTATTTATTTATATAATTTTACAGGTATAGTTTAGGAAAAACTTAAAACCTTGCGCAGTTAGTAGCAAATGCTGCTTACAAAGTTTTGAAACAACGTTTAATAGATTATCCACATATACTGAGCATATTATAATTTGGTCAGATTCATATCCTCTAAGTTTAGTTCATCTTTTGAAAAATATGCCTTTGAAAACAATTTCTCTAAAAATATTACAAATGACAAATTTCGTTTCCTAAAATTATTTTTAAAGGCTGTGAAAAGTCAAATTTTGTTTTCTTATACTTAATACTCAAATTATTATTAAATATAGTATTAATAATAAATTAATTTATTAAAAATTTCCTACCTGTTTGGGGATATTGTTTCGTTCGTTTTTTAGATAAACAAAAAATATTATTTTATTGGCTTGGTTTATCGTTCGTTATTCATATTTGCCGTATATGTGTATAGAGGTTATGTATTTACATTTTTCATTGGCTCATACGGCAAACATATATTACAATTATTACTAAATAACTTTAGTCTTTACTGAGTGTGGTAAGTAAGTATTTCTAGATCCACAGTAATATTCCCATTTTTTCATTATATAAATTTTCGGGCAAGTCTAATCAACAGTTCTTTTTTTTCAATCATTCAAACTTTAACATTGATTTCTCAACATGTAATTTTGAGTATATACGGCATATCAATACTCAGTTAACGATTTATTTAGTAAAGTTTATTATATTTTGATACTTCCGTACAGTGCAAAGTGCATTTTGGAAAAAAAAAATTTTTTTTTTGTTTTTTCATTTTAAAATCAATTCTTTTTGAGAATTTTTTCACTCATCAAACCTTTTTTGAATATTTTTAAGTGTTTTTTTTTTAGTGAAATGTTCAATTATGAAACATTTAAGTGAAAAAAATATTTAAGTGTATCTATAACGAGCTGTAGAAAAAATTGCAAATTAATGAAATTTCAATTTTTCGATTAAAAAAAAAAAAAAAAAGAAAACCAAAATTTTAAAAAATAGACTAGAAAAAATATTTCATGTCACAGGTTCTACCACACTGCCATAGCACAACGTATATAAAGAAGACAATATATGATTATCGAAGAGCAATACACATAATGTAATTAATAAAAAATACCCTTCAGCTTTATTAAAATCAGAAAATAATTATGAACAAAAAATACAAAATAAAAAAAAAAAAAAATGATAAATTCGTTGAAAGATGATTCGAATGATTAAATCGAATGAAAATGAATTAAAATTTAATAAAAGCTAATTAAAAAAAAATTTAAATAAAAAAAAGTGCAAATTAAAAAGAGTTTCAATGTAATTAAAAATTTAAAGCTAGCCAAATTATTGAATTTAATAAGAAGCTTATCATAACGGGAATGTTAAACTTAAAGTTTTTTAAATATATTAATTTAATTTAATTTTTATAAATTTTCGATCTTTTAGTGTGAATCAGAATCAGAATCAAAATCGGAAGAAGAATAATGTTTGCAATTGTATGAAAAAATATGGTGATAAAGTTCACGATTTTGATTTATAAGAAAGTTTTGATATATACAGTCTATCTGAATATGTCGTATTCAAACATTAGAATGTGCTAAACAGCTTCATAATAAGATAATAAATACTATATGGTATGTTCTCAATGTTTTTATTCATCAATATTTGAAGATATTTCTTATTAGAGACTAAAACAAAAATAAATGAGTTGCAATGCAAAAGACTTGCTTAATTCAATATAGTAATATGGTAGAGGTGAAAACAGCCAAGTACACGAACCAAGAAAGAGCTTTGGTCGAAATTTAATACTTTAAAAAATAAAACTTCTTCTGGAGTCGGTTTTTTTTTTTGGTTTTTTTGCTTTTATTTATTATTATTACTTCTATTTTAAGTGTCCAGGAAAAAGTTTACAACACTAGAGTAAATTCTAATACTAATTAACATATAAAAAAATGTATAATGTTTTTTTTTTTTGTTAATTTTGATAACATTTTTGGTTTTATGATAATATACCTATCATTTTGATGTTGATAATATACCTAATATAGTCCTAAAAAATCTAAGTAGTCTAATAATATCAAAATATGTTATTTTGTTCAATAACACAATTAATAATTCATATTTTCTGAAAATATTGAAAGTGTTGAAAACAATATTGATAAAAAAAAACCAGGAAAAGACCAAACTGACCCTAGTAATTACAGGCCAATAAATTTAATGCCTAATACCAGTACAGTATTCGAAACGCTCATTAGCGCCAAAATTGTAGAATCAAAAAACATCAAAATCCATCAAAACCCATCGTAATGTTTTCTAATCAATTTTATTAGAAAATTTTCGATTCTAAATATGTTTGCTTCCTTGTACCAGTATTTATAAGAATAGTAATGCTTGTAGTCGGAATCAGACTTTCTATAAATATTTGGTACATATACTCTTATACACTTCCGTTCAAATTTGCGCAGTTTTTCCATTAAGCTTGCCCTGACGTTGCACCATATGCAAGTGTTGGCTTTATTCATGTCTGATAACATATTATTTTGACTCAATTGCTTACGTTTTTGTTGTATAAAAGTTTTTTTGCCATCATGAAGGATTTGTTACCTTTACAGATTGTATATTTTATGTGCTCGGAATAATTCAGATTACGATGAAGAAAAACTTGAAATATTTCACAAGTTTTTTGTATAATATCTCGTCAAATGCAATACAGTGTACTATATTTTAGTAAGCTATGAATCTTACAGCCCAAACTGTCGTACTTGGTCAGAAGAAAACTGTCCCTCATGTCTCTTTTAGTTATTTTCTGATATCTATAAAAAAAATCCAAACTCTCCGCTGTTTGAACGACTATCTTCAAAAAATCTTAAAACTTTGGAGAAAATTAATAGGAAAAGTTAGAAATTTGAAAAATTTAGTGCTGTATAAATATTAAATAAATAACTACTTATAATACTCTCAATATCCATATTTAAAATTTAAATATTCAATAATCTAAGGTTATAGAATTGAAATTGAAGAGCAACAAACGTAAGACGTTCTTCATTGGGTTTTTTTACGCAACACTGATATGTTCATTCACGATAAGAATTTACTCTATCACCAATCATCGGTCCGAAGTTTTTAATTTCGGCTTTGGAAATCGGCAATAATTGTCATCAACTACTACAATTTAATTCAACATATAGAGAGGTAATCATGATAGAAAGACAAACTCAACAAATATGCAATTAAGTAACACATCATTTTTAAACTACTTTTGGTTCGATTTCAGTATTTCAGTATTTTTTATCCCCACATACCTGAATAAAATTCAGCATGAATTGGTTAAATGTGAATAATAATCGAATCGAAATTTTTTAAATTGGCTCCAATCTTCATTCACATCTTTTAAAGATTAAGTACATGCATCTTTGGAAAAAATTTGCATTATTGTAGAATTAACAACAAATTGCATACTATTAGGCTGAAATTAATTTTCATCCTGTAAAAATTCACAGCATAATATAATATTTTAACAGCGGTAACTGATGATAATATGGAATTATGGAGACTTTACCACCTCTATTAAATTAATTTACTTAATTAGCCGAAGGAAGTGAAGAATGAGATAAGCTTGTGAAATATCAAAAGAGTTAAATTATATTAATATAATTAATTCCAGTTCATTTAATATAAATAACACCATAAAATGTAAAACAATTAGGTCAATCGTAGTTGTCAGTTATCAGTATTTATGACATATTTGACAAATTTGAAAAGCCCTTTACGTGTGAAAGTAACAATTTCTCTGACAGATTGTGAATTTTATTAAATATCACTGATAAATTGGCATTATATATCTTAAAATTAATTTTGTTGGCATTATAAACTGATATTTTTAATGTAATTAATACAATAAATATATATGAAAAATGTTTGAATGAAAATACAATAAATATGAATAAATAAAATTATTGGGTCACAAATAGTAAAATTCAAGAGGCAATTAGCTCGGCCAATTAAAATTCGTATTAAATCTAAGTTTTAAAAGCAAATCCGTTCTGAAGGTCTAGCAGCATTAATTTAGACATTTTTTCAATACACAAACGAACAAATAAAAAATAAAATAGGATACGAAACAATTCTGTGCTTAGCAAACTCTTGTTCAAACAAAATTGGAAAACTATTTTATTTGGCTATTTTTGTACTTACTGAAAGGCTAAAACTAATGTCATAATTTTCATTTCAATATAAAATAATATTCTCGCTATTAAATAATACAGTTATTAAATTAGAAAGATCAAAAATACAAAAAAAAATTACAAAACTATCCTTGATCTGATTTAAATTCGAATTGTAACTGTAAAAAATATGAAGAGACCATATCACTTATTTAACATTTAAAAAAGAAATAAAATGTTTATGGTCATGGAACGCTAAGCTAATTTTTCCAACAAAATTAACTGTCAAAAATAACAAAAACGTTGTCATAATAAATAAAAATAAAAATAGAAAAACATAACAAGTAAAATTTAAACTAAACTATAACAAACAAATGAAAATCTGTTCTGACTAAATTCCACACGATAACTAAAATATTTTATAATCGACAATGGTTAAATGAAAATTTTACCAAAGAAAGAAAGTTACATTTAAGAGCATTCAGTTCAATACTAATGCATTTATACAAAAGTTTAACCATTGCAAATATCTATGATAATGTCATCGCTAAGATGGAAAAGTCGATAGATATAGAAACAGAAAGATAAAACTAAATAATAAATATGAGGATATTTTACAGAATATGATGTGTTCTTTAGCTCAAACATCCTTAAATTATTAACAATATGATACAAAAAGTTTGTTTTATTTATTTTATTTTATTTATTATGCTCCACAAAATGTACAATTAATTTTTTTAAAACTATTTAACTAGATACAGATATATAATTATCTTTACTACAGTTGATTTGTATTTTTTTATTTTTATTTAGAAATTTTCAAGCTTACTAGTATAAGTTTAAAGGAAAAAATTTTGAAAAAGTTCACGATTCAATTTTATATTTTAATAAATTTAGGCAATTTAACCATCATCACAAGAAAAAACTATAGAAATAAAATGAATAATTATTTACATCTCCTTCCATTCTTTTTCTATTTAATAACACAATAAAATACATTCAGTTAGTCATATCAAATTACGCAGGTGAACAGAATCATATCTCAAATATATGACGGATATTTTTCGATGCAATAAAAAGGGACAGAGTCGACCTATAAATTAATTAATAACAAAAAAAACTATTCTGATTGCAGTGTCATGGAAATGAAAGAAAAAAAGAACCATTAAAAATTCAGAATTAATTAGTATACATTTGAGAAGATCTAAATACGCCCTACTGATTCGAATTACTATCAATATTTGTCGTGAAGGTAATTTGCGTTTTACAGCTATCAATAAGTGTAAATTCAGATTGTGTATAAATATAATTTGCTAAACAATAATTATCTTCTTCAAACATAAATCAAGCTAAGTTTGAAATGTTAAAATCACCACACAAGATTAACTCATCAATAGAATTCATAATAGAATAAATGACATCCAACGCCTGGCTTATTGTTAAATATATAATATCAATAGTTGTGTTTGGAGGTATATAACAGCAAACTACAAAAACATATTTAATAATAAATTCAACTCATATTACTATGATTTCCAGCAATACAAATATAGGTAGTAATACCTCAGTAAGTATAGTATATTAAATTTACTTTTTATTTCAATAAGGACTCATCCAGCTTTCGAAATTATTGCATTATTACCTATTTCTTGATATTTATTTTTTCTAAAAACAGAATCAGATCAGATCAAATAGCTCAAGTGAGTTAATGGGCTTGTTTAACCAAGTTTCTGTTAAATAAAACAAATCAAATTTTATCAGTTTGAAATTTTAGAATGCAAACCTCTAACATTTTGGCAATAGAATGAAAAGTTATAAGATTCAGTTTTATTTATAGATCTCTTCTGTTATTAGCTATACATAAATTAAATTAGCATTTACGAAAAAACTTATTTAGATGACTTCTATATCCATCTAGTTCCTTTTATACATGATGCTGATGATATTCCAAAATGTTCATGATACTTATATCAAAAAATTATCTTAACGCAATTGAACCTTCTTGTTGTAAGGATCATAAAATATTTGTTTTAGTTTTACCTACAATACAAACAAACATAATTAGGTTTATTAAGCAAATGTCGGCTAAGTAAATTCTGACATTTTCAAATATTCTATGATCTCTGGACTTAAATAACGCATTATTGGACTGAGTATAGGTATCGAAGATTGACGGTCTATTGAGATGTTATTATAGAGGGATTAAAGTTGTTTGTGTCTTTCTATTCCTTGTGTTGAAAGTACTCGTTGATGGGAAGAACCCTGGAGAATAGATGTTCAAAATTACAGTATTAAGTTTCAGAACAAGAATTGTTACTATTTAAAACACCAGATCTGTTAGATTAGATTAAAACTTTTCCGGGAGGGGATCGCTCCCCTATATCACCGCATCCGCGCAATGGGCTTATTGTGATAACCTGTGTTTATTAGTTATTGTAACTAGTGTTTGAGTAATTAAAAATACCTGATTTTGTGATAACACTCAGGATATTTTTCAATGATGGGTAGCTCCTATTGTTCGGGGAATGCTGTTCCCAAGTGGCGAAATCTGCTGTGAGTGAGCCCTTCGCATTCACAGAACAGATGTTTAATAGATTCTTCCTCTATTTCGCATATTCTGCACAAGTTGTTGTCTATTAGACTCTTTTTAAAAAGGTGTTTCTTTATTTGGCAGTGACCTGTAATTATCCCTGCCAGAATACGTACCTGATTCCTATTGAAGCCATGAAGAGTTTTGGTTTTCTAAATCCTCAGCTTTTTGCTCTACCCTCGCTGTGCTCAAGAGAATCCCACAGAACGGACTTGGCCCTATAAAGGGTGTATCTGCTGCTTTCTTTGCTAGGTAATCTGCAGCTTCGTTTCCTGCTATGCCAGAATGTCCTGGTACCCACATTATTGTAACATTTTTTGTTTTTGCCAGGGTTTTAAGTACTTCTACACAATCCCTTAATAACTTTGACGTGATGGTATATGAGTTAATAGCTAGTATGGCTGTTTTGCTGTCCGACAGAATGTAGATTGAGAATGTTTTTTGTAATTTCCCCAGATCTGTTAATAGAACATTAAATATTATTATTATTTATTACCCTACCATATATATACCAATAAAACTCTAATTTATATCACAGTCTAAAAATATCAAATTCTATTCTTAACTACCATCTCTCTGAGTAAAATTGCTTTATTTAAAACCAAAGTTCATTCTTAGTCTTTTTTTTCTAACAAACTATGGAACTATTTCCTAATTCAACTCTACTAAAACACAGTAATTCAAAATAACAAAAAACTAACACAAGAAGGTTTACTTTTGTTCATAAAGATCACTTTTTTGTCAGGATTTTGTTTTTTTTTTTTTTAGTTTTATCCTAAAATTTTGTTTTTGAGCACAGCCAAACAAATAAAAGAAAATCCACTAAATAAAAAAAATTAATAGAATAAAATCAAAAAAATATGAACTGAGCAATCACAAAGCGTTTCCTAGAAAGGAAGTTAAAAGCAGGAACTTTGCTATAAAATAAATTAAAATTTTTTCTTTTTCCCGAACAAGATCCTTACGGAAATTTTTTTTTTTCATTTTGTATATTTTCTTTTTTCTTCTCCGATAAAAGAAGTTTAAATCTACAAAACAAAAACAAAAAATGGATTTTTTATTTGTTAATTTTTTGTTTCTTCGCTTTCTTTTGCACATTTTTGCACTAGTACCACCCGCAATTTTTTTTTTTTTTTTTGCAAAACAAAATTAAAATAAAAACAAACTGAATAGAATACAAAAGGACAAAAGTGCACTTAATGCATTTTTGATTTCCGGGTTGTTAGTTTTTTTTTTTTTGTTTCTTTTACTTTTTTTTTATGTTTTTATGTTTTTGCTGAAAAAATAAAAAATTATGATGTGAATTTTTTCATTCATAACTTTTTTTTACTTATCTTTTCCTATTCCTATCACTATTTAAACAAAAAAAAAAAATGCATTTTAACAATAATTTAGCAAAAAGTTAACTAAAAAAATTTTATAGATAAAAACAGATTTGAGAAGACTTGGAATAGGATATTGTAAATTTAAGTGAAGGTACAAAGAAAAATTAAATTTATTTAACTTTTTCGTAAAGAAAATGTAAATCGAAGAAGAATTTATTTAATATTATTAAGTAATTTCAAATGTAAAAAGGTTAAAATTCACCCCAAACTTAGGTTAGACGATGATGATTAGAAAAGTTTTTTATTTTCTATACAAATAAAAAATGAAATAAGATTAAATTTAAGACTAGAGAAAGACTAGTTTTTAAATCAAGCTTCAATTGAATAATCATTCAATTTATTTATTTTCAACTTAATTGAGCGTGGCTCTCCAACCGAATATGAATCGAAGCGAATATGCTAGTAGAACGTTTGCTTAAATGTGATCATGATTCGCAAATTAATTTTCTTCGCTGTGGATAAAAATCGTTGCCAAATAGTCAAAAAAAGGCAAACAAGCTTACATCCAGAGCTTGAAACAAAGATTTTGAGCACATTTGCCATTTACTGATGTCAATTCATCTTCTAACGAAGCCGAGCAACGATAAAGATGTTTTAAAACTCTGGTTTGCAAATTCATCAGAAAAGATATTCTTCTTACGCCTGATGGTATGAAAGTACAAACTAAATGCTGGAGATGAAATGCTTCTTAGCATCTGATTTCTGATATTATTTTGTATCGCCAAGTCTTCATCATCGGCCGTTTCAAACGCAAAGCCATTTAATTTTATAAATTTAACTAACCAATTCTGCTCTGTTATCAAGGTTGTACTATTCCAATAGCAAGAATAAGGTATAAATTCACAGGCGTGAACCTCTCTACTTAGAATAGATTTATTCTTTGATTGAATAGCTCTAAATCTCAACATTGCATAACCCTAACACTTGAAAATCAAATATTTTGAAAAGTAAATTTGAAACTGTTTTTTTTTTTTTTTGTGCTAATAAATTTTATAGCATATTTAAAAAGATATATTTTAAAGTATAAATTAATAAACAATTAAAATTGAGTAAAGGGCCAATTCCCTAAAGGGAAAAAAACCTTAAGTTGGCTTGCAGATTTATCTACAGGTCCATTGCTAAATAAATGAACAAATAAAATTAGTATAAGCTGTTTTTTATGATAATGGATGGGATAGTAGTTCCGAAGGACTATTAGAAACAACTTAAGCCCATTAGAACTATCAGAGATGTCGCGTAATATATAGATAGTTAGTTATAAATAATTGTAAATTTTACCAAATATCTGTAATTATAATTGACAAGCATTTAAGGACCTGCGCAGTAGACACCTTTTCATTTTATTTCGCTTCTCTTTAATGAACTCCTAATATATAAATAGGTTGTATGGACAAGTTATGGAAATTCGTTTATAACTTCAACATCCCGAATGTGGAACGAAATTCCATCTTATGTGTTCCCAAAACATGACAAATTTTATATTTATGACCTAAACAAATTCAAGACGAACATTAACACCTTCGTTCGTAATTGTCCTCCTTCCCTTTTACCATCCTCCTTTCCAAATTTTCCTTTCCCTCCCTAGCCAAACGTACCAATCGGTATAAAAGGTTCCCACCTAGTGTTTTGGCTATGCATAAAAAAAAAAAAAAAAAATAATACAATAATGCGCACACCACACAGTTGAAAATTTTTTACTCATATGGTTTTATTATTCAGCAAATACATTATGCATATGTAAGTTCTTATTAAAATAAAAAACAAAAACAAGCAAATCAGTTATTATAATTACTTGCAGTGAACATAATGTACATTGTAGATTTATGTCAAATAAAAACAAAAAAAAAACAAATTCATCTGAAACTATGTTAATTTAATTTTAAAAATATTAAATAACATAATTATTTACAGTTTTTAATATTAAATTATTAGCTATATTTCTTTTAAACATTATAAAAATGGAATTTTTAAATTATCGTAAAAAATTTGTTTTCATTTATATTACTTAAAAGTTGGCATCTACTTCTGCATTTGTAATTCGACAAATAACCAAGTATAAATTGGTAATTTTTTTATTGAATATACATCATATTTTAATGAATTCAAACCGTCTGTTTTTAATTTACGAGCACCATAAGCTAAATTTTCAAATCTTTTTGGATTAGTTTTTTTCTTTTTTATGATTTAGCATAGTATATTTGGCTATTGGTATATTTAGTATAGTATATCTAGCTATATTAATTGGATATCGCGATATGTGAAATTTTGAATGTTTTAAACGATTTGACATATTATCATCTTCACCACCTCATCCCCAAAAAGAATTCGAAAAACCATTTACTGTTTGAAATTGTTTTGTTGTTAATGATGAAACATCACCAACAAATTGTATTATAAGGTAATTTATATCCAAATATATCAACACCAACTGACATATGATGAGGTTGATCTGGACATGTATACAAATTTCGATCATCTAAGGGTAATAAATCAACATCATGAAATATAAAGCAATCCCAATTATAAATTTTTAATGTTTCTAAAAATCCGATATTCATTAATGATGCTCTATTAAAAGGTTTTCCACTTGCTTGTTTAACAACAAAAATTTCATATGAAATTAATTGTTTCATTAAAAATGGATGAATATTTTTTTACAATATCGGTAAATGTAGTTCACGATCACGAAATGGTACAATAATAGCCACATGAAAATGTGGTATACAAGTTTTTGGTTTAAAAAATCCACCAGGTTCAAAAAAATGTCTAAAACGTTTTTCAACTATTTCTATTTCTTCATATTTTCTGTCAACTTCGTACGATCCATTTAAATCTGGAGGAGGCATTGGACATCGAGTAGTACCACCAATTGTTCTATTAATATTAAATAAAATATTTTCTGTTTCATTACTATTTATGATTTCATAAAATGTTCACTTAAAATCAGAACTTTCCACTAATAAAGCATGATTGGAATGTTGTGAACTGTTATGAGTATTAAACTTAATACCTTCAATATTTGAATTATTTCCATAAATCAATGTATAAATATTTTGAGATGAATTATCTCAAAATATATGAACTTAATCTTAAGAGTTTTGAATGAGAAAATGAGAAAAAATCTAACTTTACTTCTTGTTCCCTATTAAACAAATTGAAAAATACTAATAAAATTATTCGAATAAAAATCACAGCTTTGAGAGCATAGCATTTGATACGCGATGCCATTAATCCATTTATATTCATCACAATTAAATAGATTTAAACTTTAAAAAAGAAAAAAATTAACATTTCAGAGTACTAAGATTTAAATAATTATGTATCAATAATTGTCTACCATACGATGAGTATTAAATATAATTTTATTTGAGATTCAGCTAAAAATTTGGCAATAAAATTTCTTTTTTAAAAATTTGGAATGCCATCGATAGCAAATATTATGCTGATAATAATTTTTAATGAAATTGACCCATTAGTTGTTAGTTTTATTTTTTAAGGAATAAACAAAAAATTATCGTTCTAAAAAGTGTTGTATTTTTTTGTTGTTTAATTTTGTATTTAAAATAATTTTACACCACACTAATTTGATCTTTTCATGATTTGCACGGAATTATTTTACATCTACAAATTTCTGCCAAATTTATAATTTATTATTTATGGAAACATTAATAGATTTGTTTTTTGATAGAGATGTACATCTATAAAATAAAAACACAAAAAAACAAATTCATCTATACATCTAAAATAAAAAATATAATAATAACAAAAAAACAAATAACTTGAATTCTTCATTTTTTTATCTTTTTAAGTAACTGTTTCTAAATTTTAATTATTTGTAGTAATAATATAGTTTTTATTAAAATTATGTATTATGTAGGTACATACCTCTTTAATGACAAAATTTTTTATTTTTAGTAATTTTATCCACTAAATGCCACTTACTATAGAGAATATATCGGAAACGAAACAGTATATTTATATGTCTTAATAAAACTTACTAACCACAAAGCTTTTTATTAAACACGAGTGGTTTCTGCTATATCGTGAGAAGGGTATGTCAGTACGTAAATTAATGCTTTTTTAAAAACTTTAAATTTTGCTTCAACTTGAATTATAATTACTCAACAGGGGCCACTAGTATTTTTAGATTTCAAAAAAACTTTTAGTTGAATAAAAATGCATTCTTTTATATCCTGAATGCAATAAAAGATATACTGAAGCCTCAAATTAGAACAAATGAAATATTACGAATAGTAAAATTAGCCTGAGCAGTATTAATTTCACGCTGGAAATGATTTTAATTCAGGTTTCGATTGATTGTGATATCTATATTTACTACAACTTTTCATTTAAGGTTTCTTCAAGTTCATTTCTTCAAATTCATGCTCTGGATTATTTTATTTTTATTTTATTTCATTTTCAACTCAAATGAGCCATAAGCCTCATACAGAGTATTTCATAATTTTTAATTCCAGTTCATAAATTTTCATCAACAAAATAATAAAAAATATAAAATGAAAACAAACTAAAAAAAAACAGAAAATTAACAAAAGCAAATTGGCAATAAGAAAAATCACTAATTCATTAACAATAAAACAAAAACAATCTTAAATACCTACTCAGATTTGTTCTAAAAGCATTTCTTTAATTTTATATTTAAATACAATTATTTTCTCTATTTGACTTAAATACCTCAACGCACGTACTAGCCAATAACATTATAAGTCGAATGAAATTCCAATATCAGCAGGAATAAGACAATGTGATTCTCTAAATCCATTTATTTTCAATCTACTTATGGACGAAATTATATTAGAAGTGAAAAAGGCAAGACGCGGATTTTGAATCCATGAAGCAGAAATAAAAATTATATATTTCGTTGATGACGCTGTACTAATATCCGAAAACGAATACAAGCTGCAAAAATTATTGCACCAGTTTTACCTTACATCAAGAAAGCTCAACATGTTGATCTCGGTTGCAAAGACACAAAATCAATCGTTATTGCAAAAGATCCCATAAGGTGGACACGATCAAATAATCGAACAAGTAACGTCGTTTAATTACTTGAGAATAGAGGTTTCCTCTATACAAGACCAAAAATTGTAAATGTTATTGTTAGTGAAAATGGAAGAAAAATCACAAACTTTGTAGAAATTTTGAAGCTGTTGAAGGTTTGCCTTGCAAAAGTTATATTGATAGGCTAGAGTTTTATTTGGAAGAACGTTAAACTCAGTAAAGTAGGTAATAAGAATTGAAGGATGATAAGGGTCAGTATTTTCAAGAATGTCAGAACTTTCCGTTATTATTGAGTTATTCCAATCAGACAGAAATATTATATCGAGTTGACGATGTTTATTATTATGGATTGTTGATAATTGCTGTAGGGAGATTAAGTTAATGAAGTCAATGAATGTAAAATATGCTACAACTAAACGAATTGGCGAGAGTCTCTGGATGCTTAAACGACATTATATGGAAAAACAAATATATGAACAAACATAAAAAAAAATATATATAAAACATGGGTTCGTCCGATTATGATATATGCAGTGGAAACAAGAGCGAAGACGAGCCGAACAAAAGCCGCTTCACGTACATCCGAAATGAAAGTGCTTGGGAAAATTACAAAACAAGGGACAGAATTCCTAGCGCTCAAATAATAAAAGCCTGTGATATCCAAGATGTTGTGAGATGGACCAGAGCTAGAAGTCGAGTTTGAAACGACCATGTCTCTTGAATTCAAAATAACAGCATTGTGAAAATTGCTGGAGATGGCAGGCCAAACACCACCAGATCTCCAGACATACCACCGAAAAGATGAACCGAATATGCAATCACAGGCTAAGAACAGGCTAAGAAGATGTCTTCTGTTTCATATGAACTCAATGTATATATGCTTTTTTTAGTAGTATTCTCATTTCTATATAGATATCAAATTTTATATTTCCATTTCATTATTTTTATAACGACATTATAGGAATACAACAACATATATTTTGAATTCATTTATATAAATAAAATTATCACAACTTCCTTCTTATAAATTATATTATAAAATGCATCTGAATAATTTTCTAAATACACAATAATAATATTGAAATATTAAATTAAAATGCAATATTAATTTATTTAAATTAGCAATATTAATATAACCAACATGAATTTATTTACCTATATAATATATATATATATATATATATATATATATATATATATATATATATTATATAATATACATATACAAATAATATATTAAGGAATTATTTTACTATATATTTTATTATTCTATTGTTATAATTTAATAATTTTACTTAATGAATTTTCAAATCTATTTTGCATATTATTAAAACCTGTTCATTTTATAATTTAAGATAAAATATTTTCAATGTAGAAAATTTCTATAGAAAACCACCGGAAATCCTCTGAAAGTTCTAATATTGTAAAATTTTAATATTGTAATTTTAAAATATGTGGAATAAATTAGAAAATGTATACGTTATATATATATATATATATATGTGTCTATATTTAAATATAACGTATGTAAAAATACCTAATAAATTTAATTTAATAATAGTAAAGTAAAAAATTTAAAATGAAAAAAAAAATATTGAAATTATAAATAAAAAAAAAAATTAATTTATTTCTTTATTATTTTTTATTTTCTTTAAATCGCTCATCTAGAAATTCCATATATACATATACGTATAAATAGGTATATTATACTACATATAGTGTTGCGGTTGACACCAAAAACAAGTTGCATGTGGTAATCTTTTGTTATTAGGTAATTAAAAACAGAATTTGAAATTATTTTGATAAAACAAAAAAAAAAAACAAAAAATAAAAGTTGAATTTTTATTTTTTATATTATCAGAACTCATTGGGCTAGAACACAATTCAATTACAGGTATCGTATTGTGGTTTAAAACTTTGTGGTTAAATTCATCATGCGTTTACTATTTTCAAAGTAATTTGTTTATTATGTCCCTAAATAAATTTTTTTTTTTTGTTTTATCTCTATATGTTTTAATATTATTAAGGTTCTATATATAAAATTAATTTTATTAAAATGCACTAAAAATTTAAATTTAAATATGAATTAGGTAATATATTTTTTATAATGTATCCCTCACATTGTGTTTGACGAAAATACAACACGAAGTGAAAACAACGCAAAGTGATTTTTTTTTCATATGAACTAATGTTAACGTTATTATTTTAACTTTACCCATCATACAGACAAAAACTATATAATATAAGGTAGTAAAATAAATAATTCTTGTTAACATCGAAAGCGTTAAGCACTGCATCAAATGAATGTCTAATCGCTTTAAGTATTTGGGATAAAGAAGCTTTTAGAATTTAAATAAAGAGAACAAATATAGAAAAGAAAAGGAAAAAAAAATGTAATCATTTTAAAAAAATCGATCCATGTTTGGCTTCCGAAAAACTTCAGAATAACATACTAGACATACAAAACTGGCTTAAAACTTGGAGAATCAAAGCCAATCAATTCATATTAAATTTACCAACCGTAAAGAATATTGTCCTCCCGTTCAATTCAACAACAGAGATATTGTCCTCCCGTTCTTAAAATTACTGCCAATCCAATAAACCCTAATAATATTACTCCTATTACTAGAACAATTCAGAACCGATTTGAATTAAGTCCTACTAACATTCCCTAGGTTAGCAAGATTATTGAAACACTTAAGCCAGCAGCTAGCACGGGTTATGATGGTATCTCAACCAAATTTATTAAAAAATATAAATCCCAATAATCCCCAATAATCGTGAAACTAGTAAACTCCTCTTTTCAAACAGGAATTTTTCCTGAATCAATTAAAACGGCTATAGTGAATCCAATTTTTAAGAGTGGTAATTCAACCAATCAGTCAAACTATCGTCCAATTTCTGTTTCTGTAAGTTCTATGTCAAAAATTTTTGAAACCATAATCAAAAATAGGCTAAGCAATTTTATTAGAACAAACAATTTGTTGCATAACGAACCGTATTCGAACCAATCGAAAAGTATTCTAATACCACTGTGACTTGTCTTAGTTTGAGTGATTTTATAACAAGAAGTTTGGATGAAAGAAAGTATGTCGCGTGTGTGTTTTTAGACCATCAGAAAGCCTTTGATTGCGTAAACCACATAGTACTTTTAAGAAAATTTAGCGAGATGTACTTTACAACTAGCCAAATGTTCTTCTTTAAGTCATATTTGACAAATCGCATGCAAATGCTTAAAATAGCGAACGTGATAAGTACAAAAAAATTAATTAAGAAAGGTGTTCCACAGGGCTCAGTCTTGGGGCCGGATCTCTTTAAACTGTATGTTAATGAAATATCTTTATCTTTAATCTGAAAGGACACATACAATTATTTGCCGATGATGCTGTCTTAAAATATTGTGAAAAAACTGAGAATGAACTGAGAGCTGCTGTACAAAACGATTTGAAAATTATAGGGGACTGGTTGAGAAATAACCTATTACTCTTAAACGTAGACAAAACAAAGGTTCTGTTATTTGGTGATAAAGATTATTTAAACCCTTACTTTACATTTAACAACACTCCAATTGAGACGGTGAAGAAATTTAACTACCTTGGTTTGTTAATAGACAATAAATTGAAATGGGTCGAACACATTGAACATTTTAGAAAAAAAATTACTCCATATGTATTCATACTTCGACGAATTCGACATTATCTGCCAAGAAATGTACTGAACATAATTTTCAATTCATATATCATTTCTAACATTATTTATCTAAACCCTATCTGGAGTAGGGCTGATCGTTCAGTTATGAATAAATCAAATACAATACATAAAAAAGCTTATAAATTTTTATCCGACTACTTATCCTACTGCCTTATCATACTCACAAGATTATTTAAGCCTAGAAAATATTTGTAGGAAAGAGATCTTCATGACTTTTATTGAGATCTTCATTGCATTTAAAATAACAAATAACTTAATAAAACATAATTTTATTCTAAATAGAATGATAAACATTCACATATATAACACAAGAAATAAAGCAAATTTCTATTTGACTCTTTTCAAAACTAATAATCAAAAAAACAATTGCCTTTATACTTGTCTAAAAATGTTTAATGAATTCCCGAACAACATTAGATTTTTAGATTTTTAATTCATTTATTCATATTATAGTAAAATACAATACTTAAAAATATACATTTACTAAATAAAAATAATAAGAATAAATATAGGATCATTCGGATATTCATTAGAATATGTGATGAATGAAACTGCAAGCAAAAATACAAGCATTAAAAATATAAAATATTGTTGGGTACATACATAGTAAAGTAGAAAATTAAAGCTAAATATGAAAAAACTAAAATATCTTAAAATTAAAATTATATAATGAAAAAAATAAAATTTAAAATAAAATTTCATAAAATTTAAAGCAAAATTTAAATAATAAACGAGAGTAAGCAGAATTAAATACAAAATTATAACAAGAATAAAAAGTAAATTAATAACTAGAAGACTGAAAGAAAATTAAAAAAAATTATAGTTAGAAAAAAAACTAAATTAAAGTTAAAACTAAATAGTATTAAAAACAGATTCAATTTGAAGGTGATCCAGTTCAAAAAGCCAAAATCGAAGATTTTTGCAAAATGAAACAGGTGATCTGTCCGATCTTAAAGAATAAGGTAACATATTAAAAAATTTTGGAGCTATATAATCATAAAAGTGGCAAAAATGAGAGGTACGGGCTCTTGGAACATTTACAAGGTATAAATTATTAATTCTAAGATGATATCTAGTAACAAATCGGTGAGCGAGATAGCCCGACCTATTGAAAAAAATTTTCAATGTTTTAAACAGATATAAATGTCTAAGTGGTAGAATATCCAACTTTTTAAATAAAGGAAAACTAGGCAATAGTTAATTTTTTTTTAAAATTATCCTTATACAGTGTTTTTGAGCGATGAGAAGAGGTTGAATTTTATTAAAATAAGAACCACCCCAGCAACTAATTCCATATTGCAGCTTAGAACTGAATAGAGCAAAATACACCATTAGCATAACTTTTAAAGAACAATACAGATTTAAGTGGTAAATGTTTCGCAAAACATTCTTAAAATAATTATTTAAATAGGAAGTATGTGCAGACCAATTCAGTTTATTATCAAGTAAAACACCCAAGTACCTAAACGTATCTACACTTTCAATGTTAAAACAAGAAATACTACAAGGCGAAGAGAAGACAAAAGAGTTTAGAGACTGTATAGGAAATAAAGGAAATTTAGGACAATCAGGAGAATGATACCAAATACTAAGATTCTCGAGGAGACAATTATTAAGCCTAAATTGCATAATTTTAGTTTTATTACTTATAACTAATTTATGAACATAAAACCATTTTCGAATTAGGTCCAAGTCAAAATTTAAATCGCAAAATAAGTCAAGTAGATTATTATTGTTGTATGAAAAAGCAGTGTCATCCGCAAAAGCTGTAGGTATACCCTTGAACTGTTGTTGCAATAATGAATTAATAAAAATAAGAAACAGAACAGGACCTAATACTGAACCTTGGGGTACACCAACCTTGATACTAAGAAGGTCACTGAACTTTCCATTCAATTTGACTCGTTGCTTCCTATTATTAAGATATGACTCGAACCAATTAAAAATAAAACCTCTAAACCCCGCATTATAAATTTTAGTTAATAGTAAATCATGACTTACTGTATCAAACGCTTTAGTGATATCTATAAATAAACCACTACAGAAATTACCATTGTTAATACCACCATAAATTTCACTGCAGAACTTTATAAGTGCATCCTCGGTACTTCGTTTTTTCCTAAAACCAAATTGTGCGTCACTAAAAAATTTACTTTTATCAAGAAACTGTAATATTCTGGACTTAATAGCTTTCTCAAAAATTTTTGAAATAGCAGGCAGTATAGAAATAGGTCTGTAGTTATTAGATTCCAATACATTTCCTTTTTTAAATAGGGGAATTACTTCAGCTACTTTTAACTCATCAGGAAAGATTCCTTGATAAACGCTGAGATTAAAAACATAACTTAAAACATCAACAATAAGTAGCGAAATCTTCTTCAAAAAATTATTGGAAAAAGAATCGTTAGGTGCAGAATTAGATATTTTAAGACTCATAATGAGTCTATGAATTTCCAAAGACGTTATAGGTTCAAAAAAGAAGCTATGTCTCTGAAAAGGTTCCTCACATAAATTAGATACAAAATTCTCAGATTGTGCGTTCAAAGAAATTACATTATTTACATTAGTTGTTCAGAAGTATTCACAAAAAAATTTATTAAAATGATTAGCTGAGATTGATGGATCAGATACTATTTGAGAATTAATTGCCAAAGAGGAAACAGATGTAGAACAATTCTTATTTAAAATTGAGTTTATAATTTTCCACTCAGCTTTACTTTTCCCTCTATTTTCGCCAAACTGTCTGGAATAATAATTGTCTTTGCACTGACGTATTTTAACTTTAACTTCTTTACAGAGTTTCTTATAATATAACATTAAGTTAGTGTTACTTGGATGTTTTTTAACAGATAGGCATATTTTATTTCTTTTACGAATAAGTTTCAAAAGAACATTAGACATCCAAGGTTTTATCTTGTGCGTATTATTAGTAAAAGTACGAGTAGATATACAAGATTTAACATGCTTACTAAGCGTTTTAGAGAAAATAGAATAGGCTGCTGAGGGGTCATCAGAGTTATAAACATCTTCCCAAAGCTCAAAAACTAAAATATTATTTAATTTGGAATAATCAATATTATAGGAGAAATTAATAGAAGAAGAATAATGTGAATCAAGTACAGGAGAAGAATTTAAAAATTTTAGGAACAACATACAGTGATCGGATAAGCCAAGATCATAGACATCACTACCAAATAGTTGTTGATTATTTTTATGTAACCTAATAAAGATATGATCAAGGCAAGTACCAGAAACGAGCCGTGTTGGTTCAGAAACCAAGGAGGTGAACCCAAAAGAAGAAAGAAGTAATAAATAATCTATTGAACTTTGTTTCTGAGAAAGTATATCAATGTTGAAGTCACCTATCAAAATTATGTTTTTAGAATTTTCCTCAGATAAAAAGCTTGATAATTCACTTAAAAATTCACCAATAGAACATCTATGCAATCTATAAATACAGATAAGACAATAATCTACACCCGAAATATTAAAAAATAATTTAACAATATCTGCACTAAATAAATTAAAAGTATAGCTCCTACAATTTAAACCACTTTTATGATAAAGTGCCACTCCACCGGCAGCGTAAGAAGAATTACAAGATGCCAATAAACTATAATTCGGAATACCATAATCCACCTTCTCATAATCAAAAATCCAAATTTCACTTACAACTATTATATCTGGCCACGTCTGTAAAGAATTTAAATAGCCTAATAAACTTAAATAATTTTCTCTCAGACTTCTAATATTCTGATGCAAAATATGAAAATTAGAAATATTGTTAATACTTTCAAGTGAAGAAAAATTACAATCATTAAAATTAGACAATAGTTCATTAATGTTATTTAGAGGAATATTCATAATTATTTAATAAAAAATGTAATCAGTTAACTTGCATATCTCACTTTAAAAGAGATATAAGCAAGTTCCTTATAACCAGACTATAAACAAATTTTATTACCTTATTATTATTATCAATTGATAAAAATTATTATAACAATATCAATGAATAAATACTAAACAGATTTGTATTATAAACTTGTTATGACGTTGTAAAAATTAAATTTTAAAATTATAAGATCACACCAGCTGTAAAGCTAGGATCAAAAAAAAATTATTTTCTACATTTACATTTATTTTTTTAGAGACTTTGTGCAGAGTGATTCCGTAAAGTACTTAATGCTTAATACGCCTCATTTGCAGTACTGATTTAATTAAGTTTAATCAACTTTACTGACTGTTAGGATGCTACACAAAGATATCTTTAGAGTGCAAATTATCAGTATATATAAAGCTATTATTAGGCCAATCTGGAACTATGGGGAGAGCTTTGGGGAACTTCAACATCGAAATAATTGAGAATTTCCAGTCCAAGGTACTAAGATCCATCGTCAATGCTCCTTCTGGTATATGCGATATGACGGAATAAAGTTGCATTTAAATATTTCATTTGTCAATAACACAATAAAAAAGAAAGCTGTAAAATATTCATATCGCCTCTACAGATTCATCCAAATTCATTTGCAACTCAACCAATTAATATCGAAGCAACTATCGAACGTAGACTGAAACATGTTTCAGACCACTAGATTTAAAAACCAGATTTACTTGAGTCTCCAGAAATAACTCAAATTTTAATTTAGGCTCAGAATCTTTGAACTATTTTCTTAGCAACATGTCAATTATTCTCAAATATTGTACTCAGTATTATAAAAATACAACAAAAAAAAATTTTTTTTTAAATAAAATTGTAAACCGATATAAACATAAAAATCTGTTATTTAAATTGGTCTGTTTGAATTGTATACTCTAAACGTTTTAAACAAGCTACGAGAAACAGCAGCTAAGAATCAGCTGCGTCCAAAATAATTAAATCTATAATACTTACCTATAACTACAACATCTTGTATTGTAAGATTTAAAATTATTTTGAAGGGATTTAAATATGATACAAAATCACAAACATTGAAATTCTGACAATAGCAAGTTCATATAGAATTAATCCAAATAAACAAAGGTAAATAAATATTCATTATTTTTATTGACAGTGAGGTGCCCTATGTATACCCTACCTTTTCAGATGTATGTAATTTAAAAAAAGTAACCCCTTAAAACAATAATTGATAATAATTAAAATGATTGAAATGACAATTTTTTGTTAATTTTTTTTTTTATACGAAGGTGGGAAACTTCAGAAGACACTTATATGAAATTAAAAAAATAATTCAATAACGACGCAATAGTAACGCAATTTAAAAAAGGGTTGAATGTATTATTAATCTGTGCATAATATACTGATAAGCTTTCATGTACATATATATAATATATATATATATATATATGAATTTCCATTTACACCAAACCTAATCATATTATTTTGTATACCTATATACACAATTTTCTTTTGAATCCTTTATAAAAATTTTAATTCCATTTCGTTAAACATCCGTTATTTTATTATTTAACCACATTTGTAATAATATATTTAAAAAAAATTATCAAATCAAAATTCTTATTAGAATTTATTTTTAAAATCATATACCACTACAGTATTGGTCAAATTATTATGACATTTTTATTAAATTTATTTATTTTTCTAAAAAAATGTTTGTATATACAATATTTTCAGACTAGGGGCCCCTGTTTTGTAATTGTAATTTAAGTTGAAGCCAAATTTAAAATTTTTAACAGAACATAGCTCTATTTTACTTAAAAGTTTGAATATTATAAAACCAAATAGAAATTTGTGTAACCCGTATGCGCATTTCGGCCACATATACAACTTATTTACATATTAAGAGTTCATTAAGAAGATAAAATGAGAAGGTGCTTACTGCGCATGTCCTTAAATGCATGGCTATTATAATTATAGATACTCTTTTTTTGTTTTTGTTGTTTTTATATTTTTTTATTTTAGATGAACTTGTTTTTTTGTTTTTATTTGACGTATTATTTAAATAGGTTTATTGCAAGCAAAGAATTTCTAAACAATAAGAAGTCAAACTCGGATATTTATTTTTGCTAACACACCCAAACATTCAAAAAAAAAATTGTTAGAAATAGACGGTAATAAGAATTGTATGTTCACGAATGAAGTGAAATATAGGAAACAAAAAGGTGTAGCGAAATTAATAAGATAAAATTCAAATAGAATGTGTGTAAATAATAATTTTTTTGTATTAAAATGAAACTACTTATCGTGGTATCTATTAAAAGTTAAATTTTAGCATAAAAAAAATTTACTTTTTGTTGTCTGTGGGAATTAACTTATTGTTATTTTTGTTTAAAATTTCAATATAAAATCTTCAATTATCGTCCGAACTTTTTTTCTCACTATGTACTTAATAAAGAATCCCGCATATAAAAATTTCATAAGCGTTTTCAAATCTTTTGTCAGCCCAATAAAAATTTGTATATAAAAATTTAGGCAAGCATATGCTGTGTTCTCTTTCTTTCTCATTCATACGGCAATGCTAAAGTAGGTATAATATGATAGTTTTTACTTGTTTCAACTAATCAGGAAATATTTTGTTGTGGTTTATTTAAAAAATTGCATTAGGTTTACGTAAATGAAGAGTTTCCCTTCTAATATGAGTTGAGTTCATTAAGGAGAAGCGATATAAAATGAAAAGGTGTCTACTGCGCAGGTCCCTAAATGCTTGTCAATTATAATTATAGATACATCAACCAGAAATGTTATTAATTTGAAAAAACCCCTCGATTAATATCATACAAAAATGTTCTTTAAACAAGCAGTAGGTTTGTGGAAAAGATCTTACAAAGTAGAAATATAATATATTTAATTATTTCATATTTATAAATTCACGTAAGGTTTTTTTATTGTATAATTAATTATTTAAACAACTAAATTTAATTAAATTAAATTATACGTCTATTAGTATTTATTTATTTAATTAATATATGTACATAGATAATACTACAAGTATCTACAATAATATTACATATGCGCATATATACATAATTGAATCTGTACATAATTTACAAAAATTAAAATAAAACTAAAAATGTTAAAAAATTGCACTCAAGTACATACCTGTGCTTCTTTAATTGATTATTTCCAGTAGGCAGTGAGTCCAGTCCATTAGTAAAACTCTATAAACAACATTGCTTGTTCTTGACAAGTTCATTGAACAGCTTTTACATAGGTTTTTATGTTCATCAATCAATGGATTTGGAATCAAATTTTAAAATATTTAATATTGGTTTTTATAAATTAAAAAAATATAAAAATAAAATTTAGAGAAATTTGTTTTTACCTTTAGTTCAAAACATGTTATTTAGTTCTACATTTAATGAAGGAAGTAATCGAATTTAAAAGATATTCATTCAGTTTAAATTTTACAACCATAACAGTAATTGAAGTAAATTACTCATTATGAAATGATTCAACAACACATATGACATATCATCACTTTCATACAAAAACATACTGCACAATTGAACATAACCGAACTTGGAAAAATGTAGTATGCAGAATGGCAATAGTTCAAATGACTAAATTGACAAAAATATGGAAAGAGTATTAGTAAAAATACAAATTTAAAAAATTAAGTTTAGTCAATACTCTTATCTTCGCAATAACCAATAAAATAAAGCAGATAAGGAAAAAATGAATAGATGCAAGCGGTGGGTATATATAGAAGTGACACAGTATCGTGCAAATATTTCAATATTAAATGATCTAAATGTGAAATGGAGACTTCCAAAAAAATATTAGCCAGTTCTATCTGATAAACTTTAAGCACAAATGCCAGTTTTTCCAGAAAATTTAAAAAACTGGATCATAATAAGGCCAACTGGTCAATCTCCAACACATTGGACTGACTAACTACTAGTCCTAATGTCAATAACCACCACCAAATCAACATATATAACACAAGATAGGTTAACAGCGTGTAAAAGCATAACGTTATAAAAACAGATTTAATGTCACTACGCCCTAAATAGAGTAAATGGAAGGAGAAGAACATTCTCAAAATAATACTTTCAAATTAGCACCTTTGTTTTACTACCATATTATTACACACTTTTAAGAAGTAATAAAAAAAATAAAAAAATTAATTATCTAAACAATCCTTTACCTTTATTTATACCTTTGATTAGTAGTCAAAAATATTATAGCAACTATACCACATCGTGTGGATCATTGCTTGATTTTAAAATAGATCCACTTAAAAATTTTCGAATACAAAAATATTCAATTACGATGTGGTAGTCACGGGTTCGATTCCCGATATTATATATAAAATTTATAATCAATACAAAATAATTATAATTAACTAAAAATATTATCTATACCAATACTCACATATCTCATACAACATAATAAATAAATATTGAACTTATACAATTACCAACAACTGACAAAAGTATGTGGCGTGACGTACCCAAAAAAACTAGTAACGTCAGGCATGTTAACATCAAAGATTGATAAAATCGCAGCAACAACTTGCAGAAAATATAACGTTATCTTACCACATAGGCGCAGATAGAATTATCAAAGTGGTCTCCTACAGTAGCCCAATCCCCTACTTAGGCAGTGTAAACAGACTAAAAATGACATTGTCTCGGAAATTCAGTAGCTAAAAATCGAGTACGATGGAAATTTCAAATGGAAGTCTATGCTCCCAAGAGGAGTAAGGAAAAAAAATAAACTGTTGTGAACTTTACTTATTGCAAAAGAGAACCTCAACCAAAATAAGTCCATTAAAATGTCTTCTATTTTAATTTACCTGTAAAATCCCCATTAATGCATTTTGCTGTAGTTAAAAAAATATTAATATCGTAAGATATTGTAAAATTTTAAAAAATCTAAATAAAAATAACTTTTTTAAAACATTGTTTGGGATTATAAGGCTTACTAGACACTCATTAAAATTAATACAGCAATTCTCTAAACAATTATTGGTTAATACAATATACACGAATTATTAATTTTCTTTTTTATTTGAAAATTTATTCATCCATAATTAATTTAATAAAAATTATTAAATAATTATAAATTTATTTCTACCTGAATCGAAATAATTTTTCTGATAAAATTTTATGATTTTTGTCACGTTGGGTTATATTTCAACTTCTTTTTTCTAAAATATACTAAAATATAAGCCAATTTTATTTGAATTTGAATTATTTTTTTTATTTTTGTTAAAAATAATTGTCTCTACATCCATTCAACTGAATTTTTGCTCCATATTGTATTTTTTTTTTTTTTAACTGCTCTACTTTTGTATGTGTTAGTTAATATTTTCATTTTTAATTTGATGTGAGAGAAATAACTGCGAAGTCGGTTTGCAAGAGGTGTTTTGTTTATTCTTAAAATATATTATTAAAATTTAATTTATATCTAGTCCCAAAGAAATATTACATAAGCACGAAACATTGGCAATTGAATAAACTTTTTCTGTTGTTTCATTTTGTTCTCACCAAACAATAGTAAATTATTACTTATTTTTGACATATAAACACTTTTTTATTATTCTTTTCTTTGTATTAGTAAATGATTACAACAATCTATTAAACTCAAACTATATTAAAGAAATAAAATAATTAATAATTTTTTTAAGTTTTTTCTTTAGAATTAAGTTTAATTAAATTTTATATAGATCATATTTCATACTTACTTTCAAAGAAGAAGAATCTGTACCGTGTGCAGCAAGCAGTGTACAAATGTTTGGCAATCTCGTGAGTACTTTCCAGCCTTATTAAGATATCAGATTGCAAAGCCACTACTTATTTAAAACATAGGAATCTGGACTACAAAATTCTCAAACATATTGTCAAAAAGGTCGTAAAAAAGTGTCTATGAATTATATGCCACTGAATACCTTTTCTAAAGAGAAAATTGTTAATGTTGGTACTAAATTAATATTCAAAAAATTTAATTTAAATTTATTAAAGTTATTTCTAATTTTTGTTATTCTTTAAAACGACATTAAGATGATCAAAACCAGACTGACTTGCATAAAATAAGTAAATTATTAATTAAAATATTAAATATAAGTTTAATTAGAAAAACATTAATTGTTCACAAAAAAGTGCTTTGAGTAAAAATTTTTTTTTCTATAGCACAATTTTATTTTGTTTTAGTTTTTATTAAATTTCAATTAATCATTTTGTTTTTATTTATAAATTATTTATATAATTTACAATTCAATAAGTTAAATAACTTAGTATTTTTTACTGGCTTGAAAAGAAGTATCATATGATAACACTTCAATATTTATTATATATTATACTAGGGGCCCCTGTTGAGTAATTATATTTCAATTTGTAGTCAAATTTGAAGTTTAAAAAAAAAAAAACAGTAATTTACGTACTGACATAGACTTCGCACGATATAGCAGAAACCACTCGTGTTTAATAAAAAGTTTTGTGGTTAGTAAGTTTTATTTAGGACATATAAATACACGTCCCTCATATACTGTTTCGCTTCCGATATATTCCCTATAGTAAGTGGCATTTAGTGGATAAAATTAATAAAAATAAAAAATGTTGTCATTAAAGAGGTATTAACATCATATACATATTTTTAACCAAAACTATTATATGATTACTATAAATGACCAAAATATAGAAAACAATAATTTGAGACAGTTACTTAAAAAAATTAATAGAATAAATTTCCTTTAATTATGTGTAAAAATAATAAGATGTTGAATGACACAAAATGACTATATTTTATTTAAAAGTTTGAATATTATAAAACCAAATAGAAATTTTTATGACCCGTATGCGCATTTCGGTCGTATATACAACTTGTTTACATATTAAGAGTTCATGAAGAAGAAGCGAAATAAAATGAACTGCGCAGGTCCTTAAATGCTTATCAATTACAATTATAAATGCTATAACTCTATTATATATAAATGAATTGGCCAGTCATATGAATAATTCAACTGATTTTTTTTTGTTTTTGTTGTTTTTATATTTTTTATTTCAGATGAATTTGTTTTGTTTTTGCCTCTATTTGACATAATATGCACAATGTACATTATATTCACTGCAAGTGATTCTAATAAGTGATTTGTTTGCTTTTGTTTATTATTTTAATAAAATCTCACATCTACATAATGTATTTGCTGAATAATAAAATCATATGAGTAAAAAATTTCCAACTGTGTGCGCATTATTGTTTTATATACAACTTATTTATATATTTGGAGTTCATTAAAGAGAAGCAAAATAAAATGAAAAGGTGTCTACTGTGCAGGTTCACTAAATGCTTGTCAATTATAATTATAGATATTATTTTATAGGTCGCATTGAATTCTACGTTTTATTCTTCTAGTGCCTGGGTCACTCATAAGATTGTTTTCCAGGATGTTTGTATGTATTTCTAATTTACTTTTGTACTTTGAGCAGTATTTTGATATTTCATCATGTACTGAAGGAACCTGCAATTGAGGTTGAATAATTTACTTAAAATTTGTCCGGACAACTTTTTTAACCAATCAAAAAAATTTATTTTACCAACACATACACAAAAAATTGTCTCCGAAAAACTTTTCTTAATTAAAAATATTTTTAACTTTTGGCTGAAGGCTGCAGTAAAATAAAAGGATAGATTTATAATTATTTGATAAATATTTATTGCTATCTCGATTTTCATGTGAAGACATTCACATCTAGAATTTCAAATGTTTTTGAATAAAATTAGAATTTCAAATTTTTTATTTTATATTTTTTAGTATAGGTTTATTATTTGTTTCGAACATGTTACTTACATTTTTTTTATTATTATTTATTTATTTCGAGCTTAATTCAAGCAAGTTACAATAAATCATACTTAAATTAAATTTATAAACTAAAAATTAAACATTCAAAAAAGAATTAATAAAAAAAAATAATAATTAAAAAATAAAAATTAAAAAAGCTTCAATTAAGAAAATAGGTCAAAGATTCATCAAAAAAATCAGTTACACAAATACAGATTATTTTTTAATGATTATTTAGTTAGGGAAAAGTTAATATGGAGTTTGTATGCATTGCAAAGAGACATCATCCTATTAATTGGTTCATATTTACCATAATTAGTCCGATGGTACTGCAAGTTAAACATATTAGCAGTTCTTAGTCTAGAATGGGAACAATAATTAAGTTTAGCAAACAATTGGGGAGACGAAATTTTGCCTTTACTTAACTCAATTAGAAATACAATATCAGCAACTTTACGCCGTTTTTCAAGGGTATTAAGATTAATTGAATTTAATCGATGTTCATAAGGAGGTAATCTTAAAGGAAGAAGACGTAAAGCATATCTAAGGAATTTTCTTTGAACCGATTCAATTCTATCTATGTGAACACCATAAAATGGACACCAAACCTGACTAGCATATTCTAAATTAGGTCTAACCAAGCAGGTATAGAGGGATTTTAATGCATACGAATCTTCAAATTCTCTAGCCCAACGTTTAATAAAACCGAGCATAGAATTGGCTTTGTTTAAAATATCTGAATAATGGAGATGGAATGAAAGCTTAGTATCGAAGAGTATTTCTAGGTCTTTAATTGATGTAACCTTTGGAATACTTTGGCTGTTAAAAGAATATACATAAGAAATTGGGCATAATCGTCGTGTAAAAGTAATATAAGCACATTTATTGACATTAAGCTGAAGATTATTATAGGAACACCAATTATAGAAACGATTCAGATCAGCTTGTAACCCTAATACATCCTCTAAATTAACAATTTTTTTATAAATTTTCATGTCATCGGCGCAAATTTTAATATGACTATTAATTAATAAAGATGAAAGATCATTAATAGAAATAATGAAAAGTAAAGGACCGAGATAACTCCCTTGAGGCACACCTGTGGGAGCTTCGAACTCAGTGGAAATTGACGATCTAAACGAAACACAATAACTACGACCAGAAAGGTAAGAATGAACCCAATTAATAAAGTAACTAGGAAATCCTAATTTATTTAACTTAAAGATGATAATGTTATGTGGAAGCAAATCAAAAGCTTTGCTGAAATCTGTATATATTACATCCGTTTGAAGCCCATCTTCCATCATGTTATTAATAAAGGTAGATGTTGACTAAACAAGATTAGTAACAGTAGATTTAAGCTTTACAAAGCCAAGTTGAAAAGGTGATAAGAAACAAGTAAGAAACAAAATACAATAAGTTCAAATGGTTTAGGTAAAGAAGAAAGTTTAGCAATTGGACGATAATTACTTACATTATTTTTTAGATTTTTTTTGTGAACTGGTCTAATTAGGGCAGTTTTCCAGATTGAAGGAAAGATACCAGAAGTTAAAGAAGAATTGAATAATACAGAGAGAGGACCACATAGTGAAGAAGAACATTTATTTAAGAATAGGTTAGGGATGCCGTCAGTACCAGGACTAGGATTATTATCAAGTTTTAATAAATAATTGAGTATCATATTAGTATCATCTAATATTCATCTTACATTCATTAAATAGATTTAAGAAAGCATTATATAGTCAATGTTATTATTGCTTTTAATAAATTTACGCCAACCGGCCGAGCTTTATTTTTCTTATTTTTTAACTTTTTAAGGTTTTTGGTAAACCAAGGTGGACTAGATTTGTCACTATTGTCAATAACTAATGGAACATATTGTGAAATAGCAAATTGAATAGTTTTATAGAAATGATTAACTGCGACATTTAAATTAGAAGAGGTCATAAATGAAAAACATAAGAACTTAGTTAGTTATTAATATGGTCAAAATTAGCTTTAAGAAAATTAAAATGATAAGAAAATGCTGAATCAACTTTGGGAAATGAGATAAGAATGCAAAAAGAAAAACAAATAGGAGGATGATAATCATCAATTTCAACCAGTTCAAATGGAAAATTAATGATGTTAAGATTATCCCAATTTGTCGTAAATAGGAGATCTAATTGCCTACCGCGATTATTACAAATTGGAGATATCTGTTGAAAATTAAAGGAATTAAAGGAGTCGATTACAAAGTACTCTGTTTTACTAACCATTTTTCAGAGACAAGCAAAGTGATATATTTCATTTCTTCGAATATAACAATGTATCCGTTTTTTTTAATAAAAATAAAATCCGCGCATGTAAAAACATTTTTAAACGTCAAACTTTTTTGACTGACATAACAAATGTCAATCCTTCGCGCATTGCAAGGATATCACAAAATTTTCTTTGGTTGAATTTGTGTTTTTATTATAGTATAAAATAAAATTGTCCGGACATTCGTTCATGAAAATGAAATCAACCTTTACAATACCAATGCAACAGTACCCATGTTGCTAATAAAAAAAAAATGTAAAATAATAGGCAATTGGTATTACGAGATTTTATATTACAAAATCTTTCAAATAATTTCAGAACTCATAATTCATTACCTTGTCTTACTTTTGAGAAATAAATTTCCGAAAAATGAACCTCTAATTTAGATTAAGATATACAAATTAAGACGAATCCATAAAATAAGTCACCAAAAAAAATGTTTTTAAATTAAGAAAATTAAAAAAATAAAAACAAAAAGAAAAAATTGCTCGAATTATATTTCGTAATAAATGTTTTTCCTTCAAATTTTTATTTTCTTTTTCTTTTTCATTTTATTGAAACAATTTACCTAGCCAAAAAAAAAAAAAAAACAAAAACAACAAGAAAAAAGATTTGGAAAAAAAACTTAACTTTTTAAATCCGATTTTTATCTCTAATGACTCTAAAAGAAAAAATTAATCTACAAATTTTTACGTTTTAATTTTTATATATTTTTTTTTTGTTTTTCTTTTTTTTTTTTTTTTTTGGAAAAAAGGTCACTTTTATTCTCTATTATAGTAAAACAGAGATGTGTAGTTTGCTTGTTTATTTTTGTTTTGGTAAGGTTGATAATAGTAAAAAAAATAAATAACAGAGCAAAAAAAAAAGAAAAACAAAAAGAAAATTGTGTATTACCATCGTAGTTTGAATGAAGGTAAACGCGTAGATAAAACTTAACTATATATTATGTTTTTTTTTTTTGTTGTTGTTGTTACTTTTATTTATTATTTTTTTCCCTTTTTGAATATTAAAGGGATTTTTTTTTAATTGTGTTGAAATTTACCATTCTAATTTGTCCCCTGTATATAGAAGGCTTTTTATATTGTCTATAATGATACAAATATAAAGTTAGATATGGCAAATAATACCTGTTAGGTTGGGTATCAAATTTATTTCGTCGTTTTAATTTTTTTTTTTTTTTTATTTAGTAGTTTATATTGTAAAATGCTTGCTCCCTCTTAATGCTTACTAACAATTCATTCGAGAAGATCATTATCTTCGATTTTTTTAATATATATATATATATATTTTTTTTTTTAGTTTTAGGGTTTAATTTTTTTTAATGGTTTTAGGTATTATAATAGGTTTAAATTAGCATTTTATTGTGGTCGGATGCCATAGATCTTAATTTTTTTTTCTTTAGAACCATTTTTGTAAAAAAAAAAACAATAAAAATTGTTTTGAATGAAAATTTTTTAGAAGTTAAAAAAGCAAAATAGTATCTAAATATTTTTAACCTACTTATTTGTGTGTGTGTGTGAAAAGTAAAGTTTAATATGTAAATTTTAGATAAAAAAATGTTTGTATGAAAATAAATAAAAGTTAAAAATTTACACTATCAATAGTAATTAATAATGTGTTTTTTTATTAATTTGCTTTAAAAGCTAGATGTATTTTAATAAAAATAATTTACCTATCAACATATTCAGAATAGAAATAGTATAATTTTGGTTTGAAGAAATTTTATATCCAGTTGGTTTTAATACAAAACACAGCCTGGCGGTTTCTCCAAAAATTGTATTTAAGAGTTTATATTAATTTGAAATACTATAACCATAATACTTCATCCTTTACATAAAGTAATTCAATTTGTAAATATATAATTGACTTAAATTCAATAGTTGGTCTTAATATTCAGTGTTAGATTCAGTAGAATAATTACATCTTTTCTATTAAAGCAAATTAACAAATATCAAGTTATTAAATTTTACAGTCTAATGATATGAAATGTATGGAGTTGTATTGGTTTAATATTTTATTGCTTACATTGTATTTTCTGACAAAAATAATCCTTCACTGATATATTTAATATAGTGCCATGAGTGTCAGACAATAAAATTAATTAAGATTAGATATAGATAGAACAGTAACAGCTTATTTCATTCAAAATTTCTTCAAATAGTAAAAATTACAAGATTGTCGGAAAACATGCAAAAACGTAATTATTTCGACGAAAATTCTGAATCCATGAAGATTATTATAAACAGTATAATTTTGTAGTATTTTTTTATTTGTCCGTTTAATTTGCGAAGGTAGTAACATAGTAAACCAACTTTACACTTTTTTTTATATTTTTGACAGTATAGCTTAGGTAGAATTACCTTTTCGTGCTTAATTAATTTAATACGGTACTGCAAATGTTTGCTACGTATTTTACTACAATATTTTTCGAGTAATTTATTTACCAAATTTCTGAATGTGAAAAGCTACTACTATTGTAAATATGAAAAGTTACTAATATAAGTTTTCTGAAAGCTACTATTATAAGTTTTCTTAAATAGCGTTGTTCCATTTTATTTAAGTTGTTACAAGATTATGTTGTTACACAATTATTTTTTATCATTTATTTTATCCCAATAACAAAGGGTACTGGACCAGGTTGAAAAATCAATAAAGCAGTGTTTTGCTTCATCGGGAATCGAACCTAGGACCTTTCAGTTTGTAATGATATTGGTTAAAGCTTCAATATGACATTCATTGGTTTGACTATTATGAAAAATTATCATTAAAATGTTCGGTGAATATCTCTTTCCCACAAATTTGAGCTTTTTCATACTGGAATGGGTAAGTATTAAAATTCAATCGTTTTGACAAATTATCATATGATTTCATATGGCTGTTATAGTTAGGACTAAAAAAAGAAACTATCCAGTTGGTAGAATAAAAAACGAAAAGAAAAATTGCAGCTGCAAACCGAAAAACAATCCAAGTTATTGGACAAATTTATAAAATAAACTACAATTACCAGTTGAATTTGTTGAAATTATTTGATTTGAAATTATTGCATTTGTTAAATATCAACAAGTCCAATAATTTCAAATTGAATAGTTATGATATTGAATTTATAAAGAATTTATGTTATATTTTTTCGTTATTCAAAACAGATCAGAAATTAAAAATTGGAAGTTAATTTTTTGTATGATTTATATGGTTGTGATATTAGGTGTCATTTTAAATGTTTGTTATATAGGCTTTAGATACTATCAGTCCGGTACTTTATAAAAAATTACAAAAACATAAATATTTTAAAGTTTCATTAAATATTTCCAGCTAAAAAAACAAAAATAATAATTTCTATAGATTTTACTTTAGTTTAGAAATGGTTCCTTTTTTATGCACCCATACTGACTTTTTAATTTTATATGCGTACACAAATTTTATACAAAACAATGATATTTATGTAAAACTCTTGTTGAAAATTCAATGGCAATGGCAAAAAACGGTTAACACCCGTTGAGCTGAAATAATATTTTTTTGTTTAATGCACACCTTCTTAATGCAAGGGTTACCAATCTATTAACTTGAACAGATTTTAAGGCTTAAATAGCAATTTTGTTTAATAAACAAATTTAGCTATATATTTTTTACACTCTTTCTCTTATCAAAAATCAGTTTTTGATGCTTGATGCATCAATCAATATTTAAAAAAACAACAAAAAAAACCTTCGAAAACAAGGTTTTATATTTTATTTTCAAAAAAAAATTTTTGCCAACACAAAACGAACCCACAGATTACAAACTTGAACAGAAAATAAAATTACTTTTTATGTTTACTGCCTATATATATATGTAATATAATAATATAAGTAATGGTAAATAATAATATACGAATACAAGTTCGGGAAAAAAATTTTTTTTAATGTTTTTTTTTTTTATTTTAATCTCATTTTTTATTTCATTCAATCCAACTTTTAATTACCGTCGAAAATAACATTTTTGATGAAATTAGCACAGCTGCATGTCACACGATAAACAATTTAGTACTTTGAATTATTATTTTTAATTACCACCCCAAACATCAAATATCAGTAAAACAAAGAAACAAAAAAAAAAACTGAATCACACACACACGGTAACACCGTACAATAGAATATATTAACGAGAATATCGTATTTTTCTAAATACAGATTTTTTCATTTTTTTTTTTGTTAACTAACATTAAACGTATAAAATAATTATTACCAAAAGAAGCGGGGTGATAATAAACAATAAGCAGTAAACAAGGAACAAAAAAAAATCTTCAAAATTCTTCTGTCAATAAACATGTCAGCTGTATGAGATCTAATAATAATAATAGTCCTGTAATACGTTGCGAAATATTTATTTTTTATTATTCTTTTTTTATTTTTCTGTTTTTTTTTTTAAATATGTACGCATATTATGAGTTTTAAATGTATTTCGGAGTTTGTAAGGAATTTAATTTTTAAAATACATAAGTAAATTACTTTAAAAAAATAAAAAGAAGAATTTTTTCATCTTCGTTGAATCTGCACCCTGCGTTTATTTGTATTTAGACATTTATTTTTTGCTCTGCAAACACCTAGAACTTAAATTCTGAATTTTTGATAGTTTTATATTCATAATACATTTTTCGTGAGCATTTCGTTCTCAACATGCAAATTTTATTATTGCTCACCGAATTAGCGATATTTTAACTTACATAATCCTAGGGTTTCCAAATATTCGGGTTTTCTGTAAACGAGACTATCGGATAATAATTATCAGAATTATCCGTCGGATACCGGATAACCGCATAAAAATAAACAAATAATATTGAACTTTAATATGAATACTTTCAATTTTTACAAATGAAATTTAAAATACATACGTTACGTAGCCAGGATCATTAAACAAAAGTGTATTTATAAGAGCGGTAGCAAAACTAAGAATAGATTTTTGTTGGACCATCATTTGCTGAAGATGGGTCAACAAGACATTTTATTAAACCCGTAATGTTGTAATTTTTCCGAGATTCATTGCGACTTTGACCGCAACCTGCAACAAATCCCGGTTTATTTCTGAATTTTAAATAATATAAAATACCTTCAGCACTAAAAATATTTGCGTATTTCCGACTTAATTATTCAACTGCTAGTTTTATAGGCTGTACACTGCAAAATTTTTCTACACTTGTCATTTGTAAATACACTGCAATGGCAGCATTGTATTTTCAAACAAATTTTTTTTGCAGTTTTTGTCAGTTCTTAATAAACAAACATACTTCATATTAGTTTTAAGTTAGAACTGTATTTTCAAAAAAGCCCAGACTGACATTTTTCATTAGCTTCAAGTCAATTCTATCCTTCAAATAATAAGAATTCAAATCTTTTAAAGCTTGTGAAATTGACGTTTTCAGCTTCAAAAACGTTTCTATCATTGGTGAAATTTAGTTCCATCGCATTTCTTTATGTCCAGCAGTACTCCATACTCATATTAGAATTCATATTTAACATGATTTTGCAGAATACAATTACGTACAAGAAAATATCTAAAAAAGCATACAATTTTCCTGACTAGTTTCAACTGTTCAAAAATAGTGATATTTTCCACTTCACAATTTTCGATCCCAAAATTGTCAACATCTTCTGCATGTAATGTTTAAACAGATTCATGCTTTTTATAATAATAATCACAAACACCTAAGTGTACAGGGTGTTCCAGAGCATGCGTATCAGCTTTTTAAGAGGGGAAGGAGCATGGCGAACATTCCTTAACATAATTTTCTTATTTTTTGATGTAGAATCTGAATTTGCATTGAAAAGTACCCCTTCCCATTTGAAAATCTCGATTTCGGCCAATTTCGGTTATATTTGATCTTAAAAAACCGATTAGCGGTCCTTTCCAAAAGTTGAAAATATAACCAATCGATAGAGCACCCTCGATTTAGTTAACAAACTTTTTTCTAAATTTTAAAATAACGGCTTCTTAAAAAGCTGATACGCATGCTCTGGAACATCCGGTATACTGTGATTTAAACATATTATAATTAGTTCAGTTTGGCAAGTTCTACAGTTTACTCTAATATCATTGGAGCATCATCATACCATCATGAGTAGTACATACGATATCACTTCCGAAATTAATGTTGAACTATAGTATTCGCCCGCTTCTTCGAAATTCGAGGAAGTTTCATAAAAAATCGGACCCAATTTTATTATGAATATATTATAATTTCATTAATAGCTTCAATTTATTCTTGATGGCACTATGTTTTTTTTTCATTGATTTATCTTAGACAACAACCATATTTGTGATATTTTATTTAAAAAAAAAAATCAAATTTGAATTTAATTCTGGCAAGAAAAAACAGAACTATGTTCATGGGTGAGTTGCGACAATTTGATAAATTAAAATTTTTGTATGTATGAAGTGAAATTTTAAATTGAAATTTCTAATTCAAAATTAATGAAGTTTGAAAAAATATTTGAATTCGCTACGTCTCCTTTTCATATATATATCATTTAAAAGAATAGTAACGAAAAAATCGGTTGTGAAATGGTTCATATTTATATGTACTGTAATTTTGTCAATTGTTTACAGATTAAATATAACAAGGGCTACCCAATTGGACTACATTTTTCTCGATTTAGTTACCAAAACGCTTAAAATGGTCACTTTTTAATTTTGGGCTAAATTGAGCTTCATTTGTTTTACTTAACATTTGTTCAGAACAATATTCAGAACTTATCAGAAATGTATAAAAATAATTTCTATTATTTCCTATTAATTGTGATTATGCCTTTGTTAAATGACATGGTTAAACTTTGTTTATTTATTCTCAATCAACTCCGAATGCTTTCATAAGAATTAGACTAAATACAATAATAAACCAAATGTTTGGTGTATTAACTTTTCACCCTTACAAAAAATATTAAGTATGTGCAATTCGAAAATAATGAAGAAAAAAGGGTTAAATTTTCTCAAAATTTAGGCTACTCGTCCTAATAAAAATCTAGCAACCCAATAACAATAAATATATTAATTTCCTTTTTTCCTTTTCATTATGTATAGAATGTTGAGTTGACGCTCTATTAGCCGATTTATGAGCTTAATGTCAACAGCTCCAGCATGAAAAAATAAAAAAGCTCTAATTTTCATGCTTGTTATCATCATTAAAAAAATACAACAGCTAAAAAAAATGCAAAACAGAAATTAATCAAATGTAATTCAGCTTACACAGGACATAGTGAAAAATGTATAATAATAAACCTGTATGATATGATTAATAGAACATATGTACATATTACATTCGTACTACATATAGTATATTTTTGTAAAAAATTATCAGCTGCTGCAAAAAACAACAAACATTTCAACCATTATTTTACGGATCAGTATTTATCGCCTTCTTCTTATTTATTCCACTAACTTTCCTTTTTGAAAATCAAATTCAATTATTATTTTCTTTAAAATATTATTAAAAACATTTAATACATAACGGATATTACTTAACTATTCCTGTAATACAAAACGGATGATGATTTTAATAAGCTCTTGCGAATATTACATATATGTATGTGTGAACCGAGAAAAATAAAATAAAAAATAATTACGACAATGAAATAAAATTCTATTACGTTTTTGGTTTTTTTTTTTTTTTGTATTAAACGTTATAATACCGTCATGGGCAATCGCGCCTACTATGTAATCACCTTGTATCATACAATAGTGTTCATTATAAATTGTTTTTTTTTATCGCAAATACAGAAAAAAAAATTTTCTCGGTTAAGGAAAAGGAAATCACTTTTTGTTTTTTGTTTTTGTTTTTTTTTTTTTGAATTTATTCTATGCTAATAGTCGTTACTCGTACAATATAATAAATTTATATATCCTTCCCGTGCAAATAAGGAAATATAAAAAAAATATATAATAATCTCAAGAGGATAAAAAATAATGTGTGCGTTTTTATATAAATGAAGCTTATACAAAAATTAATTTGGCCTAAGGAGAAACTGGTGATATTGCAGGGTCCAGATACTCTTGAAAGCTCGCAATTAACATAACATAAGGCTAAAAAAGTTAATTGGAACCTAATTTGGTTTTAAAAAGACTTATACAAATTTTATTATACAATTTTGTATGTGATTTCGGATACTCTATATTGAATGCACTTCTATAGCTATTACTAATCTGACTCTTCGACACTAGTACATGATTATGAACAGGATATGGTTAAAAGTAAATTTATGTTATATAATTTTATATCTTACATAATATAAGCAGTTCAGATAGCAATCTATTTATCTATCAATCTAGTTAATATATTTTCGGCCTTTCCACATAACGTCATGTCATACCCAAAAAAAAAACAAACATATTAGAATTTATAGCAATTGGCGATTTTGGAAAATTTATAATAGAATTTATGTTTTTAAGTCTATTCTAAAAGTTATCACTTTTCTAGTTTATCACATTTTTCTGTTGTCAGTATAACTGTACAAGTTCCAATAATAACTGATTTTTTCTAACAACTGTTTCAAAGAAATGCTTTCGAACAATAACGATATGTTTGCTTACATCATTATTTTTTTAGAAATTCGAGGATGTCCATAAAAATTCGTAGATATTCAAATTTGTTATAAATTGTTTTCCATCATTTCAATTTATTCTTGCCACTATATAGGTCTTTTTTTATTGGTTTATCTTAGACAACAACCACATTCATAATAATTTATATAAAAAATAAATAGTTTTAGTTTTAATGCTGGTGAGAAAAAGAGGAAACTTTTTACTCTGGCGCATGGATTTGTAAACTCTATGTATTTTGTTGAATTTGATAAATATATTTGTATACATACACATCCGTTGAAATTTTAAATTGAAATTTTTAATTGAAAATTAAAAATATTTAAAAAAAAAAAATATTTTCTCTACTTCTTTTTTTAAATATCCATAATTTAAAAGAATAATAATGAAAATCGGTCCTGAAATTGTTCAGATATTTGTATTTATATCTTACAAACATCTTTTAGACAACAATAATGATAGCTTAATAGAATCAAATCTTTTAAAATTTATTGAACTCTTGCAACTGCAGTAAATAAATAACTAGGAGCCCCTGTTGAGTAACTATAATTTAAGTTGAAGCCAAATTTAAAGTTTTTAACATAACAGTAATTTACGTACTGACATACACTTCTCACGTTATAGTAGAAACCACTCATGCTTTCATAAAAATTTAGAAGTAAGTTTTAAAGAAAGAGGTTAGTAAGTTTTATTTAGGAAACATAAATACTGCTCCCTCATATACTGTTTCGTTTCGACATATTCCTATACTAAGTGGCATTTAATGGATAAAATCTCTAAAAATAAAATATTTTTGAATTAAACAGGTATTAACATCATATACATATTTTTAACCAAAACTATTATATGATTACTATAAATGACCAAAATATAGAAAACAATAATTTGAGACAGTTACTTAAAAAAATTAATAGAATAAATTTCCTTTAATTATGTGTAAAAATAATAAGATGTTGAATGACACAAAATGGCTATATTTTATTGAAAAGTTTGCATATTATAAAACTAAATAGAATTTTGACCCGTATGCGCATTTCGGTCGTATATACAACTTATTTACATATTAAGAGTTCATTAAGAAGAAGCAAAATAAAATGAACTGCGCAGGTCCTTAAATGCTTGTGAATTACAATTATAGATGCTATAACTCTATTATATAAAAATGAATTGGCCAGTCATATGAACAATTCAACTGATTTTTTTTTTGTTTTTGTTGTTTTTATATTTTTTATTTCAGATGAATTTGTTTTTTTTTTTTGTTTTAATTTGACATTATGTACAATGTACATTATGTTCACTGCAAGTAATTTTATAATAACTGATTTGTTTGTTTTAGTTTTTTATTTTAATGAGAACTCACATATACATAATGTATTTGCGGTGGCCTATTTCATAAAAATTGACAGGTGACAATTTTACAAAATTGTCGCGATTGTCCGACATTTTTTTATACATAAATTTACAGATGACCAAATTGTCATGACAAATTTTGTAATTTATAAATTATAAAATTTTTCATCATAATTTTGTAAATTATAAATTACAAAATTTGTCATGACAATTTTCTAAATTATAATTTATAAAATTGTCATGTCTATTTTGTAATTGTATTTATTGACAAATATTGCACTACTTGATATACGAAAAGGTAATTTCTACTTAAGTTATTGGCAATTTATAATGGGCGCTACGATATAAGTTCCATTGAAATAACTTCTATATTAAAATTAACAATATTTTGTCGAAGTTATGTCATTTTTAATTTTAATAAATTTCTCGAACTTATTTCATTATGAAATTAAAATAAATAAATTAACAATGAAATAAAGTCGAAAAAAAAATCAAATCTTATCGAAGTTATTTCAATCGATAAAATTTGTAGCGCCTTTATAATGCAATGAAAAATTAAATTTACAATTTTACATATTTGAAATCGTGTGTCATGAATTGTCCGACAATTATAACAATTTTGTTAAATACAATTTTATTTTTGGTTTCATAACAAAATTGACATAAAAATTACTGTGGACAAACCTTGACAAATTTTGTAGGTTTTACCTTTGTTTATGAAACAGGAATTGACAATTTACAATTTTGTCCATTTTATTTTAAAGCAAAAATTTGACATTTGTCGACCTATAATTTACAAATTTGTAATTTACAAAATTGTCACCTGTCAATTTTTATGAAATAGGCCACTGGATAATAAAATCATATGAATAAAAAATTTTCAACTGTGTGCGCATTATTGTTTTATATACAACTTATTTATTATATTAGGAGTTCATTAAAGAGAAGCGAAGTAAAATGAAAAGGTGTCTACTGTGCACGTCCTTAAATGCTTGTCAATTATAATTATAGATACTACATGTATTATGTAAAAAGCGAGCGTAATTACTTTGTAAGCCTTCTGATGATGGTGCTATAAAATAACCGAAATCGATTAAGATATTCAATAAAATTCACGAAACATACCTAGACTTTTAAACTTTATTTTTCAAAAAAATATTTCGCAAAATTGGTACAAAATTAAAAAAAAATTGATTTGTATAAAATAGAAACCACATGAAAAGTGTAGTAAGTCTACTAAGCCCGGTATAGTAAAATATAAAAAAGAATAATATTACAAATTATTTAATTGGAGTATAAATGGAGTATAAGTGGACTATAAGATACTGTTACCATGTATTTTGTTAAATATATGGTATTGATTTATTAATTTGTAATAATATTGTTCTAATTTGAAACTGAGACTCAAATCAGCTGATCGCTAAGCTTTAAAGTTAAATTTGTGTATTTGAATAAATGTAAATTTTTTTTATGATTTTAATATCCAATTTTTTTTTTGTTTTTTTTTTTTGTTCTTTCTATAATTATTTTTTTTTTTTTTATATTTTATTTACGCAGGAAACTTAAATTTATGACGAATAATAACGCGATTTAACTGATTACACGCAGTAGTAGCACAAACCTAAAACAATTTTAACATTTTATAATTCCATTTCAACTGTTATGTTATTATTTTCATCACCACAAACAAAAAAAAAGTAAAAGAAAAAATTTCAACAAATATAATACGAAAAATTTTAAACATTGCCCAATCATAGGATATCTTAGTTGTACATCTTATAAAAATATTTTCTAAAGAATTGCACAATTTTCAAAATAAATTTAGGCTATCGCTATCAATTACTTTATTATTCTTTTTAAATTTTAATTTCTTAAAAAACGATAAAAATTTCAAAATTTTATGTGAAAAGCTTCACATCTATTCATAAAAATAACAAGTGAGTAACTTACTTTTCATTATATCATAGTTTAATTTCATTTAAAAAATCAAGTTGTATTCCGACTTAATCTTGAAAAAAAATGTTATATTTTTTAGATAGAAAAAAATCATGAAAAAAGCAGGGAAGAACAGGGAAGTGAAGTACGACTTCACATCGGAAATAAAACCTCCTTGGCTTCCTGAAAATTAAATTAATATTTTAGACTAACCGTTAATCGAATTTTGGTGCTATCACTTAAAACAGCTTTCATGACAAAAAATCCCATTAGGAATTACTGAGAGATCAAAAATGTTAAACGAACACAGGTCGAACACTTTCGTTTGTTTAAATCGTCCAACAAAGTTTGATGTTGATTGTAAGCTAAGCACGAAAGTTTTTCATTCTAGACATGTTAAGAAAGATGATAAGATGTTTTATGCAAACGTAGAACAGTTTTTTTATGCAAACTTTTATGATAGGAATGTCTTATGCCTTAAGATCTCTATAAATATAAGCATTGCAAACTAAGCAGTGGGCTATCGCATAAAAATTGACAGGTGACAATTTTACAAAATTGTCGCGATTGTCCGACATTTTTTTATACATGAATTTACAGGTGACAAAATTGTCATGACAAATTTTGTAGATTTTACCTTTGTTTATGAAACAGGAATTGACAATTTACAATTTTGTCAATTTTATTTCAAAGCAAAAATTTTACAGTTTTCGACCTGTAATTTACAAAGTTGTCATTTACAAAATTGTCACCTGTCAATTTTTATGAAATAGGCCACTGCTTGTATATCAGTAAAGAATAATGAAAAAAAATATAAATATAACTTATATACGTTAACCGAATCTCGTACTTCCTGATTAATAGTTCAGAATGGATTTAATATTTGATTGTAGATCAAAACTTTGTACCTTAGATGTGCGCTAAATTAACCAATACAACTGCTTGTATATCAGTAAAGAATAATAAAAAAAAACATATATATAACTTATATACCTTAACCGAATCTGGTACTTCCTGATTAGTAGTTAGATAATATCGTTTCACGACTACCCATAATTTTTGAGCTTTCTATTTTATTCACGGCCAATTTCACTAGTATTTTTTATATATTTTGATAGACATCATCAAAGTAAATTCAATTAATTGAAGGTGAGCAACAATTCTACAATATCTTATAAACATTTCTCCATTATTTATAATAGAAGAAAAACAAAAAAAAACAGAATCATAAACTTGTCCTTTTCCTGCTTTATTTTTCACTCTACCTACCTTTCTTGCTCACTCTACAATATTTTTTTATAATATTTATCCTGCTAAATAATTTTTTTTATAGATATGGGTTTTCTTATCGCAACTTTGGTATGTCGTTATAATTCCTATTTTCTTAATTTTGTTATTTTTTTTTTTTTTTATCTCTGTAGTCCTTTTTAGTATATGTATATATAAAAATATTTTCTTTTTGTGTTTTTCATTTTTTTTTTTTATTTTTTTTAAATAGTATATGATATTATAAAAATAAAAATGAAATTGTATAGAAGGGACATGTCAAAGAAATTAAATGTCCTGATAAAAAAATAAACGAAAAGTAAAACAAAAAAGAAGGTAAAAATTAATTTTGATTTTTTTTATATATATATATAGAATAAATTGGGTACACAAAAATCGACATATTCAAGAAAAAAATAAAATAAAAATAATTTTTCGTGTCCGTTACCGTTTTTAATAAATAAAAGGTGATTTTTGTTGGTATGTAAAAAAGTGTGCTAATATAAAAAAAAAAAATATTTAAAAATCAAATTTCGTATTAAAAATATTCAGAAATTAGACCCGATTTTATTTTGTATTAAACAATTTTTTTATTTAGTTTTTCTAGCGTTTTTATTTCACTTTTCAATACAATTCTAATCACAATAGACTTTGTGTTAGATTCTGATTTTACATTCATATCTCGTATTTATAGGAACTTGTTTTCCAGCGTTCCAGGAAAATATTCGACTATTTTCACTGTTATTCATATCTGCTTTCAAAAACAAAACCCTATAATTTCGAGCGAGAACTTCAGAGGTATTCCAGCTAATTCAACCACCCCCTATATTCGAATTATTTTCTTTCATTATTAAGTTCAATTCTTCCAAACATCACTGTGTGTTTTTTTTTACTGTTTCTTTCTTTTATTTGTTTTTTTTTTGTTTTTATTCATTTAATTTTTGATTTTTTTTATATTACTTATTTTCTTCATCAATGCTGCCGGAATTAATAGTACAAAGTGATAAATTAAAATGCAAATTCAGTTCTTGTTTTCTTCATTCATCCGTTGTTTTTTATTACCCATCATAAAAAAACGATTCAATTTTTTTTTTACTTTTATTTTTAATTTTCCTATTACTTTCAAATTTCTTTTTTTACCTTAATTTTCTTTTTATATTTTGATTTTGATTTTTATATTTTGTTTTGTTTTTTTTGTTTTTTTTTTCAGTTTTACTTAGGCCGGACATCATTTACGATGATTGCTGACACATAAAATTTAACGAAAAATGAGAAGAAAAACTAATGAAAAATCTATCAAGAGTGAAATTTGTATAAATAAATGTTATATAAATTATGGCACAAATAATTGTAGTTGATGTCAAAAGCAACTATAAAATTTGTATTACTGTTATAAATTAGCGAAGAAAAATTGTGAGAGACTGCAAAAAAATCGTGTTTTAAAATTTTGAGAATTTTGAATTGTGACAAGACAAATCCGGTGACAATAAGCTTTAAATTAATTTTAGAAGTTAGAAAAAAATGTTATTATAATTTTTAAAAATCTGATTAAAACCTTAATGACAGATTTTTCAAATTATTATTGTAGTGCATCAATTTTGCAAAGACAGATTTTCTAATAACTGACATAAGATGGACTAATATATAGCTGCAACAGTATTGAATATTATGATTCCCATTGTCCTTTAGTATCATCATATATAATAATAGAGTTAGTGTTGTCAATATTTCACCTGAAAATTATTCAATCTACTCACCAAAAATAAGAGAAAATAAATCATCACACCACGACCACACCTACACCAGTACACCATTCTATTTATACAAATTTCAAGAGAGTTCCTAGCATAGGTTACATAGGAGTTTTATTTTCATCATTAAATGTAGGTAGGTACTTATATTAGATTTAAACTTTTCCGGGAGGGGATCGCTCCCCCATATCACCTTAGCCGCAAATGGGCTTATTTGTGATAACCCGTTTTTATTAGTTATTGAAACTAGTGTTTGAGTAATTAAGAATTGTTCTTCAATGATATGCTGGGTAGCTCCCATTGTTCGGGGAACGCTGTTCCCAAGTGGCTAAGTCTGCTGCGAGTGAGCCTAGGTAGGTACTTAGGTTATGTATAGTTATAGACAATGTAATGTGTATCGTAGTAAGTTGTAAACAAAACTATTATTGTTTTTTTTTTATACCTATTTATTGATAGTGAAAAATATCAGTATATTTAAATCCCTTATCTGGTAAATTTAACTTGAATTATAATGAAGAAATAGGGGTCTCTAGTCTGATTCCATTTTGATAATGTTTTTAGTTCCAACTTTAGTTTTGAAGAACGTCGTTATTTTTTAAGTTACAGAACACAAAGTATGATTTCCGAAAAACCCAATTAAGAAGTGTTAGGTTTTCAACATTTGGGCTATATTTCTTCAAGACAATAATAATTTTTTTTTCGGCCCAGATTTTTGGAAAATATTCATTGAAAATCATATATTCATGAATATCAAATACATTGAAAAACAAACGCAATTCAATCAAAAAAAATTCAATGGAAAGCATTGGGTGTGACAATTCTTTATTCAACATCAAAAATTATCTAATCTCGAAATTAAATTGCTTATATCTTTACCTACAGCCTGAAAAACCAAATTTAACTAAATAAGTATCAAGAGTTAAGAAGCAGTAGAATTAGTAAATAAAAAATGAATTTTGACAATTTTGATCGATTAAATTATTTTATATTAAATTTATTTTATATATTTTGTTACACATTATATACACTATTATTAGCCAAATTATTGACTCAAAGATTCTGATTTAGTCGAATAGCAAAAAATAGAATTATTTTTGTATTTCAAAATATTTATTTATTTTTCTCATCTTAATACTAAATTATAAACAATATTGTTGGTGACACCATAGTGTGGTGACACCATAATGTGCATGAACAAAAAGATGTGATGGTTTTCCAACTCGTGAACACGCTACATATATGATATAATTGGCCATAAGAAAAACACGAATTTTCTAGATCCAATCCGCATTATTTCATTGTCTATCCTTGCGGTTTATTGATGGTTATCGCAAATGTCAAACGTATGGATAAACTGTAATCGCTTGAACTAAAAAGACACATCGTTGGGTATTATTGAAATATGTTGCAATTTTTCCCTTGGAATTTTCGGTTCAATGAGATTTCGCATATTTTTTTTTAAATAACTAATCTCGTTCCATTGCAAAGTATTGGTGCATTTAGATTTCCGAAGTAAAATAATTGGTGAACCAATTTTCGGCCGTGAATTATGTGGTGGAATTCCTGGTAAATCGAGTGGGATAATTTACGTTTTGATCTACCACTGTGTCAATTGATTTAAACAAAATTAATTCGCTAGGCTTCCTGTATTTTAAAATTAATTTCATTAGCATCAACATTTTTAGCAGCCAAAATCGCTCGTTCGGTTACTAAATTGATGGTTACGATAATTGTCGCTTATATTAAAAAATACGCTTTTTATCAATGTATTTCTCGAATCCATCATCAATGTTGCAAAAATTTTCTGGAAATTTGATCAATTAGTTATTTCCTTGGAGAGGAATTTTCCCATATCCAATATATCCAGCAATAAATGTAATAAATTATTGTTTTTAAAATACTTCAGCAGATTAATCGTTTTGGATGAATGGATGATAACATACAATGTTTGTATTAAGTTGAAAATTATGGATTGTTCGCCACAAAAAAGATGATTTCAAACATGCGACATTCAAACAGATCTGAAACAGACGTTTAACGCGGAATAACTGGTAATGTTTGCCTAAAATCTCCAGATAATAAAATTAGAACACCACCAAAAAGTCTGTTGTTGTCATTTGAATCTTTTCGGCTTCGATTTAATGCTTCTAGTGAATATTTACGGTCCATTGTGCATAATAATTTGACATTTTTACAGTATTTTGGCCATGTTCGATTGTTTTTTGATATTTTTGTATTTTTAGAACATGTTATGTACCAAGAGTACAAATTTTTCAGTTCATAAAAGAACTCACTGAATTAAGAAAAATTATAAATTATAATAAAATAAAAAAATAAAATAAAATAAAATAATGGTTGAGTACCAGTTTTCAGGTCTGTAATACCTTTACTTTTTGAAATATTCCTGTTGTGTGCTGGGAGTTGTTAGCTATCCTTTAAGAATTTTAGAAAACAGAAAAAGGTATGTTTAGTCATTTTTGAGGGAGTATGCAAATACCATTTTTCAAGTCTGTAATACAATTGGTTTTTGAAATATTCCTGTCGGACGCTGGAAGTTGTATGATAGCTACACACTCAGAATTTCAGAAAACTGCAAAAGGCATTTTTAGTCATTTTTGAAGGAGATCTGCAACACCTTTAATTTTTTAAATATTCGTGATGAGTGTTGGGAGTTGTATGGTAGCTATACAAACCACTCAGAATACAAACCGGTCTACAATTAGACATAAACTAAATGGTTTAAAAGTTACACAGTCACAAACAAGAGCGCTTAGAATCTTATATATCTATATATAGATTTATATATGTACATTCTGTATATACATACCTATACATATATAAACATTACATTCATATATAAATATCGAGTCGAACAAATCCACAATAGTTGACATAATCAAGCTAAGCCTTACAGAAACAGAAATATAGTATACACACAGGTATTTTTGGTAACATTTACACTGCAAACTTTCTAACAACAAATGAAAAAACTATACAGTTTCCAGAAAATAAAAATAGTGTTGTAATAACAATTTAGAAGTATACTAAAGAACTTATAGTGTGCTTATACCATAACTATTAATCAATATTATGAGATTCCGCCCTATGCCCCCCACGGATGGTGTTACAAGACAATGATGATGATGATGATGATTATTATATTGTATAAAAAAACATACCTTCGAGGGAATCGAAATACTTTAGGTTGAATGGTAATCAATGAAATTGCATTAACCTGAGATTTTTATTTCCAAAATTTGTATAGTGTCAAGCAAATAAGTTAGTAAATAAAAAATAAATATAATAACTATGCTTTGGCGAATATTATATTTAATTTTGCATACTATAACAATGTTTTGAGATGTTAATGAAATATTTTTAATTATTAAAAAAATTTTATTTTCTTTCTTCGATCTTCTAATCTTTATTTCTTTTCTATCAACATTTTAATTAGATTAGATACATAGCTTAATAATCAATTATTACTAATTTCTATATTAATGAAAAACATCAAATAATCAAATCAATTTATTCTAAGCATTTCAAATAACCATACGTGAAATTTCTACAAACAAAAAACTGTTTTTTATTGCGGAATTTATTTTAATTTTCAAAATAATACATTTTTTCATGATTAAATACAACTGATTTCCCATTTATATAAGTAGATCAAATGATTTCACCCCAAACCTAAACTCTGCTCTGCTCATCATTTTATTACCAATAAGGAAAAAATAATATAAATTCTTAAAATTAGAAAATATTAAATGCGTTTATTTTTCACTAATTTTAGATTTCAATTTAATAGATAAAAGTTATAAAAATTTATTCAGATTTCATCATAATATTACCTTTGATAGTATCTCTTACTAATAAAGAAATAAATTTATGCCAAAGCACGAGTAAAATGATTTCAAAACACTGTTCTTGAATTCGAATGTCGAACACAGACGAGTAAAAAGTAAAATGAAAAATATGTACATGGATATATATATGTATATATATATATATATATATATATACACTAATTCAGTTATATAAGAACTTCTAAAGTCATTTCTATGTAAATTTTATTATTTAATTTGTTTTATGTACATGCATACATACATACATACATATTTATCTAAATAAGTACTATATAGTACAAAATATTTGAAAATTTCAAAAATTATGTCTTTTTTGTGAGGATAAAAATGTAAATAAACAAATTAGGTCTCCATATAAAATACATTTCCAAAAAAAAAACAAAAATAGAATCATTTGGAATAGCTTAACATTACCTAAGAAAAAATAGATTTAATTGCAAAAAAAAATAATTTAAATAATTATTATAAAAGTAAAATAAATCTCGGCATTTTTACTTACAAATTTCAAATTTAGAATGACAACTTCTAAAAAAAATATCCTTATCAAAAAACTGTGATGGTTCCAGATTAGATAAAGAACCAGCTCACATCTATTTGCTCTTTTTGTGTCTAAATATTTGGATTTAAATATCAAAAAATTCAAACACTCCATTATTTGATTTAATATCAGATGTTTAGGCTGGAATTGATAAACATAAAAAAGTGGTTGGAATTTTCTTTGATTTAAAGAAATCATTTGATTCTGTCGATAGAAAAACATTGATATAAATACTCTATGAGTTACATTTAGAGGACTTAAGTGGTTTCTCTGATATCTTTTTAACAGAACTCTATATATGCGGAATGTGCAACTTTGAAGAGCCACTTGATGGATATTAATTAAGAAGTTATTCAGCGAAGTTCATTAGGCCCAACTTTGTTTTCATATTACATAAGTATAGCCTACTTAATTTTGGTTCATGTTTACGGATGATTTAGCTATAGTTTGTACAGAAGAAAACTTTACCAATCTGCAAAATTTTATAAACCTCGAAATTTTATTCCTAAACTGTTTGAGCGTATGATATATGACTTCTTATATGATTATTGTAAACGTTTTATTTGTGTTGAACAACACGGTTTGCCAAGAGGTAGGTCAACAACTATCAATATGGTTGACTTTGTCTCCAAGACAATGACCTCAATGGAGAATGGTTTTCAAATTAACACCATCTTTACTGACATAAGTAAGGCGTTTGACAAAATTCCTCATAGTATCATATTACTGAAGCACATAATTATAGGTTTTTCACCACATAGCCTTAATTGGCTTGAGTCTTACCTCTATTCTCGGGAATACTCAGTTTTATTTAAAACTGCGATTTCTAATCAATACTCAGCGTCTTCTGGTGTTCCTCGAAGTAGTCATATAGGACATCTTAGTTTTATAATTTCAACAATTGATGCTCCTAAAGTGATAACCTTTTCTAAACTTCTTAGTTTTGCTAATGACTCAAAGCTTTTTACTCCTATATCTTTCTCATCGGATTGCTTAAAGCTACAAAACGATATTAACAATTTCACTTCTTGATGTTCAAAAAATGGACTTGAATTGAACACTTCTAAATGCCAAGTCATTACATTTTCTAGGAGAAATTCCGCTCGGACAGTTTGCTTTCAAGAGCGAATTCTATTATAGACCTCGGGTTAACTCTTGACCCTAAACTGAGCTTTAAGCTACATTATGATAAAATAGTGATCAAAGCAAATTCTTCCTTAGGTTTCATTAAACATTGGTCTAAAGAATTTTCTGATCCCTACCTCACGAAACATCTTTATGTTACATATGTTAAGGCCTACCCTTGAATATGCCAGTCAAGTAGTGTGGTCTCCAGTCTCCAAGTGGTCTCCAAGTAGTGTGGTCTCAAGTAATGTGGTCTCCATCGACATTAACCGAATTGAATCGGTTCAACGAAAGTTTTAACGTTTCGCTTTGAGTAACTTTTCGTGGAATGATCCATTGCGACTTAAACTCCCACCATCGTGGAATAATCGCAGATATCTCTCTTCACCAGATCCTTTCGGGTATGACACTAGCCCCTGAAATTTCAAATTATTTGTTTGAAAGATCCAATCGGAATAATCTCAGAACCGTTGAGTTGTTCCACATTCCCTTCCACCCTACTGAATATGGTAGATTCGAGCCAATGACTAGAATGCTCCGTGAAGTAAATTCTAACTCTAGTTCTTTTGATCGTCAACTAAGTGTTTTAACTATTAAAAAACGATTACGTTTTAATGTACGTTCAACTGAGACTAACTAACAACTGTTGTTCTTTTCAGCTTTGATACTTTCGGCCTAACTTTTGGAAGTGTTTTTAATAAATGTATAGCTATTAAAATAGGTATTAGTTTTTAACTTTTACCCTTCTACTAACATTATGTATCTTTATTTAGGTGGCGGTGTTTTACCAATCCTACTGGATGATGAGTTATTGCACAATTAAATGAAGCAAGCCTTCGTCTAGTAATAGACGTTTGATGTGCTTGCTCTAAGCATAAATCTGACAGTATTAATGATGGCTATAGAAGCATGGATGAGTAAACACAAACTTACCTTAAACATTAACAAGACCAAATAATATGATCTTCAGAGATAATACATATTATATGCTTCATACTAAACTGTATTTATACAAAAATTAATTCAAGACAAGATGGATGAGTAAAGATTTATAAGGCCAAAAATAATTACTTAATATCGCTAATTAAATTAGTATTAATAAGATAATTAAAAATATTAAGCTGAATAATTGTAATATTGAAATGGTTCATCAATACAAATATCTAGGAGTTACTTATCTACTAAAAATATTAAATTGGATTCATCAAATTAAAGAACAAATATTGAAAAATTGTTGAAATATTTCAATTAATTCACAGGCGAGTGTCAAACCAAGTAAAAAAGTCGGTGTATTACAGTTTGTTTCACAGCGTCATCACATATGCTATATATGTTTGGGAAATTAGTTTTAATAAGTAAATAAATGATCTGCAAATAATTCAAAATAAAGCAATTAAACAAAATTTTGGCCACAAGAGAAGATGTCCTACCAAACATACATAGTACTCACAACATTTTGCCAATTAAACTGGCGATTAAATCCAAATTGGTTACTCACGTATAACTGATGGTCATAAAACATTTAAATACAAACATCCTAGTGAAAAACACAACAAGATCAGCAATAAAATAATGGCCCCTGTTACCATTATCACTAAAATGTGAATGAAATCAAAAATGAATGATAGAGGCAAATCGGTGTTATGAGTGAACCTTTAATTTTTTTGTTGTATTTTTTTTCAGTTAAATATTTCAAAGTTTAACAATTTATAACATAGAAAAAACTATCTATTTCATATCTATTTTGAAAAATCGAACAAATAAATTAAAAAATTAAATAAGGAATACTGTAATACTAATAAAAATAACAAATACAGATACCTATTACCATTACATCATTTTAAATCTTTTTTAGAATTTAAAAATTTGTTTCTGTTAATTTTTGAAAAATGTAAGTTGTGTAAATAAAACTGTATTTCCATAAAAAATGTTTTTATTTTTAGAAGAAAAATTAAATAAAAATAAAATAAAAGTTTACGTAAATTTTTTAAGTATTAACTATTTTATTTATCAACTTGTTTAACTTTGAATTTTTAAATTTAACAAAAAAAAATCCTTCCTATCACTAAATAAAGATTCAGTATCATTCAAGATGAGCAATAAAATAATGGCCCCTATTACCATTATCACTAAAATGTGAATGAAATCAAAAATGAATGATAGAGGCAAATCGGTGTTATAAGTGAACCTTTCATTTGAATGATAACACCGAAACAATTTCCATATAAAAATTCAATACACAATGGCAACATTTTTTTAAGTATCATTTTTGAATCATAACACCCAAAGTGAATGATACATTCACTAAAAAATGAATGATAGTGATATTAATTACATGGCCCAATATCTTCCAATATCACATTCGATGGACTAAATACTCTAAATAACAGAGCATACAAATTTTAAAATACAATCCCTAGTCAAATGAAAAATAGTAGTAGTATAAAAAAATTCTAAAGATAAAAAATGTATACTACATTATTATTAGTACATAATGAATTATTAAATTGAATATGTTTAAGTATTTAGTAAGTATACACAGTAGATTTAGTTATAGTGATATATCATATCTTTTTTTTTTTTTTAACTTTATTTAAGTGGTCTTTGAACACAATATAGGTTTTTTCAGGCCAGATCTTTACGTTATTTTTTTTTTTTTTTATTATTTTCTAATTACATATTCTATTATTCATATAATATATCATATCTTTGTTTTACTAATGTTCAATATTGAATTATTTTATAAATAAGTGAAGCTTGCTGGTACTGTTATTGTTTTTTTTTTATTATCCTACATTGTTTACATTGAATTATATTAGTTGTATATTTTGAGTTTTAGTTTTATACTGATCTATTATTTGATTATATTAATAGCGTTTCATTATGCTGTGTAAACTAACTATTTTTACACATTTTTGCACACAGCTACACTACATCTTGTTTCTACTTTCCACTAGGTGCTGAATAAATTTTTTTATGCTGAATAATTATTTAGTGTCATATTTATATCACTATAGGTCAGACTATAATTTTAAAAATATTTTTCGGTTATGTTTTGCTCATGAGCAGAAAATGAGCGTTTCTTTAATAGCCTACTCGTGACAGCTTAATGGAATGCTACTATTATATACACTCGAGCAATTGGACTCCAAATAATAAATAAATACAAAACGATTTACATTCAGTTGATTTATTTTATATTTCTTATCACAATTTTTTTTTTATTTAAACCAGTGTCTAAAACGTTACATTAAGACTAATTCAGAGCAGCTTATTTTGATACTAACATTAATACATGAAATTTACTAATTAACCGTAATGTTTAGCAGAGTTTTTGTAAAAATTTTCACATTTTGTAGTATCACAGTTTTTATGAGTTACAAAATTTTCCCAAAAATAAAATGTTTAACACATTATAACATATTTAAATTTAGTTATATATATTCTATTAATGAACGTTACCTTTAGACTGATACTAAAACAAAGTTAGATATGCATTTGCACTATATATCAATAAATACCAGGTAGGTAGATCTGCAGAGAAAAATATATTATGTTAGGAAGTAATAATCAAAACTAAGAAGCTATAACTGAATGAGTGGGCGTTATATAAGATTTAGTCTAGATTTAGTAAAACAAATTTTTAATAGAATGTATTATAAAATTATTAACGTATAAGAATATTAATATTAATATAAATGTGGTTGTCATATTATTAACATATATATGTATGTAATTCCGAGTTAAATAAAGCAAAGATGTTGAATAATTTCCGAAAGATTTTTTCAACAACCATAAATGCGATAACAGATATACCTTAATTGAGATTATATAATTATTCTCAGTTGCCATTGCAATTTTGACAAATCAGTTCTTCGGTTGGCCACCGCTCTTGTTAAAACAAATTACATATTGCATTTAGCAAAAAAAATTGCTTTTTTGAGATTGGACATGTCAATTAATTAACTTTTTTTAGAATACGTATTTCGATATTTTAGGTTTTCTGTTTTTTGTATACCTACTACCAAATTAATTGTTGCTTTCATGTTTCCAATATCATTTCTTTATTGATACTGTTAATATAGAAAATGCGACCTGTCTCATTCTAACGCATTGCTCTCTGACAGCACAACCTATATGGAATCTTCTGCTTTCAATTACCGATTATTATTACACCACTATTACACATCAATTATGTTTTCATCAATTATTGTTAATGTATTATGCTATTCTCATCAATATTCTAATCAATATTCTCATCAATATTTGTGTAAAAATCAGTTGAGATAAAAAAAATTACTTTTTGCAAATGTTCAGATAATGTTATAATGTTAATTTATAATGTAATTCCAAAAAGAACTATTTTTATATTAATTTTAATAATTATAGCAATTATTGTAACAAAACAATTGATACACTTTTAAAATGTTTCTTATACCCAATATTTACTTCAAAAATTCAATTCAAATTGAAGTCAAAAACATTCCTCTAAGAATTATATTTTTAATGTCATTCATATATGTTTCGAAATTATTAATATATTCAGAACCGTTCTACAATAGTTGGGTTCAGTAGATTTAGAACAGAATCGGACAGAATAGTTTTGGACAATGACAGTTAACTGTCAAACACCTTAGAACCACTTAGAACAGAAAAATCTACTGAACCACTTTTTTGATCTTTTTTGAACTGTTTTGCTCTAATTTTTGATTACTCTCAAATTTCTTTGTTTAACTGTCATAATTTAAAGAAAAAACAACAACAAAAAAAGTTGTCCAAAACTGTTCTCAAAAAAATTCAGAAATAAAAAATCAATTTAGTACAATCTAATGAATACAGAACAGAACACTTTCGGACAAAACAGAACAAGTAACGGAAACTAATCAACACAAAAACGTGTTCTTTTTTTTTACTCTAGAACGTTTTAGAACATCCTAGAACAGTTTACTGAACACAACTATATTATGTCATTGCAAAAATGTCAAAATATGGATACAAAAATTTATGAGCTGAACATTGATGTGTAATAGGTCATCAATATATGGATAATAATATTGATGAGAACATTGATGTGTAATAGTCATCTTAGCAATTTCAATACTTTGAAATTTTTATATAGAATTTTATTGTCTTTTTGTTAAATTTATTTGACAGTTTCATTAAAATTTTTGACAGGTTAATTTATAGTTTTACTTATAGATTAAATTTGAAAAATCACTAATATTAATGTGCAGAGATAAAGTATTTTTGTAACATGGTAAACAATCGGAGTTTAAATTGTTTAAAATAATTGGGGCATTAAAAAAAATGTTCATTACAATGGTAGAGGTATTCTATTTTACTCTTTATTTGGTAAAATAATACCCCAAAATAACTTAAAACATCAAATATAATCTTTAAAAACAGTTATTACCCGTCCTCTTCCCACATTTCTTTCAAAATAAAATTAAAATTTGAACACCTTTAATTTAAAATAAAAAAAAAAAACATAGAATTTTCATCAAAGTTAAGTGTTTTGCTATTTTAGTAATAACAATGTCATGATGATAAAAAGATGGATGACAACATTTCTAACTTTTAACTTTTCAAATGTAAAATTTGCACAAAAAAAGTGAAATTTTACTCTGAGCTCATCATTTCTGTAATTTATTTTTAACTAAAATAAATAATAATAATTAAAAAATAAGAAGAAAAAAAAAGGAAGTGAATAGCGAATCCGGCAGGAAAATTAAAAAGTTTTGACAATTTACCCCACTTATCGTGAATTAATCTGAGTTTTCAACTTTAACACTTTTATTGTATCATTTCTATTTCTTCTTCTTTTTGTTTTCATTTTTTTGTTTTTTTTTTTTTTTTGTTTTTTCTATTTCATTTCCTTCCGTTGTTACAAGGACAATTTTCATAGATGGAAAAAATTTAACCACAAATTTATACAATAGAAAATTTATACAACACAAAATATTTTTTAGAGTAGATTGAACCTCCCTTCTTCTTCCATTTATTCATATTATTTTATCCTTTTTAGCCAAAATAAACAATGAAAAATAAAATTAAAGAAAATTTCTTGATTTTTATCAAAAAACTTTTCTTAACTTTTTTGGTAATTTTTTTCTTTTTTTTGTTTTTTTTTTCTATTCTTATATTCCAAAGCCGTCTAAATCATTTATTTACTTGTATCTTGGGTGGTCTAAATTTACCTTACTCTTTCTTCTAAAAGTATTTATAATTTCATGCATTAAATTTTGATTTTATTTTGACCCCAGTACTTTCTTTTGTCGCTCATAAATATCATTTCATAGCTACTTTTGATATTCAAAATTTAAATTAAAAAAAAAAAATTGAGGAAAAAGAAAATGAAAAAAGACCAACCCATAATAAAAATATCTTCATTTTAATAAAAAAAAAATTTTTTTTATATTTTATTTATTTTTTTTTTTATACCATGTTGAATAATACAAAAAAAGTCGTGTTATCATGATTTTCTTACAATGTCACTTGTGATATCTGAAAAAATCCCAATAATGTAAAGTGACCATACGTCCCGGATTATGCGGGACTTTCCCGGATTTAAATCATATGTTCTGCATTGAAAATTGTCCCGGAAAGTGTCCCGTATTGTACATCTGGTATAACCTCAAATGTTCGCCCCGATTGAATATAAAGGATTTGAACCCATGACTATGGACAAATAAAAATAAAATTTAAAAAAAAATTAAAAATAATATAATATAATAAATATAATATAATAAAAAAATAAAATAATATTTATAATAATAAAATAATATTTAATCTATACTGAAAAACAGTTGTAACATAAATTTTAAATTAGAATAAAAATTTCCACTGAGATAAATTCTCCTGAACATAAATAATTTAAGCTAACTATCTATATTCTGCATTCCAACACCGCGTAATGATGATTTTGAAGACTTCCATGCCCGTTCTAAATTATTAGTATATATAGATCTGTTGTCAGGATCCACAAAATAATGTTTGTGTATCACTGTTAAGAGAATTTGTAAAATAACTTTTTCAATTAAATAACACTGCTTCGATTTAACTGGTAACAATTATTTAAATTCAAAATTCAACTGTTTCAATTCATGAGTTACGTCATGAGTTTTTAGCGAAATTACATTGCTTAAGTATATTTAAAATTGAAGTTAAAAGAAATAATGGAAACGCAGTATCTACCTCTAAATGTACGTAGTCAGCTAAGAAATTTAGAAGAAAATTGTTGGTCCAAAACAAATTCCTTCAAACTAATACGAATAATTTTTATAAAAAATGTATTCAATATTTAGAAGTTCCTGTATCACAATTTGAACATTATCATTGCTTTAAATGGATTAATCTAAAAACCATTGTTAATTGTCAAAAAGTACAAGAAAGTTTTGAATTTATTTCAAAATTTAATCATAAATTGGAAATGTTTGATGCTGATAAAGAAGGAAGAGAGCTTTTTGATGAGATTACGTATGTAAAAAAATATGTTCATGTAGCAAAAGTAAATGCTTGGAATGATGAACAAATTCCAACCGATGTAAGGTGGTTAGAAATATTTAATCATTTTCATACAAATAATATACCGTTCAAAAATATTAACAAAATAGTTAGTTTTGCATTATGCTTACCAGGCACTAATGCTACCACCGAACGAGTATTTTCAGTGGTCAATGAGTATTGGACCACTGAAAAAACGCAATTAAACGTGGATACATTAAAAGCGATACTGCAAGTGAAATATAATTTTTCCTATTCATGTGAAGAATTTTATAAGTTTATTTCTAGTAATGAAGATTTATTAAAAAAAAATCACTCAGCAGAAAAATACGCTTAATTAACGTGTACTTTAAATATTTACACTTATTTATGAAATATTATTATTAGTTTATTTTTATTAAGTTTATTTCTTGTAATAAAAAATTAAAAGAATACTAATATTATTTTATTGTTATTTTTTTTATTTTTATATTAATTAAATGAATAAAATGAAAAATCTATGATATTTTTATTCCGAACAATTAAATAAACTAAGAAAATCATGTCCTGAGAAATGCGTTAAGCTTTTTTTATATTTATTTGAACTGGTCACGGATTTCAGCATAAAATATATGGTCACTTTATAATAATGTAAAACGCGTCGACACAGTAACATTTTCTCAATTATTTTTTTTTTAAATAATAAATAAAATAAAATAAATTATAAAAATATAAAATTAATAAAGCGTGTAATTCCATCATCTAAAAAACATTATTAAAATACACACTTTAAAGTTAGGTATATATTCGATGCTCCTAATATAAGTCCCCACAATTGAAAAATTCTAAAAAAATAAACATACTGAACTCTAGAAATTATTAAGAATCCCTTCCAACATGCTATGACGTTTAATTATTATCAACATAAATTCTAGAGCTGTAATAACCCCTAACCCTAAAATTTATTTCTGTATTTATAAAATACTAAATTTAAAGCTCAATGGATCAACTCCTTGAATTGAGAATATTTCAGGTAGTAATTATTGAAGGCATGAAAGCTAAAGTAGAAGAAAAATTTAGTATTAACAATGTAAAAACAGAAAATAATATAAAAAAGGGTAGGTAAATACGCAAAATTCACTTAAACTTACAAATGTGAAATTGAAGACACATTAAATTATTTTTACAATTTTAATGACAAAAAAAAATTTTCAGAAATAAATTTTAAATAAACAAAACAAACAAACTTTTTTATTGCAGCACTGCAATTAGCGATTTTAGCTAACCTAGTTTTTCTGTTAGAATTAGACTTATGTTATTTTCATAAATGCAAACCCAAAGTCAATATATTCTGAATTTATGAAAACACTTGTCAGATTTTTTGAATGTTGTTTATAAATGCAAACTGAAAGTCTACTGAGCGTTAAAATAACAGAATAAATTTTTAGTCTGCATAAAAAAATTTGAAGCAGTTTTTTTTTGTTGTTTTTCAGTATTTTAGTTTTTGTTTTGTTATTTAAAAAAAAAAATGTTATTTTAAAAATGAAAGTACTCAATATTTTTTAATATATATTACAAAAACTTTATAAAAAAATTATTGTTTGTAGGAGTAGTGATTCCGAAGTAAATCTGTAAACTTCTACGATTTGCCATGGAAAACGATTTTAAAAGTGAAAAATATAAAAAAAAATTTTGAAATAAAAGATATTAAATTTACAGAAACTTTGCAGAATTGTCAAGTAAATGTAAAATATATGTAAAGTTTATTTTTATTATTGCAAAATACGCCTACTGGTGGCAAACTTGTAATCAGTTTGCGGCATTTATGAAAACACCTGTACTGTATAAACCATCGTGCATTCACAATAACTTCACGTTGTTCTTACACATTTCGATTGTTTAAATGTTGTTGTTTCTTTCGCATAGCACAACAACTTGAGGCTAAATGTTCATATTAACTTTATTATTTTAATATATATATATATATATTAGTACAGTTATTATATTACATATAAGCACATTAGTAGTTATTGATCGTTCCACAGATCATAATTATTAGGTATTTTTGTAGAGCTGTCAGATTAGCAACGTAATTATTTGCACAAATCAGGATTTTTTTAGATTGTATTGCCAAATTTTCTGTAGGTTAAGTTTTTTAGTCAGATGGCAAATGACTTAGGTTTTATATTTGATGTAACTTTTTGACATTGGTAAATCTGAACTATTTTGTATCGTTAGATATCAGAGGGACGTCAAATATTATTTAAATTGGCGATACGTAACTTTGATTTACTCAAATAACTTCCATTGTACCAAGTCATTATATAGCTGTTAAATGTCAAATATATTTAGCCCATTTTTTGAAAATATTGTTTAGGTCTCATTTTTCCTTAATTAAATTTTTTCCATTTCAGATTTTGTTCTGATAATAAAACCAGCCAAATTTGTCTTGCTTTAGTTCATAATTCAGACATTTTTAATTTTTTTAATAGTTTATACTTAACTTAATTTGCTTCATCGAGTAACTGCAGCGCACCAGAGCTAGTAATAATTGAATTTGAATTATAATTTATTATTTACTATGATAATGTATTTAAGCAGATTGTTTTTTATTTACAAATGATAACCGATAAATTTTCATTAAAATTTTCTTTTTTATTTTTAATTCAGATGTGTCCTGCTGCAATTCTTATAAATATAAAAAATTTCAATTCTTATAAATATAAATTTAAAACCAAATTTAATTTACACAATCCTTATTAGATCTTTTTTCATGGAATAGTTATTTTGTGATAATTCAGAGTCCATTTTCTATCTCTCTTTAAATTAAAATTAAAATTAAATATGCGTAGGTGATGTTTTCGTAGGCACATTTCAATTTTTTTTTTTTTTTTTTTGGTTTTACAAAATTTAATAAACATACAAAACTGTTTTATCAAAAAAAGGATTTCGTTTTTATTGAGTTTCTCCTTTTTTATATTCTGTTTTAAGTTCTATTTTATTAATATACTTTAAGGTTGTTTTCTGGCCCCTACTACTTAAATGTGTCGGTAAAAAAAAAAAACAGAACCAATTTCAAAATAAAACATCTCCATATATTTTTATAGATATACTGATGCCTTACTTATATAGGTACAATAAAACTTATCAGAGATGTAATTTTGGAACAACAAAAATTATGCGCTTAAATTTGCTAGATCTAACCAGTAGTTAACTTGCCTTTAAAATATGCATTCTTAGTTAATATTGTAAATAAAGTTTAGATGTATTCAGAGAGGTAAGGGAGTAGAGCAAGAGTTATCAAAAACCATTATAAAAAGTTCAAGTTAAATTTCATTTTTATCTTTACTTGCATGACTGGGAGTTCAAGTTAGCAACAGAAATTAGCTAATTTAAACTTCTCGTAATGCAAGCAAAGATAAAGATGAACTTTAATTATAATGTTTTATTTTTGTGCATTTACCTAGACGTAGAATCAAAAACGGCAATTACGAAAGTCATCTTATTTAGCTATATGCACTTTACTAGCAATATTTTTGATTTTTTTTATATACTCTTGGCAATAACTTAGATAGAATTACCCTTTCGCGCTTAATTAAGTACGGTACTGCAAGTTTATACTACAATATCTATAATATTTCGAGCACTTATTTATCAAATTACTGGCTTACTCATTAAACGGAACTAACAGAAGAGCAGCGGAAAACAATTATTTTGTATTACCATTTTTTATTTCTTTGTAAATTTACAATTCAATAGTGAAAGTCCTAAAAAAAATTGTTTCCACATAGTTAAAGAAAATTTAATTTCCTTAAAAAAAAATTCGCGAATGACTATACGGCGATCAGTGTTTCACAAGTTATGAACTGTTTTGTCACTACACATCCTGTTTATTTGTACTAAATTTTTTAATATTAATTTGTTTTTAATACACGAATTTTTATTTTATACATAAAAAAAAATTAATTTAGTAGGTACGTAGTTACGCATGTATATGTTTTTTTTATAATTTTTATACTTTACTTTAGTGCCTGATTTGTTTTTGTTTTTTTGTAATGAACATGCAAAATCGAAACTGTATTTTTTTCTATGTGTTTTAGAATAATGAACCACAAATTTGTAAACTATGTATTTCAATTTGAACATAATCATATCATATAATTATTATCATTTCGTTCTGCCTACTACGAAATAATAATACGAAAAATATTAATATAACGATACTACGATAACGCTAATACTACGAAAAAATTGTTGCGAGATTTTCAACTAAAATTTAGCTGCCTTACAAATTGTAGCTCATCCAATTCATTTACTTAAAACAGCCATTAAATGTTTTAACGGATCAGAATATTACACAATGATGGACCGATGATGAACCAATAAAAAAATTGGGATGATAACATTTACGCCCACATATGAAGATGCAATTGCAACGATTATCTAAACACTGAAAACTGGCTTTTACAACAGATTTTGTTAACTGTAATTGCAATTCAATGTGAAATACAATACAATTACAATTACCGCGCGATCTTTTATTCCCTTTATTCTGTATGATAATTCTTAAGTATGATTATTTTGTTAAAGAGAGTTGGTTTAGATAAGGTAAAATATAATTTTGTGACAAAATTTAATTAAATATACGAGCCAAAGATGTTAGTGCTCCATTTCTTTTGTACACATATGTATTATGATTAATCAGATACTATCATCCATATTCTGTTAGACCCATCGTTGACGAGAAGAAAAAATTCATCTCGTCTCGTCTCACTGAATATGCCTTTCTGTTAGACCCTGTAAGCGGCCCGATAGAACATTTTATTTTTTGGTAGTACTGATCATTTTTTACTAATAAAAATAATTATTGGTATATAAACGAAATATGATTTATAAAATTTTTGGAAAGTGTTAACCTCACTAACTTAATATTAGTTTTAAAATATTTTTTAAATGAAAAATAAATATAAATATATTTATTTTTTAAATATATTTTTTAGTTTAGTACATAAACGTAGTAAAGCAGTAATAGTAAAGATGGTTTTTTTTTTTCAAAAAACAAACACAATTTTAATAATAATGCAAAAACAATAATTAAAAACTGTTTATTAATCTTTACTTAACTATTTTATCTATTCAATTTATTTATTTAATTCAGTTTTTTGATAAAAAAAAAACACAAAATACTTTGACGAGATACTCCATCGCTTACAATTTTTGACGAGATAAAAAATGGCTATCTCGTCTCGTCAAAGGTCTAACAGAATACAAAACTATCTTGTCAGAGATATTCTCACGCGATTTCGCGAGATGGGTCTAATAGAATATGGGTGTATATGTAAATAAAATAAAAAACCAAATAAATTAATTAATTAAATATAATTTTGTGATAAAATTTAATTAAATGATTAAACCGTGCGTGAATATGGGATGGGACGATCGACTAGTGTGTTTTAATTTCAATATTGAAGTTCATCACTTTACAGTTAACATCGTATAGCAATTTCAAGACCAAGATATCTGCTTGTAAATTATTAATTTGTAAATGTAATTTTATTCTAATTTAATATAAATAATCCCTAAATTATAATTAGTAAAAAAATTATTTTTGTAAAAGATAATTTCTTTCAGATTTATAAATATTCGAAGTTCGTCTCAGAGTCGGAAATTTTATAACAGATATTTGTTGAGGACAATCCAACTTTTATATATATACAAAATAATTTAACTTTATAATCAATTATTTTTTTTTTTTTTTTCAAAAAGTTTATTTTTTTCCTCTTATCTGATTCCGACTCTGACAATTTTTACAGAATTTATACAAGTAAGTATAGATAATATATTTCCATTTGTAAATTACTTCAAGGCTGAAAATCTTCAAAAAAAAAAAAACAAAAAAAATTATACATATTTATATTAAGTTGAATAAATTTCATTTTTGAGTATATTAAAGTCAGCAAGTTAGAGATACCCCATCCTTATCTAGTATTTGGAAAATTTCATTTTGAATTTTAACATAAAATAGGATGAATCAACCTTAAAGTTCAAATATTGTATTTTTTTATCGTAAATTTTGTTTTTGGTGTCAAAACCATTTTATGTTGTTTTTTTTTTTTTGTGTTTTTTCGAATGTTTTGTATATTTTATTTTCCAAAAAATAAACCTGCCCCAATTGTCATTAATGTCTATTTATTGAAGTGAACAAATTTTTCCGTTTGGTTTTTGTTTTGATAATGATTTTTTAAAAAGGATCTTTAGGGTAAAATATCCTACTTGTATATATAGTATCGAAAGCTTCCAATTCCAATTTTTATAAATTCTTTTCATTTCCTGAAGCACATAAAAATGTCCTTGGAAAAAGGACATTCTCTGAAATTAAAAAATACAAGTATATTATAGATATTAACTAAATATATGTATTTAATTAAAATATTTTGATTTAATAACTTGATTTTGTTTTTTTTTTAATATTTATGAAAAAATATTTTAAAAGATTATTAAAAATTAAAAATTACTAGACTGATTTTTTTATTCTTGAAGCAACTAAAAAAAGCAGAAGTGAATATTAAATCCAATTGATTATTCCTAAAATTTCAATGGTGAAAAGCCAGTTGTAGATTGTTGGTATTTTTGTTTTTTTTTTTTTTTTTTTTTTTTTTTGTGCTCCTATTACTCCGCGTGGTAGCATAGGGCTTCGATAGTGAACCTCCATTCCTCTCTGTTGAGTACTACTTCCTTAATATCGTCCCAGGTATAATTGTTGACTGTTAATTCTTGATCGATTGTGCGTCTCCATGTGTTGTATGGTCTGCCGGGTCTCCTTTGTCCTTGTGGATTCCACTCTAGAGCTCTTCTTGCTATATCACTTTCTGATTTCCTTAGTGTATGACTAATCCATTTCCATTTTTTCCTATTTATCTGTCTGTTGATAGGTTCTTCTCCAGTTATCATCCATAAATCCTCATTGCTAATTCTTGCCGGCCAGAATATTCTGCATATAATTCTCAAGCACTTGTTGATGAATACTTGTAGCTTCTGTTTGATTCTGACCGAAGTGAGCCATGTTTCACTGCCATATATTAATGTTGACTTAACACATGCTCTGAATATTGTTAGCTTTGTTGTTCTCGATATTTGGTTGCTCCGCCAACATATCTTCATTAGGCTCCCAAATGTTCTTCTTGCCTTATTTATACGGCTGTTGACATCTTCTGTTGCACCTCCTCTTGATGTTATAATGCTCCCCAGGTAGTTGAATTCTTCTACGTATTCTATCTGTTGTCCACTCACTGTTATTGGCTCACTATAACTATTGTTTGTCCTCATTGCTTTGGTTTTCTCGATATTTAATTCCAGTCCTGATTTCTTTGCTTCTTCCTGTAATCTGTTGACTTTGTTCTGTAGGTCCCTTTGATTTTTTGATATGGTATTTAGACCATCAATAAAAATTGAATTAGTTTCATTAAAGTGAATCAGGAATCAAAAAACATTCTTCATCATGATCGCTCCATGTTATATTAGGGAGATAAAAATATGCACATAAAATTATCTCATCATTAGGAGCTGAATTACAGCAAATCGAATCTATTACGTTTAAAAGTAAAATGAAAGTAAGTATTAACGATAATTATATTTTTATTCGAGAATGTTATATTTAGACCAATTATTTCAAGACAGTCCCGAGTTAGGAATAGAAATTTCATTTGCATTTCAAAAGAGTTTTTGACAGCTATCAATACACCTTTAGAAATATAGCTATTAGATACATCAAGTTCGGGAAACCTATCTTTTCTAAAAACAAAATATAAGCTATCAAAAGCTCATCAAGGTTGTTAATATAAGAATTTAGCCAAGTTTCAGTGAATGCAAATACACCAAAGTTTAAATTTCTTGAATTTGAAAAAAAAAAAAAATTAATTAGGACTTTTCTAGTTTTGGTTCTAGTTTGGTTTGGTTTGGTTGTGGTGCTATAAGTTTACATTTTGGTAATATATTGATGGATTTATCAAAAACGTAGGTTCTATCAAATTGAAACAGAATATAAATTGGAAAAATGACAAAAATTAAATGAAAAAATATAATAAAAATTATACTATATAAAAACGAACTGAAATTTATAACATAAAAAATTACTTTGTGCAAATATTAGAGATAAAATTAATTACACTAACACGAAAAGTGTAGATAAAAAGCATTAAAACGGATAAATTAGAGGTATAATTTCACTATCTCAGTCTCTTATAATAGATCGAAATTTAATCAACGCTCTCAGCAGTGTATTCTTTAGACAAAAATAATTCGAAACGGGTTTACAAAAGATTACAACAATTTTTATGTTATATTTCCGATATTTTGACTATTTCTAAGTGGATTGACTATTTCGAAAAACAACCATATTTTACTACATTCAATCGAATACTGCTACTCCACTTTGCCATAATTCAATATCAATTTCATCCATTTAATCCTTCATCTATTTATATTTCAACTTCCAAAACAGTTGAACCATTACTATATACCTCTACACTTTTAATCGTCTACATTTTTTTAATATTACAAATTCAAATCAAAATTCACTTTTGATTATCATGTCGATGAAGAATAAGATTTTTTAATACATTTTTTTGCTTTAAAACTTTTCAATTTCAATGAAAAGTAGACATAAAATTTTAATGAAAAGCATTATATAACAAATTATCTCTACCAACACTTAAAAATAATTTTTAATTTTACTCTGCCTTTCATCGTATATCTCTATATAAATAATAAAATATAAATATATATATATATATGTATCTATACATAAATACAAATGAATATTTATAATATGAATGTATGATTGTATATAAGTATATGAAATTATTTTAATGTGTCCCTTAGTGTAGCATATAAAGCAAGGATAAAATGTCCTTTATTACTACAAAGTATAATCGTTTATTGCTTTTGGTTATGTCCCGCACCTTATCCGATTTATGTAAAATGATATATTTCCAATGGGACTGTTGTTTCATGTACATATTCACGAAATGAACAGAAATATACACCACAACAATTTTTTTTTTTTGTTTTTTTTTTGGTTTATTTCTTTTTTTTTCATCTAGATAGAATATGAAATCAACGTACAGCTCTTTATATAGATATATAAAATAAAATGAAAAAAAAAAAAAATACAGTCAATTCTGTATACCCTCCTCTTATATATAGTTTATTCTACTGTGTGTAAAAGTAGAAGGTATACGCATATAACTTAGGACATATAATTTTCTACAAAATAAAAAAAAACTTAATATTAAAACATTTTCAAAAGAAGAAAATACAATCTTTGTATCATCAAGTACAAGTGTATGTACAGAGGCATCTTTAAAAGGAATTCACGAAAATAATATACAAAATTCAAGTTATAAAAATATATTCTTATTTTTTTTCAAAATCATCATCTAGTAGTGTGAGACTCAATTTATGTACACGCAATATTAACAAGAACATCTTCTATGAGAATTATATGAGACGGGTTAATATTAACATTTCTAGATATCACCCACCACAGCATGATACAATCATAAATAATGATGGTGATATTGATGATAAAGATGATATGGATGATGATGATGATGATGATGATGGTGGTATTGATAGTGGTCTGAAAGAAGGGTTTGTGGTTATGATAGTATTATAAAAAAAAAAACAAAATTCGAAGAAAGTCATTAGATTTTTAATTTAGATCTGTAATAAAGTAAATAAGTACAGAGTGTACGAAAATAAATAGTGAATTTTAGGATTTAAACAATTTATCTACGGTCTGGTTTTTGTTAGTTTAATTTAATTATAATAAATAATAATAATTTTTATGATATTGAATAAATATTGCAAATAAGAGCTTTAAATTTAAAGTTTAGATTGTGAAAATTAAAACCATGCAACAACTAGACACCTCAGAAATTCTTTGTAAAATATTTCCTAATCTTAGATCTAAATTAAAGAAATTTTAACACTTTCAACAACAAGCCACAAAATATTTCCAAATTCTGTTTGTTTGTTTCATTTAAGAATTACAAGCATTCTCATCTACTGACTCAAGTGCTTTGAGATGGGATAACATTTTTCAAGTAATCAAACTGATTCTAGTTTCTAAAATTATAAGCTACATATAAAATGGCGTTTGTAGCAAATTAATTTTATTTTTTAAAAGTCAAAAGTGCTTATTAGTTAATTCGATCGATATCCAAAGCTTATTGTTGTTTCGTTTAAATCAAAATTTAAGTCTAGCTTAATAATCTAAAAAAAAAAAAATATAGTTAAATATTTGTTTATATATTTATTTTATAAGTGGACCTGTATATTAACCTACAGACCAATAATAGATTCCATATTTGTGTTGTCTGCTTTTATCTTGATGGCTATGACTGATAGTTATAGTGAATGCAACTTATATATATAATTTATGTTATGATATAAACAATCGCATGACCCGCAAGACGAAACTCTTCTAAATAGGTTAACTCAGAATCCTAAAAAAAAAAATTAAAGATTTTAAAAACTGGAAAAATATATAAAAAATTTATCAGCTAAAAGAGTAAATAACTACTCGTTGTGGAAAGCAACAAAGAGTACAAAAAACCTGATCTCTCAATGCCCGCCAATCAGAATGAAAAATGTTGAATTGACGAAAGATAATAAAAATAGAAGCTGAAACATTCGCAAATCATCTTGAGGAAATTTTTCGTCCAGACGACCTCATTGAAGAAAATAATATTTGGCAAGAAAATGTCATATTACCATTCTCACAGAGAGAAATAGTTGAAGAAATTAAAAAACTGAGAGATAAAAACGCTCCTGAAACAACTTGCGAAACAAGCTATAACAATACTAACACACATTATAAACGATGCTACACGAATATTCGGCACATTATGTGCAAAATTCCAAACAGAGATAATTATGATACTTAAGCCAGGTAAGCCTATAAATGAGGTCAAATCCTGCAGACCAATATCACTGCTACCAATAATATCAAAATTATTTGAAAAATTACTAATGATACGAATGAGACCGATTCTAAAAAATAGCAACCTGATTCCAAATTATCAATTTGGTTTTAGATCTAAACACTTGAAAATCCATCAAATACATAGGATAACAGGCATAATAGAAAAAGCTTTAGAAGAAAAGCAGGTATGCTCTACTATATTTCTAGATGTAGTGCAAATTTTTGATAAAGTTTATGGCAACGAGGCTAAATACATTTAAACTAAATCATATGTTACCTAACCAATACGTAGATATACTATCAACATATCTAAAAAACAGGCTATTTAGAATTAAACAAGACGAAGAGTATTCTACTATCAGAGATATTAAAATAGGTGTGCCTCAAGGTTGTATTCTGAGTCCCATATTGTATTTGCTCTACACTAGAAAATCAAAATGGTACCAGATGGCTTAAAAGAACTAAGCCACTAGATTTAATACAATAGAATTTCGTAAGCTTTCTATTTAAGAAAATAACACTAGCAATAAATTAATGGTTAGTCGAACTAGTTTTAATGGGAGAGGTGTGGTTTAGTCAGTAAATATCTGACACGCAATATAAGCTCATTGTGTCTATGAAGATTCTAACCAATCCACGCAAAACAAAAAAAAAACAATGATATGATGGGTTGATCCAAATCTTTATACTGATATACAAATTTCATCCCAGATGCTGTAGTGAAATTTACGTCCACGTGCAATAAGAACGACAACAACAATGACAATCAGTCATTATCGTTCATCGAACAAAAATTTATTCTAAATTTGATACATTTTTGTTTCGAAATTCTACATTTTTTGATTAATAATCTGACAACAAAATATTTTTTAGTTCCACTTTAGAAAATTTGTTCCATAGCGACAAACTTAAAATGAAATTTAATTCAACGACAACGAAAATTTGTTTTTGTTCTCTGTCGTTGTCATTGCCATTGTGCGTGACCAGTTATTTAAGAATTCAAGAGCATGTAACAATGTGAAGTTGTTAATATGGTTATTGGACAGGCAGATTCTGTGAGGATTTTTATTGGTAAATATTCAGGATAATGATTATATATAGTGGATTATATATATGTCTTCGTGGGTTGATAGTGTACCGTATTCGTATGATTTTTGTTTTTTATAATTTAACTTCCGTTAAAGTTTTCATCCGAATTTTTAAATATTTAAAATATTTATTCCGAATATTTGAATAAAAAATTCGCTATCTAAAAATAAGTAAGTTCACATTTAAATATAACACATTTGTTTTTTTTTCTCATATATTTAAACAAATAAATTTATTTAATAATTACCATATTCTTAATCTAGGATTTATTATAAACTTTAGCATAAAAACGAATGCCTATACAGCTAAAAATTCTACAAATTGAAAATCGAAATCGAATTGTAAATAAAAACAATACAAAATTATATTTACATACAAAAATGAAAACTATCTGTACAAGTGTATTTATCAATTAAATCATAACAAAAAAAAAAAATAAATAAAAAAAAAAGTCAATTGAATTTTTAATGAAAATTTGTTTGAAAATTTGTTTGAAAATTGATTAAAAAAACAAAATTTAAATAAAACTATTTTTTTTCCACTTATATGAATTTAACACGCAACCTATCTATTTTTTTTTTTTTTTTTTTTTTTTCACAAATTGCAAGCATGTGGTTTATAGTTAATGGTTGCGTGTTTTTAAACCTATTTCAAAATAATAAAAAAATAAATAAAATAAAAATATATTACATATATCTATATATACAATATACATACATAAAATACATTTAAACGTAAAAAAAAAAAAAAATAATATTCAAATAAATTTCTACACAAATAGTTTCGGTGCCGCACATTAACTTCATCGGAATTAGATTCACATAATAACAATCAGAAAAACTTAAAACTCAATTGATACCGATTCGTTATAAGAAAGGGTTAGTTTATTTCGGAAAAATATGAAAAAGTGTTATATTATTATTGTTCGAGTTTACATTAAGCCTACATTAAACCGTTAAATATTTTCAGAGCCGTTAAATATTTTTTTCGTTCGTAAAATATCACTCAGAGCTCGGATTCATTCACGTAAAAATTTATTTTTTATTTATTTAAATTTTTATTAGTTTAATATAAACTTTTAGAATATACATTATTTCTTATTTACTACTACTAATAATTAAATTAATTTTATACATATTACAATTCATTTACTTTATTTCATTTTATTCAAACTTAAACTAATTTTATATATCAATTAATATAATTTTATAGTTTAAATACTTTATCTATAAGTTTTCTAGAAATTTTCTTTAACATATTTTACTAACAATTTTTGAAAATTACTTATTCTACTTTTGGCTTTTATTAAACCCGGCATTTCATTAAAAATTTTTTAATCCATTGTACATTATCTGATTTTGGGTTCTTGTGCTTTTTGCTACTGGCAATCTAAAATCATTACAGTTCCTTAAGTCATCGGGTTGAGTATTACCTATGTACGTAAGATTTCTAGTTAAGTAGTTAGGAACCAACCCATATTTTATTTTAAACACAAAAAATATTGTTTTAAAATGTATCCTCTGCTTTACGTTCATCCAATTTAATTTATTTAACATATACCTAATCGATGTGTATACCTATTACAATATAAGATTATCCTCATTGCTCTATTTTGAAGTATTTGAAGTCTTTCAATCATATTATTATTTATTACACATAAACAAAATGGACGAACAAAAATTAAAGTGCGGTAAAATGGTTGTATTATAAATTATTGTAATTAAACATTCTCTATAGTTATTTTTCCACGTATTCTATATGAAAAATTAATTTTTTTCGCTATTTTTCCACATAGATTTGTTACATGCTCTCCTAGTTTTAAATATTTGTGTATTGTTATACCTTAGTATTTGAAATCGTTCACACATTCAATTATTTCATCATTTATTCTTATATTTACGTTTACTGGACTATTTATCATCATACATATTTTAGTTTTATTTATGTTTAACTTTAATTTATTCTGGTTCATCCATTTAAAAATTCTATCAAGATCTTTATTTAAATAATTTTCGATTTCGTTAATATTATCACCTTCCATAAAGATCAATGTGTCGTCAGCAAATAGCATTATTCTTGCATTTTTCAAAATTTTATTAATATCAATCATATATTTATATATAACACAAAAATTAATGCACCAAGAATTGATCCTTGTGGTACTCCTAGCTTAACATATTCACTATTTGATTTATAATTCCCAAATTTAGTTATTTGTTTTCTGTCTTCTAAGTAACTTTGAAACCATTCTAATTCTTTGTCTTTAATATTAATCAAAATTGCTTGCATTAAATTTAAACTATTCAAGTAGATTTAGTATTCGCCTACAGCGAAACGAAAACGGTAAAAAATCAGTACCTTTTAAGATAGGGCAAACTTTGAGTCGTGTAGAGTTTACAAAATTTTGTGTCATTTGATTTTTAAAACTCCAAAAAAAAAAAAAAAACAAATTACAAAAAATATTCATACAAATAAATATTAAATGAATAGTTCAAGTGAAGAAGATGTTGTTTTAAGAGCAATAGGATTTTATTATTCAGATCGAACTTGTTCTCAGAATAATTATTTAAAATACCGTAATAACCAAAGATGTTTCGCTATGGACGTAAGCAGGGGTGTGCTGAAGCCAGCTCGGTCCGTTTGTTGGCAATAAAAAAAATCGGTGAGCCGGTTGTTAAAATTCTACACTTTCAAATGCATTACAATCAAGAAAAATACAAATAATTACAAAGCAGATAAAATAATTAAACAATCAATAAGAGCATTAGAAATGTTCAAAAATAATCATGGTAACTATGAATCGTTTAAAGTATAATAATAAATTTAAGGTTCTTCCCAGGGATAAATTTTATCTGTTTTTGTCAGCCAGCCATGCAAAATTTGGATAAAAATGTTACTAATGGAAAGAAGAAAGAGAAATATGTTGAAACAAACAATATTATCGCAATGAAGCAGTCAGGTTTTCGAAAAGGATATTCATGCGAAACTACATTAAACCGGGTGATTTTTAAATGAAAAAAACTGACTGATGCAGGAGATTCTGTCATAGCAGTATTTTTAGACCTAAAGCGTGCATTTGAGACACTAGATACAAATTTATTACTGTCAAAACTCAAACAATATAGGATTAAAAACAACGAGCTAAATTGGTTTAAAACATACTTAGTAGGATGAAAGCAGGTTACGAAAGTTAACAATGTTTTATCTAGTCAGAGAGATATTAAATTAGGTGTTCCACAGGGATCAGTGTTGGGAGTTATAATGTTCCTGTTACATATTAATGATATTGGGAATATTCTTAAATTTTGCCGTATAGTCATGTTCGACGATGGTTGTCTGGTATATATTAGTGGCAGAAATTTTGCAGACTTAGTTCGAAATCTAAACACAGACCTGCAAAATATACATAACTGGCTTTGTATGAACAAGGTAAAGCTCAATGTCACAAAAACAAAGTGTATGCATATCAATATTAGATCTGCAGCCTCTACTGTTCCTGCTGTTTATATTAATAATGAGATTATTGAACCTGTAACGAGTATTAAGTATTTAGGTGTTATAATAGATAATAAACTAAATTTTCGTGAACTCTTAGACTACGTATGCGGAAAAATTAACAAACAAAATGGCTTTCTATGTCGAATTCGAAGCAGTCTTTCTTTTGCAAAAGTGAAAATGGTGTATAATGCGATTATTTTACCTCATTTTGATTATTGTGCAACAGTCATGTTTTCCGGGTCATCAGAACACCTGAACAGGATGTAAAAGCTCCAAAACAAAGGGATGAAAATATTGCTAAAATGTAGTAATAGATCAAGAATTGAATCTATGCTTCAAACACTAAATTGGATGAGCATAAATCAAAGAATACATTTTAAGGTTTTAATTTTTGTTTTTAAGTTGAAGTACAATTTGCTTCCACAATATCTCACAAGGAACTAACAGCTCGTTAGTGAATGCCAGCCGTATAATCTGAGAGGAGGAGAAAGATTTAGAGTCGCACGATTCAACAGAACAGCAGGTCAAAACCAATTACTGTATAAAGGATTGCAGTTGTTTAACTCACTGCCGAATGAGATAAAGTGTATCAGGAACATCAATCGATTCAAAAATACTATTTCAAAGTATGTTATAGTAAATTTTTAGAATATTAATTTTAAAGTTATTTTGTTTTTATTTTGCTGATGATTATTGGTGATTATTTTTTTTTCTTTGTTGATTTTTGGAAGTGATATTATTTGATTATTTGATTTTTGATGTATTGAATTGAATTTACTTAAATTAGTATTAAATTATTGTTAATGTTTTTTTTTATAAGTTGTATACAAAACTAATAAAAAAAAAAAAAAAATGGTAATCATGACGATTTTCTAAAACTTTTTGACATATTAGATCCGTTTACTTGGTCGTTTGATGAAGTCAAGGTGAAAGAAGAATTTTAAAATTATATCAAATTTTAAAATACAACATTAATATTAATTATTTCCGAGATTTCGTTGCTGAAAATATCAAACCACAAAATATTTAATTTTAAAAGCTAAAAAATATTAAATATACTATTGCAATTAGTAGTTCAGAAGGAGGAAAGAGATATTAGCTTAATGAATTTGATAGTCACAAAAATGCAAACTAGTAAGAACCATGTATCAAATTTAACGACAATAAATTTATTAGAGAAGCAGACAGTAGACTGGGATGCAGTTCCCTTTGTTATTTCGTGGATAAACGAGAACCAGAGATTGGCAACAGATAGAAGAGTTCTTCAAAGTCCGTATTTGTAAATGAACAGGCCACATGGGCTTTACATTAATAAATTTATTTAACTTTATTACTGATGCTAATTTTGTAATATTTTATGCTCAATAAATTTCTTTATTGTTAATATTGTTCTTGTTTCGATATTTATTCATATGAATTATGTTTTTAACTACATTAATTATATGCGAGCCAGATTTTCCAGCACACCCCTGAACGTAAGTATATTTCAACAATATTGTTCAAGTCATTGTTTAGCGCTATACCCTTTATAAATATAGTTCGAAGATGTGAAACGGTGTCCAAGAAAATTTAAAGAAAATTTCCGCATGAAGCCTGATGAAAAGAAATTGAATGCACAAGTTAAAACTCATTCCTATAATGAAATACCATCTAAACATAAGCTTGCAGCACTGCTTTGGAATATTATTTGTGGAGGATATTAAATATTAATTATGTTTGTTTTAGATCTCTTGCGGCTCCCTTGCGGATGCGGCTCACTCCAAAGACATTCGGTATCTTAATACCGAATTAGCAAGCAGCGATTTGGATTTTTAGCTGATGAGGTATGCGAAGCTATAATTATGGAATTAAAATCGGAAATTTCACCATTAAGTAAAGACCAAAAAAATATCTATGTAAATGAATCTCAATACAACACTACGTCAACACATTTCCCTAACGTTATTGGATCTATTGATTTAATGTCAAAAAAAAATGCTGGAAGATTTTTTTATAATTACTATAATTACAAAGTAGGTATATATTATATTTTATGCTTTTAAATTCAAAAGATTTTCAATTTTAACTAAAAATATTTTAAGGGTTTTCATATAGCAATAACAGTATGCGAAGGACAACTATTTTCTCGGAGGAATAACTTTTATTATGTGTCTATTTACCATTCCTATCCCATTCTACGAAAATTCAAAATTTCCAAAACAATTGACGCTTAGTTTTGGCATCAAATTTACTGTAACATTTACATTTTATTAAAAAGTACTCCAGGTTTGGGGTCAATTATGAAAGTCTACTATGAATAGACTTTTTGCTAATACATGTCAATCGATGAAAGTCTACTGGCAATAGGCTTTTTTCTAATATAGAAAAAAGTCAATTTTCGTTATCATGAAAGTCTACTAAGCTAAAATATTTCAATATTTTAAACTTTTAAAGTCTACCGCACTTTTGCAGTAGACTTTCACAATATATTTAAATAAATATTTTGTTAAAAAATTATTTTTTTTACGATTATTTATTTGTCAATTTAATTTCGATTACTTAGATAATATATTTTTCATAACAGTGAAAATAGTCGAATATTTTCCTTTTAATTTTACTGATATGCTTCAACAATATGTACAAAACACTGAAGAAGTCTGCAAGTAGTAGACGAAATACGCGTATCTGTATGATAAGCATATCAGTAAAATTAAAAGGAAAATATTCGACTATTTTCACTGTTATACCAAAATTTTACTCTAACGCTGGAAAACAAGTTTTTATAAAAACTAAATATGGCAACCAAGCCCACATCAGAGCCAAATAAGTTCATCGCTTTGAGGAAAGCAATTGCATCGCTTAGCAAAGACATCGCATTTTTAAGCAGATGCAAAAACTCTAACCTAACACCTAAGAGTCATCAAATAAAAATTCGTACATCGATTAATATCAAGATAATGAAAAAAATTGAAAATGAAATAATTAGCAATAGTATCGCTTCCCTTAGAGCTAAACTTGATCGCAAAACTCTAGAAGCATACTATCTTCATCTCAAACTAGCACAGCAATATCCTAGAGAATTCCCCTTGTTCCTTATCAAAGTGAAAGTGGCAGAAGAATGCGAGAGCGAAAGAAAGAGGAAACTGCTTGAAAGGAAATTCAACTTACTTCAGGAAAAACAACAGGTTGACACAAAACCTAAAGTTCACGTGCAGCAAATTGGAAATTTTGTGGTGAATCAGTCCTCTCAGACCTTCACCGAAGATCAAATGGTGCTACTTAATAACGGACTTAATTACGCGATACCAAATGAAACTGATGTCGAAAAACTTATTGTAGACTTAGAAGCAGGAATCAACACGTACAATCCAACGTTGCCCATTACAACAGAACAAAAGGAGCTTATAAGAGCCACCACAGCAAAAGTCATTAAAGAAAAGATGTCGATTGACTATGAGAATAAAAAGGTAATCAGAAATGAGAAAAAAGTCATCAGAGACATCAAGGCGAAACCAGTATACTTTGTCAAGGCTGATAAAGGTAACGCACTGGTAATTTTAAATAAAGAAGATTACGATAATAGGATGCAGGAGAAGATCACGAACGGACCTTACAGGAAATTAAGAAACGATCCTCTTCAACAGTTCATCAAGCGAGTAGACAGCACTATCAAGGAATGCCGACAAGTAATAGGAGTCAACAAACTTAAGGTCCCCAATCCAGCACTTCCTAGAATTAAAGGACTTCCTAAAATTCACAAACCAGGGCATGAGATGAGAGAAATTGTGACAGCAGATATGTCTCCAACATATAAAATAGCCAAATGGTTAGTGGAGGAGTTTCGTAATATGAATAAGCAGTTCGAAACCCAATCAGTGAAAAACTCTAAGGAACTTGCTCAAGAATTACAATCAATGGGAGGACTTAACGAAGACGAGGTCATGGTCTCTTTTGACGTAAAATCGCTTTTTCCCAGTATCCCAGTCAAAGAGGCTATTATTCTGGTAGAAGAATGGTTACTACAACAAGAAACTGGACCACAGTGGAGGACAAAAGTAAAACAGTACATAAAACTGATCCGGCTTTGCATGGAAGAAAATTATTTCACCTTTAGAGGAAATTTCTACAAGCAATTGAAGGGAGCTCCAATGGGAAATCCCCTTTCTCCATTCATCAGTGAAATTTTCATGGCTAAATTGGAGTCAGATTTAGCAGCAGAAGAACGGTTACCAAGATTTTGGAAAAGATACGTAGATGATATTTTTGCTGTAATAAAGGAAAGGGACTTAGAATCAACCTTAACTACTCTTAACGGGCTCCACAGGAATATACAGTTTACTGTCGAAGTAGAAAAAGAAGGCCAACTACCATTCTTAGATCTACTCTTAAGTAAAACAGGAACATCTCTAGAACTAGAGATTTACAGGAAACCTACAGATACTGACAGGGTCATCCCGAATACCTCTAACCACTCCTATCAACATAAGATGGCATCGTTCAACCACATGATCCATCGAATGTTAACACTTCCCATCTCCCAAAAAGGTTTAGTAAAAGAAACTAAACACATATTTGAAATTGCGAGAATAAACGGATATCCGGAAAAAACCATCACGGCCTTACTTAGTAAACGGAAAAGAAGTTTACAACGGAATTCCCTCACTAACCTACTGACTGATCAACAACCCATAAGAAGAGTAGCATTGGAGTTTAGCAAGATTTCTCTCCCACTCAGAACGAAATTAAGAAAACACGGGTTAGATATCGTATATAGCAGTAGAACTAACCAACTCAAGTCTGTTCTAGGTTCAACTAAAGACCCAATCGAACAAATGGAAAAATCAGGTGTATATAAGGTAACTTGCAGTCATTGCAACAAAGTTTATATTGGGCAAACTAGGAGAAACATGCAAACGCGACTCAATGAACACCTGAAAGAAGCAGAACTGGCTAAAAAGAAGAACTCAACAGAGTTCCGATCCAAAGTAGCAGAACACATCATCCAGGAGAATCATAGCATTTCGAAAGAAGACATTGTAATGATAAATTACATTAGAGATTCTAGGATATTAGATTCAGCTGAAAGCATCGAAATTTACAAAACTAAAAATGACTCACTCCTAAATAAAGACCAAGGCAATGGATATTCTTCTTTATTTAAATTTTTAGTGAAATACAATAAAACAAATAACACCACCCCTACCTGTCACCCTAACGTCGGAAAAATTATTTTAAATACCAATAATAAAATAAATAAAAATATTTTTATTCAACCCCCTACCTGTGCTAATTCATTGGATAATAAACAACCATGCAGCTGCGAGAAACATCAAATTGTTACCTGTACGAATAAAATAAATAAGACAATTTTAGATTTCTTTCCTCAGTCGAGTACAAAACACTGAAGAAGTCTGCAAGTAGTAGACAAAATACGCGTATCTGTATGATAAGCATATCAGTAAAATTAAAAGGAAAATATTCGACTATTTTCACTGTTATACCAAAATTTTACTCTAACGCTGGAAAACAAGTTTTTATAAAAACTATATTTTTCAGTTTAATTTCGATTATTGACAAATTATTGACTATTTGAAACAACAATAAAATATAAATGACAGTTTACGGAAATCGTGTTTTGTATCAAATCTGAGCGCTCGGAGCTTATATGTTCATGCTCTGCTCAGAGCGTGCTCATTTGAGTCAGAGCGCGCTCAGATTTATGCTCTGAACGAAAAAGCGAAAACGCCTATATGCTGTTCATACCGAAAATTTTTAATTGGTAAACATTTTGAGTGTGATAAAGTCTATTCTATTTCACTAGTTCAATAATATTAAGCAAATCAAATGCGATTCAAAGGGGAAATTGATAAAAGTCTACAATCATCAATTTCCCCTTTGAATCGCATTTGATTTGCTTAATATTATTAAACTACATACAACATACGAATTTAGAAAGATATTATACCAGCTAGCTGGAAATCAAATAATAATGACATAAGTTAATGTACTCAAGGAAAACTCTAGATTTAGATTACCAAAGATAGATACAGATTTATATCCTACTTTTCAGAGTCGTTGCTCATCAATTATTTCACAATACTCGATTCCGGGTTATCTACTTTTCAAAGTTACTCACAAACATCTTTTTGAACAATTGTCATTCTCAGTGACTTTATTCAAAGTATTTCTTAAATAATTTGCACTGTATTCGACCACCTCAATGAAAAAAAAGGATACATGAACTGTGAACATTAACGACAATCAATTTATATGCGAAAATTTTTTTAGAATTAAAACCACTATGGCAATTGTCATTACGATATTATTTCTGATGCTTTTTATTCACGAAATCCATAACTTTTTGGAAAAATTTAATTTCAATTTAAAATATTCACTTTTTAATTTCATGATTCATACTATTAGATTTTTTGTTAATTGTAGTTTCATTTAAATAACATTATCATTATCAAAATATATTCAAAAATAAATTTATTTTTTCATAGTTGTATAATAAAGTTATTATTTTCAAGTATACAAGTATTATATTTTTAGATGAACCAAACTAATATTGGAAACGTGTGTTAAATTGAACACTAAAATTGAAAACTAGACTATTTATCAATATATTTTATTTCCGAAAGACCTGGTGGTAAGCAATTGAATTAAATTCACTCTCAGCTTTGAATTCCAACATCATGGAATCTAATTCAATGATAAATCGAGAGCTAAATTAATTTATTTAATTTTGAAAAAAAAAATAAAAAATTAATAATGTAATAAAACAGAAACAGCAGCAGATACAGGAATGGCTGTATAAGTGGAAAATGAAGGTAAATGACAGTAAAAGTTTACATGTAACTTTCTCAGTAAAGAAGGGATTATGAAGGGATTATCACCAGTAGATATAAATGGGATAACTATTCCGCAAGCCAACGAGGTTAAATGCCTGGGAGTACACCTAGACAAAAGACTAACTTGGTAGAAACACATCACCGCAAAAAAAGAGCGACTGAAACTCAAGACGAACAGCATTTATTGGCTTCTATCTGGAACACAAAGTGTTGCTATATAATTTCTGAAACCAATCTGGTCCTATGGATGTCAGTTAAGGAGAACTGCTTCTAATAGTAACATCGAAATAGTTCAAAGAATGTAAACAAAAATTGTACGTACCATAAGCCAGTCCCCTTGGTGCCTTAGAAATATTAATGCAAATAAACATTAGAGTATATTCATGGTTACATTAAAAATGTAAAAACAGATATGCAAACAGACTGATCCAACACAACCTATCTACAAAATATTCCAATAACCAGCAGGTTAAAAAAAATCGTTAGAAGTCATGTAAGGCGGAAAATTAGAAGGAACGAGCAAATATGAAGTGTCAAGTCAATAGACTAAGCCTTCCAACTTTTTAGATTTTAAGATTTAAATAAACCATAAAGGTCACTATTTTTTAATAAATTATCAAACTATCAAATTATCAATTTATCAAACTATTTTGTCATAAATTATTTTCATTTTCGTTTGGTAACAATCAATAAATTCAGTTAGAATGAAAAGAAAACATATAAAAACGAAGTTATATTATATGTTTGGAAACAGCAAATTGTGTAATTAAGACAAGATAATAGACAGCAACAGTAGAATTAGAATATAATTATTTAATTTTAATTATAAGTTGAACCAGGATTTTCTGAGACAATAAAAATATATATATATATTCACAATAAACATTGCTCAAATTATTATGGTTATGATTATTAACAACTTCAATACAATTTAGTAACTATAACCCCCATTCAAGGTTAAGAACATTTAAATTGATATGGAATGGAGATAAATGGAAATGTGAAATGGAAGCATGCTTCCAAGAAGAGTAAGCAAAAAAAATATATCATATTATATGCAAAGAACCAGAGTTAGAGCCAGAGTCAGTCGAAATTTTTAGATTTTTGCGATTCTACAATTAGTTAACCTTGAACGTTTTAATAGGCATTTTATAAAAAAATAAATTAAACCCAAAATAGCATCTGACTACTAATCAGACAGTCTGGGGTTCAAATCCCGCTTAGGGTATTTATTTAATTTATGGTATTTATTAAGCTTAGGGTATTTATGAGGCTATAATTAGGTAATACCTTAAATAAAGTGGAACTATGCTATTTAAGAAGGTCTGATAATAGTAGTAGTTTTACGCATTATTAATCAATTTATAAACATAACATAAAATCGATATTATGTACATAATACATCTTATGGTTTCAAGTGTCATTTTTGATAATAGGATGAGCTTGGCTGGTACAACAACTTCAACATAGAACCCATTTAAGTATTCTCATAATCAACCATGATTTTGTATTATGATCGGTACGAAATTGAATATAGAAATTATTGAATATCCTATGCAATGCCAAATATTATATACTCAGACCTTAATAAAAGTAGAAAACTTTAATACAAATAATAAATACCTGATATCCTACATAACTCTATCAGATTTAGTAGAAAAATATACTAACTTTCAATAAACGTAACTATAGCCAACATTCCAAAATTTACAAAAAAAAAATATGTATTTAAAAAAAAAAATAGATACCAAAAATAAAAAGGAAACAATAAGCGAACTACAAAAATAAAAACATAAAATAAATAACAAAAAAAAAAATATAGAACAGATTCTTATCGGCAAAAGTTGTTTTTTAGTCTAATATAAGGATAAATCTAAAGTATAAGGAATATATAAACATAAGAATACACTCATAAATTAAATTTGGTGTAAGATAGCGCGAAGGATTTTTTTTTTCGCTTTCTTATTTTTATTCATTTCTTTTCTTTTTCTCTTCTTTTCGGAACTCTTATTATCCTTTGTGTTTTTATTATTATTATGTTTTTTTTTTTAGATTATTATTTTTTTTAGCTTTAATATTTTGTCATTCTTTGTTTTCTTGTCACCCTATGTTATTTCGATTTATATGTTTTTTTTTATTTGTTATGCTTATTTTTTTTCTACTTATTTCTTGAATAGCAATTTGTGATGCATAGATTTTTTCATTAATGAGAGATAGCAAAGAATACACTTTTATTATTATATTCTGTAGTTCAATTATTATAATATGTACAAAAAATATATACATATATGATATATGTATATTATATACATAAATAATTATAATTGATCTACTCTTTTATTATTATAAGTTATTTATTGAATAGTTACTTTTCGAAGGGAAAGTATTTACTTATAATATTTCATGCTATTTGGAAACATAAGTAAATTTTATTGAATTTAGTTTTCATACTATAGAATTACTATTATAAGACATTATATTATTTAACTTTCAACTAAATTTATAAAAATTTATAACATTCGAAAATTAGTAAGTCTTATTAATACAATTCTCAATTTGATCACCATCTTTAACCTAACTAGGAAGATAAGAGATCTCTAAATAGATCACAAACAGGAAAAGGACGATGATCTTATATACTGAATCATAATGGCGTATGATTTCGACACCACATCAGTATCTCTACATGAACTAAGAGAGATGTTTAATACGAAAGGATTATACAATGGGATTCTAAACGACATATCCTGGAACATACCAGCGGCAACGGATTGGCTGCGGGACTTTCGACTGTTGGTATAGAGCAATTCTACTTTTATTTTTATTTTAATCTTCATCTCAAAATTAAAAATTTTATTAACTTTTAAAGATTGTACATTCATCCCTCGATTTAGGGAAGCGTTTCCTTCCCGAAAAGTTGTCCGTAAATCGAAACTCCGTATATCGAGTTTTTTTTTAAATATGTATATATGAAATTATGTACATAAGGTGTGTGTAAATACTGTTATATGTACTATATAGCTACCAATTATGTATGTACTATGTAAATATTTTATAAATTACACATTTTCAATAAGAAAATTCACAGTTCCAGAATTATGAAACACGATCTTGCACCTAGTTCTCTGTAGCAGCAATCAGTTGTTTAAAAGTTCTACGCAAATAATAAGCTTTGAATATAGATATCGCGCCTTGATCCATTGGATGAATCAAAGCTGTAGTATTTTAGTGAGCTACTCAATCCTTACATTATCAGACAATTCAGACAAGTTCACAGGATGCCCTGGAGCATTGTTCATTAACAACAACACCTTATTGTTAAGGTTTTTCTCACGCAAATATAATTTCATTTCGGTAACAAAAGTAATTTTTTAACCAATTCTCGAATAAGCTTGAAGTCATCAAAGCTTTTTTATTGGAACTTCAAAAAACAGGCAAGGGGAGTTTATTATATCCTTTGAAAGCTCGTGAATTTTCGGAGAGATAAATCAAGTGTTTAATTAGTGGCTTTAGTTTCAAATCCCCAGCAGCATTGCCTCCAAGAAGAAGTGTTAAGCGCTCTTTTGTCACTTTGGATCCTGGTATAGACTTTTGATCCACAAAAATAAAAGTTCTATCCGGTATAAGTTTCCAATAGAGGCCAATTTTATCAACGTTGAAAATCTGTTCCGAAACGTATTTTCCTTCTTCAATAATATTTTTCAAAATGTTGTAATATTCACGAGCTGTTGTAATATCAGCACATCGACCTTCATAATACAAAACAATTTTGTGAGTACGTTACGTAGTACGTGAATGTGACTACAAATATAATTTTTGCTTCCAAAAAGGTATGAGAAAACAGATCGCATCGCTTACTACGATTATGCTTATAAATTATTGCGTACATAAATTAAAAAAAGGATTTCTTTAAAAAAAATTTTAGGATTTTTCTATTTGCCGTAAATACAGGTTTCTTTCCGTAAACAGAGACCTTTATTTTTAATTTTTCAATTCCGTTAAACCGAAATTCCGTAAAAAGAGTTTTCGTAAAGCGAGGGATGAATGTAATTTCATAATATTTCTAGAATGTTTAATGTAATTTTTTTTACAGTTCTTGTTTTCAGTTCTTGTCGTTTTATTTAATACCTTTTTTTTTGTTATTATTATTTAGGTAATTTTCTGAATGCAGAAAAGAATTAAAAAGCCCTTGAAATTAGGTTAGTTGCAAGAGCAAGTTGAAAGTCTATACTATTTTTAGTCTTGATTTGTTGATCCAATTTGATAATATTTTACTGCAAAGCTTCCCCCATAACCGACATGCTATATATAGAACTGGATAAGTAAGTAATTAACACATGATGTTTAAATCAAACGTTAAGTTATGGTCCTTTATACATTAATTAAAATAGTGGATATTCGTGCGTGTTATTAACAAAGTACACAAGAAGTGGGATATTAATGGTTCCGCAGTTTTGTTTGAGAGAAGTCTGTGTAATATTTTCAATTCAGATGTAAATTGCTCAACACCATCTCTTAGATATCTCTATACTCAAAAATATGGCGAGTTCCGTATTGTAAAAAAAAATGTTTTTCAACCGCCTTTAAACCGAAATGAAATTTAAAATTAAAAACCATTACATTAGTATTGTATAAACAAATACAAAGTTTTTTTTTATGTTTTGGAACGCAAATTTTTGATGTTCAATCCCGTTCAAATTCCAACCGTACTATAATTAATAATTTTTGTTGACGATGTGTCTACTTTTTTTCTCTACCAAAAAAAAAAATTTTTAACATTAATATATGTACCTATATGTATATATTAGGTACCTACATTCATACATACATAAATATTATTAAAATATGTACTTAGGTATATAGTTGTCAATTGCTTACACTGATTCCGCCATTTTTTTCTTTGAGTTATTTTATAGTTTTTTAATTTTATAACAAATTTTTATTTTGTTATTAGATAAAAATTAAGCTTAATAATATATGTATGTAAATAAATTTAATAATAATAATTTTTTTAAATTATAATAGAAATAAATGTATATAGCGGTAACGTGTAAAAATTTTACGAAAGCATCCAAAAATTTTTGAATGCATGATTCATTTTTTTCTGCGTTTCAAAAACCAATATTTTACAATTCGGAATTTGGAACATTGTAATATATTTTTGACATACAATATCGATACTACAAATTATGAATTTTATATTGGCTATGGTATGTGAAACTTTAAGATATATGAATAATGTATATACAAAAGTACGTCTTTTAACAAGTTAAACTATAACTTGTAAGTGTAATTAAGTTTCTGATTTGAAAATTTGTATGTAAAGCTTATTAATAATGCTAAATATATATAGAACTGAATTGTTGATTTGTTAAATGGATCCGAGTTCGCTTTTTATAATATCTATCTTCAAATTTTGTTTATTTTGTTTGATATACCTACCTTCCTGGAATGAATTATAATTCATTAGAACTCATTAAAACAGAATTTTTAATATTTTTAATTTTGTTTAATATCATGTTCATGTCATGTAAAATGTTCTCATCCTCAGAGGACAAAACTAGAAAATTAAAAAAAAATTGTAGTGCAGTTATCACGAAAGTCATCATAAATCAATGCAAAAATATTGTAGCTACGAAATTTATGAAGATTTAATAAAAAATTTTCAATTGTATTCATAAAACAGAGCATTCTTTGTGATTCAACACAATATAATTAGTTTCCGTATTTTTATAAAATTATACGTTTCTCTTACGTAATTTAACATAAAGTAGTATTAAAAATATTAGAAATTTTTGCCAATCAAATTTTGTAGCATTTAAAATTTAAAAAAAAAAATATTTTAACCAATTTTGCAAAAAATTATATTTACCATCGATTCTAGTTGGACAGGAAGATAATCCTAATGTACATGTAAATTTAGCGAAAATAATTATATTGAAATTCTATATTCTATTGAAAGAGTGACTAATAATAATAATGTAAGTACATACATACATATATTATATTCTATAATCTTTCCTCATAAAAATATAAAATGAAACAATAATCTCAATTATAATGTACATACACATAGACATTTATATCGTTAATATAATTTATTATCATCTTCTTTCATTTTCTATTCAGTTTTCTCTTTTATATCTAATTTTATTAACTCACATAATAATGTCAAAATATTAAGCCAAACAATTTTCTATTTCTTAATAATGTTGATGAAAACAACTACCACCCATCACTCAACCCATCTACATTTACCTTTTCAAAAAAAAAACAGAAGATAAAATCAAAAATAAATATAACAAAAAAAAATAGTCTCTCATTAAATCATTTATTTATATATATTCAACTATACACACAAATTCACTTACACATACACATATATATAAGCATTTACTATATATAGATTTTAAAATAAGAGAAATAATAGAAAATCCTTTTCATCATTCAAGGCGGTATGAATCTAGTCCAAAATAAATTCTGAAATTTTAAAAATTAAATAAGACGGAAAAATTACTTCGGACCTACTGTATCGTAATGAATTGAGTTCTAAATTTTGAAGATGAAATTTGAAAAACCGAATTTAAGTTATTATAGGTTGTCAGAGGCTGCTGTTTCCAAAAATGGATTTTTTTTTAATTGTTTTTTTTTTCATTCTAGAGCTAAATGGAAGAGTCTGTTCCTAACATACTCAACATTGGTATGAATACGTTCTTCAAATTTGAATCAATCAATATTATTTTTTTTATTTTTATTTATTCGTTTATTTAGATTCTCTATAATACTTACAATTTTGTTCTAAAGATCTATAATATAATTTTTCATAGTTTAGTTTAATGCCTTCAACTTTTCTTCTGAATTATAACATTTCTGTCATTGTTTGTTTTTTGTTTAAATCAATATAATTTAAAAATTTGAATTATCTTAAGAGTGATTTACATTTAATTTAAAATGTTTTTTTCAAAGGAGTCAATTTAACAAGTTCTTGCTATATTTTCTAACCGGGACCATCACAGTTGTTATAATTATACATATACTGTTTTCTGCTTCTTTGTTTAAAATATTACAGCAGAATTACTGCTTCTTTGGGAAAAATAATTTGACGCAGAAGCTACACAAAACATATCGAAATAAAAATAACCTTTCTTATAAAATATAAATAAATTTTGTACTTAATTTTTCAATTTCGAACTTATTTCCTTTTTTTATTGAAAATATTTGAACTTATTTCAATTTTGTTTCATTTTCAAAATTTCAGACTTATTTAATTCGGACTGAATTCATAGAAACCTCATTGAACATTTAACATTTTCATTTTGATTTTCTTTTTCATTTTCATTTTTCTTTTTTTACTGTTAGCGATGACAACAAATCAAATGTCTATCTAAATAATTTTTATATCACCTTTCCATTATCATGTTCATCATCATTATCATCATCATTATAATCACTCAGTTTATAATAATAAAATTAATCATCATTATGATCATCAAAATGATTATCAAAAATTTTTACAACGAATTGATTTTAAATCATCGGTGGGATACGGTACGAAAACATTAAATGACAAAAAAAAAAGTATTGATATATAAAAAATAAATTTTTCTTTGTTAATTTTATATCTAATATGGCCAACCCGGAGCAAGTGAGCACTATACAATTAAGTGGCTCACAAAATTTAAAATTTTTTTTATTTTCCAAATAAACTCCGATTATTTTTGAATTCAAAAGATTTAATTTTAAATAAAAATTTTATTAGTTTTTTTCTCATTTATGAAAACAATTTTAATACCCCCGTAAATAGAAATACTAATTAGGAAGTTAAACTTTTTATTTAAAAAAAAAAATTCAAATTTATTTAAATATACAATTTAAAACGTTAAATAATTTTTTCACAACAAATAAGTATATTAAGAATGCATAGTAATTGAAAGAATTGAAATAATTTAATAATAAATTTCCTTAAGACAAACTTTAAGTATACCTATCAACTTTCAGTTTTCCTCACTTTAATATTATATACAGGAAGGCGCAAAATGACATTGAACGATATAAATACATTGAGCTTTTGATAATTTTGTGATTCCAATAATTGCTTGACTTTATAGTTCAGACTTTTAATATATTTTAAAAATCACGAACTATTGTGATAAATATATCTACAAATTCCGAATTGACCAAAATTAATTTCTTGATTAACTCGAATTTTGTAAGATTAATTTCTTGATTCACCAAAGTAATTTCAAAATTGACTCGTTTAATCTGTAAGGTAAATAGGCGCACGCCTAGCTTTAATTTGTTTAAAGTGGTTGAAATTTTGAAATTTTATAAAGTTTTAATAAAGTTTTATGGAATCCGGCACTAACTTCGAACACTTTGTATTTGCACCTAGAAGCCACACATGGCATTTCAATCATTTTTATTTACTTACAGCTGCACGTATATTTAACAGTTTACCCTTAAATTAGCGAAACAGGACTAAATTTTTTTATTAGAAATGTTAAAATTTGGCTTTATAGTTATGATCATAATTTCAGCGAGACAGTTTTAATTCCGATGATATGATTACATTACATATAATTAGTATATTTATATTTTTAATTTATTATCTGTCTTTATTTTTTTAAAATATTATTTCTTTAAATTTATTTTTTTAATTTAAATTTGCTTATGGTTTTTTATTCTATTTTATTAATTAATATTTTTATTATTTTAATTTTATATGTGTCTTTATTTTTTTTAAATATTATTTCTTTCGTTTTCCAAGTTTATTTTTTTAGTTTAAAACTGTTTATTGTTTTTTATTCTAGTTTATTAATTAAAATTTTTATTATTTTAATTTTATATGTGTCTTTATTTTTTGAAATATTATTTCTTCAAATTTATTTTTTTAATTTAAATTTGTTTATTGTTTTTTATTCTATTTTATTAATTAATATGTTTATTATTTTAATTTTATATGTGTCTTTATTTTCTTAAAAATATTATTTCTTTATTTTTTTAAATTTATTTTTTTAGTTTAAAATTGTTTATTGTTTTTATTCTATTTTATTAATTAATATGTTTATTATTTTAATTTTATATGTGCCTTTATTTTTTTAAATATTATTTCTTTAAATTTATTTTTTTACTTTAAATTTGTTTATTGTTTTTTATTCTATTTTATTAATTAATATATTTATTATTTTAATTTTATATGTGCCTTTATTTTTTTAAATATTATTTCTTTAAATTTATTTTTTTACTTTAAATTTGTTTATTGTTTTTTATTCTATTTTATTAATTAAAATTTTTATTATTTTAATTTTATATGTGTCTTTATTTTTTTTTAGATATTATTTCTTTCGTGTTTTAAGTTTATTTTTTTAGTTTAAAATAATTTATTGTTTTTTATTCTATTTTATTAATTAATATGTTTATTATTTTAATTTCTTATCTGTCTTTACTTTTTTAAATATTATTTCTTTAAATTTATTTTTTTAATTTAAATTTGTTTTAAATTTCTAGTTTATTAATTAAAATTTTTATTATTTTAATTTTATATGTGTCTTTATTTTTTGAAATATTATTTCTTCAAATTTATTTTTTTAATTTAAATTTGTTTATTGTTTTTTATTCTATTTTATTAATTAATATGTTTATTATTTTAATTTTATATGTGTCTTTATTTTCTTAAAAATATTATTTCTTTATTTTTTTAAATTTATTTTTTTAGTTTAAAATTGTTTATTGTTTTTATTCTATTTTATTAATTAATATGTTTATTATTTTAATTTATTAACTGTCTTTATTTTTTTAAATATTATTTCTTTAAATTTATTTTGTTAATTTAAATTTGTTTATTGTTTTTTATTCTATTTTATTAATTAATATATTTATTATTTTAATTTTATATGTGCCTTTATTTTTTTAAATATTATTTCTTTAAATTTATTTTTTTACTTTAAATTTGTTTATTGTTTTTTATTCTATTTTATTAATTAAAATTTTTATTATTTTAATTTTATATGTGTCTTTATTTTTTTTTAGATATTATTTCTTTCGTGTTTTAAGTTTATTTTTTTAGTTTAAAATAATTTATTGTTTTTTATTCTATTTTATTAATTAATATGTTTATTATTTTAATTTCTTATCTGTCTTTATTTTTTAAATATTATTTCTTTAAATTTATTTTTTTAATTTCAAATTGTTTATTGTTTTTTATTATATTTTATTAATTAATATGTTTATTATTTTAATTTTATATGTGCCTTTATTTTTTTTATATATTATTTCTTTCGTTTTTCAAGTTTATTTTTTTAATTTAAATCTGTTTATTGTTTTTTATTCTATTTTATTAATTAATATGATAATTATTTTAATTTTATATATGTGTCTTTATTTTTTTAAATATTATTTCTTTAAATTTATTTTTTTAATTTAAAATTGTTTATTGTTTTTTATTATATTTTATTAATTAATATGTTTATTATTTTAATTTTATATGTGTCTTTATTTTCTTAAAAATATTATTTCTTTCGTTTTTCAAGTTTATTTTTTTAATTTAAATTTGTTTATTGTTTTTTATTCTATTTTATTAATTAATATGTTTATTATTTTAATTTCTTATCTGTCTTTACTTTTTTAAATATTATTTCTTTAAATTTATTTTTTTAATTTAAATTTGTTTATTGTTTTTTATTCTATTTTATTAATTAATATGTTTATTATTTTAATTTTATATGTGTCTTTATTTTTTCAAAACATTATTTCTTTCTTTTTTTAAATTTATTTTTTTATTTTAAAATTGTTTATTGTTTTTTATTCTATTCTATTAAGTAATATGTTGTGTATTCTATTAAGTATATAATGTGTAATATTTGTGTTAATTTCTTTTCTATTTTGATCTATTTTTTAAATATTATTTCTTTCATTTTTTTAAATTTATTTTTTAAGTTTAACTTCTTTATCCCTCCGATATCTTACAAACTACCCCTATGGAATATTTAAACTTGGCATTTAGGACCCCTATGACATGATTTAATTTATTTCATGATTTTATTTTTACTTTTTCTTATGATGTTTCATACAAGAGATGACCTTTAGGTTTAGACAATGGAATGCTCCTAACTATTTTTATCAAAATGTTGAATCTAGGCTTAAGTATTATATTCAATTTTGTTATTTTGTTACATGAGGAAATAATATTTCATATTTTGTATTCTATTATATCTAAGTATAATATTTTATAATTTAATACAAAATTGTTTTCTATTTTTATTAAATATTTTGGAATTGTATTAATTATGAAATACTTTAAATAAAAAAAATGTTTTTGAATAAATTGCACATACTTAACTAGCTTTAAGGTTGGATGGAAATAAAGAATTATTATTAGTATAGATACATATAAGTAGAAGATAGAGGCATACATACATATATGTCTATTGCAGTCTGTCGTGCTTTTCCTAAATTCATTTGAGTACATTCAAGTTGACAGATACCTGACTGATCTCAGTTTTTCAAAATCGAAAACTAAATACTTATAATATTTTACTGTGGGATACTATAGAAACCCAAAATATATGGCATGGTTGCCAATAACTTACGCAGTCTAAAGCGTTTTTTAAACTAAGTATATAATGACTGAATCAGATAATCAGGGAGACTAGACCCAACGTCCAAATACTGACATGACTTATCACTGTTCATGGCCCATTTAACAAGCATATGTTCAAAATTGGTAGATCAAACACATCAGATAGATGCATATTTTGCTTAGACGAAAAGGAATTGCACTCTCATATTCTATATTTGTTTACGACGCCATAACTCGCAAAAGACATAAATATTTCCAGAAATACACATTGTCTGATTCTGAAAGTTGAATAAAAAATATTTTTTTTGTGCTTCTCATCGTTCAATTACATTTGAACTACTCTGTATAAAGGAATGATATTTTCATCCTTTAAATCTATATAAGTCTTTTGTCAATTTATTTTTAGGTCGCGAAGATATGTTATTTTTACTGAAATTTATAACTGAATTTACAGCTCTATATCTACACATACAAAATTTGTTTTTATTATTCACTTTGGTTTAAATTTTGAACTCAAGAAAAACAAGGTAAATTCGAGTTATACAATTTTTCTTTACAATACTAATATAATATAGAAAAAAAAATAGTTAAGCTCAAAATCCTTTTTACTTCTGCATTATATAATACATACGTATACAGTATAAATACTATACATAAAGGTACAGTATATATATTATGCTTATTTACATTGTTGCTATCCGTTGTACTTTTGTTGCGTTTGTCAATTGTTGATAAAGAGATTTCTAAAAAGTAAATTGAAAAAATGAGTTTCTTTCTATTAAATTAAAAAAAAATAAATATTATTTTTTACTTTACTTTCAATCTCATTTTTATTTACTATATTTTCATATGTATATTATATTATGTATACAGTTAGGTAATAAAAAGAAATAAGGATTTTCCTTCAATTTATTCTTTACTTTTTTTTTTCTTTTTTTACTTATATTTTATTTGTATTTCCAATTTTTTTCATTTTCTCATATTATTATATTTTCCTCCTTCTTTATGATTATTATTATCCATATTATTATGATTATTACTATTATTCTTATTCTTATTCTTATTCTTATTATTATTATTATTATTATCATTATTATTATAACTTTAATTTTCGAAAAATATAATGAAAAATTGATGAAATTATTTGAGATTGAAGAAAATTTGGAATATAATACATAATATGACACACATACCTACATACAAGCATGTTTTTGTTAAGAAAAATCAAATTAAAGTTAAAAATAACTTCGGAATATGAATTGTTTATTTTAACTTTTGATTGAAAGAAAATGTAAATTGATATGTTGAAATAAAATAAAGAATTATTTATCATGATGGTAAAGACAAATTTATGGTATTTTTTTTTATATCAAAATAATACAATTATAGCAGACGAGATTATAATCGAGAGAACACATATAAATCAGCTTGAATTAACTGTAAATACCTTCTAGTGCATTTGCAAGAATTTGAATAACAAAGTAGCTCTTGAAGACTTTTAGTACATATATCAGATCTTTACCACAATTTAAAATTTGTAAATATAATAAGATATAACTTAATTCGACGATATCTTTAGCACAAACAACCATAATTTCGACAAATATGAACAAGAAATATATATTAAAAACTATTTTTGCCCTTGTTGAATGTTCGTTAGACTAGTTCAACACTAGTCCGTTATAGATAAACATCTTTGTAAAGACATATTGAAAAAAATGTTTTATCTAATACACTGTAGACTCTGTGTGAAACATTTTTAAAAAATAAAATTAAAAACTAAATTTCACTAAATTTAATGAATAGATCGATTCCAATTGTTTCACCATCATCAAAACACAGTTATGATCAAGATATTAATTAAAGTAAATCTAAAATGCCTAGATTTTTTAATATTATCAATATTGAAAATATATAAAATCAATAATGATTTACCCTTACTTTTTTCGAAAAATATTTGGTATTATTTAGAGCTATTCTTAAGCCCTGCGTATAAATTTTATTTTTAGCGACTTTGATTATTAAACCAAATGAATAATTTATTTTTTTTTTTTAAATCAGAAAACACATCTAGCATTTCAATTCGACAGTTCAACAATAAATGAATAATTTTTCTAAAAAAAACATTGTAAATTTCTATTGAATAAATTAAGATGAAAATGAAAAAATTAAAGTCAGAAAATAATAAATTAATAAAATTTCTGTAAAAAAAATTGAGCAGTATAATAAGAATTGTAGCAAGTTAATACAAACATTTTTTTTTTTTTTTTTTTCAAATACAATAAAAATTTGTTATACATTTTATTAAGATATATATTAAAATTATTGTATTTATGTACATACATGAACCAGTATATACATAATTTCACAGAATCGAGTGTGCGGGAGGTTAATTTTTAATTTAATCGTTTTATTTTTGTTGGTATTAAAAAATTGATTTTACATTAAACGAAAAGTTGTTATATAATTTTTAATCTTAAATTTGCATTGTATGCGATGATGATAGCAATTATTTAAAGGAAAAACAATAATTAGGTTTTATTTTTTGTTTTCGTTTTTTTCGTTAAAAAACAGTGATTGTAAGATATTCATTTTACTTTTCTATTTTTTTTTTTTTTTTAAATTGTCAATAAATATATATTTTGCAAAAAAAAAAAACAGAAATTGTCAATAATTGAAAGAGGGTATCAGATTCACAAGTTTTTGGAAATATTTTTTTTTTTTTTTGTTTTGTGAATAATAACAACGCCATAGTGAATTGACTGGCATTAGCGTGTAACAATAACAAAAATCGTTTAATATATTCATGAAAATTGAATTTTAGCAAAAATAAAATTACAAAATTGAAACCTATAAATCTTTGAAGTATATAGAAATAAAATATACAAATACAAGACAAATTTTATTTCAAATTAAAATTTGTAAATAAAATAAAAAAATATATAATTTTCATATAAATTAACATTTTCAAAAAATAAAAAAAAAATACCCAGTGCTAATATAAATTCTGGGTCGTATAGATTTACATATTTGAAAAAAAAAAATTAAATTTTAACATTATAGAAATTGATATTAAATAGAAATTTAAATTAAATGCTTTTTACATTACATAATACATATATATATATATATATTGTTTTTGATTTAAATTATACAATTCAGTTACAAAATAAATATTGATGATTAAATTGAAAAATAAATTTAATTTCGCAATTTGTAAACAATTTTAAACTTAATAATTACTTATTTGTATTAAAATGTTATTTGTTATTATTAGCAACAAGATTCTAAAAAATTTACATATTTGGTTTTGAACGATTTTAAAAATTTAATAATTTTAATAAAAATCAATTTTGCATTTCCCTGGAACATTGGACAAATTTATAAATAATAGAAGCATTCGCAATTCTATTGTACGCTCAATTGTATTTTAAAAATAGAAATATTTTCAATACAACTTAATTTTATAATAGTATCACGAACTCTCACTTATTTTATTGTAAAAATTTCATATTAAACTAAAGACAACAAATAAGTTCAAGAAATATTTGGATCCACAATGTAACAATGTTTAATTTTAAATTTAATCGTTTTATTTTAGTTGGTATTAAAAAATTGATTTCACATTAAACGAAAAGTTGTTATATTTTCATTTGAATTCACAATGTGGCAGTAATTAAATATTACATTATGAAACTATAACCACACCAGTAAACATTTAAACTTACTGTATTTCAAAGAATAATCAAAGTATTCTGGGATTTGGAACATATTTCAATCAGTCCCCATTTCATATGTTGTACTCTATTCCAGCTAGAAAGTTCTTCTCCCCCTCATGGTTACTAGTATTGTTTTTGCTAATTATAAATAAAGAAAACATGTTGTTTGAAAAATTTAAAGATGTTTTTGTTTTAATTTTAAACTATAAAAAAATTTAACGCCGATTAAAAAATCAGCTTTACGTTATCTTCAAAGTTTTGAGGATGACGTAAGGCTAACTCCATTTCCTATAAAAATTATAAATAGTTTTGAGAGCAATTGAAGTCTCGGATGCGATGGAATTTATAGGAAACAGAGCCCATACGTTTAAAGGACTTCGATTTAAGAATTAAGAGTTGTAATGCAAGAACACTCCATCATCCAGCTGCATCTAGTAAGATTGAAAATATTCTCTCACAGTATAAAGTAGACATTACTGCGATACAGGAAATCCGATGGAAAAGATGACGTAAGGATGATTGATATAATTTTAGTTAATAACATCTTTACAATTTTAAATTTAAAAACATAAAAATTTTAATTCTAACTGATTTTATTGTTTTACAAAAAGTCATTGTTAAAAGTTGAAAATAGTTAAAGAAAAAAGTACAAAGTCAATTTAATAATTATTAAATTAATTTGAATATAATTTAATTATAAACGTAAATTTGCAATACGAACCTTCTTCGCTTACGCCTTATTGCGTAAAAAACGACATTTTTCGAAAATAGACTTTTCTAAATCGTACGTAAGAAATCGCGGTATTCTACAAGCCGATCGAATTTAAAAAAAGAGCTGCCAGTGTTGTTACAAAAAGTGGAAAAATTTAATTGTCAAATGATTTGAATTTATACTTTATTGCTGTCAAATTCAACATTTCGTCAAACAAATTAAACAATTTTTTTTATTCGAATTCAACATTTTTTCTTAAATAGTTTTTTTGGATTGCAAAATTTAGTTCTTTTCAAAAGAAAAATCTTTTTAAAATTATAATGTTTTCAGACTTTTGTTATATACTGATACTAGTATTAGTGAATTATGTATTTAATACTTATTATTTCCAAATTATTAGAAAAAATGTTGAATTTGGATAAAAAAAAGTATAGATGTTTTTTATTATTGTCAGTTTTCTAAAAAGTACATATTGTGTTTTAAATTATAAATTATTAATTAGTGTCACTATTTTTCACTATTTTATAAATAAAAACTTTTAAATTTTTAGTTATTTATTTATTTATTTTAACAGTTGATCCTACAGATAAATCTGTAGGTTAACTTTATAGGTCCTTTTCCCTTTTGAAATGTGGGCTTTTTTTATTAAACTATATTAATTATTTGGTATATAATTTTGTATATTATATATTTATATTATTTTGTTTTTTTATTAGTTATATTATATCTTTATGAATTATTAAATTATATTTGAACCGATATGGTTGTATTGAAAATTACATTTTTATTAGTTATTATGTTTTTGTTATATTTTTGTGATTTAATAATTTGTTACCTATAAATTATAGATATAACCTTTGTGAATAGGTAACATATAAAAATTACTTTTATTTGGCTGGACATTTTGTACAGTTTTATGTTTCTTCACGATCCATTGTTTCTCCAACTGCCTCTTATACCTGTAATTTTTTTTTCTGAAAATAATAAATTATTAAAAAAGAATTATTTTTATTATTTTATTATTGTTTGCTTAAGTTTTTACCAGATTTTCCATAATTATCACAATATTCAGGAGTTTACACGAAAAATAAATAACGCCATACAACAAAAAATTCATAAGTCAAGTACAAAAATGGCTGCGATTTTTCAATCAAAATACCAATTAGTCGACTTAAGTCGTCAAAGAAAAGTCGATTCACAATTTGTAATAAGGACCCAATTCTATTTGACATTCGTAATAAGGCCCCAATTCTATTCGACATTCGTAATAAGGCCCCAATTCTATTTGACATTCGTAATAAGGTCTCAATACTATTCAATACCACTTTATTTTTGATTTAACACGCTTTCTCTGCAGATCTATCAAGGATGTGGCTAATCCAATTTCACATTTTCTGCGCCTTAATCACTCCATCAATTCTTTTTGTTTCCCCCCAGTTCCTTGTACGAAATTTTTTCTAATTAGAACATAAGTAAAATCTATTTCTCATACCAGTGGTAAAAATTTGGATTCACAAGATTTTTATTACTGTAATTTTTCATGTTTCTCATACAACGTTCTGATAGAATTCTATCTTCAATTCTATCAACATGATTGCGATATACAAGATAATAGCCATATTATATAACAGACTAGATTTGTATATTTGAGATTTCGTTAAACAAGTTAGGTATTATATATTATAAAGTCAATATAATACTTTACATACTTGATTCTTATATTTAATAAAAATAAAAATTTTGGTTGAGTGTAATTAAATAAACCGTTTAAATAATTAATTTATTAGTATGCATATTTCGAAGGGTTTCTTGGAATCTAATAATTTGTTTAATTTATTAATTATATTATTATTATTATTTTTTATTGGATATAATTTAAATTATATACAATAGTAGTTTATAAGCACTAGCTACCATGGCTATCGGCTTTTTTGTTTTTTTGTTTTTTTTTTTTTTTTATTTTTAAATTTTATTAATTATAAATACTACATTATGTAAATAATATTTGAAATAAATGGATTATTTTAATAAAAACGAAAAAAAAAATTATTAAGATAACTGTAGTAATATTATTCAAAAGTCTCACTTTTGCGTTTCTATTTCAAAACTCTTCCTGACTTACTATAGTGTATTTATTCTAATATGTTGGGTAGAATCTAAATTATTAATAAAATATCTAAAAATTTGCTCATACTTCTGTTCAATTTAATTTACAATTTTCTTACCAGAAAGCTTTCAATTTTCAACATTTTAAAATCAAAATCCTTGAGCAAGATCATGAGCATCATAATGATTTTAAAAAAATTTAATATGGTGTAATCAAAAATATTTTTTTTTTTCATTCAATTCTCCAAAATACAAAGATGTTTATTTACAAATATTTATCTACTAACGTTCAATAACCCTAAAATTATATATCTAACGATTAAATAATTCTATTAACCTTTTGTTATCTGAATTAAAAAAAAAAAAAATTTAAAAATTGCTAACAACAAAACCAGTACAAAAGATACCTAAAATCTATTCAATGATTTTTTAATGAGTACTCCTCAAATATCAAAGGAAAATAAAAAAAAAAAAACAATAGAAATATTCAAAAGTTCATTTAAAGTGACACAATGTAATCTAAATTATTATTGAAAAAGAAATGAAGATAAGAATTTCTTCAAAATTTATATTCTATAATTTGAATACTGTTGTTTTAAATCTTTAAATTTTTACTTTTTTCATTTTCAATTATTATTTAAATTTTTTTTATTTTTTTCTTTTATTAAATTTCTTTAAAAAATAACCAAATCTATTTTTTTGTTTTTTTTTTTTGTTTTGAATTTTATGCACTATTATTTTATTAATATTTATTTTCACGGTGTATTTAATATTCTCTTCTAATAACAAAAGAAATTGCATCGCAATTTTATCCTTTCTTTCGTCTATTGTTTAGTTTTATTTCATAAGACTACTATATTACATAACAGCGCATTAAATATATAAAAAAAAAAAAAAACAAAAAGGGGCTCCTGTTTCTATTACGTATTGTATTTTTGTTAAGCATATCTAGTCGAAACCCTCCTGTGATAAAAATGCAGTCTCTTTAAAAGCAAGTAATAAAAAAAATATATATTTTTTTTTTTTTATTGTATTCTTTCAAAATTAATTTATTCAATCGCTAAAGCAGATTTTTCTATTGTTTCTCTTTTTAGGGGAATGAAGAGGACGATAAAAATACGCTATTTTTCTTTGAAAATAAAATCGAAATTCACACGAAACTCTTCTGTCCTATATTTGTATGTATATTCTATTTTCTCACTGTTTTCTTTTTAATTTTATTACTGCGTAAAATAAATTTTTATTAAAATCCATTGAAATGCTTATTTTTTTTATGAAAACAAAAAAAAAAACAATAACGTAATGAAAGAAGAAGAACATTAAAAATTCATTACTCAATAGAAGAATCCTTTTATTATCATCAATAGAAATTCGCAGTCCCAAACAATAAGAAAATATTTATGTACTACAATTGTATACACACATACATGTTTAAATACATATTATAATACCTATATATATTATGTATGTATGTATTGAATGCACATAATACTTGAAAAGACTAGTATAAATTTGATTTATACTAGTATCTGATTTGAACTCTTCTTAAAACACTTTTTATTTATTTGTGTATATATTTCACAAAATCTATAGCTATGCTATCAATTATTTGGTTGACAATTGATTATTAAATGATAGGACAATTGCAACAATATGTCAATCAAATAAAAACTGAGTCAATAAATTTAAAAGTAAATTATGTTTGCGACGTTATATTATGCGAATAAATATCCAATGGACAAATTTCATGAAATATTTATAAAAACTTTTTGGTATAATGTTAAATTTAAAAAATGGCATTGATACTATCATTTTTATTTACTACTATGAATGTTTCTAATCAGCCTTGATCTGCAACAAAAACTTTTTGCAAAACACAACAATATATCTAATATTGATCAATATATCTAATATTGATGAAAAAACACAATATATCTAATAGTTTCGATCCTCCTTGACATTCCTACCAACCAAAAATACTCTTCTCTACCAATACATTAAAACTAGTATAATAATAATAAAACATTCCTTTGCTTTATAAAAAAAATATTTTATTTCTGAAAATTCAATTATTTGCATTTCGTATTCGGATATCCCGTTGCATAACGTTTTTCTGCTTAAATTTGCTCAAATTAAAATCAAATGTTTTTTACTTGTAAATCACTTATTTTTCAGTCAAATTATTTTTAATTTAAAAAAATCATAAAAATTTCAAATAATAGTAAATATTTTTATCATAAATATTAATTTTTTAATTTTTTTATTATTTTTTATGCTTAATCTATTATCTTTTATTGAATTTTTCTAGAAAATAGTAATTTTTTACAAAAATTTTTTTCTGCAATTTTAGTGATTGGAAATAGTGTTCAAATCTTGTAACTAACCATGCGTTCGGTATTGTAAATTGTTCGTTGTAAATTATGCATTCGGTATTGTCGGTATTGTACTGCAGCGATCAAGCGTTCGGCATTGTAAATTACAAGTGTCATTCGTTCAGTTTTATCAAATTTGTCATTTTGATCGTCATAAGTGAGTCAAAAGCACAGTAAAATAATTCAGTTGCTTTATTTACTGGATAGAAGAAAGTGTTTATTTTTATCAGGTACATTTTTTATATCATATTAATAATTCAAAAATATTAAAAAATATTGTAAAGAAAAGTAATATTTCTTAAGATTTGCATTGAAAAGGGAAAAGAACAAAAAAAAAAGCATGGATAATATAGATACAGAAGAAAATTTAGAAAAAAAGTAGGTGGTACCTAAATGATTTTTTTTTTTGACAATCAAATATTTTTGTTAACAAATATTTTTAAAGCCGGAGACAATCAGATTCAATTGTGTTAACAAGATTGTTCTATAGATTTGGCATAATCGTGCACTCTTGGTATTTTAAGCCTTGTTTCCTCTCCTGTTTCTAAATTTTGGCAAGCTTCCAAATTTATGATAGATATATTGCTTTTTTATCATTTTCCCCTTCGTTGAACTCCACAAAGTTATTCAAATAATACCACAAGACTATTTTATTCATTTTTTTTTTAAATGAATATCTGAAAATAATTTCAAAATATGCGCAAACTAAAGCGTTCGCGGTAAAATCAATTGACCGTAATCAAAATTTTGCAGCACTTAAAATGACTACCGACAATCATATTATTTGATGATTTCTTTGACGATCAATTTGATGATACCGAACGCATGGTAAATCATCTTAAAAGTAAGTATACTGAATTAACACGCTGGGTGGCGCAGTAGGTAGAATGCCTGACTTTCAAAAGAAAAATTTAAGTTGTATTGAAAACTGCGAAACAGCAAAAGTCCCAGGCTCGATTTCCAACGAAGGTAAAAAAATGCTTTCCGAATATTTCGACCTGATCCAGTACTTTTTGCCATTGGGATAAAATAAATGATTAAAAATTATTGACAGTGTTTGTAGTGTAGTTTACAAGTAAAATTAAATATTTGATTGATTCAACTCTACTTTGCGTGTTGGCTTTAGAATCAAACAAATTCGTCTATCAAGTCGTTGTATACAAAGGGACAACATAGTTTTAACTGCTTTTCCAAAAATATCTGTAATATGTAATTTTACTTACCTGTGACCTATTTGAAATTTAAAAATTGACAGGTGACAATTTTACAAAATTGTCGCGATTGTCCGACATTTTTTTATACATATAAATTTACAGGTGACAAAATTTTAATGACAAATTTTGTAATTTATAAATTACAAAAGTTTTTATCATAATTTTGTAAATTATAAATTACAAAATTTTTCATCATAATTTTCTAAATTTATAATTTATAAAATTGTCATGTCTATGACAATTGTTTATTGACAAATATTTTATTAACAACAACATATTATTATCTATATAAAATAACATAAAATGCAACGTTAAAAACAAAGCCAAGGTACTTATTTATTATCAAAAATAATTTTTTAAAATAACTTCGATATTAAAATTAACAATATTTTGTCGAAGTTATGTCATTTTTAATTTTAATAAATTTCTCGAACTTATTTCATTATGAAACTTAAAAAGATAAATTAATAATAAATAATCAAATTCAAACGATATTTTAAACCTTTTTATATAAGTATTTAAGTATTTTGCAGAATAAATAATAATAATAATAAATAAATAAATAAATTAAAAATGAAATAAAATCAAAAAAAATCAAATTTTTATCGAAATTATTTCAATCGATAAAATTTGTAGCGCCTTTATAATGCAATGGAAAATGAAAATTACAATTTTACATATTTGAATTCGTGTGTCATGAATTGTCCGACAATTATAACAATTTTGTAAAATACAATTTTATTTTTGGTTTCATAACAAAATTGACATAAAAATTACTGTGGACAAACCTTGACAAATTTTGTAGATTTTACCTTTGTTTATGAAACAGGAATTGACAATTTACAATTTTGACAATTTTATTTTAAAGCAAAAATTTGACAATTATCGACCTGTAATTTACAAATTTGTATAATTTATAAAATTGTCACCTGTCAATTTTTATGAAATAGGCCACAGAACAATCATAATGTTTTCAAAGCTACAAAAAGAAGAAGAATGTAATTTTATACAATGCAATGTAATATAAAAAAAATAGATACATATAACCATTTTAAAATAAATCAATAAAAATGTTGAAACAGAATTATAAAAAACAAAACATCACTCAAAATATTCCCGTTTAAATTTGATAAATCAAAAATAATTATAATTTCCTAAAAATTAAAAAAAAAATAATAATAATAATAACATTCTATAACAGAAAAACATAAAAGACCCCATTTCTATTTGAAGCTACTCAAAAATATTAAATGTATTCCCATTTCCTACAACAAAAGTAAATGTCGAACAAATGCATTTACATAAAACAATTATACATACATTTTTTCATTTAGAGTTGAAAACATTGATTGAAATTATCAGAAAATAAAGTAAAAAATTTTTTTTATAAAATAAAAAGGATAGAACAAGTACAAAAATAAAAATGTGTATTATTTATTACTGGTATTCAAATTCAAACGATATTTTAAACCTTTTTATATAAGTATTTAAGTATTTTGCAGAATAAAAAAAAAAATATTTAAAAGAATTTTTAATAATCTTAATGAATCTTTGTAATAAAAACATTTCATCGTTTATACAATAAAACAACAACTACAACAACAAAACATCCATATTATGTATATTATTTTCGATGCATTCATCATACATATTATACATTCTATTTTATATTATGCGTATATATGTATATGTATGTACTTAAAAAAAAAACATTTATTTTTTATTTTCTTTTTCTATTTTTTAATCAATATTTTTATAAAATACAAAAGAAGCAACATTGTATTTCCTTATTCTCTACATTTGTTTTTTACACTTATTGAATTTATGCCCCAGGTTGTTCATTTACGTCATATATTTTTTTTTTGTTTAAAGTATGCTTTTTATTGTTCTGTTATTTTATTATTATGCAATATATATATCCCTCTAAATATAAATATACAAAGTCTAAAAATAAAAACTCTAAAAAAAATTTCAATGCTCCTTCAAATATAGCTAAAAAAACAAAAAAAAAACAAAAAAAAAAAAATTACGAAATAAATATTCAACACTTAAAAAATAAATTAATAAATATTTACACATGCATGTGTGTATGTTTATAGATGTATGTACAAGGACTCACTTTAAAATTTAATAGATATGCATTATACTTACTAAGACTATATGTAAAAAGCCTAAGGTCGAATCTTAGAAACACCCAGTATCTCAAGGATAATTTTGGAATATAACATAAAACATATATATATATATATATATATATATATATATATATATATATATATATACATCAAAGTGACATGAATGAAGCATCTATAATGTTTTTTTGAATATAAATTAAGGTGATAGTCGAACTCGTTTCTCCGTTATTATATAGTTTTTAAATTTTTAGCTTTTTAGAAGAACGTTCTGTAATTTTCATTTTCTGCACCTTTTTTTGCTCATATGTTTTTAGAACTAACTTCTTCAAATCTAATTCTGACGACTTAACACTCCTAAACTTAAATTCAATTGCTGCGAAACAGTAATGAACTACAAGTTGTTGTTGGGGTTAGATGAGGACCGAAATGCGGACAAAAGTATCGAAATGTCCCCCTAAAATTTAACGCAAATACAAACAGTTTTTTTCACAAAATTCTTCAGTTAATCATTCAAGGGAAAATTGAAGGTATCCTTGTTTTCATAAATGCAACCTGCAGAATGAACAGAAACTTTGCAGAATTGTCAAGTAAATGTAGAATATAGATAGAGTTTGTATTCATTATTGCAAAGTACGCCAAATGGTGGAAAACTTGTTGTCAGTTTGCAGCATTTATGAATACACTCGCGAAAGATTGGCCAAAAAAAATCTTCCATGAAAAAGAAACATTAGAAATTCGACTAGAATTAGATCCGTTAATGAGATTGTATGACTGGCAAGAGATTGCAACGAGTATACGATAAAAATTCTTGAATTGAATGAAATGTAATATCACTTGCATTGAGAGAGATTTTTAGTATTACATTTTGTACACCATGTATCACAGCGTTGAAACATTTAATGGAGAGTAATGTATATAATTTTTTTAAAGTAATTACATTTTCAAAAATTATATTCCAGAGAATGGAATTCCTCACTCTCTATAATATCAAATTGTTGCAAGTCCTCAGGTATTGAACAGGAGTATTTTGTTGTGTACTATTCTGTTTACGAAATAGTATAAAATAAACCATTGTGTGTCAACTAAATTCTTAAAAACTTTATTTTGAAATACCTGTAATATTCCAATACTTAAGCTTTTTGGTAATGCCGAGAGCACGATATGTCCAAGTACATTTCAGGATTAAACATTGTAGAACAATACTTTATTCTTTAAAAAAGTATGAAATTGTATGAAATTGCATATTTTTTAAACAGGGTATCCTATACTCATACAGATAGTAGTACAGGAAGGATATATATGATGTACAGGATAGTAGTAATAGTGAAGAAAATAATATGGCAATTCAGAGGAAGAATCTAAGCGATAAATCTAATGTTATGGTAATGCCAACCAAAAATTAAGTGGCGTGTTTTGTTCTTTGTTATAGATTTATTTTTAATGACTGTTTATTTTATTTGATAATTTAGATTTATCGAAAACTTTAGGTTATCAACAGAAACATTTCTATATGTATTAGACGGAATTAAAGATAACCTATAGAGTACTGTACGTTCATCAGCCGCTACATAGCGATTTTTGGCAGAAGGTGGATATCAACAAGGAGTTGGATATAGTACTTTGCCAGCAATCGGTGTCTGCATTCAATTGATCAGCCAAGGTTTGCCACAATCTATTGAATTTGGTTTTAGCATTCACTGTTCTTGAATATCATTCACCAAATCTCTATTTTCAACCAGAATTGCTTATGATTGCTTTTTGGTTTGCTTAGACCTACAATGTATTTAAAAATATTACATTATTTTTTAAAAAAGTCTATTACATATAACATATTGTTTAATTTACGAATTAATCACGTATTTTAGTTACATTTTAAAAATATTTCTGAAATATGAATGAAATAAGTAACATGTGGTAGCAACGGTGCTACTTTCGCATACACAAATTTTTGAAATGCGTATTACATGGTGTCATTTTTTCACATTCGAAAGTAGCAATAGATGGTAGCCTCTGCCTAACAGATATGTTACAACATACTCTCCTCTTCAGACTAAGGTATCTTCCATTTCTAGATCATATAAATAATTAAATTACATACTAACATTTTTTTCCCATTTTCTCAAATGAAAATTTTAGATATTCTGTAATACAATTTGATTGTTGTTGTATTAGACTCTTACAATAATCTATAATTGAACTTTTTAAAGGCCCTGTACATGAATATAACGTGCTAACACTTGTATGCATATAAAAATTGTCATAAAAGTATAAAAATTTTAAATAATTTCAAAAGCTCTTATTTTACTCTTTTTTCCTAGAATATATTTAACGCGAATTTTATAAGTTTTGATTTCTCATTATTTAAAAAAAAAACCATATACATATAAACATTTTTCTTTGCAATCATCTACGTTTTTGTTTCTTAATTTCATGACTTTTTAATTGTTTTTTATTTCTATTTTGCATCTTTCTTTCAGTTTTTTACCACTGTTCTAATATAGTCAAGCTCATTTCTTTGATCGTAATAAAAGGACAAAAGAACATAATAAATGATAAAAAAAAATTAAATTAAATTAATTCATACAAATAAAACCGTTCAATCACGTAAAAAACAAATAATATTGAAAAAATCAAAATAATACACCACACTTTTCAACCTTGATTTAGTCTTTAGTTAAATATTCGAAGCGAGATAATTTTTACTTAAATTAAAATTTGTAAACATTTTGGTTTATAGCTGTAAAATATTAACTTTTTAAATATTAAAATGCATATGCAATCGAAAATTCATATTATGAAAACTTAACATGTAGCAGAATAAGCAGTTAAAGTTGTAGGATAGGATTTTATAGGATTTTATGATCCATTTTTTTTATTTAATCTAGGTATGTTTCTAAAAGTGATATCTTGATGGATTTAGACTATCATCAGAAAGGTGATGTAGTATAACAAGTGATGATGATGTATTAACAACAATCGATCAAGATTGGTGACATCGGAAATGTATCCAAAAACTTTCAACCGATACAATGTACATACAAATACAATATGTCAAATTTTCTGAACTGGCAACATAGTGTTGGCGACACAATGTACTTTGCTTACAATTCTGATCACTCTAAACATATTGCCACTGAAATGAACGTCAAATCAATTGTCAAAATATTATACTATTGTTGATACCTATTTTGTGGATAAATTTTTGAAGAAAAAATCTTCTTTGTGCTTTAGAGTTATAGTTAACAAAAGCATATTTCTTTCATGAGTCCGTTGCCTATTAAAATTAAAATAAATTATACTTATACTTATTTATATATTTATACTTATTTTTCTTTAATTTTTAAGCTTATTGCTTGATTAAAAAAAAACTCAACATAACTGTACCAAACTGTGTATCAACAAATTTTCGGATACATAATTTAAAAACCCGTGTCGTGAAAATTAGTCGCGGATACACTGTAAAATTAATTACCGATCATGAGACAATGTAAACAATTTTTTTTTGACATTTAAGATCATGCGTCAATGTTTTTGCGACGTTGTAGATAAATTTACGATGTTACGGTATGCAAATTAGATGATTACTATTTTTATGATAACTCTTTAACAGTACCTAAATTATTCTTATTGTCAAACTGTACCCTACTTTTATGATAACTCTTATGTAACAGTACCTAAATAACTTTTATTGTCAAACTGTACTCTTTTATTTAACAGTCCCTTGATAACTTTTATTGTCAGTCAGACTGTAGCGTATGTTGAAGAAAGTTTTATCTCACTTATATTCAATGTCAGAGAGCGTTTGTGTATACGACGTAATTAGATTTTTCTGTCCCTAATTTCGGTGATATAAACCAAATATCATATACTACGGTATAAAACTTGTCCTGTTTTGGCAGTCCGGTTACTTCATAAAAGATGAATTGTATAGAAAAATCTGGATCAATTGATAGTGTACTCACAAGTCATTTACTAGAGGTATACATATATATTGCTAATTTTCTAATTTTTACTATTGTAAGATCACTTTCATAATAGGTAATAAAGTGTCTATGATACAAAAAAAATTAGATTAAAATGAGTTTTCACTCAATATTTTCGAAGATTAATTTTAATTATTTTAAACTTATAATTGTTGTTTTATTGTACGGTATTTTTTTTTTTTATAAGCAGCCAAGCATTAGGATGAACCATTTAGTACTTTAGTTATGCTTGGTTGGAATAGGACAGGATGAGAAGGAAAAAGAAAGTTATTGTTAGAATTAGCAGGAATTAAATTACATGTATTTAAATTTAGTAAAATATACTTAGAGTTTCCATGATTTAAAAATCTTTCACCAACATAAAAATTTGTAAATGTAAGCACAAATTTTTATGTTAGTGGAACATTTTTAAATAATATAAACTCTAGCTATCATCTAATACGGACCACGATATAAACTATGGTTTAGATCAGTAAGATGTTACAAAATTCTTGTGTGAAATATAGGTTCGATTTCAAATGGTTTACAAGGTATTGCGGCTTAAAGGAAATTTTAAGTTCTCTAATTATTATTATTTTTTATAAATTTCATCGTAACAACTTCATTCCAATAGAAGTTCAAAGTTCACTCGTCCCTGTTTCAATAAACCAAAAAGGTTATATTGAAGGCTGAAAGTTCTGATACGATTGTAGGGTTTATTAAAACATGACATCTCCAAATAATATACACTTTTATTGTTATTATTATTATTTAGTGTATAGTTATCATTTCTTGCCAAGAGCTCAAAATGAGATGGCATATACCAATTGCATATATCATGTTTTTAAAACAATAAATCAATTTAGTTTATTAACTTTCAGTTTCAATACCTACACATTATTGAAGACTTCAAAGAAGAATTATATTCATCTTGTGATGATGCAGAAGTTTTTTCAGGATTTTGGACAAAAAAAAATATATGAAATAACTTGAAGTATAAATAAAGCATTTTTCTTATCAAATCAACTTACACAACTAAAGGAGCGCTTATACCGTTAATTAGACAAACATTTTCGGGCCATTTTAACAGAAATGATTCCAAATAAAATTAAAGATAATGTAAATAAACTCCAATTTTGAAGTCCGCTTTGAAATTTTTTTTTTTTTTTATTTTAAGGTTAATACAATGAGTTCGATACAATCTAATTTCCTTTATTTAAATAAATTATTACAACTGTCAAAATGTGCTTATAAGCATAACTTATGTGCAATTACAGAATTCTGTATTTCTGTTCCCCTATAATTTATTCTATTACACTAGTGATTAGATCATGCGGTGTTAGCCTTTTCAACCTTCTTATATTGTAATATTTGTCTAATAGCTTAGTCGCCTTAAGGTTGCTATGTTGAGTCAATAAATTTTTGTACTTAATGGCATATTTACTAGTTACGCGTCATCTATTTTTTTTTATTTTTAGATCTCTGTGAAAATTTTCATTTGAATAATAGCGATATGCATTCCTGATAGTTCTAAGAAATTTATTTTGGCAGCACTGTATAATTATTGAATAAGATTTTGTGCATCCCACAGTAGGATATCGTATAAGTCCATATAAGTTTGATTATACTGTTATATACTTGCAACTTGGAGTATAAGCTGAGCTTAGACTGTCTTCTTATTACCCAGTTCATGTCTCTGATTTTCTGTTTGATTTGCATTGCTTTTTGTTTAACGTCCAGTGTAGTGATTTGCATTGCTTTTTGTTCATGCTTCCAGGTAAGATACGAATCAAAGTGTAGTCCAAGATACTTGTATATGATTTATATACCTATATCTATTTTGGTACTTGTATATGATTTATATACCTATATACAATGCTTTTCGTCTTAATGCTTAAGTAATATGAACCGATTTTTGCTCGTTCAGTTTAATTTTCCAGTTTTAGGTCCATTTGCTTACTTTATTCAGTTCTTCCTGAAGTTGTTCTGTTGCTTGTCTTTGCGAATCGCTTATAGCCATTAGAGCCGTATCATCTGTAAATACTGCAATTTCAACTTGTCGGTGTTATCGGGATGTCGGCGGTATATAACAAGTATAGAATGGGTCCAAGAATGCTCCTTGAGCAACCCCTGCTGGTATTGGGTATAACTTGGATATTGTTTCTTCATGTGCTACTCTGAATTTCCTATTAGAAATGTAAGACTCCATGATCTTAGAAATATTTGCTGGTAAGGTTTTGCACATTTTATGTATGAGACCTCTTCATGTCGTTCTCTATCGACTATTAAATGCTTGTGAAGCATTAAGAAATACCATGCCATGTAGTATTTTTTTTTCTTCTTCAAAAGCCCGTTTTATTAAGGTACCTTTGAAATATTCATTAATTACTTTTTAATAAATAAAATTCTATACTTACGTTCAAAAAATTATTATTTAAGTACAAATAACGTCCATTATATAAAAATTTTTATTAATTATATTTTTTAAATGGAAAATTTCCAATTGTTATTGTTACTTTTTTAATTTGAATGATTTCTATTTACATATGCATATTAAATTTATTATCTTAAATTATCTTATACTTATAACAAGCAAAAGCGAGTCATCCGCTATAAGTAAATAATAAACTGTTATTTAATAAAATTCCAATTTTATGACAGAACTGTTATCTTGATGATTATACGATAATTTTAAGACTTTTTTTTTCGTATAAACAGTCGAACCCAAAAATAATCACATTATATGATCATATTATTTTATATCCAAACAATTTTAATGGCTTATTAAATTTTCCAGTAAAATTTTTGCTAATTTTATCATGTAATTTTATCTAAAGTTCAAATTTTCGAATAACTTTATGAAATAACAATTAAGTCACTGAAAAATTTTAATGGTAAGTTCACTTAATTCAAGTGAGCCATAATAAAACTGCACATTCTGTGTGTTACATTAAATTGACAATCAGTGGCATCGTAAATGTCTTTAAAAAAAACTTAAAACTGATATAATGTCGAAAAATTGAGTTGTTGCCAATTATATGCGTAAAAATAAGTTAGCAACATTATATAATGAGAGCTTTGCGAAACATTGTATTCGAATACATTTTTGATCAAGAGAAATATACAAAAAAAAATTATTTATTTTTATTTTAAACCAAGTGATTGATGAGTATAGAAGTGTTGAGGATTTAAATTTAATTAAATTAGTTACTTAAATTATAAAAAAAAGCAGAAAAAAGGGATCTAAAAAACTAGATAATTTTCCAAAACTTAAACTTTTTTGGATGAATCAACAATTTTCAAAAAAACTTAATGAAATTTCACCTACGAATTTTCTAAAATTCTCGGTTTTATTAAAGAACAATTTTTCAAATAGATTTAGAGATTTAAAAAGAATTGATAAGCTATTAAAAAATGTAAATTATCCGAATTTATTCGACATACAGGATTTCGATAACATTCTTATTGACTGGATGGAATTAAAAAATTTAGAAATGCAGACTGAGGATTTGCAATCTAATCCAATTTGGACGCAGAAATTTGTGGATAAGCAAAAATATATTGAAAAATTGGAACTTAGTCGAATGTTACAGGATGGAGAGTCAGAATTGAAAATGTCACAGGATGGAAAGTCTGAAGCCGCATTGAAAATTCAATATTAGAAGTGGAATATTATGCCAGATGCTTTTGCTTCTGTTAAAATATTAGCAAAAGCTTTGTTAACCATTTTCTCTTCTACTTACTCTTGTGAAAAATCGTCAATTTTTTGATAGGTTGACAGAGGAAGACTCAGCAGCATGCATTACCTTACAACCGACAACATACCAATCTGATACTAAAATCTTGCAAGTAACATGAAGCAAAAAACTTCTAACAAAATCTAATTATATTTAATAAAATTTATAATTTATTTTTTCATTTCTTGAATAAATTTTATCAAATTAACGCAGATATTGTACTCTATCTTTATGTTTTATTTATTTGTAATCAATAAAAATATTTTATAGGTACTTGCACGCGAAAAAAAATTGCATTTCAATTTACTTTATTTTGGCACTTAAGCAAAATCCTATTTGCCATCCCTGCCTTATACAGATAAAAACTTACAAAAAAACTTCACTATTATAAAAAAAACATTGGATCGTGATCTGAATTTTGATCGTGAGACAATGTCACAAGCTTTTATTTGCTTTTGTTGACATTTTAGATCATGCAGACGTTGTATTCAACTTTGTGCTGAGATATTTACGATGTCAAGGGTTGTCATAAAATTTAAACAAAAACTTGAATGGCAAATTCAATAATTACTGAAAATTAATAATCATCATTTAATCTCAAAATTATTAAAAAGCAGATTCAGTGAATGTCCTTGTGTGTGTTGGTGTGTGTGTGACTGTTATGGGGACATTGTAATGTGTCGTCATTAGAATGGACATTGAGAGCTGATCAATTACACTTATCGTCGTTACTGCAAGAAAATAAATTCAAAAATAACTCTCTACACTCTACATGTTTTGTGTACAGATATCCATGATTCTCCTGTTTATGTGATTTTATTTAAGTTCAAGTCAAGATACATTAACTTAACGATGACAGTACTAAAATCATAATTCTTGTAGTTTTTCCAACGAACGTATTTTTATTTTTTCAATAACAAAAAAATCAAAACAAAAATTAAATTTGTCGTTGTACTATAGCAGACTTAACATCAGGAATCATAATAAAGTAATGTATGTAATATACTCGTAAATACTGTTGTACATACATATCTATGTATATAACGATGCAGCGCAATACATTTATGGATTTCAATAAAATCAAAATTTTATGCCAATCTGTAAGTAATCACCAGGGACATTTTTTATTCGTTTTATTTTTTTTTTTTTTTTGCTCCCTTACTTCTTTCCTTTTTGCTTTATCTATAATTTTCTCCATTTAATTTTTGTTTCTTTAAGATAAAGAAGTTTTTTTTTTATTACTATTATTCTGGAGTTGGTTTTTTTTTTTTTTTTGAATTTTTTTTACTCCTGTGCAAAAAGAAACAAGCAGCATCAATAAACCAAAACAAAAGATTAAAAAAAAAAAATACGAAAACATAAAAAAAAAATAAATAAAAATCTCTGAAAAATCGTAAAAATAATATTCTCGCTGTTAAATAGCACAAAAGTAGTAAATTTGAAAAATTTTTATCAGAACAGATTTTTACGAGTTTTGGAAACATTAAAATCATTTTAAGAATGAATGTGTGAAAGAAATAGCAAATGATGTAATATATATATATGTGTTTAATGATATACAAAATAAATGCATCTATGACAAGTCATACATAAAGTACCGGTGCTAGACCTTTCCTTCTGCTGATGTACTTATTTTTTCCCTAAAAATATTATTTTCTATATTACTGAATTTAGATAGGATTTTGAAAACAAACCCGATACAATTGAAAGATTTTTTTTTAATAAAAATAATATCCATTTATTTCTTTTATTTGAAACTCAAGAAAACTTTTTAAGAAAATTCACAATTTTGGATTTATATCGACTTTTTTAAATTTTAAGATTTAACTCAGTAAAAGGATAAATTAACACCTATGGTAAGGAAAAAAAACAGTCAGTGTATTCAAATACGTATTTGATTAATAAAAATAAATTTAAAGAAATCACTGCTCGCAATCTCCCGTCTTCACATTTATTTCCACGGAATTTGTCTCGTCTGAAGCAGATTACGCAAGAAGAGAAACTAAGTAGAATAACAACTGTAGGCTAATCAATTTGTGAAAATAATGGGCAGATTCAGTGGCATTGACGGCGGATTTGGAATTCATTTTTAATCCAAGTACCATGCATGGATCTATTCAGTGAATGCAATTCACCACAAAAATTTACCACATTACAGCGACATCACCGGAATATATAATAAATACTTTAAAAAAAAAAATAAATTTTAATGAAATAATATTTATTATTTATTATATATTGTTATTTATTACACATATAATTTATTTTTTATAACACTTAATTTAAGTTTTATTTACTTAAATCTTCCTTAAAATGTAAAAAAGAAATACTGGTTAGTTAAATTTAATAAATTTCATAAAAAAAATATAAACATTTCATGTTTGCTACAGTAGATGTCACAACATTCAACATAAAAATGTTTATTGTTTTTTTTACATATAAAAAGTCAGATCCATTTTCATTAACCGCAGTACTTTACCCGATACATTTACCTCGCCGTTCAGTGAACAGATTCATCGATCTGTAGATTTCAGATCCACCGGTTGATGTCACTGAACGCAACGATTACCAAAATACAAAAAATTAAAGCACAGTCTCAGAACTATAATATCTCACCTATCTCGAAGCGGTATAATGCTAAAAGACTGAAAGAGGATAAATTAGTGCAATTTAATTTATTTATTCGCTACCGGAGTAATTGCTACACTAAGAGAAATAATATGTTTATCCAATGGTTGCGATAAACATATTATGGTTACTTTAAACTAATTATGTTCGATATAGTTGAAACAAACATTTGATATGTTAACGATGAATATAACTATGGTTGATAGAAACATATTATATTTGTCTTAAAAATATTATAGTTAATCGAAATATATACCTAAGTTGTAATAAATTATGGTTGCTACAACTACATTTAAAAAAATATAAGCCAACTATAAATTATATTGCTTACAAAAATATTATGGTTATGGATATCATAATATGGTTAAGAAGCTCATAATCCAGTAGTTGTAACAAACATATTTTGATTAAATAAATCATATTATAGTTGTTTTACAAACATTTGTAGTAATATTAGTCATATTATGCTTGAAGCAATCATATTATAGTTAATAAGTACTTTTTATATAATTAATAAGCAACGTTCTTTTTAAGCTGCGCACGTGCGCAACTGCGCACAGATTTTTTTTAATTGCGCATTAGAAATTAGCTTGTTAATACTTAATACTTATTTATTCAGTTGTTATTTGTCATAGTGCTTAGTTCGTTGTTCCAATTCTAATTGGTAAGTTTTATAAGGTTTATGATTTTGTAGTACATATTAATATATTTTTTGTTTTAATAAAAATCTAGGACAGACATTATCTAAAATAATGTCACAAAGAAAAAAAATGAAGCTACTGGTGAATTGTGCAAAAAAGTTAAGCAATTAAAATCGTAGTGGCTTTCTCTATGTTGAAACAACAACTGGTAAAGATAACATCAAAATTTTTTAAATAGATAATGTTGTTCTTGCCAGTAAAATGAATGTTTAAATGAACTCAGTCCAAGAAATAAACCATCATTTTGCGAAATATGTAGAAATTCCAAAAAATTGGAGGAGTAAAAATGATGCTTTTGAATTCATCGAGTGTATCAACCACCTTATCCAACAAGAAATATTAAATTAAATAAGAGAACAATTCATGCTTAACAGTGGATAAAAGCACTAATATTTCCGTTCACAATATGTTAACTATTATAAAATACCGCTTTAATTTTAATTACAAAACTGTTTTTACTGGTATTTTAAAATTAAATGCATGTGACAGGAAATATATTGTGGAGTCCATAAAATGTTTTTATTAAACTATTAATCTGGATATGTAAAAGATGGTAATGTTAACATCTGATGGAGCTGCAGTAATGCTGGGAGCCTATAATGAAGTTACAGCACACAACACAATTTGTCACTTAACAGCTCAGCATTGTGTGGCACATAGAGAGGATTTGGATGCCTGGAAAGGTATCCCTTTTATTTCCCAAGCAAAAACACGAAGATGTTCCATCGTTCATCTGTTTCTTCAAAAGCATAATTTTGAAGAAATGGCAAGTCTAATATATTGTGAATTTCAGATGTTCCGACCTCTTAATGAAATACGCTGGATTTCTCATCATTGTGCAATTATACCGTTTATTCGGAATTATGATGTCTTAATACAATATTTCAAAGAAAAGATTGACAGTTCCAATTCAGTTGATCCAATCGCAAAATATTGCTTAACAGCTTTAGAAAATAATGTAAATCGTATAACATTGATTGCATTAAATTATGAAAAATGAAAATGTCATCTGGGATAATTTTATTTGTTGAAAACAAAGTTGTTGGCTACCATTTGGATAAAAGACTTAATGATACTGACATGGACCTTTTTGGAATGCTTTGGAATGCATTCATTTTAAATATCGAAATCTTATCATGGACATGGACATGGATAATAAAATAATAATGGGGGAGTATAAAGATTAAAATACTTATTTACGGAAAAATCCAAAATCAATAGTCATAATTTCAATGACCTACTTCAATTGGCTCTTCGTGAAGATAGTTTTCAATGTATATTAAAATTTTGTTTGATATTTGTGGAACCTTTCAAGCGTCGAGTGCTAATAGTGAAAGAGCATTTATGCTGATGAATTTGATTAAAACAAAATTTAGATATAAGTTGAAAGTAAATCATTTGGGCACACTTAATGGTGGAAAATATTATTGACGTGGATTAAGTATACCACTACTGGAAGAAAAAGAAAGACAGGAAAGAAAAAAAATAATAATGTAATATATAATTAATAAAAAAATTCAAAAACAATAAAAAACTTAAAAAACCCAAATAAAAATTTTTTTTTTAATAAAATATCTAATTTATCAAATTTTTGTTTAATTTTTTAAACATAGCGCAATTTATTTTTCTTTTGCTCAGCTAAAAAAAAAAAATAGATGGAACGTTGTTAATAAGTATTTTTTTAATTTTAAGGATAATCTTAACTATTAAATATATATTTTTTTTTATTCCTTACAGTTAAAAATAAAAATTACAATTCTGATTTAAAGAAAGAAGCAATAATTTAACCAAATATTTATTGGAATTCATTGGAATTCATTCGTTGTAAATATATATATTTAACCCACCATTTTACAATTGACAGAAAAATATAATTGTATAGAAATTATATATTGTGTTGTGTTATTATTTTAAGTATAATATATTTACCTTAATTATATTTATTTTTGTTTCAATTAAAAATAATATTGCTGCAACCATAATTCAAGTTTGTGAGAATAATATTATTATTGAACCTACTATAAATTATGTTTGGTATAAACATAAATATTTTTCATTCAACCATATTATATTTATTTTTAACATAATATATTAGTGAATCATATTTAAAACAACAATATTATAGTTAAGAACAAAATATCGTGTTGTAGAAAGTAACTATAATATGTTTACTCGAAACATTATTATTTTTGTTTCAATTATTAATAATATTGCTGCAAACATAATTATGTTTGTGAATATAATAATATTGCTGTGAGGACTATAAATTATTTTTGTTGCAACCCTATTATATTTCATTCAACCATATAAGAAACTTTTTAGCTTCATATAAAATCCATAGTTACATGATTTAATATGGTTAATGTAACTATATTTTCCAACCATATTATTATTCTTTAATTTTATAGTTGAGCCAAACATATTTTTTTGCTCAGTGTAGCTTAAAGTTACTTTTTCTACCAGAAAATAAGTAACTTCTATTATTACAAAAAAAAAAAACTTAAATTTTTAACGTTTTATCATTAAAAAATTTTACCTAAGAAATGCTTTTAATTTCAATAAATTAATTTTATACGATTTGTATTAATTAGAAAAAAAGTTAAATAACAGTATGTATTTGTTCATTGGTTTTCTCTCTACTAGGTTTCACATTATTGAATTTCAGTTTTTTAAGCTTACTCTATACAAATATGAATCATTTAAATTATGAATTATATACCTCCTTTTATTATTTTTCTCTTATTACAATGAATAATGAATGTTTTCAAGACTTGAAAGTATTCCGTTGCCACACTGGGTGGTGCATTAGGTGAATGCCAGCCTTTCAAACTAGAAGTTCCCAAGTTCAATTCTCGATGAAAGTAAAAAAATGTTTTACGCGAATAAAATAAATGGCAAAAATTATTGAGAGTAGTTATGGTATAATTTTTGGTAACAACTTAAATAAAATGGAACTATGCTGTTTAAGAAGGCTTAGTTCCTGACAATAGTAGGGGTTTTACACATTTAATGAGTAAAAATATTAGAAAAATGTTGTACAAAATGTAGTATCGTACTTAAGGTACGAAAACAGACGTGTTCATAGTAGTCGCGCATGCGCAACAAAACAGATTTTTTGTTCGTAGTTGCATATCATCAAAAATTCTGCGCAGATAAAAAGCAGGCGCTTGTGTTCATAGTAATCGGCGTCGCGTCGGCGGCGGGCAGATTGTGCAGATATTTTAATGCGCCTGCTTTAAAATGATTCTTAAAGTGCATGTCATTTAACATGTAATAAAGAAGAATATCGTGAGAAAATATTTAAGAAAAAATAAATGTGTTATAATATAATATAATAATATAATATATAAATATAAACATAACAAAATAAATATATTGAAATAAATATATAATAATTATAATATATTTTAATGTATAAGTAATATATATATATATTAAAATATATTAAATATTAAAAAAAAATATATTTAAAAAATATATATAAAATATATTAAATATATATAAAAATATATAATAATATAATTATAAATAATATAATATTACTATATAAACGAATTATGCATGTGCTGCTTCTATGAACAAAAATGACTGCTAAACAATTTTCGGCGCGCATGCGCAAGTTTTTTTGTTCATAGTGACAGAGAAAAAAATCTGCCAGAGACCGACGCATGTTTTACTGCAACTACGAACACGCCTGTAGTTCTACCTAAGTTACTGTCAAGTACCAAAATAAAAAAAAATAAGATGATAAGAAATATTATTATTATCTTAATTTTCTTACAAAAATGTAAAATCAATTTAAATAATTTTTTAAAAAAAATTGCTAAAAAATACACAACGATATACGTTCCAAATTAAAGAAATACAGAGTTACTATCCCAAATAATATCAGACTTAAATTTATAATACTTTAGCAAGATTAACGTTTAGTTATTATAATTTAACAGTTTATGCTTAGTAAATTGCTCTATATATCATGATTTAGCATTACAATTACACAATCTTGCCTTAATGATTATTACTGACAATTTGGAACCCACATAAACTTTGTATATTTTTTTTATCTTATCTTAGTTTAAAATAATGGAATAAGCACCGTAATTGCCTTCGCAGAATTTAAGCCATATATAAAAATGAAAGAAAAAAAAAAGGATAGCAAAGAATAATAAATAGAATTAGAAAAGAATATAAGAGAATTAGAATAAGAGTTAATACAAAAATTTACGGACAGGTTAAAAGATATTTAATTACCAGCCCCTTGAAAACTTCTAAGTTATATGTTTGTGGTAACACAAAATATGGTAAGATATGATGAAAGAATGGTTATATTTCACAGTTCTGGTTCGAAGAGGTTCTACTACAAATTTGTGAGCGACGAGGGCCGCCCTGCTAGTAATACGCTGGCATGGTTGTATTTTGGACATACTTTTTATTTTGTCAGAACAATTATCTAACAGATATTTATAAAATAGAGTGGCTGCTTCTACATTACGGCGATGACTCAATGATGTTAGATGTTGTGTAACATCTCCATCATTGATAATTTTGAGGGTTTGCTTTTGTACCTTATAATTGTACCTTATGTACTGTAGGCGATATCTACTGACTTTAATTAATTTAACTTAAGAAAATTGAGTTGAAAATAATTCCTGAATCGAATAAAATTTCCCTTACCCTATATGTTTATTTTTCTAAACTAAATTTTCTAATAATTTTTACAGTAATAATTTACATAATGATTATATTAAAAATCATATCGACAAGATTTAATAATTCTATTAAGATAATTTTTTGTACAACATTGATGATCACCATCCATCCATCCTTTCGTTTTGCCATACTGTCATGATTTTTCAAGAAGATTCTTTCAAAAATCCTTTAAGATTTACAATAGACGTAGTTTAAAATTTAAATACTACTCTTTCCATATAAATTTACAAAATATTTTTTTTTCCTGCACAATTCTTACATAATAAAACATACAATCATACATTCATCAATTCAAATACCTTTGTTCAAATTTTTAATTGTCCCTTTTCCCCCTTTAAAATTCACATATTTTTGCTATTAAATTATATAGGTTTTAGTACATAAATAGTACATATATATACTTGGTATATATAAGTAATATATACATAAGTTTACATATTTATATATATAAGTAATATTTAATACATATATATATATATGCTCGTATAATGAATAACGTTATTTGACCTGATAACATTCAATAAAATTCCCCCAAGCATCAACGTGTCTTTTATTCCTGAATATCCAGTTATTTTATATTTTTATTTAAAAAAGCCCATAACAATTCCAGTTTTATATTTTGTTTGATTTTGTAAAATAAAAAAAAAAAAATTAAAAAAAAAATAAAAATAACACCACCGATCTAAGAATAATTCATTCATCTTTTGTCATAAAAATTAAAAAAAGAATGAAAAAAACACAACCGCTATCTTTCAGTCAACTAGAAAAAGATTTTAAAGACGCGCATTACAAAACAAAGAAAACGGTATTTTTATGTTGAGCTAAAATTATTTAACAAAATACAGGTATGCAAGGATATTCAGAATATATTGGATCTTATGACTTACCTTTTAATGTTATGCTACCTTGATTTTTTTTTTTACCATCAAGAATTTGTTTTTTTTTTTTTTTGTTTATTCTCTACCCATATTCTGTGCTATTTAATAAGTAGTATACAATTGTGCATAATTGTGCAATAAAAAATATATTCATCGCGGATTCTTTAATATTATTTTGATTATAATAAGGATTACATTAATACAGGGTGATATTGTATAATACAGGATTAAATAAATATACCAATATTTGAATATTTTTCATGTTTTCTTAATTGAAGACACGACTACACGAGTAGATGAATGTGTTAACATCCAAAATGAAAGTTTTGAGTAAATGAAGGTTAAAGTTTTTAAATTTATTTTGGCCATACGTATTTTTCTGTAGGCTTTAATAAATTATGAATGAAAACAAATTTATTGTGCAAGAGTGCACAATTATAGTCAGTGCACAGCAGAGTCACAATCATCATCAGACACGATCCCATATTTTTCCGTATATCTTTCAATTTCAATGTTTTGTAATGCTTTACTTTTTCTGGCATTTTTAATTATATTTACCTTTCTAAATGGCATATTTCATTGTATAAGTAAGACCGATACTCTTCAATTCGTATCCACTTTATTCCATCATCTGAATCTAACAGTTGCATTGCTGACATCTTTTTTTCTGTTTACTAAATTGAGTTTTTCAGGCAAATCGACAATTTTTCGAAAATGATTGGACACATTTATTACTTTATTTCGTTTTGTTGCTTTACCAATGATATCACAGTAATCTTCTGGTAAATTTATCGTGTCATGCTTTCTTAGAATTTTTTCAATTCTTTCAAAGTCACGATCTTAATCGAGATAGGTATGACCAACCTCTGGAAATTTGTGATCAATTTTTTTAAAATATTGTTTTAAAATAAAATTCTGATATAGGCAAATCATGGAAAATTTTTTTGGTTGCATGTTCCATTATGTTTGTAATGACATGAATTCCAAAATTGTAAAACAATAGTTGTCTAAGATAAAAGGCTTTTGAAGTTGAAAGTTTCGGTAATGCTATTGTTTGTTGCATGTCTATTGTAATGTATGCTATTTCTTCTGATGTTTTAACTTTTTCTTTATCATTTTTCATTGCTTCAATAGATGCACGATAATTTTGAATATGTTCTTCATTGGACAGTGAAGACTAGCATCACTAATGCTGCAAGTATCATTTTAAAGATATCCGAAAGATAAATTAAAATGGGTTTTAAAAATATACGAATAGGTACTGCTTTTTATTTTAAATTCATCTGCTAAATTATTTTTTTCACAAAATTTGAACATACAGTTTATACATTTGAGCTTGGTTCAGTAAAAGTGACAAGTAGTTTTTATGAGGATTTTTGTTTCTTGAATAGTGAAATTCTTCAACAGAAAATTGTTTCATATGATTTATTATATAATTTTTCACTTCTTCATCTAATTTAAATGGTCTATTAATGTGCTTTCATCTTCTATCAACAGGTGTCTGCTCCACTCTTTTTTATATCCTTTACAACATCTATTTTTTTTCGTTCAATTTGGTACAATTTTGCAAAAGCTGTTTTGCAAATTTGCTCGCTTACGCCATTTTTTGTAACAGTGTGTATATAGTATGCATTCGTCTTTTTCTGACTTCCTGCACGATGTCTTTTAATAGGCGTTTTTATGATAGATTTAAATAACAATCCATTTTTTGCATTTATGTCTAAATTGTAAAGGTATCTACAAATAACACTTACATTCACACAAATATACTCGGTTTAATTAGGAGAAAACGCGTTCTTTATTTTAGATTAAAATATTTCTAAGTAAAAAAAAACAACAAAAGTGCTTTGTGTTTGGCACATACAACTTTTATTTATTTATTAACGAAGGAGTTTAGTATAAATAAAAGAGCTATGTTCTGTACATAACACTTTCATTCACAACATAAAAAAATTTAAAACAAAACCAATATTTTTATGAAGATGCTAAGAGTATTGGATGTTATATAACACCTTCTTCTACTGAGAAATATTCAAAAGTGTTATATAACACTTTTTTGTGCACTTCTATTTCAAAAACTACGCCGTTTTTAAAAAATCGTGGTTTTGCTTATGAAGGCATAATCAATAATACTTTGTTCTGATTTGAAAAATATCGATTTAATCTCGGAATACTCAATTATTTTTAAACGCCGCTAGTTGCGTAAGATAGCCGCTGTTCAATTAGAAAAGCGGAGTATCTATCTTTTTTTCCAAAATCTTACCTCAATTATTTGTAGGTGAAGCTGGTTTTTAATACAAAAACGATGTATTCTATTTTTATAAAATTAACAAAACAAAAAAAAAACAAGATTCTTATTGTTTATTCAGATTTTGAAAAACCATTTTTTAAATGGCATTTGAAAAGCGAGATTTTGAACCCGACACATTTATGATAGAAAAGTATTCCTATAGGATTAAATTCAGTTACAATATCCAGAAGTTCAGAGGAAGAAATCGTTAACAAAAAAAAAACAATATGACTTGCTCAGCGTAGTTAATCCATATAATATATGCTATACTATAGCATCACAAAATGAAATCACTTGTAGTAAAGCTAGACAGAAAATAAAAAAGTGGAGCAATGACTCCATATTAAATAATACTCATAATTGTTTTTATGTTCTTATCAATAACTTGATAGAATTACCTTTCGTACATTAGGTACCACATTGCAATTTTTACTACATAAATAGTGTAATATTTTTCAAGAATTAATTGTATTCATATTAATTTTCTGGTACATCAATTATGATGAAATGAATATCAAAAATGATGTTTTCTTAAATAGTGCAACTCTACTTTACTTTAGAGTACTTAAAATTTCATTATTTTATGAGTAACGAAATAAAAATTTAATCAAACATAGCTAGATTCGAACTCGGTACTTTCTGATTAGTATGCCAAATGACATAACCACTAAAACATGTATACGTCCTCTTGTTTGTAAAACTGTCTTGTACTGATTTGGTTTAATTTGAACCATTTTAATTTCCACTCATAAATTTGTTTTTTTATTGCTTTTTGTAGTTTGCATAATGTCGAATTAGCTTTAGTAAGATTTATTTGTGAACCTTTAACAAATATAGCAGTGTTTATCAATTATTCTATACCTAAAGCGCAAACAACGGGATAAAAAATAAAACAGAAATCAGTAACGTAAATTTGTAATTATAAAATAAAACAGAACACCACATACTAATACGACTGAATATTTTGGCACTATACTCTGGATGCTAAATTGAATAAGAAGGAGCATAATATGAAAATAAAGAATATATCAAAATAAAATAGTATCAATAAAAAATATAATATTAAATAACAGAATCACTATAGACGCATGGCATAATAACTATACAAACAAAACCAGCAGAAATAATAAAAACCAATTTTTTTTTTAAAATACTGCGAGTTATCTTTACTTCTTTATTTTATTTACAATCTGTATACTAAAATAGAATAAACAAATATTCTTCTGTGTAGATTTTGTCTGCACACACAATGGTGCAGCCATATATGTAATTAATTTCTCCTTAAAATATCTCCATGTAAAATTCTTTTGAATCTCCTAGTTCTAGTTGTGTGGGATTTGGATTTTGCTCCAATCTGTTGTTATAGTTGTTGGTGTATTTGATTAGTTCATTGTGAACTAAGGGAAGGCATAAATCATTTTCGATTATTTGATTTGGCACAAACCATGCAGCATTTAGCATAGATCTTATAAATTTATTTCAAAATCATTGAATGATTTGTACATTGCTTTCGGCTGTAATTCCCCATAGTTGAATGCCATAAATCCCGATTGGTTTGAGTTTGGAGTTGTACAACAATATTTTGTTTTCTAAGGAGAATTGTAATTTTCTCCCTATGAGCCAATACATTGTTTTTTACTTAATTCCGAGCTGTTTCCGTTTGTTCTCAATGTAGTTTCGCCAGTTTAATCGTTTATTTAAGTTATGTCCTAGGTATTTGGCGTAATTTTTTTGAGGATTATTATTATTATTTAATGACACCGACAAGTGCTTCTTCTTAACGTGAAAGTTGTGGATTTCATCAAGCTATATTTGTAGTAGTAATAAATTTTTATTGCAATATGTGAGTGGCTGGATCATTGTGGGAAACAATAATCACTGTGTGTTTTGCAAATGTTGTTACTTTAACTTTATTATTATATCAAAGATCAGCTGTGTATACCAAATAAATATAAAGATCTCGGAATGCAAAGAATTCTTGAAATGATAAAAAAAATTCGCTATAAAACACGAGCGTAGTATTCAGTATCAATAATGGTATCATAATTATAATCATAATCATAATCAGTATCATAATAAAGCTTCAAAGCTGCTAGACCACTAAGATTTTATCAGAAAACTGAAAAAAAATTATACTATTTGATTTGAAATTAACAATATACATTTAAACAGAAAGAGTTGTGAGAGCGGACTGTTATTTAAAAATATTGTATATATAGAAAACATTTATTTTGGATAGTTAAAATACTTAGGTGGAATAAAAAAATTTAATACTGTATATTATTTTCTTACATGTATGTACGTCCCCCTATATTTACACACAAAAACGTTGTTTTATTTATTTAAATCGCATTTAAACAAAAATAACTTTACAATGGGAATTTATATGAAATGGAGTTTTGTTTAAGAAAACAGAAATGAAATATGAGGGTTCGTAAGTTACAGTGGTACAACATGTTTACAATTATTTTTTAACTGAATTAAAAATAAAATAAGGAAAAAAAAAATTTTTTTTTTAGAAATATTTACCTTCAATTTAAGCGTACTAAAACTACAAAAATAAACTTTAGAATCGCAACTTGATACAAAAGTTTTCATAGCAAGTTATGATTGTAATTACGGAAAAAGCAAATTAGCCGAAATTCTAGGAAGCGTTGAGATGCGATTAAGAGATTTGGTAAAAAGTTCGGCTAATTTGCTTATTACGTAATTACAATCATAACTTGCTATGAAAACATTATATCAAGCTGCGATTCTAAAGTTTATTTTTGTAGTTTTAGTACGCTTAAATTGAAGGTAAATATTTCTAAAAAAAAAATTTTTTTTTTCCTTATTTTATTTTCGACTTTTTAGTGAAAATATTTTTTTAACGAAAAATAATATATTTTCAAAGAACAACACATATAATCAAATGGCACTAAAATTCACTCTAACGCAATTTGGTTATTATTATCATACTTCAAATGTGTAATTATATTTTATATTACTGTAACAAATTTTATAAAAATATGTATATTTTTTAAAAATTTTTGGAGATTTTTGATTAGATACCTTTGAACTTTTTAATTTACGTATTAAAAAATTTTCACCAATAAAAAATTACGCACTTTATAAAAAGAAACCCTGTTAAATACAAAAAATATTTGACGTAAAATCGTAGATTAAACCTGAGAAAAAGCCTGAAATGTAAATACTCATCCGACTTTATCTACGATAAAATTCGATTTTGTCTGACGTGTAAACGCTGCCTAAGCATAAATTGGCATATAAAAGTATAATATATACATGCATAAATCGAAATTAAACTTTTTTTACATTCGAGAAGAGTCATTTCTAACTTAGTGATAGATAACTAATAGGTTCAAATTTTGTTTTCTTCCATAAATAATGTTTGCATTTTATTTTCAATTAAACTAAGCCATATGATTATGTATGTAATAAATGCAAGCCCTATATGACACATGTATGTACATTTACATATACTTAGTCAGAGAAAGTGAAATAATAAAAGAAAGAGATTAATAAAAGAAACCAAATTATAAACACAAAAAAAATATAATGAAAATGATGATTGAAAATAATTGAAATTGAATAATAATAGAAAATGATTGAAATATAATGATAATGATTTGTAATGCACACTATTTTGTACATATTTCTTTTTTATTTTTCTTTTTTTGCTTCTTTACCCCATAGAAATGTCAATAAATATAGTGAATTTAAAGAGAAACCAAATTTTAACTTTATCAAATATCCATATTCCATTATTAGTACACACACATATGTACATTTCACCTTAGTTGAATGCAAAGAATATCTACAATCTATATTAACAAGAATATACACTCCCATTTTACGTAAACCTAATTTTTAAGAAATACCAAACCGAGCAAAATATCATCAGTTAAAAGAGGTAAAATTTACATTTACTTATCGTATACCAAATTTATTATGAGAGAGAAAAGGTACAAAATAGATGTTTGTCTTTTCCTTTATACTGTAAAATATTTTTGCGTTCTCATTATTCTCCTTTGGATTTGCTTACGTTTCCTCCCATTATTTATATGAGGCAAGGTGGCAAAAAATCTTTGTTCAAATTTAGTTTGTTCCCTTATACGATGATTAATTCTGATCTTTTATTCTTTCAATCTTTACACGTTTTCAACATTATTATTTTCTTATATACCTATAAAAAATATTAAATTATAATTACATTACAATAATATAAAATAATAATATATAATATTTGGAGTTACATACATTATTATTTTTTATTAATTATATTAGTAAACCTAAATATTTATTATATTGGTATACGATTATAAAATAATACTGGGGACAACATCTATTTACAAATCACAGAATTTAAAGAATATGATAACGCGTTTTAGTTAGGTCTCCTAAAAATCTTATGCATAGTTGATACAATTTAGAAAATAATATTGTTAAATATTTCAACGAAAATTTTTGTCGAAAATATTTTTCAAAATTATAAACTTTATTTATTTAATTTCAGCCAACTTTTTTTGTTACTCTTTTTTGTTTACTATATTTTTTCTTTTTCTTACACGTAAAATTCTTATTATCGTGTATTTCTGACAATGTTTATCAAATTTGCATATGAATTTGTGTGCAAACAAATGAATACATACATGAGTTCTTACTCTTTTTATGGATATACTTTGGTTAAATGGTTATTGAAATGGGTATTTTGTTGAATTGAAGCAAATTGAAACAAACATATAAAGTCCAAGGCAAGTTAATTAAGGCAAATATAATAAACAAAAATTATAAAAATGAAAATGAAAACACCTTTCAAACAAATAGTCAATTCGTGTAATTTTTACTTTGAAAATGGGTATTTTTTAATAACTATCATATTACTGTAACTTCGACAATTACAAAAAAAAAACTAGTTAAACTTGTTTAAGTCTATTATAGAAGAAGTTAAATCATAAAAAATAATATACTTAGAATAAATACTAATTCGTATTGTATCTTATGATATAAACACTAATTGAGCTTTAGATTGGCAACAAGCCTTTAGTATATAAATAAGGCTAATATCCACAAATTAATAACCTATTCTAATATCTTCACAAAATCAATGCTATATAATTAAAACTAGTTTTACTCAAGACTCGCTAGTTAACATATACTTATACACGTACATAATTGTTTAAGTTAGAATTATGTAGTTGATATTTAAAGAAAATATGTTACCAGCTCACAGTTTTCATAAATTACAGTCTCATCTTCATAAATTTCAAACTACACATAATCCTAGATTTCGTTTTTTTTTTATTCTGAATCATAAGAAAATCTTTTTTTGTTGTTTTTTTTTTTTTTTTTTATGACAAACAAAATAAAATATATGTCAAAAACATTTCACTTATAGTGAAAAATAATAAAAATGGAAAACAGTACAAAAAAAAAAAAAAAATTGCAAATTTATACGAAAAAAAATTGTACACAGTTTGATAAAAATATATCCTAAAGCGCCACCATTAAATAAATGTCCTGAAGCAGATTTTTTTAATTTTTTTTTGTTTTATTTTAGCTGTGTTTGTTTTAGTTGTGCCCTTGAAAGTTTACAAAATTGAAAATTTCTATGAATTTTAAATTTTGTAAAAGCTTTCCTCCTAAATGTATGCAAAAAAAAATTATTTAAAAAATAATTGAATTTGAAACCAAAAAAAAAAATATTTCAAATTTCTTTTAATTAAAATTTATGGACAATTTTTTATTTTTTGCTTTTTAGGCAAGGTAAAAGAATTTTTTTTCAACCGATAATACCTGTATACTATTCTTCAAGCTCCATTTATAACAAATTAATAGCATTAAAATCTTAGAGTATTCAACGTTACAACATTATCTGAAAAAAATTTAGGCTGTCTTGCTTGAACTAAAACCAAAATTTATTCAGTTAAATATCTGAAAACTTTAAAATAAGATTCAAATGTCTTCTTTTCTTACTTAATTTCGAATCTCTTTATTACATATTTATTATGAATTTATTAAAAACTTATTATTAATAATTTTATAATAAAAAAAAATATAATTTATTAAATACCAACAAATTTAAACCTAAAACATTAAATTCTCACGGTTTTATTAAAGGTAAGCGATCTATACTAAAATTCTTGTATAACTAAAATAGTAATCCGGCATGGAATTTATTATGGATATCTATTATTATATTTATTAGTTATTTATTTCTATATAATATATATATATATATATATATTATATAATAAATAAATAATAGAAGTATATTATTATATACTTCCCCGTATATAATAATAAACGGGGAAGTACAATATATCTGAAGAGGTCGCGTTTACATAGAACTCCACATCAAAATTGAAAACTGGAGTTTAAAAACATAATTGATATCTAATTTTAAATTGAATTTTAAGACGTTTCCGAACCTCTCGCACTTGCACTTGATACTCGCACTAAACCTGTCAAATCGCACTTGATTTGTTGTCAACATTTTAGTGTAGTCTCACAAAATTAAATTTATTAACACTGAAAATAAAAAAAAAATTTAGTGCGATTTGACAGGTTAACTGCGAGTATCAAGTGCAAGTGCGAAAGGTTCGGAAACGCCCTTAATATTTGGAGTTAAACTTCTACAATTAGTTGAAAATTTTTTAATCTCTACATGTTTATCAACAATATATAAAACAAATATTTACTTTTTTCATTTTCTTTAGTTTTAATTGAATCATTTTTTAACCTAATTAGGTATACAACTACACAAAATACATATATTCCAATCTTAAAATATATTGGAATATATTTGCAATTGCATTGATTTTTTCGGATTTTTTCAAGATGAGGATTTGTTGTGGTTCTTGATGTTAGCGGCAAAATGTTTTAAGCTCAATCAAATCACAATTTTAAATTTATTTAAAATTTCATTTTTAGACAAATTTTACAACAAATTGTTTTTAACTGTCGAGCTATTTTAGAACGAAATATTAGAAATAATAAATATTCTATATGTCAATCCCAAATCCCACTATTATGATATATACCTATATATATTTTTTTCTTATTAACATGTAGTAAGTTTTTAATGCACATATAAATTATACTTGCATACTTTTGATTTTTTGAAATCTTTTAAAATATAAATTAATGAAACGCAAGAAACCCATTAACGTTTGAAAAAAAAAAAATATATTTTTTTTTTTTCTTTTTTTAAGTTCTATTGTAAAACAGAAAATAAATCAGAATAAGAGTAGAATAATATTATAACACAATAACAACATTTACTTTTTATGTTTTTGTTATTTCAAAGATTAAAAGAATTGAATCATAAAAATCAACTCTCAAAAGAATTATTGCATACTCTATAAAATGTTGGAGAGTAAAAAAAATAAAACAAAATTTACTTTGGTTTTTTTTTTCTTGCTCTTTACTATTATTTGTACATTAAAACCTCAAAAACAAAACCTTTTTCCTGTTTAAAAAAAAAAAAAACAAAAAGAAAAGCTTTAAAAAAATTTACATTTATTTCTTATTTATTTTCAACCCTTTAGAATTTGCACATTCTTCAATAATGTTGAGCCATTATTTTATTTGTTTGTGATAAAATGTGGAGCTGTTGAGTACAAACCATAAAAGGAAAATATTAACAAGAGAAAATTTTAGTTTCTATTTTGTTACTTATTTTTCATATCATAAAATGCATATATGAGCCAATTTGTTTATAGAAGACTACATGTATTACATCGCTTCGTATATGCAAAAACAATGGTTTGAGCTATTAAGTTAAACCTAGATAGAGTATAGATTGTCAAAAATAAATATTTATTTATTTTAGAGCGCCTGCCTTCCAACTGAAAGATTCAAGGTTCGATTACCGGTGAAAGCAAAATGCTTTTATTGACTTTTTGATCTGATCCAGTACTCTGTGTCATCATTGGGATCAAATAAATGGCAAAATATGAGCCTGTTAATGGAATGTTTACGTTAATAAATAAACAAAAACACCACATCGATTTCACATTAAACGTAGCCTAACTAAAAAAAAAGCTGCACTTACATATATCTTAGAGTTAATTTAAATTTATAATTTTCTAACATTCTTTGGTAATAAATTACAAAATGTATAAATATCAATATTTTAATATTAAGATCTAGAATAAGATTAAGCTTAAAATTATATTTTGTTTGTTTAATTTTGTACACTTATGTATATTGTAATATGTTTGTATTAAGCATAAATAAATAAATAAATAAAACAAAATAATAAGTTTACATCTCGAAAAGGAAAAAGGCCTGAAAGTTTGACTGCATATACTGATATATAAATAAATAAATATTTTAATCATAATACCTTTAAATCGTTGTGATTTGGGTCTCTCAAATTGATGAATTGATTCATGAATTCAAAAGAATTCTTCATTAATTCTGATGATGACGAAAATTGAAACGTTTTTAGGTGGAAAAACTATAGATTGCGCTAGTATCAATCTTTGGTAATTAGTGTCATGTGTGATATGTCTTAGCTAATGGGAAATCTAATGTATGGAGCGATGAGGAAAATTGTCTTTAGAAATGAGTGTTTTGTGTTGTAGATAATTAGGACTGAATTCCACTTCAATGAAATTCATATGAAGGAGCTTAGAAATTGGAATAAGAAAGCAAATTCATCCTATAACAAATATTGAGCCTATTTAGTGCGCAGAAACTTTCTTTATGTTATTGGTTTGATTTTTAATTTGTCAAATTTCAACAATTCCAATATTGAAGACACAAACCATGAATATACAATTTTTGTATTCATATCAGTTAAAATATATTTATTATTCAAACCTTGAATTGTGTCTTGCCTTGGATCGCTATTGATTGTGTCTGTACTATTTGAATTATTGAAAATTGATAAATTAAAAAAGTAAATACATAGTAATATAGATAGAAAATATAGTTTGCATTGAACTATAAACTTTTTCTAAATTATTTTAATATAACTATTTCAATAGAGAATATGTGCAGATCAATTCAACTTACTACTAAGAATTAGGCTTCATACGTAAATTTATCGAGACAATGCCCTTATTGTGAAGTGTCAGTTTTCAGTAAATAGCTGAGAAATATCAGCAGATATTCAAAATCGGTATTGTGATTATCAGTTGCCAGCAAACTACTGATAAATTGTGAATATGTACTGTGAAAACATTTTTGTTACTTCAATTGTTTGTTTTTTTTTTATTTAAATGTTTTGTTTTTTATTAAAATTGTAAATATTTTTTATTTTATGTGCTTCGAATGTATTAAAAATACATACTCTTTTAAACTAAAATGATGAAAACGTTAAGTTTAATAAAAGCGTTAAATTGTTGAAGAACAAATAAATTATTAAACAAAAAAAATCTACGACATCTGTATTTTATTAATAAAACACTTTAATTTAAATATTTTTACTTTTCTAAAATCTAAAACAAACTACAAATTTAAAAGTTTAACTGTCATAAAAAACGTCAATTTTCTCTTTAGTATTCACAATAGAAAAAAATTTCGTTAGTACCACTTCACAATACTAAATGAAATTTCAACTGACAAATATTCTCAATTGTCAGTCGACTGAAAACTGAACATCGCAATAAGGGCCATGCCTACAATAAAATAAGCATCCCTTTGGCAAAATTAGGATGTAATGAAAGAGTTATGACATTAGACAGGCAATATAATAAATTTTTGCCTTAATTAGGAGAATGATATAACAAATATTAAAATTTTAGAGGACACAATTATTAAGTCGAATTGCATAAGCGTAGTTTTATCACTAATAACTAATTTACGAACATTAAACTATTTATTAATTAAGTCTTTATTATTGCAAGACATAATTTAATAAATCACAAAATCACAGTTATGCTCATGTTTATACGAAGCAGAAATCTGCCGCAGAAATATACCTTCATGTTTATAAATAAAAAAAAACTGCTAGATTTCTGCCGGGGTGGCAGGGGTTGCTATCTATAAATTTTGGTAGATTTCTACCACTTTTCTACCCGTATAAACATGAACAATGAGATTATTACGATTAAACGAAAATGTCACAGTACCATCAGGAAAAATATACATCTAATATTGTAGTACCTCTAAAAACTAAATAATAATTATAATAGTAAAAAAATGGATTTTTGTGAATTTTAATCTATTCTATCATAAGGTACCTTGACATCGTAAATGTCTCAACGCAAAGTTGAAATGACGATATGGTTAACAAAAAAAAAAGATTACACAGGATGTCCTAGAAGTCTGGTACCTATTAAGCTAATTAATTATCTAACAACTTATACAGTTTATTTAAATTTTAAATCTTCTTCCATTCAAAAAATATAATAATTTTTTTTATTATTTTTTTTATTTTAATTGAAATAATATATTTTGCAATAATTTAGTTTTTGTTTTCCTAAGATGATATCATTTTTCCTCCATTCTTATAAATGCATTTCTTTCAATCAAAATTTTATAAATTTGTTCTTCATTTTTAGTCAATTTCATTTTAAGTCAATTATTATCCCTTAAAAAAACTATTCCTTGAAAAAAAAAAAAATGTTTTATAAGACAGTGAAAAAAGGAATGATACATAACCATATTGGTTGTAGAGAGTTTTTATCAATTTTAGTAAAATGGAGTTATATTTTTTTTTGTGTGTGTTTGTCATTTTATATTCAAAATAACGAGCTCCTAAATACTCATATCCTATTACTAGTTGACATTTTGACATTGATTAATTACATATATTATATCCTAAAATAAATTCCAATATTCTACTCTATCCTTTTGTTTTTTTTTTTGTCGTAGAGAGTTTTTTTGTTTTTTTTTTTTAAACATTATTGTGAACAATTTAATATTTACAAAAACAAAAAAAGATTTTTTCCTTAAATAATACTTAAATGACAAATAAAAAATTTATAAAATATAATCCAATACTTTAAATTATTCACCGTATATTGATTCTACAGCTTGGGATCAGTCTTGGCCGCGTTCACAATTTTCCTCAATTTTGATTTATTTTGGGAAATTTAATCAACAACAAAAACAAATATTTTATTTATTTATTTATTTTTTTACCAGTGGATTCTACAGATAAATTTGCAGCACAACTTATAGGTCCTTTTCTTTTTCGAAATGTGAGCCGTTATTAAATTATTGTACTTATTTGGTATATATTGTGGTATATTATATATTATATTATATTTATTCGTTTTTTTTATTTATTTTATTTATTTTTAAACGCTCCTTGTATCGTTCGAGAAATGGCCTACCTGTTTAGCCTATATAGAATTTATTTAACTATAATTTATATAATTTTTTATGGTACTAACTATGGATTGATAGTCCGTATCGTAGCCTGGTAAATACGTTTTCCTAATTCTCTTAATTCTTTATTATATAAATTCCATGTTACAAACAGAGCAACATGTTGCGTAAGATTGTTCACTGAACTATGTTAAAAAAGAGCATTAAAAGTATTAAACTATTCTTTGATTAAACTGTAAAAGAAAAGTATTTGAGAAAGAGCAGTAAGCAAGCTCAAGCAGTGTTGTTTGCAATTGTGACACATTTTAACAAAAAACAAATAACAATACCAAACCAAAACAATATTCATATGGTGAATAAAATTCTCATTTTAATTTTTGCTGAATTAAACCCATATTTGATATAAGGGGAAAAAATTATATACAAAAATTACAAAACGTTGTTTCGTTTGTAATTAGTGTGGTGAAATCATTTGATATAGAGATTTGTATTTGAGTTTTTAATTATTATTTTAAAAACATTTTCATTAGCTACGATAAATTTAATAAGTTGCAAAAAAAAAAAAACTAGTAATTTGGAGTAAAAATATTTGAGTTTTGGAACGAGTTGGTACTACCGGCCAAGCTACTCTATAGTTAAAGCATAACTTCAAATATTTAGTTATTTTTTTGTTAAATTAGGCCTATTATATGGTAAATTTTACCATATAAGTAAAACAAATAAAATTTTGTAAATATATTGTCTCTGTATAGTGATAATTTTTTTAACACCAAATGTGACAAGACAATTAATTTGCTAAATAAGAAAAATTATATACAAATGTGTAAATACCAAATACGTACGTAAAATTATTAAAAAATTAGGATGAAAAAATGTAATTCAATTTTATTTTATTACCTACCATAAGGTGAATACATATTTATATTTTATTTTATATTAACGTGAAAACTACAATGTCGTTAATAATAATCGGTGACATCGTAAATGTCTTTAAAAAAAATTCAACCTGACACAATATAATAAAAAACTAAGTTGTCAATTTTATCCGAAAAATAAGTAGGCAATATTGTGTAATAAGAGCTTTCTGAGACATTGTGTTTTAATTCATTAGTGATCAATCAAAATGAACATACAGTTTTTATTAAAAATTTTTGTAAACCCAAATACCTGTCTAACCGGCGGCGGAGACATCGTCAACAACAATTGTGATCATGTAGACAATGCCTCAAACTTTTGTGAGCTTTTATATACATTTAAGATCATGTGGACGTTGTATTCAACTATGTGTTAAGACATTTACGATGTTAAGGAATATAATAAAATATTTAAAAAAATCACTATATCATAGCGAACGCAAGAACGAGAAGAGTAAACATTTTAGAAGATTACTACTGAGAGAAGTTCTCGAAAGTAAAAAGAAAAAAGCCGGTGGTAATTATTAGGTTCATCAAAGGTATTTGTTGGCTCGGCGATGGAATCTGTTGAGAAGAAGAGACAAAATTGCTAAGTGGGTGTAAAATGAACCGTAAGACCTAAGTGCGTAGGATATAAGTCAACTGATTCAATATAACGATGACGAGTCTTTTATCCACCATATCAACCAACCAGCCATCATAAATTATCTATCATCTACTATCTATCATCTAAAGATATTAGTGGTGACTTATTATCTTACAAAATTTCGCTCAGTATATAGTAACTGTAACAAAAAAAATTTTATTTTAAAACTACATTATGTAGATAAAAATTTTATATTTATATTTGATTGCAATTTAACATAATTAATATATTTATTATTATTCTTATGAGTTGATATTTTTCAAATTTTCTTCTAATAAAACTTGTACCAATCTCATTCGCATTTTAAGTTTATTTGATTCAGAAACGGTCTCCATAAACGGAATTAATGACATCGCGAAATGATAATCACTGCTGCTAACTAATTTATTATGTATATCAAAATCTGAGTTTTCATTTTTATTTGCAATCAAATCTTCTTCAATTGGAATATTTTTTGATGAAGTTGATGAATTTTCCAATAATATTGGTGATATACATTTATCTGAAACAGTTACTGCGTCATCAATCGGCATTGTTGAATTCAAGGTAATTGATTGCTTTCTTTTATTTGAATATGTCCGAGTTCTAACACTTTTTGTTACTGGTATTGATGTTATTGGTAATGAAACAGCCACCGCGTCATCAATCGGCATTGTTGAATTCAATGTAATTGATTCCTTTCTATTTTTCGAATATGTCCGAGATTTTTTTGTTACTGGTATTAATGTTATTGGTAATACTGATGATGCATTTGAGCTTTCTCTTAAAAAATTTTTTCGATTTTTTTTTGATTGCTGATATTTTATTTGAAATGAATGAGAATCTTCCATTTCGGGTTCGGTTTCTTTATTTGAATTATTAATTAATGATTGTATATTTCCATATTCAATAGAATTTGTTTCATTATCATTAACATTTCTATAAACTATAGAAATATCGTTATTATAATTTGAATTATTTAATTTATATTCTACTGGTGATGGTAAAAAAGGATTTGTTAATTGTTCTTCAGCCAATTCAATTCTTGACATTTCATCAGTAGAATTTTCATCAATTAAAATTTCAGTTTTAATTTCGAATTCTATTTCTTTACATGCTACTGGTGGTGGTGATTTCTTTTCTTTTAATTTTTCTAACTTTATCTCTTGGTTTAATTTTTCTTTGTGATGCAAAATATTTTTCATTTTTTCACGTGCTGCTATATGTGAATCCTTTAAATATGTAACATCTTTGAGAAAAATCATTTCATCAAAATGACACCATTTCAATTTATTGGTATCAATTTTTCTTGTTAGATTTCGACGAAATATGTCTCTTAATATTTCCCATCTACGTTTCGCTTCTTTGGCTATTTACATATATAATTTTTAAAAAATAAAAATCAAAATTAATTTTTTTTTTTTTATTGATGTTTTAAATATATTAAATAAGGTACATGTTGTATTTGCATTATTGAAAACAAAATTATAACTACTCACCACTTTTAATTTTCAAAGTATATGCTATTTCATTCCATAAAAATTCTCTCTGTGCTCTTGACGAATTTGTTTTATTCTTACTCCATATATCTGGGTTTTTTTTTACCTCTGCTATTAGTTTTGAACTTTCAATTTGCTTTGATGTTGATTTAAGTTTACTATTATTTATTATCTTTCTCATTATATTAAATTAATACGGATATAGTTCACAAAACATTAAATATAGTTTTTAATTAATTAGTATGATAAAATAATAAACTAATATTTTTTTTAATATCACAAAAATTATCAATCAATATTGTTTTGTTTCGTTAGTAAATCTTTTCAACAATAATGTTGAGATACAACTAAACTACCGACTCAACAGTCTGAGTCAATACAAAATTTTTTTATTTCAGGCTGAAATTATAAAAAAAAATACATCAGCAGACAAGAAAATTTACACCAGACCAACATTTACTTATTGTAGGTATTAAATTTCAATATGAAAGTAAACTCTCGTACATTCGTACATTATATTCTTCTTTTATGTAGGTACATTTTTTTTCAGTTTATCGAAAAGAGACATCAATCAATTATGTTGCTTATTTTCATTCAGCTCATATACAAAATCTAAGCAACATATTTTCTCTTAAACTTCAACAATATCACTAATCTGTATTAATGTATAGGTAGGTGTATACCAAGCCAATAAAAAATACCATATAATATACCATTTATAGTACAAACAAGTCCAATCCAATTACATACAATAGTACAATACAAAATACAATACAGTAGTACACTACATTAGAATAGACAAATTTCTATCGAGGTGAATTTATTATCAAAATAATTATATATAATTTTATAATCATAGCTATTTATTTTAATTTTAAATATTAATTTAAAAGCAAATAATTTTCTAAAATTTTTAAATCAACAAATATAAACCAATTTTTATAAGTATATAACCTAAAACCTAAATAATGTAGGTAGATACTTGGACACTGCTTTTTTCAATTATTTTCATTACAAATGTATCTCTTTATCCTTATATGATTTTCTTTTTTTAAGAGAAACGGAAATACAAAACTATAAGAGAAGAAATATGTTTAATATATGTATTCCTATCTCAATAAACAGCGCATTTCTGTTTTCAGTTTGATAAAAATTCTAAATCTTTTTTAATTGGGAATTCTGTAAAAGCAAAAAAAAATTTGTACATCATAAAATATGTACATATAGTATATATTTATATTTACTTCTTTATCTAGCTACATTCGACCGACTGTAAGTTTTAAACTCAATAATTACAATCTGTTATTGATGCAAAAAGTGGAATAACTAAACAATAATGTAAAAATTCTAAAATAAAATGATTAACTGTAAACAACTTTTTTTTTATTAGAAAATTAGCAATTTTTTTTTAACTTGTGTAAAAACTTATGCCATTTGAAACCAAATCTGTACCTATTTTTGTCGGATGACATTGCAAAAGAAACCTGTTATTTTACTACCTGAGTCAATTGAAATTTTTTTCAGACGAAAATTTAAATTAAGAACATTATAAAATTGATTGTCAAAGTTTGTTTTGAGTATTTAGAAAAGAAAAGAAAAACAACAAAAATTGTTAAAATTATTTTTTTTGCCTACCTCAACCTCTATAATCTGTATGTATGTAATGTATATTTAATTTAACTATTTTTTTAGCTCTTAAAATTTTCTCTTAATTTGTAGTAATAATTTTTGTAAAAATTCGTCATAAACCGTAGATTTTTTTGGCATATGTTCTCTGCTGAAGTCTGAATTACTTTTGTTTTTAAGGGATGTTTTTTATTTTTCAACTTTTTTCATAGGAAATTTGTAAAAGTTTTATTTTTATAAGTTATTAAAATTTTATTTGTAATTAATTGGCAAATATTTTTTAATAAATAATTGTTAATTGATTACATATACGATGGCATTTGTACAATGGGATGAACTACAATACGACTTTATTAATTTAAAATACCTTATTCTTGTAATAGACAATATTACTGTATTTGTTTCGTTCCAATTTTGTGATCCTGAGACCTGAATTTTATTTTTTATCTTCAAATATTTCACAACTTATAACTTCTATCTTTTCTCTAATAAATAAAGAATTTTGCTAAATAAAAAATAAAATAAAAGATACTTAAGAAAGTTATTATATATACATATAAAAAACAAAAACGATAAAACTTAGGTTAGAACCAGATTAAATGCGTCTATAGTTACACGCTTCATATGTTTATAATAAAGTATTTTCGTATCAGATTTAAAAACCTTGACATCGTAAATGTCTTAACACAAAGTTGAATACAACATCCACATGATCTTAAATGTATACAAAACCCAATGCTGTACAGTGTTAATAAAAACTGTATGTTAATTTTACTTGATCATAAATCAATCAAAACACAATGTCGCAGATTACAGCTCTTATTACACAATTTTAGCAACTTATTTTTCGGATAAAATTGGCAACTCAGTTTTTTTTTATATTCTATCAGGTTGAAGTTTTTTTTTAAGACAATTACGATGTCACCGAAACTAGGACAAATATATTTTATCTTGCATTTTATTGCACTTATCTCTATTTCACGATGTATTGTAATGTACCTTAACATCGGAAATGTATCGACAATGTCGCAAATACAATATGTCATGATCTGAAATGTAAAAAAAAAAATATTCAACATTGTCTCATGATCGGAAATCCATTTGACAATGTATTCGCGACATATTTTTACAACGCGAGTTGTTAAATTGTGTATCCAAAAAATTCTCTATACACAATATCGAAAAATAATAGAATATAGAATACATACATGGACATGCATATAAATACATAAATGTCATTAGAAAATTTTATTTTGAAGTTTGTTCTTCACTACGTGTTGTTTTTTTTTTTTTTCTTTATTTTGTTTTATAATTCATGTACATCAAATACGTAATAGATAATTAAATTTAGTTTTATTGATCATAGCTTAGGTTTAAGCTATCTGATCTTATTGTTTTTTGCATATAATTCAATTTAATTTAAATAAGCTAACGAGTTTTTATTTAGAAGACAAAAAGATAAATTATATAAAATTAATAAAAAAATAATATATATAAAAAAAAAAAAAACAAATTTGTAGATAAATTTATAATTCCAAGTTAAATAGTCTCATTTTTTCCTGTTTTTTTTTATTTTTTTTTTTTTTTTTTTTCTTAATTATTACATTATAAGTCTTTAATTTTTTTTCACACCTGCTAACACAATTACAGCAACAATATTGTTTCCCTACGATTTTTATCATAAATCATTATCATTACCATTACATTATTATAATTATAACATACTTTATTATTCCCTATTGATTTTGATTTTTTGGGTTTTGATTTAATATATATATTTTTATTTCATTTTTGAAAATTCTAATTGAATCAATTTGTTTCAATTTTGTTGGAAGTTCATTATATAACTTCAAGCATTTGAACAAACAATTATTCTTTTGTTGGTTTGTTCTAAATAATAATAAGTAAAAATTAGAACAATTTCTAGTGTTATTTAGACATGAATTAGTCTGTTGTTTTTTAGACGAAAGGGAAAGATGCAATTTAAGTAAGTTTTAAAAATAAACTATTTAATTTTTACTTACATATAATTTTGTATAGTGTTTTTTTTTTTTTTAAATAATTTTAGTTTTAAATTTAAAGTGATAAGTTATACAAGATAAAAATATACTTCCTAATGAGCAATTCGGATTCAGAAGTAAACACTCAACTTCTCATCAAGCTCGTAGGATAACAAATATCATCAAAACTAAATGAAAAAATAAAAAATCTGTAGGGATGATGACACTCGACATTGAAAAAGCTTTCGATTCGGTCTGGCACAATGGATTAGTTCATAAATTAATTATTTCTCAATGTCCTACCTATATCATAAAAATTATTCAAAGTTTCTTAAAAAATAGATCATTTCTGGTTAAAATAGGATCGGATGTATCGCATTCTGTGGCAATTACCTCAGGAGTCCCGCAAGGCTCAACATTATCCCCCATGTTATATAATATTTTCTTAGCAGACTTGCCTACGCCCAACAACTGCACTCTTGGGTTATATGCAAATGACACCGATATCTTAACAACATCTAACTGCCCAATTGAAATTACAAGCAATCTTGAAAATGCATTTAAAGATATTCAAGATTATTACTACAAATGGAAAATAAAAATTAATGGCGAAAAAACCAAAGCGATTTTCTTTACCAGAAGAAGGAAATCCAGTTTTTTGCCAAACAGAAACATTTGCGTTAATAATATAGAGATTATCTGGGAGAGAGAATACATCACTTATCTTGGAATTCACCTCGATAAAAAATTATTGTTTAAGACTCACATCAACAAAGCTATTGAAAAATGTAATTTCTTTGTTAAACTTTTGTATTCTGTAATAAATCGTAAATCTTTTTTAAATTCGGAAAACAAACTACTAATATATAAAACAATTTTGCGTAGTGTATTTCTATATGGATTTATCATATGGAAAGATACTGCCAAAACACATATGCAAGTTTTGCAAAGAAAACAAAATGCAATATTGAAATTAATTCTTGCAAAACCTAGACATTTTTCAACCAAGAAATTGCATGAATTAGCTAATATAAACACCATATTGCAACAAATTGAAAAGCTGACTCCTGCTTTCCTGGAAAGTTGCAACAACACAAATAATCCGCTCATAAGAGCAATTTTAGAATAGGTTTTAATTTAGGTTTATTTCTTAGTATGTAAGTAGTGGTAAGTTTTATGAAAAAACATAAATATTCAAAAAGGTTTTTTGTCGCCATTTTTCCTTTAAATAATAAATTAACTAATAAATAAATTAGTCAGCTAGTCTAAGTAATAATTAAGAATAGTCATAGGTGTAAATACAATAGTATAAGCTCTAAAACATTTAATATTGTTAAAAAAAAAAAAAAAAAAATTATGAATATGTATCATGGCAATTAATAAATAAATAAAAATAAAGTGATAAAGTGATAGTAAAGAAAAGTGATATATGAAGAAATAGACAAATGCGAGAGAAATACTGCTCCTCACGGTGAGAGTGCAGTACGAATCAAGCTTCATTGATTAAAGAAAAATTGCTTTCGAAAACTTACTTCCATATTTATTTTTAATTAATAAGAAAGTAAAAAACGTATGATCATATTTCAAATGTCAAAAATTATATCATTTGACAATTATTTCAGATTGTGTAGTGTAGATAAAAAAACAAAAAAAGTAGTATACCATAGTAAACTAGAAATCTGGTTAAATGGAAATTCAAGCGAATGGAAGAAAAGAATAGAAATTTATATATTACCTTAGCTTTAATATGCAAAAACCAGAATTGTTTCATTTTTTGAAACCAAATCTTTCTCATTACTGTTCCTCTTCTTGCTATAACTATCTCTTCATCTTTTCCTAACCAATCCAACCTTATAAATGTTTCTCTAACCTAAGTTTAGGCTATTAATATGAAAATAGTATGTTTCGGTAATAATATTCGTTAGAAAGCACCACCGGAATTAAATATTATAGCATCAAATTCGCGTAGAAATAGTGATATGGATTACGCTAAATTAGCTAATTGTTATAGCAGAGTTTTTCGTCAAATATTAACGGAAATCAAACACAAATACATTAAAAAAATCACTAAGTATTGTACCTAATTTATAATTTTTAAATTCACATATTAATCCATTACTATTAGTATTGCCCGCACCTACAATTTTCGAGAAGTTTGAATAAAATCATACTCAATTTTTTTATATTTACGTACGTTAATGTTTGTTTTTATTTGAATTTATTTGAATTTACTTGAATTTATACCCTCAACGATACGTATTAGAATATTAAAACTCAATGCTGAATTCTTAGTTGGGATTGACCGGATACTTATGCTTTACTTCTCACAATTTACAGATTAAATAATAAGTATAATGTATATGTATGTTAGTATGTAATATGTTATCGTTATTACCGACCTTATAATAATAAAAAATTAATTTCTCCATTCAGTTTTTCAACACACTAGTAGTTTATCAAGGACTACAAGCGCTTTCACGTAAATGTCTTTTTATCAAGGACAACAACCGAACATATTATTTCTTTAAAAAAAAAAAATAAATAAAAGGATGTTAATGGCGTTTCCGAACCTCTCGCACTTGTACTTGATACTCGCACTAAACATGTCAAATCGCACTTGATTTGTTGTCAAAATTTTAGTTTAGTCTCAAGTACCCTAGATATCGCAAAATTAAATTTATTAAAAGTGAAAGTAAAAAAAAAATTTAGTGTGATTTGACAGGTTTAGTGCGAGTATCAAGTGCAAGTGCGAGAGGTTCAGAAACGCCCTAAATTTAAATCTAGTAACAGATTAAAAAAAATAGGTACGTCATGACAATCCTACTCAAATTTTAATAATGTTATATTTGGAATTTTAAATACATTATAACCATTGAGCCAATTTCTTAACTTTTAAAACTGGATTTAATTTGAAATAAACGTACGTAAAATGTTTGAATTTAACTAAGGTGTAGTCGGAAATGTCAAACTAAGATCAAATGCAAATGTTTGACAATGTTGATGAAAATGCTTTTGTTTCATTTGCATTGCAAGTGATTGTTGTAGTTTGACTTTTAACGTTTGATGTTTGTTGCAATTTTCTTAGCAAAAGAACTTGAAGAAATTTAATTTAATAAAATGAAAACGCTCACATGTGCATCTGTTTACTAAAAAATTTTTATTAAAAAAACAAATAGAAATAAGATAATGGAAATTGCAAAAAATATTTTGGATACCCAAACTCTAATTAATTTGAAAATTTAAAATAAAAAAATTTACTCCAATGTCAATTTCTAAGTCAATTTCACTAAAAATTGCAAAATAAATTTACAGTTTGTTGGTTTTTTGTAATTAAAAATAAATTTAAACTAAAGTTCACATAAGTTATATAACATTAAAAACAATTTTTTATTATTTAACATGATCTCGAACTCCCATTTTTCAATTTTAACAAAAAATTAAATTTAACGCATCTAAAAAAATTTTTTGACTAAATTGCAGTTTGAAACACCGAAAGTGACGTACAAATGACATTTTCGATTAGATGATTTTTATCTCACTACATAATCGATTACACTGCAAAAGTAGTCATCTAAGATTGACATTAAAAATTACTTGACTAAAATCAAACTGCATAATCGATTAGACTGCAAATGCGTTTGATCTTAGTTTGACATTTCCGATTACAGCTTAGGGCCAGTTTCAAGGCCTCCTAATTAGACAGGCCGCAACATTCAATTCAAGATGGCGTCATAAAGGCCACATGAAAATGTAAAGAAATTTCTTATATGAGATTTTTCAGTTCATATAAGAATTTTAGAGTGATTAGAAGTTTTTTTTTTTAAATTTATTTATTGTCAATTAATATATAATAATATAATAAAACAGAATTTATTTCATCAAAACAAAAAGCTAATAGTGGCCTCGGTAGCCGAGTGGTAAAGCACTCGAGTGTAGTAATGTAACGACCGAAGGAGCACGGGTTCAAACCCCGTAACTAATAAAAAAATAATATAAATATATAATATACAAAAATATATTCCAAATAATTAATATAGTTTAATAAAAAAGGCCCACATTTCGAAAGGGAAAAGGACCTATAAAGTTGGCCTACAGATTTATCTGTAGGATCAACTATTAAAATAAATAAATAAATATACATTATATTGAAAAGACTATATTATATTTTAAAATATATTTTAAATAGAAAAATACATTTGTTTATGCTTATATTAATAGAAAAAAATATTAGTTATGTATAAAAGTTACAATGTTTAATTTTAATAAGAAAAACAAATTTGTTCATGATTAGATTAATAGAAAAAAAATAAAAAGTATTAAAAGTTAAGAAATGAATGTTTCATTTAAAGTGTTTAATTTTCTTTGTTTAATGGATTTAGATGAATTTGATGTGACAAAATTTTTTTGATGAATTCTTTTATCATTATTTTTATTTTTGCAATAATTATTCATCAAAATATTGCACCAAGTTTTTATACATTTTTTAAATATATCATATAAGAAATTTATTTTGTTTACATTTTCCTATGGCCTTTAAAGCGCCATCTTAACAAAAAAAAAGTACGAAGTGTCATGCCTGTATATTTAGGATGCCTTGCCAGTTTTCAGGTGAGTACTTAAGTTACACTTAAGTTTAAGTATCATTCGACACTTAAGATCCACTTAAAAAAAAATTAGTTTTCTAGTTAAAACTTAAGTGTTGATTTTCAGTTGTCATTTTCGGTTATTTGCTATGGTAGCACTTGTTAAAATGCAATACAAGTGACAAATAAAGTGTAACCGTAAGTAACAAACTGACAATTGTCAAATTTATATGTCAAAATTTTTAAGTGTAGTTAATGCGGTCATTTTGCCAAGCTTAAGTGCCACTTAAGTATTGTTTTAAGTACCAACTAAAAAACACAATTTTTGATTTAAGTGTAGCTTAAGTTTGATTTGTACTTAAGTGCCTGAAAACTGGAGTGGCATTCTGTATTGTGATAAACGATAGTCACCCTTGTGACAGTCAAAGATGACACTAAAATTTTTTGGTATTCCGTATTGCGATCACTTGAATAATTTAACAAAACGGCAGCATTTTAAAAAATACAATTCGAAAATGGCAGCACAAGTGTTTTATTAAATGTCAAAGTGTCAAAACAATAGAAAACAAAACTAAAGTTTTAAATTTTATTAGTGCAACAAGTGTAATCATAAAGTAAAATTATAAAAATAAAAAAATTTCTTAAAAAAAATAACTTAAAAGTAAATTTCATAAAATAAATTTTCAAATACTAAAAAAAAACTTAAAGTGAAATTCATTACAATTAATTTAAGAAAATGAAAAAAAAAATTGTGTTCAAATTTAATTAAAATTCATTTGCAAACTTATAAGTAATTAATATAAATATCTATACATGTAATTGAAAACCAAAATGAAATTCAAACTTATTAAAAAAAAATATTAACACATAATCACAGCATTTTTATTCAGTTCCATTCTTTTTAAATCATTTGCAATTTTAGCGACTTCTACATTGAACTGAAAATCCTATCAATAAACTTATTTCTTATTCGTAAACTTAAAAACTAATAATTTTAATACACAAATTAAAATTATTACAATTTTTAAACAAAACCTGAAACATAAAAAACTTAACATAAATCTTAAAAAACCAAAACATAGAAAATCTAAAAGGCTTAAATCTTAAAATTTTTATTTATTTTTATCATGAGTGACACCAAATTAGCTGTCACCCTTAAATCACAAAAAAAAAAGCGACTATCACTGTGACAATCACCATATGGAATACCAATTATAGATATGCGACAGTCGCAGCGTGATTATCACAATACAGAATTCCACCCCTGGCCAAGTGTATCAGATATCATACTTTTAGCAATTTTGTTTTGTTTATTTTAAATGTTAATAAACAATATCACTATAGATGTAATAAAAGAAAATTATTAGCATTTACATAAAAATTACTGTCTAAAATATTTTGAGACCCAAATAATTTTTAATTTAAATTCGAAATTTCAAAATTTCTTTTGCGCAAATTAAATAGCGCAAAATGTTTACGTTTGGTATTGAATTACTAGTATATAACGAAAATTCAAATTTCATAACGTTTAAAACGATATTTTTGAAATTTTTGTTTCGTTATAACGTTTTACAATTGCCATCCAACATAAAGTTTTTCTTTTCCACGTTCAGAAGAATTGATTATTGCTACAATGTTGATTTTTAACAAACACATTTTTAAGATATTACAAAAATAAAAAGAAATACTGCATTACATATTTAATTTTCAAATATGTAGGATGTTATAAATATCGAATATTCTATGCTCATTACTTTTTTTTAAAACTATTATTAATACACTTGGTGTGGTGATCATATACCTAACTTAAAATATATAAGTAGATATATTAATATACTTATAGTTTCACATTGAGGTATAAAAATATTTCTACTCTAACACGCATAGAAATTCGAATAACCAAATTAAAATATCCTTGAATAAGAAAATACGGTTCTATATACTATTAACTATACTATACTATACTATATAACAAAATCATGAATTGTAAAATTATTGTGCTAATCATACCCTAGTCAGCAGACACTAACTAAAATTCATATTAAACTGATTTGAGAGTACATCGGTTATTATAACTTTTAACAAAGCACATAACTGACATAACAAACTAAATATTGTATGTACATATTTTCGTTATCATTCAGTCAGAGCAAACAAAGCTAGTAAGAATTTCCTCTCTTTTTTATTGAATTATTTTTAGTCATATTAAATTCACCTTCATTTCCAATTCCAATCCAAATCATTTTTGTCCCTTCCCTTCACAACTATTTAATTGTACATAATATATATGTATAAAACTTATACACGTTTATATGACACCAAAAATTCATCAGATTCAACCAGCCGGGAGTCGCTTTTCATATTTTCTGTATTTATCTTTTTTATTCTCACTGCAGTTGAATTGTTATTGCTTCTATCGGCTGCTATCGTTCATATCAACTCAACAACTCTTCTCTAGCTATATTCCGATTTGCTTTAAAAATTGTTTGTGTATCATTTGGAAGATATGGTTTATGTTTATACATATAGCTAGGTATGTTACATTATTATTGAATTTCGAATTGGATATTATTATTATTAGTTATTCTACTGTATTAAAATATATTGACGAAATAAACGAACAATTTCACCGAATAGATATTATTATTATATCTGGTATATACACTACACATGCATATTACATAAATATAAAAAAAAAATAAAAGAGAATAAAGAACAGAAGTGAAAATAAAATAAAGTCGAGGAGCGTGTTAAAGCGAGCATGCACGCCAGTTCGACAAGGTATACGTATAGGTAGAATAGAAAAAAGAAGTAATAAAACAATAACAACAATCAAGAGGATTTATAAAATATAAATGTGTACATATGATAATATGGAAATGGATTGAGTTTTGACGTTCTATATCCCTTATTCTTGGTTTTTTTTTTTTTTTTTTCATTTAATTTTTGCTGATGGGCAGATGTAAGCGTTGGTCGTTAAATTGTCGTCTACGTTTTTTTTTTATCATGTTCTTAGCATTTCAGTATGTTTTTGCAATATTTACTCTGGTTCTGCTGGTATCCTATTCGCATAACGTGATAACATCTGCAATATTTCGGCCTGCTTTTTCTGTTATTGTTTGTTTGTTGCTTAGTACTGCTGCTGTTGCTACTCTCTTTAGTTTTAGAAGAAGCGTTTTAAAATATACGAGAATGATAATTTTGTTTTTTTTTTGTTTTTTTGTATATGTATGCTTCTCGTTTTAGCTTGTTTAGTTGAGCGAGGATTGCGTTAATGATAAGTTCATATTTTATATTTTTGCCGAGATTTTAATAAATGAAATAATAAACAATTAAAAAAAAAAAACTAAATTTATTTAATGTAATCGAAATACATATGTATGTACATAATTAAAAATTATATATTTTATTATTTTCAATTGAAAAAAAAAAAATAATAATGGGTCCACCGAAAAATGGTGTAGTTTTAAATGTTGAACAATTTATTAAGGATGTTGAAGCAAGACCAGCTATTTGGAATAGAAATTATCATTGTAATAAATATTTCCTTGAACAGACATGGCAAGAATTATGCAAAATACATAAGTTACCTGGTAAGCAAAGTATATATAGTTATTTTTAAGAGAATTTTTTTTTTCTTCTTTTTTTTTAATTTTTAAAAGTGGTAAAGTATTAGTGAAATTTAAGACGAATATTATGGAAACGCGAAAATTAGAAAAAAATATAATAAGAAATCGTAATATTGTGCTAAGAATTTTTTTATTTTTTTTTTTTAGTTTAAAGTTTGAAGAAACGATTTTAGCGTGTTGAATATGAAAAAAAAAAGAAAAAAAAATTATTTTTAATTAAATATTTTTAGTGAGCGAATAATTTTTTTAGCGCATACTCTGTGTCTGCAATAAAAGAGTTCATTCCAAAGGTACATAGATAAAAAGTGTATTATTATATTAGAAAATAGGATTTTTGTATTAGAATGGGAAAAGTTACCCATTTGTGGTTTCAATCAATGATGTTTTAAATTAATTCAAGGATAAAATTTTCAAATAATCATTTGTATTGATATGTGTTATACGTACCATAATTATGTACACACGTTTAGTTAGCACATATATACAAAGATTTATGAAATAAACACTTAAGTTAGCACATAAATTAATAAAATATTTCTATATTACCTATAATAAATCGAAATTATAAGAGAATAATTTTGTCCTTTTCATTAAAAACTATCATTTAATTATTGTACATTACAAGGATAAATAGTCCTGAATATTGAATTAGATTACGTATGGTGAATAACTATTTAGTATATATGTACAGAATTATATTATATTTTTTAAATTTTTATCAATAAAAGTTGGTTCTCATAAAAATATTACAAAAATAAACATTTGAAAATAATATAATTAAACTAGCAAAGTTACTCGACGTTGTCCGGATCGAACGCAAAGTGTATAGACTTTACTTCAATAATTTATGAAGTGAATTAAAAAAAAATTGTTTATTAAAAATATTCTAATACGTTTTTTTCACTACGATAACAAAATCTACAATACTACAACTTAAACTATACAATATTTCGGATTTTCCCTGCTGGAGTTTAAACAAACACGTTCCTTACTGTTCCTACCCATGAAAATTCCACATATGAGAAAGAAAGTTTATGAGTCCATGAGAGAAACAATTTTCTTTCAGTTGCAAATGAAGTTTTGGAAGTACTTTTTTAAACAATTCTTCATTACTTTGTATGCTTCTACTGATTGTTGATATTTCAATTTGGACAGTTAAGTCTTCTGAAATTTTGCCTTGACCAAGCTGTGTTAAATGGATTAGCTTATTGCAAATGTTATTTATACGAAATCGGTAACAGTCGTATTTCTTTATTTGTGAAAGAGTATTTAAGTGTAAATTTTCATGTTTGTAACACAGTTGGTTTTTGAAATAATTCTGGTCGGGTGTTAGGAATTGTATGGCAGCTACCGAACCAGTCCGAATTTCGATAAACTGGAAAATACGGAAAATGATAACAGGCATGTTTCTTCATTTTTAAGAGAGTATCTGAGTACCAATTTTCAGGTCTATAACACCTTTAGTTTTTAAAATATTCCTGATGGGTGCTGGGAATTGTATGGTAGCTATGCAAACCACTCAGAATACTGGTCCAAAAAATAACAAGCGGAGAATCAACCCAACCTATGATGTAAATATGGTTACGATACGTATAGTGGTTTAAAATTTACACGGACACAAACAAAAGTGCTTAGAATTTTATATATATAGATTAAATAATATTTTATGACGACTCTACATGGTCAAAACTCTCCTCCAAATAACTCGATTTTCAGCATATCTTCTCCAGATTTATTTAGATTTTTATTCTGGATATGAAATCTGTCATTATAAAACCACCTTACTCTTTATTGTCCTTATTTGACGGTTAGCACCCTGTGGCTGAATAATATAAATTTGATGAACTATACAAGAGTCAAGAACATCAGACATCTCTCACAACATTATAGGAATCATCGCGTTGGCTTACAAGGTAAAATAATTTTTTAAATAGCTCCCGGTTTTTAAATTCTGCTTTCAATTTATTTTCATTAGATTTTTTCAACATGCGTGTTTCCATAGATTGTGACGTGTCCAAATGTTGTTTTGCATATTATGATTTATGTGTTATTAAATTGGATAACAGAATAGACAGGTGGATTATAGCTGCTAAACATTTTAAGTGTGAAAATATTTTGCTAGCTCTAAAAACTGAAATAAAATGAAACGACTTTATGATATGAGAGTCCAATGCATTCGGACAAGAAGAATAAATATCATTTACTGGTTATATTTAAGCCTGACTGGTGACTCACACTACATTGGGATATTTTCACACAAAATTGGGATATTTTACTACATTGATGAAAATAATATATTTTTAAGATATCAGGGACAGCTGATCCGGCTTTACTTTTTTTACAATTTTTTGATAAAATAATTTTTTTTTCTTCCAAATTTCAACAATAATTCTGACGACTTAACAATGTTTCTGCGAGCGAAATAAATAAATTTCCCAAGTAGAAATTTAGGAAATTCTTTGCAGCGATCTATTTCTTCTTTATATGTAAAAATTCTCTATAAGCAATTTGTCTTCCTTTTCAGAGCCAACAAAATATATTTTCACTCTTAAAATGTTTAGTAGTAGCTATCTAACCCACCTTTAGTATTGGGAAGTTATAATTCTTCCGCAGAATCCTAACCGGTTAGTAAAAAAGGATATATGAAAGCGATAAATAGACAAATAAAGAAAATAATAGAAAAGAAAGTAAGTAACAAAAATTTGTGGACAGTTTTTTTAATACATTTATTTACCACTATGTCATATTTTTGATGGGACACATTAGATGGTAGTTGAAAGAGAGAGGTGATGTTCTTTGAAAAATTTAAGGATGTTTTTTTTTTTAATTTTCAACTATGACAATAACAGCAAAAAAACAAGATGCGTTTTGTGTAAATTTGTCTTAAATGTTTAAAAAAAATGTGTTTATTATCTTTATTAGAAATTTCAGACAATTTAGGCTGGTTTTAGAAATGCAATAAAATTTTAAAAATTGACAAATTATTTTTTGCTTTTTTTCTTACTATATTTTATGTTTTGATGTAGGTACGTAATTTTCACAAAAAATTTTTAAAATTTAAAAAACATAATTTTTATTATTATAGCAAACATTTTGAAAGCGAAATGGAAAGGTTTGCGAGACAATTTTCGTGTTGAGTTTAAACGAATACCTAGAAATCCTGATGGTCAACTAGCATTTCCACCTGAATATTATCAATCGAAATGGAATCATTTTTTATCATTACAATTTTTAGGTAAATAATTAATTTAATAACAATATTGCATTATATGTATGTATATCGATTTTTTATACAACGTGTATTGATCTTAAAAAAATACTTATAAATGTATTTTATATCCAATTTTAGTTGATCATATGCGTCAACGTGGTGTAAAATATGAGAATACTACATCACAAAATTTAGAAGAAACACTGAATGGTGACGATGAAGAATGTATTGTTGAACCTGATATACATGATGTTTTGGTATCAAATTGTATTGATGGATCCGAAGATAGTCCAGATGATTTTGAAACACAAATTTCCAATTATAAAAAGAAACAACAAGAACTTTCAAATGAATTAAATGGTATTGGAAATTTATCAGTTAACGGTAGCTTACATTCGTCAGCATCATCAAATGAATTTTCAGTTCCTTCAAGAAAACCAAAGCATAATATAGATAATAATAATGATGAAACATTAGATTTATCAACTCATAAATATTCAAGAAATTCTAATCGAGATACATCTACAACATCATCTACATCAACATTAAATAGTTCATATCAACAGTATCACAATTCCATTGCAGAAACGTTAAATTTAACAAATAATCATTTAAATAACAATAATAATAATAACACATTAGCATATACACGTCAAGATGATGATTTTTTTTATTTAATGAGCTTACATCCATTTATGCAACATTTGACACCAGCAAAAAAACTAAAAGTTAGAACTAAAATTCAGAAACTAATTTTAAAAGAATTATAAAAGAAATCAAATAGCTATGTAAATTTAACTTTAAACTAAAATAGAAAAAGTTAAATTAATTTAGAATAATAAAAATATAAAATATTATCACCCATATTTTTGACGATGCATCGCTTCAGTGATAAGAAATTGACAAATTTCAGAAAAATAAATTTATTTAGACGTGAACGCGGGTCAATTTTTCACTGACACGATGATGAGTCTTCAAGAATATGGGTGTATGAAAAATATTGATGACATGTATATTATAAATGAAAAATTATTCGGTTTTATGTTTTGTTAATAAATTGTTTATGTTAAGTTGTAGAAGTTTTGAAATTCAAATGTAAATGTTAAAAAATTTAAAAACAAATGAATATGGTAATAAATTTATTTAATTAAAATTGGAAATTAGAATCCAATTTGTACACTATTTCAATAAAAAATAATTTACTAAAAATTTAACTATGTACTATGTATAATAAAGCACATTAAAGTCTAGATCAACGTTTATTGTAAGCTGAATTACAATCACAGTTTGAATGGCGATATCTTGAAAGTGGTTGAAAAAATATTACCAAATATAAATAATAATAGTATAAGTGAAAATATAATTTTAAAATAATAATACTAAAAGTAAACAATAATTTAATTGAAATTCTAAATATTTTTTTAAATTAATTGAAACTGAAAATATTTCAAATAAATTATTTTTCTTATATGCAATAAAAATGTTTACTCTTTCACTGCTGAATACAACAATGAAAAAATTACTAAGGCCAAGGCCTGAGCAACATATGCCCATATAAGAAAAAAATATTTTTGTCTTTATTTCTTACTACAATGTAAACAAAAAATAAATAAAGTTCTGAGCTTGTTGTTCAAACTTTGATCCTTAATAAAAGTATTGAAAGTACTTATTAAATTCCTAAAGCAACAGCACTATTTTAAATAAACATAAGGGCAATCATTCTTCTCTTTTAAAAATTGATTTTTATCTAATACAACTAGCATATTTTGAGCATTACAATTTCATTTAAACAAAACGTGAATAACGGTAGATAAATGTTTAAGAAATGGTGATCTAGCCATAGTATTAAAACCTATTTTGTGTCTAGCATCCATAGCATAGATTAGGTAATAAATTGGTAGTTATGTATATACATATTTAAATATATAAGTCGCATAATGCTCGTATTATTACATATTATAGATTTATTAATCCTTTTCCAAACAATATTTAGAAGGTAGTCACTTCTGAATTTAGATGTGTAATCATTTGCAATTCAGAAATTTTGCATGTAAAAATACATACAAATTTTGACATTAAAATAACGATGAACTACTAATGGTTAATAGTTAAAATAAACATTTTAAAAAGAAATCTTGTATTTACATATTTAGATTTAAACTAGGTAATAATCCGAATTTTGAATGACTATTCTGAGTTTCAAGTGACTACATCTGAATTTCAAATGGCAAAGGTGTAGATTTTAAATTTGGAATTTCAAAATGGTATTACAATAACTACATAGAAGTACTAATATATTTAGGTTGACGAAGAAAGTTCTAGAAAATTGTTAGCTAAATTGAATTTTTAAATTATTTTGTGTGATTATTGAATGTTAATATATTATATAATCAAAGATTTATATAGTACATACTATAGTATGTACATATTATATAATTTTTGATATCATGAATATCATTTAAATACAATAAATTGTGTAACTATATAAAAATGTTCTTTTTTTTACATTTCATAATATTTGAAAAATAGTTATAATTTTAATTATATATGTGCATATATAAATATTTGTTTTATTGTGGTAAGTGCTATACCACTTTCATCTTTTACACCACGACGTATGATGAAAAACGCGTTATAAATATAATATTTTATTCTAAACTTCTGCAATTTCAGTTATATTTTTGAAAATTTACCTTTCTTTAATTTTCTTTTAGTTATGTAACTACTTATATATAAATTTAAACAAAACTTCACTTTTTAGTTTTTTTTCAACAAACGTTTGCCTTTAATTTTTAAATTAACTGTTCGCCATACACGATATTATTTAATTGTTTACTGTTATTAAAATCGGGTTATTTTAATGGCCACGACGAACATAGTAATTACTAGCAGAAACTATTAAAAGATTTGCAGTAATTCAAAGTTTTAATATTTTTTTAAAAATAATTTTACAGAAAAGGGTAAAAGTAAAAAGGGGGTAGTAAAAATAGTAAATTAAAAATTAAAAATTTGTTAATAAATCTTACTGGCACAACAGTGTCCAAACAAGACTTCGAGAATATTATACATCACAAAATAATAAAAAACTTACATTAATAAACAGTCAATGTGAATGTACACATAAATTTTTACCGTACTCAGATTTTTGAATCTGACATCGTCAGTCAGGCCAAAAATTAAATTGACACTTTATTGACATTTGTTTTGTTTTTGTTATTGATTTTAAATTCAATTATTCGATTCACTTGTTTATAAAGTTAATTTTTTTCGTAATAAAAATAAATTTAAACACAAATTGATTTGTTTTTTAATTATTAAATACAGTAACTCACACTTTATTTTTAGCTTTATTGATATTTTTACTTCACTGATATTTGATTTCGATTGTTAAAAATTTACTTGCATGTATGTTGGGTTGTTAAATGATTAGTAAATTTTATAAATATTTATTGAACATTTTTTAATCTAATTGCTCGAAATTTAGATCGTTTAAAACTTCAAATAGACGACATGTTCTTATCAAAATTGTTTTCAACCCCGGACTTATTAAAAGTACACCATCATAATCAAATAAAAAAATTATGGGGTTATGTCGCAATAGCATTTAATAGAGTTGATGAAGCTCGTTTAAATTTAGTTGGTCCTGATAGATTATGTGCTGAATGGATGCTTAAAAATGGGGGCGCTGTTGCACTTACAGCTCTTCCAAACAAATATTTAAAAGATTATAATTCATTGCCTCCAGAAAATATAAAACTTAAAATTTTAAAAATAGATGCATCGGATTCTTCAATTATGAAAATTGGTTTAGAACATCTTAAAGGTTGTAAACTGATTGAAAGTATAATTTTACATAATTGTAAACATCTTGAAGAAGATGGTTTGGAAGGTCTCATAAATGTTAAAGATACATTAAAATATCTTCAAGTATCTGGATGTTATAATATTACAGATAATAGTTTATATAAATTAGAATCTTTAACTAATTTACAAACTTTGAAAATATTTGATATGAAATACGTTAACGATCTGAATAAAGTTGTAAAAGATTTGAAAAATAATCTCAAACAATGTGAAATTACAACAGAATAGAAAACTCATACATATTTAAATATTTTGTAATTATATTTTTCTAAAATGCATTAGACTTTTTAGTGTATTTATTTAATTTATACAACGTACATTAGTAATTTTTGTATATGTACTTCTAACAGCTTTGGTTTTCTAATTCGTTTTAAAACAGTGATAGAATTCTATAATATACATATATGTATGTAATTGTTATTGTCATTTCATTAAAGCAACTTGTTTTCAGAAACGTTTTTAGTGATCGTACGTATTTTCATGACCTTAAAATCTATTGCATGACCTCTAAATTATACTAATACACGGCATAAAAAAAGCGTTAACTTTTTAATACTTGTGTAATATCATTAAAACGATTTTACATTATTAATAAGACCACTGAAACAGTTAAACCATTTTTGTATTTTTAAGAAATATTTTATGAAACGTTAAATGTATAATAGAAATAAAAGTTAATCTACAAAGAGTATACACATTTTGAATTGTAATTAAACTTATTTCAGAGCTATTTAATTTTTTATTTTTACAGCACAAGTAAAATTACCGAGCAACTTAAAATAAAATTGTTTGAACATTAAAATAAGTAAATGGTACTTGTAAAATATTGTACCGGAAAATTCAAGGAAGCAAATAATTTTCTGTTTTCAATGAAGGATCTTGCACTTGCAGTCTATTTATTCGTTTAGTCACCATTTTTTGCACGCTCCTTGCGAGTTGATCTGCTTTCCTATTACCCTCTATGTCTATATGGCCTGGGATCCATTGAAATAATACCAGATATTATATATGTATACATATTTACATAGATGATTCAGGCAGAAGAATGTAGTGACATTTTCGTAATAATTCGTTGGATACCCCTATAGAGAGTTTAGCATTATTTTACAGTTTGCTACTGTTTTCGATTTTGTTATTACATTGTTCAATCCTTTAATTAATAGCCCCTTGGCTATCCGAGTATAAAACAATGTTTCTTTCGGTTATTCCCTTTTTTAGAATTATTTCCGTTGCTACTTTTATGACTATGATTTCAAAAAGCGTAGAAGCCTACAACTATGTTCGATTCAGCGATTTGTAATTTATCGCAGTAAATTCGCAGTTTTCATATTTCAGTGTTATTTTTGTCTTGAAAGCTTTATCCGGGTGTTATTCTATAACCATTGTAGTCCCAGTTCCCTTTTCAGTAAACATTTTTTTATCTCTTCGCTAACATTTAATTCAGAGATATTTTCATGCGGCGTTTTTCTTCGTAACGCTTTCCATTCACCTGTTATGTTTTGTACGTATTTCTGTTTACGGAATATTCAGTATAGTTTCTAAGGATGCAAGGACAGCATAGGCGAATTGTCTTTGCATTAGGGTTTTTATGTGTTTTCTTTATAACTACTTAGCTCTCACTTTTGGAGGATAGGCTGCTGTGGAATGATCAACAGAACTTCAACTTCAAAATAGCTGCAGAAATATTTCAAATTCAAGAATGTGTTCGAGAAGTCCATCAGAATTCCATGAAGTTAGCAACTCTAAAAGTGGTAAGGTAGTTGAAGACAGTTTTTTACTATTGGTTTTTTATCGTTGTAATCTCGTAAGATATTTTTATCAAGACAAATAGTCTTGGTTGCTTAGTCAAAATCAGGACCCAAAATTGAGCCTTGAGGTACCCTCTTTGTTAATATTTCAATATAGTTCATTAATGTGAACACTTTGTTATCTATTGAATAAATATGATTTCGCAATTGATCCTCTGTGTGCGAGTCGAAACTTGAATAGTTTTTACAATAAAACTTCATGGTCCACAGACATTTGCAAAAGCTTTTTGCAAATCCAAAAAGACACATAATGTCGTGTATTTTCCATTGTCCATATTTTTGGATATAAAATCAGTCAATAATAGACAAGCAACCGTGGTGTTAGAGTTCTTTTCAAAACTGTACTGTTCTCAATGCAGAATTCCATTATTAGTCAAGAAACTAGAGAGTCTACGCTGTACTGTCTTTTCAAAAATCTTTGAGAAAATGCTAAGATTAGGATAATAATTTGTGACATTAGTTGCATCTCCGCCCTTATATACAGGAGTAACTAATGTGGTTTTCATTGATTGTGGAAAATAATGTGTTTTAAATGCCGATTTAGTAAATTTAACCATAATTGGAGTTAATTGTGTAGAAAATTGACTCATTGCAGATGAAGACTTGAGAGATTTTATAATTTTTCCAACCTCTTCAGAATTAATCAGGCTAAGGTCGAATACGGTATAGACATTTATTCTAAAGTTGTCCAGATATAGGATTCTCATTTCAACACAATTCATTTGTTTTAACAAAGAAATTACTCATAACGTTACATAATAATGATCTGAGGACTATTAAGTATGCTGTTATTATGGTTTAAAATGTCTGTATACGATTTTTTGAGTCAGAAAAGTTTTTGTTATACATTATTGTTTTATACAGATTTCACAGATTTTTACCATTATTTGGATCGTTAGAAACCATTTGTGAGCAATAATTTGTTTTAGTGGTGATTACCAGAAAAATAACCTTATTTTTATGTTCTTCATATATTGAGGACAAAGCTACCAGACCAACAAAAGTTATGGCCAGGGGAGTACATGATTCGTGTGATGAAAATGAAATAGTTCAAGACATATGAGATAACGGTTTCCAGATATTAGAAGCCAAATCCATAATTATTAAAGATAAAATCGAAAAGAACGATTGTAGCTTTATCACTCAAAGAAGAGGATTATCATTGTTTATGTTAACATTCGATAATAGAGAAAATAGAGAAAAAAATTTTGATATTAAAACAATAATGAAAATAGTCGTTAAAATTGAACCATTAAGAAGAAACAAAAAGTTAATCCCGCAGTGCAAGATAGGCCAAGCTTTTGGGCATACACAAAGTTACTGTAATAGAGACTGTGTTTGCGTTAAGTGTGGAGGTAAACATTTAACAAAAAGCTGCATTTTGAAGTTGGGGGAAAAAGCCAAATGTATTAATTGTCGTGTGGTGATCATCCGGCAAACTACAGAGGATGCACAATTGCAAAAGAATAGCAAGCCAGAAGAAATAAACAAGCAAAACTACCTCAAATTCAAAAGATTAATACTTATAAAAATGAAAAATTCGTTGACACGAATAGACAACCTACAGTTAGAAATGCTATACGTAATGTAAATGCTAAATCGTATGCCCAAATTGTTCTTAGTTCTTCATATATAGTTTTTATTTTCATATCATTCGGATATTTTTTTTTATAACAGAAAAATAAATCACGAGTCTTAATTGCACTAATTATCTCATTATTAATCCAATCATATTTCTTCCTGTGCTTTACTACTGTTTAAATACACAGCCTCAGCTGATTAAACAACTACCAAAACTTTAAATTTGGACAGTTTTTACTCGGTAAGTCTAGTGTCTGCCCAATAAGTACCGTTAGTCAAATAGATCAATTTTATAAAAAATTCTGTATAACACTTGCTCTACCTTGCATATTTTCGGAGCTGTAATGGATATTTATTGGTCATTATTTTTCTAATCACATTTTGTAAGACTCTGTAACCCAAATTAAATTGAAAAATATAACTTTCCCCTATCTAGAATATATTCCTAAAATACTGCAAGGAATCATATTATCTAGGTTATTAATTAGAAGATTCATATGCTTTATATTCTTGCTTGTAATCCCCACAGATTCAAATATCTTATTCTTATTTTAAATTAATTTATATGTACAATGTACATTCATATGTATCAGTGACGGGGCGTGGAATTTTCAACTGGGGAAGCACTATTAAAGGAAGCATCAGTTTGCTTTGGCTTTTCTTTTTCTATTGAAATTTTTTCTAATTTCGACAGTCAAAATTGTTCACATCTACTTCTCAAAGTAGTTTTAATTCTGTTTAGGCAACGATCGCTTAACTGAAGTAGTTGTTATGAAGTGTTATTATAAATTTACAAAGTTGGGAATATTTATTAAAAGAATTCTTTAATCCAGTTTCAATTAAAAATGTTAATATTTCGCAAATACTGTTTTTGTTATCAAAATTTTAATCTGAAAATATAACTTTAATTTAAGCTCTGACTTTAAGAAAGCAATTTAAAAAAAAGTGTGAATATGAATTTTCTATATTTATGTTGGAAAATACCACGTATACGAATTAAAATATTTTACTGAAAAATGTTGATTACATCGTTTTATTGTTGTTGTTATTAGTAGAGCAAGCACTCACTGGTTTACAGTCTTTAACAATTAATAATTTTTCCTCAAAACTTCTAGCAGAAAATCATTTTTTCTTAAGCTTTCAATAACACAATCACAATTATCTATTTTAATTATTTATAAATAATTAAAAATAAAATGTTTTAAATTTTTAAGTTTGTTAACAAATTAATTGTTTCAAAACTGCATAAAACAAAATTATGGCTGAAAATAAACAATGTAGCATTCAATAACAAAAAACTACAGAATTACTTAACACAAATCAATACTACTCTCTAAAAAAAACCCAAAACTACATACATTATTTATATAAATATTAAATCTCATTTAAGTGAAAAACCACAATGCCTACTTCCACACGGGCCAACTTTCATCACTTTTTTCTTTTCGTTTCATTTCCCTTTTTCTATAAAATAATTTTGCTAAAAGAAAGGGGAGAATGAAACGAAAGGAAAAAAGTGATGAAAGTTGACCCGTGTGGAAGTAGGCAATAATGCACAAAATTAATTCATTCCTTGCTACTTTTTTTATTTGTAAATTCATTTTATGTCATGCGATATTTTGTTGTTGTTTCGCTATATAATCTATTTTCTATCAGATATTTTCTAATTATATCAGGTAGATTTGGAATGAATTTTCAGCGACTCCTTCAATTTTTTTTCTTTCTAAGATTTTATTTTATTGTCGCTTCATTTATTATTTTGTTGTTGTTGCTAGGAAACTAAATAGAGACAGTGTGTTTGAGTGTATGAATATTGTAAATGAGAAGAGAACTGAGGAGAATGATATTTAATTTGTCATTATATTTTTATGCAATGTATAAATATTATATTATAGCTATATTGTTTAAATATTTTAAATTTGTGGTTGTTTAATATCTCTTGTTTGCTTGTATGATTGAAAGAATAATAGAAAATAATGATGTTTATATAGGCATTATTTTCTAAACATACATAATGTAGTTAATATCTATGCATATATAATTTTGGCTTGAAATTTTTTTTTCATTCGATTTGAATTTTTGTAGTTAAGTAATTTTTATATTAAATTAAATATAAATTTTATATTAAGCTGTAAAAAATAATAAATAATATTTCATTTGGGGAAGCACTCATTCAACTCAATATACGGACGCTTCGTGCCTGATATGTATGTATATTAATATTATATATAGACAATTTTTATATATATTAATATTGTACATAAATATAAACTAAAAAATAAATGCATTTTTATACGAATAGTTTGAATCGCAAAGAATCTGATATTTTGTATTCTATATAGCGGAAATTACATTGATTTGATTTTATATTTAGTATAAACAGGTACTTCTCACACTGTCTCAGTTGAATTAATTTCAACAATTGTACTTACTAAACATATAAATATAAATTTCCTGATTTGCTCTCATTAAATACGTTGAAGATGCAAATCCAGTTTAATTTTTGCAAAAAAAAAAAAAAAATATTAACCTACGTCAAGGTCTAATTCGTATTCCAATTAAGAGGGTCATTTATTTGCTGCAATACCTTAAATAATAATAATAATGAGTTCTTAACAAAGAAGTCACCAAAAAAGAATACTATGTAATAATAATAAATAATGTAGGTATATTTCTGTCGTTTTTATTTAGTAAACTGGTTAACAAATAAAAAAATAATTTTTTAATGCAATTAGTGAAAATATAAGTCAAGCTCCATTTTATCATCATTTATTACAAAAATTATCCTACTAACAGGAATATTTTTCCTGAACTCGTAAATTAAACTTTAACTCGTTTTTTGATTATGCACTTTTACAGGCTTCTCGTACCAATTAAATTTAGATTATATTTAAAATCTTCATATGTACATACCTGTAATATTATCATAAAAAAAATATTTATAATAAAACAATTATTTTAAAAATTATAACTAGATCCTGATTTTTGTATTGTAAAGCTTTTACAGTATCATTTTTAAATTGGATAATTTTAGATTTCTCAATTGGTTTAAAGTTTTGACAATATCCACCTCTTGATGATTGTTGATTCGATTACATAAACAATTTGTTGAAATAACTGATATCTGATAATCAAATTGGAAATATTTTGTTTTTGTTCTCTAAAGCGAGTCTGTATCACTTAGCTTGATTTAATATGAGATTATTGGGACTTTCAACGACTTTCCAATTTCGTCAATGAATTTTCGAAAACAATTTTCGCTGGACTAGAGTATAATACCAAATGTTTCTATATAAACAAAAATTTGTTAAATCACGTACTTATATTATGACCCATAAAAGTCTTGGTTCTACCTATCTTCACATCAATTAAACTTATAAAATTTGATTCTTTTTAAATTGGTTAGTATTCTAGGTACACGATATATTTAAGGTTGAAAACTGTCGTCGTAAATATTTTTCAGGCCTTTTTTTTTGTTTATATTATAACCAAAACTTAGATTAAGAGCCTTTGAGTACTTGACTTTGCCTATTTGAAAAAGGAAAGGATAGTTGGAGTAAAGGAAAGAAAAAGGAAGAAGAAAAGTTTTGTGGTTGTGAAAGAGCGAACAATGTTGCTAATATTCGTCTTAAACCTCTGTAAGTCATAAATAAAAAATCTTTCTCTCATTGGGAGTGCTTCGATTGGGACGCGATTCCACAATCAAGATGTTCTTACTATAAAAGAATTTCCATAACCGGACTTAAACCATCTCGGAATTTCAACTACTGTGAAAGGGTGGGCACTTGATGCCTCTCGTGTTGTGCGATGGAATTGCTTAAGAGGAGGAAGAAGTGATTTTAATTTCTCGGAACAAGTGCCAACCACCAAGCAGATATCTATAAAATAGAGTAAGTGCTCCAACAATACGACGATGACCAAGTGGTATAAGGGATGAGGTCACATTTATGTCGCCTATAAGCCGAGTGGCGCGGTTTTGAATTTTGTCCAAAAAATTTAAAGCAGTTTTTAGTGCACCTACCCATAAATTTTTCTAGTCACAACAGTCACAACAGTCCCGAAGGCAAACAAGTTGAACTTTTTTCCAATTTTTTCAACCTTTCTCAATTTGTCAACTCAATACCAGACCGACGCGACCAGAACGAACACCTCCTGAATTTATTCCTAACTACCCATCCAGAGAAATATTCAATCTCTGTTAGCTCTCCGCTAGGTGGTTCCGACCACTGTCTTGTAAGCACAAGCTTCGAAGTAGGCACAACAACCAGTTCTTCTAATTCTCCCAAAAGATTTTGTTTGGCATTATCACCAAGCTGACTGGGAAGGCTTCAACAACTTTTTAAATGCATCGAACTGGTCGTTGTGTTTCCAATATAAAAATGTCGACTTTGCTGCAGAGGTGATTACCAAGAGGATTCTATTAGGAATGAAAACTTTCATTCCAAATTGCCTTAGAAGTATAAAACGAAGTCCCTCAGATTGTTTCAATGACCTCTGCAGCAAAGCTCTGAAATCCAAAGAAGAAGCTTACAAAAAATACAAGAACAATAAAACAGTCAATACGTATGAGAGTTATAAAGTGGTTAGGAATAAATGTAAAAAAAATATCAATCAGCAAAAATTCCTGCATAACCAAAGATTGAGACGAAAAATCTTTGATCTTCCCAACAACAGCAGGTTTTTCTGGATATTTGCAATAAAAATGTTGGGCAAAATAGATTTTTAAAAGGTCTCGAGATGAAAAATAAGTGTTTCAGCGACTCAAAAAGCCTAAACATTTTGCTGCGCTTTTCGCAATATCGAAAATATGTTCATTCCAATGCATATTTTGATTCACTCGCATTCTGAGAATGTTCAGGTCTTTGACTCACTGAATACCTTCATTTTGAAACCGGAGAGCTAATGGTTCTAATGCTTGTTACTAACAAGACAGCTTTGAGTTTTTGAAGTGTTAAACTCGACTCTGTTTGCTTCAATCCAGTCGACAATTTTGGTTAGATTCGAGATTGAGCGCCTTTTGGAGATGACTGCGGAAGCTGTAGTATAAGTTTTTTTTAGAAAATCACATGATGCTACTAGAGTGCTGTCATCAGCAAAACTAGGGATTAGATTGAAAGTTAATTTGAGAAGGTCATTAATGAAAATGAGAAATAGGGTGGGTGAAAGGAGCCCAAAGAAGGCATCATCAGGACCGGTAGATTTTTTTATATCAAAATTCTTGAAGTTTTTGAATAGAAGAATCAAGATTGTTAATAGAAATCATCAAGCTTAACAATTAATTGATAAAATAAATATTTTTAATTTTTAGTTATTGAATTCAAATAAGAACCCTTTTCAGCCGCAAACTGTTTCAAAATAGTCCTGTAAGTGTCATTATTAAAAAAATAAACAAAAATAAACAAAAAATCATAAATAACGTTATTGCACTGCATATACGCTTCTTCTGTAAATAGATCAAAATTTGTTTCTTTTTTTAAGGTTTCTAGTTTTCTCATATTCTGTCTTTCAGACTTTCTCAGACCTGTCTTTTCAAATGATCCAAATTTAAATATTTCTTAGCTAAATTATCGACTAAAGAATTTGTTGTTTCTTCGTTCGTTAAAAATAAAGAAAGAACCTTTAAAATATAGCCCGACAAAAACTAAGGCTGATATATGCACGACCATTTGATTAGGTGAAACAAAAAGCACATCGTGAAAAGCACACTAACCATTTCTGTTACTAAACGATAATTCAATGTAGACCAGAAAATGACCACGATAAAAAGAGATGTGAGATGAATTTGAGTGCGATGACAACGTAAAACAGATAAGATTGGTGAGTGGTGACTAAAAATAAAAGTAGAAGAGTACCGTTACCATATAAAATTTCAAAAATGATCATAAAGAAAAGGAATAGAATACTTCTTTTTTTCTGACGCGACAATATAATTTTTTTTCTACCTACAATAATAATTAAACATTATGGTTTCTTCTACTCAAACTAATTTTACCAACTAATTATTACTGAAATTCATTTTTGTATTCCTCTTAATCGTAACAAAAAATTTTGATTCGAATGAACGATTGTGCACATTAATATTTTTTAAATTGAAATAATTTTTTCCTTTGATTTTTCAAGGTCCTTTACTTTGGTTGGTGATTAAATGAAAAATCTGGTTGATTTTTTTTTTTTTTTTAATTTTCCGATCTCATCTTCGTTTAAAATACTGCAAAACAATTTTGTATATAAACAACAGAAATTCTTTCAAAAAGCACAGTTCTTAAAGGCGAGTTTTAGTAAAATCATATATACTAATAGCGCATTTATTTCTTAATAATATTATTTAAAAAAAAACAAAAACAAAAACAAAAAATCAATATGAAAATTTATATTTTATCGATTTTGGTATCAATTGTAGCAGCTAGACCATCAAATGAAATATTAACACCCACTTTGTATACTCCAATTCAATCACAATATCATTCACAAGATTATCTTGGACAATATGCCTATGGATACAATGATGGTCTATCAGCTAAAGCCGAAACAAGATATTTAGATGGAACCACTCAAGGAGGTTATTCTTATTATGATGCTAACGGACAACTTCAATCTGTTTCATATATAGCTGATGATAAAAATGGATTTAGAGTTGCTGGTACCAATTTGCCAAAATCAGTACCGTTACCAGCAGAAGCTCAACTTAAAGTTGAAAAGCTCGTAGAACCTCAACCAATTTCTGAAACACCTGAAGTTATTGCGGCTCGTGCACAACACTTTAAACTGATTGAAGAAGTTAAAAATCGTAATAGTCAAATAGAATTACAAGATCAATTGAAAAAAAATGAACAAGAACAACAACAAAAACAATTGTTAATTAATCAACAATTACCGAAACCAGTTGAAGATACTCCAGAAGTAATGAAAGCAAAAGAAGAACATTTTGCTGCAAAAAAAGAAGCAGAATTAAGAAATGCAAATTTATTGAAAATTGAATTATCACAATCACCAGCAGCATTTGCAATTCCACAAACAATATTAGCTGCTAAATTGTTACCATCATCATCATCACATGATGTTGCTCTTTTGAATCATCCATCAACAATCAGAACAGTTCAACTTCCATATGGTGTTCCATATGGTGCAGCTAAATATGGTTGGTCATATGGTTATACTAATTTAGCTCCGTTCGGTTTTAATACAAGATATTTTTATGCAGTTTAAACAAAACAAAACAGAGGAGTTGTTTTTTTAAATCAAAATTTGTAAATTTTTTTTTGTAACACTTAACAGACAACACTCAATAAAACTTAAATGTTGAAAAAAAATGTGTTTTTTATTTTTATTCTAGATCAGCCACCCATGAGATAAATGCGGCCCATTCAGCTTTTAAATGCGGCCCATTGTGTTTTTATTTTTATTATTAGTTTATTGGTTCGCCACTATTATTTTGATTAATGAAGCATACTCAAATACAAAAGCTTTTCAGATTAAACTAAATCTACTTAAAAACAAAATTTTACAAAATAAATCAGATAACTTGCCCTTTGTTGCAATAATATTAGAACAAGAATCGAATATTTTTTTATTAAATAGCAAATTTCACGATTATATCGAAATCTTGGAAAATAAGTTTTCGATACGGTTTTTTGACTTTCACAGCCGTTCCAAAGGAATTGACCTTTTTCAAAATCCATTTGCAAGTAGACTTGAAGATGTTCCCAATTACTTGGAAATGGAGTTAATTGATCTACAATCCAATGATGTTTTAAAGTCATCTTTTGAGCAATCGCAGCTGAAAACATTTTATTCTAATCTACCAGACTCTGCTTTTCTGCTTTTAAAAAAAATTTCTGCTGGATGATAAAAAATTTTGCAAGCAATTAAATTACATAAAAAACAAATATTGCAGTAGAATAACTGATGAACACTGCATGCAATATTAAGAGCAGGTGCAACCAACTTTGAGGTGAACTACAACGAGTTGCTCAAAGCTTTCAAGCGATACCAAATTTCTCATTAGTTACAATTACACTATTTAGTTTTCGTTTTTGTTAAATGGATTCTTATTTATTTTTGTTTTTTTTTTTGTTAAATGGATTTATAAAATTGTGTAAAAAAATAAAAAAGTTTATTTTTGAAAACTTGTTCTAATTAAAATTAAATTACTAGATAGTAACAATGATGATAAATTCAAAAATTATATGAAAATATTTTTTAGTCCCAAAAATATTGTTGTTTTAAGAGGATTTTGGAAAAATATTGAATATTTGGAAATTAATATTTTTACTGGTCGAAACTTGAAGAGTGGTGTTGTTACCTTTGTATAGCATATTGATATTAACAATCTGTTTAATGTTTAAAATTGATTTAAAATTATGAATTAACAAATCAGAATTTTAATAATATTAAATTTAAATAACGTGAACTAATTTTGAAAAAGAAAAAAAAGAAAAAAAAATATGTTTACACTTCTATTAAATTGATTTTTATTTTATAAAATTAATTTAGATTTAACTTAACACAAATTTACACTCTCGAAGAAGCTAATCTTAAAGCTTGTAAATGTGCTTCTCTAGCTTCAATTACTTCGGGAGTATCTTGAACCGGTATAGGTAATGATGAGGTACTAATAGCTTCTGTGGAAGAAGTTTCTACTATTGGATCATTTATTGGTGAATCAACTAATTGGTATCCATTAACAGGATCAGCAGTATAAGCAACTTTTTGAATCTCTCCATTTGCATCGACAAATTGATATGCTCCTCTTACAATACCATCTTTAGTTCTAATTTCATGTCGTGATGTTTGTCCATCATTGTATCCAAAATGAACATTTCCTAATTCATCAACAGTATTTAAATGATCGGTCAACACTGGTGGTTCTGCTGATACATATAGAGTAAAAGTTAAAAAAAATATAACAATTATTTTCATTTTGTTTTGTTATTCAAACAATTTAAAAAGTATTATGTGAAAAAAAAATTTTGGCTTTTAGCTTTTATACTAATTTTTTAAGTGGGATAATAAAAACTTTATTATGTATTGATAACAGGAATTGCATTTGGAATTTTTGGGATTATGCTTAAGGTGTTTTGTGTTATGGTTTTTAGCCTGCATATGTTTTAATATTTAAAAATGTATGTACATAATTTATTATTATTCAACTTAAAATTACTGGATTTTCTTATCATAAAATGTGTTCTAATCATAATTAGTTTAGTATGAAGTTTTGTGTAAGATGTTCAAGGCCGTTGCAAGTTTCTTTTTCATTAATTCATTTCCCGATTTTTCTAATGTAAATTAAAATTTCGAACTTTTTTAATAACTAATTGTTTGTTTCCAAGTTCAATTTAGTTTTCCTCATCCTTTCCTATCATTATCCAGCTAGTATTTTTTCTTATATGTTTCATTATACTTAGGCTCTCATTCCATCCCCTATATATATATATATATACATCCCATAATATCTCTTTTTTAGAGAACATGTTCTCTTTTTTTAACCCTATCTTTCTTTTTCCTTTTTATTTCCATAATGTCTCTTTTGTTTTCTTTAGTACTAGACTTAACACTTAAAAAAAAAATTAATTGTCAAATTTCAATTTGTTACAAACGGTAAACTATAATAGACATTTCGTTTTGTCGTGCTGTGTTTCTTGTATGAATATATGATTGGTATTCGGATAATTATAAAAGGTAATTCAAAATGATTTAAATTTAAATTTTATTAAAAAAAAATCAGTAATTGATTAGTGCTACGTGTACTTCCAATAATTACAGAAATTGAAAAATGAGCAAAAGAAAGTGTAAAATTTAGTACGGAATTCCAGACAAAGTTTAAATGTTTTGAACGAGTGGTGAAGTCAGATTATGAAGCGTTTTGTTCTACATATTTGTAAGATCAAAGTTTGTGTCGCAAATAAGGGGAAAATATGACTTACAGCAGCATTTGGAAGCGAAAAAACATAAATCGTGTATTCAAGATGGTCAATCAAACAAACAAATAACAATTTTTTTAACTACAACATCATCATCTGTCAACAACATCATCAACAAATTAAAAAACTCAGAGATAAAAAAGCTCCAGGTTTTGATCTAATTACATCGGAAGTCCTGAAAGAACTTCCGAAAAAAGCTATAACAATGCTAACACGCATTATAAACGCTGCTATAAGAATAAGGTATGTGCCGAATATGTGGAAAATAGCAGAGATAATTATGATACCAAAGCCAGGTAAGCCCATAAATGAGGTCAAATACTACAGACCAATATCATTACTACCAATAGTATCAAAATTATTTGAAAAACTATTATTGATTCGAATGAGACCGATCATAGAAAATAGTAATCTGATTCCAAATTATCAATTTGGCTTTAGATCTAAGCACTCGACAATCGATCAAATTCATAGAATAACAGACATAATAGAAAAAGCTTTAGAGGAAAAGAAAGTATGCTCTACCATATTTCTAGATGTAGCCCAAGCTTTTGATAAAGTATGGCATCGAGGCTTAATAAATAAACTAAACAATATGTTACCTAAACAATACGTAGATATACTCTCATCATATCTAGAAAACAGACTATTCAGAATAAAACAAGACGAAGAGTATTCTACTATTAGAGATATTAAAACGGGTGTGCCTCAAGGTAGTATTCTGGGTCCCATACTGTATTTGCTCTACACCAATGATTTACCAGAAATGGAAAATATAACTGTAGCTACATTCGCTGACGATACTGCGTTGATGGCAGTAGGATCAAATATTGACGAGGCTACAATTAAATTGCAAAGAGCAAGCGACAAGCTATACCTCTGGACAAAGAAATGGAAAATTAAACTCAATGAGTTAAAATCAGTACATGTAAATTTTACAAATAAAAAATTAGAAAATCAACCACCATTGGTAAATCTGAATGGGGTCAATATACCCCAAGAAAACAATGCTAAATACCTAGGAATGACATTAGATGTCAAACTTAGATGGAAAGAGCACGTTAAAAAGAAAAAATTTGAGCTTGAAAATAAGTATAGAGAAATGTACTGGCTCTTAGGTCGTAATTCTAAATTACCTATACATAACAAGATTTTGTTATATAATCAGATACTCAAACCAATATGGTTGTACGGCATACAAATATGGGGATGTGCCAAACAAACACATGTACTTTGTATACAAAAATTCCAAAATAAAGTCTTGCGCAACATGGTAAATGCCCCCTGGTATGTTCGCAACAGTGATTTGCACAGAGATCTAGAAATTCCTTGCATAGAAAATGAAATAAAAAGATATGCAACAAAGCATATAGCTCGTCTGGAGGGACATGTTAACGTTGAGGCCACTCAATTGCTAGATAATCAAAATGATGTCAGAAGGCTTAAAAGAACTAAGCCACTAGATTTAATACGATAGAATTTCGTAAAATTTTTCTTTAAGAAAATCAAAATAGCAATAAATTAATGGTTAGTCCGTTGGACTAGTATTAATGGGAGGGGTGTGGTTTAGTCAGTAAAAATCTGGCACACAATGGAAGCTACGGGGCTCATTGTGTCTATGAAGATTCCCACCAATCCACGCAAAAAAAAAAAAAAAAAAAAAAAAAAAAAAAAATCATCATCTGCATTTAAGAAAAAAGTGGCTGCGGGAGAGTGTACGCTTGCGTTTTATACTTTGAAGCACCATTTCAGCTTCCACTCAACGGATTGCACGACAGATTTATTAAAATCAATTTTTGATGATTCAGAAGTAGCAAGATCCATTTCGTCATGTCAAACGAAAACTAAAGCAATTTCTACTAATGTTATTTCACCATATTGCAAAGAAAAATTTTTCTTTTATATGAAAAGTCTCTTTTTTTTGCTTATTTTAGACAAATGTACCCTTTTTTAGATTTTTCCATATGGGATCCCTAGCTCTCAATGATGTACCAAGTTCCAATACAGTTACAGATTTTGATTGCTTGTATAGTATTTGACTAAAATATTATTTATCATATTTTGTTGTTATTACAATCGTAGTACAGTACCATTTAATTAGTTAGTCAAACACGTCCCTTCCGTAAGTTCCGTACATACTGTTAATTTCATAAATGTGTTTTATTAGTTTGTTTTTGCCAAAAGTGATTTTGTTTTAATATTCATAAAAAATGACCCCACAGATACCTTTCAAGAGGCGATTGCCTATTTCTAAGTCGGGTCCATATGATCGATCGAATATGAGAACTAATTTCTCAAAAATTATTAGACAGTATACTTACTTCTCTTAGAAAATCCTGACGATGGAGTTTTTACTGGTTAGTGGTTAATGCTTTAAGTACCAGTAAATTATACTGTATAGTGAGATATGGTGAACTGCTTTAGATAGAAATTTTACGCAGATAAAAGACCAATGCTGTTCAGGTATTACAGGTGCAACAAACACAACAGCTACAAGATCCTTAGAGAATATCCTGAATATAAACGCATAAAAGTATATACAAAACATATGGCAATGGATACAGTAATACGGTTACGTATAACAGGAGAATCAAAGGTGACATAATAACGGACTTCAATGTCAGTGAGAAATTTCAAAAAAATTTACACAGGAAGGACAATCTCCTTCTGGCTCCTGACAGAAAAATCAAGATTAAAATACAACATAACGGAAAAAGTCACATCTCCGACGTTTTATACAGCAATCATGTAAAGATATACACAGGTGGATCCAAATTAGGTAAAAACTGAATTGGGGAATAGGTATCTTATGTGTTGTGGATCAATTTATAAAAACAAAAACCAAAATAAGTAAAAATATCACGCACGATTATCCAATGCGAAACCATGGCAATAAAGGGAGGAGCGGAAATTATTTTAAATGAAGAAATAACCGCAGAAATAACATAACTTTCTGTAATAGCCAGGGAGGCATTAGAGCAATAAACAATGAAAGAAAAACAGCAACGGTTATAAGCTGCGAGAAGTATTAAACTCCTTAGGAGTATTAAATGACATTTTACTTTAATGGATACCCGTCCCCTCACGTGTAAAACGAAACAATAAAGCGAATAAACTTGGAAAAGAAGGTTCAAGAAACAACGCCATGGAGGAATTAAAAGTTGGACAAAAAAATTCAGGACATAAAAATAAATACGTGAAAGTCAGAAGGAATTTCCCAAACGAAATATTTCTGAGGAGTCGCTGAATAGAGCCGACTCAAGACTAATGCAGGCATATGCACAGGACAATTTATGACTTTAGGACATGTTGAAGAAAGACATGCTTTTAGGATATGCCAACCTATGCAGAGGATACGGGGAAAAGGGAAGCCGTATTTCACGTACTGTGCGTTTGCCCAACGCAGAGAGCAAGAAAACCAAAAATCTTGGAAGGAAAAATTTGTTAGAAGTATAAGGTAAAAACTGGCGAAAATCATAAGGTTCATTAAGGTTTTAGTTTGTTCGGCGATGGAGTCTGCGGAGAGGCAGAAGTTTTTGTTTGAACTTTTCTGTTGCGAAATAATTTTAACAAATAATTATGAAATCCAAAAATTATTATGGAATTATGTTCCACTAATTGAAGGCCATTGTGACACAAAGATGAACAAACTAAATTTGGGGATTATGACCGATAAGTGATAGGATATATAACAAAGGAGATTATATCCCGTGGGATTATGACACGTTCCGGCTAGTGAATCCAAATTGAGGACAAAGTAAAGTGACAATAAAGCAGAACAATGCCGAAGTTGGTTTGTGGAAATCATTTACTATTGTATATGAGCATCAATTTCGACAGAAAAAAAAAACTCGTAGTTTTTCTTAAAAGTTTGGATTGTTTAACAATATTTTCTGATACATAAGCTCATTTCCCCCATTTCCTATTTTGAATAATTTTAAAAATAATCATAATCCTCAGTCAGTATGCTCAGATAAAATAAAATAATCAATTAGTTTTTTCTTTATTTATTTCGTCTATAATACCCGACAGGTTTAAAAGTTTATAATTAAACATTTACAAATAAATTTCTCTAGATTTATTTTTACTTTTAAATTGTAACATTTTTCTAATTACAAAATTAGATTTTTTTTTGTGACGAAATGAAATTTTTATACAATCAAATCACAAAGTAAGATTTACCTTTTAACGTAAGATAAATTTTTATAACGGTGTAATTTTTAAATATGATTATTATTATAATCTTATATTTTATTTAAAATTAAAATAAGTTACAAGAGTAACTTTCATGACCAACAGATAGGTAATTGAATAAAAAATTCTTTTATTAAAAATAGGCAGCAGATAAGTAATTTGTGTCAAAAAACCTACAGCAAAATTTTTGAAAAAAAAAAAAAAATGTACTAAAATCAACAAATAACTTTTTTCAATAAAATTTATATTTTACTTTTTATTTATTTTTGATCTTACTGAAAAACGATAAATTTAAATTTATTTAAGTTAACATTGAATATCTGCTGACCCATTTTTATTTCTTTGGATTAAAAACAATTTTTCTTGATTTTAATGCGGACCATTTATGTCTCTTAATATAATATGAAAAGGCTATTAAGAATGAAAATATGCCTAAAGCTTTAATAAGCATTTGTTTGCGAGCATCATGTTCTGGTTCTGATGTCCATTTTAAGAATGTTGCAACATCTTTAGCTAACTGACTTGCTGTAGCAGGAGTTCCATCTTCATATTCAATAACCTAAAATGTTTTTTATAAAATAAATAAAGGCCAAATTTGTATTTTTTAATTATTTTGGAAAAAAATTTATGCGGTACTTGCCTCATTATATAAGACTTGGGCCATCGAAATAGCTCCACCAGGGAAATATGGATTAAAATATTGACCTTCACGTATGATAACACCGGCTGGAGCATCACAATACCCAGTTAGTAAAGCAAAAATATAATTTTCTCCGCCATGACGTGCTGATACAATATAACTCAAATCTGGTGGATAAGCACCATTATTTGCAGCTCTTGCTCCCTCTTCGTTCGGATAGGGACTTGGGAAATAATCTGACAATTTGCCTGGTCTTTGGTACATTGATCCAGTATCATCTGGGCCGTCTGTCACCTAAATAAAGTTTTTTTTTAATTAAAAACTTACAAATTTAATTTTGATAAAATCTTTACCATTATTTGTTCTGCTTCTGCTTTGGCTTCAGCTTCTGTGTGGGTAACACCAACAAGATTACGATAAGCAATAAAACGCATAGAGTGACATGCTGCACAAACCTGCTTGTATACTTCATATCCTCTCCGCATGCTAAAATATGCTAAAAGGTAATAAAAGTAAACCAAATATTTGCAACATTTACCTAGCGTGATCTAAAGATGAAAATAGCCCACTATGACTCCATGGCCATGTCGTAGGATGCACTTCAGTACCTGAAGCTTTCACACTTTGTTCCAAAGCAAAAAATAATGTCCCTAATCCTCCTATACCAGCACCAATTGTAGCAAAAAGCTGTTTAAAATTTCAAAATAGTTTTACTATTCTTAATTTATATTTCAAATTTTTTAAATCTTTAATTTTGAATCAAACTCTTTTGTCAACAGACATCAATGGTAAAATGACTTATTTTAGGTTATGCTAACTTTTATAACATGCAAATTAATTTATATAATATTTAAATTCATACCTTCTTCTGGCTATTAGTCCATTGCCTTGTTGTGGAATAATTTGAAACCTAAAATGAAATTTTCCATAATATTAATCATTGACAATAATAATCTAATCAGACTTTTTCTTAATGTTACATAATAAAAACTCATATATCGTTATCCTATAATAAAAACCTAAAGTTAATATAAATAACAGAAAAATAATTAACATTATTGCTATGCTTCAATTTGCGTAAATACAAACAATAATTATTTTAATTAATTATTTCTATTAGATCATACATATTTAAAATTAAAGAATTTTAGTAAAGGTACAATATTTTTACTAGAACACTCATGACCATTACATCTAAATTATATGAATTTGGCACAATAGTCAATTAAAATATTTCAAATTACCTGCTGTAGAAAACTTAAATTAATATTTGCTTTTAACAAATTAGTGCCGCAAATTCTCCCTAAATTAGCAGCCATTCTATCTAATCCACAATTGTTCACAAATTTTATAAGATGATGAAAAAATTATGTGAACTCCGAAATGACAATTGTCAACGTCAATTTACTGTGACAACCTTGCTCAAGTGAATATGTATAATTTATTTGACATCAAAAATTTTTAGATTTTGAAAGCTGGCTTGTTGGCACCGGACTTCACTTTATTGTGCATGTGCAATTTATTGAAGCTGACTGATTAAAATTGAATGATTTATTTTTGTATGTTGGGAATAAAGTACAACAGAAAATGAGTTTGAATTTTCAAACATACTGCACTTTTGCAACAAGATTTGAATAAAATACTAATATACTTGTTATAAAATAAAAGAATTTAAATTTTTGTATATTTCATTTTCTTAAATGCTTATTTATTCCAAAAACTACTTACAAATATACCAACCAAATGCAAAAAATTGAATGATTGTGAATTGATACGTACTATATTCATTCAAAATAGTAAAATTGTCTGACATTTTTAACTACAATTTTATCAACTGATGATTAAAACTACATCACAATAAATATACATGTAGCTAACTTGAGCTCTGCGACATTTTGGCAGCCATCATTTGGTGATTTTTGATTTCATCTTTTTGGGTACGCCATTGCTTTAGACAAAGAGTTGTACGCTACATATTTAGCAAATATATATTGAACTCAACTTGTAAAATTTGTTCATATTTTATTAATTATATTTGGGTATTAATTATTAGGGCTGAAAAAGCCATTGTTGAGTAAAGCTTTTTCTACAGTAAAGTTTATTAACATTGTAATACTCGAAATTTTAAAATGAGCGGTGGAGGGATGCCGGAGTTAGGCTCCAAAATTAGTTTAATATCAAAAGCGGACATCCGTTATGAAGGAAGGCTTTTTACTGTGGACCCACAAGAATGCACTATTGCATTAGCAAATGGTAAGTAAATGTAGTTGAGATTACGCCTCCTTTATCAAATATACAAATGGCTACGTGTGGCTAAAAAAACTTTGTGACATAAGGAACAACAAAACCGTAATTGTTAATTTGATAAATTTTTTTAAATTCACTATTTAAATGTTAAAATAACTGGAAATAAAACGGGATTTTAAAATTTTCAGTCTTAATATTTATTAGTAACAAGGATAAATTTCCTAGATAAAATTTGAAAATATTTAAAATCAATCATTAATTATTATAACATTTTTTATAATGAAAATTTCACTGCACTTTACGGTTAAGTTTTAATTTAAGAAAAACTGTTATATTTTCCACATGGTTTCATACAATTGTAATCGCATTGTAATATGGAGTCGCAAGATTAAGTTCCTAAAAATAAAAAAAAGAGATTATGGATTATATTACAATTTAAATAAGTATTAATATAAATGATATGCATATAAATCAGATCAGTTCGCTTCATATATAAAACAATTTTAAACTTAATAATTTCAAAGACTTAAAATTTTATTTATATTTAATGTGAAAGTAACTTAAATTATTTTATATATTTCTTTTCAGTTCGATCATTTGGCACAGAAGATCGTGAAACTCAATATCCAATAGCTCCACAGAGTCAAATTTATGATTATATACTATTCCGTGGTACCGATATTAAAGATATTCGAGTAGTAAACAATGGGATGCCACATCCAAATGATCCAGCAATTATGCAAATGCAATTACCAAACGGTCAACATTTAATGCCCCATTTTCCAATACCAGCTTTGAATCCACCAATGACCAATTATGGGAGTCCTTTTGGAGGAATTGGAAATTTGGGCGGTCTTGCAGCATCTGGATCCGGAGCAGCAACTTCAACAACTTCTGCCACTGGTAATATGGCACCTGGTTCATTTATGCTTAATAAATCTAAACAGCCAAGTGAGTTAAACGACGCCATTCCAGAACCTTCTAACTTAAATTCTACTGCACCTAGTAATACTACCACTATCCCTTCAACCGTGGCTGAACACAAAGACCAAGGTGTGATGGTAATTTTTTTTATAAAGAAAGAAAAAGAATGAAACTTTGGATTTGTTGCACATTTATAATGCAAATCTTCATGTAGTCCTTTTAAAATATTACTAGCACAGTTTTTTTTTTTTATTCAATATATAATGTAGACATTCTCAGTAAAATCAGTAATTTTAATTTCATGCTTTGCTAGAATATTGCTTTGAATTATTACTTTCTGTTTGTTATACACATCATTTTCGTTTAATACATCAATTAGAAAATTATTTAATTATACAAATATCTGGTGTAGGCGGATAAATTACGATAGAATCTCAAATCTTAACTTTAATAAATAAATTTTTGAAAATATTTCCATTTATATCAAATTTTACACAAATTTGCATTCCATCAATATTTTTATACAATTACGTATATATCATTTTAAGTGAATAAATTTAAATACGCAATCCAAAATTTTCAAAAATTGGAAATTAAATAAAACAATGACCCCCTTGGTCTCAGTGTTTCTTTAGAATAGAATAAAATCTTAAAATTGTCCGCCTAAAAAGTATTAATATAAATATTAACACGCCAGTCAGAACACGATATATAAATTATTATTTGCTTGATAATTATATCAAAATTACAAAATTTTTGTCAATAATTTATTATGCATGTTCCGAAATCTGTTGTTTTTTTTTTTTTTTTTTTAATTTTCAATTTTACATTTTCTCATAGATATTATATATACATATATGTATTATTTTTTTAAATCTTATTTTGAAATGAAAGTATTTTATGTATGTAATTAAAACCATTTTTATATATTATTTGTCCTTTTTGTAAAAATGTTGATAAAAGTTTATTTTTTGTTATTGGAATGGCTTATATATAAATAATTAAAATTTATTCTATAGTAGTACGGATATACTCCTAATTTGGCTTCAGTTTCATGTATATTTTAATATGTATATTTGCTGTTTTATATGTATTTTGTGATATTTAAAAACTTTATTTCAATTATGTAAGCATTTGTTAATTAATAATTACTATTATCATAGACTTAATAACAGGTGGGTCTCGATCAACAACTCCAGTAAGCTTAATATCAAGAAAAAGCCCATCTGCCGATATGGGTATCCAAGTCAATCAACAGCAAACATCACATCAACAATCTCAACATCATCAAAATGCTGGTATTAATCGTGATGCTGGACATAAACGACAACATCAGCAACAAAATCAACGGATTGGTCCAAATAATTATCGTGACCGCAGAGATTCTGGTCGAATGGAACATCATGATAATCGCAACAATTATAATCAAAGAAATCAATATCAAAATCGTGGAAATTGGAATAATCGTGGCAATAATATTAACATGATGAGAAATCGTGGTCGTGGCCGTATGCAAAATCAAGTAAGATCTAAAAACATCTTTAATATCTATTTCTATTTTTATAAAATTAAAATTAATTATTTATTTATTTTATTTTAAGAACTATTTTCCTCAAGGTGGTTTTCCTCAAGGTGGTTTTCCTAAAAGTCGTTCGAAGAATACTATCAAATTTGATAAAGATTATGATTTTGAACAAGCTAATAATAAATTTGAAGAATTACGCTCTCAATTAGCTAAATTGAAAGTGGGAGAGGTTGAAGCCAAAACTTCAACTGAACAGGTATGCAATATTTATATTACAAGAGCATAGTAGTGTATTTTACGTGGTATCAGTAAAATTGAATAAATTTTGTTTCAACGATTAAAATCTATATAAACCCAATTGTTTAAAAAAGAACCACTTTTTTCAAATTCACATGTTATGAAAGGGTTTTATTTTTAAAAAAAAAACTGTCTATTTGATTCTATCAAAAATTTGCTTATATAATCCAAGTTTCCAGTAATTGTTAACATTATAAAAATAAATAATCAAATTTTTTAAATTATTTTTTTTTTAATTATTCCTTATTCGCATGAACCTTTTTGAGTTGTCTCATTTCGACTTTATGATTTCGTAATTTTACAACAGAGCCAAATTGTGAAATATATTGTGAAATTCATTAATTTTAACTAGAAAATAGATATGTATCTTCATTTTTCTAATATAATTTTTTCTATTAAGGTCAACGGAGAAACTGATACGAAAAAAGATGATTCAGGAAATGAAACAGGTGCAGGTGAGCATGAGCAAGATGATGATTATGTTCCGGTTGGCTACGATAAAGCAAAATCATTTTTTGATAATATCTCTTGTGAAGCTGCTGACCGAACAAAGAAAAAAAACGATTGGCGCCAAGAACGTAAATTAAATAGCGAAACATTTGGAATATCTTCAACAAGGCGGGGAAAGTAAGAAACTTAACAAAGATAGATTTATATATATTTGTTTTAAATTATTAATAATGTAAATATGTAAAAATTTTAGCTATCGTGGAAGAGGAGGTGGTGGTGGTGGTACTTATTATAATCGTAATATAAATAATGGTGGGTACAACAGAGGTTATAGGCCAAATAATTATAATCGAGGCCGCAATAATAGAATGAGTCAGAGTACCGGTCTTCCCTCTAAAACTCAAACTCCACAACAACCACAACCATCAGCTTCACAGCAGCAACCTCAACCACCAACAAAAACGCCAGCAGTCACGACAGGTAAGATTGTATTTGAGTTAATCATATTAATTTTACTTGGAAAATATTTGGTTCTTTTCATGATTAAATTTTCAAAAAATTTTAAAAGTGTACAATTAAAATTTTAAAAAATGTGTTTGCCTAACTTTAAAAATTTGACACAACAAATTAATATTGTAATTTCATTTTTGAATAATTATTTATCACTACATTTTACTGTAAATTTCGTAATTATTTAATAAAAAATATGTATGACCAGAACCAATTTATATTAAAAAACAAAAATTAGTTAATAAATTAAAATTCTTACTAATTAAACTTTCTTTTCAGGTCCAAAATAATAAAAAAAAAAAAAACAAAAGTAGCTAAACTTTCTTTAATCGAAATATATAGAATGATAATAATTGAAACAATTTTTTAAAAGCTGATGTTCTTCCCCTCCAATGAAATCAATATAAAAATAAAATCATTGAGATGTATTATATTTATAGAAATAAAAATAATACATCTTTAATAAAAACTAAAAAGCTGGAAAATTCCATTACATAAAAAATTACATTTAAATTTATTTTTAAAAGAAATATCTTCGCATTATAAAAAAATTAATATAAATAAACGTAAAATAAAATTAATTGTATGAAATAATTAAATTGAGGAATTAAAAAAAATATAAAATTAACGAATAAACGAGGGAAATTTTTAGAAATGATTAAAGTATATCAGCTTTATTTTACTTTTTTTTTTGTTATGCTATGTACACAACACAATAATAACATATAAAACAAAAAATGTTATAAAATTGAAAATGTACAATAAAAATATAAGATAGTAAGTAACTATAAAATATGAGGAATTAATAAAATGAGATTCTAATTAATCAAGATTTATATGCGAAGAACAGTTGTAAATGTTAAAACATTAAACTATAATTTTAAAAAATCTAAAAAAAATTTAACTATATATATATATATGAATTTTAAATACATAATTTTATTACAAAAGTAAATTAACAGATACAGATTTATTTATATTTCAAAAACAAAAAATTTTTTAAACAAACTAATATCATTATAAATTCGCCACATTCAATATACCATTTTTGAATGATTAAATTATATGATTTCTTAAAAACTACAATATTATTTAATTAAATTTAATTACAGAAACAAAAATTCTGTTTAGACTGTTTTAACTTTTTTTGTTTTAAGAGAAAAAAATTATATAATCAGAATCGTATGTAATAATTATTTTAATTTTTTTTATTTGAATTATTTAGAAGAAAATAGAATAGTTGATTATAAATATATATATGAAGAAATTGGAACCCGGATAATGTAAAAATTAATGTGTAAAAAATAAATAAAATTTGAAAATAAAAAAGTGCAGTTTTTCCAATTATGAAAAACCTTTAAACAAAATAAAAAAAAAATCTATAAATTAAAAATATAAAAATTCCCAAAAAGTAAAAAAAACAAACAAAATAAATGCTCAAGGTAGATGTTATTTTTTTTAGAATTATATTTTTCTTTTTAATTTTTGAATAATAAATCATTCAAATATATATAATTGTTAATTCTAATATTTTATCTATTAATGAGATAATTAAAACAAATAGATCTTACCAAATAAAAATTAAATATGATACAACAGCATTTAAAAATATTCTTCATAGAAATTAATTTTGATCTTTGTAAAATTAACGAATAGTTTTATTACATTTAGTTGGTATTTCCCATTCATTATTATTACAAAAAAAACGTAAAAGCTAAAAATTTATTCAAAATGAATAAACAATTTTTTGAATAAAAAAAAATGTTTGTATTTTGGCACTAATAAAAATAAGTTTACAATAAGAATTTGTTTTGAATTTGGCATTAAATAAAAATGTAATCCATTTAAAATCTTAGCGAATAATTATATATATCGTGCTAAATTACTTCCTTGCAATTATATGCATCGAATTTATAATGGAGTCAAAATATTGCTGGTGACTTTAGAAAATCTTTAAATCTTATAAAATTTTGCCAAACTGTCTCGTATTTTATAACATAACACATATTTGTTCCATTATTGATTTAATTCTTTGAATTTAACAAACTTAAAGTTATTACTCTGATTTGACGAAGAAAAAACTTATATCATGATAATTCATTCATATTAAAAGCAATTTAAGAAAGTACTAAACAAACCAGATTGTAACAGCTCTTGAAAAATAAAATATTACAGATATGTAAATGGGTTGGGATATATTTGAATATTAAATTATGTATTCTCAAAGAATTATTTTTAATTTCTCAAAAAAATTATTTATTTAAATTAAATTAAAATTTTCTAAAAATTTCTAGGGATGTGAGATATTTTTATTCGCTAAAACAATCTGTAATAAAATTTTTAAATAAAACTACATATACGAAACGAACATAAATCTTTATTTAAGCAAAGAAAGCATAAATTTATACTCAATTGGCACACAAAAAAGTTTAAAACTGTAATTACATATGTACATACATATGCAAATATGCATGTGGCAATATCATTTGATATTTTAAAAATAGAATTATGTAAAATGTAAAATGTAATGCAAAAAAAAAAATAGGCTATGTCATATTTTATAAACAAAATACAAATTATTAAAAAAAAAAACAAACATTTTTTAAATTAAATTCAAGTATTTTTATTATTCTAAACTTTGGGATGAAAACAAACTACTCTTGATTCAGAACTGCAATGCAATTGATTACATGCCCACATATAAATGTCATAAATTAAATTGCCTGGACAAATGTGACTTTGATAGTTTGATAGTTCAAAATTTATCCTTTAATTTAATTTTTTGCCAAATACAGTTTAAGTTAAACTATGTACACGTTCTGATCCTTTAATTTTTTCAATGTTTGTAATCCGTTTTTGTTATTTTTAATTTTTATAACCTTATTTTTTATGAAACTTTTTTACGGACGGATAGGTAAGTCTAAATGAACAGGCATTGAGGTAAAAATTTTTTATGATGTATGTATGATTATTTAAAATGTTATTTTACCGAAAAAGCTAATTCATTTCAAATAATCTATGTATGTCGCTGGCCATGCCCATTTTTATACTTGCATTTTTATACTTATAAAATCATTTGTAATAAGGTAAGGAAAGAATGAAACAGAAAGGTGAATTCATATATGTATCTATAAATGACACTGTATATTAAGATTGTTGAAAAATCAGAAATGAACTACAAGATCACTAATTTTATCTTAATGAGTGATGAGATAAATATACACGTGATAATTAAATCAATATTCACCTATGGGTGCTATGGAAAATGATGTTTGTACTAAAAAAAAAAATCTTCACAGCTATATACAAACCGTTGTTTTTTATCTAACGAGTTCCTCTATCATGTCCAACGCCAGCATTTCGAATGATTCAGAATCTCAACTTATCATATTGCAGATCTTAACTACTAATTGCTGTGCAAAAGGAACTAAAGAATTTAACCTTTTTAAAAAATTCTAACAGCACTTGTTCATTTTCAATGATTCAAAATCGATATTCAGGTTTGTTCAATTAATAATTTTGTAGTAATTGATTTACATTTAAACAAAAACACATGTATGATTTTCTTTAAAAAAATTTATGTAGAAATATTTTCGGAATGTATACATTTGAATTAAATTTTATTTTATTTTTTTTATAATAGTTAGTTTTGGCAATAATTTTAAAAATATAACAAAATACATGAACGCAAAAACTTTCGATATTTATATTTCTTACGAAATTCAACAATTTGTTTAATCTGAATCAGAAGAAACATTAGTGCAATTTCCTCGAGAACAACAATTTTTTTTATCCACTGATCTTTGACCTGTATGTTGACCTCGATAAGATACAATATTTTTATCGGTTTCGTGTATTTTTACTTGAAAAAGAAGTTCAGGTCTTTTTAGAACTTTCCTCAAATTATCCCAAATATATATAGCAACATTCTCAGTAGTACTGGGCTAAAAAAAAGTAATTATTTTTATATAATTCTTTGAAATTAATAAATTCTAAAAACATTGACATCAATACATATATGTACTAAAGATATATATAAACATGAAATATAAAAATAAATTTGTGCATATATATGTATATATATAATATTTTAGTATTTGTAACTAATTTAAAAAAAAAAGAAAGTAAAATAATAAAATAAAATTTAAGTTTTTCTGAATTGAGTTAATACATATTATGTGATATTAATTCACATTACTTTGCATTCAATATAAAATGAAAGAAACTTAATATTTAGTTACAAAAAAACATATGCTGAATACATTATTTTGTTCAAACTTATTTAAATGGTATATTTTTAATTTTGTTAATCGTTTATGAACTTTAAATAACTTAATGTACAAATTTCTGGCTATAAATATAAATATAAATTATATGTATACATGTATGTATTATTTAAAACTTTCAAATTTGAAACATTAAAACAAATAAAAAAAAAATTACCACGCTTAAAAAAAATGGAACGTCTTTATCAAGATTCTTGTGATCCAAGTTTTTGAATATTACCAAGTCCATAGCAGCTTTCAATTCTGTTATATTCATCACCATACCAGTTCTAGTGTCAATTGGACCACGAACACTTACTTCAACCATGTAGTTATGACCGTGACCATTTGGATTATTACATTTTCCAAAAATTTCTAAATTTTCTTCATTACTCAAATGAGGACTAAAAAAATGTTATTACTTAATTGTTAATTTCATTATTTTAATCAAATATTACCTATGCAAACGATGACAAGCACTAAAAGTTTCTTTTCTAGTTAATAATGCAATTGGCAAAGACATTTTTTAAAACAATAATTTATATTTAAAGTTTTTAAACCTTTTCTTTAATTCAACCACTTAAAAAGTACTTGATCTATTTCACTGCTCTGCCTTAAAATGTCTAACTTATATTTTGCTTATATTAATTATTAATGCTTCTTATAAGTTCTGTCTATCAATATAAATATACCCATAAAAAATCATGTACATTGTACATTATGTTAGATTGTGATTCTTGTGTCATGTGTGCAATATAATATGCATAGCATTTTGCGTTGTGTGCGATAGTGATAGATGTAGATTATATATATGTACGTAGATTGTACATATTTATTTAAAAAGTCAAAATATACACCACATTTTCAAGTTGATTGATTTTTAAAATGTCACTTGTGTAACCTGATAAAAGTTATGATTATGGGTTAACCACTTACTAAACTAACCAAATAGAGTTGCAATTGTTGAGATTTGAGAACTTCTGGTTTTATATTTACTGAACAAAATATACATTTAAAATATTTTATTTGCTATATATAACTGTTCTTTCTACATCAATTTACGCAATGAATTTCATATACATATTATGTATGTCAAATGAAACCTTGAAACAATAGCATTTAAAATTTAATAAATATGTAAAATAAATCATGAAAAATAATCACAAAAACAAGTTTTTTAATGCAATTTTATAAAATGTTTGTAGGGAGAAAGCTGTTCAGTGGTGATAAGGAATAACCTTTAAAAAAAAGTCAAATTTTTAAACTTTTTCACCACAACGAATTTATTTTCATTAAATTTTTGAAACAATTTTTATTTTTGTAGAAACAAAAACAATAATAGCGCTCGTCACGCATTTCGTATCTTCGTATTTTGTAAATTTACGAATGTCAATTTTGCGTGAAGAGAAATTTTGTAAATTTTTTATTTTTCATTTCGTAAATTCGTAATAACAGCTGAATTCATGCTTCTAGAAAACATTTCAAAAGTAAATACTAAGTTAAAAGTTTATTTTAATTTATTTTTTATATGCTATTCTAACCGAATTTTTTTATATTTTTTAAAAATATATCTTAACTACAGTAATTTTTAAAAAAAATAAAAGCCCCCATAAAAAAGTTTTTTGTAGATATTTTTCATTTGGTAACAAAAGTTAAGCTTGTTAAAAAGAAATAGAATACTGCAATCGCAAACATTTATATTGGTTTTCCTTAATGTGAAGAGTTAGGGTTTTGGTTTAATATGAACTTTAGCTACGTTGCTTAATTGCCAAATCACACTTCCATATATGTACTTTTAGATGTATGTTAGTCGTATCAAAACAAGTATCAAAATATCACTGAAGTGATAGTTTTCTACTCCTAAACGCAGACTTAGACGTGACAGTTTTAAATTGACAAATGATGACAAAACAAGTTGCCAGTACTACCAATATAATAAAATTTTCTATCACTCACCTGTCCGGAAATACATTTTATTTTATCGTATCACCTGGGTCCAGATTCCAGGTCCGAGATATTCGAGTTGCTGACGCGATTAAAAGGCTAGAAGAATGTGGTTGGAATTATGTATACAATGTCTGTTAAGTTATTTGAACTGCACTGCATTGCATACATAATGTAATTAATGATGCATTCAATAATCATTCTTATAATATTTTACAATTATCTAAATTAATTTTTTTTCTGTATGTATTAATGTTTTATCAAATACTAGTTTTTTTTTGAAGGATTTGTGCTTGTTTATCACTAAACATCATATTGAGGATTATGTTAAATATTCTGACAAATTCATTTTAAATATGTATTTTATTAAACTAAATTAATTAAGTTCATGGATAACGAAAGCACAATTGATATACATACATACATACATAACACTGATAAGAGTGATGAGAAAACCGTAGTAATACGTGCATGAACGTTGTAATATATGCATGAAGATAATATAAATTTATAAGTATATTACAATTATTTTGAATTTTTTTTGGCTCCCATAATATTAATTTCATTTCATCTATTTAAATTTTTTTCCAATAACCTCACTCAAAAGATTAGTTTACATTTATTTTGTTTTAATTACAAATTAAGTTTAATTTATTATGTACATATTGGAATATTTTATCAAAACCTACAGTAATTTTAGTCACTACCATGCAAGTGTAGATTGAGTGTAGATCTTGTATTTTACTAAGAACTTATGTATCTAAAATATCAGATAAATGGGATGATTTTGTTTTACAAAAATAACAAAATAAAAATCAAATGTTGGAAGTGGTTGGTAATTTCCTTGCAAATTTATTTTTTCAATTTTGTTTACGTTATAATATCAACTATTTTGAATGCAATACTATACAGTATAATTTATTTAAAGAATTTTATAAACTTTTCAACATGAAAATAAAATTAATATTTTAACTATAAAGTATAATTCACGAAAAAAGTACAATACTGCATATTCATGTTAAATGCTGTAGAAAATTAATTACAACCACAACTAATTTTCTGATAAGCTTTATTTTTTTTATTTGAATTTATCTTTAATTTATCTATCAGGAATAAAAATATATATATATGTGAATTGGTTTAATAAATAATTAGCAAATATTCATTTTTGTTAGATAAATGTAAAAATTTGATTTCTCGCAAAATGAAACAATTTTTTATATTATTTTTTTATTTTAATAATAATAATATTAATTTATTAATTTATTTATAAACTTTTTAATGCTCCATGGTTGTAAGTGTGTATTTTTATTTTATTCTTCCCTTTTATTTTATCGTTACATAAATAAAACTTTTTTATAAACTTATTACTTTTGCTTGCTCTTTATTTAATGCGATTCTTTTTTTTTTTTAATTAATAAGATGTAAGGTTTTTTTTTTCGTTAAATTCTGAAGGAACCAGCGAATAAACGTTACGCTTACTAAAAACAACTACCTTCTGGTGGTTGCGCCAACTTTAAATTTTCTTTGAGTGTCATAATCCTACGAATTTCCTGAAGCATGGATTTTATTGTATATTCTCGATTCCACCGTGCTAACATTGGTACTAATCTAGTGTCAACCTAAAAAAAATTGTATTGATTTTTATTTAATTTGAAATATATGTATGTATTTGATACATAAATAATTGATAGTTAGTGAGATTTTTATAAATTGAATTTTCATCACTTTTTATAAAATATCACTAAAAAACGGATACATCATATCGATGTTTGAACGTAAAAAATAGATTGAAAATAAATGTATCTTTTCCTGAAAATAATGGTTGAATTTGAAATTTTAAAATCTATTTACCAGAAAAGTTGAATGAAATAATTTTCATTTTTGTAAGCTTTTTAGGCTTTAACTTAGTAAATTATGAAATATACCCACATCTCAGTTTTTATAGTTTGAAATAAGTAGTTCGAAACGTCGCAATCGTATCGATATGCTAAATAGATTTTTTTAATTTTATTTTAATCTTTATTATTTTTTATGTGAAAATCTACAATAATTAAAGTTTCACACCATAAACAAATTTTTGCTTTTAAGATTATATACAAATTTTTTCATTTATTGAAAATATATTTCATTTCAAAAACATCAATTTTATTCAAATGATTCTACCTGGTGGTTAATTTAACTATTGCACTTGATGTGTTTTAAATAGGAGTACTAGAAATAGGTAATTACATTTTTTAAATTTGACGTTTTTCCTAATGATTGTCTACTACTTGTGAATATATTGAATTTTGGTAATATTACACTAATTTCAAAAATGTTGTTTTAATAACTTAATATTATTACCACGCACATAACTGAAAAAGTAATTATGTGCGTATCTTATGAATTCTACTTTATAAGATAAATAAAATACGAGAAACGAAGTACTGAAATTTTCTTTTATATTCTCCTAACAGTATTTGGAAATAAATACTTACTACACCGTTACTTTGATTGATGCAATTAATATTAACTTTTGATAAAAATCTAAGAGTTGGTGGTTCGTCTGGATAACGTTCTCCACATTCAATTTTTAAGGAATATATCCTATTTTCATACGGTGTCTAGAAGATAAATAAAACACATATTAAAGAAATTCAAATTTTTTAAATAAAAGGACTATCAAACCCATCAACTTACTCTTGGAGGTCCAATTATCATTCCAGTCCAATGTGTAAGAGTCATGTCATCATCATTTTCAAGACCCCAAGAAATGGTGCCATCACCAACACCTTTTTGTCCCTGTTCAAGCTCTTCAAGCAAACGAAAATTTCGTGGTACCACTAAAACAAAATAATACAAAAAAAAAAACTTAATATTTACTCTAAATTTATGCGAAGGTTTTCAAGTTTTTTTTTTTTATTATGGTTTCAATTATTTATGTTGTAATTCAATCAATTAACAATTTTCAATAAACTTATGCTTGTACTCTAACTCAAACAAAAAAAAATAAAAAATTTAATTTGAATTACTTGATTTTTATTTATCTTTGATATTATTTATATATATGGTACGATGAACAATTTTTCAGGATCCAATTCCAAACATCTATCTATATCCTTTTTATTGATTTTCTTTATTATCACTTTTTTAATTTCATTTCTTTATTTGTAGTGAATATAGAAAAATAATATTAAAAATATTTGAAACCATTAAAATTTTAAAACTATATGATTTTAACTGCAACTGTCATCCAGTTACTGAAAGCTACCAATCATTTTAATTCCAAAATTATTCATCTAATCTATAAAGTATGTATTTATTTCATAACCTTAATGGTAATCACCTTTTGAAATGATTTCAAGAGCTTTTCAAATTAATATGAATATTTTTTTAAGTACTTAGTTTTTTGTTGATAAAAATATTTTATTTAAAGATAAAAAATAGATCTTACAGTATTCTTACAATTTTAAATTTTCAATCCACATTTTAAAAATTTTAATTAGACAATTTTTTTTTTGTCCATATTAAAGTAATATCGAAATCCAAATATACATATGTACATACATGTGAACATACACATAAACTAAGATGAAAATTAAAGCATTAATTTAATTAATGAATATATCGATCTTTTGCAAAAAAAAGAATTTATAATCAAAGTTATTTTAGTTGAATAAAAATGAAAGCACTATTTTATGATCGATTTAATTTTTAAATAAAAAGGAAATCTAATTTATTAAAAAAAAAAAATCAATGATAGAAAAATAAGTACATATTTGACATATGAAAAGAAAAAAAAACATGTTAATCTCTTACCATAAAAAAATTTTTCTTTTAATTATTATACTTTAAACTTAGTATTTTCTTATTTATTAGTTTAATAGAATGACTGAAAATAATGTATTTTTCCAAATGAAAAATATATATACTTACCAACACCGGTTTGGTTCGCCATTGTGGTGCTTTTACTCGATACAGCCCTCTCTTTCACACCCGATGAAAAACCGATCGATCCCACAATTTATGAATTTAAGACGCTTCTGTTATCAAAAATATCATATTTCTAAGTATTAAATTTCAAAACTATAAATATCTGTATGTATAAAACTTACTATTTTAATAATTAATATCAAATGTAATTCACTATATAAATAATTTTATTAATTTTATATTTGGGCTAGTAAAAAGTGAGATATCATCAATTTTTTTTTTTAGACAGCTCAACTGTCAAAAACAATACTAGACGAACTAAACTAGCCAAAAATAATAACAGAATGGCTATGGCAGCACTTTTTTAACTAATATGAAACGGCAGTTTTTGTTTCTTTTAAAATCTGTCAAAATTGATAATCTGAAATGGGTGGAGTTTATACGGATAGAAAAATTATCGAAATCTATCGCAATTTTGTTTGTTAAGACTAAGTTTGGTATTGTGTCAACAACATATTTTTTTCATAGAAATAGTACAAAAATAGAATCTGTTCTATTTGTAGAAATAAAATCTGTTCTGAATCTCTTAATACAAAAATAGAATATTAACATTTGCTTTTGTATCTCTTTTGTATCTGTATATCTCATAATATTACGTAATTTTGAGATTTTAATCCTCAGAAACATAAAATTTCAAAATGTATAAAATAATGAAACGTCAAAAATATTGAATGAAAAATTAAAAATTTTAAAACTCGTATAATAATTGAACATATTGAATGGAAAAATTCAAGGATGCAGAAAATAAATAATGGACGTCGACTAAGGAATATAAATAAAAGTCACATTTTAGTTTTTCACAAAATCATATAAAAAAGAAAAGTTTATATTTTTGCATTTTTTGTTTTGTGAAATTACTGCGTTGACACGTTTATAGGAAATACGTATAACAAATTTTCGTATTATTTCTTACCTTAGGGTGTGTTCAAAGGCTTTAAATCTTTTTATACCTTAAATCTTGGCTTTCAATATTACTTTTTTGATCATCTGATAATTCACAATATTTTAGAAATTTATTTGTTAAAGCAATGTTCGCTAATGTAATATTTTGAGCTTTAAGAATTAAAAAATTTAGTGCAAAAATTTCCTAAAATAGGTAAAAATATATCAAAGAAATAACTTTATTTTTGAAATTCTTAACTGCTTCCAAATAAAATCGTGTGACGTAAATGAAAAAATTTTTACGATCGATAGATGGCAGAATTAATGAAAATATATATCGGAAATTATTGGCATTTCTTTGGGAAGGAAATCGATTAAAAACTACAAAAACTACCGTTTATTAAAACTCCATACAAATATGTAAAAGAACAAGAATATTTATCTGGTATTTTATTGTTATTTAATAGCATGTTGATGGTATTTTAAATAGTTTAAATAGAAACTAAAAATAATTAATATTATTTTAGAACTTGATAACCATTCTAGACAAATGATGGACTGCATGAGTTTTAAAAGTGTATAAAAGAAATATCGAAAACAGAATAAAAATTTGGTTTATTTTTTTTTTAGAATGGCAAAATTATAAATTAAATGCTCAATTTAATTTTTGATTAACAAATCGAATAAAAAATTAATTAATACCTCAAATTCTTCTAAAGATTTGGTTCTTCCTTCTTTTCAATCCATTGTAAGCCCTCCTTTTATTTCATTCAAAACTCTAATCTTTTTACTTCCATTATATTATTTTATTTACTTAAATATTAAACATAATCACTTATCAAATTAACACACCGCATAACGCAGTAGTAGGTGCACGGTCTTGCCTTTCAAACGAAAGATTCCAGTTTGGTTCCTGATGCAAATAAAAGTTTTTTAGTACAGTACATTATTTATTATACCTGGTCAGTACTTTTATTTTGTCATTGCCATCTTTGAGAACATTCGGCAAAGAAATTCATAACGCCACTGCTTCTACAACGAAAAATATAGATGTCTTCTTAATGGGTTAATGAAAGAAAGTCCAAGACAAGAAATTCTAAACGTATCAATTTTCACAAAATAAACTTCAGGAAAATTCAAAAGGCTTTTTAAAAAAAAATGTAACGAATGTTTATTGAACAATTTAAAATTTTTTTAAATATTTAAGGCCGGCAGAAAAAGACACGTATGAAATTTTAATCGGTTTGTCTTTCAGCTTTTCTCGAGTGTATTTTACTTTTATTTTGTTTATTTTTCTACTTTAGTACTTACTGATAAATTCTTTATTATAAATAAAAATAGAATAAGTCTTTTTTCATTACAAATAAAAAAACAAAACTTAGTTTTTATCTTATCTTATCAAAATTTAAATATCTGTTTATCCACATGCTATACCTAATTATTTTAATTGCCGAACATTTTTCCCGAAAATTTACTATAAATAACAAACGACGTTTTTGAATCATTTGCTAAGCTATAATTAATGGAAGCTCACATTTCATTACTGGGTACCAGCTGGTACTTTTTTTTTTTCAATGTTATGTATTATTATTTATTTATTATACCAGCATTAGATTCGGTCCCACATTTGTGTTTTTTTTTGTTTTCAATTATTACATTGTCCTTTTTTTGCAGATCTCTTCACTTTTTTGCATTGTACATGTAAACTGTTCATTAATCTTTTCATTTTGGTTTTTTACAACCTCAGTAAATTTCACCATATTTTCCAATTCTTTAGTTTGTCATCCAGTTTTTATTTCGTCTAATTTTTTTAGGTAGCTACCTTCAATAGCTCTTCAATGTCCGTAATTTCATTTTCATTCCTTTTTAGCACTGCTTCAAATTATTCCTTATATTCATTTATATTATCACTATTTTTAGCTAAAGCTCTTTTCATGTTCTGCAATATTTCATACATATTATTTATGTACTGGTACTGGACTGGACACAATCATCACATATAAATTTTAGCATATTGTTGGAGGTATATTTATAGTTATATTCAACTATTAATAGTTGACTGATCTAGTCTACAGCATTTTATTTGCTCATGATAAATTTTCCACTCACACTCCGGCACATTTAATAGCCGTTGCACCTTTTATTTTATTTTTGCACTTATGGCACGAAGCCATTTCTTATTATTACTTTATTATTCTTTTTAATTTTTTTTATTGTTTTTATTTTTTGCACTTTGTTGTTTTTTTTTGTTTTAACTGAATTTTAATAATAAATAAATTCAATCTGCTAATTTAAAAACACATCTGCATTCAATAAATATTCACGAAATATTCACAATATTTCAAGTTTGATTTTAAAACGAAGTATGTATGCATATTAATTCATAATACATAATCTACAAAGAATTGTTTCCAATTGGGAAGTTAAAGAAACTAATATTCTCTAAGAGATAGTTACCAAGAGCTATTGTAGGCTGAAACCGTTGTCAAATTTAATATAACATTATTAAATCAGGTGTTAAGGGAAACTAGATTCAATATTTGAGAAACAAATAATAATATCTGTTCAAAAATGGTAAATTCTACACATACAGATGCATGTTCTGATTTTATAGGAAGAGGAATGCTTCTCTTACCTTTTTTTTTACTTTTTTTTTATATAATTCCAAGTCTATAGGATGAACACTCTAACTATACTTTTACACAAAGATTGGAATACACAATTTCATACAACATTTAGAATTTTCATGGTATATCTACTAATTTTAAATGTGGAAAACTATCTATCTGTTTGTATGCGATACGATGTCATTGATCGCAGAAGATATAAATATTTCGTCTGATTTGGAAATTGATATTACCACAATAACAGGGTTCATCAAGAGGCCTGCAATTTTAAACAATCAAATAAGGAAGTGCGATAGATTTGAAAAAGTTGCATATGTATACCCACAGTAAAAAAAAATATATAATATGTATACTACACGCATATAAATAAAAAAATATAAATTATAAATCTAATCAATTATCTATTTTATATTGATGCACTAACAAACAGCCATAAAGTAGACAAAGCTTTAAAAAAGATTTCGTCAAAAGTTGTTAAGATGGTGTAATAGTTTTATTAGTTTACTATCAAGCTTACTTTAACCACCTTTAACCTTTAAATTATATAGAAATTACACGAATTATTATAAACTAGGTTTTGAATAAATGGAAATTAAACTTGAGAAAGAGACGAAAATGAGAATTGTAGGTACTCACCCAAATTAAAGTAAATTATAATAATACCTTTTTGTCGCCATTTTTCTTTTAAATAATTAAATAAAATAATAAATAAATTAGTCAGCTATAGCCCAAATAATAATTATTAATAGTAATCATATAGGTGTAAATACAATAGTATAGCTCTAAAAAATTATGAAGAGTTATCATGGCAATAAATAATAAATAAATAATAACAATGCATAATTTTTTTTTTACATAAATAATCTGTATTTTATAAAATAAATATTATTTTCTGGATGAATTAATTTGTTATAAAAAAGTGTATGTTATGTACAATACATCCAATTAGAGTTGCCAGATTTTTGGCACACAAAGTCGGGACAATATTTGTTAAAACTAATATAATAACAACTAGAGACCCCTATTTATTAATTATAAGTCAAGTTAAAGCCAAATTTAACGTTTTTAACAGAACAGGGATTTAAATATACTGATATTTTTCACTATCAATGAATAGGTATATAAAAAAAAAACGATAATAATTTTGTTTACAACTTACTACGATACACATTACATAGTCTATACCTAAGTACCTACCTACATACATTTAATGATAAAAATAAAACTTATATGTTACCTTTGATATACACTCTCTTGAAATTTGTATAAATAGGATGATGTACTGGTGTAGGTGTGATCGTGGGTGGTGATTTATTTTCTCTCATTTCTGGTGAATAGATTGAATAATTTTGAGGTGAAATGTTGACAACTAACTCTATTATAATATATGGATATGGATATAGTTTTGCTAATTTTTACTTTAGTTTATGGTCGCTGGTATCTTTTTGGTTTTTAATTAAATTATTAATTATTAAAAAGTTTTTCTTGACTTATGTCGTTTATTATTTCGTGACGACTGTACTTACAAAAATTTGTTTTCTTATTTCTAGTTTTAATTTTATTATAATAACTAACCGTTAATTATAAATGATCGCTTATTTCATATATGCATAGGGTAACCATTATATCAAAATATAATGTAAGTAACTAATAATATTAATAATATAAATGATCATAATAAGCATATGTCGGGACGCCACAAGTTCTTCCACATTTATATTTTTTTAAGATTTCAGAATCAAAAAATAACCATGCAAACAAATTACTACCACAATCTCTCTATAAAATAACAATGTGAATGCATAACTCCGTGGTACGCAATGCTATATATTTGAATACGCTCAGTGGCAATAATTGAATTTTCAGCTTTTGAGCTTTTAGTAACGAGAAAAGTAGATAAATTGCTTGAGCTTGCAGCAGTTGCTAAACATGCAGAATTATTATGAATTTGCTACACATTATACTTTATATACTCCTATAGAGACTTACCGTCTCATGTATATATATACGAAATAAAATGAATAAATAAATAAATAAATAAATAAACATGCAGTGTGAAGTTTTGAACTACTATGCTTTTTAATATAACTTTTGCCACCGATGTCCAATTGAAAAATATTTATTTTGGCATATTACACATATTGCTGTATTGTCACCAACATCAGCCTTTCTTTGTACTCAACTATACTTTTCGTCCCAATTTTTATTATATTTCACAAGTCTTTTAGTTTGTTTTTGATGTTTATTGTTTGCTTTTGCTGTTATTACGCAGTCGGCAGTAGGTTGGATTTAATTTAATTTATTTTTATATTAATATTAATTATGTTATATTATGTTTGATATACATTTTTGCAATTACACTTACATAAACTTATACTTAAAATTATACTTACAGTTGAAGATTCGAAATTATTTTAATCCCGCCGATACTTCGTCTCTCCGACGAAAGTTTGGTCTTGCCCGACGTTTTATACCTTCCGTTCTGGATTCGAAGATTCTCTTGGCTACATGAAAACCAAGAATCTAACAGATTACCATTCATTCAACTATTTTTTCTTTCTGTTCAAACAATCTGTTAAACAAAGCTATAATAACTATGTTCACAACATTTCTTTGGCACTAATTAACAATCCTAAAGCCTTCTGTAAATTTATTAACTCAAAAAGGAAAAGCGATGAGTACCCAGTTTTCATGAAATTCAATGGGAAACAAAGTAATAACGCTAAAACCATTTCTCAATTCTTTTGTGAATTTTTCTCTGCCTCTTACCCTAAAACAGTTTTCATGGCTGATCAAACAAAGTTCTCCCACGTGGATGCCTATCCAAAAACTACTTTTAGAGATCTTATTATTGACGATAGTCTTGTGAAGAAATATCTGAATACCCTGGGGAACAATATATTTCCTGGACCTGGATGGCGTTCCTGAACTAGTTCTAAAGAAATGCTCAGATGCCTTGGCTGCTCCACTTTCTATCATATTTAATACTTCTATCACCTGTGGCCTGTTCCCATCTATTTGGAAAAAAGCTTTTATTAAACCTACACATAAAAAAAATGAGATAAATAATTATAGACCAATTTTCAAACTTTTCACTATTCCTAAAGTTTTTGAGTTGATGATTTTTGATTCTATTTACAATCATTCCATTAACTTTTTAACGACCCATCAACACGGTTTTTTGAAAAAGAAGTCTACAGTGACCAACCTTGTAGAATCGACATCAACCTTCTTAGTCAATATAGAAGCGGTATTCCAAACGGGGAGTTCCCCAGGGGAGTCATTTAGGACCACTGTTATTTATTATTGCTATCAATGATGTGGCTTCTATAATTTGTAATAGCGATTTGAAAATTTACGCTGATGATAAGACGTTTATATGCTTCAAGATGATCTAGATAAATTTTATACTTGGTGCATTAATAACAATCTTTTACTAAAAATTAGTAAATGTGCACTCATGTGTTACACACGTCGAGCACAACCATTAAGCTTTAGATATACTCTAAACAACGAAACCTTAGAAAAATGCTTAATTCAATTAAGGACTTAGGAGTTTATTTCGATGATAAACTATCATTTAAACTCCACTACGAGAACATCGTTAATAAAGCTAGTTCAATGTTGGGCTTCATAAGACGTTGGTCAAAGGAGTTTAACGATCCTTACATTTTTAAATCATTGTATACATGCCTCGGTAGACCCCATCGTGAATATGCATGTCAGGTCTGGTCTCCATTTTATAATTCACATATACAAAGAATAGAAGCTGTTCAAAAAATTTTTCTAAGGTTTGCCTTACGTAGTTTACCTTGGGATGATCATACAAGACTCCGTCCATATGAGCATAGGCTAAACCTTCTCCATCTTAAGTCTCCGTGGAAAAGGCGGGAAGTAGCTGATGTTTTATTTATTTTCGAAATTATTTAAGGCGGTATTATTTCCCCTTCAACTTTAAATAAAATTATCATTAACACAAATACTCCTTTAGGCCACTCAAATCTCTTTACGTTAACATTATACAGAACAAATTATGGTAAATATGAACCTATTAATAGAATGTTAATAATTAGTAATAAATATAAGAATAGTATAAATTTTTCAGTATCTAAAGATACTTTAAGACGAAAATTATATGAAATTAATTGAATATTTTGTTAATTTGACTTTTTAATTTATATTAAAAAAATAATATTACTATTTTTGTATATTGAATTTTGTTAGTTTTGAATGTACACAAAGTAAATTTAATTGTATTTTTAATTAATATATGAAATGTAATACTAAATTGTAAACTGTTTGAGCTAAATAGTATAAATAAATAAATAAATAAATTATACTTAGCAAGTGTAATTGTATTTATAGCAAGTATAATTATACTTACACTTTACATATTTTTCATATAATGGTCAATGGCGCATTTAGTGTTCAAAATTTAAAAAAGAAGTTGATAATAAAAGACAACGAGTAATTAATTAAACAAAAACAATATCATATCAATCAAATAGCAATATTATCATGCCATGTTATTATATGTACTTTGAATTGACAACTAGGCTTAAATAACTATTCAAAGTGAAAAAGTAGTTTGCTACGATATTCTAGATTTCTGTAATCTTGTTTAAATCGATTTGTTTATTATAATATTTATTTATTACTGGATTTATATTTATTTATTACTGAAGCAATTAGAAAAATCAGGATTTTCAAGTCTTATATCGGGACGGCGGGAAGTTGGTTTGAAATCGGGAAAATCCCGCTGAAACCGGGACACCTGGCAATGTGTCAATGTCATAATCGGATTAGTCTCTAAATCCACAAAAAACTAGACCTTTTTTTTGTTATTGCTTTTTTTATTTCACTTAAATGCTTTAGGTAAAGTATAAATATTTAAGTATGTATCTATTAATTTGAAATATTTAGCATATAGCCGCTGTTGAATACAAAACAGAGGATATCTCCTTTTTCCAGAATTAATCTTACCACAATTTTTTGGATTTTGGTTTTTGGATTTATTTTTCTGGATTTCGGTTTGTGGATTTGTTCACCAATCCATCATAAACATTGATGTTGATTAATTGCAAAGAATATAAGAAAGCAACTCTATTCATCATAACTTTTTTTTCTCAATAATAATTTACTAACATCACCCTGTACACATTAGCAGTAGTAAAATGAAAAATGTAAATAAATAAAATTGTAATCACAGAATGCTAGTTTATTTATTTTTTATTAAATCCTTCAATAAAAATTTTTTATATTCAAGTTTTAAAATTTTTCCTATTGTTGAATTAAAAAATAAACAAAAACGTTCAGATTATTTTGTAACATTTTAAAACTCAACTTAACTATTAATTAATTTAAAATTTTAGTGTATTACTGTCAAGCAAACGGTATTAATTTTTAGTTATTAAAAAAAAAAAAAATGTTGTTAATTAAATTAAAATATCAATAACAACTATTGTTTTTTTTATATTATTAACAAATATTAATATTATTTATTTTTTATATATATATGTATGTATATAATATGTATCGTGATTCGTGCAGTGTATTTTTAGTGATTACATACATATTTGTTTTAATTAATTGAGCCTATATTGAAAAATTAATAATAGATTAAATTCTTCAATGGTATGTTGGACAACTCCCATTGGTGTCGGAACATTGTTTCCAGGTAGCGAAGTCTACTTTTATTTAGACCTTTGCATTCACCAGATCATATGGTTAATGGATTCTTCTACTTCAAATATTCTGCATAGGTTAGCTATGCCAATTCTATATAGTTACTATAGAATATAAAAAACTCAGGTCAGGACAGTAACAATGTCTCAATCATGTGTATTTGGGTTTTTGTTAAAGCTCACAAGTACTGTATCGTACTTAATGTTGTACTAAAAAGTAGTTGTACTTGAGTTACTAACAAAAAACAAAAACAAAAGAATATTATTTTGTTTAACAGTGCTCCATTGCACTCACTGCAAAATGTGTTTCACACACATAGTTTACAAATATTAGTCAGGATTTGGTATGGTACTGACTGAGTCTGGCACATAAGTTAATTTGTTTGATAGTGATCTGTAAATAAGTTTGTTATGTGATGAGCTTCTTCAAAGTTTTTGGCATACATATTTTATTGACCAATGAAGCTTGCCGGTTTTTAAAAGTTTCTGGTAATACATAATATTTACTGTTTGTACTATTTTGAGTTGAGTGAAAATCATTATTGAAATGAAAATCTTTTACAAATAACTACTAATAAAATATTATGACTGTAAATTTATAATCGAAAATTGTTTATATATATATATATAATGCACTTTTTTTTGTATATATATAATAAATTTGTTGTGCTAATTTAAAACGATTTAATATGTATGTATAATTTTTTTCTAATTTTTGAATTGTTATAAACATTAAATATATACCATGATCAAGATTTTTATTAAATGGTGCAGATCGAATTAATCAAACAGATGTTCTGTGAACATAAACTGAATTCATTATACATAATTAAAAGTGTTAACATTTTTGATTGATTTACACAATTGATATTTAAATGTTTTTATTGATTATTATCAAATGATTTCTGTTTACAACAATTAAAAATTTTCAAAATAACGGCTGGGTTGAAAAAACTAAGCTTCTCTAAATATTTTTAATTTACTCAAAGGTGGTTAGATTGAATTATAGTACAATTATTAATTAATACTAGACGACAATATATATTCGAGTAAAATTTATAATTGTAAATAAATTATATTTTCAGCTTACATTTTTAAAAACTCTATTGATCTTATATTAGTTTTATAAAACTAATATAATAATAATTGGTTTGTGAAGTATGTTGGATCAAGAAATTTCATCAAAAATTGAACACCAAGTGTAAGAAGGCATTATTTATATTATTTAAATGCAATAAGAAGTTTAGGCAACTTGCGTAATACGTATTGTTGTACGTACATATAGATGTAGAAAATACCATGTAGAACACAATTCTGCATTTTGATAACTCTACATCTATGTACACTTACGTGAATTAGTCAAACTTTATAATATTGTTAATTATTTTTTAAAAGTAAATTTTAATTAAAAAAAAAAAACATTAATTTTCTAATATTATTATTTTGTTTTAGAAACATAGAGGATTATGATCCCTATAAGTATCGGAAACCTGAGAAAGCTACTTCGTAAGTATTCAATAAATTGTATATAATGTAATTGAAATATTCTTACACATTTTTTAATTTATCAAATTGTGCCTGTACTAAATGTAATTTATGACTAGAGGCATAGAAACCTATTTCACTTAGGATGCGGATTATTTATTAGACAACAAAAAAATATAACACTTAATGTTCGTTTTCGGTTAAAGAGCCATTATTAATGGTAATAATGGTAATCTTAAATACCTATGGAGCAAATAAGTACATACTCAATATCATTCGAATTATGTATGCATAATACCGCATGGTAATGCATATGGAGCAAAAGAGAATTAACAATATAAACACTGATTTTTTCATGTAAAAGTTGTTCCTTAAACCAATTTTTGATTTCTGAAGCAAAGGAGTACTAACAAATGAACAATTTTTGGCTTATGGAGCAAAGTGCACACTGTATATCTCGAAAGCTGAAGCATATTAGATAGTTCTAATAAAAGCATTAAAAAGAGAATTTTTTAAAACCTATAGAACAATTCAGAAGTCAAAAAGTGGCTATACATGTTTACTACATATTTTTTTTTATTAATGGGGAGTTCTAAGTAAACGCGACTTTATAAGATCTATTGTACTTTCCCGTTTATCTTAGAATTGTAGGTTTATGTCCTTAATGAACACTATTATTGATTTGATGTTAATTTCACGGTCATTATGTATGTCTTTTGTGAGTTATTACGTCGCAAACAAATATAATATTGCCTCTTTTTCTAAGCAGAATCTGCATATGTAGATCTACCAATCTTGAACAGTGACTTGTTAAATGGGCCATAACGTGTGATAAATCATGTTAGTATTCAGATATTAAATCTACTCTCCCTGGATTACCTGAATCAGTCGTTGAATATTTCGTTTGAAAAAGGCTTTAACTACACATAAACTTTTCAAAAATAAATCATGAGCTCACATTAGTAAGAGAAACTAATGATAGTAAGAGAGATAAAAATAAATAAACATGATATAGTTAGAAGAAAAATAAATAGCTAACATACGATAGTTAGTAGAATGTTAAAAATATAAGAAAGAAAGAAATCAAATACAAAAAGAAAATAGAAAAAGACCAAATATCAATTCCATAACTATTTATCGATTATACAGTTTTAATTTTAAGTTTCTTTTACTAAGGTTAGTATCAAAACAAGCTGCTCTCGAGTTAGATTCACATAACATTCTAGACACAGGCTCAAATTTACCGTAGTCAGTACTATGGTTAGCAATATTAAACAGGTCAACGGAACGTAAATTACGCGGATTCTCTCTAAAAGTTATCAAATCCATAATTTTAGGTGCCAGGATATTCCCAGCAATAATTTGGTGGATAAACGTAATATCAGCCACCAATCGACGTTGTTAGAGAGATTTCAGGTCAATCAAAAGCAACCTATCTTCGTATGGAGGGAGTTGAACTGCTTCAATACGTGAAATATCAACATTACGATATGGAGACCAAACTTGCGAAGCATATTCAAGTGTCGGTCTAACATATGTGATATATAAATGTTTTGTAATGTACGGATCTGTAAACTCTTTGGCACAGCGCATTATAAATCCTAGCATATAGTTAGCTTTATTAATAATGGAATTAAAATGTGCTTTGAAATTGAGCCTGTGATCCAGAGAGTAACACCTAGATCACGAGTTATCTCAGAACGGCTTAAGGTTTGATTCCCAAGATGATAATCAAATTCAATAATAGAGCTTTGAGGCTTTCTACTAAAACTAACAACTTGACATTTCGATGCATTTAATTCAAGGTTGTTGATGGAACACCATTCAGCAAAATTGTTAAGATCATTTTGAAGTAGAGTACAACCATCAACAGACATAATGGTTTTACTAATTTTGGAGTCATCAGCAAAACAACTTAACTTAGCTGATACCATAAATTGTGAGGCATCATTGGTTGCAATAATAAAGAAAAGTGGACCCAAGTGACTACCCTGGGGTACCCCAGATGAAGCAACAAAGGGGCGAGAAAGTGAGGAGCGGAAACAGACCTGATATTCCCTATTAGATAAGTATGACCCCATTCATTTAAGACTGTGATCAGAAAAACCTATTGCTTTATGCTTGATTAGTATTAAATCATGAGAAATTTTGTCAAATGTCTTGCTGATATCTGTAAATAGGACGTCAACTTGTTGCCCAGATTCCATAGCATTAAGAGTTTCAGAAACGAATTCTATTAAATTGGTAACAGTTTACCATCCTTTCTGAAAACCGTGTTGGTCTATAGAAATGAATGATTTAGAATAAGAATGAAAATGATTAATTAGGTTGCATTCAAGAAGCTTTGGAATGCAAGAAATTTTAGCAATGGGCCTATAATTGGAAACTTCAGAACATGACCCCTTTTTATAAACTGGAATAATATAAGATTTTTTCCAAAACTCAGGGAAGACACCAGTTTGCAAAGACATATTGAACATTTTTTGAAGCGGATATGCTAGGCTAATTTGAACAATATTGGCTTGTACATTTTTAGAGTTTCTCTGATCTCTGATCATGAACAAAATGATTTTTTTTATATTTTATATATTTTCTTTTTGTAATTATATTTTATTAAAATAAATTTAAATTTATGTGTGATGTTTCCCACGTTAGTACACTATACTCTATGTAATTGCTTAGATCTCAATTGTATAAGTTAAAACTTTCCCATCGAACTCGGGCTCATGTTCGAATGGTTTCCATGATATGAAAGCTTCCAATTTTTCGGAAAAGTCAGCTCTCTTAAATTGTAATCAATTAATATATCTTCTTAGAACGAAGCTATGATTCAATTTAGGAAAACCTGTAAAAATAATCAAACATTTTCTTTAAACCTTCGAATTTCAAGGGAAAGTTTAATCTATACTAATGAAAGTTAAAGCAGCGGCCACATTAACATATCAGTGATGTTAAAAATACCCTGTGCGTTAAAGTTTTGAGCTTGAACGTAACTCTTTCGTCAGAATTCAATATGATAAATATTTTATATATACATATACATACATAGGTTAAAATACATATACATACTTACTGTTAAAATAATTTTATTTCTTTTTTTAGAAACTTTGAAACACTCATACATTTTGTAAAAGGCTGTTTAGGCACTGGTCTTTTAGCAATGCCACAAGCATTTTCAAATTCAGGATATATTGTTGGTATTATCGGTACTATAGGAATTGGTACTATAGCAATATTTTGTATGCATATTTTGGTAAGTTTAAAATTATATATAGTAAAAAACAAATTAATTTGAATTCGAATTTGGATAAACTTGAAAAATTATGTTTTAATTATATTGAGAATTATTTTTGATCATCAGATTTTGTTTTTAGTGATATATTTAATTTATGTAGGAAAAGCCGAATATTCTTTCCCCTAATCATTTATTTTATTATGCAAATATCGATATTTCAGATTATTGTAATAATGGATAATTTATAAATGAGGAGTTGAATTTCAAAAGACGTTATTTCTAGACCGAAATGGTTTTTTTGATGCGATTTGATTTAAAATCCTGAATTACATTAAATTTTCACTTTATTTCTTGTCGAAAAAACATTTTGAACATTATTAAAAAAAAAAAATAGAAAAATAACAAAATTTTTGATTCCTTTCCTATAGGCCAAAAACAAATTCTACGAATAGAATGAAATATAGCTACTTATATATATTATGATTTATTTTACATAATATATATAGCTACACTAAAGTCACTATATCATAGAGCAGGGGTGGCAGCACGTAATTTGTTACAAACATATTGCTACGCTATTTTTGAAAAACGGTAGCACGTAAAAGTGTTTCGCCAATTTTAATTTTGTTTCGCTACTTTTGGCAGCACGTAACATTATAAACGCTCATTTTTACTGAGCGTAACAAATGAAAATTTCCGTTATAAATAGTTGATGTATTTTAAAAAAAAAAAATTTGCAAAAATGTTTTGTACATTTTTTTTTGTTTCAATCCCAAAGTAGCGTTTCAAAGTACATGCTGCCAAAAAAATTTTGTGACGTTAAAAAAAAAAAAAATAAATAAAAATAAAACATTTTAGAAGACTACTACTTAGAGAAGTTCTCGAAAGTAAAAAGCAAAAAGCCGGTGGAAATTATTAGGTTCATCAAAGGTATTTGTTGGCTCGGCGATGGAGCCTGCTGAGAGGAAGAGACGAAATTGCTGGCTGGGTGTAAAATGGACCATAAGGCCTAAGTGCGTAGAATATAAGTCGACTGATTCAATATAACGATCACGAGTCTTTTATCCACCATATCAACCAACCAACCATCATAAATTATCTATCATCTACTATCTATCATCTAAAGATATTAGTGGTGACTTATTATCTTACAAAATTTCGCTCAGTATATAAGTAACTGTAACAAAATTTTATTTTAAAACTACATTATGTAGATAAAAATTTTATATTTATATTTGATTGCAATTTAACATAATTAATATTTTTATTATTATTCTTATGAGTTGATATTTTTCAAATTTTCTTCTAATAAAACTTGTACCAATCTCATTCGCATTTTAAGTTTATTTGATTCAGAAACGGTCTCCATAAACGGAATTAATGTCATCGCGAAATGATAATCACTGCTGCTAACTAATTTATTATGTATATCAAGATCTGAGTGTTTTCATTTTTATTTTTATTTGCAATCAAATCTTCTTCAATTGGAATATTTTTTGATGAAGTTGATGAATTTTCCAATAATATTGGTGATATACATTTATCTGAAACAGTTACTGCGTCATCAATCGGCATTGTTGAATTCAAGGTAATTGATTGCTTTCTTTTATTTGAATATGTCCGAGTTCTAACACTTTTTGTTACTGGTATTGATGTTATTGGTAATGAAACAGCCACCGCGTCATCAATCGGCATTGTTGAATTCAATGTAATTGATTCCTTTCTATTTTTCGAATATGTCCGAGATTTTTTTGTTACTGGTATTAATGTTATTGGTAATACTGATGATGCATTTGTGCTTTCTCTTAAAAAAATTTTTCGATTTTTTTTTTATTGCTGATATTGTATTTGAAATGAATGAGAATCTTCCATTTCGGGTTCGGTTTCTTTATTTGAATTATTAATTAATGATTGTATATTTCCATATTCAATACTCAATAATTTGTTTCATTATCATTAACATTTCTATAAACTATAGAAATATCGTTATTATAATTTGAATTATTTAATTTATATTCTACTGGTGATGGTAAAAAAGGATTTGTTAATTGTTCTTCAGCCAATTCAATTCTTGACATTTCATCAGTAGAATTTTCATCAATTAAAATTTCAGTTTTAATTTCAAATTCTATTTCTTTACATGCTACTGGTGGTGGTGATTTCTTTTCTTTTAATTTTTCTAACTTTTTCTCTTGGATCCGTTTCCTGTTGTAGCCTGCCTCTTTGACTGGAATACTGCGATCTGTGACGATAAGCATATTTAATAAAATTAAATGGAAAATTCGATTATTTCCGACAATTATTTAAAATATTGTTAATTATAATAATTTTGAATTAATTTGTCTTAATTATTATAAATTAGAAATAAAATCTTATTTAAACCAAAGTATTCCTTTATTTTGCATATATTTATTTTATTTTAATTAAAAAGGCCACCTATTAGAAATTATGACCCACCAAACTGAAACAAAACTCCCATGCGATTTTTGACTCTTTTTGATGAGGCATAAGTCCCATGTAGCCAATGACTATGGGACTTATGACATGTCACCATTCATAACTTCAATTATTATAATATTATTATATAATTTAATTTAAAAAAAAAAAAAAATAGAAAAAACAACAAAAAGAAAAAAAAATATATTAATTAAAAAATTATTATTTTTGTATAATTTTTTAGCTTAATTGTATGTACATTTTGGCAAAAAGAGAAAGAGTTCCTGTGTTAACATATCCTAATGCAATGAAAGTTGCATTTAAGTGTGGTCCACCATTTCTTAGATTTTTAGAACCATCTGTTGGGTAAATATATTTCTTTTAAATAATTTAATTATATAATTTTTATATTTAATTTTTATTTTTATTAAATTTTGAAAGGTACATTGTCAATTGGTTACTTTCAATTTATCACTGTGGTATATGTTGTATTTATGTTGTTTTTATTGCCAGTTCAATTAAACAATTGATTGATGTTTATTTGATTGATTTTGATGTAAGAATACATATAGCGATTATTATTTTACCATTAATTCTAATATATAATATAAAGGATTTGAAAAAATTAGCACCATTTTCAACTGTTGCTAATATTTTAATGTTTCTTGGTACAGTTTTAATTGATATTTTTTTTAACTACAAATTATGTAGTACCATTGATTAAGAATACTATATAAAGATAGACATTTTCATACAACAGCGAATTTTCAACTAACTTTTTCAAAATTAGCTTCTCTGTTGATACTTTTGTTTGAAAATGTCTATATGTTTATAGTATTATTAATCAATGGTAGTACCTATACATCTTCTAAAATTTCATCTATTAATTTTTTTTTTTATTATTTTTAGGCCTTGTTGTGATTTTTTATTATATTTTTAGAGATATTCCATCATTATCAGAACGAAAAATGTTTGCTGACATTACAAAATTTCCATTGTTTTTTGGTACAACATTATTTGCATTAGAATCTGTTGGAATTGTATGTATAAAAAAAAAATGGCTAAAAAAAATATTTATAAAAATAAGTTTAAAATTTTTAATTTTTCGTATTAAAAAAAAAAAAAGATTATTGCTTTGGAACAAAATATGATGGTACCAAAAGATTTTCTTGGCTATTATGGTGTAATGAATAGAGGTGCAGTTATTGTTTTAACAATGTATACTATTTTTGGATTTTTTGGTTATTGGAGATATGGTGATGATGCATTGGGAAGTATAACCTTAAATATACCAAAACAAGATATGTAAGGACACTTATTAACCTATGTGTATTAATTGAAAATCAAAAAAATATAAATAATAAATAATAAAAATTAATATTTTAGTTTAGCTCAAGTTGTTAAGTTGATGTTTGCTTTTGCAATGTATTTTACATATCCTTTACAAGGATATATACCGATGGATATATTATGGAATCACTATTTGAATGAAAAATTGCAAAACTATAAAAAAAAAAAATTAATTGAATTTTCAATTCGATGTGGGATTGTGTTATGTACAAGTAAGTGTAAACATTGATTAAAAATACTATAAATACTATATTAGTATTCCTATATAATGGTGTAAACTGTAAATTAAAAAAAAAAATAAACAAAAATTGGTCTGGGATGGTATTCTAAGTAATACTACAATTGCCGTGGCGATAAGAAGCGATTTTAAAATTTTTTTGATATTCTGTAAAATTATTCATAGTTAACTTTTAGAAATTTTCATTTTCTATATATAAAGGTTTCTTCCCAACCTAATGTGTAGCTGACTATTTATAAAAAATTAATAAATTTAAATTTTTTTGCCATTTTGGAACAAATTTACAATTCTCTTATTTACAAATATTACTTCTCACAGTTTTTTTTAAGTTAATATCATGATATTATTAGGACCGTGTCCTATCAAAATTATATCAAAATTAATATCAACGGTAATAAAAAGTCAGGTCATTGATAGAACCAAATCACTTTTTACCCACTTATTTACATTAGCTTTTATAGAAAAGTAGCCGAGGGTTTTTAAATTTTTAATAACTTCTAAAATATAATTATTGTAGATTTTGTATACATATAATAAAATTTAAGACAAGGATTTTAATAATACATAATTATAATAAAATTATCCCTTTTTTTTCTTACTAGTACTGGGTGATATAGATTTCGGATAAACTTAAAAATTCTGTGACTAATAATAACAAAAAAAAAAATCATAATTATAATCTCTTTATAAATGTTACACAGTCGATAGCCCTGGCAACTAGTGTAGCTCAAAATAATATTTTCCCTTTATTACTATATTCTTTCAATGAAAACGACTTTTAAATGTTAATCTCCCTCTATATTTAGAAACCATAAAATTTTTAACCTGTCTAAAGTTAATAAAATGACATATGAAAATGAAAATCTAATTAATTAAATCTTTAAATTGAATTGCTTCGATTTGTATACTATCTACATTATATGTATATATATACATATAATATGTTCCGGAAAATATAATAAGACCTAAAATAAACTTTAATTCAATTCAATTATACCTATATATAAATATAATATAAAACATTATATTTTTTTTTTATTTTTTTATTTATAGTTCTTGTTGCAGTTGCTATACCAAATTTGGGTCTTTTTTTGGCATTAGTTGGTGCATTCTGTTTAACATTACTTGGAATAGCATTTCCAGCATTAATTGAATTATGTACAAAATATCCAAATAGAGATTATGGAAAATACAATTATATTTTAATTCAATGTACTGCTTTAATATTATTTGCAATAATTGGATTAGTTTTAGGTGTATATACAGCAGTATATGATATTATAATATATTATTCAATTGATTAAAATTAATTAATTTAAATTTATTTGTATACACATGATTGATTATGTTCATAATAAATAATATTATAATTTTATTATCATCGTTGTTTGAGCTATTTATCATTGCAAATTTACTACTAATTTAGCTAAATAAAATAAAATTATTAATATCATAAATAAAGCACTACTACTACTACTAAGCGAATCAAGATAAAATTTATTAAAACACTAGCCCCGTAACCAGCTTAAAGTAAAATAAATCTCAATTTTTATCTTTCTTTTACTGGAAATTTTTAGTTGAGTTTAACAGAATTCCCTAACTGTTATTTTCATTAACGATATATAACTTCAATATATATTACACTAGGGGCCCCTGTTGAGTAAGTAATTATAATTCAAGTTGAAGCCAAATTTAAAGTTTTGAAAAGAACAGTAATTTACGTACTGACTCACATAGACTTTTCACGATAAAGCACAAGCCATAAAACATGTTTAATAAAAAGTTTAGAGGTTAGTAAGTTTTATTTCGGACACATAAATATAACTCCCTCATATACTGCACTGATTCGTTTCTGATATATTCCCTATAGTCAGCAGCATTTAATGGGTAAAAAATATTTTTGTAATTAAAGAGGTATTACATTATATGTGAGTATATGTGCATGCATAAGTTCATTACGCAAGTAATAATAACTGATTTGTTTGTTTTTGTTTTTTATTTTAATAAAAACTCACCTCACATATGCATAATGTATTTGGTGAATAATAAAACCATATGATTAAAAATAATTTCAACTGTGTGCGCATTATTGTTGTATATGTATATACAACTTATATGTATATTGAGAGTTCATTAAGAAGAAGCAAGATAAAATGAAAAAGCAAAGAATATCTATAATAAGAAGGTTCACTGGAAGTCAAAGATATTTTCACAAACACATTTACAAAACAAAAACCATTAGTTAAAGAAGCAAAGAACTATTGTAAATATTTTCTTATGTAAGAAGTTGTGAGAAAGAAAGAGTGCGATATAAACCATTTAAAAAACCACTTCATTTTTGCAATGTAATTTTAAATAGCCCACGGGAGATTTTTGTTTATTTATTTAGCCCACTAGAGATTTTTCATGTGTACAGTCGTCTGAAATTTTGTGTACGAATTTTTTTTAAAATAAACGTATTAAATTTATAAGAGTATGAGAATAAATAATTTAATCATCAATGAACTAATAATACATATTATATTATAAGTAATATAATGCATTTAGATATCTGTTAATTTTATAAATATGTAACAAAGTTGAATATTAATAATATGAACATATCAAATTTGAATAAATAATATTTTTTATTGATATGCATTTTTAAAAAAAAATTAGTATATAAGAAAGTACTTAGAAAAAAAAAATGCAGATTATATATCAAAATTAAGCAGTGTATGTTATATTTTAAAATAAATCAACTCTAACGCTTAAAAAAAGTTTTTATAAAAACTATTCTATACACAATTTATTAAAAATGTTTCGAAATTGAGAAAACATCATCTTGTTAAGTGTTTGGTGTGCGGTGCTGAAACAAATTTTAATTTGGAATTAAACTAACTAATTAAAAATAAAGACAATATTTTTTTCATACAAAAAAATTGCTCGTTCATTTTTTTTCCACTTTGGATTTTGAATTTTTATCTCTCTTTCACAAATTAAATTCTTATGACTATCTATTTCTTACAATATTGGAAATCGACTGGAAAAATGGTGACCAACACATTGACAAATTATAAAATTTTATTCCAGTGAACCTTCTTATTATAGATATTCTTTGGAAAAAGTGTCTACTGCGCAAGTCCTTAAATGCTTGTCTATTATAATTATATAGATAAAGTGGAAAGAGTAATGTTTTACGAGTATTTTGATCTATTTTATCAATTTTCTGATTGTATAGCGTTAATTAATTAAAATGTGAAAAACTATTACCATTTCAATTTTAGTTTCATTTATTTTATTTAATATAAAAGTATACTCAATGAATTTTATATATCAATAATGAAAGTAAAATTAATTTAAACGTCCATGTCTTGAGCAAAAATCTTATCTGAAATACTCTGATTGGTAATCAGATTGGCATTACAATAATTTCTGACAATCTTGTTTTTTTGTGCAACAGAACAATTTGACTATTGAGCTTAACATTGAAATAATTATAATTTTTCGATTATATCACTGTCGATATTATATTATTATAATGAAATACAAGCTTGTATTTATCTAGCTATTTCCATATGAGATGTAATGTAACGCAAGTAGGTAAAACAGAAGCTTTTTGCACCATATCACCTTTCATATGTATTTTTTAGCATATTCCCTTTCATTGCATTGAAGGTTCAAATCATAAAATATAATTTTCTAAGTTAATAAATATCAAAATTAAAAATTCGTATTCTACTATTGTGTTAACGTAATGTACGTTCATTTATTTATTTTTTTTATTAGACAAGTAAATATTTTATTTTTCTAATTGATTCCATAGTTTTAGCTTTTTATTGGCAATGCGTTTCAAAATTTCATATAATTCATATGTTACAAACAAACTAAATATGTACTACATTTACAACATTTCAAAAACATGAATATTTATTTTATAAAATAATTTCAACAACTAGCTATTTTTAATGTGAATTTTCTAAAGTTTAAATTAACAAAACATTGTTATTTTTAATCAAATTACATTTTGATTTTATTTTATTTTACTCAAAACTTTTATTATTAAATTTAAATAAAATACATTGGCCCAGTACTAGTTTCGGACATTAACAAAAGCAAATAAAATTAAAAGGAAGAGTAGTATACTGAAAAAAGATGTACAAAATGTTTGTATTTTTGAATAGGATACAGATTTTCATTGTATATTGATATTCTAATTATTTGAAATGGTCATTGGATGGATATACATATGTATGTGTGTACATAGTCTTTTCCATTGTACATATTTAAATTATTTTGGTATTATTAAAAATATAAAATTTTTTAAAATATTCGAAAGTCAATGCGTATTAAATTTTTATCAGATGTATTTACATTACACACAGTCAATTTAAGGTTTCAACGGATTTATAAATGCTAATTTCAATGATTATATTGAATTACATTTGCGAGTAAGCGTTCGCCAGGATTCGGTTTGAAATCCTCGTTTATACATTTTATATATATTGCAGATATTCTTACTCAGATTTCGAATTAGACCTATATATTTTATTTTATAGTAAAAAAAAATAAGAACAACTACACTTAACGACACCACCCTGTAAATATAGGATGTGAACTTCTTCGACAGAAAATTGTGATATTCGAAACTAAAAACATAAAAATATCCTGAATTTAAATTGTTTGCTGTTAATACTGTAACTTTGGATGAAGATTTGGAATTGTGTGATGAAAGACTTCGAAGTTAGTGATAGTTCTTTAGTGTTGATGCCAAGTACAAAATACTGAAAAAGTCTGCAAGTAGGTAGTATAAACGAAATGCGCTTATCTGTATGATAAGCATATATATTTAGTATATCTAATGTTATTAGTTTTTTTTCAGTTCCCATGTAACAATTTTATTGCAATAAGACTCTTACGCACTCTTACAACACTATTATAGAAGTATTAGTGTTAATTTGAGTGCTCCGTAATTGTTGCGAAACGTTATAAATACGTTATAGCACTAGTTCCGGGGCAATTACTGTAATATTGTAATATTGTTATAGGATTAGCATGCATATGTATTAGTGTATATGTTTTTGTTTTGAAATGAAATTCAGTAGAAATAATTTATGTTATGCGAGATTGAGATAGGTATTATTTTTGATTTTAAATAATAATTTTATGGTGTTTATATTTATTTCATTAGAAACGAAGATAGATATTAATTACATATTATTATATTTGTATGTAAATGATTTATAATATAAAAGATGTCTTACTAATAAATAATATATTTTCCGGTTAAGAATAATTGTTTTAATATTTATAATTATTGAAAATTAGTATACGAAAAAATACATTGTATACAATGTTTAAATAAATAAAAGAAAATATATTTTTAAATTGCATCTGTAAAATTTTAAATAATGTACATTAATTACTGCATAACATCAATTTTGATGTTTAAATAATTATTCTTTTAAAGAATGCATAATAAAGCTTTTCAGTTTTTGTTTATTTAAAAAAGAATTTTTTTTTACCATGTTTGTAGAAAATAATGTCCATCGCAAAATATTTATTCTCAATATTAATTCAAAAGTACTATCGTAAGTTTATTAGTAACATTATAGGAATACAGTAAAATAATAACACTACTATAACTGCTATTCTAGTAATTCTATTCTTATAACAACTTACTGAAAATCACATTATAACAACTCCCGCAAATACTATAAGTTATTCTTATAGTAATTTTACTCCCATTATTGCCATAAAAACATCATTAAAACAACTTTAGTGTTAATCGAAAGTCATATAGGAGTCTTATAGCACTAATTTTGTTTATATAACAATAACATGTTAAGTGGGTTATTACTAGTCATAGGAAAATTAAATTATTTCTAAGAACAATCAGAGGTCATTTGGTTTCACATTTTGAACATCGATGCAGAATTTTTCAAAATAAATTTCTGTAAGTACAATAATTTCAATTGCATAACTTTTATTTTATATAATATTTTACATTAAAATTTTTTCAACTTTATAGTTTTAACATTAATATTTTTTTTTTATAATTATTTTTTATTTCAAATAAAATTAATTATTTATTAAGTTATTATTCATTTCTTTGTAGGCTGATTTTATAACTTATTTTACAAATTCTGTCGTTCATTTGCAAAAAAACACAAACATAAATTTAAATTAAAAACTAAATGATTATACGTACATAAGTATAAGTACAATATCATGTTTTGTATGCCAGAAATTTCTATCGAATTTCAAAATAGCATCAAAGTCATATTATTTAGCTGTGATAATATAAATTTGGTTTAAAATTTTATTGAATCATACATAAAATCAAATAGTGTGTTATATAATAATATGTATTAAATATGAGTGTAGGTTTAAATATTGATTGATTTATTGATGATTGATTATATACTTCAAGAATATAAGATTTAAATCTGTAGTGAAATTATTTAATAATTTTGGAAATATTAAAATTTATGTGAATATTGAAATCAATATTGTAAACAAACCAAGAACGCTTATATTGTATTAAAATTGAATATAGAAAATGATTTTTCATATATTATGTAAGTATAAAATTAGACCTGATTTAATGTACAACTTTGAAACTCAGACTAATGTTACAATATTCAGAGTATAAATGTACATAATCGACTTGAAAATATTGCTTGTATTTATTTTTTATTTAATTTTAACATAATAATTGTCTCTTTTTGAAAATTTACAACAGAATTATTCAGTGAACTTACACGAGCCTTCTTTTACATCCAATGCGCTTTTGTTTGGTTTGAGAGGTAATGAAAAAACAATTTAAATTTAAGAGTTTTTACAATACCTCTCAATCCTTCTTACTATGAAGATGATTCGTGTAAAATATGGTAAATAATAATTTTATTTTATTTCGGTTTTGTTCAATTTTATGTACATACATACATTAAAAAATATATGTAGTTTTATCATATTAAGTCAAAATAATAAAAAAAATATATTGTTTTTTTTTTTTATATAATTATAATAATGAAATATTAAGTCTAATATCACATTGAGTTTAATTTTTTTTTTTTTGTTTATTTTTTTTTAATCAATTATTTTATTTATTTATTTTATTATTTTTTATTAACTTAAATATTATTATTGATACTATCGTTATTCCCACCACCATCAATAGATGATATTGTAGAATCATTTTGTAAAATTTCAAAATCACATAATAATGAAAAATGATCAGATGGATAACGAAAGCTTGGTGTGCGATTTTTTCCAATTTCTTCACTTTCTGGAAAAAGAAGACAATTCCGAACCTAAAAAAAATTGAAATTGAATTAAATTTTTTAGATTATTGAAAAATATGTAGATATGTACATGAATATGTACTTAATATATAAAAATGTTATTCTTATTAAAAAAATCAAAATTTCAAAAATAAATAGAGAAAATTTGGAAATAACATTAAAAAAAAAACAGGGAGTTGAAGTTAGAAGATTTTAAAAATATTTAATATACCGGGTCGGGTGTTCCAGAGCATGCGTATCCGCTTTTTTTATTTTTAGACTTAGATTTTGAATTAAAATCCTCTTTCCATTTGAAAATCTCGATTTCGTCGAATTTCGACGAATTTTGGATTTAAAAAATCAATTTCCGGTACTTCCCGGAAGTTGAAAATATCACCAATCAATAGAAAATTCTATTTAGTTCATAAATAGAGATAACCTTGATTTAGTTAATAATCATAATTTTTTTTAATGTTAAAATAACGGCTTCTTCGCCCCTCTTAAAAGCTGATACGCATGCTCTAGACCAACCGGAATATTAAACATTTTTCTATACTTCAACTCAGACCGTTTTTTGTTTACAAAATTGAATAAAATGAATAAAATTATAGAAGACAGATGGATATGCCATTGAAAATGAGGATTACATATAAAATTTACTCTTTTGGAGAAATATATACTTTGGGAGTATTAATAAAGAAAATAAAAATGAACAATGGTATCATATCGTAATCTATGACATATAGGTTAATAATTAAAGTAAGATATTATTTTACTAATAATTTTATTTGATTGTAAATATTAATTTTATTTATTTAATTTGTCTATTTAAACTATAAGTGGAAATATTTTAATATCTTTATCGATGTCAGTTATTATATGGACTCTTTAAGATGCCTTCTAATTATCGTATAATAATCGAAATTGATAAAAATATTTAATAAAATTTAGTAAAATAGACCTAGAATATTTTATATTATCAATTTTAATATAAATGTACACTCAGAGAAAAATATATTATTAAATGTTTAATATTACAGTTATTGATTCGATAGCACTAGATTTTCACTATAAAAACAATAGTTTTCTATTTAAAACAATGTGTTTTGTAGTTTTGATTTAATAATATACATATATCTATATTATTAGCTGTATTCTTTTCATACGGTTCAAGATTTAGGTTTTATTAAATTCAGAAGAACGATGTAGGTTAATAATATGAATAATTTTTTTTAAGTTGGCAAACCTGTTAATTGAATTATCAAAAATTTGTATTGAAAACTACGTTAGCGCCACTCGTGATAAATATAGTTACTAAATATTTGAGACCTATATAAAAACCAGATAAATATCTGGGTTTTGTTTTGAGTTGTTATTGTATTTTCATATTAGACGATTGATCTAGACCTTGAACCGGATGAAAAGAACACAGCTATTGTTATATTAATAGTAGATAGCATTAATGTAATTAGAAACATTATAATTTTTAAACGGTTCTACTTATTGTATTTATTATTATACTATTATTTTAATATTACAAAACAATAGTTATTTTTCAATAAATCAATACTATTAAAATAAAAGTATGTATACTATTAGATTAATAATATTAATACTATTAAATTATAATGTGATAGATTATATTATTTATAGGGCATTACTATTAAAATAATAGTATGTACATTATTAGATAAATTAAATTAATATTATTAAATTAATGCACTATTAAATTATAATGTGTGGATTATATTATTATTGGACATTACTAATAAAATAATAATAGTACATTTCAGCTATTGATTTAATAAAATACAAATTGTTATTTTAAAACAGGGATATACAGCTAATTTTTAATTGAAAGATAGGATATACAGCGTGAATTGACGAATTTTAACAGTATTTAAAATATAATTGAATTAATAGGAAACAATTTTAATTTTATAGGATTTTTCTCTGAATATAGTGAGAAAATAAATAGAACAATATCGAACTATTTAATTATATCTGATTTTGGCAATACTATAGTAGTGTAGTGTGTAATCAACACTAGTTGCAAATATCAATAATACAGTATTCAATTAACTGATAAAAGAAGTAAATTTTAATAATATATATTTGAAATTCAATGAAAGAAAATCATTTTAAGTTACTTAACTAAAAACAAAAATTAATACAATTATTAATATAATTTAATCAAAAAATGTAGTTATGTATATTTAATAAATAAAATGCTTACTCGAAAATAATTTTTTGAATAAAATACATAATCAATAGTATGACAAACTTCTCCTTCTTCACGAATTTTCCAAGTAGTATATGCTGGTTCACTTTTAGCCATTATTTCAGCCAAATTATATTTATCTCTAAATTCTTCATTTCTATTCATATTATCAATATAATTTATTTTAAAATTATTATCATCTTCTATTTGTTTATTAATTTCAGCATATGCACTTGATAATTCTAATTCTCTATTATTTAACACTGTACTATAAACTGGTTCAATTGGTTCAGCATTAAAATCACCACAAATTAATATTGGTCTATTGCCGCTAACATCATTAACAAATTGTAATAAATCTTTTCCTTGTTCATTACGCAATTTTGATAATAAAGTTCCGTTACGTGCTTTCAAATGTGTTGTACAAACAGTTAATTCCTGATTAGTATCTTTTAATTTTAAATTTAGTATAATTGCAACTTGATTACTTTGAACACGCCATACTTCTAATATTCTTGTATAAAAATTTAACATATCAAATTTATTATTTTTATAAAATATTGCGCATCCATCTGGGCCATTATTTTCTTCGATATATAAACATGGTGAATCAGGTTTTGGAAAAAAAATACCACTATAATTTAATGATCCAAGAATTCTTTCCAAAAATTTGAAATGATCAACTTCCTAAAATTATTTTTTTATATTAAATTTTAACAAAATATGAAAATTTTAGATAAATTAAAGTCCAAAAATTTTTAAATTTACTTGTAAGCATATAATATCCGGATCATTTTGAAGAATTTCTTCAATTATAAGAAATTTACGATTTTCCCAAGTTAATGCCTCATCTGGGCAACAAATGAAATTATCATTTTTCTGACCAAGACCTATTTTCAAAAAGATATATTGTATATTATATACATATTATGTATTTATATAGATGTATTTTTTTTTTTTAAATTTTGTTATACTTAATTCTATCTATATGTACATACTTTGAGATAAAATATTCCATTGAAATACACGTATTAAATTTGATGGAAAATTCAATGTATTGCTGCATGCTCCTAAAATATATATATATATATTTTTAAATTATTAATTTCTTTTATAATAACAAATAACTGTTTATTTGTAATTTTATTACCAATTGAATTAGTTAAATTTAAACTATGAAATCTTTCAGGCAATTCATTTGAATAATTGTTTCCATTATTTAAAGTTGGATTTAAAAATCGTCTTTGAAGCAACTGTGGATGATTTTCACCTCTTATAGTCTTACAATATTTAATTAAATCCACATAATTTAATCCATTTGGTATAGTCAAATGATCATCTTGTGTATCAGAATTATTAATCTTTTGTGCTGAAGTGAACGAACCCATTCTAAAATAAATAAAAATAATATAAAAGTGAAAATTGGATTATTTGTATATATAGAAAATTATGCAAGTTAAAAGTAAAATAAAAAAAAAGTTTAAAATTATCGTTTTTTCGTTATTTAAATCTGGCAACCTTGTCAAAAACATTTTTTGTAATAAAGATTTTTGATCATTTTTGCTTGATATTTTGTTAATTTCAATATCGTCCTTTTCCATTATAAATTTTTTATACAGAATTATTTCTGAAGATTTATTTTTTTTAAATTGGATCTTGTTTACTGTTAAAGACTTCTTTCGAGAATGAGCAGAAAATTGTATTTTTCAAGAAAATGGAGATTTAAATGTTTTCGCTTAAATGTTACGAATAATTTAAAAATTTGTTTGTTTTTTGGAATTTAAACAGATTTGTATACAAAAAAAAAAAAAAAAAAATTAGCTCATGTAAGATCAAAGGTAAAATAAGCTCTTGTAAGTAAACAAATTAAACAAATGAATGTAAATAGCATTGTAATAGTTGGTATAATAACATATTTTTTGCATAATTAAGGTTATAGATTAATAGTTATTCATAATTTTTTTTTTTTTTAAATATTGAATAATATTTCATATTTCAAAGATTTTATTTAAGAGGTTATGACATTATTTTATGAGTTCTACAAATTCCAATTGTTTAAATAAAAGTAAACAAATTTATAAATACTCTACAATAATGTATATTGTTAATTTGATGTTATGAATTTTAGTAAAAAATTAAAATTAAATTTTGAACATAAAAAAAGATAGAGGTAAATAAAAAAAAATTTTTTTTGGTAGAATCTTCTTCTCCAATTATTTGGCAAATCACAAACTTAGATGAAAATCTGTATTACAATTTTTTACCAAAATTGTGTTGACCAAAATTACCATTACTAATTGTTTGATATGCAATATTTAAAAAAAAATATACATATATTGGAAATATTTTATATATAGTTACATACCTCTTGCTCTATTTATTATATACTATATAACAAATAGAGCAAGAGGTATACGTAAATAGTAGCATAAGATTTTGGAAGATATTTCAGAATCTGATTGCAATACAATATAAATTACTCGGAACAGTTTTACCATTATGTAGCAATAAAGTACAGAACAATTTGTGAATATGAGAAGAAAACACATATTCAATGTGAAGTAACATAACCTAAGGGTGGTTATGCTGAAGTCCGAAGCGGAATTTCTCGATCGAAAAAATCGGTATGCTGAAGTCCATTCGACTGCAAAGTCTGTACAAAAATCAAAATCAGATCTTTCGGAAGATTTTTTTTTTTTTTTCATATTTATTTCAAACATTTTTCTTTTAAATTTTTTTTTTATTTATTTTGTAAAAAATTTTTAATAGATAATGTATATGACATAATGTATATATACAATATGCATACATAAATTAAAAGTAAAAGTTAAAAGTTATAACTTTCTTAATTACATATGTAGTATGTATATATATACAAATTAAAATAATAGTAATCAAAAATTGTTAAATCAGAGAAAATTTTAAATTCTCTAAAGAATGTAAAATATATATGTACTAGTGGCCCCTGTTGAGTAATTATATTTCAAGTTGAAGTCAAATTTAAAGTTTTTAAAAAAACAATAATTTACCTACTGACATAGACTTCGCACGATATAACAGAAACCACTCGTGTTTAATAAAAAGTTTTGTGGTTAGTAAATTTTATTTAGGACACATAAATACGCGTCCCTCATATACTGCTTCGTTTTCGATATATTCCCTATAGTAAGTGGGATTTAGTGAATAAAATTACTAAAAATAAAAAATTTTGTCATTAAAGAGGTATGTATGTATATACCTACATAATACATAATTTTAATAAAAACTATATTATTACTACAAATAACCAAAATTTAGAAACAGTTACTTTAAAAGGTAAAAATGAAGAATTCAAGTGATTTGTTTTTTTTGTTGTTTTTATATTTTTTATTTTAGATGAATTTGTCTTTTTGTTTTTTTTTGTAATATGTACATAGTGCATAATGTAAATTATAATAACTGATTTGTTTGCTTTTGTTTATTATTTTAATAAGTTCTCACATATGCATAATGTATTTGCTGAATAATAAAATCATATGAGTACAAAATTTTCAACTGTGTGCGCATTTTTGTTTTATATATACATCTTATATATTATATCAGAAGTTCATTACGGAGTAGGAGAATCGAAATAAAATGAAAAGGTGTCTAATGCGCAGGACCTTAAATGCTTGTCAATTATAATTATAGATAGGTACTCTAACTCTACTATGTAAAAATGAATTTGCTAGTCATATGAACAATTCAACTGATTTTTTTTGTTTTTGCTTTTTTATATTTTTTTTTTAAGATGAATTTGTTTTTTTGTTTTTTTTTGGCATATGTAGGTACATAGATTCATTTGCAAGTATATAATGTAAATTATTCGGATAAATAATGACATTTGTAGACTGCGGAATACTTTCGGACTTCAGCATACGAAATGCGGAATGTAATCGGAACTTAAAATTCCGACGAACTTCAGCATAACCACCTAATTATTAGTACATAGACATACACACTGCTGGTTATTTTCAAACAATAGCATAGAGAGAGCAATTTCGTTATTTTCCACCAATTTGTATGGAAAACGTAAAATCTACCGTTCTCAAATCGTTTAGTCTATTTTTAATTAAATATATATTATTTGTTTTTACAAAATGAAATTTGGAGTATTGTCTTCCGAACTTAAAAGAATTATTTTTTAAAATATTAACATTTTCATATATAAGTTTAAATTACATTTAAAGTGACGTACATTCATCCTCATAAACATATTAAATTATACTGAAGCGAAACTGAAAATTATATATGAAACTGAATAGTGTCGACACTTGTACAAACAACGTACAAAACTTACAAAACAAGAATGTAGTTAAAAAAAAAATAATGGCAAAAACAGCTAAACCGGTTGAACAATACCAAAAAAAAATTGGTATGTACCTATGTATTCGAAAAACTACAGTAAAAAACGAGATATACGATTGAACAAAATTAAGCATATTCGCTTAATTTCCGAAGATTTTGTAATGCTACAGCTTTTAATAACCACCAGTGCAATGATATGCGTATAGTTAGAATTTAATCTAATAAAAAAGTTAAAGCTTTTCTAATAAAAATTTCTTAAATAAATAAAATATATTTTATTATTTTTTTTTAATTTACAATACATTAATAATAAATTAAAACATTAATTAGTGAAAAACAATATATAGTTACTAGGACTATACGTATGAACTTAGAAAAATATTTTATTTATATTTATTTGTTATTTAATAATGTTATAATATAAATATTATAAAAAATGTTCATATATTTAATTACAAAGATAGAAAAATTATTATAGTTATTCCGTTATCTTGATGCACATATACTGCATAGCAATACTTGATATTTCAAACGTAGTATCAAATAATAAACTTAGTTAGACAAATGTTACTTTATTATCACAAAGTAAATTCAATTTATTGATTTGATCAAATTCATTTTATTGACAACAATCTATTTGAACTCATATTCAATATTCTATGGGCAAGCTGATAACCTTTTTTTTATGATTATGTGGTTTTCTGGTTAAAAATTAATTTCGTTTGAAAATAGACAATAACGCGAATGCAGATTGTAATCTATATTGATTTGTACGAGCAAAAAATTAATAAATTTATTTATTAAAAAAGCTATTATTTTGTAAGAAATTAACTCTTTATTATGCAATTGTTCTTCGAAATGTGTATGGAATGAACAGTATATATAGGAAATCATATAACCAATAGTGTAAATTTATAATTATTTTAATTAAAAAAATTTTTAAAGCGTAGTAATCATCACCAACAAAAATTTAGTTTTTACATGAGTTATTTGAAGTTTGTTAAATTTACAAACATATTTAATATACATACTTTGATTTTGGAGTTATATTCACCACAATGAATGATATAAGATAAAAATTCAATAAAAAATACACTTTAATTATTTTTTCTAATACCAGAAACTGTTATAAATCAGATTTAAAATTCAAAAATGAACAACTTTATATATTTGAGGGGATATAATATTCCCTGGTTTTGCATATAGTTATATAATTGTAATAATAGATGGTGCAAGTAGTGAATGGTAGTAGTATAGTCACCGCATGAGTCACACTCATATTGAGTTCTATATCGTTCTAAAAGTTTTGAAATATTTTGCATAAACGCCAACATTCAGATAATAATGTATACATACTCAATATAACATTTTTATTAAGATGAAGATCCAAAATAAATGAGTAATTTAAAAACTAAACTATATTGAAGAAGACTTGGAGGTAACGAAAACTCAAGATATAAAATTTTGATTTCTCAGAATGAGAATATAATCATGAAATTTTAATATTTTGATCCTCTTTTAAGTCAAAAAGACAAAAAATCTAAATTATATTACCAATTTGATTGTCTAGAAGAATTCTATGATTAATTTATGTGAATGAACTTGTTTGTAAAAGAAGTTCGACTTGACTTTTTTTTAAATAAAATTAACTAAAAGTAGAACATAAAAATAATATAATTAACACATTTAGCAAAAGATAGGAAGATTTTTTCAAATATTTATTCTTTTTCAATTAATTATAATGGCAATTAATTCGTTACAAAAGTCTGGCAGTCTCTATTTCTCACAATCATATCAAAAATAACCTATTTATTTAATTATAGAAACGGGCTCAAAACATACATATTATTTTTGTATTTCTTTTATATTTGAAATTACTGATTTTTCTTGTTTTTATTTAATAGGAATTTTTAAATATCCTACATACAATTTTAAAATGTTCTTAATCCAACATATTTTGTCCAGATTGCTTTATTGTCAAAATATACTTTATTCCTTGAATTAATTATTGCATTTCTAAACATTTCATGATAATAATCTGGAACATGTGAATTCTTATAGAGATGATGAGGAAACTCATAAATTTTTGTTTCATTATCTTTCCAGAAAATTTCGTCACACAATGTTGAACAACTTTCTGGAAATAATTCAATTCTCAATTCTCTGGATGATGCTATCATATCTAAATTTCCCACTATCAGAGCAACTCCAGAAAAAGCATTTATAGCTAAAACAAAAATATCTAACATTAATGAAAGTTGATTTGTTTTATCAATTGCTGGAATTTCTGTTAAAATTGTTTGCCATTATCCAATCAGTGGCATTTTGTGGATCACTAAAAGCATAAAATGTTGCTGTTAGATGACGAAATAAATATAAACGATCCTCAGGTCGATTTATGTAAGCTTCTATAATAGAATCTAACCAACTAAGTGGATTTGTTTTTTGATTGTTATAGAGAACAAGATAGCATCGAATTATTGTTGCTATTTTAAGTTTTCCAATTGGGACTTTCCACCAATTTGAAGGTGCGGTTAATCCTTCAATTGAATTAGTTGGCAAAGTTGCAGCAGTTTCCGTATAACGTTCAAAAAGTCTAGATTCAACATCCATAGAATCCATATAACGTTCCACTATTAGAGTAAATATATCTAAAATCTCAGGAATTTCACATTTACTATTGAATACGGATCGTATACTTTCTAACAATTTCTCAAATAAACAACCTTCAACAAATCCATCGAGTTAAGATTCCTTAAAACAATATAAAGTAATTTTTTCAATAAAGTTCTTTAAGATATTTAAACTAACACCTTGAACAAATTCTGGCATTATACTAAATAATAAAAGTAAATTCTCTTCAAAACAATTCGGTTCAAATTCAATTAAAAAGTTTTCAAATAAACGTTTTGCAGTCCCAGAATTATAAAGTTGATTTCAACAACCAACAATTACATAATAAATGAATTGTATGTGAAATATCACATTAAAAAATAAAGAAAAAAAAAAATCAGATCGTAGAGATCCATATTGACAATGAATTTTGTATTCTCTAATGCGAAAGTAGCAAAATGTTTAATGTGATTATCATTTGCCGGTGACATGCAGTCATTTCTGAAGAAAAAAGAGTAGCAGAACAAAACAAACAACGCAATGACAATTGTTCGAGATACAACACGCGTTGGGTGGCGCAGTAGGTAAAGCGCCTGCCTTTCAACCGAAAGGTCCCAGGTTCGATTCCCGATGAAGCAAAACAAAAAAAAAAAAAAAACGCTTTATGGATTTTTTGACCTGGTCCAGTACCCTTTGTCATTGGGATATAATAAATGGCAAAAAATAATTGAGAGTATAATCTGGTAACAAATTAAATAAAAAATGAAACTATTCTATTTAAGAAGGCTTAGTTGCTGACAATAGCAGTAGTTTTCCACATTTAATGAGTTGATAAGCCAGTAATTTGTTAAATAAATATTCGAAATATTGTAGATTGTAGTGTAAAATTGCAGTACCGTACTTAATTAAGCACGAAAAGGTGATTCTACCTAAGTTACTGTAGAGTGTAAAAAAAAAACAAAAAAAAAAAAAACAGAGAAATCAACATTTTTAGGATTTTAATTTAAAGCCGATTTCAAAACAATCAGTTAAAGCGACATTTAAATCCTTAAAAGTTTTTTCTTCCATATCAACTTTGACAATTTAAAGCAATTTGAATGTAATTCGAGTATGTACCACTCGAGTGTGTACCATATGTACCATGTATTGCAATCGACATATCTACATATATCGAGTATGCACCACTCTATTGCAAACAAGTTGGTCCACCATTATTATTTCATCACAATAAAAAATGTTGTGTACAGGTAATTTCTATCTATAAAAAAAAAATGATTTTATATTGAATCTACTGAGATTTTATGGTAAAAATGAAAAAAAAACTGAAACGGATTTAAAATAAAAATACGCTATTGGGTAACTTTTTTGCAATAGAGTAGTATTATAATAATAATCATATATGAACGATTTCATATACGCTTTAAGATGTTAGACATTGATAATGGGGCATATATTTTAGTTGGGTCAGATATTTGTACTGTATCTTTAACAATCTACAGATTAAATATTGTGATGATAAAAGTTTTTTTGTATTTTATTTTTAAACATTTTTTTTAATTAAATATAAAGACACAAACAAACACCAATATTATTATTTTGTATTAAATAAATGTGAAAATTTAATGAAAATTTATGATCAAAATTTGCAATTTGAAATATTTTAAATAGAAATAAAATGTTAAATTTAAAAAAATTTGTAAATTTTGTTATATTAACACAATCTCAAAATATTATGTAAAAAAAAAATGAAACATTATTATTTTAAAATATTTAAAAAAAATTGTTTTGCTTTTTGTTTTTATATTTCGTTTTTGATTTAACTTTACTTAAAAATTAGTAATTATGAATGATTTTGATTTATTTGTTATTTTTTACCTTGGAATTGGAATTGCAACTCTGCGTCGACTATGAGTTTGTATTGTTCTGAAAGCGACAACAAGTCTCGATGTTTTAAGTAAATATTCCATTTTTGTAATATAATTACAATAAAAAAAGAACATTAAAATATTTAAGCTCGTTATATATATTATTAGATACACTAACTACACAGTGTGTGTGTATATTTATGAAAATAATTAGTGATAAAAATTAATTTTATTGTTATATACATTTAAATATATATTATAGTTAATTATATATGCACTATTATGTAATATCGACAGTTAAAATTTTACTTAAAAATACAAAAAATAATACAAAAAATAATAAATTTTCTGTTTATGTACGATGTGTGTGTAACAAAAATAATATTACATAACCTCAATTTTTATTAATTTATGACGACGACTTAAATTCTCACTAAAGAATATCGTTTTAAATAAAATCATTATATTAAAAATACGATTACACCGTTCATGATCCTAAAAATAAAAAAGTTAAGAATTTAATATAATTTAATATAAAAAAAAAAATGATGAAATATTAAAGGACATTTACTAACGTGAATATTGTAATATAATAATAAATAATAAATAATTTATGTATATAATTTACGGATTAAATTTCAGATTGATATTTTAAAATTTTGTTTTAATTTTAATTGTGTTTATTAAAATTTGTTGTAATTCCAAATTTTGTCATGAAATACTGAGCACACGAACTAATATTTATCTCGACTCGACTGTTCAAAAAATTAAAATTTTAATCTATAAAAACTATTTGGATTACTGACACAAAAAACTGTCAAAAGTTTGATTGAATATTTAAAACTAGTCACAGACAGACTATTGGTTATTATTATAGTATTTAATAATAATAAGTAATAACCACTAATTTAAAGCATTTTTCAATAGTTCATAAACATATAAACATGAAGAACTTAACTTCTTATAATAATAACCACTAGTCTGTCTATGACTAGTTTTATTATTTTAAATATTCAATCAAAGTTTTGACAGTTTTTTGTGTTATATTTTGTTAGGTTTAAATATACTAAGTTTATTTTAATTCAATTACAACGTCATCATTAAACAACAATTATATTAATCCAAATTCTAAAAAAATTGAATTTAATCCGAAAATTGTTTATAATAATATCTATTATTTATTAAAAATAATTAAATTTTAATTAATTGATTTAAGTTAATTTGCACTTGAAAATTATAAATTTAAATTTTTTTTATATGTATGCACTATTAATAATATTAATATAGATGTTTTTTTTTATTTTATTTTTATATTTTTATATATTTAATAGTATTATCAGGTATTATCAATATTAAACATGATTCATATAGGTGGAATTCGATGTTTTTTTTTTCTATTTCAAAAATATATCGTATTAAAAGTTGACTATTTCGTAATTTTATTTTTTAAGTAAATTATTAACACTTTTTAAAAAGTTGACTTAATACATAGATGGTCTTGTGTACTGCCATTAAAGTGACTTCAACAATTAAAATAATTTCAATTTTATTTATTATACAAAATTAAATATAGCTTTTAAAATATTTAACTTACAGTTAATAATATGCAAACGATTTGTAATTCTTTAGATTACTTTAATAGCTGGTAATATTGCAGAACTTATTAGATAACAAAAAATATACGAATAAAATTTAAATATATTTTATAGAATATGCTGTAGGCTCTAGGCGAAACATTATTAAAATTAAATAAATATTAAAACTCTAGGTATGCTTCACAAAATTTTAATAAATATCTGAATCGATTTCGGTTATTACACCTTCATCACCAGAGAACTGATGGTATAATAACCGGAATCGATTAAGATATTTAATAAAATTTGTGAAACATACCTATATAGAGTTTTAATATTTATTTAATAATAAAATTAAAGTTTAAAAATTAATAAATTAAATTCCCACTTGTTTATGGTTTTACATTTTTAAATTTTTAATAAATATCCAATTTCTTCATAAAAAACAAAAAAAAAAAAATAGGTAATCCTTTTTACATGTATGTGCAATACCTACTGATGAGGCTCAGTAGTGTTGAAAGAACGAAATACTCCTTCAAATAAAAAGTGTTATAATCTTTACGAACATAAAATGGTTAAAATTGAATATCCTTTTTATATTTTATTAGCTAATTATGTCAAAACCTATTCACCACACCTTACAAATAGTTAACACATAATACACTATACTACATACCATATATCCATTTATATTCCATATACTCAATTTTTGTGATAAAACATTTTATAATATAATTTTCAGTCGAATTAAATTACAATAGAAAATTAATATAAGAAAATTAAACATATTAATAACTTAAGTAAATAACTCTTTAAGTTAAAAGCGAATTGAATTAACAATAATGTTTGTACATTAGCAGTTTATATTTTGTTAACATTAAAAATACTATATAAATACTACTTTGTATTTTTTAACAAATATTTACAAATATTTCATTTTTGTTTGTATATTTTATTGATATTTTGTAATATAGATTAATTTCACCACTCTATGAAATAAGGCCTTATGAAATAAGTTCCAGATTGATATGAAAATAACAACTTCAAATTAGCATTATATTTTTTTTATTATTTATTTATTTATTTATTTATCCAGAAATTGTACAATTAATTATTTAAAACTATTTACTTAGATATAAGTAGATATATAACTATTTTTATTACAAATACAAAATGTTATATCGGGTTCTATTTTGGGCCTTAATACAGTATTTCGCGCTAAACCGATAATTTTAGAATAAATTTCAATATTAAGTATAAATTTTATAAGTAGTTAATATATCGTATATATTCTGTGGCATCTATAATTATAATTGACAAGCATTTAAGGACCTGCGCAGTAGACACCTCTTCATTTTATTTCGCTTCTATTTAATGAACTCCTAATATATAAATAAGTAGTATATAAAACAATAATGCGCACACAGTTGAAAAATTTTAACTCATATGGTTTTATTATTCCGCAAATACATTATGCATATATGAGTTCTTATTGAAATAAAAAACAAAACCAAACAAGTCAATTATTATTATTAGTTACATACAATGAAATTTTAAATTTGGCTTCAACTTGAATTATAATTACTCAACAGGGGCCCCTAGTTACTATATAACCGTTTAAATTTAAATTTAAAACTTTCCAGTATGACCATTTCAAAATTTATCTGTGATAAATTATGGTAATACATAATAAGTCGGGTGTATGATATTCGTAACATTAATTTTTATTGAATTTAAAGTTTTAATATAATATTTGGTAGAATAAAATTCATATCATTAAAATTATAGTTATAAAATAAAAATAAGCTGCTATAATTTAGGAGCAAGATGAAATTGGAAGCTTGTAGGTAAGATAAAAATATACAAAATAGATTTGGATTCAATCGCAAATTTTAGAAAATTACTACTGCTGAATAACATTTAATATACCCGTTAAACTTAATAATAATCTGTTATATTTTTCTAACGAATATTTCGCATATAAACGTAATACACAATTTAGCTGAGTTAGGCAAATAAATTAATGAGATTTTGCCTCAACTTTAAAAATTCATAAAGCCTATCTCATTTTTCGATTATGTCGACTCAAGCGATTCGATTGTATATTATTGTTATAATCATATAATTTTTATTTTTATTAGTTTTTTTCAAGTCTTGACTTAATTTATATCACAATGAAGCCATAACATGTTCTATTTTAGATAAGTAGCAATAAACGCTGCTATCTACCTAACTATCAATTTATAAGTTTTCGTAAAAATTATAATCAAAATCTATAATTATAATTGACAAGCATTTAAGGACCTGCGCAGCAAACACCTTTTCATTTTATCTCGGTTCTCCTTAATAAACTCTTAATATATACATAAGTTGTATATACAACAGAAATGCGCATACGGGTTGACAAAATTTCAGTTTGGTTTTATAATATTCAAACTTTTAAATAAAATATATCCATTTTGTGTCATTCAACATCTTATTATTTGTATACATAATTCGAGGAAATTATATTATTCTATTAATTTTTTTAAGTAACTGTCTCAAATTATTGATTTCTATATTTTGGGCATTTCTAGTAATCATATAGGTGTGGTTAAAAATATGTATAATACCTCTTTAATTACAAAAATATTTTAATGACACTGTCTATAGGGAATATATCGAAAACGAATCAGTATATGAGGGAGGTGCATTTATGTATCCAAAAGAAAACTTACTAACCACAAAACTTTTTATTAAACACCAGATGGCTTCTGCTATATCGTGAGTAGTCTATGTCAGTACGTAAATTACTGTTTTTTTAAAAACTTTTAATTTGGCTTCAACTTGAATTAAAATTATTCAACAGGGGCCCCTAGTTATGATTTAATTTCATTATGTTAAATGCTAATAAATGGTTGAGTATATTATATTCACAATGAAATTTCATAATATTATGCATTAACACATTTTATTATTATCAATCGACATCAAAGCCACATCAATATCCAGCTCGAAAAGTATCGATACATATTAAGCACCAGATTTCTAAGATTAAATTCGGTAAAGCCAAAATCCATTCAGTATAATATACTGTAAAGGACAGTAATAACAAAATACTCCAAAATAGAATAATCTGAAGACTCGTAGAGTGATTATTTTTATATAGAGTTTAAAAGGTAGAAAAGGTTTTAGGTGAATACAGGCCTTAAAAATGGAATTAAACATAATTTCGAAAAATTGTTTACGATATTGTCCATTAATACCGTCCATTAATGATACGGTATTAATGTCATAATATACTATTTAAAAAATTATACAGTTTTGGAATCAGAGGATTGCACACAATTTGTACAAATCAAAGATATTCAAAGTAACAAAGAAAGTATAAATTATGGGGCACTACAAGGCAGCATTATTGGACCTCTCTTATTCACGCTATATATGGAGAGTCTTCAAGAAATTAATTTAGATGCTGAAATATTTTTATTTGCAGATGATATATGCATAGTATTTGAAGATATAAACTATGTATTATTACAAAACAAAATTAATACGGAGATTAAAAAGATACAAAAATGGATGCAAACACATAAACTAACTATTAATACAATGAAAAGTAAATATATTATAATTGGTAGTAATACACCCGAATTCAACGTCTTTCTTTTTCAATGATAAGTTAGAAAAAGTAGGAAAATATAAGTACCTTGGTATATGGATTGATGAAAGTTTGAAATGGAATACACATATAGAAGTACTAAGTGGAAAATTGTCATCAACTGCAGGAATATTTTATAAAATTTCTAAACTCTTACACAGTGAAATCAAACAGTCTGTTTATTATGCTTTATTTCATAGTCATCTTAGTTACGGTGTTAAACTGTGGGGTACTAATTCAAAAAATTATATTGAAAATATTGAAGTAATACAAAACGAAGCTATAAAAAATTTACATAATTATAAATGGAGAGAAAGAACAGATTTCATACACAAAGAATATATAAACTTCTAGAAGTCAGGGACTTTATTGAAATGAAACTAATTATGCATATAAATGATATTGCTAATTATAATATCCATACAATGTCTACTCTTACGCAGAGGAAGGATATACATAGTGCCAACACCAGAAGTAAACATCTTTTCCATTTGAATAAATTAAGAACTTTACAATTTGAATCTTCCACAACTCTATACACTGGTACCAAGTTATAAAATAAACTAGATATACAATTAAAACAAGAAAATTCAACAAATTTAAAAAAAAAATTAATAGAATCATTTATAAATAGCTATAGTAATCTTCAATATTTAATTTTTCAATAATACATTTTTTTTTATTCTAAATGTATAGGAATAGACTTAAGACATAGCAATTATTGTACAAAATTTTTCTTCTTCGCTTTTCATTTTTTATTCTTTCACTAAACAAATTTCAATTTCCGTAAATGTTTTGCAATTTTTTCATTATGCCTGTTACATTCATTTTTATTAAATTTTTATTTTTATAGTTTTATAATTATATATTTTTTGTAACTATATTTTTATAATTTTAATTATCTTATTGTTATATTAAAAACCTAAATGTAAACTTATATAGTCTGTAATGAGATAACTCTCTTTAGACATGGTTTTTGAAATAAATAAATAAATTGTCGTTGTCTGTTTTTGGCATTACTGTCGTCTGAAAAAATTGGAAATAATTCACTGAAATATTTTAATGAAAATGAAAAAAACATTTCTTTAATGCCAGACCGGTAAATGTTACGACGGGAATAATTAGCTAATTTTATTTTATTTTTTGTAGATAGATTAGAATTCTATATTTGCTACTTGAACCGCATGAATCAATTATTACAATAACATTCTTAAACCCACTAAAATTACCCTTTAATTTCCATTCATAACCATTCCATGAAAGATTGTGCCTATTGATTTGATTGAAATGAGGAAAGCATGGAATAAAAACCTTGAAAAGAAAAGAAAAGTATAGGAGAGTACTACACTAATGCATGTATCAATATATTCATCTATAGATATAATTTTTAATCAATTATAAAGATAAAAGCTAACAGTACACTGTAATAATCAACATACATATGTACATGTGAATAAAATATTTTTTTTTCCTTGTCCCGTAAAAGAAATCTCAATTTTTTTTTATAAAAAACGAAAAAAAGCAACATAAAAAAAATTAATATATTTTTTTTTTTTTAAATTTAATTTAACAGGTAGGTAAGGTGTATCTCTCTTTTGAATTTATCAAGACAATAAACTTAATACACATATAAACCACATAAAAGACTGGATTGAAAACCGGAAGTAATTTTATTAAATAAATGTTCACATATTCGATTAAAAATAAATAATTTAAAATTTATAAACAATAATAATACTAAATAATATGCATACATAGTACTTAACTATATACATAAATGTAATGTGCATGTGTGTATGTAAGTTATATACAATTTCCTAAAGAAATTGTGAATATAAGAATAGTAAGTATTGTATAACATTTGGTTTCCTCTTAAATTCAAATTCATAACTATAATACAAAACAAAAGATTAATAAAATTCGGATGTAAATACTAAACTAAAAAAATAAAACTTTTAAATAAATTTTGTACAAAATTTAAACACTTCCAGTTCATGTTTAATATTTTGTTTGTATTGGTTTTTTTTTTATCTTACAGCTCAATTTGAATATTTAACGTATAAAAATTTAAAGCAAAAAACGGAAATTGATAAATTCATTGCCAAATAAATCAGATTAACAAAATAATGTTTCAAAGCAATTTTCTGACAATATGTCACACACACTGTACAAAACCTAAGCTCAATTTAATTATTTTATAATTGACCTTTAAAAAACAATATTTGAATCAATTAAAAAATATAATAATGAGTCTATTAAAAAATAATATTTTTAGGTTTTATTATTAAATCAATGTATGTATATATATACTAAAGAAGAGGATCCTTGAGGAGGTTTTCCAATTCACGAAGCTGAATTTGGTTTAATGAAAAGATTGGGGGAAATTCTAAGTATTAATTCTGAAACTTTTTTTGTCCAAAAGTGTTCTGATCTGTGTTCATTAGATTGTGCGAAACAGTTCTAAATTGATCTTTTTTGTTTTGAATTTTTTTGAGAATAGTTTTGGACAACTTTTTTTATTGTAGTTTTTTCTTTAAATTTTGACAGTTAAACAAAGAAATTTGAGGGTAAACAAAAATTAGAACAAAAACGTTAAAAAAAGATGACAAAACGGTGTTTAGTAGATTTTTCCGTTTTAAGTGGTTCTAAAGTGTTTAACAGTTAGCTGTCATTGTCCAAAACTGTTCTATCCGATTCTGTTGTAAATCTACTGAACAAAACTATGAAATTACATATTGCACAAACATTTTTCTCTTGTCAGTTATCTTTTCTTGGAGCCTTGTTTTTTTAGAGATAGATTTATTTCAGTTTTTAAAATCGTTGAGGGTGTGAAGGACATATGCAAGCTATTATCAAAGTAAATTGCTCCATTTTTATTGTAGTTATAATATCTATTTATTTTGAATTTGCAACAAAATTAATTTGAAATTGTAAAGAAAATTAAAACCAATAAAACTAAGTTTTAAAATGCATGCTCATAAACGTGAATAACTTATTATATTGTAGTGTGACCGTAATGAACCAAAATGATATGATTTAAGTCAGCCATGTATAATACAATTGTCACGTCATACTGTGTTTATGAACAAGCCTTGTTTTTTTTCTAATCATTATAGACGAAATTTTTGAAACCGACTGAAATGAATGTTAATGGATAAATATAAATTTTGAATATTATGAAAGTTTTAATATTTAGAAAAACATGAACATCAATTTGTTTTTTAAATACATAATTGGCCAAATTCAAATTAGAAAATAATTTTAATTGTTTTTCATAATTTGCTAATTTCTATGGTGCAGAAACTAAAAAACTTAGATATCTTTTTTCACTGTAAAAATGTTCTAAGAAATTCATTAAACCTAAAACAAATATTTAAAATGAAATATTATATATATAATAATGATTATGTATAAATTACATAATCATTAAAATTTTGATTATGTTCGAAATTTTAGTTCGCTTTAGTTCGAAACTAATTAACTGTTAGGGTGTATTTTTATACTTATTTTTTATTCAAATTTGAATTTTTCATATTCAAGAAATATTTAATATTAAATTTTAATATTAATTTTTTTTTAAAAATAATTGAATTTTTAATATTCATAATTTTAACGATTTCTGTATAATAATTAGTTTGGAAAATCCAATATTATCGTATTGTATAGTCTATGAGGAAATAACTAGCTTATAACTAGACTCTAGAGATGAGAAAAAAAAGTGATTTTACAATCTTTACTGCTAACTATGATTGCTTCTTTCAAATCACAGTTATTTTGTCACAATATTTGTGTTCTCTCTAATTTATCCAAATTCCTGTATGTTTACTTTTTTATTTGCACGCTCTTTACAAATTTTTGAGAAATTTAATAGAATTTTATGTTTATGTCATGTGTTTACCAATTAGAAAAGAATGATTTTCTAGCAAATAATATTAACTGCGATTGTTATTTTTGATTTTTTAAATTACGGGAAAAAATCGCAGTGATAGTGTGATTAAAATCATTTTCATTGCGGTAAATGATTTTTAGGGAGTAAGTGTTAAGTGAGTTTAGTGATTAATATCGATTATTTGATTTATTCAAATAAATTTATGCAATTTGTATCAATTAAAATGTATCCATACAACATCACTTCTGTATTGTTTCTATTTTATTATAAATTTGAATTCTTCAAATGAAAAATCAAAAATTTTGATATTTCATCATTTAAACTGTCATTTCATCATTTAACAGTTGGTCTGTATATTATAAAATATACAGATCAACTGTTAAATTTATACATGCGTGCAAATTTATATAAATTTATATAAATTTATCCAAATTCCTGTATGTTTACTTTTTTATTTGCTCGCTCTTTACAAATTTTTGAGAAATTTAAGAGAATTTTATGTTTAAGTCAGAGGTCTCTCTTAAATAAATTTTTGCAAATGAAATTTCTACTTGCAAAAATTTGTAAAAATTTACTGTCAAATTGTTGTTGTTGTTTTAAATGTCAATAGATATTTTTAATATAAAAAGTAGTATAACTAAAATAAATTAAAAGTTGTATACCTAACCTGAAAACTTATTTATATAACTTTTTACCGACAAAAAGACCAAAACGATGAAAAATTATTCAATTTAATTTTTTTCAACAACATTCAATAATTTTACAAAAAATTTCAGAAATATACTATGATTTAAGTCAGCCATGTATAATACAATTGTCACGTCATACTGTGTTTATTAACCAACCTTGTTTTTTTTCTAACCATTATAGACGAAATTAATTCAAATTTAAAAAAATCTCATAACCTAAAAATCACTTAATTTTTGACAACTTAATTTTTGACATGGAAATTTTGCGTATGCAAAAGAGAACATTTTAACTATTCTCGGAGAATTTTATGATCACGTGATTTTTCCTCTCATTTGCAAATTTTTGCAAATAAAAGTAAACATACAGACCTAGTATTACACCATCATTTTAAATGACAGTCGCGGACTGAAATGATAGTTTTCATGCTACTTAAAGTGTTTGATTTTACAGTTATTTCAATGATGTATTGTATGAATTTTTAAGTATGGTACTAAGATATGAAATGGATATAGGATATATTTATTTAAAAGTATAATCAAAAACCCTCTTAAAGTCATTTCCATTTTTTTGTTTTTTTTTGTTTCTTCCAAGCTTTTATATTTATTTTTAATTACCGCATAATATAAGTGTACATTAAATTTCAGTCTAATATCTAGACTTTAAATATATAATTCGAACTTTATATTATTATTTAAGGTAATAATTTGTCAATATATTGGCATACCTTACAAGATATAAAAGTACATCTCTTGGTGGAACAAAATCAGAATTTGAATCATTTGAATTTATACCACCAAATTCAAGTTCAATTTCAATTTTACGTGCTGCTAAACGTCTTTTAGCTGCTGGTGATGTCATCATTGTTGTTCTAGCTAAAGCTTGTGCTATTGTACATTTTTCCGTTAATCCTTTTTTTTGTATATCAGATTTATTTTCAATACAACTATTTTCATTATTATTTTTCAAATCAAATTGTTGTTTATTTAATTCAAATTGAGATTGTGAATTTGATTGAATTTCGACAATTTCATCTAAATTAACATCTTTCAGAATTTTATCTAAAAATTTTCTTCTTTCTAAATCAAGTTTTGATGGAACTTTCAATAAAGATTTTGAAGGTATAGTATGTGTTTGTTCTTCTTTAGTATTCATTCTTATATCTTCCATATCTTGAATATTTGATGTTATGTTATTACAATCATTATTACATATTTTTTTACATAATTTATTTAAAGATAATGGTTGATTGATGTTTTGATTAGTGTTAATTTCAGTATATTGAATAGAGGATGAATGGATATTATTATTATCAGCAGTTAAAATTGAATTATTTATACTTGAAGATTTTTTTTTATTATAATTTTCATTATTAATCTCTTTATTGTTATAATCAATAATTTCAAAGCTTGTTTCATCAATTTGATTATCTGTAGTTTTAAATTCTTTATCAACTTCATCAATTTCATTAACTTCAAAATACAAAGGCGGTCGTTCAATTTCTTCTGGTAGTAAACCATCTGTACCAAGCTTTTCATATCCTTTTGTTGGTAATGGATAATTTAATAGTAAAGCTGTCACAGGCATTGATTTACCAATGGATGTTCGTCTTTTATGACAATATATTTTATTTTTGTCATACTCTTTAGACAATGAATCCTGATGTGACTGCATATTGTTGATTTTTTTTTTTCAAATAATTTCACAATTTTTTTTTTTTAATTTTAATCAATTATATTTTTATACTTATGTATATTATGTATTTATTACAATAAAAAAATAATTTGAATTATTCAAAAACTTAATGAAATTAAAAACTTTTTTTTTAATTTTTTAATTAAAGTATAATTAATATCATTTTTGTAAATTTAATTTTTTTTTATTTTATTTTTTATTATTTTAAATTTAAATTTAGAAATTTTTATTCTTTTTTGTTTTTAATATCACATCCTTAAATTTATTTCACTATAACAATATACCCTTATAATATTCTGAAGCACTTCTGAATTGTTAAAAAATTTTCATATTTTGTTTTTTTTTGTTTTGTAGTAAAGTAAATTTTAAATTAAATTGTTTAATAAATATTCATTATTATTATTTTCTTTTAGTGTTAATTCCGTTTAGAACATAAAACAAGTAATCTGAGATTATAAAAAAATTCTTTATTTATATTAGTTCAGATCGAGGTAATCAGCATTCTATATATGAAGTAATAATAATTGTCTGAATGGGGACTCGAAATTTATAATAACAAAAAAAAAGAAAAAATTAATAAAAACAAAAGCTTAAGTTTGTGTCATAGTGTAGTTGTGCTATTCACCTGTACCGTTTTTCATTATTTTATATTAACTTATACATTATATGTATATGTATGTACTGCACATATGGGTACATGTACCTCCTATAGTATTATGAATATTTTTTTCATTTTACCTTCTTTTGTTCAGATTAATTATATAGTTGAAATTATTTCGAATCATTCATTCTATAATAATGGTTTATGTTATTTTTCTTATATCCGTATTGCACATTCTCGTACATATATATTGAAAATTTACACGTGATATAGATGGTAAATATATCTTACAATTTATACAAAGTCTGTTGTATGTCGGTATATAAATCGTAAATAATAAATAATGATCAAAAATTATTTTTCTTTTAAGTTTTCCTTTATTTTGCTCTATAATAAGTCTTCTCAATTATGAGATCTGTTGTGAATAAAGGTTAGAAATAATATTTTATCAATGATATCGATTTAAATTCATTTAAAGCGGAAATTTTTAAAGAGAATATGAAAATATTTTTTATTATAAATAATATAAATTTACAGGGGTGTTATTCACACTTTTCAAGCGCACAGGACCAATATATGTAGCTATAAAAAATCTATACAAGTCAATATTTCAGTTTAAAATTCATATTAATGAGTAATGACTCTCTTATTATATATCTCATAACTTTCTCACAAATTAAAAGAATTGTTAATTAAACAAATGAATTACAAGCGTATAAAAAGTTATCGTGTGAGTGACGATTAAGTGTAGAAGTGTAGTAGGTGTAGATCTACAATGATTTGTACAATAATTTCGTGAACGTACCCTTGTATACTTTTGATGTTGTACTAGATTTAGAATTGTGACAGCGGTTTGTTTACATATAAGTTTAATTCATAATTATGAGAAAAATTGAGAAACAACTTTCTTTTTTTCATTTGTAAATATATTCAGAAAATAATTCAATTAAAATTTTGTTTCAATTATTATTATTATTATTTGATTATGCCTTAATTTCATTGTTATAATAATCAAGAGCTTATACTAATGTATTTACACCTATGACTTTTAATTTACTTTAGGCTAACCTGAACTTTTCTATTAATAATATAAATTTTATATAAATAAAATTTTTTATTTAAAAAATTAACTTTGTCCTTATATCAGTCATTTTTCAAATATATCTATTGACTTTACAAATGTCAAACTCAAAAAGTCCAATGGCAACTAAAATACAATACTAAAAGTACAATAGGTTTGAGTCTTGTAATAATCTACAAGCCTTGTAGAATATTTTTTCATATAAAAATTTTACAATGGCAATACACTTCTACACTTCTACATCTAGTACAAGACTACAACTTCAATTTACACCTATTCGTGAATACCTTAAAATAATGTATTCAAGAATGTTTTTTACCTAATTAGTGATACAAAAATACGTTGCTACTGCTATATTTACTAATTACAATAAAATACAAATTTATTTATTCAAATTAGTAAAATTTGTTGGAAATAAAAGCCTATTCTTCTATTCATTACCCTACGAGGGTTGGGTACAAGATTGCGCATAGAAACTTACGTGTTTTTAATAAAAACATTAATAAAATACTCATACTAACTATTTAGAGAATTAACCAATTCTAATGTGAATGTTTTCGAACAACCACTTCCTAACAAAACAACATAATATTTATAAGGGTCAGAGAGAGAATCAACTAAATTATACAGAGCCACAACATTTACTTGTGAAAGCAGATTTACTTTTAATTATAGTTAGTGGAAATGTAAAATTTTTGTTCAAAAATTTGTTCTAGCATTCAACTATTGACATATTTTTATTGATTTGCTTAAATTACAATATCTGCATATCCGTATATATGAAACCAAACTGATTAATCTTTTTTTGTTTTGAATTTGATTATCTATGATTTCAAAATTTATAAGAATTTTATTTTTCAACTATTACTACTTCTTTTATAATATTATTGTGAATAGATTTTAAGGATAACTCTTCTTGAAGGTGAGATTATATGCGACTTGCACTATGTATTATAATTTGAAATTATAGTTAGAATGTAAATGTTTGAAATATATGAGAGTGAGAGCTGCTGCATGCGACTTAAGCGTGTTATAATAATGAATAATAAATACGATTATGTTTATTCAGATATAGAGAAACAAACTTATTAGTTTACTGATTTTCAATACTAAAAAAAATATTTCTAAATCATATATACTGTAGTGTGTATATATATACATATTACAAATAGAACGTTATAGTTTTTAAATTGTAAATAACAAAACAAAACAATAAAAATGTTTTCTAAAGATTTCCTCAATAATTTTTTGCACAACTATATTTACTACATATTTAAATTAGAAGTCATAACATATCTTAATGAAATAAACACGAAAATATTAACTATTATAATATACAAGTATGTACTAATTAATTATTATTTTCTATTTTGTATTCCAAAGTTCAATCAAATAATTTTATTATTAGAGCAATTTAATACTTTATATATGTATATAAAACAATAATTTATATTCTAAAGTGTTAACACCGCATGCTAAACATATTTTTCTTTGGTTAATTAAAATATTATATACGCAATTAATATAATAAAGTTTAATTTTGCCGGTATTACTAAATAAGCTTAAGATATGAGAAAAGTGGTAAGTGTTCCGAAAGACTTTTGAATCCGGTTTTCATAAAAAATTATACATTTTTTTTTTATATACTTATGTATAGCCACAACACTGGGTTAGTGAGAACCTTTTATACCTATTGGTTTAACCAGGGTGGGAAAGGATAGTTAGGAAAGTAGGACAATTACAAACGACGGTGTTAATGTTCGTTTTGAATTTATGTAGGTCAAAATATAGAGTTTATTAGGTTTGGGGAACACATAAGATGAAATTTGGTTCCACATTCGGGATGAGTATATAACAAAATAATTCACAAGCGCGTAGTTTTTTTTTGTTTCATTTTGAATTTATTGAAAATATTGTATATAACGGTATATTTTGTATAGTTAAAGTTTGTGTTTTTTTTTTCAAAGTTTGGTACGTTCCCAAACTAAAAAGATCACCTATTTTTACAAATAGTATTATCAGCATATTGCCAATATATATACTAAAAATATATTATATTTAATACATTTAAAAAATAAATACAACTGTTAGACCTATATCTATAATAGACACAGACACACAACAAAAAATGCATTGCTAATCAAATACAAATTATATCATCAAACATTAGATTCAACAATCACGAAACAGTGTACAATACAGCATATTTTTTTTATTTCTTGTACGTTTATTTACAATCTCTAAAAATATTTCAGTTATAACAATTTATTATGACCATGTATACAATATTTTGAATAATGTATTGGCTTGTGAGTGTATACATTTCAACAGTATACACTACAGTATACTCATTTTATTTGATTTACATTTTATTTGACAGCATTAAGTTGTAAATTTAGACGGAAGGTCCTAGAGAAGCATTATTAATCTTCTGTGTTGACTACCTGACTTTCCCCCCAGTGGATTTGGGTTGTTTTCTAACCGGTACCAATATATTTTTGTTGAACCGGTTATTTCTTCTTTCAGCATATAAAATATTAAATTCACTACCAACAGAAATAAAGAAATTGCAGCACATTAACAAATTTAAAAGCAAAATCAAAGAATATTTCTATAGCCAAATTTAATAAGTTAAGACAATGAAAATGTTCATATTAAACGTTTTGCATTTGGTTTAGGTTATTGTAATTTGTATAAAACTTTTTGAAGTGGATTTCAAATTAATAATTGAGTTAAAATACAGAAATAGATCTTGAAGTTTTAGTTCATTTAATTATATATCTAGTTCTATACGTTGCAATGAATTTGTTTTGATGAATTAACAAATTAATAACATTGAACACAAAACACCTCAGTTAGGCACTTTAGAAACTCATTTGAGCTAAAAAGAATAGTAAAAATTCAAATAAAATAAAAATATGTCAGGTAAGTACTTAACGTCACAATTAATTAAACAAATCAGAAAACCAAATTAAATTTTTGATTATTTAAAGATAATAATAATCTTTGTATAAGTTAGTGATACAGAAAATTAAATATTTATTTATATTTAACTATAGTTTAAATTATCAATCATCAGTTTAGTCGATTACACTTGTACTTTATTGACTTCTCAAATCTAATTTAAGAGCAGTACATGTTTTTTTTCGATAATTTTCTCCAAATCAAAATAAAAACAAAAAACAAAAACCAATATTTGGTGAAAATCGAACAAGAGTGCAGCTTTCGGAGCTATTGCTAAACAATTTTTTTTTTGTATATGCGTTGCATTATTTATTGTCTTTTTTTTGCAATAATGTTAAATAATGAAAAACTGAAACCTGTAATATTGTAAATATTGTAAAAACTTGTTTGTTATAAATATATATATATATATAAAAAAAATATATATATATAAGGTACACGTTTATTCGAATTTCCTGTAAATAACATCATTAAAATTAAAGAAATTTTGAAATTTAATTTGAATGGTTAAATATGACAGTAAATGTAGTTTAAAAAAACAACAGGTATATTTATAAATATAATTAAATTTGTAAACAATTCAGATGAAAGAAGATTAATAATTTGTTAATATATTTATATTTAAATTTTGTTCTTGTTTTTGTTACCTTAGACAAATTATTTATCCTTAATATTATAATCAACAAAATTTAAGAATTTAATTACTTTAGGTATATAAGAAAGCATTGTAAGAACTTTTAAAATTTATAAGGGTTTCCACGAACAGGTGTATGTTAAATGTGCAGCCTTGTTTATGTGTAGAAGTAAATTTTTTTATATTTAAAAATATTCTACAAAGCTTGTAGATCTTTACAAGACTCAAATGCTAATGTATTTAAGTTTGCATTGTATTTTTTAAGTTTGATATTTGTAAAATCAATACATATATTTGGAAAATGGTTGACATAAGGACAGATGTAATTTTTCAAATCAAAATTTTTAATTAAAACCAAATTTAATTGAATTATTTTATGAATATATTTACAAGTGAAAAAAATAAAGTTTTTTCTCAATTTTTCTCATAATTATAAATTAAATTCATATGTTAACAAACCGCTGTCACAATTCTACATCTAGTACAACATTAAAAGTACAAGGGTGCGTTCAGGGTAAATCGTTGTACAAATCATTGCATATCTAAAGTTTTAAAATCTAACTTATAGTAAACAAACTGAAATTTAGGGAAAAACTATATTAGATACATATTCAAAATTATTTTTAACTTTCGTAAACTTAAAAACTGTTAAACCTTAAATATTATTGAATTGAACTAAAAATTTTAACATTTATTTTACTGTATCATAATTTATCATCATTATATTTAATCTGTAAATTGAAAAAAAAAAAATGCGGTACAAATATATGAACCATTTCATAATCATTTTTCATTGTTAATCTTTTGAGTCATAGATATTTAAAAAGAGACGTAGCGAAACTAAATATTTTTTAAAAAATTTTTCAACATTATATAAAAATGTTAACTAATCAAATTGCCGCAACTCACATATAGCGAAATAAATTTTTTTTAAATAAATGTTTAAGTATGAGGTTGTTGTCTAAGATAAATTTATTAAATTGAAATAATCAAACTTTTTTTTATCAAATTTCCTCGAATTTCGAAAACCGGACAAAATACTAGTTCTTCATTATCTTAAAAAATATTTACAGTTAGAAAGTAAAAAAAACCAAATAGCTATCATGAAATTTTGGTATTGAAAACCACGAATTTATTTATTTTAGCAGTGGATCCTACAGATAAATCTGCAAGCCAACTTGTAGGTCCTTTCCCCTTTCGAAATGTCAATTTATAATCAATTTGAAAAGATTTTCTTCAACACAAAAATATATGTACCATATATATATTAATAAATAAATTATAATAATATATATGTACCAAATATATTAATAAAAATATTGATTTACCATACTAAATTGAAATAAATTGAAATAAAAAAATGACCTCCATTATTTAAGAATTATAAAGCAAAATTTTAAGTTTTCGTTTTTTTTTTCTTTTGGGGATCAGATATTGCTAAATAAAAAATATTAAAATTATTTCCGTTTACTTGACAAACTGTATATACAATAATAAGCTTCCTTTTATGCTGTAGAAGCAGTCAATAATAATGCAGACATGACTTGAATTAAATTATTTAATAATAAAGTAAAAGTGTTTTTTTTTTTTTTTTTTTTTATGTAAATGAGGAAATATATTAATATCATTACCACCAGTTAAAATGAAAAACTGTGTAAATTTTTATATTATTTTATTATTAAAATTACCATAGTAACAGATAATTGTTTTTTAGTATTGTTTTGGTTTGAAACTTTATCAAGATCAGCAAGCAATGCTCATATTCCATATTATGTATGTTTTGTTAATAAATTTAATGGTATGTTTTTTTGACCTATGTTATCAAAACTTTAGTTAATATGATGATAATAATATATTTAAAAATTATAGCATATGGGACAAATGAGTCTTATTGTGAATTCGATTTATGTTGAAATATGGATTTGACTCGTCAATTGACAGGATTTATAAATTTATGTATATATATATTTTTTTTATATATATTTATTTGTAGTAGACGTCTTATTTTCTAACTTAAATCATATAAAAATTACAACTATCAGATAAGATCATTAGCAAATAAAGACAAACCCGGTAATAAGTTAGGCGATAAAAAAAATATTAAACAAAATTGCACAATTTACCGTTCCCTGTTGCAGACCATTTTGAATGTGGAATGTTTTTTCCGAATAAATCCTATATTACATATTTTAACTGTAAAAGTTTTATCTATTATCATATCATAGATGATTTTCATTAAATGGATTAACAAATTACAGTCTATGAGTTTAAATATTAAGCCGTCAGTCCATATTGAATTAAAAGCAGACTTGAAATTTATTAGACATTCACTCAGGTATATTCTATCATTAAGATAAGTTTTGGTATATTGACTATAATTTGGCTAAGTAGATTCATTGCGCATTAGTTACGTGTACATTAAATCGTTGATATTTGATACATTGGTAACCGATTATATATTTTTATAATCGATGAAATTAGTTTTTGTAGGTACTTAATTCACTTGAATTAATTTACTTAGTTAAACAATAATTTACTAAGCTAATATTAACGAGAAGAAAAATATTTGATTTGAATGAAAATCCACTCTGTATTTAAATAAACCTTTATATTTTATAATGTTTTTATTTTTAATTAGATTAGGAAAAAATTTTTTAAATCAATTCGTTTTATTATTTTTAATAAAAATATATACATACATACATTTTTAAAAAATAATCTTGTCTGGATTTTATTCCGATGGGAAAAGTTTAATTCAGTTTCCCTCGGAGATATAATATTTTTTTGTCTTTTATGAAAATGTATGAGTAATTTTAAGAGTCAAGAGAGTTCATAGAATTATTTTAATTTCCTTATTTCCTTATAACACGCATATTATAATAATACATATTCAATAGTATTGCCATTGTTAAAGAAAAAAATCGTTGGAAAACTTTGAGAGGGGAAATTATGGTTAACACCACACTTCACAGTGAACTGAGAGAATTAAAATTAATATTATGTTTAATTTGAGATAAATTAATTTATACTTTTTTCATTTTATCTACAATTTTGATATTGTAAACAAAGTATTATTTAATTGAAATTCAGTACAACAATATCAAATATTTTGATATTTCTTTTTAAGTGCACCATATAGCACCACCGGAAGGTATTATTTCAATATCATAAGATCATAATATAGATCATCAAAATTGCTGATATATTTCAAATCATTTGGTTAAGCTATTTAATAATTTCTGCCAAAGATTTATTTTGAATAGGAATAGATGAAGACATAAACAAAACAATATGTGAAAAATAATTTTGGAATTTTTGACACAGGATAAATTTACAGAAAAATTAAAAAAAAAATTCGGTTTGGAATTTTACACGATTGTTTTTGGATGAAAATGCCATCAGCTTTTTAAATTGTGTTAAATTTTTTACTGTACGAGCTTTACAACAAAAAAATTGAGTACAGAGAAAAAAAAAACAAAATAAAAATAAACATAAAATTAAAATCAGAACTCTAAAATTGAATCTTGGGTTAGAGGATTATGCCTGATTCACTGATTTAGAACGTATGTTCCGAACCCATGCGCGCGCATATTTTTTGTATGAAAATTTGAATTCTCTCAATTTTCAAAAATGTTAGGAACATTTTTTTCTCTCCGGAACAAAAGTTGATTTAACTTTAACTTTGTCTTCGGAACAATTTTTTTTTTCTGTCATTTTTAATTTTTTTGAAATTTCTCACATTACAATTTACAAAGCATAAACAAAAAAAGACAAACAATTCATAAAAATATTTTTTTTTGTTTAAATTTTATTTATTATTTAATAATTTAATTTATTTGAATAACAATAATTTGATATATTGAGATTGAAATAAACAAAAATTTTAAAATTAATTCAAATCAAATTCAAATGTTAATGTCTGCTATTTAAATTTTTTTTGTTTTTCGGAACACAATGTTCTGAAGCAATGAATCGCAATCATAAGTATTCTCTTTTAATAAAATTGTTCGGAGCAAAATGTTCTGAATCAGTGAACTAAGCATTAATTACTTAAATAATTTGTTTTATTTATTTTGAAATAGGAAATTTAGAACTATTAGGTGCCTATTACACATCAATTACTACGTATACATGATAGCTTGAGTACTTGACTTGAATTTTTCTTGAAATTTTAAGCTTTGTATTAAATGTGTGTAAAAAAATAAAAAATATATAAAATTAAAATATTTTTATTTATTTACTCTTTTAAACCTTCTATTTTTAAATTCACTCTAAATATTAACAAACCTTCATGAATTTTTGACATTAAATGTCAACTCAAGCTGCGTATTCGATTGAAATTTTTAATTCAAGTAAGTAAGTTTTTGTGATTTACTTGAGTGAAGCTGATTTCAAGAAACTAGCGTGTATACATGATGTTGAAGCTTTCTTGAAGCTTACTTGAAGCTATCATGTATACGGGGTAAGTGTTTAGCTCATCAATTTTTGTATTCATATTTTGACATTTTGCAATGACATATTCTGGAAGTGTTCCGAATACCTATATGAATAATTTTGAAAGATAAATGAATATTGAAAATTTAATTTCTGGATGAATGTTGACTTCAATTTTAATTGAATTTTGAAAATAAATGTCTATAAAAAACAACAAATTATTGTTTTGATCATTCGCTCTCTTTAGAATTTACATTATAACATTGTCTGAACATGCCAAAAAAAATTATATTTTTTACCTCAGCTACTTTTGACGCAAATATTTATGAGAATATTGATGAGATAGAACCACCATCAATATTTTCTCATCAATATTATATTGACAAGTACCACCAATCATATTTTTTATCAATATATTGACAAGTATATTAACATTGATGTGTAATTGGGGTGTTAAATTTATTTATAAGCTTCAAACAATTTGCCATTGTCTTATAATTTTTCAAATCTTAGAAACGTAGTTGTATTAAGCATTAGCAGTAAAATTGAACTTTGAACAAACTAATATCAATTTGGATTTTAAAATTTTTTGTTTTCAGTCTTAATTTTAATTTTGCAATCTCATTTACAATCTATACTTATGTACTTACTATTTCGATTATTCTTTTTAATTTTCTAAATATAACAATTATTATTTAAATCTAATTTTATTCTACGAAAAAAAAACCCAAAAATTTCTTAATAATTGTTCCATTTAATTATTTACTATTACTGTTATTCCTATTCTTATTATTGTTATTATTATTATTATTATTGTTTTTATAATTATTTTGGAAAATACGATAATTACTAAGTTATTTACGATGTACTATTATTTTAAGTTGATTACGCAAAATAATTATTATATACATACATGTATACAATCAGTATGATATGATTACAAGCAAATGTAAGTATATTAATGAAGCTGAATAGTCTAGTTTAGAGCTGAATAGTCTAGTCAGTTGAAGTAGTTTTGTTTTTTTATTTTAATTATGATTAAAAATTAGAACTCATTCACCATAAAATCATTTTTATCTCTAGACTTTACGTAAACATTGTATGTTTCATTTCTTAATATAACATATGCAATATTACTCATATACACATCACAGTATATAATATATTGTCTATATAGCAGGCGAAAAAAAGCAAGTAACGATCAATATTGATGTGATAGCAAAAAATAGAGATAAAAAGTTTCCCGAATTTTCTTTTGCTCTATATACCATATAGAATGTTTTCGGTAAATAAAAATAAGTGTAAACATATATCTGATGGATTCAAATAATAATTGGATTTTGCTTTTGTCTTATCTCTTATACTTTTTATATAGTCATTCTATATTAATCAATCAATATGGGAACCCTTCAATAACAGGAGGGTGGCATAAATTGAGAATTGATATTTGATATTTTAGTCAATATAAATAAATCAATATTTATTATCATCGTCCAGTATATTATGTATTACCTTTAATTTTTTGAATTGCATCGGTTTGCTAATTTTTTATTTGAAAATATACAACAATTTTATTAACAATATTAAAATATATTACGTAGAATGTCGAAAAGTGTGCCAAAAGTATTCATAGATCAATAGTAGATAAATATAAAATTTTGATGTGATTTGTTATCACTTATTTATAAGTAACATATTTATACAAAAAGGTGGTTATTACACTCTTTCAAAGTTAAATACTGACAATATGAACAAAAAAATAAAATTTTTAATTTATTATAATCGAATTTTTGTTTTTCGTAATATTTTAAATTTAATAATTTAATTTTTGTTAGGTTTTCCATTCATTAATAATTATTTTAATATACTCGATTGATTACCCATATAGGATTTCTATTGAATCAGCCTTCGTGTCTCGTAATATTGCATTTCGGTTGAGTTAGTTAAGTTTTAATAAACGTGTATTTCCCAGAAGTACCCAAAAAAGGGTGACAAATGAAATTTTATGTCTAATTGAAGAATATTTATGTTAACAAGAATCTTCCAGAATATAGAGTCCATAATAATTCTAAAATTGATTCGATCCAATATTAACAAAATAAGGGAATGTAATTAAATCGAAAGACGTTTACGGGTTCACGATAATTCTATTTTATACATAAAAAATTAGAAAAGCAACGGCATAATATATAATTTTCTATTATAATATAAAATTTTCATATTATAATAGTTAGATCATTATATTTCAAGAGCTACAAAGATCTAGAGTGATAGCGTAGTACTTACCATCTTTAACTAAAATAGTTTTTACAATTTGATTTATATTCCGGGTGGATCCATATAAAACAATGAATGATTGAAGGAGTAGAGAATAACGAAAAATTAAATAGGAGCGGATTATTTACCTTAAGCTCATTTAGACTTGAAAGTTGGAAATTGTATTTGTAAAATTTTATTTACTTTTACGTTAAGAGATTGCAACCAAGAGAATAATATAGAGTTAAACTAAAATTTATATTTAAGCTTTTTTTATTCTAACGAATCATTTTTCCCTCTTTAATTGGAATTAATGGGGCTGATAGTTAAATCGAGCTATTAACTGTGTAACTCTTTTCTGCTGTAAAATAACGGTATAAATTAATATATAATATATACATATGTATATGATGGTGTATATTTCGTTAATGAAAGCAGAATACAGCAGAAAAAAGTGCTGTGCAACATCTCCATCATTAATATTTTTAATGGCTCCTATCCAACAAATGAACATTATTCTGATACTGCAATGTGCTACTGGGGTGGGTGCACACTCGAATATAAAAGCTGTATTAAAGTTGTGGTCATATGATACTAATTGGAAATTAGAAGATGTAAAGTATTTTGTACTTCATCTTAAGAATTCTAAACAATTTGCAGCATCATTCGCGACAGAAAAAATGTGATCATATTGTTGGGTTTGTTGTATTAGCTAAGAAAATTTGTTGTGTATTGATACTTTGGAAGCAACATACTTCCTTCATTAACGCTTGTGTTTGTGACTGGATGAGAAAATCAAATGATAAATTTAAATATGAACCGTTATATTGGATGTTCTTTGACCTGGGGTAATAGATAATAGATAGAGGAAGTGTTGGAATGAATGAAAACTAGTAAAGGTAATGCGGTTTATTTTCAATATTTTATAATAAAATTTAAAGGATTTTGAAATTTTGAAATTTTTTACCTAATCCTGTCAAATTGCAACAATATGAGATAAGACAAAAAGACTGAAAACAGATCCAACTTATATTCTTATTTATATGTGCAAGGAATGATTGTAGGTTATTTTTTATGATAAATTTACGATTTTGACAGCAATTATTTACTATGGAGGACAGCACTATTCTACTATCTACCACATTTTATTTTAAGTATCACTTCCGGTTGGTTTTTCTTACAAACCAGTAGAATCTATCATTTTATTATTCTAATTTGTAATAAAATTGAAGTATTATAATTAATATTAGTTTGACTTTTTAGTCAACTATTATTCATAATTAGTCCAGTAAATAAAAAGTATCAGTGGATAAATCCTCCTATAATAGCAAATACTGTCCCTATAGGTACAAGAGTCATTTTTTTATTATAACCGAATTTGAAGTTTCAGTCATGTAGACTTCACATCGAAAATTTTATTTTGTAACTTCCATTATTATAAATAACGGCAGTAAAATAAGTGTTCATTATTAGAACACAAAAAAAAAATATTTTTATCATTTATTTAATTTTCTAAAATTTTAATTTAATAAAAATTGTTATGGACTGGGTCTACGATTTAACCAAATAATTATTTATTAATACTGAATTTAATTTAAGTTAAGTGTTGATTTATAATAGTCCACCTCTTTTTATGTTTTTAACATTTATTACATATACTTTTTAAATCTTTAGGGGGGAAATCAATACAAATCATTACATACAAACAGAACTGAAGACAGATAAATTACAAAAACTATTTATATATAAAATAATTTGATAATTATATTGAAGAGTGATAATATTATTTAAATAAAAAAATTTGTAATTTCATGCTATTTATATTTCAATAAATAAATAAATATATATATATATTAAAACCTCAACATTCTAAAACCAGCCCCTTTTTAATTACCAATACTCTTGTAGTTTTTTTTTTAAGGTATTTATAAGTTTTAATTACCATACTTGTTATTGTTTTTGTGTACTGCGTTCTGTTTTTCTCTCGAATTTAATTATTTATTTTGTGATTGTATAAAAATATACAGAAGCTTTAAATTGTAACAATATATTTAGATTAAGCATTAAACTACCAACTAGATAATGAACTATGCTATATCATCTATCTGTAATAATTATTTGGGTGACGTTGCAACCGGGCCAAAAGTCCATTGTGAGTCTTGATATTAATATATTTTATTGAGGTCTAAAGACTCATTCCGTTAGGGAGCTATGATGCACATAAAATGAGTCATAAGTCCTCTACACATTTAAACGACCTCATTTCGTACTATGAAAAATTTTAGTGGAGTCATATAGAGTTTGGTAAGGGTTCGTTTTGGGATTGTTGTGTGAAGTGTACGTTATAATTTCTGTTATGTTATAATCCTGTTAATAAATTATATCCTACTTATGAATTTTAAATATAAGTATTTGATTAAGTACATGTTGCCTCAGAAAGAGATTAACATTGCTCTTCTTAACCGACAAACTTTATTATAATATGAGCAAAACTGTGTTTGAATTATTTACGATGACATTAAACTGAAATTTTAAATAAACTGATTTTTCTAATTTATTTTTAAATATAGAATTACGATTTTTGTGTGGAATATGGAATTCAAATCTGTTCATGGAATTCATCTGTTATTATAAGCATTGATAATAAGTAAATTATTATTTATATTGCCCTCACAGAAGAGTGAAATATCTATTTAGCGCAGACAAATCTTTTAAACTACTAAAACTATCAATTCGAAATTAACTAATGTAATCACTATGACATATTAAGTAATTTAAATGCAATACCATACAATACCAAAGTGACAATTAGAATATATACTTTCACTTTGACATACCTAAAATGTTCACACTACACATTTTCTAATAAAATTTGTTATATATACAAAAAAAAATCAATTGTGTGGCTCATTTCATTTTAGTAGTTCAGATAAACTCTATTGAGTACAATAGCCTCTTTCACTATATAGATAAAATAAATTTACATTTGTATTAAATCTAGAATTGTGAAATATTTATAAATAACGAAAATTGGACTTATAAAATATTCAAAATAAACTATTCTATTAATTAAAATTTTTCTAAGAAATTTTTTGATGTCAGATATTTCAATTAGCTGAAAAAGTTTCTAGAAATAACTAGCTAGTATAATCTTGAAAAAAAAACAAAAAAAAAACCAAAAACAAAAAAAAGTATTTTATGAAATTTTGTTTTTCAACATTAAAAACAGATTATGACATTCATTTTTATTTATTTTTTTATACATATGTATGTAGATAAGTTTCCAAAAACCCTTATATACATGAAATTTCAGTGTACAATAAAAAAATATATTTTTGAAAAATCTGTCCAAATAAAATACATAATGTAAATCCTTATACATTAAATTCTATTTAATGTAGAAATACTAATTTTAGAGCATTGAAAAATAACTATTAACTAAATTGATTAAATCTATCTATATATAAAATGTATATTTAATGTATATGTAATGTACAGTACACCGATACCAAATTTATAAATAGCTAGATCTTACAAATAAATTTATTATAATTTTAATTGTAATAAATGTAAATATAAATAAAATAAAAATAAACTATTAGAATATAAGGAACATCATAACTTATTTTCGCCATTTGAATATTTTTTGATTGAAATATCCTCGTATTTTTTACATTGCTACGATTTCCAAATATTGAAATACATAAAATAAATTTAGACTCTTCGTCACTAAAAAAACTTTATATTACCTATGTTGGATTTAACCTTGAATATTCACTTTTTATTAAAAATTAAAAATTTAACTTTTATTAATATTACTATCACATATATGATGCCAAACGAACGAAGCCCTTCAACAAAAACCAGCTAGACTATAATGTAAACAATAAACAAAACTTAATGTGCCTCTGTCTGTTGGTATTTTAACTGTCTTTTACTATTCTTCTTTCCACACATCCTTCGATCTATAAACATAAATTTCATAAATACATTCATTTTACAGATTGTTACTGAGCCTTGACTTGACTGACCTCACATTAATCATTTGGAATTTATAGAAAAATTTTACGTGTTCGTAGTTGCAGTAAAGTATGCGTCGGTGTCTTGCAGATTTTTTTCTCTGTCACTATGAACAAAAAAGCTTGCGCAGGCGCGCAGAAAATCGTTTAGCAGTCACATAGAAGCAGCACATGCACAATTCGTTTATATAGTCATATTATATTATTTATAATTATATTATTATATATTTTTATATATATTTAATATATTTTAATATATTTTATATATACTTTTTAAATATATTTTATAAATATTTTTTTTAAATATTTAATATATTTTAATATATATTACTTATATATTAAAATATATTAAAATTATTATATATTTTTTTCAATATATTGATTTTATTATATTTATTATATTATTATTATAAACACATTTATTTTAATTTAATAATTAATTTTTATTTTCTACCTAAATATTAAATGTTAAATAACATGCACTTTAAAAATCATTCTAAAGCAGGCGCACTAAAATATCTGCACAATCTGCGCGACGCTGACGCGACACCAATTACTATGAACACAAGCGCCTGCTTTTTATCTGCACAGAATTTTTGATGATATGCAACTACGAACATAATCTAATGAGGCTTCTACTTTACTTCCACTGTCTAAAATTAATTGGCTTTGAGTAAATAACTTTGAGTAGTAAGTCTACTAATTATAGATGTCTGGACATGCTTTCATCTAATCATAAATGAAATAAACAAATTTGACAATGTAAATACAGAAGAATGAGACTACGAAATTTTTGAAAATTTTGATTTATAATTTTTTTGGTTATACTCTAGTTTCTAAATTGTTATATCTTTAGGTATGTTCAACTGATTAAAGAGTTGGGAGGTTGAATATTATACATACACAAAATATTCATAAAAACGAAAAGCTAATTGTTGTATTGAAGTATAGAACTATAATATAGAACTATAGAACTATGAACTATAACTATAACAATATAGTTCATTGTATAGAACTATAGAACTATGAACTATAGTTTTAGAAACAGTCATCGTGTAATGAAAGAACAATAGTATGAGTTACAGCAAGCTTTAAGGGTGAAGGTCAATGAAAACGACACTACACTGTCGTCCTCAATTATCGTAATACATATAAAATACCGATTATCATAATACTTTGCATATTTGATTTTTCTATTTAATAAAATTAAAAATTTTAGTCTAAATAAATAAATCGTATAAATAATTAAATTTATTAGTATGCATATTTTCAATGATTTCTTCAATGATCAAATTATTTGTTTATATTATAAATTTATATTATACATTATGTAAATGATATTTGAAATAAATGAATTATTATTTTAATAAAATTTTAATGCAACATTTTCATTTTCAAACAACAAAAAAAACATGAAAAACATTTTTAATTCACTGTTTTAGAACTGTCAAAATGAAATGACAACGACAAATTTTTAATTTTGATCAAACTTTTATCACTAACTTTGTCGTGTCGTATACTATTTGTTTTGATGCAATTTGAACACATTTTTCCAAAACATAATTTCACATATTATTTTGTCAACAACAACTGTCTTGTCGTTTTCATTGGACTTCAGGTAAAACCTAAGTTGTTTAGGGTGTGGGGGGAATGAAATAATTCAGTGTACGATTGGAATACAAAGAAATCAAACCAAATAATTGTTTTATAGTTATCGCTTAACTGATTGTTCAATTTGCTTCCTAATAATGAACCATAAACAGAACATTATTTTCAAATTTATTATCATAATATATACTTAGATATAATTTATTTATTTCAAAGTTTGGAAAATTTTTGTACATTATTTATTAAGACATTTACCAAGAATCCTATAAAGTTTTTAATGTACCCAAATCTTTATTTATTTATTTAGCAATATTTTTCAGAATTAAATTCAAATAAATAAACCACATTTAAATCGGTTACGAAAGTGATGACTCAATCTTCCATATTATCTAAATGAAAGTAGTAGTATAGTAGTATAGTGTTTTATTTCTGATATTATCATTTTACATTTTTGTTTAACTTAATAATAAGAAATATAAAGATAAAAGTATGTCTTAGAAACAATTCAATTTTATTTAACTGTGAATTTACTATGACTAACATATTTATGTATAAGTTAGGGAAAAATTTGAGCGAAAAATCTTATTTTGATTTTTTTTTTTTAATTTAACAAATAGGTATCTAAAATTGTATTTAATTTGTTTTTCAAACTGAAATTGTTTGTATTGTGAAATTATATGAAAATTTATTTAATCAAGTCTGCTTCATTGAAGACGCGCAGCAACAATAATTCTAGAAATTAACGTGTGAGCTTAAAGTATACGTACATATATGTACATAGATGTATCCATTTTCTATTTATGCCAGCATTAGAAAATTAAAAACTATGATTGTTTTCTAAATGCCACTTGGCGACGAAACAATTGTAACAATAATAACAACTTTGTAAAATAAAAAACATAATATAAAAACATATTAGTACAAAGTTTTAATTTAGAAAATAGAATCATTAATGATTGTTTATTATTTTTATCATAATTATTAGGTTTTTTTTTTTTTAAATTTTGTTTTCAAAAAGTTGATTAAAGTTTATATACATTTTTTTTTTTTAATTAAACAAACTAACAAACGAGTATTTGATTATTTCAAAATATATAAAAATAAATAAAAATGTCAGTGACCATACCACATTGAATATGGGTTATGGTGCTTTTTATCAAAAAATATTTTCTTAAAATAAAACAAAATAAATTAAATTTAAATTCTATTAGAGATCGGGGATATACTTTTTTTTTATCATTTGAATATTAAAATCTTTAATTTATAATATTACGTTTGTTTTGGTAGATAATTGTTTGTGTATGGACTTGTAATATGCCACAATTTTCTTTTATGAGACAAATAAATTGTCACTTTGTAGAATTATTCTTGTGACTGTCATTTTCCCATTGATATGTCATTTTCATATGTTTAGATGTGGAAAGATGTGTTATATCAAAATTTCAAGAAAGTGTAAACAGAAATTTTGCATATTGTATTATCAAGTGAATATTCAAAAAAAACTATTGTAAGACAAACAGAGATCAATATTTTTGTTTTGCAGCTTATTTATTTAGTTAAATATTTCTTTATACGTTGCGAGTGACTTAGGTAGAACTACTTTTTTATATATCAAATACGGTAGTGCAATCCGTTTAATAAACTGGAAGGAGTTATGTTTTAAAAACAATTATTTTATTTATTTTTCTGATATATATATATATTAAATGTTGAAAATTATTATTATTATCAGGACCTAGGTCTTTTTCAATAGCGTACTTCCATTTTAATTGTGTTATTATCAAATTATACCATTAAAAAATTTTGTAAAATTTCATCATTGTTATATTATTATCTAGACCTTCTAATAAAATGTCAAATTAACATATCCAACTATATTTATATTTTTCATTATTCTGCATCAAATCATTTATCATTTCTAATCTGCACAACTGAAATATAATTTTGTTGTTTCTTAATTCTAAAGATTTTTAGTTTTGAGACTTAGAGAAAAACCTATAGTTGGAATATCATCATAACCTCAAAATAAATTTTATAAAAAATAATTATTTTTTTTTAAGTCCCTCTTTTAGGCTTAAAATAGAATTAGTTTACTAATTTATGTTAATATAAATTTATAATTAAATTTCAAGTGCAAAATTACAATTATTTTCACGTTAATAAAATTTTATTTTTTTATACTAAATTAATTCTTACCATTTTAAGCGTATTTCTTTGAATATGTATACATTTCCAAATTAGACAATAATATTAAAAAAAAAAAATACTAAATTTTATTTAGGACTTTATAATAAAAATACAACTATTATTGAAAATTAATCACTTTTTTTGTTTCAATTTGATATTCTTTAAGACACTTTTTTAAAATATTTCATAAATTATAAATTCAAATATTTTATATTCACTATTAAAATTAAATTTATTTAAATTTTTTTTTTATATTTAAATATAAAATATATTTTTATTTATAATAATATTTTAATAAGAAGAGAAATTACTCGGTCGAATACACTGATTAAAATAAACTGTTTAAATAAAGTTTTTCAAATTTATTTCAATTTGGTTTTTCTTGATAAGTTTAATTTTTTTTTTTCTAGTATTCATAAAGTAAAAATAATAATAATGTACATAATAATTATTATGTATATGTATGTTCATACTATTTTTTTTTTTTTTTTTAATTTTATTTATTTTTATGATGTCAAATTTATTATCACTGAACAGAAAACATAACAAAAAAAATATAAAAAGAAAATAAAATAGAAAAAAAAAATAGAACAGAGAAATAAAGTATTAAAATTCAAAATAAAGAAACAAACCTTAAATATTATCAGTTTACAATATTGTATTTCACATATGGTATTTTTAAGTTAATATGTATGTAGAACCGGTATAATTTTAACTGATAAAAGACAATTTGTATATGATATTTTCTTATGATGCAAAATGACTGAGAGTTATCAGAGCTTTAAAACAAATTTGACGAATGTGTGCGACGACATGACTTATTATTTAATTATATATTTTGATTTTTCTCTTATACAAATACATATATAATTATTTAATTATTCTATTTAATATATATAACAATATTTTTTTGTTTTTTTTATTAAAAAGCTAAACTATACTAAGGTACAAGGTCGAACAAAAAGTAAAGTACCGACTTTATTGGAAAAAAAAATGAATAAAAAAACTTATGGTAAATAATTTGTACATGTCAAATGTGATGATAACATAAGCTTAAAAATTTCTTTATTTGTATATGCTTTTTTTTTGTTTTTGTTTTTGTTTTTAGAAAAAGCTTAGTTTGACGACGTTGCTTAGTAAAATATAACCCAAAACACTCAAACATGCTTAATATGCATTTCCTTGAACTCATGTTTTTTATTTCGTTTGTCTCATGGCCATTACAAATATTCTGATCAAATAAAGGAAAACCATTTTAGAGACCCTTTTCGAACTTATTATACACTGATCAAATGTTTTATACTTCTATTTTGGTAACTTAGTTTTACAATATATATATATTTCGTTTTATAATGTAATTCATTGCTCTCGTAAACAATTTTATTACCTATTAGTCTGTTTTACGCATGCATGGTGTACAATTCACTTTGTTTTGTTTTATTGTGAAATACATAGTTAAACGTTGCAAGTTTAATTTTATTATTATTACGGATTATTGATTGAATTAGATAAGAAAGATTGTAGCAAATTTTTTTTTTTATACAATAATACAACTGAATAAAATAAGAACTAGAAAAACTAAACATAACGTGGGAACAAGTGAAAACAGCAGCTAAAAATCGAGTACACTTGGAAGTGTCAGGTGGAAGAACTATGCTCCCAAGTGGATTAAAAAAAAAAAATACAACTGAATTACCGAATCTTTCATAAATTTTGATCCTAAAATGTCCATGTTAATACGAGGCAGAAATCTGCCACAGATCTGTCGCAGAAATCTACATTCATGTTCATACGTAAAAAAAAACTGGTAGATTTCTGCCATTATTGCTGTAAGATTATCGAATTATCAAGATGGCCGGAATTGAAATTATTGGCAAAGAAATAAATAAATAAATTTCTATTATTATTCTAGTGTCAAACCATCATTATTACTATTTATATAATTTATATTTTTTTATTTGATTAATATTCGATCCGAAAATTACGTTGTCAATAACAATTTCCTTGTTTTTTGTGTGAATAAAAAATAATAAAAATATTTTGACACTGACATATTCCCAGAAAAAAATTTAAACGTCAAAAATCTACCAGAAATTTAAAATTTTGGTAGAATTGCTTACCCTTTCCGAAATCACCCTTCATCAATAAATTTTAGTAGATTTCTACCACTTTTCTACCAGTATAAACATATGCATTATATAGTTGAAAATCTTACAATCTTGACACTTTATGATTTGACACTTTAATTTGGTCACTTTATGTAATTTAATTATTTTGACAGACTTAAAAGTTAGCTTAAAAGAACATTTTTACCCTAACGCTCGAGACAAATTCGACGGCGTCTGTAAGGTCAAAAAAAAGTTAAATGATATGAAAACAATATAAGTATAGACAAACTCGTTAAAACATTTATTTTATGAAAAATATCATTATTTTAAAATCATACCACTTTATTTTAATGATTACTGAAATTATACTCTTTGCTAATTTGAATAAATTATGAAATAAAAATGAAAATTCCAGGTTCAATTAAGAATATTGTTGGTATGTATGTTAACTCGCAAATTTATATAAATTTACATAAATTTATCCAAATCTTTGTATGTTAACTTTTTTATTTGCATGCTCTTTACAAGTTTATGAGAAATTTAAGAGAATTTTGTGGTTAAAACGTGACGTCAGAGCTCTCTCTTAAATAAATTTTTGTAAATGAAAGTTCTATTTAAAAAAAATTGAAAAAATTCACTGTCAATTTTTTGTTGTTCTTTTAAATGTCAATAGAATATTTTTCATACAAAAAGTAGTATACCTAAAATAAATAAAAAGTTGTATACCTAACCTGAAAACTTATTTATATAACTTTTTACCGACAAAAAGAACAAAACCACGAAAAATTATTTAATTTAATTTTTTTCAACAAAAACATTCAATAATTTTATAAAAAAATTCAGAAAATTACTAAATTAATTCAATGTTCAAAAAATCTTATAACCTAAAAATCAATTATTTTTGACATAAAAAAATTTGAAAAAATTTATGCAAATTTTGCGTATTTTTACTTTTGTTTGTGAAAGAGAACATTTTAACTATTCTCGCAGAATTTTATGATCAAGTGATTTTTCCTCTCATTTGCAATTTTTTGCAAATAAAAAATAAGATACCGACCTATTATAACTATGATTTAAAATGTTGACTATATTATCACTAGTGATTTCATTATTCCAAAATATTTAGCTTAAAAACAATATTCTTTAAAAATTTATATTTTCTATTTTTACTAAGAAATTAAATAAATACTACAGAGCTGAGTCCCATTACAATGAATTACATTGTAAATATTAAGTACATTGTTATTACATTGTTTAAAATGTAATAAATAAAAGTTAACAAAAAAAAAAATCTTTACTATATAATTAGTTTTGATATACATAAACAAGTATGTAATAGCTGAGCTCAAAGATAAAAATAAATGGGAATAAAAACAAAAATAAAAGAAAATATATTCAGAAATGATAACAGTTGTAAGCTTTTTTTCTTCCATTTTTTTGTCTGTCAATCATTTTATAATTTCGAATATTATGTTGAATGGAATTGCATTTTTTTCTCTAGGAAGAAAATAATCAAACCACAAATGAAGTTTGATCTAGTACAGAATCGAACAGAATAGTTTTGGCAATTAACTGTCAAACACTTTAGAACTACTTAGAACAGAAAAATCTAATGAACACTTTTTTAATTTTTTTTAAACTTTTATGTTCTAATTTTTCACTGCTCTTAAATTTGTTTGTTTAACTGTCAAAATTTGAATAAAAAACAACAACAAAAAAAGTTGTCCAAAACTGTCCAAAAAAATTCAGAACAAAGAAAACCAATTTAGAACTGTTTTGGACAATTTAATGAACAGTGATCAGAACGCTTTTGAACAAAAAAGTTCAATTAACGGAAACTAATGAACACAAAAAAGTGTTTTTTTTTTACTTTAGAACAAATCTATTATTTGAGTCAATGTGAAGGGTGTTGTTGTTAACATACGGCACCGCTTCTCTTAATTTGCTAATAATATTTTTCTGAATTTTTAATATTAATACTGATGGTCTGTAAGACCATATTGGCTTTAAAATTACTTTTAGTACAATTCCAGACCTACCAACAAGCTAATAAGAGATGTTCAATTTCAAATTAAACGATAATTTTCCAATAAATCCAGATTATTCTTCTATCAAGATAAATTTCCAATTATTTTATACTATCAGACTAATGCTTAGAGCAATCACACAGACGCAAATTTTACTCATTATATCACTATTTATTTAATAAATTTTAGTACCACGGAAGTCTATTTAAATTAATAGACTTGTCAAAAAAATTGCTACATGCACTTCCAAATATTTGCTGTCAAAAATATTTTTCCAATTGGAATCTTTTGATGTTTATTTTTTAACTGTGAAATATTATTTTTTTTCTTGTGTGAATAAATTAAATTTTGTAAATGAGTTTAATTTTTGATGGATTTATTGGATGAAGAGTTTGAAGAACAAGAAATAAAACGTCAAGCTAAAATAAAAATGTGTTCCAAGAAAGTAGATTACAAGATTAAGGACATTTCAGCTATTTTGTAATTTTTAAGACTAAAAACATAACTTTTAATGCAAATTCTATCAAGAAAATGACCTCGACTATATAAAAATTTATTAACAGAAAAATTTCCTACCCAATAGACTTCCGCGATTACGCCCAAAATAAACATTTCTCTATTGGTACAAAAGAATCTATCCCTATAGAGTTCCGTGATTGACCCCATTATCTATAATGTAACAGATAACCTTTTAGTTATTTGTGAACTTCAGGTGTCAGTTGAATTAGAATAGTTGTATGTATGTATATTAAATTGTATTGTATATAAAATTAAATGTACATCTAAAATAACAAATTAAGGAAAACAGTTGGTTTTCTTGTTGACTTGAGCTAGATATCATGCAATAGCGAAAAATTTAATCAATGTGATGCTACAGACGTTTAATAAAAATTATAAAATATAAAACGAATTTTTTTTTAATATTAAAAAATATAGCAAAATATAATCTAGCTGAAATATTCTATTATTAATTTTTTTAATTCTGTGTTTAAATGTAAGGATCCATCTTTAAAAAAAAAAAACAAAAAAGTACAATAATTATCTTGTACAAATTAAAAACAGTGGAAACTCAACTGAATTTTCCTAGTAATTCAAATAGCATACTTTTAGGATAAAAAAGAAAATAACTTTTTTCTCACTTTCATTTGAAATAAGTTTTATGATACCTAAGTAATTTTCTTTTACAGGATTTATTCAACAGATGTATATATAAATGTATTTGTAACATATTGTATGTAATTTGAAATACAAAAATTTGAGTATTCCGGTTATTTGACGGAACTAAACTTTACTTGCAAAGTAAATTAAAATAATAATAATACAATAATAATTTTGCATTTGCATAAATTTGCTTCTATTTCTTTATTTATTTTAATTTAAAAAATCATATGTAGAGTGTTTCTTTATGATAATATATTTTTAACATATATAACAGAATATGCTTTAGAATCTAGGTGAAATATAATATAATAAAAATTTTATTTAATATTTTAATCGATTTCGGTTATTACACCAATCCATCAGAAGATTTTTCAGATCAAACAAAAAACTAATTAAATTAAATTATTGAAACATACCTACAGTTTTTAATCTTTATTTATAGTAATATAACTAATATATTATAGTATATAAAACATATTCAATTGAAGAAAACAAATGATATGTTAGATGAAATGTTTGAAAATATTTTTCTCTATATACCTAAGTAGATATGAAAATCACATGAAGAAAATGAATGCTTATCTTACCTTTTCTTCAGTATTGTCCTTGAAACAGACTTCAAGAAGTGTTTTGGTTTAACGGGAAGGAGTTTGAAGGATTGTGGGAAGAACTATATACTGTAGGTATATTATTTTCCATCATTGAATTAAATCTTTTCACAAATTAATTTATAAAAAAAAATTAAAGTGGTGAGTTTCACGAAGTTCATTTGAATATTGAATTAATATTCCTTGATTTATTAAAAAATATTGTTGTTCAGTATAAAATTTACATAAACTGCAGCCAGACAGATTAGAGAAAGAAATACTCATTACAATAATTGTTATATACTATTTTATTATATCAATTTATATACATATATTATATGCCATTTCAACACAAATAATAAGGTGAAAACAGAAAACGGGGTAAAATAGGTTTTAATTGTATATATGAATACTTTTTTGTTATCTTAATTAATTTTTCAAAATATGTTAAATATTTACATTTTGAAAATAAAATATTCATCAATTCATTAATTAGTAATTAATTAAAAAACATATGTATATTTAAAATTAAAGTAAATTAATTAAAAATAATTTTTTTTTTTTAATATAATTTTAAGTTTTTGTTTTGTTTTATTTTATTCACTATTTTATCATTACAATTCAAAATATGATATGATAGTTCAAGAAAACCTATCTTATAAATAAATAAAATAAAATTTTTTTTTGTTTCTTTTTTTGTTGTTTGGAAAATATAAAAATGTAATTATAGAATATGTTATGCATTAATTTCCTTATATTTTCTTTTACTCAAACTTTTACTGTTTTCAATGTACACATATTTATTATTTATATTTATAAAGATTATACATTTAGTTATACAATATTGTATTCTATTATATGTTTGACATTGAAAACGTCATTATTGTAGGTATATTATTATATATACATATATTATATTATATTCTTTCGTAAATATAGTATCTAATTTTCTATATATAGTATCGTATATTTTTCTACATAGTAGTATCTATATTCTAATACTTTTTAATGAACTTTAGTGTAAAATAAAAATAATACGTATGAATGTACATACATATATTTTTTTGGTTGAACTATTTTGTTTATATACGATAATAAATAAATTCTTAATTTATGTATATTAAATTTTGATTTGATTACTTAATATTTTTTTTTTTTTTGTACTTACAAGAAATTACTTAAAAGTTTAAATATCCAAATTGAGGCAGATCTTGTCTGCTGTTGATATGGAAAATACCATGAAATATTATTATAAATTTGTGTTGTATATACATAACACCTGTGCATTAAGATGTACTTTTATTTTTTTTTTTACAATATTTTTGAAAATACACAATAATATTATAGGTAGTAGAAATTTAATTCAATATTTTTTTTCTACGAATTTGACGCACTGAACAACGGTATGTAACTAATCAAAAGTAATTGTTTTGAGCTTTCATCAATGATTTTTTTCTTTTCTTTTTACTTAACTTTACATCAAATATTATATTCAATATGGATGTATATAATATTTATATATATATACTAACTAGTACAATAGATATAAATGTGGATAATAAAAATAATATAATATTTTGTATATATTATTCAAACATATTTACATATTAATATACAAACTTAAACACTTTTATAAAATACTCGATACGAATGTAAACATTTTATAAATATATATTTTTTTTGTGTACTGGGTGTTTAGAGAATAACATTAAAGTATTTTTGGATTTTGTAATAAAATGACAAGCTTCAAATATAATATAAATCCAAATCAAAAGTCTCATATTTCTATTAAACTATGCTATATATGTCTATTTATAGGCCCTATGCCTCACGAATGGGATTACAGGACAATGATGATGAAATATACCTATTATAAAACACTCCAATCGGTACTTTTTGATTAGATGATTTTTAAATAAAATTAGTTTCTGCATTGTTAGATCTAACTAAAATATAGCCCCATTTATATGCCAGGTCCTACTGTTTGTAGTAATTTTCTTGTCAGTTCATTGACATTTTTATATTTGATTATGTAATCATTCTCTTACCTTTTATTTTTTCATATCCCAATAATTGTATATTTAAATGTTTCATTTGAATCATGGTTAATTTTAGAAGTTTTTTTAAAATCTAGTTTTGTGGTCGTTGTTGGATTTCTGCACTTGATTTGATGTGAACTACATTTTGTAGCTCGAGAAAGAATTTTATTTTAATAAGTCTGTACGTACACCCTAATTAATGAATTAAAAATAATTTGCTAAATAAGTAACCTAAAATAGGTCTATATAAATTTTTAAAAGTTTGATTTTGTTAAAATTTGCGAGACCTAGAATTTAAAAATTTAATTTTTTTAATTACTATTTTTCAAATCCTATATACATACTTATATGTATATCTACATATATCTACTTTAATTTTTTTTCTTTTGTTCTGGCAGACTAATATGACTTATGTTCCATATATTAACAATTGACTTCAAATATTATAAAAAAAATTAAATCTATTGGACTCGATAATTTTCTTAAGATAGTTAAATGAAAATAATTAGTAGATATTGATAAACTCTAATGTATTTAGTTTAATATTGCCATTGTTAGTTATAAGATTATTATTTCAATAAAGCCAGTGTTAACTCAACAACGTAACACACAACATATGCATTTTTATAATATAAACAAACTTTATATTTGTATCGACTTAACTTAATCATAACCTGCTATCATACTCACCACTCGCTTGTAGATGCCCTGTATAATTTGATTTAATAAAAAAAAAATAAGTAGCTTTTATTTAACATATAGCATAGCAAATATATTTGCATGAACATTTTTATTTCATTCCAACATTTTTCTTTTCTGTTTAATTTTTGTTGGCATCACTGAATAAGGTTGGTGTGTTGACTATAAAAGCTCTGGTATATCGTTTTCTTGGATATACAATTGAATTAATCGATTATAATGAGCTTTATAGTATTATCAATTATATACATGTATTATTATATCTGGTTTTGCCAGTCTCTGTTTTTTATGAAATAAAACCGTTTATACAATGTTGTAAACAAAATAAAAGCATCTTTGCAATACATTTATTTACTATAACAAAAACAAAAATGTATATGCAAAAAAAAGCTGAGGTAAATTTTCCTTATTTTGATTCAAATCAAAAAGCATGTGGAAAACTTGTATTTTCATTCTATTAAATTTGGAGCCATTAACAAAATTAAATAGAGTAATCTTTGATGTAATATTTACTTCGGTAAGGTGTAAAAAGAAAAGTATAAAAATATGTAATGTAAATGCGGAAATGATATTAAAAAAATATAGATTTACATTTAAACATTTTGCATTCAAGTTATTAGGCTCAGTTCAAAGATTTTCAGCTTTAGAGACCAAAAACAAAATATATTTCGTCTATTAGCCTTTTATCTGTCCTGTATGAATTATAGATAATTTGTTTTTGGTCTCTAAAGTTAAAATTGCTTGAGCTGAGTCTAATAATGCGAATTAGATATCTAATTAAAATTTGAATCACCAATATTTTGTTTGGTAGGATCTGATTAATTACAAATGCTTAATATAATAAACACGATTTTTTGGCTTATATTCTGTGCATTTGTAAAGAGGTACTGAAATGGTATAATGCAGTATAGATTAGTAAATAAAAATCACTTTATTTTATGTAGTAATAGTATATAGTATTAAATTAAACATTAGTATATAATGATGTAATATTTTTTTGTGCCATACTTTACCAAATGTATAACCAACATCATCAAGATTACTAAGCAAATTTTTTTTATTCGAACATTTGTTTGATATTTGTGATCCCATGAACTTGATCAATTGTAGAATTTTCTCTCTAAATCCAAATTGATGGTCCGAAATTAGTCTATCTGTTGTTTCAATAATTTAGGCTATTCTTTTGAGTAGTATAGCTTTTCAAAGATATTTGATAAATTGGATAACAGTGATATTGGTCAATATGGTGTTCTGAAGACGATTTGCTTTGCTTCGGTAGCATTTAAGTATATTTTCTAATCAGCCTCAATAAAAATAAAAAGTAAACGAATGTAAAACATAACTCAACGGCTTAAAGCTTAATATACCTAATTCTTTTAATAATTAATAAAAATATTTATTTAAGAGTTAACGGTAATTTATAATTATTACGTATTATGTATTTACCATCAGCAGACATTCATATACATTATCTCAAAAGTAAATTTTTTATTGTAGAAACTTCACTAAATGAACTAAAAACTGTACGTTTACCTATACAAATTGCGTTTTAAATTGTCTATTAATAGATTCGCCACTGATCTCTGCTTATCAACTAACCAAAATTTTGTATCCCGAAAAACAAGATATACCTAAGTATAAAAAATAATATATAGATACATAATATTACAATATTAAGAACTGGATTATAAAAAAACAAAATTGATAACAATAAATTAATTACAAAAAAATTATACACAATCCCTTAAGGCTACCAAAATTCCTGTAATATTAGTTATAACCAAATTCGAAACACATTAGAATCTTTCATATAAAAGCAAAATTATAAAATGATTCTATTGACATTTAGTTTTATTTTTTGATAGGAAAACGTTTTTTAAAATGGTATGTAAAAAAAAAAAAGAAATGATTCAAATAAATATTTTTCTAATTAGAACGTTTTTAAATTTTGTAGAAAATTTTTGAAGTTTGGATAATACTTGGCATCACAACTGTAGCTTATAGTTCAATAATACCTTTAAATTACAATATTCTTGAAAATAATGTAGTTCCATTCGAAGTCAAAACATATAGTTTTATTCCAAGTAATGAACATTTTTTGATAAGTGAATCATTGCCACCACGAGCTCCAGCTAAAGAATATGGTGTACCAGATTTACCTGAAATTAAAGAAGTATTACGAACTCCTCCAACTGAAGAATATGGACCACCAATACCTAATGAAATTTCATTTCATCCTACAACAACCACACCTGCACCAGAAATAACTAAAGCTCCAGAAGTATTACGAACTCCAACTGTAGAATATGGACCACCAATAGAAAATAAAATTTCATTTAGTCCTACAACAAGCACACCTAAAATTGTTTTACAACCTGGTCTACCCGAATTACCTGCTGCTCCAATAATACCACAAGCTCCGATTGAAGAATACGGTCCCCCTTCAAATCACAATAAAATTTCATTTAATCCAGATTTACACAATAAACCAAGCATTCCTGAAGTTGTTTTAAAACCTGGATTACCAGAATTACCTCCAGCTCCAGAAGTGTTACGTACCCCAAGCATAGAATATGGTCCACCAGCACATAATGAAGTTGAATTTAAACCTTCTGTGCACGTTGAAGCTACTATTCCTAAAGTTGTTTTAGAGCCTGGATTACCAAAACTACCACCAGCACCAGTAGTACCATTGACAACAACAACAGAAGCTATTCCTCCATTACAAGAATATGGTTTACCAAATGAATATATATATTCTACCCCAGCTACACCCAAAGTAATTTTACCTGCTGGATTACCAGAATTACCCCAAGCACCTATAATTACAAAAGAAGAAACTCGTCAACCCGCTAACGAATATGGTTTGCCATTACAGGCAGAAAGTCATCTATTTGTTCCAAATACTTTCAAAGATGTAAAAGTAGTTCCAGAATTACCAGTAACACCAATTTTGGTTATACCTGGAATACAAGCACCTCAATTTATTCCAACATTATCATCTGAAATTCCATTATTACCAAGTTTGCCACAAGTGACGACATTTGTAGAACGACCTCAAATATTCTTACCATCAGGTTTACCAGAATTACCTGCATCTCCTGTTATAATACAAAAAATTCAATTGATTGAAACATCATCACCAAAATTACCATTAGTTTTACCAGAATTACCAGCACTTCCAATTATACCAAACAAACCAGAAATACCATTAGGTCCATATCCTGATGCTATAGTACCGGAAATTACATCTGGTCCATATCCTGCATCAGCACCATATGCTGCAAAAGATACTGAAGTAATTATACCACCAAAATTACCAGAATTACCACCAGCTACAGAAATTCCAGAAACTCCTTCATTTCCATATCCTGCAGCAGTGCCATTTACGGAACTACCAATAGAACCGACAACAACAAAAGCTCCACCAACAATTATTTTACAAAAAGTACAGCATTATGCACCACCTTCAACAGTTCAACCAGTTAAAGAAGCACCATATCCTGCCGCTCTTCCTTATTCAAAATATGGTGAACATATGTGATTTATGAATATCAGGGGAGGGGATTGAATTTATTTAAATCAAATAAAACAAATTATATATTTTAAGGTTTTATATTATGTTTTTTTTTTTAAATACATTTTTTTTTTTTTTTTTTTAATTTTTATTATTTTATTTACAAATAAAATATTATTGTTAAAAATTAATTCACAAATAAATTGTACAAAAATAAGCTATAAAACTTACAATTCTTTATTAATAATAATGTAAAAAAAAAAAAAATATTTTAATTTTTAATTATTTTTTTTGTTTTTTTCATTGAAATATTTCTCTGTAACGGATATTCATTCATGGGATAATTTATTATTTGATTATAATGTGTTGATTTGAGGTTATGTTTTTAATGAAAGTCTATTACAAGAGAAATATTTTATTGAATTTACAAAATTATGAATGATTTTCATTTCTTTAATAAAATATAAATTAAATTTTAAATTAAAGATGAAAACTTGCAAAATTTCTTATATAATTTTCATTTATATACGAGTATATATAATATATATTTAATATCTATATCCTGTGAATACATTATTTATAATTAAAAAATACATAATACTTTTAATAAAATATTATTTTGTAGACCTTAAAACATTTTTTTTTTTAAAGTTGGACTTGAAATGATTGTACAAGTGAAATAATAAATATTATTTTTATTTATCTATTTAGTTTTTTTTTTATTTTTTAAGTTTGATTTTAGAATAAAAAAATATATTAAAAATTTTTAATTTTTTATTTTTTGTTGTTTTAATTGTTTAATAGAATGTGTCAGAAATGGCTTGGATCTGGATCCATTCTTTTCGGTCTACTTTTGTCAACCGAAGCCATATAAGAAATATAAAAATATTATCACACTCTGACTATCAGGATTACAACCTTAGGTATAATTTTGGAATATATCACCTACATATATCCTATATTCAGGAGAGATATGAAGAGATATAAAAATTTGAATTTTTATCAAATTAGAAGTTACTAACTAGCAAGACAATATGTGACTTATAGTTGTCAGAACCAAACTAAATTTTGATAGGAAATAATATTTTATTTTGATTTTTTCTTATGTTAACATAAGCGGTTCTGATTTGTCGTCCAGATTTATACTCGTATATTTTGATTTCTCATTCTGATTTTGCAATTTTTTAAACAATTATTAAAGCTAATAATTTAGTAAATTCGTTTATATTTTTAATTTTTTTTTTAAATATTATTACCATGTATTAATTATTATTAAAAATTATTTAAAAAATATAATATAAAGTGAAAAATCATTTAAAATATACATTTTATATTTAAATTCAATTCAATTTTGTTTTTTTTTTTTTTTATACAATTCCTGTAAGAATGAAATATGGCAAGAATTATAAATTATATATTAATAAAAATAAATGATAATGAGTTTTATTTATTTTTTTGATATCTACACTTATTTTTTAATTTAAATTAAAATTATGAATATTAATATCAAAATAAATTAAGACAGGGTTGTTGAGAGGGTGGTTCGTGGTTGAAGCTTTGTACTTATTAACTAAATTTTATTTTTAAATATTATATAGTTAGAATGGGTTTTGTGATAATGGTGGTGCTTAAAAACAAAGCGTACAAGTGATGTGGTTTTATACAAATATATTTTTGATTATTTTCTGAAGATCGAAAACGAAAAAGAAATTATAAAACTTGAAAAAATTAAAGTTTTTAAGATTTTAAAATTATCGATTTTTGTTTTTTAATTTTGGAGTGTAACTATAATTGTTTTTTTTTTAATCAGAATTTTGAAATTGAAAAATATAATCCTATAAAGTGCTCTAAAATTATTTTTAATTTATAATTCGAAATAATTACTAGGCATTAAAGCTTTTCAATAATAATTAAAAATTGTGAAATTTAATTTCATTTATTTTCTTCACGTTCATTTAGATTTGTTTTTTTTTTTACTTTTATTCTTTTCAAAATTGTATTGGTCTAGGATCATATGGCGTTGCATTATGTCCAACATAACGATTATTTTTTCTATGAATAAAACCTTCACCTGGTGCCGTATTATAATATGTTACTCTACGTATACCAAATGGATCAATATATCCAAAATTACCTCTTCTATGCTCCGGATCTAAATTGTCTTCTTCATGATATTGTTTTGGTAAATAATAACTAAATCCATTACGATTAACTGAAATTCCATCATATGATGGAAATTGTGGATCATAACCACTTCCTAAATTATTATTGTATTCTAAAGGTTGTACTGCACCAAATTTATGAGGACCTCGAATTGTAGCAATTGGTTGTCTAGAATATAGTGGTCTAACATGTATATCATTATTATCAATTGAAGAAATTGTTGATGTTTCATATTGCGGTCTAGATGTTACTGAATGATGAATTGAATCTTTTGAATGACTACGATAATTTGATGGTGTAGCTGGTGTTGAAGAGATTTGTGGATAATTTGAATCATATGTTTTCGTTGAATGATGATGGTATGGTGTATTTGAATAAGTTGATGTTGATAAGGGTGGTAATAATGTTGTTGAAACATATTTAATATCATTAATGGAAATGGGTGGGGGTGTTGATGATGATATAGCTATTGGTTTTAATTGTTCTTGACGAATTCTTTTGTCGTAATGAGGAGGTAAATATGTTTGTGAAGGTATTGATATTGGTCGAGGTGTTGATGATATCGTTACATCATTATTTGATATTGAATTATAAATGTTGTCTTCTAACGGTATCGAATGATGACGTATATAAACTTTGGGTGTTAAATAATTATAATCGTCATATGAAGTTGTTGTACTAGGTATTGGTGGTTTATATGTTGTTGTTGTTGTTGTTGATGTAACTGGTCTATAAGTAGTTGATGTTATTGGTCTACTATATATTGTTGATGTTGCTGGCCTATATGTAGTTGATGATATTGGTTGTTGTATTGTAGGAGGTATTGATAAAGGTGAAGTAGTTGTTGTGGAATAAGATGGATATGTTTTTGTTGTTGTTCGTGATGTCGAATATACTGATGTTGGTCTGTATGTAGTAACTGGCACATAATTAGAATGTATCGGAATCGATGATGTTATAGAATTAGATGGTAGATTTTTAAATGTTTGAACAGCATCCTTTTTAAATTAAATAATTTTTTTTTATTAAATATTAAATTTTATGGAAAATGAAAAATACTTACTTGTATGTTTCGACCCTGACCTACATAAAATGTTTTTGATTTTAATATTCGATATCCTTGGTCATCTGCAATATAATCTTTCGCTCTGAGAAATCCAGCTGCATCTATCCATGCATCAGTTCCTTCAAATAAAGAAAAATTATAAATTTGTTAATTTAGGGTAATAGGGTAATATATATATATTTACCTATAACTGTACCATCTTGTAAACGTTTTTCTTTTCTATACTGACCGTTATCGGTTTGATATCGAAAATATCGTTCATTTCCTTCGTCTGTTTGTATATGATATTGTCCAGTACCGGTACCCCAATATGCATAGCATATTGTTGTATATGTCTGAAAAATAATAATGTAATTTAAATTTTTTTATACATAATTATATACATACATATTTAATATTTAATTGAAATCAAATTTTTCATTTAAAATTTTAATGTGACATTAATCTGAAACAAAACGCCTAATTATATTGTAAGAAGAAGAAGTAGACTGAAAAGGTTGAATAATTATTGCTATTGAACTTCATTAAGTATTAAGATTGTTATACACCATTATTGTAATATCAAGTATACTGTGATATTCATATGTTGTGTATATTTGAATCATTAAAGTACTTAAATATATATCGATCTATAATCAAAGATTTAACTTTTTTTTTGCGTTTGCATATTTTTTTTTCATTTTTGTTTTTAAAATTGAAATTTTTTCCAATTCGATATTAGCAACGGTTTTTGCTGACATAATTTAGAAACAAAATTACCAAACGTTTTTAATACGAATTTTGATTGATGTATTTAAAATTGTAGTAAAATACAGGTCAAGATCTTGTTAGTAATTAAAAAAATTAAATGAGAAACAACGAGTACAAGAATTAATTGTTTAGAGCAAGGTTTTTCAATCGTTAGAAAATTTTTAGAATAAACACAAATTCAACATTTTATCTATGAATTTGATAAATGTATTCTGATAATATTTTCTTGATGAAAAACAATTTTAAATGAAATATAGATCAAGACAAATTAAATTATTTATTGATAAGCATTAATACAGATCTATAAAAATTTGGAATATAAAAACTAATACAGAATATAAAACTGTATTCTTATCAATCTAATCAACATCCTTTAATTGGTAAAATAATTCCAATTTAATGATATGGGATAGCTTCTATCCGCGATGTTAATCTTAAAATTTTCTCTTGATTAACAACAAACATAAACTTTATTTTTTATTTCTCAAACTATTTTACACAGTTCTTTGACTCGAAAAATGATACTTATAGGTAATTAATTTTAGCATACGAATTGAAATAGAACTTACTTTTTAAAGCTTTACTTGAAAAAATGTGCTATAACTTAAATTATCTTTAGTAGAAATGTATATTACGATGAGACATGCATTTATTATCACCTACGGTAAAATAATCTGGAAAATTGAATAATTAAAAACATCTGTGTTATATTTTGATAAGTTCAAATCAATTAAAACAAATTGCAAGCTAATCGTTTGCATCGTTCATAACAAGCTTTCTAAACAAATTAACTCGACCCAAATATTATGATACCAAAATAATATCAGACATCAGAGACTTGAAAGTTGAAATGAAAGAACAAGTAAAAAAACCCTCTTAGTTTTTTGATTTTTATGTGACGAAACATTCAAGTAGAAATACATAAAAATGGTTAAAATCTATAAAGCAAAATCAGTTCTAACATATACTTCAGAATGTAGGGTTGACACAAATGAGATTCGCAAACAGGACAAATTTGCGAAAAAAATAAGCGATCGATCGTGTCAGAGCAGTGGACATTAAGTACTCTCTAACAAAACAATCAAATAATATAACCAAAATGGCCATAGAATGGAACCTCCTAGGTAGCAAAAGGCGAGGAAGATCCAACCCAGAACCAACTGGCGTTGAATTACGACTTCTGAACTAACGAGATATGGACGCACTTAATTTTAATTTTATTTTTTTTTTTTAATTTTATTTATTTTATATATTATTATATTTATTTATATTTATTATATTTATTTATTTATTTATTTCATTTATTCTGCTACATATAAGACGATTAGTCTTTTAAGCATGTAACTAGAATCCATAATTTAAAACTCATAAAACTAAACATATTAGAAAATATCAATGAAAAATGTTAAAATGTAAAAATATAAAGTGCTTAAACTATAACTAGATTAAATTACCAAATTAATAAAAATAAAACATATATATATTACATATATACTATAGAGATTTAAAAATGAGAAAAAAAAAATTTACATACTTAATATATAATACATGTATACCAATGTATGCCTGTTGAACTGAAATAATACATTTGCCTACCTCAAATCATGATTTCTAAAATACTCACTGCTGAGCTCAGTAAACCTTTTAATGTTATTAACGCGCAGAATGTAGTTCGGTGTGGAGTTCCAAAGAACAGTAGTTCTGACAAAATACGATAGGTGTCTTAATCGACTCCTGTGACGAGGAACTATTAAATTCATATTTCTTGTTGATCTACCAATAGTGACCTTTTTAGAAAGGTATAATGGCATAAGATTTAACAAGACCTTTTCATAACAACAATATACCTTGCTTTCAAAAAGTTACTTAGTGTAACACCTAATATCACGTTGGAAACATCACTAATGTGATCATGTTTACGCCGGTTTGTGACAAAACGAGTGCAAGCATTAAAAATTAGTTGCAGCCGGTGAAATTCACTAGCAGACATACCAGAGTAAACAGTATCACAGTATGTGAAATGTGGAATCAATAAAGCTAGGACTTATGAGGAAATAATTATCACTACGTACAACAGAAAACAATGGAAGAGGCAAGCTGATGCCCTATGCTCCCACAAGTAATAACCGAAACAAAATAGCGTTACTGGTGGATTCTTTTTATCCTAGATGCGTCTACTGGCATATAAGATGTCAGTCAAAGTGTAATCGAAAATATTTGACTTTATTACATTACGTCTACTCAGTATTACCACATCGTCCACAAATAGAATTTTTAATAAATGATACTATACTACTTAACAACAAACTTCATTTTCAAAAGGGAAAGTAAAATGCATTTATTTCTATTTTTTATATTATTTTAAAGTATAAAATAAAAAAAATACTTGAAGTTTTCCAAAACAAAATTCAGACCTTAAATGTGTAAACATTAAAATAAATATTTTTATTGTTGAAGCAAATAAAACTAATATCTTTAATAGAAACTAAAGTAGTGGGTAGTAAGTAGTATTTAATACCAAATTAGGAATTATTATTTTATTCATTAATCATAAATTCCAAATTCGTTTATTAAATAATATTATAATAATAATTTTATATTTTAATACATTGATGCGCACATTGAATAGTAATAAAAAAAAAAATGTCCATTAACAAACAAAATTATTCATATTCAATTTTGATTCATATATTAAAGGTCAAGTTCAATGTAAAACATATACAAATGTCTATGAATTATAAATTCCATGTAAAACTCGAATGTAAATCAAAAATGGTAGAAAGTCATACTATGAATCAAAATCATAAAAAAAAAGCTTTTGATAAATTGTATGTCTTTTAAATATCAAAATTTGGATGGAAAAAAAAAATTTCTTAAAAATATGAACCTGTTAAATTCATCCCTGCGGGAATTATGATAAAGTATTTACATTACAGGAAGAGATTATCAATTTCCGGTGTTGTAAATTTTTAATTAGGTATACGTGAGAGCCTATGAAAATATAAATTCGTCAATATTATTGTTATATATTACATTATTTACAATTAGTTATACATAAATATATATACTAATATAATAAAAATTATATTGTAAGAGTAAAGGCCTAACCATAATGTCATTAAGCTGGCTTAAACTAATGTCAAAACTTAGCGAAAAGCCAACTAAAGTTTTGTAATTTGCTTAAATTACCCATAATGGGCTTTAGCTAACTTAAGTGATTTTGACACATATGAATTGTAAATGTAAATAAAAATATGTAGATAAACAATATATAGTTTGTTATTTTAATTTAATTATTCATTTTAATTTTGTTATTTATATAAGTATATTTTAATTTTTATCATTAATCGAATTTTGTTTTTAGTGTTATTTTATGTAGTTGTATATTTTAATTAATTTTTTTTTTATTTTTTCTCCTTTTATTATTATTAGATATAATTAATTAGTTATGAAGTATGTAAATTATTAAATAATTAAATTATTTTATTAGTACAGAATATACGAACGAAATCGCACTTTGTTAAGCCAACTCTTCGTTAACGAAAACTTAACGAAACTCTTTGATATTCCCGTTATGGGCGTGCAAGAGAATTGTACATGTAATCGTACATTTCATTAAGCTGGCTTAAACCCTTAAGAATTCTGTTATTCTGTAGGACTAACATTTAAACAAAACTGTAGTTTTCTAATCGCTGATAACAAAAATGTATAAATATTTCTGATTTATATTGCATAGCAAAATTCTGTATAGAATAGAAATTTCAAATATTTGGCTACCATTTAGCTATTTTTATGTATAAAAATTTTGAACATAAACCGATTATTGATTTGATTAATGTACAAAAATTATGATGAAATTATATATTTTTAATTGAAATTTCATTTTACGGTTCCCTTCGATGTCATTAATAGCATTGAATCCAACTCTTCTCATTCAATATACCCTTTCTTTGAAATGATTATCTCCTGTCAGCCAAAAATAACACTGTACAATTTTATATTCTACTCAGACAGTGATGGTAGAATTTAACTTCTTAAGTCTTGTGATTTCGAATTTTATTTATTGCATTATGTATATGTACATACATCTTTCACCTGTATATTTTGTAGTTTCATTAGTTTAGTACAAGTATAAAGGTATGAAATGTGAGAGCTTAATACAGCATATTAACAAAAAAATGTAATTGAAATAATATTCTTCCTTGTTTCTATTTTAATTTTCTTCTAACAAAAAAAAAAAAATTCATTTAAATAAATAACACAATTAAATTAAATGTAAATATGTATAACACAATTTGCATACTAATTAATATATTTTTACAAAAACACTCTATAGATTAACTTTTTTTTATTTTGCATAACATAATTAAATGCCAATTTTTAAAGATATCAATAGATAACTTGAAATTTAAATTCTCTTGCATATATTTTCGTACACCATCAAAACATTATACTTGATGCTTGTATGAGTTGTACGTGTACGTATGACTAAATGTAAACAGTATTGAACTTGCAGTTTGAAACAATTTCAGAATTACAATAAAATAACTTGATGGCCAATAATGCTAAAACTAATTCTTTTATACATACTTACAAACATGTACACAATATAATAAAATTAAAATAAATGTACCTATATATATTTCCGCCGTGCACCGGTAGTAAATGATTAAAAGCATAAAATCTATATACAATTAATACATTTTTTTGTTATTTCTCTCTATTTTGGTTTTTTTTTGTTTTCTTTTTGTGTATATTGAGTAAAAATCAAAAACAAAACGTTAATAAACTTTATTTTATTATACTGCCGTTACCGGTCGAAAAAGCTCATCATCATACAGTATAAGTTTTTTGAACCTTTGAGGAAGAAATAACTATAATGTAATTTTTAGCAGTAAACTAAACATATACGAAGATATAAAATTACCACATCATAATAATGTGCTATTTATATTATCGAACTGTATATATTTTGGCGCTAAGCGATAATACTATAATGTACATGCAACGTTTCATGTGCAGATGCTGTTATATTTGTGCATAAACATACATACAATATACATATTTATATATTTAATAGTGTAGTAGATTGAAATGAAAGTGGTTGAACCAGTTAACAAATTTTGTATATAATTTTAATTTATAATGAAAGAATTGTCGTTGTTACAAATATATTGGAGTAAAATTTAAATGTATATATACATGGTTAAACATTTTAATATTAAATTTCATTTTGCAAATTAAATTAAAATATTTATACTGTGTATGCATTTGTTTATTGCTAATATTAAAATTATTCTTATTATTTTTTCAAAATAAATTCTGCCCTATACAACAGCAGTGGTTAAGCTTTCTAAAGTGATTTATTTTAAATAAATAAAACACAAGTGTTCAGATCCAAGTACGAACTTTAACTTGTAAAGTGCAAAATATTTGAGTATGTACTACTTACGGTTACAGCTTTTTTTTTTATTTCATATTATTTAAAAAATGTAAAAACCAAAATAATGTGTATATTATATTATAAAAGTTATACTAAACTTATTTAAGAACTAACCTAAGCAAAATTTAAAAAAAAAAATAAAAATAATAGCAAGCAAAATATAAACACAAAAAATGTCGAATATCTCGAATTCAGATATTATTCAGCCACCAATAATTTCGGTTGATATGTTCATCCTGATCAGGAATAGACCTATGATATTTTAAATAACGAGTCTCAATATTATCCGGATTATATTCAATTGCCATACATGTAGCCCGCCTATTATAATGATATAGCAGGGAGACATGATCATGGTTTTGAATATAAGCCTTAGAATCTAGATAAATAAAATGTATTGAATAATGTAATGTGTATTGGGTTGAGCAAAACAATTATAATATATTCAAAGAAATCCACACATTTCAAAATATAAAATAGTATTGCTATAATAAAATTGTATTTCCAACACTACCTGATATTACCCCAAGATATAATTAACAACCTTACATAAGAGACGAAATCAGAAGGGGAAGACTCATATATCTCAACATGTCAATATTGAAATTTTACATTTAGCTGACAATAAAAACTAAAACACTTCAAACGAAATCTTTCGAAATGTGTTAGATTAAAGCCTTCCAACAAGCTTTTTTAAGTCATTGTTGAGTTAAAATTAATCATTGTAGAAAAATTAAGGTTACATAAATATTAATGGTTAATCATATTTGATGAGATTTAATTGTTACAGTATTTCAAAGGCTAACAAAATCCCCAGTTAAACGTAACATCTGTTTCTCTTTTGGTAATTTTTTCCAACTCCACAAAAATCGCAAATTGGAGGCTTAGTCTAAAAATTAAAATGGAATACAAACTGTAATTTGTTTTGATTTATTATTTAATTTAATATTTTTAATTTAGGTAGTAAAATGTTGAGAATAAAGTGAAAAAGTATGTCCAGAATAGTTCAAAAATTGAATCGTTAGTATATATAAATCCCGTGTGTTTCTCATTTCAGCAATAACTCGATGAGAACAATAATTTGGGACAACGCTACAGAAAAAACAAACTAAAATTAAAATGGGATAATTATATATATATTACCTAAAAATATCGAAACTTTATCTTCTGTTCTGAAATCAGATAATTTTCCAATCGAAAATTCCTACATTAAAAATGTGTAAAAATACATCCTAACTTTTAAAGATTATCACACTATTCATAATGTTAAATACAAGAATTACTTCTTTAACACATCTCTTAAATTCTATGTCAGTGATTAATTTTTTGTATTTATATTAAATTAATTCAAATATTTTACTGCTGTTTTGATTTACTCTAATAATGCAGTAATTTTCACCGTTATGGTCTCTAACATTTTAATATAAATTTACAATATCATTACCTAATATTACAATATTTCTATTACAGGCTGGTAAATTTACGATGATTTTTAAATATTTACTTGCTCTTTCTTTGTACTTATTTTTCTTATTTAATTAGGCACTTAGTGCTTGTTTTTTCAATATACATATCTCGTCCTAAATTTTGTGATGACAATGTCTAGCGTTCATCCCATATCTTTTCGGAGTTCTTCCTGGTAAACGTTTGATATTGATTTGGCCATTTACTACTACCTTCACCAGTCAACCTTTTTTCATTCTATTTACATGTTTCTTTGTCTATTCCGATTACAATTGACAATATCTTAAACGTCGTATGCGTCCCTGATTTGATTATACAAAGTTGCAAAACCTTATTTATATATATTGAATAATTTTTGACTTGTTTAATTTTCACGAAAAGTTGGAATTAAAATACTAAGATTGGGAAAACTTATTTCTTTTCAAGTTATGCTTACAAAATATTTAAAAAAAAAATGTATACTACACTTTAAAAAAAAATTATTTTCTGCAACGGAAACACTTTTTTTTTTTGGGATTATTCAAAACGTGCTCTTCATACTTTTTTAATAACTATTATGACATTATTTTCTCATCTATAATATTGTAAACATATTTTATATGGCGTCGATTTAAACCACGCTGCAAATGAAATTTAAATATGTATGTATATGTATATAAATACAGAGTGTTTTAATTATATTTTAAAGAGCTCGATTCAATTTGGATAAGTTTTTCTTTTGGAGTGGTTGCGTTATTTTTATTATCATATCGTACTTATTAAAGCAATCCTACCTTAATTACCATATTGTACAGCAATAGTTTTTAATTCAAGTTGATGATGACTAAAAAACTGATATGTAAATATTCAACAATCATTTAGAAGTTCATCGGAATAATTCAATAATTTTTTTCTAAAACTATAATATTTTAATATTGTATAGCATTTTGTCATCATCATTACAACTCTTGGTGGGTTTTAACATTCTTCACAATTTTCCTCCAATTATCTCTTTCACTTACAGTCTTCTTCCAATATACTATTTCCAGATTTCTCGCGTATGTTTCAATATTGTTTTCCCATTTATTTCTCGGTCTGGTTCTACCTCTTGTCCTCATGGGATTTATCGAGAATATTCTAAGCTTATCTCGGTTTTTTGACATTCTTATTATATGCCCAACCCAATTCATACATATTATATGCCCAATCTTAGTCTTTGGATTTTGATGAATTTTATTATATTATGGGCATTCGTCAACTGCTATAGTTCGTCATTACATGCTGGGTGGCGCAGTAGGTAGAGCACCTGCCTTTCAACCAAAATGTCCTAGGTTCGATATGCCCATGTTTATAGGAGGCAGAAATGTCCCTTCATGTTCCAATTTCCCTTCATACGTAAAAATTTTGGTAGATTGTTGCTGTTAGATTATGGAAATATCAAAATGGTCGAAAATGAAATTAATGCCAAAGAAATAAATTTTTATTATTATTATTATTAATATCAATTCAAAAATATTATTTGTATAATTTATATATTTTTACTTTATTAATAATCGATAAAAAACAAGTATGTTGTCAACAAGAATTTTCTTACACTTTGATAATAAAAAATAATAAAAAAAAATATGACACTGACATATGTACATTTATATTCCCCGAAAAAATTCAAACGTTAAAAATTTACCAGAAATTTTAAATTTTGGTAGATTTGCTTTCCTCTTACCGAAATCTGCCTTCATGCACAAGTTTTGATAGATTTCTACCACTTTTCTACCCGTATAAACATGCATCATGCATTATAATATTTCCACATTTAAGTAATTTCATTTCATTATTTTGGGTCGAATCTGTATAAAATTACTAATCTGTGATATTATTCTAATTTTTTGTTTAAAATAGTTTTGTATAAAAAATATAATTAACATTTCTCCATTTTAAATATTTTAATTAAATTTTGATTATTTGATATGAAAATATTAAAATGCCAATATTATCAATTTATAGTGATCATGAAAAAGATTATGATAAATGAAGTTTAACTTCAAATCACCAACTGGACAGACTCCGCTCATGACCGAAATCAGTGGAGGACAATTTTGGGTCAGACCCAGGACCTTCAAGGTCTGTAGCGCCCAGCAAGTATGTAAGCAAGTATTTTATAAAATTTGATATGACAAATTCAGAACTTACAAAAATTTGTATTGAAATTTAATTATTTCATAAAAATTATGATTTCATGCAAATTTACCGGTGCATTTACCTTGACTTTTATTAATTTCTTTTGCGGTTATAATTTTGTTGTATACCAACCAATATCAAAATGATAAAATTAAAACAAATTTAATTTATAAATCAAATTTATTATTATATTTTACAACATTATTTAAAAAAAATATTTTTTTTATTTTTGTTTTTATTTTTTTTTTTTTTACAAAAAATGTGGTTACCATCAGTGTAATTAATTAATTTGAAATATTTAAATAAGTGTGTATTTTATATATATTTAAGTAAAATTAGTTGATTTTTTATTTAAACCATAACATGTCCAAAGAGATTTCTCTCACAATACAAGGCTTTATATGAATGTACCAGTCTAAAAATTTTAGAATTTGATTTACTAATTTCGTTTTTTTTTTTTTTTGATTTGACAAATATATATGTATATATGTATGCAGATGTAATAAAATAATTTAATGTATAGTAAAAGTGAATAAAAATAATGTAATGTAGTAAGTAAAAAAGAGTTTATTTAAATAAATCAGGTGGCTTGAAATACAAGAAGGCAAAAGTGGAAGAACAGGGTATTTTAGGATAATTTAAAACATGATTCCAACATGTTATCGATTTTAATATAATTTCTACATAAAAAAGTGAAAATTTCCAGTTATGATTTATTTATGTTTTTTCCATGCTGACGCAAGTAGTAGCAGCCGTTGGCAAAGGTTTATTAATAATATTATCAGATTTATTTTATTTCTATAACATTAAAATTTATTGATCAAATGCAAATATGTAATAGTATAGAAACATATTTAATTGATGAAATATTATGTCTAATGATTTTAATCATTCGAATTCAAAGTGTTATGAAATCAAAATGAAATCAATATTTTTAAAATTGAATTGAGCAAACTGTGAGCTTAATTTTAATTCAAAGGAACAAATAAAATTAATATTAAAGAAGTTAGAAATATATAACTTCCTCAGTACTTCAAATAGACTGATGGTAAGTAAGAATTTTACAATGGCAGAAATAATAACCAAAATGATTAGAAATAACACCAAAGCAAAAAAAAAAACCACATTAGGTTATAATCTAAATATTCAAAGAACTGCCGCAAGAAGATTAGAAAATATGAATGTATATTATGTATATATACTGAAATGAACATGCAACTATCGGGCTAAGTCTAGAGCAAAATAAATATTGTTCAGCGTTTTTTTCTGTATATAACGGGTGTTTTTTTTAGAATGATAGAACTTTCGATAGGGATAACTGTGATTTAACAGAAGCCTTTTAGAGTTTTGAAATTTCTGCTCAGTAAGCATTGATTAAATTATCATGGAAAGATTCACGCCGCAACAACGTTTACAAATTGTTGAAATTTATTTTCCAGTCCAGTGGAAACTTGCTGAAATAATCTTGACACAAAAACCGATTAAACCGACAACAGACCGATTATCCTACTACCGTGCCTATCTAAACTATTTGAAGAACTATATATTTGAAAAAACTAAAGCTGATTTTGGAATAAGCTAAATTGTTCCAAAGCATTAATTCGGTTTCTGAAATGAATATGCATATATTGGGTTAAGTCTAGATCAAAATAAATATTGTTCAGCGTTTTTTTCTGTATATAACGGGTGTTTTTTTTAGAATGATAGAACTTTCGATAGGGATAACTGTGATTTAACAGAAGATAGAAGCCGGAAGATAGAAGAAGATAGAAGATTTTGATGTGATTTGACAGAAGATAGAAGCCTTTTAGAGTTTTGACATTTCTGTTCAGTAAGCATTGACAAATTATCATGGAAAGACTCACGCCGCAACAATGTTTACAAATTGTTGAAATTTATTTTCCAGTCCAGTGGAAACTTGCTGAAATAATCTTGACACAAAAACCGATTAAACCGACAACAGACCGATTATCCTACTACCGTGCCTATCTAAACTATTTGAAACACTATATATTTGAAAAAACTAAAGCTGATTTTGGAATAAGCTAAATTGTTCCAAAGCATTAATTCTTCTGAAATGAATATGCATATATCGGGTTAAGTCTAGATCAAAATAAATATTGTTCAGCGTTTTTTTTTGTATATAACGGGTGTTTTTTTTAGAATGATAGAACTTTCGATAGGGATAACTGTGATTTGACAGAAGATAGAAGCCGGAAGATAGAAGAAGATAGAAGATTTTGATGTGATTTGACAGAAGATAGAAGCCTTTTAGAGTTTTGACATTTCTGTTCAGTAAGCATTGACAAATTATCATGGAAAGACTCACGCCGCAACAACGTTTACAAATTGTTGAATTTATGGTTTACATGACCGTCCATCAGAGCAGATTATTAGTCGAACTATCGATAGATTTCGGACAACATTTTCTCTATTCGATGCAACAACAACAACAACAACAACAAGACAAAGAACTGTTCGTACAGAAGAAAATATCGGTGCTGTGTTAGCTAGTGGTCAGTGTTTATGAAGATCTAAATTTATATTATACAATTATATTGTAATTTATATTATTACAATATTTAAGAGTTAGTGTTCATGAAGATCCAAATTTGTCTATTCGTTCACAACAAGTTGGACTGTGTGCAACCACCACATGGAAAATTTTACGTAAAGATCTTGGTCTACACCCATATAAGATTCAACTGGTTAAGAACTGAAGCCTAAAACACTCGTTATTTGTATTGTATTTTGTATATAAGTATTTGATAAGGTGGCCTGAAAAACTGCTGTCTCAAACAATTAATTCCACAGAAATATATTTATTACTGCGGTCATACACCATCGATAGGTATTTTTTGTTGAAGCATCAAAGTGACTATACATAAACCAATGAAATTATGTCAGGTATACCACAGAGCAGCGTCCTTGGTCCTATTTTATACCTCATCTATTCTGCAGACTTACCAACAACAAATGAGACTACCACCACCACTTTCGCTGATGATACGGTTATATTAGCATCGCATAATAACTCAGTACATTTTACAGAGATTCTGCAACACAGCATGAATAAAATGCAGCAATATGGCTGAAGAAGTGGAGTTTCAGAAAGAAAGGAGCAAAATCTACACATGTCACATTTATACTGATGAGAAAAACTTGTCCGTGTTAAATACCGATAAGTAGTGCATGCATGCATTTGGGTAGAAGACTTTTTTTTTTTTTAATATTCATTACTTTTATTGACAAAATTGTATACAAATTAAAAAATATTTAAAAAATTCACACATTCAATTTTTATATTTTACTACTCTAAATTTAATTTTCTTTAACCGTGATATAGTATAGACAAAACATTAGTTTTAGTATAAAATATCACAGAAAAATCCATATTTAAAAATAAAAGTAAGATACTAACAATCTAAAGATTACATATATACATATATATAGATATACAACTATTATATATCATAACATAAACCAAAAAAAAAAATATATATATATATATATATATTATGTGACAATTCACTCTTTAATTAATCTGTCCATTTCTGCAGGATTATTTTTTAATAAGTACTTTAATTTTTTTACGAAAAGATCTAAATTAAAACTATCCTTTATTTCCGGTGGTAATTTATTATTTATCCATATAGATGATGAAAGGCAACTGTTGCGTGATAACTCTGTTCTTGGCTTTGTATAGTTGAAGTTATTTAACTTTTGCTTATTGTAATTGTGTACATTACTCCTTTTAGTAATATGAATATTTTTTTTGTAGATTCCCTTTTCCAGTTTGTAAATTAGTTTAGCTTTTTCCAAAACAATAATTCGTGATAGCTGCAGGTACCCCGTTCTCTTAAAAATTTCATTTGTAGGAGTGAGCCAATTAAATTTATGCAAGCCTTTTATAGCCTTGTTTATTATGATACCAATTTTATCATTTAGCCAAGAGGAACAACTTGACTAATTACATATATTATATCTAATATGTGAAATAATATTAGAATAATATAGACTATCAGCGGTTTGTCTACTGAGTATTATTCCACTTCTTTTGATAGCACCTAATAAAAGCACAATTTTTTTTTCCAATTTATTGATATGATCATCCCATTTCAACTTTTCATCAATTACAACACCAAGATATTTATATATAGCAACTCTTTCAATTTCGGTATTGTTTACTAACAGTTTTGAATTTATATCAACTTTATTTCTTATTTTGTACACTATGCATTTGGTTTTTTCAGCATTTATAGTTAATTTATTACCTTTGAGCCAATTGTTGTATTTTCTCAAATCTGCATTTATTACTCTTTCTAATTCATCGGAATTTTTGGCACTGTATATAAGTAGAGTATCAACAGCAAATATCTTATATTCAGCTACTAAATTCGCAAATTGTATATTATGAATATATAGCAAATATAATGTAGGACCTAACACAGACCCTTGAGGAACACCAATATTTATTGAAACTTGATCTCTTAGTACTCCATTTATTCTTGTAATAGTTTTTCTATTTTTAAGATAAGACTTAAGTAAATCCTGAGCCGGTCCCCGTATACCAATTTCATATAATCTATCAAGTAATACGCTGTGATCCACTGTATCAAAAGCCTTTTTTAAATCAACAACAACTTTTAAATCAACGAAATAAAAGAAATAAAATAAAATGTATTGGATCGACTAATAGTCGCAACTCACCAATGCAGCTGGAAAACAAGCTTCTGATTATTATTAACGTATATATTCTAAATATTTATATAAAAGAAAAAACCCATTAAACAATAACCTCTGAAAATCATCAGTAGAGCACAAAACACTGAAGAAGTCTGCAAGTAGTAGACGAAATACGCGTATCTGTATCATAAGCATATCAGTAAAATTAAAAGGAAAATATTCGACTATTTTCACTATTAAATCATCAGTGTTCTGTAAAGTTTATTTGATTAAAATGCAAGGTTTTGTTCTGTGTGTTGTTTACAAAAATCTTAAATTTAAATTAGCTGGATTTAAAGATAAATTTCTTGCAAATTTTCAGAAATACAATTATCAAAATGAACTTATTGTATTTTTTTCCACATCTGGTTTCCAAATAATTGACTACTTAAGTACTTAATAATTTTTTGATCATAATACTCTACTATTATTTTCATGAATATATTTACAAACAGATGTAAATGATTGTATTTTGAATTTCGATTAAATTGTGTAGCTTCAATCAAATGCATCATAGGAATGTGATGTAACAAAAATGTTATATAATAAATTTTTTATACTAATAAACAGATGACATTATTATCTGCCATATCAGAAACAAAAGTGTTAATGTATCACCGAACATTATAAATTGTTACGATTTATGCCTAAAAAGAAAATATATAATTTTTTATGTGTGGGTATTATTTACGAATCGTTTCTTATGCGTGTAACAAACAATATTAGCATAATAGACGCACTGATTTCAAAAATTTTGTAATTAAAATCTCATGGCCATTGATTTGAGTCATATCATTGGTATCATATCGTAAAAGGTGTAATAAATGAGTGATATTTTATATATATAAAAGAAGGGATTTGAATGGGCTATTGTTTTTAGTTCATATTCTAATAATGTATCATGTATACGTAAATTTAATTCACGACAATAAATTTGAAAATAAATATAAAAATAAATGTAGCAAAAAGTTTTTGGCATTAAGATAAGAAAAACAAGGAAAATTTATTTTCATATACAAAATTCAAAAAATTAATTATATAACTAAGCATTTGTTTTTCTTTTCTTTAAATTAAAGGTATTGTTCTCTTCTTTCAATATTGTAAATTTAAAAATTCTTTTTCTATACAGTTCATTTAATTTCTATTATTTTGTAATCTTAATTTTATTATATATTATTTAAATGAAATTTTGCACGGAAATAGCTTCTAATCCTACTTAGACATTATTTTGTCCATGATTGTAAAAATATATGGTTTTAATTAATTTCTACGCATTATTAAAATAAGTTATTCAAATTTTATTTAATTTAATTTATTTTAATTTCAAATCAAAATTTTTTTTTTTTAAGTATTCTGAAATTGAATTTATAGAGATTATCACAAACAATATTTATATAGATCTTTTCTTGTCATTCAATTGAATTTTATAAGCATTAATTTTTTTTTTTTTTACATACAAATGTAGGTAGGAAGTTGTTAATTAATTAGATTATTATCTATGAGTTATGTAATTCATATACAAAAATTTCAATGCCATGAGTAACTGAGAAATTCATAAAGGAAAATATATGATTTTATAATATATATATATACATTATACATCTTAGAATCAGTATGTGTGATTTGCTTGCTTTTGATGGATGTATATAAAAAAAAAATAGTATTAATATTCTATTGAAAATAATTGTTCATACTGTTTTATGTCCATATTTTAAAAGTAATGAAAAGTGCATAGCAAAAAAGACTCTGCCACAATTGTTTGAGTGCTCAGAACAAACAATACCAATTAAAATGATTTATTCAATCAATTACAACTAAATTATTCGAAAAATATATAATGATGTAAAAATATAATTATATATATGTATAATGATGAACGAAACCACTGCTCAAATAAATATTGATATAAATAACTTATGTTAAGTAAGTAATAATAATTATTAGGCATTGTACTTTTTAATTTTGTCATTTGTAAAGTCAGTATTGTGTATATATACTTTTTTGTAATCAAATTTAACATTCAAAAAATTTCAACATTACTTCAAACAAATTAAACAACATTTTTTCAAAAAAGTTAAGCAATTTTTTACAAAAATAAGAAAACTTATTTAATATGTTTGTTTGTTTAATTTGTTTAACGAAATGTAAAATGGCTGAGATAAGGACAACAAAATTTTAACTGAATTCTTTTATGAATGTATAGTTACAAGTGAAAAAAAGAAAGTTGTACAAGCTCTTATGCACTTTTTTTTTTAAATTTTCAGAGAGTTTCCATTAAGCTTGCACTGATGTTGTACCATATTGGTGTACCATATATTACAAGCGTTGGTCTTATTACTGTTTAGTAACATAATTTTAACTCTTTTACTAAGTTTTTTTGAAGCCATGAAAGCTTTGTTACCTTTTAATATACTATATGTTATTTGCTCAATATAGTTAAAGTTACGATCTAATTGTATTTAACTATTTTTTTATTACTTAAGACTTAAGCTAACGTTTTCTGTTTCCGATTTTATTGTGAATTCTTTCCTTGTTTTTTGATATCTACACTGGTTTTATCAACCGGTTTTACGAAAAAAAAAATTGTCTCACATTTGTTGGTGTTGATTTTCAGAAGCCAAACCTTCCAGTAGTCCTGACTAATATTCAACATTTTTTGTACTTTTCCTTTGATGTAAGCTAACCTGAACTATTGGCAGAATAGAATATGATGTCATCGGCAAAACCCAATACATAATTATTGCCTCTAACCCGGTCTAGTGAGGACAATAATTCTGATAAATATATTGAAAACAATATTGGTGCATTAACTGTACCTTATAACAGGCAATTATCTATCGTGAAAATTTTTTCAATGGTTGTCATTTGGGATTTTATAAAAAATAAATTATTTTTGTCAAATCATATCAATTATAATTGCGTGACCTTAAAAATTTATATATTAAACCATCTAGTGATACCGTGTTTTTCCAAATCTACCAGGCAAGCTCCCACCCCAAACTTTTTATTAATGAACCAACAGATGTTTGAGGTCAACTTTGTAATGGCGTAAATCGCTCCATGCTTGTACCTATAGGTAAAATTTGCTTGGTTAATATAAATTTTGTTAATTTGTTGTTAATAAGTGTTTCAAATACTTTGCTTATGTTTGACATTAAGCTAATGAGACATCATATAGACATATAAATTACAAATGATGCTTAGACAAACATTGAAGAAGATCATTACCAAATCAAATGATACTTTACCTAAAATGTTCTATTTTTTATGGTTTTTTTCTCTTTACAAATAATTTTATATACATTTATTTTGTATGTTAAACGTTTTTTTATCAGCTTGAATTGCATACATTCATTTAAATTTAAATACCCATTTAAAAAGAGACCTTGCAATTGAACCTACACTGGATATAATAATAATAATTATAATAATGTGTTTAAGTAGTCTCAAAATTCTGGTTATTATTTATAAAATCATTTAATCATAAAAATAAATATAACTAATTTTTAATTCCAAGTTTTTAATAATTTTAATTTTCTGTTTTTGTTTTTTTTTATTTTTGTAAATTCAAACTTATTATATTTACCATGGTTATTTTTATTATTATCTAGTAAATTAATTAATATGTACTAAACAGTGTCAGTGCATCTGCTGGTAATGGTTTACTAAAAAATAATAAAAAAAATCATTTTTTTGTTGTTGTTGTTGTTATTAAAAGTAAACAATTAAACATTGTTGAGTTGATTCACGACGAGACAACTAACCAACACGTGATTTAAAAAAAAAAATTTTTTTTTTGCTTTGAAAATAAGACAGGCAGCAAAATAATATTTTTAAATATTGAGAGTGAAAAAGAAAAAAATGTTAATTGGGACGGTTGCGGTTTGTATTACACACTGCATCATAAATTCAAGTATTGTTTATCTGATTATAAATATTTTAGTGTAATGAAGGCAATGTTAAAATACATGTTCTGAATTAAATAATACGGATTTACGGATAGAAAAAAATAAAATTCAATACCATACCATCATATACGTATCTATATATTCCGGGCCAAAAAACAAAATTTTTGATCTTAATTCAATTGCATATAGATAAATGTGTATATCGTATAACTCTATACAGGTATATAATAGGTAGAAAGTAACTAATTATATCATAAGGTGTGAAATTTCGTTTTTTTTTTGTTTTTTTTTTTTTTATTATTATTGTTATTTACATATTTAAAAAATATTTTTGTTAACAGGTTTAATGCAATGAATTAATAAGTTGTAAAATTTAGGGATTCCTAAATGTTTATTATTTTTTTTTATATCGTAAAAAAAAATTTAAAGATTAAAAATGAAAATATTCATTGATAAAAATAAATTTTTAAAACGTTTTTTAATGGTTTTTAATCAAATAAATTAAACACTGAATTTTGTTATTTTGTGAACGTATTTAATTGAATATTGGAAAAAGCATTTAAAATATATATATACATAATAATATGTATACAACTAAATCACGATATATGTATAATTATTTCAAAAACATGTAAATTAATTACTAATAGTGCATATTAAATATTTTCATAATCAAAAAATCTTCCATTTTAAGACAAAAAAGTAGTAGAATGAATCAACAAAAATTATACATGGACCTTTATAGGAAATAACTTCTCAAAAATAATTTTAGAATATAAATAGATAGTTGAAGCAGCTTTAAAATTTGTTTATTATGAAAAATTACAATTAAACTTCCACTATACAATTTTGCACTATATTTAGGTAACGAAAATGTTAATTTCTGGCTGATGGCAAGCAAAAATCTTACAATTTGAAATTGATGAAAATTTATCTTGTAAGAGAATTGAGACAAAAAATAACTCGGTTAACTTGGAAGGATTCGGTGACAAACCATTAGAACATTTTATAGTATAGTATTTCTAATTAATTGCAAAGAATAATCGATTTTTTTTTTTGAAAAATTCATGTCCAAAGCGGGGTTTCAATCTGAGGTTTCAATATAACTTTCTAATTAGTAGTCAGATGATCAATACCCCAACATCGGTTAATGCTAATTATTATTTGACTATGGTGGCTTATTATGTCTTTTTGACATATTTATATTGAATTTTGCAAATTAAAGTCTCGTACAAAATTTAAATGGTAATACTGTAATATGGTAATACTAGATATATGTCTATCCCTAAAATAAGAATGTTTAACTGACGTTTTTTCAAAATGTAAATTTCGCTTAGTACCAATATTCTTCAGAAAATATATCAATATATTTATTAATTGTTTTATATTTATTTACAAAATTGTGTAAATTAAATTGAATTTATTTTTCATACATTTAGTTCAGCTCACTACATTAAGTTGACCAAAAATAATGTGTTATATATTGAGTATTTATTTATCAGTTATATAAACTAATATAAAATCAAAAACTATCCTGCTATTGACAGAATCTACACTATGCCTTCGACATTCGAATACTGGATATTTTAATTAGTTATCAGATGGCATAACCATCACATTATTTCAATCAGAAATATATGTAGTTTTTTTCAAAATTTGACCCAACTTTAATGTACAATTATTTGAAAAATTTGATCTTCAACTGTCAAAATAATAAGTAAGTTACACAATAGATTCTTTTGCACAAAAAGGTGCGTTAATTAAAATTAATAATATTCATTAACGTTTATTATTATTATATGAAAAAAACAATTTCATATTTTCCAGTCATTTAATTCAAAAAATATGAATTAATAATTTAAATTGAAGTTTATCAACTTAAACTATTGTTATCGAATATTTCATATTGATTTTATTTTAAAAATAGTGAAAACTAACTAAACATTTTTTATTTTTTTTTGTTTTTATATTTATTAACTGAATTTTCAATAAAAATTCACACTGCATTGAATCCACGATAAAAAAAAAATGTAGGTACTTATTATAGGACTATAAATAAATGAGAATATGGTATGCTACAAAGATATAAAAATTTAATCTGATTGACAAGGTACATACATTCATTCATTCATTCAGTCATATATATAATATATATATATATATATATATATATATATATTGTAGAATAGTATAGTATAGATATAGTTACCTATATTTATTTGTGTGTTCAATGACGATGAAAAGAAAAAACAAATAAATAAACTGTGAATATAATCTGAAATGATAGACATTTGCATGGGAAATCTAATTTAGCCGCAAAATATTTTTACTTTTTCCTTTTTTCTGAATCAATTAATGTTGATCAACTGAATGTTGATTTTTTGATTGATTCTTGAGATATACGAATGTCCGGAGAGTAGACTTTGCTGTCGTATAATGAGTAAAATACTTGAATTGAAGAATTTCATTGTCCAAAATCAACACTTAATTTGCATGAAAAAGAAACATTAATGTATAAAATATATATATATAAATATATATATATATATATATATATATACAGGGTGGCCCGGGTTAGAGTAAAAATATTTTAAGGAGTGATTCCTTGGAGTATTTTAGGAAAAAAAAATGTTCTAGATGACGGGTCTATCTTTAAATTTAACCGGGACTACAGAGGGTTAAAGAAAATCAGATTAGAAAAATTATGTCTAAACAATATCCACTATACAGCTATGAAGGAATTGAAACTAAAGCAACATCATCTTCATACTTTCTACATACTACATACACACTTTTTTTTTAAAATTAATACACTTAATTAACGGTATGTGTTGGATGAGTATCAGACTTACCGTTTTTTAATAATAACTGCACAAACTTAAAATTTTGCTTTTAACACTGAAAGTTTTGTAAAAAACTATCTCGAAAAAACTCGTTAATTTTTTTATTTTTTGTTTATTGTGCTGATTCAATACATCATCCCCTACATATACAACTTTCATATCAGACTTGCCGTTTATCAGATAATGTCATATTTAATATTTGGGTAACCAGTGTTTTAGTAAGAAAAATAATAACTGAGAGTTGAATATTGTAACAATTTTATTTTATAATCAAAATTAGTCAAAATTAATTAAGGATACTGAAATTTTATATGACTTTAATTGTAAAACGGCAAGTCTGATTTAAAAGTTATAGTGGATGATGTGACGTATCAACACAATAAAAAAAAGCCAGTATACATACTTCTAAATTTGATATCAAGGTATTTCCTTTTGCTGACAACATGTTTACACCAGCTCAGCCTTGTTTCTAAGTGTATGCGCAAATACATTATTTTTTTTGTTGGATGATTTTGATATTTAAAATGACTTGAGGACAGGTACCTTTCTTTAAAGTAAAAGTGATATGACTTCGATTCATTTACTTTTACGTTTCATTTTTGTAGACATAGCTGAATATCTTTTAATAATGCTATTTTAGCGTCCTGATGCCAAAGCATAAGAACGGTGTCATTGTCAAAAAGTTTTTACGATTTGTATTGTTAGAATATTAGCCGTAAACAGCAGATAAAATATAGACCCTAACACAATTGCTTGGAAAATGCCAGATTGTATTTTATATAGTCGCAGTGTATGCGTTACCTAGCTTCACATAAAACATTCTGCTTTCAATGTAGATTCTCAACAATTCATAGAGATCACATGGTAAGTTTAGTTTTTAGTTTGCACATTAGGCCAGGATGTCACATCTTATCGTATATATATATATATATACCGTATATTAAGTACGAAAAAATATTATACACTGTTAGTTACTGACAATAAATTAAAAAATATTATAAATATATACATTATTAATATGATTATGAAGTTTTTAGTCTATAGTCATATTGTTCTGACTGATAACCAGTCTTTCGGGAAAAAAATTTTCTAGTCAGTATGTAGTTGTTGAAAATTATAATGTTAATTCATTAGAATGTAATGGCGTGGTAGAGTAGTAGAGCGGTACAGTAGGCGTTCTCCTTTCAACCGAAAGGTCCCAGTTTCGATTCCCCATAAAGCAAAAAAAAAAAATGCTTTATTAGTTTTTCGACCTGGTCTAGTACCCTTTGTGATTCGGATATAAAATGAAACGATTATATTTAAGAAGGCTTAGTTCCTGACAATAGCAGTAGTTTTCCACATTTAATGAGTAGAGCCAGCAATTTGTTAAATAAATACTCGAAATATTGTAGATATCGTAGTGTAAAATTGCAGTACCGTACTTTATTAAGCACGAAACGGGGATTCTATCTAAGTTACTGTCAAGAACGTAAAGAACGTAAAATAATAATTTGTATGTCATTTTCGTTCTGTTCCATTTTGTAATTTTGATAATAGACCTACAATTGATTGTTAAAACTAAATTTAAGATGAAAATATAGAAATGATACATAAAATTTTACCAACAGATTTATCTCAATACTAAATATTGTTTTTGTTTTTTTTTTTACAACGTTCAGAGATTTATTTAAGTCACCCTACCCCCTGTGTATCACTTTTCAGTTTTTTTTTTTAAATTCGTATTAAAAAGTTCTTTAAAATATGCATACTAATAGTAGGAAAATTAATCAATTTAAAATCAGGTAGTTTGCAAATTTTCGATACTATTAATTGTAAAGGTACATTGTTTGAAGACATTGTAACCACCATTCAAAGAAATTTTTGATTTTGTCTAGAAAAATAGAAACATTGTTTTGTTGTAGTATATTATGCAAATTACAAATGTATATGTATACATTTAAAATCTTTTTAATATTTCTAAGATGTTTACAATATTATATCGAAACTATTCAAATAAAATGGAGTAAAGATTAGAAGAGTGAGGTTAGAGTAAATAGTAGAGTGAAATTTCTTCCACTAATGTAAATTATTAAAATATTACTCTCATTAAAGCTGAACAATCATTTTCTATTTAAATAGGATCGCTTTTGTAAATTCTAATTTACATGTATAATTAGTCTAAAAAAATTACCAATTTCAAGGAAAGCATTTTTCAATTGGAAAATCTATGAAAATGAATTGGATTATTAAAAACGAAATGAGTATTATTAACTTTTGAAGTAAAAAAGTACAGACTACGAATGTTTCGAATTTCGAATTTTATTTTTTTATAAATTATATATAGTAAGTTCTCATATATATATATTCATTCATCAATACATATATATTCTATAAAATCAAGCCTTATGATATCGATAATATTTATATATATATATATATATACGAAATCAACAATACAAATAAGAGGTATTAACAAGTTTTTCCAATCAGAAAATTAATTGAATGGATTAAAGTTACGAATATTTTTAAGACTCTTGGCAATAATATTCATTCCAATATATGTATATTATAGTTATTTAGATTACAAAACATTTTGCCTTACTTTTCATACAAAAAAAAAACAAAAAAAAAAACCAGCTGCTAGTACTACTGCAGTACTGGACGCCTGCAATTTAATAAATGAGATACAAATGTTTTGATTTCCTAATCCAATTTTATTTACTAAAAAAATATAAAAAAAAACTCTTTTTTTTTTTTAGCTCTATAAAAGAAAAAAAAATCGAAGAAAGAGATAAAGATCCATAATAGCGTTAGATAATATTTGTTATGGTGAAAAAAAAACAAAATTTTCTTTTTTATGCACAATTTTTATAAAATGTATCTAATCAAAGAAAAATCTATTTTTGTATTGGAAAAATCACTTTTATATCAATAAAATAGAGAACAGTATTAAGTACAATGTCGAATTTAGCCAGTTTAGTAAGTGTGTAGTTATGTCTTAAAAAGAAAATAACAAAAAGTAAAAACTAATATTTTATGGAAAGAAATGTTGGACTTTGAACCTCATATGGAAGAGAAAAATATCAGTAGTAGTTAATCATAGTTAATTAAGACGCAGAATGTATAGTAGAATACTTTTAGTTATAAGCAAATTGACTGAAGGTAAAAACGAATGTACATATTAGTCATCTTCTGCGAATGCCAAGTTAAATTTTAATTTTAAGCCACTCTAAACTTGTGTTATCTGGATATGATATCTAAATTTTTGCTTCTAAACTAATTGTTAAAACTTAAACTTAATAATTACATATAGTGGGGTATTTTTTCTGAATAATTAAATTAAAGAGAACTTGCACCATTAACATCAGGTTAATTGAAATCCTCAGTTTGATCATGTTTTTGAAATAATATTCTGAGAAATGTTTTTTTTTTGTTGGAACAAATTTTATTTTTTCTCCTTACTCCTCTTGGGAGCATAGGTATTCCACTTGACATTTCCATCGTTCTGTTACTTTCACTTGTATTTCCGAGGCAATGTCTAATTTCATTTTTAATCTGTTTATACTGTCTAAGTAGGGGATTGGCCTACTGTAGAATACCACTTTGATAACTTTATCTGCGCCTACGTGGTAAGATGATGTCATATTTTTCTGCAAGTTTTCGCTGCGATTTTATCCATCTTTGACGTTAAGATGCCTGACGTTACTATGTTTAACTGGGTACGTCATGTCACATACTTTTGTCGGTGTTGTTGACAATTGTGTAATTATTATTAGTGTTTGTCCAACATTATTTATTGTGTTATTTGGTTATTGTATTTGTATGATATAGATATGGATATAGGTAATATTTTTAGTTATATAAAGTATTAGTTTAATTATTTTTATTGATTATTGATTTTATATATTTTGCTATTTTTTTTTAGTTATATTTTATACCCTCCACGGGAATCGAACCCGTGACTACCACTTCGTAATTCAAACATATTTCTGTGCTCTAACCGATTAGGAAACGGAAGGGATTATAAAATATTGTATATTAACTCTTTCGAAATGGCTGGATGGTACATATACCAGAAAAATTCAAAAAAGACTAGAATTTAGACTAAAATTTGTTAAAGTATGCACCAATTTTTTTGTTTTTTTTTTCTTTTTTTTTTCTTTTTTTCAGATAGTAGTAAATCATCGAAAGAGGTTTCAGGGCAGACTACCTATTACCGGGGAAGGCAGTTTGAAGTACAGTGGGACTTTAACCCACTAAAAACTCCTATCATTATTGCAACATTAAAACTAGTCTTATAGACAACCATTAATATACATTTAACTCAAAGAAACTAAGATACCTTTGATCTACCAAAATCCAATAAGATCAAAGGTTTTAACCTAACTCAAGTGGTCTTGTTTGTTTGAGTCGCTTCACAAAGTTTTGATTGTCAATTAAGCTAGAAGCTTCGGTATTGACATTTTGGATCAGACTAGTTTTATGCCGTGCAGCGCATTTCATTATTTCGTCTTTTATAGATGAGATCTTCAGATCTCGATGAATATCGGCATTGCGAACATACCATGGAGCATTGACTATGTTGCGTAGTACCTTATTTTGGAACGTTTGGATAGTTTGAATATGGATTTGTTTAGCACATCTCCACACATTTGAATACCGTATGCCCAGACTGGCTACAATATTTGATTATACATCAAAACTTTGTTATAGGTCGAGACCGCCCAATCAGCCAGTATATTTCTCTATATTTGAACTGGAGTTCTTGTTTTTTGATTTTCACATGCTCTTACCATTTCAGTTTTGCATCCAAAGTCATGCCAAGATATTTTCGAGCTTTATTCTCGTATGGAATCACGACATCATTAATTTTAACTGAGAGAGGAATTACTATGTGTTTTTATAGGTGAAGTTTACATGACTAGATTTAGGGCTTCATTTAATTTAATTTTCCATTTTTGCACCAGTTGGAAATTTTATCATTAGCTTTTTGCAGTTTGTTTGTAGCTTCTTCTTTAGTAGAACCAACTGCCATCAACGCTGTGTCACCTGCAAAGGTTGCTATTTTTATATTTTCTACTTCGGGTATATCACAGGTGTATAACAAGTATAAAATTGGACGCAGTATACTACTTTGCGGTACTCCAGCTTTTATATCTCTTAGAGAGGAGTATTCATTCTCATGTTTAACTGGAAAAACTCTATATGCACCAATTTGTCTTTTAATATAATGTACATAAGTTTGCAAGTACAGCTAGGTATGCTGGTAGTATGATGTGCAAAAATTTTACATTATTTCATGTAATTTGTTGTTGTAGAAAAATTATAACCAAAATTTTGCTTCAAATTTTGCTTTGTAGTACCTACGCTGTTAGTATGCCGAGCAAAAAAAAACAATGAGGTTCTTGTTTTGACCACCAGGTATTAAACTTCAACATTTTTGCTCCTCATCTATATACTCGGGCATATATACTCAAAATTTTGACATTGGACAATCAGCAACGTTTGATCTAGTAAAATAAAGTGAATAATCGAAGTATAGATAGTAAAATAAAATAAATCTAAGTAGCTGTAAATCTAAGTAAAATAAGCGGTAAACACAATTGCGACTACCGACGAAAAATTCGTGACAAAAAAATTATGTATTATATATACGCTCTTATTTATATGCTCACAATTCCACCACAACTCCACCACATTTTCGTTGTCGTCGAAATAAAGCTATTGTCTATTTTTTTCGCTGGTAGTCGGATTTGACATTTCTGACAATCTTTTTAATAATCAAAAAATAACAACAAATCTGAAATTAGAATAATAAATAATTGTTTTGTTTTTTTTTTAAAGTTTTATATGTTCTACAATTTATAATTATTTATTTTTTTATTTAGATACATACATATATAAATTTAGATTTATTAGCGATGTATTTGGATCTGATGATGCTACAAATAAATTAGTAAATTATTCAAAAATTTTTTAAAAATATTTTAATAAAATATTTTTTTATTTTGAAATCCCGTTATTTGCTTTTCTGTTTTGTTTGTTTATTTATATTTATTGTTTCGCTGCAATTGTGTTTCATTTGACGAAAAATAGTTGAGCGAAGCGAATTTCGTTGGTAGTCGGTGGTCGGTGGTTGCAATTGTGTTTACCGCTATATATAGTAAATCTTTAAAAATATTATTTAAAATATTATATATATTAAGGTTTACTTTTTTTTACTTAGATTTACTTTATTTTATTTACGATTTATTTTATTTTTATTTAAGATAATATAGATAGATTAATTAGTACTAATAGGTTTATTTAAGATAAATAGTTAGATTTTATTTTCACACGTTGTTGATTCTCAAATGAGCAAATAATGCCACCTTGTTATTGATTAAACGAATTGCTGATAAAAATTTACTGCCGATTTTTCAGTAGTTTTGCATTCATTTTTTGGAAGTCAAAAATTTTTATCAGCATACATAAGGCAAAAATAATAACAGCTTAAAACACAACTAATTGTGAAAAAATAAAGTATTTCACATTATTTGCTCATATTTCGCTCATTTGTAGTAAGAATTTGAATAAAACAAGTTTTAATTTGAATTTTTGTGCAAAAAGTTAGTAAATACAAATTTATTTTAGCAAATTTAAATATTTGATAATATTTTTGTGCACATTTATTGCAGTAAATATTTAAAAAACAAAAAATTAAACATAATTAAATATTATCCTATGTATGTAATATTAAATAATAAATAAAGAAAAAAAATGATTGTATAAAGTGTTGATTTAGCCAAAATTTTGGTAGCACATAATATGTACCATCAGTCTTTTACATTTGTTCACATATATGTCAACAGGACTTTATATAGTAATTAAGAAAGTGAAATCAGGGCTAGAAAAAAAATTATCAAAAAAGTTATCCAATAGGAGATAGAAGAGGGCTGTCTCAAAGAAAGGCTATTCGAGTGACAATCGAGTGAATCAAGTGCTAATGAATTTTATTATCCGAAATTAGACGAAAAACGTGAAAAATCTTCTGAATCTGAAGATTCTGAAATTGATAATATCTATTGTGGAAAAGAAGTAGAAGTGGTAGGCCGAATGTACCGTTATGCAAGTTTTTTGTTTTGCACTATTCACAAATTGATTTTATTTAAGGGTTTTTTTTATTTTTATTGAAATAATAAATGAATTTCTTTGAGTTAATTTTACACTATTGTACCACATATAAAGACAAATGGTACATATGTTGTATCACTATGACCAACCCAAGCCTTTGATAAGATTTGAGATCTATTACCACATTTAACATTAAGTGCATAACTTCTAACGAAATTAGTTCAAAATGTTACTGTAACGCGTCCATTCGAAAACCGTCTTGAAAGAGTTAAAAAATGATAAACTTAATTAACAAACAAAATGGTTTAAATAGCGAGACATCGTCAATAAAATGCTGCTATCATTTCACGACATGAAAATAAACTTTGTAAATTAATATCAAAAATTAGTATAAATATATCGTTATTCTCATACAATGCTTATCATAATACTGTAGACAATATCGACACTTTTCAACAGCGCAAGATTATCAAAAAAAGTTAAAATATATGAAAATGTGTGAGACTAGACAATATGTGAACGGTGTAAAAGTTAAATTCATTTCAACTTTTCATGCCGTTAAAGTTTTTAACAAAGCGTAGTCTTTTGTCTTTTATCTTCTGGTTTGATTTTAAGAGCCAAAAATAGCTCAAATAGCATGCAATTATGGTAGAAATAGCTACTTTTAAATCTCTTCCATTTAAAAAATCCATTTTAATTTAAAGTATATTGTACTCAGCCAATAATACTTTTCATTTCATTTAAATCATTTTTTAAATGTCATTAAGAATTTGAAATGTTCAACGGCGTTAAGATTGGCAGCAAAAAATAATATTTTATATCGCCCTGAATTTTTACATGAGAAGTGCGTGAAATGCGTCGATATTGTTTCCGTCTATTATTAAAAAACAAATTTACATATATATATATATGTAATTATTTTCTACACTATAACTATATTTAATGTCCATATATACGAAAAGATGTTTCTATATAAAATGATCAACCAAATTGTAAGAAAATTCTTTAATATCTCACCTTTTCTTTAATCACCCACCTCTTCCTTTCCAATAGCTTGAATTACATCATTTGATTTGAAAATATAATTTTTGGTTATTTGCAAAAAAAAAAACAACATAAAAACGAATTTTTAATTTAATTACATTTATATCAATACCAATTTATAACAAATTTCAAATTACTTTTGATTTCTCTTTACACTATGCAAAGCAAAATTATTATAGTTAATTTTGTTATTGAACTTCCTTTTAAATAAGCCGGTTATAATTTAAAAAAAAAAAAAACAAAAAAAATATAGCTAAATAGAAATTCAAGTTAAAAGCATATTTAACTTTATGGGCATTGGAAACGTTGGCATTGAAAAAAAAAACAAATTCATGTATTTTTAATTGCAATGAAAAACCATTTCAAATCAAAAGCAAATAACCGGAACACAAAAATTACTTTATTATGTGAATGAACATTAAAACACTCACTCACACACATCCATTCATATAAATATATATTATGTCTTCTTCAGTTAAACTTGCAAATAAATTGAAATTGCATTAATTGCAATTTCGATTATAATTTATTTTACACCAATACTCACCACCCCACAAAATTTTAATTTATGCCTTTTATATTAATTTTAATAAATTAGAGTATTAACAGATTTAATAACTGTGTAGAAAAGCAAAAAAAAAAAATTAATTTTTTTAATTTCCCTGTTGCTCTATACAAAATACAAAATTTATTAATTTTTAGATTTTCTACATTATTCATGTGGAAAAAACTTTTTTGAACATTTTTTTTAAACTAATTTTTTTTTTTTTTTTGTTAGACAAATATAGAAATCAAATTTGCATAAAAAACTAAAAATAAAAAATATCCATAATAAATAATATGCAAAAATAAAAATAAAGATAAAGAACAAAAAAATAAAAAAATCTAAAGGTTTTTGTAAATGAAGTTAAATAGAAAATTTCATATTTTTTTATCATTACTAGATTTGGTGCAATAATAGAATATTTCGATCAGGAACATTCCAAAGAGTTCTACCTGAAATTTTGAAGTGCAATCGTATTTTTATCAAATATAACTATTACTAGGGGCCCCTGTTGAGTAATTATATTTCAAGTTAAAGTCGAATTTAAAGTTTTTAAAAAAACAGTAATTTACGTACTGACATAGACTTCTCATTACAAAGCAGAAAACACTCATGTTTTAATGAATAGCTTTGGAATTAGTATGTTTTCGTTAAAAAAAACATAAATACCTTACTTCTCATTTTCTGTTTCGTTTCTACCTGTTTCTTAATGTATTTGGCGAATAATAAAACCATATGATTAAAAAAATTTCAACTGTGTGCGCATTATTGTTTTAATTACAACTTACTTATTATATATTAAGAGTTCATTATGGAGAAGAGAGTTAAAATGAAAAGGTGTCTACTGCGCAGGTCCTTAAATGCTTGTCAATTATAGTTATAGATTTTCGATATTTGACCGTCATGCTATAATGGTTATGTTATTATGGTACATAATGTTTTTGAGTTCAAATTTCGCCTCGGATGCGGATGCGGATGCTGTAAAAACCAATTTTTTTCATTATACCTTAAAACTAATTCGAAAAACAAATGTTGTTATCATTAAAATAAAGTAGAAATATGTCATGTCAAAAATTGAATATTTTGAAAGCTGGGGTAACTCGCACAAGAACTAATTTCGTTCATGAACGACTATAATTGTCTTCTTTTATCATTTAATTAAAAAATTTTTTTAATATTTTCTCATCTTAAACAAATAAATGTAATTATTATTATTAAATACATTATTACATAGCTAATATTTATAATATAATATTTATTTATTTATACTGTATATCTATTCGATATACAATGAGACGATTAATCTCTATAGAATATGATAACAATACTAAAATTAATAAAATTCAAAAATAAAATCAAAACAAACTAAATTTATAAATAATTATAACTAAAATAAAATACTAAATACTTAACTATGGTGAATGAAATTCAACATGTCAAAACAATTTACAGATGGTTTCAATATCTACAAACTCTTAAAATACTCGAAGCATAGTCAACTAAATGATCGGTGCGTTGAAGCACGTCTTATAGCAATGGGAAGAGAATTCCACAAGGATATTATTCCAACAAAAAAAGGACAGAATGTCTTAATCTATACTTTGATGACGAATATTGAGAGGGATCTCGAGGTTCTACCAAAATCGAGTTTGTTATAAATATAAGAAGAAAGCCCAGTATATATTACATTAAACAAAAAACAGATATATGTATGCATTTAAAATTTAAATAATTATTCAATGTGCAGTCTCTAGAATACACTTAGAGACATCAGAGATCCTATCATATCTGCGACGATTTGTGACATATTATCTGGTACATGAATTGAAAATAATATTAAATTTAGAAACATAGTTGGCCCTCATCGAAGAGTAAACTACATCGCAATACAAAAAGTGTGGCAAGATGAGTGACTTAACTAATCTGCACTTAAGTTCTTAATGGAATAAGAGTAGAGTAAATTTCCAAATTTTACATAATATAGGATACACGCGATTTGCAATTCAAGTATTGTAAACGTAACCATGTAAACAGCTAATGTTAATCATTAATAATTCAATCCAGTTAAAAATGTAAATTTCAAAATAAAAAATTTTTGTGGTCTGGGTAGACTTTGTGTTATTTTTCCTCTTTTATTTATTAATTTTTCGTTATTGTTATTTTCAATTACACTTGCATTTTATTAGAATTTGCATTTAAAAGATTTGTGGGATAGAATCTGTTCGAAAAAATATAAAAAATGATTTAAAGGAATTGGATTAAGTCACTTAAAGCTGGATTTTCATTTACCAATATTTAAAATCTTAAAAATTTTATCGGCTCTAAAAAGGGAGATAACATGAAATGACATTATTTTATATGAGACAAAACAGAAAAAATCATTTACCGGGGATATTTTCACAAAAATTGGGGATATTTTCAAAAAATTTGGGATTATACTTTGATAAAGTATATTTTTAAAATATCGGGGATAGTTTCCTTATACCGGCAACACATTTTTAACAATTTTTTAAGTAAATGTATATAAAATTTTTGAATAAATGTAAATAAATTTCCCAAATAGAAATTTAGAGAATTCTTTGCAACGGTCTATTTTGTTCTTACATAAAAATTCAACAAGCTATCACCCTTTTTAGAGCCAATAAAATTTTTAAGATTTTGAATATTGCTCAATGAAAATCCACCTTAATAATATCGAAAACAAAATTATTCAAGTGAGCAAAAGACGTGCAGAAAATTCACAGCTGATAGCTTACTACATTTTTTGTTTTTTTTTAGTTTTATTGTGGTGCAGTGTTTATATTATCAGTCTATTGGACTTTATTCTACGATGTTAGCAGACATCGTCAACACCAGTTCAATACTATATTAGATTTCTATTACATTTTTTGATTGCAAACTCCCTTTGGGTGTTAAAACAAATATCCCCATTACAAATTTAGTTTGTTGGCGGTGAAAGATAAAGGAAAGAAAATGCATTAGTTGCAATTATCTAATAAGGCCCATTGACAGAAGAAGTTTATTTTATTCTCTTTTCTAAATTAATATTATAAAATAAAAATTTTAAAAATATTTTATTAAAATCAAAAACAAATGAAATTTATTTACCAATAGATAGATAGATAGATTTTAAATTTTGGGAGGGTATCTGTCCCCTATGTAACCGCAACCGCAATTGGGCTATTGTGATAACCCGTGTTTTTTAGTTAGTCTCTGAGTCCTTAAGGATACCTGATTTTGTGATTACATTCAAGATATTCTTCAATGGTATGCTGGCTAGCTCCCATTGTTCTGGGATATTTATACCAATAAAACAATTATAAAAGATAATTAAGATCCAAATTATGATGTGATTGGAGATTCTTGACCTCGTACCTCTTCAGAAATTCGAATCGAATTTTATTTACGGGTTTGAGATGGATTGCAAAAATAAACCGGTGATGCGTATGTACTATATTCCACGAACAGGGCTAACGCCATGGTTAACATACGTTTCATATCCCTTTGTTTAGAAAAAAATATCCTAAATACAAATATCTAGGCAAAGAGGTATGAAACGTATGTTAACCATGGTGTTAACCACTCTTCATGGAATATAGGTGTATATGAAATATCTTGATATCGAAATTGTATCTCATCCGCCTCGATATCTTAACATCTGATATTTTAAATATAAAAATAGAATTTATTTCAAATTTTAAAAATTTATTATATAATTAATTGTTTTAATGTCAGTTTATTTTACCATTTACCTTTTATATGGCAATGCATTTTTTTAAATCATTATGCTATTATGCATAAATTATTTCATATACAAATAATGTATAATAGCTATTTGCAAAATATATTAAAATATATATGTATGTAATTTTAAAAAAAAATTTTAAATTTTTTTTTTTTTTAATATAAAAATTCAACAAATTCATTAAAAAACAGAATATCATGCTTTGTCAAATGGAACAGTTCTAACTGTAGATTTAATAATTTAATATAATTTCTAATACAAATGTAACACTTAGATTAAGATAAAATAATTATAATAAATTTCTTCTAAATACAACACTCGAACAGAGTAGTTTATATTTAATTATTGTGTCCTCTACAAATATCTAATAACAAAGTAGCCATCGGACATAATACAGAAATATACGGTTACCATGTGTAAATATCACTGTTAATAATGATTTTCGTATTAAATATTTGGTAATTCGTTTAACGAAAGTAGAAACCCACGATTAGATGCGTGAATTTAAATACTTGAATATCTATGCTTCTGTGGTTGATGATGATCCTAATTTATGTCTTAATACATATCAATGTTTAAATTAAAATTTACCTAAACTTCTCAAGAAAGCTATACCAATTACATATTTTCTAATAATTTAAATCGTATCATTAAAATGACATTGATTTACAAACATAATATAAACATATTAATTTGAAAACCTTAATCCCTCTAAAATAAATTTCTTAGATCAAGGCTTTTTTTTGGTTTTTTCTTGTGGTAAGTTTTTTCTACAGTCATTTATTACTATATACCATTTCGTTCATTATATTTATTTATATCTTTGATATTATTTCATTACTAGCGTGGGCATGACAGTGAAATAATTGCTTTTGTTTTCTATGCTCTGTTTTTGAATTGGTTATTGTTCTTTTTATTAAAAAAAAAAAAAAAAAAAAAAAAAAAAACAATAAACACGAATACAAGAAATTTTTAGGGTCTATGAATGAATAGATAAAATAAGCCATACAATAAAATAACCATAATAATTATGGAAGTTTGAAACAACACATTAAATATTGGCACCAATGATATGTTTATGTATATGAATTTTCGAGTTGTTGTAAGTCTATTTAGTTTTTTTTTCTCAAAAATATTATATGTAATTATTATATTGCATACTGTTTGGTTAATGTGTTTGACCATGATTTTTGATATTTTGTTTAAAATTAGCTTACAAGATTGCGTATTACATACACCTTTATTGAGTTAGTAGTAGCGTCGAAAACCTATTATTTATTTTCATTTTTTTCTTTTCTTAAGTTAAAATGGTTCTTTATGGATTCATTTTTTATTGTCTAGTATTTTTTTTTTTATTTTTGTGATAAATATAAATAAAGTGACAAAATAATTGATCAAATAAATTTTCATGTTCTCTCTGTCAGTTTAGAAGGTCAGGATAATATTGTATGTAGGTCGTAGGATAAAATTGATACAATAATCAAATTTGAAAGGAATATTATACAAAGTATGTACGTTGCTATATTATACATAATAGGAACTATTCAGACTTTAGAAAGAGTAAAAAAAAGGCTTACGATTGAATACAAAATAATAAAATTATTCAAATTAAACTTGGGGTAGGTAGTTTGTCATTCAGGTGACAATATTTGATAATTATCAGTACTGATAGAATATATTTTTTTATTCTTTTACTTGAGAATCCGCTTAGTAATTCTTAAGGAGTAAATGTCGAAATTTGCCTGCTTATCTGCACCATACACCATATTATTTTTGACATGTATTAATTTTGATCCCCAGTATAGGTTATAGCATAGTTTTTTTTTTTTTTTTTTTTTTTACACTCTACAGTAACTTAGGTAGAATCACCTTTTCGTGCTTAATTAAGTACGGTACTGCAATTTTACACTACAATCTACAATATTTCGAGTATTTATTTAACAAATTCCTGGCTTATCAACTCATTAAATGTGGAAAACTACTGCTATTGTCAGGAACTAAACCTTCTTAAATAGAATAGCTTCATTTTTATTTAATTTGTTACCAGATTATACTCTCAATTATTTTTTGCCATTTATTTGATCCCAATGACAAAGGGTACTGGACCAGGTCGAAAAATCCATAAAGCATTTCTTTTTCCTTTTGCTTCATCGGGAATCGAACTTGGGACCTTTCGGTTGAAAGGCAGGCGCTCTACCTACTGCGCCACTCAGCGTTTTAAAATCGTCTCCCTCAAACAATGAATTTTTTTCCAATGAAGTAAATCAATGATTATATATACATATAAGACATCCAATTCAGAGTAAACATTTTTGTAATGAAAGCAATCGTTGGAGCTATGCCCCGAAACCCTGTACTCACAAAAAGAGTGAAAAATAATAATGATAATGACAAAATAAAATCAAAATTAATATTTAGAAAGCGAAGTAATTAAGTCTGTTGAGTATTTTAACTATAATAAAGCACAAATATAATTGAATTAATAAAGAACACCCTTATAAGGATACATCATACTGCAAATCGGTTTCTATAGAACCAGATTTAATAAACTAACGTAGCTTTTGACTACTAAAAGTTTTATTACTATATCTGTTTTTTTTTTTTTTATGTTCTTGACAGTAACTTAAGTAGTCTCACCTTTTCGTGGTTAATTAAGTACGGTGCTGCTGCAAGTTTATACTATAATATCTACAATATTTCGTATATATCAAGCATTTATTTGTCAAACTACCGGTTTTTCACTAACAGCTCCATTTTATTTAAATTACTACAAGATTATACTCTCAATTATGTTTTTGTTATCATTTATTTTATCCCAATGAGAAAGGATACTGGAGCAGGTCGAAAAACTCATAAAGCATTTTTTTTCCTTCACCGGTAATCGAACGTTGGGCCATCTACTGCGCCAGCCAGCGTATAGTTCAAAATCTTTCCAGAATATTGTTAAAATCAGAGTTAAGTATAAATTATTTAGTTGTTGTTTTTACTCATATCATAATTCTTTTTATTCATCTTCGTCGTAGAATTGAGCATGTTTCTTTTCATATATTAAATGTCTTGTGATGTAGAGGTATTTCAACATTTTGGTTGTTCCTAATGGTTTGTGTTATGCTACTGCATCCTATTTTATATACCTATACTTTTAAATTAACTCACATTTTTATTTTTTTCCCACTTAAGTACAAAAATAAATCAAATGTTGATAAGAGTTGCTAGAAAAATAAAAATTAGTTAACCATTTAAAAAATGGACTTTACTCTGTTTCATACGAATTTGTAAATGTGCTCAAGGCCTCAAGCCAATATAAAAAATCGGATTAGATTGTTTTAGTTAATTCTCTAATTTTTCTCCTCAATGGTGCAAGAATTCTATAGAATAAAAATTAATGATACCAAAATACAGAACCTCTAAAGCTTAGCATAGTTCTTTTAACGTTCATAATTTTTCAAGCGTCAAATATTCCGAATTTCTATCAACAATTTTCCAGAAAATTTAATTTATCTTGTAATTTGTAGAATCTCAGGATTGACCACAATTCATTTTATTTTCTACTTTTTAGGGGGCTAATTTTGTTTCGATAAAAGGATATATAAAAAATTTTATTTTTATTTATTCTTTTATCATTCATCCATCACGGCTTAATGATTATTCCTGGCTTTTCTTCTACTTCGTTTCTTCTGTTCAACTCACCACAACAAAAGTGTTATACAAGGTTACAAAAGTGTTATACAAGGAAGGATTATAATTTAACAGAATGCTCGAATGCTCAAATTCTCAAGAAATGAAATCAAATTTATTTAGAATTGAGAATTGAAATCAATTTTGAAAATAAATTTTAATATTTAAGGTTACCATTTACTCTGTCTATTATTGCAATCCAAATTCGTATTCGGAATTTCTCAAAATTTAGCCTAATCTAAACAATTAAAAAAAAAAACAGTTTTCCTTATTTAAATTATTCTTTCGAAAAACTATAACTATTTCGGAACCACTGTCATGACATAAAACATTGAAATATACAATAATCTCAACCCATATTCATCAAATTTGAAAATATTGAATTTTAAAAAGGACAGCGATAACAAAACCAAGAACCAACAATTGAAGAGAATAAATCTGCTTTGGATAAAACTTGTTACATATTTATTTTATAAACACAATTTTTTTGTTTCCAAGACTTAAACTAAATTTTGCAGTAAATATCGATCAAACAAAATATTTTGGTAGTATAAAAAAACATATCTAGAAAAATTTAATGAAAATTCCACCACTTTTAATTTATTTTCAGACCTGTTTCAGACAGACAAATTAAATAAAAATTTGTTGTCAAAAACTGAAGCATTGAAATTTAAAAATTCAAATTTACAAATTTTTCAAAATGTTTAAATTAATGCGACGATGTTTGGATAAATCTGGAAAAGATGAATCAAATAATAAGCCAGCATTTCAAAGTCGTAAAACAATTGCTGATTACATTAAGGATAATATGAATGCTAAAAATCGTAAAAGTTTTTATCAAAGATTAATTGCCATAACACAACACAAAGAAGACAGTGATACATTTATTAATTTGATACGAAAAAAATTTACTGAAATTATTGACAAATGTAATTTGAATGTTAATTGTGAACGTATTTGTGGAATTTATTTATATTACCAAGATAATTCAATATTTCTAATTGAAGGATCAGAAGATGTTTTGGGAATATTTCTTCAAGAATTGCATAAATCTGAAAATACATTATTTGAAATAATAAAAGTTTTAATATTTATAAATAATATTGGAAATGTGAGTATATATACGTAGATATATGTATTATGTATATATATTTATTTTAATTTTTACTCTAATATATGTACAAGTAAATTTTTTTTTGTTTTTGTGGTAGACATATTTTAATAATTTTATTTGGCGAACTTATGAACCATCATTATCCACAGAATCTATAGAAGATAACAACTCAGAAAATAATTTTGAAATTATACAAAATGATGTACTGCCAAAACTTGAACGTTTATTTATAGCTTTGGGTACAGAATTTGGTAGAAAAAGTAAGACTAATTAAAAAATGAGTTTATAAATTATTCCTATTTGTATTTATGTATATATATATCTTTTTAGCAATTTTGCCTGATATTGAAACAGTCCTATCACAAAATTATGTAAAAATTATACCAGATATTGATGCGATAAAATTTCTTTTAAAATCAGAACAATTATTCAATATAAATGATTATGCGATTTGTTTTCAAAAGTTACCAGCACATGTTGACTATGATTGTGTTGTATGGCCAATACCATTTGATCATACACCGTTGGATGTTTTTAAAACTGGAAAATATGATGTGAATTTGACTTTTAAAGGAACTAATTAAAACAAGTATTATAAAAAATGTGTTTACTTAAATTAAACCCCAAATTGAACATGAAATTATTTAATTTTAATTTCGATTGTTCATTCATAATTCATTCATTTGAAAATGCATCAATTAATCATCGTTTTTTTTTTAATGGAGCAAGACTTTTATAATTTCAAAATGATATCTAGTTGTTTTTGCATTCTATATTTTTATGGTTTTCTAACGCCCTTTTAAATATTATTTCCTTCAATTATAAATTTATTTCTACAATAAATAATTAATTTTGATCAATTTAACCTTCTTCTTTCCACCCACATACACTACTACCTGTACATCTTACAATGAAATCAGTTAAAAACAAATAATTTAACTTGTAATAAATTTAATGTTAATTTGTTGGCAGTGGCAGTGATTTAACTTTTCATTTTTCATTATTTTTTTTTTTTTTCAAATCATTCACAAAAGATTTGTTTTTTAATTGCAATACAATTTACTAAAATTGGCAACAATCTTCTTGAATGACGGAATAAATTGATTTATCAAAAATAAGAATAGGTATCTATTATATACGCATATAAAACGCCTTTAATAAACAAAAAAGTACATTTGTAATAGGATTGGCAATTCATTTTTTTTTTTTAGAAACAATGCAAAAATTAAAAAAAAAAACAAAAGAATTCTACCAACATTCTATGAAATTAATTTTATTAAAGTTTTTGTGTTTTTTTCTAATGGATAAAAGGTGTTTCAAAAATAAGCGCATGTACATATTCACAATGTCACCGAAACCTATAAAAGTCTGTCGTGTATTATAACATATATATTTCAGAGTTACATTTATTTATTGTTTCAGTTTAGGATGTTGGTCAATCTCCGCCCTTGGTTTAATATATTTTAGTAAAGCGTGAATAATGTGGTTACCAATCTTAGACTTAGACATTTGCGCTTTACAGAATATGCAGTGTTTCCTACTTACAATATACTGTTGAAAATGCGTTGCGTTGCGTTGAAAATTAAATGCACAGTAAAAAATTAAAAGCACAGTAATTCAAATTCAGTTAAATAAAAACTTTGCACATTTAATAATTTCAATTCACATTAAAAAAATAAATGATTAGCAACTAAATTAATATAAAATAAATTTATGTGATTATAAATTTTTAAATGTGAAATATTAAAATTTCCATGTCATTTGTCTCGATGCAACAACAACAACAACAAGACAAAGAACTGTTCGTACAGAAGAAAATATCGGTGCTGTAAGAGCTAGGGTTGATGAAGATCCAAATTTGTCTATTCGTCGACGTTCACAACAAGTTGGACTGTGTGCAATCACCACATGGAAAATTTTACGTAAAGATCTTGGCTTACACCCATATAAGATTCAATTGGTTCAAGAACTAAAGCCACTTGACCATAATAAGCGTCGTTTGTTTGCTGATTGGGTCCTAGAACAGCTTCAAGTTGATCCACTTTTTTATCGAACAATTGTGTTTAGTGATGAAGCTCATTTTTGGTTGAACGGCTACGTAAACAAGCAAAATTTCCGTATATGGCGCGAAAAAAATCCTCAAGAAATTCTACAGGTTTCATTGCATCTTGTAAAATGCACCGTATGGTGTGGTTTACACACTGGAGGTATCATCGGTCCATATTTATTTAAAAACGATGCTGGAGCAAATGTTACAGTGAATGGTGCTCGTTACAGATAAATGATCAATGATTTTCTGTTTCGAAATTTGATTGGGATCGACCCGGAAGTGTTTTGTTTTCAACAAGATGGTGCTACACCTCATACTGCTACGGCAGCAATTGATTTATTGAAAGAAAGATTTGGTGATAACATTATTTCGAAAAATGGTCCAATTAATTGGCTTCCAAGATCATGCGACATAACACCATTGGATTATTTTCTTTAGGGTTATGTGAAGTCATTGCTTTATGCTGATAAACCAGAAACAATAGGTTCTTTGGAAGCAAACATAACCCGTGTTATTGATGAAATAAGGCTTGAATTACTCGAAAAAGTGGTCCAAAATTGGTCTGATCGAATGCGGTTCCTCAGAGCTAGTCGTGGTGGATATATGCCGGAAATTATTTTCAAAACATAAATGTGATAAAATTATCTTTCAAATAAAAAAAAAATGTGTCTTCAATCTTAATTTAAATGTGTTTTATTTCAATTTAAAGTTCTATCACTCTAAAAAAAAACACCCTTTATCTATAAATATTATTATTATTATTTGTGTTAACAAACAAAATATTTTTAGGAAATTATTTCGTTCATCATAACACTATTAGAACTCATCAGTAGGTATTTTTAGTGTTAAACTATCTATACAGCTCCTATTTTCATTTTGATTGACTTTATAACTAATTGGAAGATGTCAGTAATACATCTGTGAGTTATAAAAATCGACCAAAATTTCAATGTAAAATGCTATTTTTAAAACTAAATTAAATTTACAGTAAATAAAAAATATTCACAGTAAATAAATTAAATTTACAGTTAAAGAATAAGAACACCAAAATTATTTGCCTCAAAAGATGAATTTAATAGTAAATCAATCTGTAACATAGTAAATTTGAACGAAAGTTACGGGTTGTTATCTTTATTGATTTTGCAATGACTTCAAAAGGCCTCAAAATTACTTTTACAAGTTTGTGGGGTAACGTGCTACTTTAATCAATACAACTCGTAGGGGATGTCCCCCATTTCAGAAGGTTTAACACAAATTTGGAACGATTTAGTACAATTCCAGGAAAGAATATACTTATCTGCTTTTCCCATATTAAAATAAATACGATAAAACTATATTTTTCCATTTCCAAAATTTGAAAGTCGGTTATTAGCAACATTTACTGTGCATTTATTTTATTTATAATGCAAACATTAATTTTTTACTCTGCACATTTAAATGAGCAGAATATTTATTTTACTGTTCAAAAAAAATTTTTTTTTTGCTTTGCCTAAAATAGTCATTTTCTACTATGCGTTCAATAAATTTTACTGAAGGTATTTTACTGAAGGTACTTAGCTATTATTTTGCTATTTGTTTACTACCTTTTTAAATCCTATAACCATTTAATAGTAATATTATAAAATGATAGCAATAGAATAAGATTTTATAGAAAAATACAAATAAAATTCTTCAAATTCAATGTTGTATGTTATATTTGTATCAATGTTATATCGATAGGTTATATCAATATCAATGTTATGATTCCTTTAAACAATTGCGAAACATGAAATGTCATACTCGTAGGACTGGCCTACATCTCGAAAAATTTGTTTAGGTATAACTACAATGTAATACATTTATTATGTGGATAAATTAGTAATTAGATCATATAATATCTATCTGGATTAACTGTTAATATTTTAACATAATATGACTTCCAATAAAGAATCAAGAAGTGCAAAATAATTATATTATAATTTTCTGGTCTAAAATAAATAGTGGTATAAATTTCATCAAAGAATTAAAAGAGTTGATGGAGCAAAAACTAAAATTATACCGATTAAATAATATCTAGAAATTAACGGTTAATAATATTCGATTGTACTATCATGTATTAACAAATCATTTATTTTTGACTAGAAAATTAGTTTAATATTAAAAATGTATGTACGATTCAACTGGAAAATAACAGATTTTCGTTATAAAAATGAATCATTAATTCACTTACTAAAATGGAACATGAATTGACTAATCAGTGTTTTTTTTTTGCCATTGTAAATTTAATTTTACAGATGAGTGTGCTCAAAACAAACATTATTGTACCATATCCTCCCGGATAACAACGAATTTTTTACACCAATTCTTAAAAAATATATAAATAAAATAAAATATAGTACAGATGTATTTTTTTTCCAATGTACACATATTTATTTCAAATACACTCTGTAAATTTAATACAAAAGTTTATTTTATTTCCAATACATATTGATATTGAAATTGAATAGAATACCAAGTATGGTGACGATTGACGAGTAATTGTTTTCAATCAAAAATTATGTTCACCTAATCCGTACCTAATCCATGATTTTTTTTTTTTTTTGCTTTTGTTTTGGCAATAAGTCAATTATTTAATTTAACATAGTTAAAATAAAATAAATATTCTTAAGCTATACATATAACGCGAGAAAATGTTTGTAAATGAATCATTTTTAATTCATGTGATTACAATATTAATGTATTCGATCTGAATTGAAATATATTTTTATTCTTCTGGGTAATTAGTTCAGTGTGGCAAGTTCAAAAATATTTCAACATGAATCATTCATATTCTAAATTTTCATTTGAACGCATTTTATATTTATGGGTCTAAATAAATAAGATGAATAAAAATATGATCTTAAGTGATTAAATTCATTTTCACATCATTAATGACAAAATATTTTTTTGCAAGTGAAAAATTATATACTCTGTGGATCATATAATCACTATATATACTACGTAGATAATAATTTTAAATAGAAAAACCAGAATTTATATAAATTATTTCGGAGTAATTATAACGTATAATAAATAGCTTTAGGTTTTATTAAAACATTTAATGAAGTTTTTCCAATTTTCTTTTCAATTATTTTAATTAAAAACCGAATAAGTATAATAATTCAGTTGGATAAATTGACTAGTATAAGATTTAATATCTATATACCTGTTAAAGAAATGTAAGAAATTACATGATACAAAAATTCGATCCCATACTTATACATGTTGGTAGTTTTGTATTAAAAAAATTGTTCTTAATCAATACAGCAATATTTTTTTAAAATTCAATAATTTGTAATATCGTAATTACTAGCTTAACAGCCAACTTAAAACTAAAAAAAAATAAAAAATTCCTATTGTCTAGACTTGCAAGTTACTTGCTGAAAGTGCAAAAACATTCAAATATTTTTACCAACACATAAGTATACATTTTCTCAACTATCAGCTCCATATTGGCATGATTTTTTTCAGGTCGGTAAAATTGCAAGTTATTTGACATTTCGTACAAAACAAATATCAATAAAAACAAAAAAATGAAACAAAAATTAAGGTAGCTTTTAAATTGTTTTTTTTTTTTATTTCCTTTAAATTATCTTTATTTTTTTTAAAACTATGTATATTACTTAATATTAAAATTTATTATGCCTAAATGCCACGACTATCTCGAAATTTAAAGTTTATTGCAAGTTATCATGCAAGTAAACGTGCCACTAACGTCACAGTATAGTAAAAAAACATTTTTTTAATAATCGTATGTAGTACAATCTGCTTGCAGCAAGTAATTTGTATGTCGTGTAATATGATTGGCGCATTCTTCTGAGTTCTTTGATAATAAGATTGAGCCTAACCAATGATGAATGGGCAAAATGTTGCCATTTTTGACGGCAGCATGTGTCGATCTTTAACCAATATTATTATTATTACAAAATAATCTATAGGATAATATATAATTATGCTATACATATATTAATACATATGAATGAAAAGTTGAACGATATTCGATTATTGTCTTTTTTTTTACCTTTATTTTGCTATTTTATCAAAAATAAAATTATCTTATTCCATCTTAATTATTGCAATTTTACATAAATATAAAATTTAAAATATAAATTTGACAAACTTAAATCATTTTCAATAGCTAATAGATAACAATTGCGCACAACTCCAATGAACCAGATTTGAATCTGACTTATACGTAGGTTGTGCAATTTAAAACTTGATTACAAAATGTGCTCAAATCTTAAAAAATGGGCCTATCCCAATGAAATATTTTTATTTATTTTTAACATACTACTTAACCTTTTTAATCTTCCTACTAATTTTTTAGGATAATTCCTAGTTTTGATTTAAATCACTTCTCTTACCTCTATATAGGTATATTTGAAAGGGTGAAGAGTTTTGAAGATACTTATGAAAGTGTGTTTTTACATAGCACAGCGTTTCATATTTTATCTTATACATATACTAATTTTGTTTTTGTCTGAAGCCTTTTATAACAACAACAATAATAATGAAAAAACAGATAATTATGAATGAAAGAATGAGAATTGAGAGAATAAATCAAATAATTTTTTTTGATATATTATAGTAGGTGTAGGTAGAAGTAAAATGTATAGTGAGAAAATAATATTAATGCATTATGATGATTTGGAAAAAGCAAAATAGTTTCAGAGCATCAATTCGGCTTCAGCAATGAACATATGCAACTATTGAGCAAAGCAGATTGACAATAGCAAATTTAATCAGGTTAAACCTAGAGCTCAATAAATATTATTTAGTTTTTTTTTGGATATTAGTCAAGCATTTGATAAGGTATGAAATGAAGAACTGCTGTACAAATTGAAACATTTTCTTCCACATAACTATTATTTATTACTACCGCCATTAGTCATCATCGAAAGGCACATTTTAGTGAAGTATCAATGTGCCTATACACAAACTAATGAAATTATGTTAGGCGTACCACAGGGCAGCGTTCTAGGTCCTGTTTTATATCTCATCTATACTGCGTACTTACCAACAACAAATGAGACAGCCACCGCCACTTTCGATGATGATATACACAAACCAATGAAATTATATAAGATGTGCCACAGGGCAGCGTCCTAGATCCTGTTTTATACCTCATCTATACTGCGTACTTACAAACAACAAATCAGACAGCCACCGCCACTTTCGATGATGATACGGCCATATTGGCATCGCATAATAACTCAGTACATGCTTCAGAGATTCTGCAAACAGCATAAATAAAATTCAGCATGGACGAAAGAAGTGGAGAATGACAGTGAATGAAACCAAAATAAACGTTGTTACATGCCACATTTACTTAGCGGATATTTGGTCCTAATACGACAATATAAGCTTTATCAATTTCTATTTAATCAGTATTTTTAATTTTAATGACCCCTTCTGAAAAGTTAGACTTCCATCAAGATATATTCTTAAGTATTTCACTTCTTTGGTCTGAGTTATTTTGATTCCATCTTGCTACTACATGCGAAAAACAATTTTTTTTTGGATTCGGTCTAACATTGTACAGGACATGAATATTTAACGCAGTAATATTAATCCAAAACAAATGTTGTATTTATTTATTTATTTATTTTTATCAGTGGGCGGACTTGCAGATAAATGTAGGTCCTTTTCCGTTTCGGATATGGTTGTTTTTAACAAATACATAAACTAAATTTATTTAAACTTAACAACACAAAACTTTAGATCTAGCTTATCATCATCATTGTCCTGCAACCCCATCCGTGGGGCATAGGGCGGATATGAGAGATCTATAGTTTATACTAAAAAATAAAACATTTTCTAAATCTTATTCTAAAAAATTAAATTAAAGAAACATTTTTTATATTTTGATTTTATATTTTATATGAATCAACAATACAAAATTTCATCTCAAATCTATGTGACTGAATCCATCAATCTTCTTTCTAAATCAATTAAAATCAATAAACCTCCAATTTTCGAATTGTCTCGTATTTTATTATTTAAACCCAAAAAACCAATAGAACTGTTTCTCATTTAATCAACCTCTACACAATTATGTAAATTGAAAAATAACAATTTGAAAATCTATACTCGTGATCCATTTAATCGACTCAAATCAACAATTATGTTTCTACTAAAAATATTCGTATTATGTACGAGTATATAAAAACCATATTCGAGATAAAATATTCCAGTTGTAATCAACAAAAATAAACATAACATAAAAATACAAAAATTGAATAATGAAAAACGGAAATAAATTATTTTAAATCGCATAATCTAAGAAAAAAAAAACAAGTGTAGATATTATGAATGTGCTCCATTGCATATTTATTTAAAAAAAAAACGTAATTTTTCAATTATTCTTATATAAGTTTAAAAAATGTTAATAATTTTGTTTACTTTTTGAAAAAAACATTTTCGGGCGGTTAATTAAAATATCCGATAAATGCAAAGCAATATTTCAATTGTGATATTGACGTATAGACTATACGTTTGATAATACTTTTCCCACTAAGATTGTGATTGAATTCATTTAGAAAAAAAAAAAAAAATAAACAAATTTTCTTATTAATTTTATTTTTACCAATACACGTCAGTATAAAAATTTTTGTTTTCTGTAAAAACAAAAAAAAAATTGAAATTTATTGAATTCGTTTTAAAAATTATAAAAACTTTCGAGTTATTTTGTTTTTTTTTTGTTTCTGTCACTTTCTCTGATTTTATAAATAATGCACTTAAATTCGTATGACGATTACGTCCTTTGTATTTGAAACAGGCAAAACTATATTCACCTGCTTTCAATTTAATTTATTTTGTATTCATTTCTTCCTTCAATTTTTAATTCATAATAAAATCACGAAATTATTTCATATCATCACAGCACAACACAACACATGCTGATTTATATTATAATCTTACTTGAATTAATAATATTCCATTCATCAGATATATATCACCTTATATATCTATTGGCATCACATCATTCAATTTAAATATATATCACCAATGGTAGTGGGTCAATTTTATTTTTTTGTTTAATTCAAATTCGTTTACAAAAAAAAATAATATGAACAGCGAGTCTAAAATATTGTTTTGCAGTGTATTTTTCTTCCAAGCATGATTTTTTTTATAATTCCAAGTCTATGGGATGAACACCCTAACAGGTTTTTACACAGAGATTTGGCATACACAATTATATACTATACTAGGGGCCCCTGCTGAGTAACTATAATTTAAGTTGACACCAAATTTAAAGTTTTTAACAGAACAGCAATTTACGTACTGACATACACTTCTCACGTTATATTAGAAACCAATCATGTTTTCATAAAAATTTAGAGGTTAGCAAGTTTTATTTAGGAAACATAAATACTGCTTCCTCATATACTGTTTCGTTTCGACATATTCCTATACTAAGTGGCATTTAATGGTAAAATCTCTAAAAATAAAATATTTTTGTAATTAAAGAGCAAACATAAATGAGTAGGCAACAAATTAAACAATGAAAAATAAATTATGACAGAATATCCAATACACAAATCATATATTAATTTCTTTTTAACTATCTTATGTTAGCATGCGACACTATATTTTCATTTTGTAGTTTTTGCATTTAAATATATTTTTTTAAATTGATTTTTGCTACCTACTGATTTATGTTAGCCTAGTAGTTATTTTAAGTGAAGTTTTGATTTTCTAATCAGAAAGGGGATCAACCATCTCAGGAGACAGCAGACACGCCAGGAAAAGCGAGCTAATAAAATTTAAATTTTGTGTAAAACAACCAGGTTAACATAAATTATTAACAAGTAAATAAAATAGTTTAAAATTAAAAATTCGCAAACGCATGAAAAGTATATACACATACACATGAAATTTTAAACTAGTGCTATCAGAGTAGAGAAGAGTATGAAATGTTAAGAGGGGTGTTATATTTATTCTAATCTTAATTTAAACCAACTTTGTACCGCTAAAATTACCATTAAAAAAGTTGTTTTTTTTGTGAAGGCAGTTATGTAGGTGTATTAAATCTTCAAAGGTACTTAGAATATGCGAAGAAATAAACAACATATTTTTCCCATAACGAATTATTTATTTCAATTAATTACATTTATTTATTGCAATATTAAAATTGCAATTTTAAAATAATTGCCGAGCTTTTTTTTTACAAATAAATCTGGATTTCTTTCATTATGTAATATTTTGTTTCTGTATAAATTAAATTTATTCAGAATTATAGTGTTATTGAGTAATGTATCTGAAAAGAAAGTCAACTTTATAATTATAATTGTAACAACATAGCTGAATTACTATTTTTGGAATGTAAGCTGTTGTTTCTCTTATTGTAATATTTTTAATGACTTCGTTGTCAGTCCATTTCTTTTTTTGTTTTTGTATTTTTGATTTTTCAATTCAGGTTTTCTGAATTTAATACCTATAAAGTATTGTGGTTCAAAAAATTTTTTTAAATACCTACCAATTTTCAATAAAATAAATATGAAAAAAATATTGCATCATTTACGACATGGTAATAATATGTGCACTACATATTTATATACATTATACTCAAAACATAACTCAATTCTATATGCCTTTAATCGTTAAATAAAATAATAAAAACAAAAAATCACTCGCATTTTAGGTTTGGTTTTTATTTGATTTGAATAAATGGTGGAGATACATGTTTATTTTTATTATTTAAAATTAATATTGTAAAGGACTGACAACTGTATTATTGTTGAAGTATTTTATTCCGGTGTTTGTATAACGCTGTACCAAAAAATACGTATTGTGACCAAATTACATCATTATTTTACAAAATTTATGATTTATTAAGTAGTTTTTGTTTTAAATAGATTATGGTGTAATCTGAATAGCCAAGTAGTCATATTTTTGATTTTATCAGAATGGTTATTTGTATCCAGATAAATTCAATCCAGATAATTGAAATGTTAAGACCTGGCCTGAAAAAACCTATATTGTGTTCAAAGACCACTTAAATCAAATTATAAAAAAAAAAAAAAAAAATAAAGCAGATTGAATGTGATATGGCAAAAAAAGGATAGCCGGACTTTTTGGAAACATAAGAGAAAAATTTAAATAGATCTATCAAGATCGTATAGTACTTGCCACATTTACCCAATGAATTCTAAAAGTGTACCGAGTTCAAATTTTAAACTAAGTTATGCACACAAATTATGGAAAAGAAAATTCATTCAAAATTTCCTTCATTTTTATATTTTGTAAACATGCTTGGTGGCGCAGTAGGTATAGAACGCCTGTCTTTCAAGCAAAAGGTCACAAATAGGTCACAAATTAGATTACCGATGAAAGCAAAATGTTTTATAAGTTTTTCGACATGGTGTATAGTACCCTGTGTCATAAATGACAATAAAAAATAATAAACCCACATCTCAAAAGGGGAAAAGGGCTTACAGTATAGGCTGATATTATATAAATAAACATTTTGTAATTCATTACTTTCCTAGATAACAAGCCCATAAAGACATATTATGATATCCATAATAATATAAGTACAATTAAGAAATTTTTATCTATTCATTTATTTTCGCCAAAATTAAAAAGACACGAGATATAATATTTATACTATTCTAGTTAAGGGTTGTTATTCTGAAATAACATAAAATTATCGCTTGTCAATTACTTTTCTAGTAATTTTCTATCTAACAAAAAATTAATTGTAATATGAGGCAACGTACTATTAAATCCAAGTCAATTGACAATTAAATTCACAATAAATCGGTGGTGTAATAGGTTCCCGATGAAGTAAACAAAAATGCTTTATTGGGTTTTCGACCTGGTCCAGTACCCTTTGTCATTGGGATAAAATGAATAACAAAAATTAATTGAGAGTATAATCTGGTAACCAGTTAAATAAAATAAAGCTATTCTATTTAAGAAGGCTTAGTTCCTGACAATAATAGTAGTTTTTCACATTTAATGAATTGATAAGCCAGTAATTTGATAAATAAACTAGCTTGGTAACCCGCCATAAATGACGGAAGCAAAATAAATTCTAGCATTTCTTTCCTTCATTAGAATTTTCACTTCAAGTTTAAGAAAAATACGTATTTGCTTACTAATTTATCATACATTAATTTTTGTATTATAACGCTTTTAATTACCATTTGAACAGAATATTTGTTGTAAAGTGCAAAATTTTCTATTCCCTAAGGGTCATTTACTCGATCATTTTAGCGACATCCTTTTTGCCAACATTGAAAATTTATCGTATAATTCAGAATCAAGTTAATTCTGTTAACATTCAAGAACATTCGCCGCGTAAGCTTAGCGTTAAAGTTTATAGCGAACAAATAATATTTTATAATAAGCCACAACTTTGAACGAAAACAATTTTAAAAACAAAAATAAATAAAATTGTAAATATAAAAAAACAATAATATTGTAGGTACACATAATATTTATTTTGATGAATAAAATAAAAACTCGTAAAAAATTAAAATAAAAAAATTTACTGCAAATAAATAGGTATTTACAAAACTGTTCATAACTTGTGAACCATTGATCGGTTATTTAAAATTTCAGTTCATTTCAAAAAATTCATTATCGAACTGTTCATGTTAAAATTGATACATAATTATTATTTATAACATACATTAAAAAGAACAACAATCAATATGGTTTAACCGGTACCTATATACACCTACCTACTATAATATTAAAAAAAATTCATCACTCTCTACAACACACTTGAAGAAAACAAAAACATATACATAAAAAGTATAAATTTACAAAGATAAGAAATAAAAAATAATAGAACAAAATTTCATTTAATTTCTTTAAAAATGTATAGATTGTTATTGTTTTTATATGTAAATCAGCAGAACCAAAATATAGCCCTATAATATATACTAAATATTATATACGATCATAAATTTATATATCATATAGATATATATATATATATATATATATTAAAAAAAAAACAATAAACAAAAAAAATATTAATACATAACGGTTTTAACTCATCATCGCATCACATTTCTGGCTAGAGTATATATATATATATATATATCTATAGTACTATACAGGCTATGCATACGGTACGGCAAAACTATGATGCTATGATCATTATCATAACAACAAAAAAAAAATAAAAAAAAATAAAAATATGTAGACACATATGCATATTGTGTATAATTTTAAGTAATAAGAATAACCTTTAAGTGCATTATGTTTTTTTTTGTGTTAAATGCCTTTTGGTTAATATACCATATTAAATCTTTGATAAAATTTCTATTAATCCTTCTTATTATAAATCAAAAAAATTGTTTGTTTTATTTATATTATTATTATTATTTTTTATTTTTCCTTATTATTTGCGAAAAAGACTAACATTAAATTAAAAAAATATATTTCATGCAATGGTATTTTTCTCTGCCATTTGTTCAGCATGGTAGACAGGGGTTAAAAAAAGAAGACCAAAGCAATTTGTATACATATTGCAATTTGTATATGTGTTGGAGTATTCCGTCGGACTTACAAACATCCAGATAAATGCAGAATAATTTGATAAATAAATGCTCGAAAAACATTGTCGATATTGTAGTATAAGTTTGCAGCACCGTATTTAATTAAGCACGAGAAGCTGATTCTACCTAAGTTACGGTCAAGAACATAACAAAAAAAAAATTCTATGCATTGTTTTTTTTTCATGTAAATGTTAAAAATTTATAACAAAAATACAATGTGCGTTAAGTTTTTAAAAAATCAAAGTTGAAAAATAAATATATTTAAAATGAATAACAAAAAAGGCAATAGTAGCTGTAGTCAAGGTCATTGCATGCTAAATTGAAGATAGAAGAAGAATAAATAATAAGTAATTAATAAATTATAATAATAAAAAATAAATAATTGAAGATAAATGAATAAAAATTGCAAAAAAAGAGTATGGGTCAAACCATTTCTAGGTAAGAGTTAATTTTTTCATGTGGAGAGTAAATTGTTAACAGATCTCCTGGACGATAATAATAAATCTTTCAAAAATTTCACTATAGTAAAGAATAAGGCTTTTGAAACTCTACATAGTATAGTAATTTAAAATTATGACTGAAAAACTGGGTTGGTGAGTAAATCCACAAAAAACATTTTATTGCCCTTTTCCAGAATATTAATAAATAATAACGGAATCAATTTATTTAATTTTTATATTTATTTCTGGATATATATACAGTTTGGTAATCCTTTGGTCTTAGTTAAATAATATTTTTTTTGTGGATTTCAGTTTGTGGTTTTAGTCACCAACTCTGAAAATCTATCTGCGTATTATTAGACACAAAGTATTTTTAAACAGAGTATTTCCATTAAAATTCAACAACGTTCCACAAAACTTATTTTTCGATGTAGAAGTTCGATAAATTCTATCAACTTCTTCCCAACTAAAATATTACTCATTTTAACTAAACCCAAAATTAAAAATCAAATTCAACAACTTTCACTACTTTAAAATAGTTAATTTAAAAAAAAAACTGTTTGTTATCAAAATCAAACCTGTATACAAACAACAAAAAATAAAGGCGTGTTCGTAGTGGTCGCGCCTGCACAACAAAAAAGATTTTTTGTTCGTAGTTGCATATCGTCAAAAATTCTGCGCAGATAAAAAGCAGGCGCTTGTGTTCATAGTAATCGGTGTCGCGTCAGCGTCGGCCAGATTGTGCAGAATGTGCAGAATTGTGTAGAATGTTTTTTAAAGTGCATGTCATTTAACATTTAATAAATAATAATGTCGTGAGAAAATATTTAATTAAAAAATAAAAATTAATTATTAAAATAAAATAAATGTGTTTATAATAATAATATATAAATATAAATATAATAAAAAAAATATATAATAATTTTAATATATAAATAATATATATATTAAAATATATTAAATATTTAAAAAAAATATACTTAAAAAAATATATATAAAGTATATTAAAATATATTAAATATATATAAAAATATATAATAATGTAATTATAAATAATATTATAATATAGCTATATAAACGAATTGTGCATGTACTGCTTCTATGAACAAGAATGACTACTAAACAATTTTCTGCGCGCCTGCGCAAGTTTTTTTGTTCATAATGATAGAGAAAAAAATTTGCAAGACACCGACGCATGTTTTACTGCAACTACAAACACGCCTTAAGTCGTTGCCAAAATAAGTTGAAAACATGGAATTGCAATAAAAAATTTACGAATTTGTCATATCTAATTCATGAACTGTAAAATTTGATTGGATGGAAATTGGATGAATCAAATGGAATGGATGGCTGGATAAGTTCATACGATCAGATTGGATAGAAAACAGCGTTTACACACGTACCAATTTTTGACATTTGAATCAAACCTATGTGTGTAAATGCCACATCCAAAAGATTCAAATTTTACTGACTTGGTAGTTTTATAATTAGTTACCTCTACCAAAACATTTACATACACAACCAGTCATTTGAAATTCAAAATAGAATATAGAAATTTTCTAAAACAACAAAAAATATTTGTCTTTTTGAAATATTTTTGTATATTATAAAAATGTAAAATACAAAAATAGACACTAAATAGAAATTAAATAAGTGCAATGGAATTTAAAAATTCAGAAAATCATATTTTAAAAACATTATAGTATAAATGGAAAATCCAGTATGACCGAATTGATATATTCTAAATTTAATTCTTCCTTTTCATTTCCCTCCTTTCCTAACACTTTTATACGTAGAGTATAGCTATACTAACTTCAACTATATAGTTTATAATAATGACACAATTAAATATTATTACAACTAACAGATAACCGACATAATAAACTATATTTAATATGTGGGAATTCAAGATAATCTTAATAAAATTATATAATCGGCACTATACCATATTAAATAAATTATTTGACAGTTATTCAGAGAATAATGTTAAAAGAATTTCATAATATTTTATTATTCACAGCCCTTTTACTATTTTCGGAATATTGAATATAAATTTGTACATAACCACATCTGTCCAAATATATATACATATGAATATATTATTATGTACAAGAAAGGAATTAAATTATATCACGTAAAATCAGAAACATATAGAGAGAAAGAGAAAGAAAACACATCTCATAAATTATAAAAGATAAAAATATAAATAAGATAAAGTATATTGTAATAATTATTATGAACATGCAAATATAATACAAAATCGAAATTAAAAAAAATCTTAATTTGGATTCAAAAGAAAATACACTATATATGTACGTACATTGTAATGAAAATTAAATTATTTAAATAAAATACGGAATATTTGATCTCAGTGTGATATTTTTTTGCTTTTTTGTTATCTTTATTTAAACTCACCTGATGCTATGAATAAAATTTTTTTGGAACAAAAAAAAATTATAAAAATATTTTATTATATAGGTCATACTGTCTATTATTTCCATTTTGTTCACCTATGCATGCATATACCTATCACCTGGACATAATTTGTTTCGCATTGGTATAAATTTCCCTTTAAATACATAATTTATTAACCCATATGAACTTTATTACGTTTTTATTTTTAAAATATTTTTATTAACATTAACCGCAGTAATCGTAATTATTATTTTTTTTTTTTATACAATTCATATAAAATACTTTTAAACCATCACTTGTTACTGTTGTTTTATTTGCGTGCAATAATACAGAAACAAAGAAGATATCAATCTCTCTCTAAACCAATTTTATTTCCTGATTTAAATCGCTGTTTTTTTTTCGCAAAATAAGTATAATTTAATATCTGCAATAGTGATCTATATAAATAAAAATATTTTTGAGCTTAGTTTTATAACTTATTTTGTTTTTTATATTTCAGCTATTACTTTTCAATAATATGCGAAAATTTAAACTACAGTATAATATAATTTAAACGATCTATACCATTTAGTTACAGTTACTTTTAAGGTATAACATATGAGTGGTTCTGTTGAAAAATTAAATAAAATACATCAAGTTAATTTGAAATTCAATTTTCAATAGATTATCTGATCAATAGCCAATATCAGTTTTTTATTTACATATGTGTTTCAAAAAAATATACAACACGATCAAAGGTGACTGGTGTCTTACTAACTCTACTGAACATATTGCACAATTAAATGAAGCAAGCTTTCGTCTATAGTAATAGATGTCTGATGTTCTTGCTCTAAGCATTAATTTGACAGTATATTAAAACGACGATACATCAGTTTTATTATATAGGATGTTTCGAGAATAATCAGTCATAGATTCAGAGAGGATAAAACAAAAAATTAAATGGGGTAAAATATAAAATATATTTTCAATAGTTACAAATATTATGGACTTTTAAAAGTGTTAAAAACTCAAAACTACTTTATTTCAGTTGGAACATATAAACTTATAAAATCATCCTTAAGCACCCAGATACTGCGCATGTATATTCTTATCATATACTATTCATGCTTTTTTGCTCATGCCTGATAAGTTTTTTTCGTTCAGTACAAAAATGTGTAAACTAGCGTGTTAAGAAAGTTTGAAAGAATTGTAAAGTTATAGAACATAACTGCACAATTTTGTGTTATTTGATTCCGAATTCTAACTAAATATATAATTATTTTTGATATTTTACAGCTTATATAGTCAGCTGGTTAATTAACGTCCAATTTTGCATTTATCAACTCCAAAAAAAATTTTATTAAGCTGACTATTTTAATGTGGAAAATATGGGTAATTTTTGTTTTATTTTTATTAATTTTAAAGAAAAATACTAAGAAAACGAAAAAAAATTATTTAACATAAGTTTCTTATTTTTTAACATGGAGTTCGAATTTGCATTAAAAATAACCCCTTCCCAATTTAAAATCTAGATTTCTACCAATTTCGGCGAATTTTGAGCTTAAAAACCCCTATCCGGTCCTACCCAAAAGTTTAAAATATCACTAATCGATAGAGCACCCTCGATTTAGGTAATACATTTTTTTAATCTTAAAATAACGGCCCCTTCCTCTCTTAAAACGTTGATACGCATGCTCTGGACAACCCGGTATACATCAAACAAGTCAAAACCCTCAAATTACATCTTGTGGAATTCCAATATTAATTTTTTTACTATACCAATGTACATTTAGGTCGTATAATAAGTTTTTGACTGTCAAAAATGAATATTTCAATAGCGTATAGGCGTACTGACTTCGATATTTGATTGTAAATCAAAAATTTGTTGACTGGAAAGAGATTTGATCAATAAAATGTATTGTGTTTTACTTCTCATTCTAATTTTGGTACCGTTTCCATATGAACTATTCATTAACCATCCTACCAAGATGTTTTCCATTCATTATTGAAGTAAAAAAAAATAATTAAAGGTATTGTAATAATAAAAGGAAAACTTTTTTGTCTTTAATAGCTATAAAAACAAAATATATGGCCCCTTCTAAAACTTTGGAAGCAAAACTCACAATTAATGTCGACAACTGGATTTTTATTTAGAACGCAGAATAATCTGACAATGACATATGTATTAAGAATAAAAGAAAATATCAAAGGCCAACATTTTGTATAAAATTCATTAGCTTACATTTAGTAAAATGTATGTTAAGCCAAAGTTTCTATTTTAGTAATTCTCTATCATCTATAAGAGCTTTTTTTTATATTATAATAGAATAATTTTTAAAATGATCTAAATTTGATATTCAAAATTAAAATGTCAATATTAATATTACGTTTACTATTTAGGTGAATCAACATTAAATTAACCCACATTTTATACGTTTTAAATAATTGTTGTAATTGTAATCAATTAAAATCAATTTATTTTAATTATTATTTATTTATTTATTAATTGTTTATGAAAACTGGAATTATTAAACAACAATAGTACTACATACTAACGCTGTCGGCTATTTATAGCTTAATAATTAAACTTAATTTATTAATAATACTTATTACATACATATGTATGTAAATTAACAAAAAATATTTTTTAAATGTTTTTCAGATACATACTACATATTTTTAAATTTAAATTATAATTAAAATAATTCAAGTTTATGTCATTGTTGCTATATAAACCCAGGATTGATATTCCCTTAGGTATTTAATTGTCACACATTAAATTTAATGCGATCATCTATAATTTGTGCTAAACAATCCTATTTTATTTATATGCATACAATGAAATTCTTTACAAAAGGTTTTAAATATATGTGTACATAAGCATTATAAATTAGTAAAATATATAAATGATCACATATTTAAACTATGATTCGTGACAATCACATTATAAAAGCCCACTCCTTTTTTTGATTATATTAAAAATTAAATAATAATTAATATACATACATACATAGTTCCTGGGTCATCTTTTTAATTATTCACTATACACAATCTAGAATATTTACTACATAATTAATGGGACTAGTCCTAGAATTGATGAAAGAAATCAAACAATATTATAATGATTCTATAATTTCGTAAAATGAACTATGATTGAAAAACTATTGTAAATTGATAATTTTATTATATAGACATCAAATGTGACAAGAAAATAAAAATTTAGTAAATAAATACCAATATTTTAACTTTCATTTTAATAAGAGTTATAAATATTCAAGTTAAATTTTTTCACCATTTTGAATAGACATGAGACTTTTTCATAAACGCAGTATGACGTGACAATTGCATTATAAAAGGCTGACTTATAATCATATGATTTTATTTTATGACGATCACACTCTACAATAATTTATTGACGTTTATGAACACGCATTTTAAAATTTAGTTTTGATTGGTTTTAATTTTGTTTACAATTTCAAATTAATTTTGTTGCAAATTTTAAATAAATAAATAATACCTACAATAAAAATGGAGCAATTTATTTTGATAATACTTCACCCTCTGCCATTGTAACAATTTAAACAAATCTATCACTGAAAAACAAAACTGACAAGAGAAAAATTTTATGCATTATGAAATTTCATAATGCGTAGCTGATTTTGTTTTACTAAAGAAATTTTATGTTACAATGTAGTTTATGCAATGTAAACAAATGTATTAATCATTTATGAACACATGACGAGATTAATATATTGCGTTATGCGTTTGTGAAAAGGCCTATGTACAGTAATATATTTAATAAAAATAACAATTTTGGTTGGGTGTAATTAAATAAACTGTTTAAATAATTAATTTATTAGTATGCATATTTCGAATGATTTCTTGGAATCTAATAATTTGTTTAATTTATTAATTATAAGTACTACATTATCTAAATAATATTTGAAATAAATGGATAATAATATAGTTCGGAAAATTTCTATTTTAATTTACCAAAAAAAGTCAAATTAATTACAAAGTGTATTCGCTACGTTTCAGAGAACATAACGATCATCAAGCTAAAAATTCTAAAAATTACTCAAATTCATAATCTATTAAAAATGTTGTTGTTGGCTTGATCATATTGTAAATGAGAGATTGTAATTTAAATTTAATAGGTTCAAGGCAGTATGGAGACTAAACATTAGGTATATAAAATATTTTTTCATCATCAAATTGTACCCAAAGAAACTGTATATTGGTAGAACACTTATGTATATTGATGGTATTGGACGAATGACTTAGAAATAATATGAAAAATAAGTAAATGTTATTAATTTTACTAATTTTATCAATCAGAATTTGAAATTTCTGAAATATAACTATAAAAAGTGTAGTTAAATGTACAGTAAAAATTTATTTATTTATTCATTTCAACCAAAAAATGCCTTTAGAGATGCCTATACTAAAATGTTTTAAAAATAAAATAAATCATCAATCAACAAACTTACCCATCCTCTAGGAAAAATTTTTGTTGGACAAATAAAAAATTTACGGAATCCCGGATAACACTTAAAACCAGTGACTGCAAATAACTATTATCGATCAATTTTTTAATCAAAAAAATCATTCATAAGGAGTTATCGTAATATCGAATAAAGTATACGTATGTGATCGGTAAGAGGTCTTTTATTGATCTCACAAAAGATCCATAAATTTTCAATTTATATGAAAAAAAAAATTCGCTCATATAAAATAGTTAATTCTCAATTTTTATCTTTTTCTCCTATTTTTAATAGTTATGAAATAATTTTTATTTTTTCTATTACCGATAATAGTTACAAAGCAATTTTTATTTTTTTCGATTAAAATAAAAATTGTTTGTTTGTGTTTTCGACTGATAGAAAAAAATAAAAATCATCAAAACAATTGAGAATTTTAATCAAAGTGGAACTTGAAAAGCTATATCTTCTAAAGTAATTGATGCATTTACATGGAACAACAGGCGAATTAATGGGTGGGGATTAGTTTCCAAAATGAATGTATTATAATGTTAAAAGGTTATATAGTTTTCTAGAAATGAGTACTTTAATTTTAATAACTTCGGGTGGCTATCTAGCCCTTGATTAGTAGAGTGGAGATCTGGGACTTTATTTGTATGAAAAAAGATACTTAGAGCTACTTCGATGCAAATTTTCAGGTAGATATAGTTTGAAGTAGCTTCTGAATTAGAAAATAATTTTTATTTTAATCGAAAAAAAACAAAAATTGCTTTGTAACTATTATGGGTAATAGAAAAAATAAAAATTATTTCATAACTATTAAAAATAAGAGAAAAAGATAAAAATTGAGAATTAAGTATTTTATATGAGGGAAAAACTTTTTGATTAAGAATAATTTTTACAAATAATCGATATGAAAAAAAGTCAAAGAATATAACTCTTTCAATGTAATTTTTTAAATGAAACTCAGTTACATTCTATGCTTAAAACAGTTAAAGTAATAAAGCAGAGATTATAAGAAATATGTAAATAATTGCTCAGTCGAAATCAATTAAAATAACTTATTATAGGAAAAGAAGTCCTAGGTTCGATTCCCGATGAAAGCAAAACACTTTATTAGTTTTTTAATCTTGTTCAGTACCCAGTGTCATTCGAATAAAATAAATAACAATAATAAACAATAGTCCCCCACACTTTTGACGGGAAAAAGGCCTAAAAGTTTGACTGCATACTAATATACAAATAACCTAATATACATATACATAAATATAATTTGCAGATTTTTTTTCTTAAATTGTCACATGAATTAGTTTTGCAAATATTTTTAAGATATTAAAAAAATTTAATCAAAAATTTCAATATGAAAATGCGTATTTTGTAAATACAAATTTAAAATAATATTTTTTTCTTAGATATAGTTGGTAATTATGTACTGCAAAGTGAGATAATAATACAAAATAATAAATCTAATTCAGCACAAGCAAAATTGACCTAGTTTAGAAAAATAAAAAACTCTCGAACATCATTTGAAATTCAACAGACAAATTTTATAAAACAAAAAGAAAACAAAAAAAATTGAACCAAAAAAAAAAAAAATTTTTTATCGCGCGCCGCGATACATTTTAATTTTTTTTTTTTTTTTTTTTTATTTTTCAAAACTAAAGTTTATTTCTTAAAGCTTTGTTCAAAAGACTCACGACTTGTTCATGTTTTTTTATTTCAATTTGTTTTTTCTGTTTTATTTGTTTGTTTTTGTTTGTGGTAAGTAAGGTCTTGATAAATGTAAGGTTTTCATCACGAAAATTTTTTTTTATTTCCCATTTTTCTTTTGTCTTTTCTTCGATTTAAACAAAAATATTTGGAGTACAAAAATTTCAATTAGAAATTGCATAAATTCTGGTATTTTAATGGAAATTTTATAGTATCACGTAGCCGTTGAAATAGTTTTTTTTTCTTTAGACTAAGTCATAGTGGGTGGCTTTCAATTTGGTTTTGCTTTACTTGGAAAATTTTGGGTTTGTTATTTTTCACTGTTTGTTTTTTGTTCTGTTTTTGTTTTTGTTTTTTTTTTTTTATTTGATTTGAACCTTTTATTGAAATTTCCTTGAATTTTGTCTACTATGTTTAGTGTTAGGTGTTTACTTTATTATTTTTTGGAGATTAGTTCAAGGAGAATTATTAGTGATTCGATTGAAGTTTATTGAAGTTTATTCTATCAAGGTTATATTATTATAACTATATGATAATTTTTTTAAAAGTAAATTTTTAGAATTTTATTTTATTTTGAAGTAATTAATTAAAAATTCTACTGAAATAAAAACCAAATTGAAAATTATGTAGAGTAAGTTATTAAAAAATTAAATAATTATTAAAATGTAAAGTAATACAAATTCACTGAAGATAGAGTAATTGAAAATTTAAGTATGTAGTAATACATGGGGCTTGAAAAATTACGGAATTGAATTATAATAATTTTAATCAACAATTACTTTGAAAGTTCTTAGATTTATAAAAATCAGTGATAGACACAAGAGAGACAAATAACATACATTATAACATGTATTCATTCTTTGGTATATACGAGCCCAACGTCATTGAAGTTCGTACGGCTGAGTAAATCTAAAAAAAATTTATTAAAGTTAATATATAAACAAAGTTTATGAATTTATTCAGGTTTTTGGTTTTTGGTATAAAAGGTACAACATTAAGGATTTCAAATCATGTTAAAACAAAAATTTATTCATAATATTAATTAAAAAAACACTAATTTAATCAGGGTTATCATTTGAATGCATTTTATAATTCCTCATTTATCAATATGCCTCGTGGCAAAGCACTTAGCGATGATTTACGAGAAAAAATAGTTAAAATGAATTTAAAAATTTAAAATCTTATAATGAAATACCGAAGCAATTTAAAATGGCCAAAAGTGCTGTCCAATACATAATTAAAAATTATAAAGAAACGAAACAAATTGGTAAAAAGAAGTACACTGGTCAGCAAAAAAAAAAAGTCTCATGCAGATGATCGATGTTTAAGAAAAATCATTACGGAAAATAGGCGTGCAACAACTTCCGAATTGAAGAATCTTTGGACGGACAGAATAAAAAAAAAGTATTTCAACCTCTACTTGCCTCAGGCGAATAAAATCTATGGGATATGGATTTTTTAAAGTAAGTTTATCAATATTAAAAAAGATTTATTCTAAAGACATTTAACTGCAGGCAAAACGAAAGCCATTGCTCACAATTAAACAAAAAAAAAAAAGGTTAGCTTGGGCTAAAGATCATATCAATTGGACGCAAGAAAAATGGAACTCTGTTTTGTTTAGCGATGAATCAAAATTTGATGGTTTCAGTTGGAGATGAAAGAAGTCGTGTTTTGCGTAATAAAAATGAAGCATATCATCCTGATTGCTTGAAGAGGACAGTCAAATTTCCTGCGAGTGTGATGATATGGGGATGTATGTCCAGTAAAGGAGTAGGACAGTTGTGCTTCATTGACGGCATAATTAATGCTGAAAAATACCAAAATATTTTAAGGGAATATCTACTTCCATCGATCGAATATTTTGGGTTTGATGATGAAATAGTGTTTCAACAAGACGGTGCAAGCAGTCATACTGCTAAAAGTACTCAAAAATGGATTGCTCAAAACAAAATTAATGTAATGGAATGGCCATCATCAAGCCCGGACCTAAATCCAATAGAAAATCTATGGAACATAATGAAAAAAAATTAAGATGTGCTCGCCCTCGGACAAAAGATGAATTGAAGCAAAAACTGGCGCTAATTTGGTCTGAAATAACACCAGAGGATTGCCAAAAGTTGTACCAATCTTTACAAAAAAAAATGGAGTGCGTTATTAAAAGTAAAAGTGATGTTACACAGTATACTAATGTACATCGTACGAACTTAAATGAATCAAAATTAAATCGTACGAACTTAAATGAATTGAAGTTTTTTTTTTATAAATTAGTATTTTGTTAATTAATATTATGAATAAATTTTTGTTTTAACATGATTTGAAATCCTTAATGTTCTACCTTTTATACCAAATACCAAAAACCTGAAAAAATTCATAAACTTTGTTTATATATTAACTTTAATAACTGTATACATAAGTGTGAATAAATTATGTTAATTATGTTAATTTTTGTTAATTTTGATTATTATTCTTTTTATTTTTGTGTCTTTGACTAATTGCGTTTTGCATGTGTTGTATTTTTATATAAGTATTTATTTTTATTATTTTTTCTTTTTTTTTAAATTTCTTTATTTTATAACTAAATAAATTGACTAATGCTTCTTCGGCATAATTTAAAATCGCGAAATTTTGATTTAGCCTATCTTGACATGTTTGGAAGATAGTCTAAAACTATGATATAATTTTTATTTTTTTTTGATTGGAGATTTTAAATTGCTTCAACTTTTGACTTGTGAGCATATTGCTTATTGATTTTTGTTCTTTGATTTGCCTTGACATGTTGGAAGGCAAATCAAAGTTACTAGCTTTTTAATTGTTTTTACCTTTTATGGATTTTATTTTTGTTTGTTTTTAGTATTCTATCAATTTATTACTAATTACTAATTTCCTTAATCGTGTTTACTAATTTTCCCCTTTTTTTTGTTTATTTTTTGTTTTGCATGCTTGTTTTAAGTATTTCCCGAAATATTCTCTCCTTACTAACACATTCTTCATTAAGGGTTATCACGTGCTTGTATTCTTTTTGAATATAATTAAAATATAATATTAAAGTTTAATTAATGAAAGTCCATTGTGAGTATGCTCGTCACAGTATTACATACTGAATAACTTAATTTATTGGAATCTTTCTATGCTTTTAATACGAAGAGTTTTATTCTTCCAATCACTGTGATGACCTTGTATACGACACTCCTAGTCATATGCTAAATGATAATAATAATGACAATGGTGACTCCCCGCGTGCGCAGCACGGGAGGAGTAATTGGTCGTTGGGACATTATTATTATTAATAAATTTTTTTTAGATTCAATCAGGCGTACCAACTTCAATGCCGTTGGGCTCGTACAATACTTCAATAAGAATTTTCAACATGCTTCCAGATTAAAATTATTGAGAACAAAAAAATAAAAGTAAAAATAAAAAAATATTTCTTAAATCTGTTAGCATAATAAAAATCGATTTATTGGTAATTAATTTATTATTTATTTTGGTTAAATTTTTAATACTGCACAATTACAATTTAATCCACTGTATTAGTATGAGGGTTTAAAAAAAAATAAAAAATAAAATAAAATAAAAATTTAATTTACATTTTTAAATAAATCAAAAAAGAAGAAAAAATAAATTAAAAGATAAATAAAATTACAATAAAAGTCCACCTAGATATATATAACTGATATGTAATTACAATTATGAACGATAATGCTACTTTTTGTAAAATTATTGTTTCTAAGAAATTGAACATTAGTATTTCAGCCATTAATATTTTAACATCAGTAAGATTATTATATACATATAGTTACCACAAATTTAAAATTTCTCTATATTTGCACTGTATATTAACTATACTTGAATTCTAACTATATTTGTCGATTAACACAATTACTATTTTATTATTATATAATTTACTCTATACATATATACACTCTGTATGAGCTAATAGTTCTTTTAGAAGTACCGCAATAAATAAATAAAATACATATATAAAATAAATACCACCTATCAAAATCTATGTACTCTATAGGTACAAATACTGAACCTAATTTTGATATATCTGCTTTATTTATGTAGCTAAAATAATTATTTTTATTTCTATTTGATGGTTTAACTCTTCCAGTGGCTCAACTTTGATACGATACCATATACTTTAATGATATATTAACTTTAATTTGAATTAAATATTATCTGGAGAATAGCAGGTGCAACCTTATTTCGAGAATTATTAAAAACTATTATGACTATATGTTGACTATACCATAACTATTAATTTAGTATTTATTATTTTCATTGTTGACTTCAATAGGCGTTATTTCTTAAAATACTACATTGCATTTTCTAAATTTATTTTGAATTAAAAATAAAAGTACTGATTAAATTGAGCGCAGAATACAAAATTTATGATGAATAATAGTTGAAAATAGTTGAAATTGAGATTATTAAATCTATAAAGATTTCGAATAATTGAATTATGTATCACAATTCCCCATTTGAATAACAATTAACTTTGTAAACAATGTAGAACTTTAATATATAAAATTTGCGATGATAAATATTCTGATGATTCAACATCATTACAAATATTATAAAAAACGAAAAAAAAAAATTATATTAAAAATGAGTAATTGAATAGTTTTGAGATTATATAAATAATATTTATCATTTTTTACTTTAATTTTTATAATTTAAAATTAATATACAATTAGATTTATTCTAAACCATTCGAAATTAATTTTAAAAAACTTAATATAAATGATTTTGAAAATTCAGTTCTGATGTAGGTATAGGTAGGGTAGGTAGAAAGGGCCATTCCAGTTGCTTCTAGAGAATCAATTAGCTAAATTGTCCCTTTTTGATACCACGACTCGAGTGACCTATTTGTTGTAAGGTTCACAGTTCTGATGTACTCTATATTAAACAAATTAAAACGTTAACAAATCAAATGAATTTGACAGAAATTGTATACCAATGAGTCATATTTAAGTACTAACTTTAACCCATAACTACTTACTAATTCTCAAATATAAGAATATTTTTATTGATTATATTTTGCAGATTGTTAAATTTTTTATTTTTTTTACTAATAATTTTTAATAACCATTGACTTACATTTTAATTTATTTCACAATTTTTGCAATTAGTTTTTTAATATTAATTTTTTGATATTTATATTGTTAATTTTAAAATTTGTTTAAATTCATATAAATGTAATGCATATATACTCGCTTGAATTAAGCCTGTAAATAAATAAATAAAATAATAATAGAAAGATAAACAATGTAGTAGGCCATACAGAAGAAAGAAAGATTATATCGTTAAATATATCCAAAAACTATTTAAAAAAAGCCAATATAACGGTTAAAATAAATAAATATATAGATGTATAAATCTTGAGTATAAATAAATAGATATTTTATTATTATTTTATTTTTATTGCCTTAATGTATTTGTACAATATGTCTAATTTCATATATGCATTTTAATTTTATATTTTAAAACCCTATATTACTAGAATATTTACACCTTTGATTTGTACTTATTTAGACTAACCTGACTTAATTATTTAGAATAAATTTAATTTTTAAAGGACAAAATGGTAAGTAAAAACCTTTAATTGATTATTTTTATAACCGTTTAACAAAATGCTTCGAAAAATAAATTTAAATATTTGAAAATTTGTTTTCAACAGTTAAATTAAATTTTTTATTTATGTTTGGATATAACATTTCCATTTCTATTTTGTTGACGGTTTTCATTAGATGTGTTTGCGAAATTATTTGCGAATTTCAAACTATTTGCGAAATTTACACATGAATAAATGTTTTTATTTTTATTTTATTTTGATGGTATTGTTTTTAGGATGGCTTTTATATAATATACAAATCTCTTTTATTTTCTTTTTTTTTATTTAATCTCGATTTATCAACAAGACATTCAGTCAAAAGCTAATATTGTGGATTTATTTAAAATAATAAATTACATGTCAGTAATAATTGTAATAGGTATATATATGTGTATATATATATACCAAAATGGCTCAATAGAGTGACATAAATGTACAATTACTCATAAGCTTTATAGTTTTTATTTCGTTGTAATTTAGTTTTAGTTGGCTTCAAAATGACTTATATTTTATATTATAATTTTTTTTTTCTTAAATTATTATTCGTTACATATTGTATTATTAAAACAATTTCAAATTTAGAAACATTCAATTGAATGCGTAAGAAAAAATTCTTGACATTTAATTTAGATCAAAATAAAAGTAAATTGAAAATAAATTTATAAGTTAAGGACATGTCGTATTATATTTATATACAGAGTGTTATTCAGTTTTCATATGAATCATATAGAACATAATATAGACATAGATCATAGAATAGAATAACAAATTTAGAGTATTGGATTATATGATTGGCTCTTTATTGATTAATATTGATAAATTGATTTGAAATTGAAATTGAATTGTACTTAAAAAAGCAAGATTTGGGTGGATTTGCAGAATCATTATTATTGTTCCTCTTTATTTTTAATTTATCACAATAGGTCATAGGATTTTGGACTTTTCAGCTTTCTTGTGCCATCTGATTTGTTTAAGAGTTAAATCGCTTTTAAATTTTGATGTTCAATCTTTCATATCTTAATTGAATATTAGTTGAATGTTTCATAAATGGCATAATTATGTTTAATAACGTCAGTCAATCATGCTTTTTACTTTGAGTCATATAGACACACTGTGGATATCTTCAATTTGATACAATTCAACTGCGATATTTTAAGTTCTTTTAGATTTTGTAACACTTTGTGATGGACTAGAAATGTTTTTTTATATACAAAAGTCCTTTAATAACAGTGTTAAGTAACAGTTGGACAGGAAAATTGTTTTGAAAAAATAATCCAATAAACAATTTGATGTTCTTGTACATATAAAATTATTTCTGGGTACGAAAAACTATCATACACATTTTTATCACAAATACCGCAGTTAGTCTTATATGTGGAAATAAAATTTGTTATTAAATTACATTTAATATTAGTCACATGATATATGGAATTAATGATTTGGTAATTATAGCTATAATCGGAAATGTCAATTTAAGATGTGATATCAATCAAAGATGAAACATCAAAAACCCTGTCACCTAAAAGGAAAACTTCAAAAACATTTTTACACGTAAACTTTAGAACATATTTTTGAATAACACTACAAAAGAATTTAATCTGTTACTGAATTTCCCGATTACACATTTTATATACTATATAAGAACATAATTTTCTTTGGTATATTCGGAAAATATTTCTAAGATATAATCACTGAATATTTACAAAATTTTTATATAAATATACAGATAATCCAAGGTTGGGATTAGCATTAGTATATACATAGTCATCCAATGACTCTCATCCCTATACTATTACCTAAGTCTATATAATAGATAGATATATGTTGAATGTATATATATTAAGATATTTATATCATATTATAGTCAAGTCTGTCAAGTTGTAGAATTAGGTAATATAATCTATATGGCTAGTTTTTATTAGCGGTTATTTTGTTTTTACTTTTATGAATCTGAGATGTGTCAGTTAGTTTACAAACTGTAAATGTAACAAAAAAAAAAACAAACCAGATGTGTAACATAGAAACCATTTCTGGGTATTATATAATTATAAAAATATCTGTTATACATTTTTTTATTTATTTTTATTATTTTTTTTTGCTTTATTGCGGTTAGAATTATTTATGTTAAATGTATTTGAAGAAAAAAAAAAAAGCAATAAAATACCGCGAAAACTTTTGATTGATATGGGGGCCTATCAGAAATCAAAGATTGTTAATTTTTTTTTTTGTTTTTTTGTGTTGTAGTAAATACCTAACTGTTTTAAAATGATTATTAACAGTACCTATATAATTTAAGCTTTGGGATAATAATAGTTATTTTTGGTTTGTTTTTATTTTTTTTTTTTGTTTTCTAACAAATAAGAGTAAAAGTATAAATTGCGAGAAAATAAAAAATAAATAAAAAAAAAAAAATTAATCACTTTTGTTTCACTTTTCAAGTGGTTAATTTTATTTACTTGAATTGTAATATCAGAAATTCAATTTGGAAGTTTTACAATTTACAGTAACTTGTACAAGTATGTATGTACATTAGATGTATAAATTTGTGAAACGTCAATATATTTAAAGCGTGCTCTTTTTTTAACACTGGAAGTAGATTAAACTTAATATTTTATTGTAGGGATAATTAATTGGTGTTTATAGCAGCACCAGCAGCTAATATATATGTAAAAATCAACAGCCAGTGTAGTATAAAAGTTAAATAAAAACAAGCGTTTTAATTAAATTTAGGTGAAATGATTAATTGATAAAATTTCAATTTAGTTTTTATTTCTTTTAATGAACCTTAACTAATAGGAAAATATTTTTTTTTCTGTTTTTTAAATCACCATTAAATTTGAATTATTTTTATCGAATTAAGTTATTCGATCTTAAACTACATATTTATTTATAGAAGAAATTAGATGAAAATAAGAAAGTAATTTTTTTAAAATGTAAATGTTAAATTTTTTTTAATTGTTATACTAATTGTTATAATATGAGAATTAAAAGTTAATTTTGTTAAAAATATTTCAAATTTACTGTAATTGATAATAGTATTGTAAAATTTACAGAAAAATTTAAGAATTTTCTAAACGGGCCCGCAAACTACATTTTGTTTTCTTACTTCTCTTTTTGAAGCTAATTGTTAGGTTATTCACAAAGTATTTAATAAGTACATTACTTCTACTCTACCTACCTAATGTCATTCATGTTATCTATATGATTAAGAAAAATAAACGAATTAGGCTGTAAATATAGAAAAAAAACATTTATTTGTACATAATAACAGTGATGCATTTAAAATTGAACATGGTAACAACATTTCAACAACATTTAATCAAATGTCAATCCTAAGTATGTATACTCTGACATGGAATGCGTCAACAAAGTTTTGTAATCAAACTATTTTTTTGTACTATTCCCCGAAGAAAATTTGGAAAACATTTAAGGCGTGTTCGTAGTTGCAGTAAAATATGCGTGGGTGCCTTGCAGATTTTTTTCTCTGTCACTATGAACAAAAACACTTGCGCAGGCGCGCAGAATATTGTTTAGCAGTCATTCTTGTTCATAGAAGCAGCACATGCACAATTCGTTTATATAGTCATATTTTATTATTTATAATTATATTATTATATATTTTAATATATATTTAATATATTTTAATATATTTTATATATATTTTTTAAATATATTTTATAAATATTTTTTTAAATATATTTTTTTTTAAATATTTAATATATTTTAATATATATTACTTATATATTAAAATACATTAAAATTATTATATATTTTTTTTCAATATATTGATTTTATTATATTTATATATTATTATTATAAACACATTTATTTTATTTTAATAATTAATTTTTATTTTCTACCTAAATAATAAATGTTAAATAACATGCACTTTAAAAATCATTCTAAAGCAGGCGCACTAAAATATCTGCACAATCTGCCGTACGCTGACGCGACACCGATTACTATGAACATAAGTGCCTGCTTTTTATCTGCGCAGAATTTTTGATGATATGTAACTACGAACAAAAAATCTTTTTTGTTGCGCAGGTGCGACCACTACGAACACGCCTTTAATCTTTCACAACAACAAAATCTCAAAATGAACAAAATACATTATAGGTACATCAACACAACAAAGTGTTTTGCATTATTCTCGCCGGCGACAATACATGAGATAAACAGTAGTTGTATTAATAAGGCTTTGTTTGAACTTTTGTTGCACTGTTACTCTTACAATAGTTGCAATGACTTGTTAATTCTTAATACACATCATGAATATAGACCGATTATAAAATAGTTCTAATTTATTCACTATGCCCCTATACATCTGAATCAAAATCATCTTATACCAGGACTTAAGATTCTAACTCTGCCTCATACATATATTATAATTCAAAACTAAATATATAAATAAATCCGAATACTGAAATAGTTATATAAGTTATAAAATAAATCTAGACTATCACTCAAATATACTAAAAAGTACAGTTATAGACTCTGTTATGATTCATATATTATGACTCGTGAATGAAATCACAGAACCTACTAAATTTAATACATATTTTAAATATTCATAATTTCAAATAAACTTAAAAATACCGACAATTCATATCTTAGTGCGGCTCTTCTGAAGTGAAGATGTTGTATCGACGTAGGACCTAATGACCAACCATATTCTAAGGATAGCTGAAATTGCTTGCTTTCCAAAAATATATCTCTTTAGTGGCGCATTTTATCATTTAAGGACGAAAAGAACATTTGAAAGTATCCTTGTTGCTTTGATGTTTTTGTATAAAAACCGCTCTGTTGAGCTGATCTATGAGATATATATATATTCAGTTATAGATTCCAAATATCGGTCTGGAGCATATTTTAACATTTATTTGATGATGATTGGTGCTGCCGTTATGGAGATATTGTAGTTCAAAGTAGAAAATTTTGGAAAAACAAAACAATCTTTATTTTTTTCTTGAAAACCCAAATACCAAAATTTTACCATAAAACCCCCCAATATTTATATACTGTTAGAAAGGTATCTTTCTTTGCTATAACTCATACATACATACCTTATGTTTACGTCGAATAGTTTAGAAGATATAAGCATTTTTTTAAAAAAAATTGTTTTTTTGTTATCCTTTTTCTATACTTAATAAAGTAAACCAAAAAAATTTTCAAAAAAAATCCGACGTCCTAGAAATCTTTGAAAATCACGAGTTGTTTAAAATCCAGCATTCTCGCTTACTTAATATAATATAATATAATAAAAAAAGACCAAAAACAACAAGAAAACAATATTTCGCAATTTTCAAGATTAACTGCTCTAATTACTGTATTCAATATAATATCGTTGTAATTTCAAAATTCTCATAATGTAGGATGACAGCATCGTTAAATATAGTACATTCATAAATATTTTTATATATATGCATACATGTTGTATATATATGTGTACATTATTTCTTTTGCAAATAATATATATTATATAGCTATGTATGAAATAAAAATGCAACATCTAAATCACCTGGCTCCAACTATATACATATATACCTGTCACACTTAATACATTTAATGTGGGCATATAAATAAAACTGAATTAGAAAAACAAAACAAGAATAAAAATATAATAAAAATAAAAAATAAAAGTTGAAATCAAAATTTAGAGTAAATTACAACCGGATAACTAACTATTTATATTACACAGAAAACAATAACAACAACAATAATAATAATATAAAAAGTGGTCTGCTATGTTGATGTGATTTAAAGTGAAGTTGGTGTGGTGGCGATCTGGATCTATGAATTACTCACTTCACTTGTCTATTGTTACGCAAAATATATACAAATTTGTTTCAAGTTTTTTTTTTTTTTTAAATTATATTAAAAAAAAAAACAAATTACTTTAAAATAAAAAAGTAACAATAAAATTTTAATTTTTGTTTTTATACTTAAAGTATTTTTATCGATAATCTTACTGACAGATATAAAGGTACAGAAAATAGATATTAATAAAGTAAAAAATATAATATTATAATAAAAGATGAGAAAATGATATCGTTATAAACATTGGCAATAACAGAGCTTGTTATTATTGTGTTATATATACCATAACAATATTTATTATTAAAAAAATTGAAATTTTTGTAATTATTAAAAAATTTTCTAAAATGAAAAATTTACAACTATTCTAAAAAAAATTATTTTTTTTTTCAAGTTATTTTAATAAATCAAGAAAAATTATTCATAAGTTAAATATTAATGACAGATTGTATACATACATATATAGGATTAAAAAATGCTGATATCATAATAATGTTTTTTTTGTTTTTTTATACGCAAGCTGGTGGGAATCTTCAAAAGACACAATGAGCCCCATAGCTTGACATTGTGTCATAATAATGGATTTTTTTTATTTTTAATAGATCTAAGGACCTAAAATATTCAACAATACATTAAAATTCGCAAAATATTCGTTAGTGTTTCAAATGGCCTACAAAACTGACAATAATATCCACAATATTTTCCAAACTACATCAAAGATAAAATAGTAGAAATTATAACAGAATAAATTAAATGTTGAACATAGATGAAGATGGTTAAATCGTATTCGAAAAATGCTCTTATAAAACTCTTATAATTTAAACTACTTTTTGAAAGATTGTGAACAGAAATTTAAAATTATTATTGGACTAATTATCAGATTATTAAATTCAAATTCTAAAAACTTGGTAGAAAATAGCCTTTTTATATCTTAAAACGATACTGCAGTCCCACCTGCTCAGATTTAATTTTTTGAGATAATGAGAGTAATAAGCTATTCCAGTACCTTTAAGCATAATACGGTACTAGATAATATATCTGAAAAATTCCGCTTTCCTATAGTCAACGATACGAAAATATAGAGATCTTTTAACCAGGTTTTGGAAATTTATAGAAACTAAATTAAAAAAAACAATTGTGAACTTAAAATTATTTTATATTAGCTATATACATATATAATTTACTAAATTTTTGATACATTCACTATGACTTTTAATGTGAAAATCAATTATTTTTAGTATATGACTAGGACTTTTTCAGAATCATCATACTTTTATTTCGAATAATTATTAAATCATAACTTCGAACAATTTTTACAAAATAATGAAAAAAAAACGCGAGATTCGAACCCATAACTTTTGATTCGTATAATCAAATTTCATCTCGATCTAAACTGTATATCAGCAAGTTCTCAGGGTTCTTAGGGAAGTAAACTTTTACCTCATTATAGATTTTTCAGAATAACTATTTGTAATGTGAACAAAATCAATATATTATATAAATAAATAATTAAAATTAGTTTCGCTACACAACTGGTATAATTGTGTTTGACACATCTTTCAATTGCATATTCAAAGTATTTAAGTTTAGTATTAATAATTATGTTAAACATATTTATTAATGCTAAACTTTTAATTTAAATATGTATACTATAATAAATATACTTTAAAAAATCTGTTATTAATTATGTTAAAAATAATTTTTAAAAAAACAATATAAAATTTTATAAATTAGTTGCTAAGAATATTAAAATTATACTAAATAAAGAATCAATAATAATAATAATAAATACTTTTAATAGAAAAATGATTTTACTACATATATCATACGCACCACATGCTGCGAACATTATTTAAAAATTGATCATTAAATGATATATTTTTATGCCTACATAAATATTTCATTTAAAAATACAAATTAGATCGCATTTATTTCACCTAAAACTATGTGGCATTTATTTAACCCCTTAATTTGACTGTAAACATTAAAATTTTCGATAGGTCATCAAAATTTTGATTGAAATTTTTTTTTTTGTGGGAACAATAATAATAAAGTCCAATTACGTTTTATTTTGAATAAACTTTATTTTATTGTTATTTTATTGTTACCATATATGCTTTTAAAGATATCTTAAAGATGACATTAAATATGTTGCAAAACCATATTATACAAAAGCAGCAATTTGTAAGTGGACATAAGTAATTTTATTGTTTGCTTTCTTTCTTTCTTTTTTTTTTAAAGATTTATATATATAATTTTAATGCTCACGTTTTATATTGTTTAATTCATATAGTATTATTTAATTTAGTTTATTTAATTTTGTTTAATACCAGTCAACAGATGTAAAATTTGTTAAACATGAAATACTGTAATTATATAAATTTAATTATTGTTAGAAATTGTACAGTTTAAAATGAAGGAATTCAATTAAGGTTAGTGCACTGGAAATACATATTTATAATGTCGGCATAAACTGAAGTGAATTTTGATTTCATGCTGCCTACACGAACATCAAATATATTCAAGTTAATAAAGCTTAACAATAGATAAAATGCTATTTAAAATTATCAAAACGCAAAATCATATTGAACTTGGAAATGCAATTTGTAAATAATATACACATTGTAATATTCTAATTTTTCTTTATTATGTATATAAGGATTCTATATATTATATATAAAGTAAATTATATTTCATATATTTGAACATTTTATGTTAAGAATTTGATAAAAAAATGTATTCTATCAGTTCAAAGGAAGAATAAATAAATTCAAGAGAAGAGCAAAATAATAAAATATTAGGTCTATTGAACAGTTAATTGATCAAATTTAGAACTGAATTGATTTTCTAGAACATTTTTACCCATTCCTATAACTAAACATTAAAATTTCGATTTTACAAAACAAAGATTTTTCTTTAATTTATAAACGTTATGATTATATCAATAACTAGGGGCCCCTGTTGAGTAATTATATTTCAAGTTGAAGTAAAATTTAAAAAAAGCAATAATTTACGTACTGACATAGACTTCCCACGATATAGCAGAAACGACTCGTGTTTAAATGCATGTCAATTATAATTATAGATTGCACAATTTTAAAACATAAATTTTAAACGGTAATTAACGTATACTATTTTTTTAAATTTTAAGTGTGAATACCACCTAAAAAATATTAAAGTTATTATTCTAAAAGGTTAAAAATTTCCTAATATTCAAATTTGATTAGTTATTTTATCACGATTTGTAATATGTGAATATTTTATGTGTCACAACCAAAAACTGATCTCAATTTTTAATTTTATATTAGATTTTTATTCTAAATTAGTCAATTATGAATAAAAAAAATTTATTTCTCTTTTGCGAATTTCAAGCAAATTACAAGAAATTTGAATTTAAAACATTGAAAAACACATTTAATTTTTTCCGAAATTTTTTTAATAGTGCCTAAAGGTGGCATATGTGCAAGTTCACCCCTGCTAAGAGTACTAAGCCGATATAATAATAAAATTGTTATACCAAAAAATAAAAACTGTGTAAAACTGTATTTACTGATTTAAATTTGGAAGACTATACATCTATTGAAGATTAATTTCATCATCAAAATGAAATTGTTCAAGTCTTTTTTCCTTGGAATTAAGTACTTGTCAAATATTGTATAAGTCCTTATTCTGCTAAAATATAAACCGGTAACATAACAAACAACCCAAACATATAACACAAAGTCATTTTATGTGGTGTAAGTATTTTTCAATCTATCATTAAAAAAGTTTATTGCAATCAAAGGGGGATTTAAATCTGTAATTCCTCTTTTGGTACATTCTATAAATGACTGCCCTTCCCATTCGGCTACTGATGAAACTATCTTAAAGAATAATGAAAAAAATACATTTTACAACATCCATGCCATAAAAGAGACTTAAACCTATAACCAATATGTTAGTAGTTAGACGGTCCATAAAATAAAATAAAATAAAAAGGTAAATATGTCAGCCAGTAAAATGTATTCTATCAATTTTGTGTTCCAATAAATATTGTTAATCTACCAATTCATTTTGTCAAGCTACATATAGTCTAGAAGAAATAAAAAGCAGCAAAGATCATAATTAGGAAAATATTATAATCCTTATATGCAGACACACAAATTATTTAAAAGTAAAATCCGTTAGAAATTATAATAATTTCTAAGTAAATTTATGAATTTATAATTTTATAATAACACAAATGGATTTTACGTTAAGATTTTGGTCGATTGTTATAACTCACAGATGTATTAATAATATCTATAAATAAGTTATAAAATCAATCAAAGTTGTATAGGTATAGTCTAACACTACAAATACGTACTGATAAGGTCAGGTAGTGTTGTGATGCAGTGTTCTCACTTTACTGCAATAGAAGTAAATCTACTCCACTTTTGAATAAATTTTCATTTTTACTGCGCTACTCCTTTTTTAACCAAAACTGTTCCTATTACAATAATCAAATATGTAAACAAATTCAGTACTAAAACTGCTAATTTAAAAAATTAAAATTTATCGATGGAAAATACGAAATTATATCTTTGTTTTATTTTAAAAATAGAAATCAGTACAATAAAATGCCTTGTATTTTAACACTTGTAATATTTTTGTAATTAGAGGGAGCCTTGTAATATTTTTGTAATGACATTTTTTTGCAATAAAATAATTTTGATGAACTTTAAATGATCTAATGATCCAATAAATAATTCAAATAAATAATAATTGAAATGGTTTTTTATTTAAAATAAACAATAAAGCCTAAGGTAAATTGACAGGATAAATAAGCTAATTATAGTATATATATATCAGTCATATTATTTTTTGTAAAAAATCTACTCCCGAAGTCACAAATCTACTGCACTTTACCCCCCCCCCCATCTACTTCTATTTTGTTTTTCTAAGTGAGAACACTGTTGTGATGAACGAAACAACCCCTAAAATTTATTATATACAGACAAATTAATTTAATATCTTTTAAAAATTTAAATACCAATTCAATTACCTGTAAATTGGTTTCAAATTCTAATTCGTGTTCTAAAATTAAATTGGTAAAATAACCAAAACAAAATATAACCAACTGAAATAATAATAATAACTATCATTAAAATATAAACTTATTTTCAATCTTCAATCGGACACACTAGTTTGTCGTTTCATCGATTTGAGAGCTCTTTCACGTAATTATTTTTCTAAATCTGCATTAGGTAATATTTAATAAATTGTAAATTTAAAAAAAAAATAATTTGCAATAACTAACGATTTTGTAGAACTTCGGATTTTATAATTAGAGAACCTTCGAATTAATATTTTTATATAATTAGTTTTTAATAATTAACATTTAATCAATTAAGTTTAATTAATATTACTCTCTCAACTCTACTTACAGTTAATAAATAAATAATAGACCTTCAAATGCATTAAAAAAACAATTACCAAGAAAATCAAATTTTTTTTAATAATTTTCTAATTAGTACATATTTTTTTTAATATTTACGAAAAAATTAATTTCACCAACAAGAACAAAATTTCATTTTTTCTCATTTAAATATTTTTAATTTAATGATCTTCATTCAGTGAATGTTACAAAGTTTCCTCTTAATTAGACGTTTTCCTAAATTAATAAAATGCACCTGAATAAATCAATTTTATTAAAAACCATTAATAATAGTAATATCCGATTATAATTTATATTTTATGTGTACAAGAAATATTTAGAAAAAAAAACCTAAATTTTAAACGGTAATTAACGTATACTATTTTTTTAAATTTTAAGCGTGAATACCACCTAAAAAATATTAGTGTTATTATTCTAAAAGGTTAAAAATTTGATAAAATTCAAATTTGATTAATTGTTTTATCACGATTTTGGTATAATTAAGTTTTTATATTAAATAACATACCATTATAAGCAATTATATAAAATTTAACAAATTTAAATGGAAATCAAAGTAATAAACGATCTAATAAAGAAATTCAACAAATTAACCAATTTTATTAAAATATTTGGACATAATACTACTGAATATTTGATAACTTGATTTAAAATTTATAGATTTTTTCACACTATAAATGGTACAGATAAAAAAAATTATTTGAATATAGTTAAAGTTAATATCATTTGAACAAACTTTATCCAATTTTAGGACACGACAAAATTTACTTACATTTTTTCAAGGTTAAATTCAAAATTGATCGATTTCATTTTTAAAAAATATCAATTAAAATTCGTAAATCTTTACGAACTGTGATTCAAAATTAAATTAGTAGGATTTTCTTAATAATTTTTTTTAAAGAATATCTGAGTAATAATAAAATGAAAATCTTATTGAAATTGTAAACTGCAACTGCAAAATTCATCATTTTGTATATATATCAATAATTTATATTTTATTTATATATATTTATATTTTGAATTCTGTAGATGCTTTTAATTTAGTACTATTATTATATTTGTTTATTTTCTATTTTTAAGTTTAAGAATTTTAGTTTTAATTAATTTACTATAATTGTAATGAATTCTAATATTTAATAAAATATAATAAATGAAAAAAAAAAAAAAAAAAAAAAAAAACTATTCTCTAATATATTACTTACTTCTGTTTATGATAAGAGAGGACGAATAGAAATTCGACGCTACCTTTTACAGTTTGAAAATCAATAAAAAGCTTAATGCTAGATAGTAAATATATAATTTTCCAATTAAATAAAACTTTTTTTCAATTAAATAAAACTATCTTTCAATTGAATGAAACCTTTTTCAAAGCAAATGACGAAACTAAAAGACAATACAAATAAAATTCATTAAAAACAAGTAAAATTTAATTAACTTATAAAAACTATAGAAAAAAAATTACAAATATTATATTAAAAAAATATGAATACCTACAATAAGTGGTGAAGATTTTAGTTCCAGAAGCTCGGACTACTAGCAACCTAACCAAGCTAATAAATTTCTATTAAGGATAGCGAATTAATTTAAACTCTATAAAGAACTCTATAAATTAAAATTAAGGATTTTAAAATAATATAAAAAAAAATGAACACTGATAGAATTGTACCTAGAATTACGTTACATATACCCGAATATTTTCAACAAAGATCTACCGTGATTTGCAAGTCTCTAATCTAATTAATTAGTATTCCCAATCAATGCACATATCTTTTGAGTGACTTTGAAGATTCCCACCTATAACAAAAAAAAAAAAAAAATTCTACACATTTTCTTCATAATTTAGAATTTTATTCTGGTTTTTTGTTTTTTGACATTTCATTTCAAACATTGTTCTTATCCAAGCTCGGAAAAAAGAAAATTAATTAAACATTTTTATTTTTAACAAAATTTAGTTAATATACACGAAAAAATTTTCAAATGGTGAAATTTACTGAAAATTTAATTTTCAATACAATCACATTGGTTCAAATATAATTTAATAATTAATAAAAAAATAATATAAATATATAATATATAAAAATATATACCAAATAATTAATATAATTTAATAAAAAGGCCCATATTTCGAAAGGGAAAAGGACCTATAAAAGTTGGCCGACAGATTTATTTGTAGGATCAACTGTTAAAATAAATAAATAATAATAAATTGAGTTTCAAATTCTGATTCGAATTCTAAAATTCATATTTTAAAAATGATTCGAAGACTTAATAGGTATTATGAGAAAATTTTACTTAACACTATTTTTTTAAAAAGTGTTCTCGTTTTATAAAAAAAAACTGTTTAAAAAGTTTAATTTCGAATTTTGTTTAATTAAATTCAGGAATTTAACAAAAAATCAAAGTCAAAACATTTTTTCCATCTAGATATATAAAATTTATAAATATTAATATTTATATTTATAAAACTAGTAAGTCAGTCCGTTTAAAAACGGGTCCCGAGTAAAAAGATAGTGAACTTTTTTTCGAACATAACCACTCAGTGGCCCCAAGATCTTTTTTTTATAAAACTAGTAAGTCAGCCCGTTTAAAAACGGGTCCCGAGTAAAAAGATAGTGAACTTTTTTTCGAACATAACCACTCAGAATTTTTTTTTTCTAGAAACACTTTTTTGTTATAATTTAAAACAAATTAATAATTTATTTTCCATCCATTTTATTTTTTATCCATTTTTTTTTTTTTTTCACAATTTAATTGAAAGGAAAAAATTTAAAAATTTAAAAATCAAAAAATCATATAAAAATAATTGAAAGGAAAAATATTTTTTTTTAGTAAAAACAAAAAATGTCAAAAAGCGTCGTTTACAAACATACTCTGGTCTTTTATATAAATAATATATTTAATATTTGTAAATTGTACATATAAAAATTTATATTTTTAAAATTAAAAAAGTAAGAGTGAAAATCAAAAATATATGTGAATCGATTTTATTTTTTAAGTAAAAAATAATCAAAACACCATTAAAAAATTAAACTTAAAAATTAAATTACAATTTGAAATTTTCATTAACTTACCGTTAATATCATATATATCCAAATAAAAGAGAACATATTCTTTTTTGGCAGTTTTATATTTCAAATATAATTGAAACCAACTATCTCAAGTTATTTATTAAAAAATGAATAGTTGTTATTTTTGAACAAAAACTTATATGAAAATACATATGAATTATTTTTCCATATATTTACTTAGTATTAAAACAATTTAATTCAATTTTCAAATGGCAAAAAAAAAAATTCTTTCCAATTCTAAATTAAAAAGGAATAATTTCAATTCATATAATTTTAATAATTATTACACATATGAATTCAAACAAACATATTTGTTTTTAAAAACATCCTTATTTTTTAAAACAAAATTATTTTAAACAAATTTTTTTTATTATTTTTCATTTACAATATTATATTTTGTTATATTTTAATTTAAAAAAAAACCGTTTTTTTTTTTTAATTTAAAAATAAAAAAAATACAACCGAAGGAAAATATTACATCTAAGTCATGAGTCGCTTAAAATAAAACTAAAGAGTTAAACGAAAGCTATCCAAAACTTAACTAGCAAGTAACAAAATAACTGCTTCTGTTACTTCAAAACAGCAAAATAATAATAAACAATAATAAAAAGCATAAACAAAATATACATATATGATAGTATCAACAACAACAACAAACAAAAAAAAAAATCGCGCAATCGTACCGACTTAAATCACCTTTACCGAAAGCAAAATGCGCGGCAACATTCTTTGTTTTTAACTTTTTTTTCTTTTCTCACCAGCTGATTTCATTGCCTTTAGAAAAACAATTTTCTTCAATATTTACAAGAAGGTGCTGAAAGCTTTTTCAAATACACACTCAGACCATCATTAAATTTTATGTAATTTTTGATTCACATTTTCGTTTTTATATTTTTTTTTTTTTTTTTTTACATATAAAGTAGTAAAGTTTCCACGTGCTTTTTATAATTTTCATTTCCTTGAAAAAGAAAAAAAAAATTAGTACAATAACAAAACATTTTTGCAAAAATTTTGATTTTGAAAGCTTTTGAGAAAGGTCGATTTAAAATTAAAATACTTGCATTAAGAGAAAATATTAAAATTTAGTTTGTCTATATAAAAGAGAGAATTCATGTTTAAGCTTTATTATAAGAGTAAGTTAGTACTATTATTTTGTTTGTATAACAGTTTTAATTTATTTGTAATAATAATTCTTTTAGTGATATGAAATGAAATAATCTTTATCTTGTTTCTATATGTATATGGTATATGGATGGTATAGCTCGAAGAGTTTTTAGAAGTTACCTTGCTCTAATTTTAATAAAAATAATAAAAATTATTCGTTCAATATTCAATAATCAGTAGTACAATTTAACTCAATCCAAGTTATTGAATTAACTTCAGTATAACTTTTTAAACAATATTAAGACTATTAGATTTTGCTAGATTACTAACAAAAATGTTGATGGCGCAGATATACATATAGAAAACATGTTATAGACATAATATTTGTTTCTGGAATTTAAAAATGGCGTATTACCCATAACATAACAATTATATGGCTAAAAACAGCAAAACTTATATCCTGAGAAACTATTTTCAACCAAAAAACAATGTAAGTTAGTTCAATACATTAAATACAGCTTAAGCTTAAGTGGAAAATACTTAAGTGTTGTCAGGTTCTGAAACTAACATCAAAGTAATAATAGCGTTCATCAAGGATATAGACCTACAATTCAAAGATATAATAAATGGAGAAGTACAATAAATTTTAAAAGATTGCGTAGAACAAGGGCTTAAAAGACAAAAGGGCTTACATAGAGCTTCCCATTAATAGAAAAACACACTAGGGCTTGAAAGACATTTACTATTCGGACTTAGCGTCGCTTGTCCGAATATAATATACAAATATAATAACAATTGTATATCTACATTTCTGAATTAATTTTTCCTTAATTTCTATTTGAAACTGTCACAGTGTGGTACATACCGTAAATGAAGAAATTTTTTATGAAATTCAAGAAAGTTCAAGCCAGTAAAAATTTGAATATAATTAGACGTAAACCAATGGACGTATAGATCATTAAACCTAGAACATATAATTCTAGAAAATTATTTTGATTAGTTCTCACTCCACGTATCCATATGGGAAAAGGACATAGTTACTGTGAAGAAATATTCTGCGTATTAACATTCTTGCCCAACGCAGAGAAAAAGAAAACCGGGGTACGAATCATTCGGTTTATTAAAGGTTTTTTTTTTTATGGCCGAAATAACGCTTTCGCAGAATTTTAACCAGTTAGTATAATATAAATACAATAGAATAAAAGAAAGTATAAAGGAAATAAATAAATAACATATACGGAAAATAAGAAGAGAATAGATGTGAAATAGAAATAGAAAATAAATAGTAACACAGGTTTACAGACAACTTAACAGAAATTGATTCACTCGTTTTTTGAAAACATCCAAGTTGTATTTTTGGGGGAAACACTTGAGGCCGTAGAGTGTTCCATAGTTTAGAGGTTCGGTTAACGAAAGAATTTTTGTATTTCACAGTTCTGGTTCGAAGAGGCTCGACTACAAATTTGTGGGAAAGGGTTGCTCTGCGAGTATTTCGTTGGAATGGTTTTATTTTTGGCATAATACTTTTAATTTCGTCAGAACAATTATCCAATAGATATTTATAAAACAGAGTAGCTGCTCCTACATTTCGACGGTGACTCAGCGATGTTAGGTGCTGTAAAACATCTCCATCATTAATAATTTTGATTGCTCGCTTTTGTACTTTATCTAAGTACTGGAGGGTACTGTTGGGTGCCCCGCCCCAAATATGTGAGTTATACTCAAGTCGAATGTATGCCTTATATATTAGAAGAAGGTTGAATGGTGTAAAATATTTTTTACTTCTGCTTAAGAATCCCAAACATTTCGCGGTATCTTTTGCAATTGCGAAAATGTGGTTCTGCTACGAAAGTTTGTTGTTTATCTCCATTTCAAGAATTCTTAAGGTTTCGGAGTTTTCAATATTTACATTATCGAAAAGGATATTTGATAATGAAGGCCTTTGCTTTGTTGATATTAGGCAGCTCTGGGTTTTTGAAACGTTAAATTTTACCCTATTTACACTTCCCCAGGCTTGAATTTTTTGGAGATCGCTGTTTAGAGCTCGAGAGATGTTATTTCGTTCTCTATTTACCGAAGTCTGGGTCACTTCAGCAGCTTTCTCAAAAAAAAAAAATAAGGTATTAGTTGACTTGAATTTTCGATGGGGTATGCTGCTGAAATATAGAAGTGAAATCTCTGAAAGAGTCTACAACAGACTATACTTAAGGCCTAAGTGGGTAGGATAAAATTAATAGATTTATTTTACTTTAATTCACCCTACAGATCAATCAACCAATATTCTTACTTACAAAAGCGGTTTTATTTACTTTTTCATATTGTAAAAAACCACACAGTATACTAAAAATGAATAATACAAAATTTACGTTCTACGCGAACGTTTCATTATCACAGGTTAATCAATAATAGAGTCAACCTTAATTTTGTTTAATTTTCTTCCTAATGGGTTCACTAAATGAACTTGTCAATTCCGTTAAACGATTATTTTTAAAAATATTTTACATAGACATATCTCGAACCCAACTTAACAGTTGTTCTTTTTCTCAATTTTTTCCCCACTTTCGATTATTTTCTTCAGTTAGCAACTTCTACATTAAAGAATTGTAATTTGTGATAGATTTACATAATATATAGAGAGTTGTAACTGCATATTATAGGGCAATTTATTTATTATATAAATTAATTTACTTAATCCAAAATGTAATGATTACGTGAATTCAAAACTTGATTGGTGAAAATAAATTTTACCATTCTTTTTGAATTTCTTCATGTCGCAAAGATGAATATTGACGAGCAACAAAGACATAAGCATAAACATATTGTGCGAAAAATCTGCATTGGCATTTTTCGAAAAACCAACAGAATTTTGAACGAATTTAAATGTTTCTGATAGGAGCTCATTAGCGAATAGCTTTTCTTTTTACAATATAGCTCTTGACGAGGTGTATCAGGATGTTTTTTAAGAGAAGAATCAGCCGTTATTCCAAAATTTAAAAAAAAATTATCAATTAAATCGAGGGGTGCTAAGTTCAAAATTTGCCGAAATTGGCCGAAATCGAGATTTTCAAATGGAAAGAGGTACTTTTTTATGCAAATTCGAACTCTATGTCAAAACATAAGAAATTAAATAATAATCTGATACTCATACTCTGGAACACCCGGTATATATAATTGTAGATATATTTGAATAAATTGAATTGAACCGAATTGAAATAGCTGTGTAAAAGCTATTAACGAGTGCATCCAGACTTGGAATTATATATATAAAAAAAATAATAAGTTAAAAGGAGGATGCAAAATCTGAAATTTGTATTCACAAAATAAATTGTAGATTTTTTAATTTAAATATAATAATATTTATGCAGTGCTGATTTTAAATCTAACTTCAATAATTTCAACAACAACAAAATGTTACAATAGTAATGCCAATTCTAACAGATAAACTGTATTTTAGAATTTTTTTAAAACATTAAAAAAAATATAATAGTCATTATTTTAATCAAATTCAAATTTTTCTTATTATTTCTGGTATGCAAATTCTTCACCTTGATATTTGAACGTAAAAATTCTTCAAAATTCAAATATATTTAAATATTTTTCCTCTTTAGATTATGATAATCTAAATCAGAATCAATCATCATAATTAAGAATTGTATTTTAATTTAATTATCCGACAAATATGTACTTTAAAAGATCATCATAATATACAGACTGTGTCATAATGAAAAAAAAAAAACTGGAAAAATATTATAAATAAAATCAAAACCAAGTTAATAATAATAACTTCCTCCATGCACGAATGACAGCCTCCAAGAAAATTACGTAAATTTTTTTTTTTTTTATTTAATAAAAAAATAAATGCTAATATGTAATTCAATTTTGATACTATATGTATAAGCTTCCCCTAAGATTGTAAGAACAAAAAACAAATCTTTACGTGCAAATTTATTTTATACATATTGAATAAAAACCGAACTTGTCATCTATAGTCGCCTACTCATTAACCGTGTGATGGTGATCCCATATATATATATATATTTATATATTAATATTATTATATAAACATATTCTTTTATCGAAAAGAAAATATAACAAGAATAAAAATATAAAACTTCCCACTTCTATGAATTCCAAAGTAATATTGCGAGAAAATACCTTTAATGACATTACAATTTTAAAATACATGTTTTAAGTTGTTTCAAAATCAAATTGTATTCTTTTCTCTAATTTAAAGTACTTTTTTATTTATGTTTTTTTTTTTTAAACAATAAAACAATTACAATTTTCCATTTGCAAATTCAAAATTATCAAGTCTTTGTACAGGAAACAATAGAGTAGTTTTAGTAACATATTTGCGTAAATTTTTATTATTATTATTATTATTTTTTTATTTAGCACTTGCTGCCAGGGCTTCGTAAATTTTTAATTTTTTAGTAGTATTGCAAATTTTTAAAAAAAGGTTTTGATTTTTTTTTATTTGATTTGATGAGTTGAAAATTTGTAAATGGCAAATAAAAAGTATATGAACTGATCGAATTGAATTATTGCAGGAAGAATCGAAGGTAAGCGAAATGTCGATAAAAAGCAATTTACCTGGGTTAGAGACATATAAAACTGGAAAACAATTGAAGACTGGATTTGCCATATGCTGTGACAAGTTTTCCAGAACGATATATCATTTCCTATATCCGTGATGGTTTCTATAGTTCGCTTATAGGATGTGTCAACCTAAAATATTTAAGTTCAACTTCCACATGAATGTAAATCACTTTTTCATGGATAGAAAATTACCGAAAACATTTATTTTTTTTTTGTACTATTGGGAGGTTTTATTTAAGCGCGACCTCTTAAGATCTATTGTACTTCCCCGTTCATTTTAAATTTGAAGGTCGCAAACAAATAGAATATAAGAGAAGGATTCCTTTTTTTTCTAACCAGAATTTGCATTTGTCTGTGTTCGATCTACCAATCTTGAACAGATGCTTGTTACACTGGTCATGACCTGTAATAAAGCATGTCAAAATTTCGACATTGGATCTAGTCTCTCTGATTATCTGATTCAATCGTTGGATACTTAGTTTGAAAAATGCTTTAGAATGCGTGAGTTTTTGGCAACTTATCTGACATATTTTGGGTTTTTTGGGTTTCTGTAGTTTCCCACTTGGAACAATTTTTCAGTAGGTAGACATTTGAACAAGCAATACTTGACTCTAGTCCTAGCAATTCACTCTTTCTTCATTGCCTTGTATTTCTTCATGCCCAAAAGTCCACATAAAAATAACTCTGTTTCTTTCCGCTAGCTTTAATAAGCTTCTGTAACAGTAATAGATAAGCTTTGATTTAAGAATTGGAAAAGCCAGAGTTTTTCAGGCAGCTTGACTATCTGAAATTATGTATATGTTGGCATATTTGTGTCCTCTTTTACTACATTTTAGTGTCGATACCTCGATGGTATAGGCTTCAGCTTGAAAAACAATGGGATATGTGCCAAATGCCACGCTAAATTTGAACCTTGGTCCAAATACGCAGGCACCGGTTTCTCCCCAAATTTTGAGCCGTTAGTATACCATACTGAAGCTGCTGGAGGTAAGGTTCTTCTTAAACCTTCGACTTCTTTCCTTTTAGGTATTAGTACAGTGAAGTTCCAGCGGCAATCAACTGTTTTTTATTTTACAAGCCCATTTTTAAAAGAACAGAGCTTTATATGCAATTGATGGTGAACATTTATAACTATTTTATTTTTAAAACTATTTGATGGAATACAGTTCCACAGTATTCTAAAGACTGCCTATCTGATGTAAAAATATCTACCATTTTGGAACAGTCTGGACCACTGATGGTCAACTATGCTACTATGCAACAAAATTTTTTCAAAATTTTAAATTTATTTTATAGGGGACAATTGGAGATTCGATTAATAAAAGTACAAAGTATTCGAATGCCCTTTTTTCAGCTACGTTTGATTCGAAAATGATTTGATTTGAAATTTAATTTTTAAGCGATCTAGGTTGAACAATTTACAGAATTAACTCAATTTATATATGTTCGGTATTAAATTCCAACAACCATTAGGTATTATTTAAGTTAATATTCTTTATTTATGACTATAGTTACCTGTTCTAAACTGTATTTGTACTGTAGTAGTAAAAAGTAAATATTAATTTATTTTTATAATTAAAATTTCGAAAATTATATAATTTCTTAAAATGAATTGTCACCTCGTCATATACATATTTTCCTCAATATATATGTATATGTAATCAAGGTCTCATCCAATAGGTAAAACATTCATTGTTTTACGATTGAAAATTACAAGAAAAAAAACATAGAAAATATAATAAAAACAAATCAATTTTCTTTGAACGACAACGAGTCATACACGCCAATAAGTTTCTATGATTGAAACAAACAAATCTATTGTATTCGAAATATGAAATGCGCTCATGGATTTATTATATTCCACAATTATATTTTCTTCATTTTTATTTTTTATTTTTCTTTTTTAATATACATTTTTTTTTTTTTGTTATTTTTCTTTAGTTTATTTTATCAAAATATTTACAAAATATTATAGACATACATTCATACCCCATCAATTCATATTCTATAAACTATAAATTATTGCGAATGCCTACACAAAATTGCTTATAAAGTTTTACAAACTTCAAAAAAATATTTTTATTTACAAGAACATATGTATTTGTATCCGTAAGAATAGTACGACTTTAAATAGTCTTGAATAGTCTTTGAAGACCAGCAGACTGGTTCGTTTAAATCTAATAAGTTAAATGTAAAACTTGGTAAAACTATATCAATGAAAACGATTTCCTAATCAAAATATGGTAAGTTATCTGTGTACCGTAAGAAATAATAATAAGCATCAGATCGAGATCTCGCCATATAAAGGGGTTTCGAAAAGTCATGATACAATTTAAAATGGTTAAACTGGTGACAAAACTGCGTATTATTTTTTGACATTTATTATGTCATTTGTGTTCAGTACAGTAGGTTATGCCATTTAATCATGGAAAGATACACGCTTGAACACGCTTTTCTGATTTTGCTCTTGAACAACTTGAAAATGATGAACATTTTTATCGAAAAATTTTATTCATTGATGACAAACTGTAAACAAACATAATTGCAGGATTTGAAGTACTGAAAGTCCACACGAAACTGTTCACAGTCCATTATTACATCCAATTTATTATAATATAAACAACGTAATTTAAAAAAATCACATTAAATTCGCTTAAGTACTCGCATTACTACAACTTGGCCGAGAAAGTCTAGTCAAAAAGCTGAGAAGAACGAAATCTTAGAATTATCTTGGAATTGGTATAAAATATAATCATGAAAAAAAACTCAGAATGAAAACAATGGTTAGACTCCTCTCGGCTGATTATGGTAGTTTTAAGAGGGTCTAACAGCGGAAAAATGACAATTAAAGTCACGGGGACTGAGAGGAATGGTATAAATTGAAATCTATTAGAAGAGTAAATCAATAAGAATAATGGAAAACAAAACCCAGCACATATCCATCAAATGTTCGAGAACAAAAAATAGTGGCTTAGAAAAGAATACTGAACTGAATTATTGATTTTGTTTTGGAATACCATATACACCATGGCTGGGTACAAAAAAGACAATTGTACCATGAGACTCTAATCTACCAAACTGTTTTAAGCTTCGTTCAATTGAGCGTTACTGATGGACATTAATCAAAGCAGAACTGAGAAGCACTAAATAAACCAGCAACAAATGAAATTACAAAACAACAGTTTGTTAACAGCAGCAGTTATTATTTATTTTTTTATTATTATCGTATGTAAACAAAAATTAAATGTGAATAAAAAAAAACTTAAACATTTTATTCTACACTACACTAAACATTTTACTTGCAAAAGTACTTGTTATATCAAACACCAACGCAAAATTGAACTTGCAATGTAAAAATGTCGGCATATCAATAATTACAGTAAATTAGATGTTTTGATATGAATTATAATAGATAGCGTAGTGATCCACATTACCTGACTGATCCGCATTACCCGAAAATACTCTATGTACCTATCTATAATTATAATTGACAAGCATTTAAGGACCTGCGCAGTATAACACCTTCTCATTTTATTTCTCTTCTCCATAATGAACTTTTAATATATAATAAGTAAGTTGTAAATAAAACAATAATGCGCACACAGTTGAATATTTTTTAATCATATGGTTTTTTTATTCACCAAATACATTAAGAAATATGTAGAAACGAAACAGAAAATGAGAAGTAAGGTATTTATGTTTTTTAACGAAAACATACTAATTTCAAAACTTCTCATTAAAACATGAGTGTGTTCTGCTTTGTAATGAGAAATCTATATCAGTCCATGCAAATCCCTGTTCTTTTAAAAACTTTAAACTTGGCTTTAAGTTGAATTATAATAACTCAACAGAGGCCCCTAGTATATATTTAATTTGTAATAAAATATAATTTTCAATTTTTGTAATACTAATCAATTTAATTTGGTTTTATTTTTACACTTGATAATTTTATATCGATTATTAATGGGTACAGGGACAGTCCTTAGTTCTGTAATTCTAGGTAAGGAATATTTTTTCACAGCATTAGAATTTGGTAATTAAAATGTTACACAGGTAATTTATAAAACATTAAAACAATATTGTAATAAGTTAAAAATATAAATTATATATAAGGATAACAAATAATATAAAAATAATATTATATCATTCAACATATATAATAGGTCTGATGCACGTTTTTAAATTGTCATTAATAATAAATAAATTTGGAAACTATATTAATTTAAAATTATATATTATAGTAAAATTCAATTAAATACTTGATACTTCATTATTTATGAATTGAATTCATTATAAGCTATGTATTCATATTTTTTACAAATACTTCCTTTCATCAGAATCTGACTAAAATTTACAAATTTCAAAATTTCAAAATAATTTTATTTGGCAATCTCATTCGCATTGTTTTAATACAAAAGAAAAAACTGAAATGTCATTAATAATTTATTTTTATTTTTTATTTTTTTGTTTTTATTTAATAGATATGTGTTGAGGTTCTGAATTAGTTAATAATTAAATAATTCTTTATTAAAAACAAAACATTTTTGTTTTTTTTTTAATATTTGTGATCTGACTTTTAAAATAATCTTGACCTTAGTTCATAATAACTTATATGTAATTAAATTACTATTATGAATTTTAATGATTATTTGAATTTTTGTTCTAATTATTTTCATATTAAATTCAATTAATACAAAATTTTTTTAAAGTAATTCTGAATTATATATATATATATATATATATATAGAAATAATTCGTAAACCATTTTTTTTTTTTTATTTTTTAATCTTGATCTTGTGATATTGTATTACTACAAAAATATAAAAATAAATATATAGAAATTAAAAATTGTAATAAAATATTACTCAGCGTTAGTAAAATAATTTTTTAATAATTGATTATCGTACATAGTGGAAACTGTATAATGTATGTATATACAAATGATTGATTTAATATAATAATGTGAACAAAAATAATTAAATTCAAAACTACTTCCGAAAAATTACAATTGCATTGCAGGCAATGTACTCGTATTTCATAAAAAATAATAATTCTCATTCCAAAAATATTAAATATACATATTATTTATTTCATTATCTCAAATAGAGCAATTCTGCTCGTACAGAGTATATTTAGCATATAGGTTTAACTAATTGTACAAACTAATATTTTTAAATTCAATTCAAAGATTAGTTATACTAAAAACTTAGAACTAAATAATATAAAACATTAAATAAATCTAATTGATATATATAAAACAAATACAGGTAGGCAAAAATCACAAAAAAATAAATTATAAGTAAGTAATAGTAATAATAGGCAAATATAGACTTAATATCCAATTAGCAAAAAGGAGGCTTATAATATAATGTATATCAAGACGTATAATATAATAAATATTCCAGATTATATATATTAGACCCAGAAAATATGTACTTGTAAATTTCTTCTTTCTGAAGTTTGTAGTTCTCAAGATTTTTTACATTTTTCGGCAGGTTATTGTATAGACTTATGACATTGTTGTACCGGGTTGTCCAGGGCATGCGTATCAGCTTTTTAAGAGGGGAATTAGCCGTTATTTTAAAACTTAAAAAAAAAGTTTGTTAACTAAATCGAGGGTGCTCTATCGATTAATGGTATTTTCAATTTCCGGAAGGGACCATAAATCGGTTTTTTAAGACCAAAAATCGCCGAAACTGATCGAAATCGAGATTTTCAAATGGGAAGGGGTACTTTTTAATGTAAATTCAGATTCTACGACAAAAAATAAGAAAATTATGTTAAATGATTTTTTTTTGTTTATTTTGTATTTTTCTTTAAACTTAATAACAATAAAACAAAAATGTTCAATATTTTCCTTTGGTAAATTAATAATTATAATAATAATAATAATTTTTATAAATAAATTTGTTTTTCATGTTACATATCATATTTTTTATCTGTTTTGGGTTCATACAAAGTTTAAACAAAAAAAAAAAAAAAAAAATTTACTTTACAAAAGTTTTTTATTTTTTGACATTGAATCCGAATTTGCATAAAAAAGTACCCATTTGAAAATCTAGATTTCGGCCAATTTCGGCGATTTTTGGTCTGAAAAAACCGATTTCCCTTCCTTTCCGGAAGTTGAAAATATCACCAAACGATAGAGCACCCTCGATTTAGTTAATAAAATTTTTATTTAATTTTAAAATAATGGCTTCCTTCTTTCCTTCTTAGAAAGCTAATACGCATGGTCTGGAACACCCGGTATATACAGTCATTTCTGATCTCCGGAACTACTCTCTATTGACTTGAAACGAATATGATGACCTTGTATTGTATTGGTGATGCACCTCATTTATAATAGTTATCTCTATATTTGTGTTAATGGAGCCATTTATTATCCTATGTATTTACATGCAGAATATTTTTTCTATGAAATTTTTATTGGCATAATTTGATATGTTTTATGAATTTCTATTGTTGGTGGCATAGTGTTTAAGTTATATAAATTTTTTATAGCCTTGTTTTGAGTTGTATGAAGTTCTTGCATTTTTGATTTTGTCATATTTCCCCAACCAATGACTGCATATACAAATGTACCTACTGTCGAATATATCCTGTAGAACAATGAGTTTTTCCATTTGGGCGGTATTCTATATAATCTCCTACCTTTCCCTAACTGACAATATTGATTTGTTTGTTCCAGTTGAATTAGTGAAAATTACTCGAATTCTTGTTTTTAAATAAAATTCATTAGATTCTATTCATTAATCGTTTATAAATACAAATCGATTATGATAGGTGGGCTTCGTTTAAATATAAATCGATTATGATAGGTGGGCTTCGTTTAAATATAAATCGATTATGATAGGTGGGCTTCGTTTAAATACAAATCGATTATGATAGAATAAATGTAGGTGTGTTTCGTGTATTAGACATGTAACAGTAATTGGTGTCCATTGAGAATTAAAAATTTTCTAATTACAATAATTTTTTTTTAAATATAATGTTAAATATTGATTGGATATATATATTCTGAGAATATTAACATACTAACGGAATTAATAGTATTACAACATTACCGTAATATATCGATGCGCTAATATTGTCAAATATTCTATCGTCTTGATGTCAAAATTAATATCTCCAATAAGAAAAACATAAAACATTTCGGATCAGATGCTCGATTGTTTCAATCTCAATTTTACAAAATCTGTTAAAATCGTCATTGAATATTCCAATCCTTTTTAGGAAGTATTACAGCTCTGGTTTTTCAAAACTATGATTGGAGAAAAAAAATTCGAAAGATGCAATTCATAAAAGAAATTTTTTTTTTTGTTAACTATTGATATTTTAGTACAATAAATCAATAGATAGATCTTTATTTAAAAGTTCATATAAAACATAAATATAGGTATTATAATTTTTCCAATTTAGAACAATAAAATAATAATACATATTATGTAATTAACAATCATTTCAAAGTTTTATTTTCACCATTATATTTGTATTGATTATTCCTATAGTCTGAAATCATCATTATAGATCTTAGAGTGGGTGTTTTCATAAATGCTGCAAACTGACAACAAGTTTGCCACCAATTGGCGTAATTTGCAATATTGAAAACAAACTTTTTATTTTTATATAATTCCAAGTCTATATGATGAACATCCTAACTGTTTTACACAGAGATTTGGATAACTAAAACTAAACTCTATATATAATTTACCTATACTATATATAGTAATTACCGATATTCTATATTTATGCATACTAAAAATTTATTCTGTCAAGTTGACGACCAGTAAACTTTGCATTTGCATTTATGAACAATGTTTAGAAAATCTGACAGGTGTTTTCATAAATTCAGAATATGCAGATTGACTGCAGGTTAGCATTTATAAACTAGGTATATCTCTGTACATCACGGATATAATTATTATTTCTCAACAGACAGAATGAAAACACATTTTCGTATATAAGATAATGGTTCTGCAATTAATTTGGTAAAACTTATGGTATAAATTTTATTTTTTTTTGATAAATTATAACGATTTTTAGTAATAACCACTTTAATAGCATACAATTTCCACTTATTTTTTTATTGTTTATAAGTAGATACTGATTTCGAAATTATACTTTTAAATAATTTTTCAAAAATAAAGATTCAGACAAAAAACATCTTTCATTAGACAAACCGATGAAGTGAAGGTTTGAAAATTCACTGTCAACTTGGTCAATTATAATATTAAAAAACACTGGAGAGAATTCCATATAAATGCTTCAGATAATACAAAAATCAGCAACTCGAGTAAATTCAAATATTTAGGCATTTTATACTACCATCATAACTATAATTTCAAAGACAGATATAAAAAATCAAATAAGAAAAGCAACGAATGCCTTTCTAACATTACGTAAACGTTTTTATTCGAAAATTCTGTGTAGTAAAGTCTAACTACTTTGTTACAAGAACCTGATAAGGCCAATATTAACTTATGGTTGTCCAATCTGGTTTAATATCAATTCTTCTATGATGGAAAATGTCAGAATATTTGAACGAAACAGCCTAAGAACATGTACAAATTTGAACAGAAAACCTACATCAAACTATCTACACTATTGTTCTAATAAGGCAGTTTATTCAAAGGCCAACATTATCAGAATCGATAATTTTATTATTCGTCTCATACGAAATCATATCCAACGGAGCAGCGAAGTTCTAGAAAATTCCTTAATAAGCCACCCTTGGTACGAAAACGACCTATATATTAAAAGGTCATTAGACACGAGATTTATTCCGCCAGAGGGATTTGTATTCCTAGATAAAAATAATTACATCGAAAATAGCGAATATATTCCTATATTATATATCACTATAAAAAAATAGTTGGAATAAAAAAGTACCACTAGGTATAAATGCAAGTGATGTGGATGATGCAGATATATTTTCATTTGATAAATATGTTCCTAATCAACACAAATTGAAAAATTCCAAACCTTTATTTTGGAAACAATTAGGATTAGGGTAGGTTATAATTATTAGTTAAGTTTTAGTTGTTAGTTAGTGTAGTGTATAGTATTTAAGTTTTACAAAAAATTTGTTTTTTTCAAAAACTGGTTTGTTTTGTTCTGAATAAATCTTTTCCAGTACCAAAATTAGTGTCCGTTAGTTATTTAAAAAAAATAATAATATTTAACATAATCAAAATTATATAATTCAAATGTAAATAATATGTACATAATAACCAATTAATATTAAATGTAAGTAAGAGAGCTAGATATAAGTTAGCCACACTGAAAAAATTATTTACTACAATACAGCAAATTTTTACTAAATTTTAACAAAAAATTACTTAATTTCGAGCCAAAGACATAAACCTTTATTTTAAGGAAAAAAATTTCTTTAATTTTAAGAAATCAAAATGTTCTAAAAAAAAAGGAATTTGTCTTAAAATTTAAGAATACTTTGCTAGAATTAAGTAACAAATATACTAAATATTGCTTTAAATTTTAGTATTGACTTATTAAATAAAAAGAAAAAAATTTTAAATTCAAGTAAAAAATTTACTTAAAAGAAAAGCGAGCTTGTTTTAAAATTAGGGAATATATTTTTGATTTTAAGAAAAACTATTTGATTTTTACTGGAATAGTTTACTAGAATTAAGTAAAAAAAATAAACTGTACTTTAAATTTTAGTAATGGCTTACTAAATAATGAGATATAAGCTTTAAATTGAAGTCAGCAAATTACTCAAAAGAATTACATAATTATCCTAAAATTAAGAAAGCATTATTTAGTTTGTAGGAATAATTTTTTGATTTTTAGTCAATCAAAGTACTCTGTTCTAGGATTCGATTAATTTTTAAATCGTTGTCAACCTATAATTAATTCAAAAAATGTTATCTTTTTTTTCCAAAAATATTTATTATACAAAAAATAATTTTTATGCAACAGTCATATTTACATCATTATTATACAAGTTATGTTTGATAATATTATATTATATAAAATAAAATGTTCTTAAAAATAAAAATGAGTTAATAGGACAAAAGATTTATTATCAACTTAATTATCTCATATATTGTAAATTATTTTATTTTAATTTAAATTAAATTTAGTTTTTATTAAAATTAAAATTACAAAACAACTTTTTGTAGGATTTTTTTTTAGGAATACATATAAACTTATACTATATTTAAAAATTATATTCTGCTTTTAAAAATTTAAGATTTTCTGCCCATTAGACTGATAAATTTAGAACCTCTTAGTTCTTGAAGAATGCTTGTTATGTCAATTGATTCCTGTATTGTGCTTTCTGAGAGAATTATTTCATAATTTTATGTTGGGTTCTCAGTTGCAACTACTTCGTTATTATTATAAACTAATTGTTATAATTACCACTCATTATAAAATATTATTATTAGACCTTATAAATTTGTTTTTTACTTTTTCACTGTCTGGTAAACAGTAATATCCAATTTATACACACATTTAAGTTTTTGTCAATCGCGACAACAATCGCGTGATCCGGCAGACAAAACTGTGCTAAATAGGTTAACTCAGAATCTTAAAAGAAAAATTAAAGATCTTAAAAATGAAAATTTTGAAAAATTTATCAGCTAAAAGAGAAAATAACTACTCGTTGTGGAAAGCAACAAAGAGTACAAAAACCTCGATCTCTCAAATCCCGCCAATCAGAATGAAAAGCGGTGAATGGGCGAGAGATAATAAAAATAAAGCTGAAACATTCGCAGATCATCTTGAAGAAATTTTTTGTCCAGACGAGACAGATTCGGATGATCTCACTGAAGAATATAATAATTGGCAATAAAATGTTATATCACCATTTTCAGAGAGTGAAATAGTTGAACAAATTAAAAAACTCAGAGATAAAAAAGCTCCAGGTTTTGATCTAATTACATCGGAAGTCCTGAAAGAACTTCCGAAAAAAGCTATAACAATGCTAACACGCATTATAAACGCTGCTATAAGAATAAGGTATGTGCCGAATATGTGGAAAATAGCAGAGATAATTATGATACCAAAGCCAGGTAAGCCCATAAATGAGGTCAAATACTACAGACCAATATCATTACTACCAATAGTATCAAAATTATTTGAAAAACTATTATTGATTCGAATGAGACCGATCATAGAAAATAGTAATCTGATTCCAAATTATCAATTTGGCTTTAGATCTAAGCACCCGACAATCGATCAAATTCATAGAATAACAGAAATAATAGAAAAAGCTTTAGAGGAAAAGAAAGTATGTTCTACCAATGCCCAAGCTTTTGCTTTAAACAATACGTAGATATACTCTCATCATATCTAGAAAACAGACTATTCAGAATAAAACAAGACGAAGAGTATTCTACTATTAGAGATATTAAAACGGGTGTGCCTCAAGGTAGTATTCTGGGTCCCATACTGTATTTGCTCTACACCAATGATTTACCAGAAATGGAAAATATAACTGTAGCTACATTCGCTGACGATACTGCGTTGATGGCAGTAGGATCAAATATTGACGAGGCTACAATTAAATTGCAAAGAGCAAGCGACAAGCTATACCTCTGGACAAAGAAATGGAAAATTAAACTCAATGAGTTAAAATCAGTACATGTAAATTTTACAAATAAAAAATTAGAAAATCAACCATTGGTAAATCTGAATGGGGTCAATATACCTCAAGAAAACAATGCTAAATACCTAGGAATGACATTAGATGTCAAACTTTTCACGTTAAAAAGAAAAAATTTGAGCTTGAAAATAAGTATAGAGAAATGTACTGGCTCTTAGGTCGTAATTCTAAATTACCTATACATAAACAGGATTTTGTTATATAAACAGATAATCAAACCGATATGGTTGTACGGCATACAAATATGGGGATGTGCAAAACAAACACATGTACTTTGTATACAAAAATTCCAAAATAAAGTCTTGCGCAACATGGTAAATGCCCCCTGGTATGTTCGCAACAGTGATTTGTACAGAGATCTAAAAATTCCTTGCATAGAAAATGAAATAAAAAGATATGCAACAAAGCATATAGCTCGTCTGGAGGGACATGTTAACGTTGATGCCACTCAACTGCTAGATAATCAAAATGATGTCAGAAGGCTTAAGAGAACTAAGCCACTAGATGTAATACGATAGAATTTCGTAAGCTTTTTCTTTAAGAAAATCAAAATAGAAATAAATTAATGGTTAGTCTGTCGGACTAGTATTAATGGGAGGGGTGTGGTTTAGTCAGTAAAAATCTGTGGAATCACAATGGAAGCTACGGGGTTCATTGTGTCTATGAAGATTCCCACCAATCCACGCAAAAAAAAAAAAAAAAAAATTTAAGTTTTTGTTTAATTGTTAATTTTTTTCTATGAATGTTTTAATGTGAATGTCTTAATTAAAATAAAGGCTAGTAAAACTAATTGAAAGCGTTTCAAATAAAAAAACTTTGTGAATTCCAAAAACAAGTTTTCCTTTTATTATTTAAAACTCATTCTAATTATACACTGATTTTTTTCCCGACTGCGAACTTCAGCGACCACGCTAATAAGAAATACTAATTGAATGTATAAAAGTCAATTATAAAGTACCTATGCATTACCATAGCAATACAAACTAAATAATATTGCGCATTGAAACTTATATTATAGTATGCATTTACTAAATTTTGATTTTGGTACTAAACTGTTGTTATTATTTATCATATTTTGGTACTGGTATTAAACTATTTTCCATATTTAGGAAATAAAGTATTAATAACAATTATAAAATTTACTTGGAACTTAAACAATTTTATTTAGTAAAGTTTTTAGTGACTTTAGTACGAATATCATAAATATAAGAAATGCTAATATTAAATTTTAGTAACTAATACTTGAATGAAATAAATTATTTCCTAATTATAAGAATGCCAGTTGGTTTAAATAGAAAAAAAAATTTTTGGCTTAAAATAAAAACGGCGGTTTTGATATTTTAAGACCTAATCATTTAGTTATAAGGTTATTTTACTAAGTCTAAATGAGTTTTCATTATATATAATTTTTTACTTGAATTTAAAATTTGCAAAGATTTTAAAATTAAGTAGTACTTTTATTTAAAAGAAGTACATATAATTTTTTCATTGCATATGAATACTTTAAGTTACATATAAAAAATTCTATTTTTAAGTTTTGTTTTGGAATTATTAATTATATATTAGAAATATAAATAAAACTATTAAAAAAAAAAAACAAAAGGTTTGAAAATTTTGAAGATTGAACACTGAACTTTTCACTTGTAGTCGAATAATATTTAAGCATTATACCATATCGGTTAATAAATTCTTCGATCATGATATTTCAATGAATCTTAAGACTCCTGTAAATATAGATATTTTTTTTTTTATATTTTTTATTTAAATAATTTTATTAGGTAATTTTGCGTTTAAAATTGATTCAACTAAAAACTATAGACTTCAATTATTATTATTAACTGTTGTACAAATATTAAAATAATATCGTTTTTTAATTTAGACTATAAGAATATATCTATATCTGGCTTTCATAATTAAAATTAATCTCTTCAACTGAATTTTTATTATGTAAGAGCATATTATAATATATATATATATATATATATATATTATATTGGTTAACACAATATAAAAAAAATTATGGTTGTAAACACGTAGTTTTAACTATAATTAAAAAAAAAAAGATTTAAATTGAAATAATTAACGCATTTTTCTCTAGTACCTATTATGATAATATTAAAGTGTATATTTTTATATTGTTTTTCATTGTTTTGTAAAACGTAAGCTCCAGGTATAGGTTAAGGTAAGAATTTTATTAAAACTTTAAATGACATCATCACCACTCTGCAATATAAATATTCTTTGTCATTTTTTTACTATAATATAAAATGTTCTAAATGTTGTCATTATTTTTTCTTTATTTTTATTTTTAAAATATTCGTCACAAGTTTCTATATTTGGTATGAAAATAAAAATTCTTCAATAAAAAAAAAAAGTTTAGTAGTTAATTGTCACATTTGAACTTTCCATTGTAAGAAAAAATTTTATTTTTGTTTTTTGTATTAATATAACAAAATTGTTAGCATCTTGATGCCAATTACCTAAGAATTTTAAAAGTTACAAAATTTCAAATAAAAAAATACTTCGTTTATTAAAAATTCATTTTTTAATGGATTTTCTTTGATAAAAATCAAACTGGTTTATATATAGGTATTATAAATCAAAAAAAAAACTTTGATTGAAGATAATTTTAAAACCACACATAAATTCAATTTTATTGTCTAGTCATATATCACTTAAATCAATTTCTTTTAATGTTTAAATTCGAAACTATATAACTATGTACCTATTTTCTTTCAAAGATGAAATTATGTATCAATTTTATTGTAACAACGATTTCCAATATTATGCAATTTCCGTTCTCACTACCCACTAATATCTGGTATACCACCACTAGTTGACCACAAACATTATTTTATAAAAAATATAAGTAATATATATTTTATTAAATAACACTACGTTTTGCTTTATTAAATTATAAAATTCTTAATCAACAACACAAAATGTATATTTAATTAATTTATACAAAAATAAAAAAATAAAATATTAAAATTAAACAACTACAACAACAAAAAAAGAGTGTTAAACTTTGATACAAATTTTAATATTCCTGTGTAGGGGTAATTCAGGACAATAATTTAATGATTAACACAAGAACCATTAGCCAACTAGATAGGTAGCTTTCCTTGAATTAGCATTAAAACCAATATTTTAATATGTACTAGAATAAAATCACTTTTAAATATCATGTAGGTTTTAATAAATTTGATTTTTTATTTTTAATACTGATTATACCAGATACTCACTGTGTGCAAAATTATTGATTTAAAATATCATTATATTATTACATATATATATATATTAAATTTTAAACAAAAACAAACTTAAATGGAGGCGTTTTTTAGCATCACACTTGAAAGTTTATTCTAAAAGACGAATTTTTAGAAAATTACATTCCAATTCCTAATACATATATAGAATAAAAGTAAATACAAAAAATTGTTGTTAGAAGTATTTGTTTTGATAATTATCTAATATACTCAATATTCATAATAAATTTTAAGAAAAAATATTTCAAATCTACTTTAAAATAAACAGTTGATTAGGCAGAAATCTTTAAATTGTCAAATCACACTCATTTAATGAGTTGATAAAAGATTTGATAAAAAAAAATGCTCGAAATATTGTAGATATTTTAGTATAAACTTGCAGTACCGTACTTTTGTTAAAATTAAAACTAGTCTTTAAGAATAACCATTAATACAATTTTGGCTCTATTACTTCAGATATCTTTGATCAAACAAAATTCGCTTAGAATAGGATAAAATATTTTATTCTAACACAGGTCGAACGGTTTCGTCCGTTTAAGTCTTCTAACAAAGTTTTGACTGTCAGCTAAACGTGAAACTTCGACATCGACATGTTGAGAAAGACGATTTTTATGGCGTACAGCCAATTTTTTTATTTTGGCTTTTATAAGAGGCATTTTTATGAATATCGGCACTGCGAACAAAACCAGAGGACATTAATAAGAACTAGATAGCACAATTCCATATTTGAATACCATATGCTCAGACTAGCATCAATATTTGATTGTAGATCAAAACTTTGGTATACGTCGAAATCGTATATGTTTGTCCCATTGAGCCAATACAACTGTTTGTATTTCAGATCCAGTTTTAGTTATTTTTTTTATCATGTTCTTTCCATCTAAGCTTTGTGTCAAGATATTTTGCAAAATTTTGATATGACATTGTTTAATCTTACTAGAATGTGCGTCTCAATTTTTTTATTTATAAGGTTAACGTGCGTGGATTTGGCTTCATTCAGTTTATCTCTCCACCTTTTGCACCAAATGGAAATTTTGTGTTTGGCTTGTTGCAATTTATTTGTAGCTTCATTTAAAAATAGCTACCGTCGCATCTTCTATCCATGGAATATCACTAGTTTATAGTAAAGATATAGTATGGGACCCAGTATGCTATATTGAGGTACTCCTGCGTGTACATTGTGTAGAGCAGAGCAATATTCTCCTTGCTTAAATTTGAAATACTCCATTCGATAAATATGATGAGATCAGTTCGGCATATATTTCGGGAAGCAATCGACGTAGCTTGTATAGATAAGTTAATATTTCATTTATTTATTTATAACAGAGTGAGATCTGCAGATAAATCTGTAACCAAACTACAGGTCCTTTTCCCTTTTTCAAAATATGGGTCTTTTATATCTTAATTATTTGGTATATATGTAAATATTGTATATTATATTATTTTTAATTTGTTTTATTATATATTACATGCTTATTAATTATTATTATATTACACTAGTATGTATATAAAAAAATAACAGTAAACAAAAACAAAATGAAAAAAAGCAAATCTCCTTATTATGATAATATGATGTGACCAGATGTGACTAAGTGAGTAACATTGTATATATGAATATAAATACTATATATCAATATACAAATTTTATCATAGATATATTGTATATATTACGAATAAATACAAAAAAAAGAGACAAAAAAAAATAAAAACAAAAGCATAAAAAAAATGTTTATAATAATGTGCATATACATCCAAACACCCAGTGACGTCATGAAAAAAAAACAATCTAAAATAACTCCCTTCCCTGATAACTTTTTGATTTTGCCCTATATCACGGACCTAAACCCTACCTTTGTTGAAAATTTCAAGTCTCCAGGTCAACTGGAAGTGGGAAATACTTTTTGGACATAAACATACATTTAATTTTATATATATAGTATAGATTAGAACCGATATGTGGTTGTATTGAAAATTATTTTCAGTAACGTTCAATGTTTATTGAAATATAGGTGATAAGATCATATCTGACAGACTGTTGGACTATTGAATGATCAGAACAATCTTCATATCAGCCGCTCATTATTGTATAGACCACAATTTAGTGACATGGCAGAATCATTAGTGTACTAAATCCAAGTTGCAGATATTAAAAATAGATCTTTGTTATAAATTTATAATATTATAATAATTGTAAATTCAAAGTAAATTAATACTAATAAAGCTACTATATACTCTTCCGCTTATGTTGTACGTAATGAAATGATGAATAAAGTATTAAATAAAATCTTGTTTTCGGAAGAATGTACCACAATAGGGAATATGGCTATGATAAAATTGATTATAGATTGTAACTCTAAACAATAAAACTAACAATATAATGAAAATGACAAAAGGGTCCGATCTGCGATAATTTACTCCTTCAAATATGCACCAAGTTAACTTTGGAAGGTTAAAATAGTCACACAAGATTAACTCATCAATAGAATTCATAATAAAATAAATAGCATCCAATGCCTGGCTTATTGTTAAATATATATCAGTTAGGTGAGTTTGGATAACAGCAAACTTCAAAAACCGATTTAATAATAAGATCAACTATTATTACTATGATTTCTAACGACAAAAAATTATTAACTCTTAATAGTAATAATGATGTATAATTGGTATAATACAATTTTACTTCATATTATTATAAATTTATAAATTATATTATTATAGAATTGGAATAAGTATAAAATTAAGGTTTAAGTTTAATTTAATTTAATTTAAGAATTATGAATTTGCTACACATTATACTTTATATACTCCTATAGAGACTTACCGTTTCATGTATATGTACGAAATAAAATAAATAAATAAATAAATAAATTATAATATCCCGTTTGTGTTTATCGTTATGTGTTTATCGACCTAGTCCAGTATCCTTGTTAATGACTTTCTAATCCAGGGATTAAGAACTAAATAAACTAAAATATCACTTTTTGTAATAATTAAATTCAATTTTATTTTTCTATATTATAATTTGTATATTTTAAGTAAAATTAATTTTAAATCTATGATATTAAATCTCAAAATCATTCATTTTTCATACAGAAAGAAATATAATAATTATTATTCAAATAAATAAATAAAAACAAAAAAAATAAACTCAGTCTATACAATAGTTACAAAAGTGAACATAAAAATAAATTTTCAACGGCTTCTGATCATTTTCTCAATTTATTTTTACATGTTTTCGAAAAAATAAATCAGTTGACTCATTCTTGCATCCTACATCACGGTAGATAACCACGCTTTATATACAATGAACATACAAGAATTACATGTCTTTTTTTTAAATCTTTACAACTTTGAAACAAAATAACATTTTTCAAACCAGCAGTTAAATTTTTCAAAACATGTGGTTCTAATTGGCATGTAGTATTTATTAATGAGTTTATAATGCAAAAAATAAATCTACATTATAAAAATAAATATACCTAATTATTATATTTTTTTTCTAAAAATTATCATGTATTTTTTTTCTTCTTGTTAGTACTGAAAAACTAAAATTCAATTCATTATTCGAAGACATTCAAAGCTGGAGTAAGTTAGGTACTTGAAAAATCATAAACACTATTGAAAAGCTTTGAGTACGCACTCAAAGACCAGTACCGCTTTAATTTGTCCTCAGAATAAATGCAATATGAAAAAAGGTATAATTTTGACTATATCTGAGTTGATGAGGAAATTTTCCAGTGTATAAGCTTTTTAAACACAAATTTGAAGAAACCAAATGTCGGACAAATATTTCTGGGAAAAACAAAAACGGAAGAAATTCCAATCGAGAATGACAAAATTTAATAACAATTAGTAATTTAATTGATGAATAGACCTAATGCTCTGAAGATAATTTTTTTCTATAAAATTTATGACCTCTTACCTCTACTCTTGCTTAAAATTTTTAATCTTTTTCAAAACTGACACGCTGTAAGCTGGTGCAGTACGTAAGGCGAACAACTTAAACAACTTTGCACTTAAAGTGCAAAAAAGTTTCTAAAGCCAATAGTAGCGTCGCTTCGTTTAAAATGTATGTTCTATGTTTAACTTACTGTTATCTCCATCAATATGGCCCAGTAACACTTTTGTTAAAAAATTTGTCCAAAGGTCTAAAAGCAATACAGCAGCCAATCGGATATCTTAATAACTCAAAAAACTGAAATGCTTGTCCCTTTATTATCAAAATTTAAGGGGACTTCGTTCTAAGCCTCCTGATGCATTTTTATGCTCTCAAAAACTACCTTTCGATGTGTTTATCTTAATTGAAAACAATTTATGTAATAGCTTCTTGAGTACCGAGTAATTTTCCTTTGATTTTAATGTCTTTAGAAAGAATGTGGATTCCGTTTGTGTGCTGTGGGCCGTGGAGTTTTAATTGCATGTCGAATTGAGTATGATTGCTCTTTGTTTCTCGACGATTTTCCGACGAATGCAAAAAAAAAATGCTTTATAGGTTTTTCGTCCTGACAAAAAAATGACAAAACATAATTGTAGAGAATATAATACAACTTAATTACAACTTAAATAAAATGAAGCCATTCTATTTACAAAGGCTTAGCGTAACGACTACAATTATTGACACCCAAAAATTTGGATACAATTATTGACACCCTTTGAATTAACACATGTTTTCTCATTTTCTGTAGAAGTTTACGAATTGTTCTTTTTTTCTTGAATATTTTACCTGGTGTATATTTTATATGCTTATATACATTTTAAGTACTCATTTGAATTTTGAAGTGAAAATATCAGTTTTAGTGGTTTAAATTTTTTAAAAATTGGATTTGAATTTAAGAAGAGTCGACACATTGTAAGTTTATCATATTTTAAGTATTTTATTAGTGGGGAAATGAATGAATATTTATTTTTTTTAATTAAAATGCATATTTAATTATTAATTAATTATTTTTAAGAAAAATATAATAAATAAATAAATAACATGCGTGTCAATTACTAGTTCGAAAATATGAGTGAATCAATTATTGACATTGATGTGTCAATAATTGTCTTCTATGTAGCTATAATTATTGACCCTGTTGATAGTTGTAGTAAATATTGGTGTCAATAGTTAAATATTGTCGTTAATTTTCAGATTTTGTTAGTATTGTCGGAAAAAATGGCACTTTTTGAAAAAATTGACACTCGTGATAGTATAGAACAGTAATCCGATGAATTTAAAATGTTGTACCAACTTTATATTGAATTTAAAGAAAATAAGTTTCAAACTACTTTTAAAGCTTCAACTGACAACAAATTATCTCAGACTAATTTTGAAGAGCTTCAAACAAAAACAAAAATGATTCAATTATGAGAATACTAACTAATACTGATACGGAATTTATATATATTGAACCACTTGAAACCTTTTCACACGACATTGGTGATATTACAGTACCTTCACAGCCATATATTAGTGATATTTTTGGTATTATTAGTGATTGATTAGACGAAAATACGAACTCGTTTATAATGAATCAAAAAAGCCCAGTAGAAAGTCATGTTAGAAATCTTTTTTCATCCAATGAAAACATAGAAACTGCGGTATTGGCGATACTGGCAAAACATAGAAACTGCGATATTGTGTTTTGGACATATGTGCTATTCTTGTACTAATTTAATGTCGGGCGATCAAAATTCAGAAACTTGGGGAATAAAATGTGGAAGATGCGTGAGAGAATTTCATATTAAATGATTAAAAAAAAAAAATATCACATATTTTCCAAAGTTTGTTTGTAAAGACTGTGTTGTAGGTGTTTAAGAATTCCAAATTTACTTTTAAGGATTTATTTTAAGTTTTAGTCATTTAAGAATTAATGTTCCTACGTAGATTTATTATTGTTATTTACATCTTATACTATTAATAGTGAATTAGCTATTTAATTTTTTAAATTTTCCATACTGAATTGGATATTTTTTAATTTTGTTTTGTTTGTGTTAACATTTTTTAATATTTTTATTTATTTTATTAATCGTTATTAAAATCAAAATTACCACTGAATTAAAACTATATAAAAAAAATACTTTCTAAATTTTTTTCCGAAACTTTTTCTTATATTTTCAGAATGCTATAACTTTAATAGGTGGCAATAATTATAGTTTTTATGGGTGGCAATAATTGTAGTATGATGTCAATAATTGTAATTTTTTTGTAGTCTTTTTGTATTTTTATTATTTAAAATAGAAAATACGACTTTAATTAAATTATTTTAAAAAAAATTAAAAGAATAATATTAAAAAAAAAACAAAAATTCATATGCAACAACATCATCTAACCGAAAATATAAAAACTTTGAGCATTCAAAGTCAAAATTCCTTATGAGTGTCAATAGCTGTGATTTTTACGATAGTTCGCGATAATAGTAGTAATTTTCTACATTTAAGGAGTTGATAATTCAGAAATTTGGTAAATAAATTACTCGAAAGACATTTGTAGTAAAATATATATAGTAAAAAACTTACAGTACCGTACTTAATTACAGAAGAACTGTTGCACTTATAATACATCAAGTAAAACAGCAATATCAGTCAAGTAAATAAATAATATAACATCATTATCGAATAAAAACACGGAACATTCGAGTGAAATAGTTGAACAAATTAAAAAACTCAGAGATAAAAAAGCTCCAGGTTTTGATCTAATTACATCGGAAGTCCTTAAAGAACTTCCGAAAAAAGCTATAACAATGCTAACACGCATTATAAACGCTGCTATAAGAATAGGGTATGTGCCGAATATGTGGAAAATAGCAGAGATAATTATGGTACCAAAGCCAGGTAAGCCCATAAATGAGGTCAAATCCTACAGACCAATATCATTACTACCAATAGTATCAAAATTATTTGAAAAACTATTATTGATTCGAATGAGACCGATCATAGGAAATAGTAATCTGATTCCAAATTATCAATTTGGCTTTAGATATAAGCACTCGACAATCGATCAAATTCATAGAATAACAGACATAATAGAAAAATCTTTAGAAGAAAAGCAAGTATGTTCTACCATATTTCTAGATGTAGCCCAAGCTTTTGATAAAGTATGGCATCGAGGCTTAATAAATAAACTAAACAATATTTTACCTAAACAATACGTAGATATACTCTCATCATATCTAGAAAACAGACTATTCAGAATAAAACAAGACGAAGAGTATTCTACTATTAGAGATATTAAAACGGGTGTGCCTCAAGGTAGTATTCTGGGTCCCATACTGTATTTACTCTACACCAATGATTTACCAGAAATGGAAAATATAACTGTAGCTACATTCGCTGACGATACTGCGTTGATGGCAGTAGGATCAAATATTGACGAGGCTACAATTAAATTGCAAAGAACAAGCGACAAGCTATACCTCTGGACAAAGAAATGGAAAATTAAACTCAATGAGTTAAAATCAGTACATGTAAATTTTACAAATAAAAAACTAGAAAATCAACCACCATTGGTAAATCTGAATGGGGTCAATATACCCCAAGAAAACAATGCTAAATACCTAGGAATGACATTAGATGTCAAACTTAGATGGAAAGAGCACGTTAAAAAGAAAAAATTTGAGCTTGAAAATAAATATAGAGAAATGTACTGGCTCTTCGGTCGAAATTCTAAATTACCTATACATAAACAGGATTTTGTTATATAATCAGATAATCAAACCGATATGGTTGTACGGCATACAAATATGGGAATGTGCCAAACAAACACATGTACTTTGTATACAAAAATTCCAAAATAAAGTCTTGCGCAACATGGTAAATGCCCCCTGGTATGTTCGCAACAGTGATTTGCACAGAGATCTAAAAATTCCTTGCATAGAAAATGAAATAAAAAGATATGCAAACAAAGCATATAGCTTGTCTGGAGGGTCATGTTAACGTTGAGGCCACTCAACTGCTAGATAATCAAAATGATGTCAGAAGGCTTAAAAGAACTAAGCCACTAGATGTAATACGATAGAATTTCGTAAGCTTTTTCTTTAAGAAAATCAAAATAGAAATAAATTAATGGTTAGTCCGTCGGACTAGTATTAATGGGAGGGGTGTGGTTTAGTCAGTAAAAATCTGGCACACAATGGAAGCTACGGGGCTCATGAAGATTCCCACCAATCCACGCAAAAAAAAAAAAAATTATCGACTATAACTTTCCAGAATTAACCTAACAACAAATAAACATCGAATTTCATAGACATAATATCAAAAAACTGAACAGGATAGTTTTCTTTTACTTTACACTTTAACGCAACAAACCTTATAAGTTGCTGATTAACTAAATTATTTTTAAAAAAAACTCGCTTGAATTAATTTGATCCAAATAAAGTCAAAGTTTACGAATAAGCAAACATTAAAAAGAGATAAAAAACTAAGCACCACACAATTATTGCTCTTTTAAATCTAATTTGTAATGCAAATTTTTATGGTGCAAAATATGATTTTAATTGACTTCGAAAAATTATTTCCGGGTGTAATTTTAATTTTAAAATTTTTTTTTTAAATCGACTAAAATTTTTGTGCACATAATTCGCCTCAAAAAACAAAAATCATATAAATTTTGTTTTTAATTTTCCATATTATTATGCATGTATCTGTAGATAGCTGAAACCAATGACCTTAACATGTCAAACCATATTAGACATCAATTGAAATTTTTAATGTACATTAACAAAAAAACAAAAAATAAAGGTGTTGTGTGTTAATTACTTTGCGCTGTTTGGCTGATTTTATTTAATTTAAAATGTTATAATTAAGAAAATTATTTGAAAAACTAAAAAACTGTTATAATCGAGAATAAAATTTAAATGTGTAAACTAAGTGATAAAATTTCAGAAATTATACTCGTTAATTATTTATCTTGATGATGATGATTTGATTACTATAAAATGAAGTTGTTATGTTACATACAAATTATAATAGTGTTATTCTAAACAATAACAAACATAAAAACAAATTGTTTTTCTTTGATTTAACAAAAAAAAAAAGTATTAACGTTTTTCTTTTGGTTGTTCCAATTACAAATATATGAAGAGTACTTTGAAGTTGGAAAATCGAAATAAAACCGAAATAAATAGAGATTTTATGACAAAAAATTATAAAAAAAATATATATGATATACAAACATGTATATATTGGAGAAATATTTCTAAATTTGCTTCAAAAATTTGACAATAGCTCTGAAAAGCTCCCACCCATTCGATTTTCTTGCAATTTTTCACAAATAAACGGCTTGATGGGAATACAATGAACACCTGTGGCTCACACGTTGTTCATGATACAAAAAATATATTACTTTGTATGAAATTATGAATTTTTCAGCTCGAAATAGTGTTATAACTTGTAAACTATTTTCGAAATAGTGTTATAACAATTTGGTCATTTTAGAAAAAGCTGAACTTTTTAGAAAATAATGCGGATCAGAAAATATAATGCATAAATTCGAAGTTGAACAAAGTTTTTTTGTTTTTTAACTTTATTTTACCTATTGTACAATTTTATAGTTATTTAGCCTAGATAAAGTGTACAAAAAATAGCTTTTATGATATTCTTTATTAACATGTAAAGTAATGTGTTTTTATGTCAATTTATGTTATATAATTATTATTATTAGTTAGTTTTAATTTACTTGAATTCTTATATAAATGTATTAGAAAAAAAAACTGATGTGTAAAAACCAATATATTTTCGTATTGTTAAAGATTAGAAATTTAACCTAACTAAACCTACTAACGTAACTAAAACTGCTTAACTTAGTTAAAACTAGAAAGAAATTTGTATTTGTAATACTTAGTGCTAATTATACGTGTTTTCTAACCATCAACAATCTCCTTTTATAAATTTATCTTTATATCTGGTATAGACATGCCATATCTAACATTTTCTCCATTACTCTTGCCCGGGTTATACTCTATAGTTTTACATTTAGCCCATCTACTATAGTTATATAGTACGGGGACATGATTTTGGTTTTGAATATAACCATTTTTATTGAAAAATATAAAGTGCTTTGGGGCTTTAAAACCTGTGAGCATAATCTTGTTAATGTACTCCCCACTGCTCTATCATAATGTTTTCGAATCAATTTTATTAGAAAATTGTCAATTCTAATTATGTTTGCTTCCTTGTACAAGTATTTATTCTACCAAATTCGCTTACTTTTTCCATTAAGCTTGTATACTCACATTGGGTACACCAAGTGTACAAGTGTTGGCCTGATTAATGTCTGATAACATATTATTTTGACTCTATTACTAACATTTTTATTCTAAAATAGTTTTTTTGCCATCATGAAGGACCATTGTTGGCCTTTAGAGATTGTATATTTTATATGCTCGGATCAGATTACGATAAAGAAAAACTCCGAGATATTTCATAACTTCTTTGTTTGCTAGTGGTGAGTTATTTAGGGATTTGGGGATGTCTGAACTTGTTTTGTAGATATCTACCATAACTTCCTTCTGTGTTAAGAATTTGCTAAACGTTTACAATACACCCGCCTTAATTATTTAATATTTTTATATATTGTGTAGAACAGTATAGAATATTAAAATAAAGCGTAATCATAATGTAAATTATGTTCTGTGATTGGAAGATATTCCCGTCTATTTTGATAATGATGCATATAAGTGCCGCATATTTAATTAATTAAGTTTTTTTTTGTGAAACGCAAATTTTATAACATATTCATTTCACTATTTTTTATTGTTATTATTTTTAAAATTTTTAATTTTTTTGATATCTAATGTGCTTTACTCTAAATATCAATCTGACAGTTTTAATATGACTATATTTATAATGAAATATGGGCAGTTATAAATAATAAGAGTATTCACGATTAGTGTAGAAATGTAGAAAATGTAGATCTACAATGATTTGTACAACGATTTCGTGAATGCACCCTTGTACTTTTGATGTTGTACTCGATGTAGAATTGTGACAGCGGTTTGTTTACATATGAATTTAATTTATAATTATGAGAAATTAAATCATTATTATTACACTTGTAAATACATTCATAAAATAATTCAATTAAAATTTTGTTTCAATTTACATTTTTTATTTAAAAAATTATTTTTGTCTTTACTTCAGCCTTTTTTCAAATATATGAATTGACGTTTACAAATATCAAACTTAAAAAGTACAATGGTGAATGGTAACTAAAGTACAATAGGTTTGAGTCTTGTAAAAAATTTACAAGTCTTGTAGAATATTTTTTCATATAAAATTTTGACAGTGGCATTACACTTAGACACTTCTACACCTAGTACAAGACTAGACAGATTTTAATTTTTAAACAAATATTGCATTACTGGGTCCTATATAGGTACGGTGACCATTTTCTGAAAACGAAAATATAGTACAACACAATTTTTTTTATATACTTAAGTATGTATACATATTTAATCAAAAAAATTTAATACAAAAATAACAAACAAAAATAAATAAGTTCATACATATTATTAAATTAAAAAAATTGCCATTTCATTTTTATTTATTAGTTAAAGGTAATATTTTCTTATATTTTTAATATTGCTTTTTCATATTTTTCCGATTTATGAATTTTTTTAAAAATATCTTTATTAGATTACAAATATTCCGAAAACTGTAAACAATTCATATCAAAATTATATTTTATTATTAGAAGTGCTTTAACAGTTTCAATTTTCAACTGGCTTTTTTTAGTTGTCCAAAAATTATTCATTACCGAAAATATTCGCTCGGTAGCAGCATTCAAACCAGGCAAGCACAGGCAAAACTCAATTAATTTTAGTATATTTTGATAACTTATTTGTTTCGAATCAAAATGCTTGAATATATCCACCCATCTTTTATCTGTCGGTACTTTATTTTCCATCCAAAGCTTTATTTGTTCTGTAGTAATGAAGTTTTTAACCAATGAAAATTCATCAAAAAGTTCAACTTCATCAAATGTATTTAGATTAGGTCTTTTATGTTTAACAAAATCTACACAGCATTCAACATCAGTCCATATTAGTGGTTTTGTAATTGTAGTCCATTCAAAAATTTGTATTTCATAAAATTTATCTGTCCACTCATCCAAATATTCGATGCAAGTAGAATAAAATAAACATATAGTCTTTTTGAATTTAGAAACATCAATTTCTCCATTTTTCTCTAAATTTAAAATAATTTGTTTTTGTTTTTAAACTGTTTTTCCTTTCTACTAATTTTGTTCGTAATTCTTTAATTATTCCTGCTACTTCTGGCATACAAATATTTTGAGATTCAATTTTAAGTATACAATTATGAAACGTTGAGGATTGACTTTGTACGAATAAAAGCCAAACTTCGACTGACGGATCTTGAAAGAATGTTTTTAACACAGATGGGCATTTATCTTCAGACAAAAAATAGCACTTTAAAGCCTGGAATAATTTAAGAATCCTATCTACAGCTTGTCTCATTGTTAACCATCTTGTTATGCTGTAACCAAGTACTTTTTGGAAATTGACCTCACTAAACTCACATATTTCTTTAAATTTTTCAATTCTTAAAGAATAAATATAGAAGTAAGAATATATTTTAACAACAACTATTTCTAAGTCTATAGGAAGATAATCCGAAGCAATTTGGAGGCAGTTATTTATTATATGTGCAGCACAATTTACTCCAATCAAATCTCTGCCAATATTTTGTTAAATCTTGTCAAAAATGTTGTTGTGTCCTCTTCTTGCAAAATTACAATTTGTGTTGTCGGCACATAAAGCTAATAATTTGTTTGATAATTCATGATTACCTAGAGTTTTTAAAATAAAATTTGATATAATATCAGAAGTTTCGCCGGGCAACTGTTGTACTTCCAAAATTTTAACTTTAACACCATAAATTGGTAAACGTATCAAAAGAGGATAAATTTTTATGTTGCCATGATTTGAGCAGTCAGCGTAGACAGTTAAAAAATTTATTTGGGAAAGATCGGTCTTAAGCAAATCCAAAGACAACGGTTGAAAAATGTTGCAAATAATTGCTTCTGTTTTTGTTCGTGCACAAGCATATTTTTCCTCAAAACATTTTTTTATTAGTTTTGATGTGCAGTCATTAGAACGGAATGAATGGTTGTGTTGTACAGCATGATAAGCACACAAACCTTCAATTTTTGCTAATTTTTCTTCTTTGCTTGTGAATATTGCACTTCGTAAAAAACTGTTTATATTTGTGCTAGAAGCAGATACGATATCAGCTTTTTTATGTTTTTCGGTTTTCAAATGCTGAACAATTAATGACCTTCCTCCATTAGAAATGCAAAAAGATGCACCGCATTTAGAACATTTAACATCATTTTGGCGAAATTTTTTTAATGTACGGAAATTCTTTTTCTAATTTCGAATTAAATATACATTTTCTTCGTTCTGGCATTTTTAGAGTCAAAAGCTGAACAAATATATAATTAATATTTTATAATACATTTTAACAATATGAAATAAATAATATTACCAATTATTTTACTCAGTAAGAAAACGTTTTTGGTTTAAAATTTCATTCAACCCACTCCTAAAAACAATTGAAGTTACAAAATACATGCTACATTGACAAATGACAATTGACAATTACTCCGCCCAATAAATATTAGTTTCGAGTTTTGAAAATAAAATTGAAATATAGTACTTTGGCCAAATATATAGTACTTTTTCCCAAATTATAGTACATTATATTGCAAAAAAAAAAAAATAGTACAGCCTTTCAAAATCTTGTACTGTACTATACAATATAGTACGAATGGTCACCATATATATAGGCTATTTTTAGCGCGATTTTTGACTGATTTCCGAATGGTATCGTTGATTTTATAGTATATACTATTAAATATAAGTGTCATTATTAAAAAAAAGCGCGGCAAGTACAGGACACAGTGACAGTATTATAGTTTAACACCATAAAAACAATAGTATGCGTACAATATTTAATAGTACATGTGGTTAACCATACCATTAAATTAATTCTGGTCATGTTATTAAAAATTAACTATTTTGTAATATTGAAGTAATAGTATAATCCAATAAATACAATGAGTAGAACAGTTTTAAATTTATAGTATTTCTAATAACATTAATGCGGTCTACTATCAATATAATAATAGTATGCATCTTATTAAATCAAAACTACAAAACATATTGTTTTAAACAGAAAACTATTGTTTTTATAGAAAAAACCTATTGATACCCGTCCTATTGAATCAATAACTGTACTATTAAACATTTATAATAGTATGTTTTTCCCTGAGTGTAGGTGTGTCTTTTATACGTATAACATTTTCAAATTGATTTCAGATCGTTGCATTTTAATAAAATTTGGAATCCTTTATTTTTATCAGAGTTGCTCCTTTTCCAGTAATTATACACTTACTGGAAAATATCACCACCTTTCATATTTATAATGACGTCATCAGAAAAAAGAATATAAACCCCGAAATAATTTTTAAGCCAACCAAAATAAACTTTTGTTCTTATAATATTCATATCACTATGGTTATATATGTATGAATTTAAATACTAATAAAATTTTCACATCGTTAATGATTTTATGATTTTGATTTTGTCCTTGGATATTTAATATTATTTGAATTTGAATAAATTAAGCAAAATTACTATAAAGTAGCTATAGTATAATATGTTTATATTTCAAATTTTAATTGTAAATTTATTTTCAACTTTTCAAATTATATATAATAAGTACATATGTAGAATATTTTTCCATTGATTATCTTTATTTTCTTAAAGAGTTTCTGTTATTTTTGTACGTTTTGACCTTCTAATTTTCCTGTCTTTTACTGCGAAACCGAACTATAATATTGTTAGAGATAATAGATAAATTAATTTCAAAATGACGTATAGTTTTTTAATGCAGATTTTAAACAAAGATTTCATTTTATGATGAAAATTTAATTTTTTATGTTCGCTTCCTATATGACGTAAATAAGAATACTGAATATTATATTGTGTTATATAAATAAAATAAAATTAGTTATCAGATTACCTATACCTATAGAAATTATGAGATTATTATTCAATTTTTAAAAACAAAATTATCAAGTTATATTAAAAATATTTTTATATAAATAGCTGGTATTAATTAGTTTTTTATTAAAACACCTTCTTGACGAATAAAATTCGAACATCACATAGGCACCAAACGTATTGAACTTGCAAATACATATAACTGACTGCATAATGTCAACCTAAATTCATTAAGTGATTCTGAACAATTACTATACTTCCACTTAAATTAATCTAATCTAACCTAATTAAATAAAATATGAACTGATATAATATTTTTTAGAATATATTATGGATACCATTATTGTTTTTACATAATTTATTTTTAAATATAAGATTGACTTGATCTTGATCCAATTTATGATAATTCTATAATACATTCAAAAAAAGTAAGTTAATTACTTTAAAACAAATTTCTTTTGTTTTAATTTTTTTTTTTTTTTTTTTGTTGCTGTACCTGTGCTTTTATATTGCTTTTAGGGATTAATTTATTTTTTGTTTTCAATAATTTTTTTGTGTGTCCAAAAGATATGATTTTTATGCAATAATTACAATTATGTACATATTATACTCGTACAGTATCTTAATGTGGTAAGTAACGACAAGCGATAAAAAAATTGTTAAATTAAAACTATTTATGAGTAAATTCATATTTCGTTTGTAAGGTTAAGAACTAAAATTTACCATTGTAACAAAAATTATTTTTTTGAAGTATATATCGCTACATGGCAAGTGATACCTCGTAATTGCATAAAAGGAAATTTTACAGGAGGCGAAAAAAACTATATAACTGCCGTAAATTTATATTTTTTTTTCAAAAGGAAAATTAGTAGTTGTTTTTTATTAGCATTGGATTTAAAAAATGAATTTAAAAAAAAAAATATTTTATATTTTTTGAGTTATTGCACTTACGTGCTTGCACAACTAAATTTATAGGCAAATTTTGTCATTTACGAGGTATCACATACATAAGTTTACATTAATTATTCTGAAGCAAACAAATTTTTTTTTTAGTTTAAGTTTCATTTCAACTTTCCTAATACTTTATTTTTAAATGGTATAATAGCTAGGTAGGTAGGTAGTAGTGGCTGCCGACAGTACATCGACACACTTAGACCGGTGAGGTCCATTGTGATACCACGGGAACTTTCCTCGCGTAGTACCCTACTCGTTGAACCAATTTGAGCTTTTAACGAAGCGGCGGAGGTTTTTGATACCAGTGTTTTCAAGATCACCTAGCGAGTCCAGAAAGAAGGCTCCTAAATGAGTTTTCCTTTTATGGTAGAGACCAGGGCAGAAACAGAGTAGATGTTGGACAGTTTCATCCTCCTTCACCTCTCTACAAGTTCTGCAGAAGTCGTTTGAGGGGAGTCCCAGTCTTCTGGCATGTTTACCAATCAGACAATGACCCGTAATGACCCCTACCATAGTGCTAATGCAACTGCCTAGGGGCGCCAACCGAAAAAGGACGCTTCCAAATTGATTTCCTTTGGAAAATTTTATGAAGAATAATTTTTTTTCACATGATCAAAATTAATTTTATATTTATTGATAATTATAATTAAATTATGTAAGAGAAAATTACAATTAAACAAGATAATAATATTAATACACATTAACATTATTTATAAGTAGTACCATAGACTAATATAGGGATGTCTAACGATGGTTATTTCATATATTAAAATAAATTTCAAGTACAGACATTTTTTAAAAATTCATAAAAATTCTTTAATATAAGAAAAAAGTACAAAAATGAAAACAAAAATTGAAAAACAAAAATCATACTTGCGGCAGATTGTTGTATATAGCCTCCTTTTTCAATTTTTTACAAGAATCATTTAATTTTTTTTCTTCTTCAACAAGTCGTGGTTAGTGTTAACTACTACTTTAAAAGGGCGAACCATAAAAAATATATCCGAAACAAGATGGTATTGTCGGTATGATGTATGCTAAGCTCTGTATGAAAACTGGGCGGAAATATTTAAAGCTTTTAAAAAAGTATCAGTATCAATATCAATATCAGTATCAATATCAATATCAAGATGAAACAGTATCTTCTCAAGCTAGAAGCCAAGCTCAAAATATTAACAATCAAATGAATCAGCTCGCTCAAATGTGCTTTTATGATCACATTTTGGAAATCTATTTTAGAACGTTTCAATGCTACTAGTTTAAAGTTACAATCCATTGAAAATGATTTATCGGATTGTTGTTGAGCAATACAAATCATTGATTGAATTTGTAAATTCAATGCCAAATTTATATCAAAACTATGAACTTAAGAAATATCCAAAGAAATATCTTTTGTTAAAAGATTTGAAAGAAAATGAGGGAGAAAACGGAAAATGTTTCATGATGAAACAATTTTAGCATCGGAATTACATAGCAATCAAAATTTTAAAACCAAAACATTTAATGGTATAATTTCATGTCTTAGTGAAGAACTGAAAAAAAGGGATATGAATTAATTTACAAATTAGAATTTTTAAACAATTTAACGAAATACCAACCTAAATTAATATTAGAAAATGCAGAAAAATTTATACCAGATATAAAAAAAACGATTTAGATGAATGTTTTATGGATAATTCTTGACAGCAAATTAACATTTAATCCTCATATAGATTTCATAACAGCAAAAGCTTTCTCTATGCTAGGTTTTATTAAACGAAATTCCATAAATTTTACTGATCCATATACGTTTAAATCATTATATACTTCTCTTGTTCGTCCTCACCTTGAATATGCTTGAATGCTTCTCCTATTTGGATGCCGTTTTAAGCTAGGCATATAAAAAGAATTGAATCGGTTCAAAAGAATATGATCAAATTCTGTCTTCGTAAGCTCAATTGGCAACCCTATACAACGAGTTATCTAGCTAAATGCCAACTCATAGATATTTTAACACTTGAAGCTAGGCGAAATGTGGCTGCTGTAATGTTCTCGTATGACATTTTGTCAGCCAAAATAAACTGTCCTTTTATTTTAAATTTATATATAATATCTATGTACCATTTTATACTATTCGTGATAGAAATTTTCTTTATTTAGATTCTCATAGGATTTCTATGTACCATTTTATACTATTCGTGATAGAAATTTTCTTTATTTAGATTCTCATAGGACGAACTATGGATTTTCGGAACCCATCGTTAATTCACAAAGATTATATATAATAAATGCCATTCTATAATGGATTTTCATTATAGCAGACAAAATTTTAAAAGGAAAATTACCATATTTTTTTCATCATAAAAAGTCAAAATTTGAATTGTATTTTACTATATTAATAATAATAAGTATTAGTTTCAAACTGTAGTTTGTAAGCAAAATCTGTAAGGTTATTCCTGTAGATTGAAGTGAAATAAATAAATAAAAAGAATGTGTGCACTTGGGATCATATTTGAAATCTAATGAAATTCCTGAAAATTCGATATTAGAGTCCAGTAAATTAATATATAGCAAAAAATTAGAGACTGTTTTTCCAAATATAAATATAATCTTCAGGATATTTTTTTGCACACATTTAAGTAACTGAAAAGTTATTGAAAAGATTGAAAACCTGTTTAAGATCTACTATAAAGGAACAACGCTTAAACGCATTAGCAATATTACCAATAGAAACAGATTTTATATCAAATATAGATTATTCTGATATAATTGATTATTTTTCTGACGAAAAGCAAAATTTTACTTAATTAATGCGTACTCCACTGACATTTTTGGTTCTTATTAAATCAATAAATTGACAAAAACAACAGCTAATTAGTTTTTATTGTATATTTGTACTTTTTAATTTTTATTACGAATTATGGGGCGCATTAATATATATTGCCTAAGGGCGTCAAAGATACAAATGCGGCAATGCATGTGACTACACTATCTATCTATCTATCTATCCAATTATCTATCGCAAAACCTTACAATATTAATAATAGAAATTAAATAAGAATGGTCTAAAATTAAAAGAATGAAATGGCATCGTTAATCACACTTAAACAACTAGGCGCAATATAAAAGTAAAACTATGTTTACCGTTACATCTAATAAAAAATAAAATAATAGTGTCAGTCAATTAGATCGAAAATATTATTAATATTTGTGTAGGATATTACAAAAAATAAAAAAATAATTATAGTTTTTAAAATCAACTTATTGAATATAAATGTATGTCAACTATAACGGTTTCTTAACACAATTTTTCATAAACAAAAATAGAATTATTCAACTTCATATATATAGGTACATTAGTCTACCAAAGATAGTTTTAATTATCAATTAAATTAGAGAATGTACACTTTTTATTTGCATTTCCTCATAATACGATATAAATGTTAAGTAGAATAAACTATACTTAGTATTTATTAATTAAATTAACTATAATAATAATGTACTACTAAGTATGAAAAAGAATTTACTAAATTTTATTTGGAATATTTTCAGAACGCAAAAAGTCATTCATAAAAAAAAAATTAAGAATTTAATATAAATTATTATTTTTTTTTTTTTTTTTTTTTTTTTGCTAAAAATCCTATATGGTCTATTTTATGAGAAATCTGTTTATTATCTTAAATTAATTCAAAACAACTTTACATAAAAGGTATTTTTCTCAACAATAATAAATAATATTATAGAAATTCTATAGTAATATGTATTTATATTTAGAAAATTAAAATGTTTACTTAAATAAGTAAAAGAATGGTTAATGAACTTAAAATTTTTTAATGATAAATAAAGGTTGAAATAGCTAGCAATAATAGAAGTGACTATTAGAACATATTTACGAAATTAAATTAAATACGAGTTGTTAATTAGATTTGTAGTAAGTGAGTCAGACAACTAATTTATAAAAATGGAACTATTAACAAAATTTCATGTCATAGAGCGAATATAAAAAATTATATAATATCTGGAAACTCAACTAGGTCATACAAAAAAAAAATGTAGTGGCATACACTTATAGTAAACGCGAAAGAAAAGAGCTGATCGATTGCTGATCCAATTCTATAACTGTTTCATACAGAGTTAAGTCCTTCCTCTACCTATATGGCATAATGATCGATATCTAATAAAAAACTTATATACATTATTAGAAATATTACTTGTAAAACATAAAAACGCGAAATCTTAAAACAAGCCTCTGATTGGATTGATAAAGTGACAATGACTTAAGAGAGGAAATCAAAGGTAAATTTTGGCTGTATTATCATCAGAAATATAAATTTAATTTTATTTAATTTATGGAATAAAAGTCGAGTTTCCTTTCACTAATCATTTATATTTAATTTGCAAATAAAAAAAACTTACTTCCTTCATAAGTGCTTGCGACTAATTCTTTTTAATTATTTATTATTCTTTATTTGAAACTAAAACAATTATTTTTATGCTAAATTAAATATAATTTAAGTTTAAAATTTACTTCTAATACTAAACTGATTCTGTCATCAAACCAATTATGATAAATCCATTGATTTAATGAGCAAATCCACAAACCAAAATCCAGAAATAAAAATCCACAAAAAAAATCCATTAAATTGAGGCAAGATTAATCTTGAAAAAAGGAGATATCCTTTTTTTATATCTCAGTTAAATATTCTGGAAAAATATTTTACCTAAATACTTAAAATGAATACCTAAATATTTATATTTAACTTGAAGTGTTTAAAATGATTGAAGCTACCACCCCAAAGCGAGATTCGAAACGCTCCCATTGATAAGCCAGAAATTTGATTTACTTGAAAAAAAATTATAGTAAAAATATATAGTAAAAACTTGCAGTGCCGTGACATAATAGTTGCGTTTTTTTATAAAATCCAGATTTTCGGAAAAAAACGTGCATCGTGGATAGATCCAGATTCGCCACAATATATATCAATGAATGCCTTATCTGGCCCAACAATTGCTTGAATCAATATACTATAGTACCCTTTCCTAATATAATATGCTTCTGGGCTATGTTTTGGACGATTTATTCTTATATGCGTTCCATCAATAGCTCCAACTACTCTCGGAAATTTTTTCATAGTTTTAAACTTCTCCTGATTTTCCTTAATCTGTGATATGGTTGGCCATTTTATATAATTGTGGCTGTTTAAAACTAATCACTTTATAGTCCTGTGGAGTACTGCATACACGGTACTCTTTGCAACATTGAACCGATCAGAAATTTGTCTATATGTTTCAATGTTCGCTAAAAATATAAATTTCGACATTTGGTTCAATTTCTGCACGTCCACATTTTCGTTCCCTTTCAACACTTACTTTATAAGCTTCTAAAATATTATTGAAATTATAATAAATATTTTAAATGCATAATTATATTTTTATACCAATCAGATTATTAAATACATTTCTTGCCAAACGAAAATGTTGTTTAAACTGAGTATTTGAGTACCTACTTCTCAATAACTTCTACATAATTTTCAATTCTTGGCATTTCATTACATCGTTCTTCGATTGATGAATCACACGAAGATGATGAGGAAGATGAAGAAGAATTTAGTAGTGAGCATTCATCAAAGCTTTCATCTAATGAATTCTGTATAAATATTTCAGAAATAAGCTAATTCTATATTTTTACTAATTCATTAATTTACTTACATCGTAACCTTCCATATTTATATAGAATATTTTTTTCGTTAAACAACAGAAGATTTTGTAAATTTTTTTTTAATTACCGCTCAGTTTATTTTTTATTTATTTTTAATTATATTTTAATTTTCTAAATAAAACGAATTCTACACATAAAAAATTAAACGTCAAACCAGTATAAATTCTGAGGTTATGTTTTGCTAAAAAATTTTTCGTTTTGTTTACATATTGCTCAGAAGCGCTTCTGAGTAGTTTGCTCAGCTAAAAAAAACGCAACTAATAAAGTAAAATAAATAAAAGCGATAAGAAAAAAAAGGATAGTTTATTGTTGATTTTATTTTGTTGGCAAAAGTCTTTAAGGATTTGGGAACTAACCCAATTCGGGTTAGGCACAAAATCCACAAATTACAAAATCACAATATCCCAAATTACGAGATCTTATTTTCGTGCATTAGAGTGGTTGAGTATGAAATTTAAAAGAAAAAAAACAATACATTTCTTATGCATTCATATTCTGTATAAAAGGCATATAATCATGATTTTGAATCCAACTCTAAAATCTCTTTTTATTCAGAATTTTACATATTTCATTTTATATAAATATCGTGGAAAAAGCGTAAAATCCAAATTTTGTCAAAATCTAATATAACAGCTCTCTATGTAATCCTCGTTATAGTAAAATACATGTGATATTAAACTTTTTCTAAGGTTTGTTGAGCTCTATTGTTAATCTCTATTTATAATAAAATTTTCGATCCTATTTATTTTAAATTCATTATAGATATATCTATTTGAATAATAATGGATATATCCAGTTTCAGGCTTATGGGATTTGTTTATGCAAACCCGAATGCATTTTCTTTCAAATTTGCGTAATTGTTTCATTAGGCTACCACTGATATTGTGCCAGATAGGAGCTGCGTACGTTAGAGTAGATTTTATTAGTGTTTGATAGGCTATCACTTTAATTCTTGTATGTATAGTTTTATTGTAAAATAGTTTGTTGGAGACCATGAATGATTTGTTGCCTTTGAAGATGGCGTTTTTAACTTGATCTACAAATTTCAGGTTTTGATTAAGAAGCACTCTCAAACATTTTACAGTTTTTTTACTTTTTATTTTTGTGTGGTTTGCGGTTTTTATTGTAAAGCTTTTCCAGTTTTCTTTTTTATGTTGTGGTTTAGATTACTATATGTGTCTCGGAATAGGATTGTTTCGCATTTATTAAAATTTATTTTTAAAAGCCATATTTTGCAGTTATCAACAGTTTTGTTAAACATTTTCTGTTCTTTATTTTGTAGCTTTAGATACAGGGTTCTATCAAGTAAATTGAGAAAAAGATTGGTGAATTAACCTTTGCTGTTGGAGTCCGTTTTTAATTGCAAAAAATTTTTTTTTATATCTGGAAAATTGGATATATAGAATTTGTTATTGTTGATTAAATTATCTATTAAGTTAATTAGAGGTTTCGGGAATCCTAGTTTTAATAATTTATATATCAATTCATCTATTTAAACACTGTTGAAGGCCTTTTCCAGATCGATCAGGCAGGCTCCTACAGCAAATTTTTTATTAATGTTTAGGCGAATTCGTATATTCAATAAGTAGACTTGGTAAATTGTACATAAATTGCATACATTCCGGCGAACTATATTTTTAAAATTAAACTACATTATCATGAATTTTAATTTTAAAAACTTTAGTGGATTTGTTGAAATTTTACCAGCTTTAAATATTTTGTAATGACAAATTTTACACAAGAAACTGTTCATATTATATATAATTAAAATTTGTAGGGATTCCAATACGCGCATTTATAAATGCCATTTTTTTGTTTTTTTATATAATGTAAATAGCTCTAACGGTTTTTTGCTATCGATTATTTTTTATAAACTTTAGTCATTTCTAAAATCTTATACAAAATAATACATTTACGTATGCATACACATATTCCTAATTAATTATTAGTGTCCTTTTTTTATCAAATTGGTTTGGAAAAACACAAATTTGTATGCAATTTTTTCAAACTTGATATTTTTTTATATTCGTTTGATATTTGTTGTTCAAATCTTTGATATTTGAAGGTAAGGTATTGTGTTCGTTTGTGGAACAACAACGAGCACGGGAACTGATCGGAACTATAGTCAAATTTACCCTTATTTTACTGCTTATATTATTTATAATAATAAGTAGGTACTTATTTAAGAATTTTTCATTTTTTAATTTGTGATACTTTGTTGTTTGGACAAAGCTTACTTAAATCTAAATTAAAACCAGTTATCTGGTTATCATCAATCAATATTGAAAAGTGATACATAAATTAAAAAAATAATTAATAGTTTAATTTGTCAAGTTAAGATGAAATCTAAAATAATGCATATCGTTCAAATTAATTAAATAAATCGCAGTAAGGTAATTATACCCCCCATGAACACATAAAAAACACATAATTTTCAAAAATGTTATTATTAGAAGAAACTTCATTTAATAGAGTTTGTTTACTTATATTTATAAAATAAATAACTCATAAATTGCTTTAAATGGAAATAATTTAGATAATTTATATATTTATATACATATGCATATTATATGTACAGATTTTTTATGATTTTGCGTAAAATAAAAATTAATATCAGTCATTATCATTATCAGAATTAGAATGTAATTAATTTAATTGTCTATGCATTTTATTGTTACTCAAAATAAAAAGCTTTCCAAATACAAATCAAATTAAAGTTTTGTCAGTTAATTGGTTTTAGTCTATTCAGAATAAAATCTTAGTAGTTACTAGTTAGTACAATTTTAACTGCAACATCAAAAAGAAGTATTCTCTAAAAATATTTTTTTTTTTTTATTTTATTAATATATGTACATATCTACATTACATATAAATAATTCTAATAAAATATGATCGTATTTAATAACTTTTTAAGTTTTTTAATAATTATCATATTTAATTTAACAAAAATTAAATCAGCAAATATTTTAGCTTTATTGGGTATACCTTCACCTAGTCATCATATATGGAACAGTGCTTTAACACATGCTCTTGCTGAACGAGGTCACAATTTAACAATATTAACACCAGATTTGCCAAAATCCAAGGATATACCAAAAAATGTTAATTATATTCATTTAGAAAATGTTTATCATTCTATGGCATATTCTAAAGACGGTAAACTAAATTTAAATGATTTTATTGGTGTTGGACCCATTGAAGATATACCCTTATTATATGATTGGGGTATAAAAGGTTGTTTAGGAGTTGTAAAATCCAAAGGTTTAGATGTTCTTTTAAATTATCCAGATGATTTCAAAATTGATTTAATAATACACGATTATACTCTAGGACCTTGTCTATTAGGATTTGCACATAAATTTAAATATCCACCTATTGTTGGAGTTTCGGCATTTTTATATCCACCAAATACAATTGATATAACAGGAGGTCATTTATTTCCAAGTTATATTCCATTTTATGCAACTTCATCTTATGATCTTGATATGACCTTTTTACAGAGAATGCACAATACATTAATATATTTTCTCGATTTTGTGTAAGTTAAATGTTAATAATTACAAAAAATATATATATATATAATTCATATATGGGATTACTATATTACCAAATGTACATGTAATTTATATTGTACTTGTATACTTGAATTAAAAATTTAACATTTTGTATTTAAATATTATAAATGTGTATTAAATTATATTTTATATTTTTAGATATCGGAATTATTATGCATTACCAAAGATTAATCAATTAATTAAACATAAATATTCTAAGGAAACTCCATATTTAAGTGATATTGATAAGAGAACTGTTGTTGCATTAGTAAATTCTCATCCATCAATTAATTATCCAGAATCACTTCCGCCAAATATTATTGAAGTTGGTGGAATGCAAATAAAAAATACGAAACCATTACCAACAAATTTACATGAATTTATTGAAAAATCTAAAAATGGTGTAATATTAATGTCATTTGGAACTAATATGCAAGCGAAAAATGTTGGTCTCAATATGACAAATATATTTTTTGAAACTATGAAAAAATTACCACAATATAATTTTATTTGGAAATTTGAACATGAATTTACTAAGGAAGAACTACCAGATAACGTCCTAGTTGAGAAATTTCTACCACAAAGTGATATATTGGGTAAATTAACTTCAACATTATTATTAATTTTATTTATTTATTTTGCCGAAACAATTAGAAGTAGGTATATATTGTCAATTGCTTCAATTTATAGAAAAATAATAAGATACATTTTTTTTCAACCAATTCAACTATTATCCATACATACTTTAAAGTGGAAATAATCAATGTATAATGATCAATGTACATATGTAACATTTCTGTTACCATACGTTTGTGAGTTTTTACTAAAACGAATATGTATATGGATGTATGCCTCATTTACGTAAAAACTTGGCATACAGAGTACAGACTACTTGTCGAATTTCTAAGCAACTAAACTAAATCGATTCAAAATAACTAAACAATTATTTTTAAACTCTTTTTGAGCATTCTTATGTAATAATATTAAAATTATTTATTACCAAACATATTTATTTTAAAATTTGATACCTTATATAATTTCATACCTTCTCAAATACAATTGATAATACATATACATACAATATATTTGAAACATATTTTAATTCTTTAAATTATTGATATGTATCGTTATAATCCTTCAAAATATGTGAAATTTCATTAAATATACATATTTATAATTACATAATATATGATATTACCATATTACTAATTGCCTCACTGTTATCTCAAAATTATTTATAAAAATATATTTCTTCCTAGTAGTAAATATAATTATGTTAATATTCGAATGTATTTATTTACATAGAACTTGATGAGCTGAATAAAATTATGAATACATTCCATATAATATTATCTGTTTAGTAACAGGGAATTATTAATGCATTGAAGATCATAAATACTCGTCGTATGCCTATGTATTTATGTATAACCACTAACCAGTAAAACGATAGAACGGTAGAACGTTGCATTGTGCAGTATAAATATTTGTTACATAGGAAAAAAATAACATAAGCAGAATGCAGAATGCAGATAATTATTTTTCATTCAATTTTCATATGTAAATATGTACATTAATTGAAATTATTTCAAAGACTCACAATTCAAAAATATATAGCAAATAAATGAGCACAATATTTGATTTTATTTCAATTAATTTTTTGTAACTTGATTCTTGATGTTCTTAAGATATTGAAACTTTTTCGATTTATTCGAAACTTGTTTTGTTATTACATTTAATAAATTATTAAGTTGATTTGGGTACTTTTTCTATTTTGCCTCAAAAATATAGATGGCTCTGTAATGACAATTTTTAAAGTGTATCTGAGGAAATGTTGGAGTTTTTTATTCACCATGATATTGTGTATGTGGATTTTATTTTGAAATTTTTTAAATTTCGATATTAGAGCTCAAATATCTATTTATGATATCTCTCTCCACTGATCCTCAACAGAGTTTTCAACCTTTTTTTTTTTTTTGGCTCAATATATCTTTTTCAGGTCAAGTAAAAGTTAAGGTTTTACAAAAATAAATGTAGTTAAAATTGTTATATGTACGATACGATTATGATGATGTATTAATCCAAAATATAAATATGCTGATATATTTTTTTGTTAAAGTTGATCATTAATTAGAAAATTTAAATTCTAATAAATTTCTTTTTTGTTAAGCTCTAGCTGCTTTGGGGTACCGGTTTATATTTGACTTTTACCAGCTTTAACATATTTCGATTTTCATACATTTAAAATTGAATTTTTAAAATTTTAAATATATTCCTTAAACATAATTTTTTATTAGTGATTTAAATTTATACCACATATGCACACATTTAATTGAGAATGTCTACCAAAATTATTTCCAGCTAATCCAAAGACAAGAGCATTTATTACACATTGTGGAGGCTTAAGTACCCAAGAGGCAATATGGCATGGTGTACCAATGATTGGAATTCCTTTATTCATTGATCAAATGAGAGTGAGAACTGAGAATCAAATAATACCTGATAATATTTTATATTAAATATTTAAATATGAAAATTTCTCTTTAATTCAGAATATGTATAAATCAGTAATTGATGGTATTGGTGAGAAAGTTGATTATCTTACATTAGACTCGAATATTCTTGAAAACACTATTAAGAAAGTGGTTGAAAATGATACATATCAAATTAATATGAAACGTAAATCACAGAGATTTCGAGATCGACCAATGAAGCCTCTAGATACAGCTGTCTGGTGGATTGAGTATATACTAAGAGATCCAAAACCAACACATTTAAAACCTCCAACCCAATATATGAGTTTTATTGCCGTAAATTCTTTTGATTTTATTTTAATTTTGATTAGCTCTCTTTTAATTCCTGCTCTATTTATAATTTTTTTTTTTATTTATTTATTTAAGAAAAATAAGAAAGAAAATAATTCAAAAAAATTCAATTAATTATTTAACAAAAGAATTTGTGTATATTTTATTAAGAATTCTTTTTTAATAGTATTGTTTTTAATAATAAAAATAAAATAAAGATCAAAATGAATTCAATTTATTTTAATGTTTAATGCTACTTTTATATTTCTCACCAAATCAATACAAACAATGTTTGTCTTCTCCCATGTGAAAATCTTAAAAATGCTAAGTTTAGAATGCAATATTTTTAGGATACATATTAAGAACAAAATAATTTATATTATATACCTTCATAAAGTTCATATTCTAAAATTTTTCCAATTTAAATTTTTGAATAAACGAATCATTTCTAATTTATTTAAGCCAACTTCGCGCATATTCAGTCTGCAAATAAATTGAGAAAAATTGAAATAAAATTTTCAAACTTTAAAATTCAAAAAAGAACACTTAATATACAATATATATTATGTTTATTTTTTTATTTGTTTTGATAAAACGTAAAAGAAATCTGCTTACAGTTGAAAACCACATAGTACCAGGTTTAAAAACCAATTTTGAAATTGTAGACATATTTGATTTAGGAGCAATTGCATGCATATGAAGATGCTATAAAATATATTTTATTTTTTAGTAAGTTTAAATATTTGAGTGTATTATGATAATGAAATTTACTTTAACACTTATAAATGGTGGCCAATGGAAACCAAATACTGCATCACTAGAATCCAAACCTTTTTGTTCCATATGTTCTCGCAAACTAGTTTCCATATTATCAACTAAAAACAAACGCAGATTTGAGTTATTCATAAATTCAAGGCAATTAAATTTATTTAATCACAAAAATTACATACTCAAAGGTTTATCACAAATCTTAAGAGATTTTATACTTTCAATATGAATTTTGCTTACTGCCAAGTAATGATAATGAGAAGCAGCCTTAATATCTTTAAAAATTACAACGGAATCATTTTCGAATTCTATTTTCGTATCAGTTTTTCTTTCAATTATGTTACAAAAAATACATTTATTTTCCATTTTTTTCAGAAATAAATAAGTTAATTGACTAAAAAAGTTCTTTATTTTTTATTAAATTATTTTGTTAATTTAAGTAATTGTTGATTTGTTTTGTTGGACTTTGTCTTTGCATTGAAGTGCTGTAGTGACGTTACGTTACAATCAAAACAAAACAAAACAACAATTAAATTGATAAATGCTAATCATTTGAAAACAAAAACAAAAACACCTGATGTATGTTATGTATAATGTCATGTAATGTGTAGAAAATAGATAATTGGCTCGGTATATTCTTTTTCTCTCTTTCTCTCTAATACATCATATTAGTTATTAAATGTCAGCTTCGTCAGTTTCAGAAACCATGAAATTGAAATATCGTTTCGTTTCAGCCGTTGGTTATTGTTTCATAGTAGAAGAGTTTATATGTTTTCTTTTTGTGCAAGCAAATATCAAAGAAATCTAAACAGCTGGTTTTGACAGTTTGCATTTATTAATTTTCGTAGTGAAGGATGTAAATTGAGTTAAGCTTCTATATTATATGGACACATAAAAAATAATAAAATATTATATGTAACAGAGCAGTAGTGTAATAAAATTTGATTTTAATCAATGTAAATTATAAAAATGAACGGATTAAAAGCACCTTCCCTACAGTCGTTACTAGAATCTGATAGAGGATCCACAGATAGCTTATTAGCTGAATCTCTTCAATTTGAAATTGAAGATGTACTAAATATATCTTAAATTTTATAATCTCTGTTATCTTAAATTATAAAATAAATTTTACATAAAATTTTAGCTTGATGATGCGGAGTATTCTATTCCTCAATTAGACTCCTTACCAACATTAGAAAGTGTTTTGAATGATTTTGACGGGGATTCAGATATTATTTGCGATGGACAATTTCCAGTACCAACACCAACTCCATCAATTGCAGATGAGTCATTACGAACAGGATCTATATTAAGACACGTTGTGCTACAAGGAATAACATCACAGATATCTTCTGCTGCTGTAATAATATTATTATATTGAAAAATTTTAAATTAATATTTGGATTTTTTAGGATCGAATCAATGCTGGGCTAGCAACTGCTGCAGCGGTATCACAAATGATAGCTATTGGAACTTCACACGGACATATTTTAAATTTTGACAATACACAAACGTTAAGATGGGCTCATCAAGATCAAAATTCACAAGGAGCTGTTTCAGCTTTATCTTACAACGAAGATTCATCACGGTTATTGGCAGGTTTTGCCAGAGGATTGATTAAAATGATTGATACCCATACAGGAAATATACTTCGAGTTATTTTTGATTCAATTACACCAAATACTGGGGTTCTTAATTTGAAATGGACAGGAAGACCAGCATTAGCACTTTGTTCAGATTCCGGAGGATCTGTATGGTCATTAACTTTCACTAGGAAATTAGGAATAAGGGGCTATACATCTAGATGTTTATTTAGTGGAGCAAGAGGAGAAGTTTGTTCAGTTGAACCTTTGATAATTGATGAAGAAAATAGTGATCTTAATCAATATTGTATTATAGCCTTAGCAACATTATCAAAGTATTTTGTAGTTACTATAAGACCACGTCTAAGAGTGAGTATTTTTTAAAAATATATTACAGATATATCATAAAAAAATGTTTTTGACTCTCATTTTTAGGTGATTAAATTTCATACCCTTGCGGGACCACCGGGATGTCTACCTTTATTAGCTTGGCAAATGGTTTTAATTCAAGCTTCAGATTCCACTCGAAGTGTAGATCCTGTTTTGGCAGTTGCTCGAGGAAATCAACTTTACTTTCATCAAATACTATTGAGCAATGGTCGAGTTAGTTTGTTGTTTTTACGTCATGTTCAAATGAACTGTGAACTCTTAGCAATACATTGGTTAGGGCCAAAATCAGTTGCATGTATAGATGTATCAGAAATTTTACATCTGATAGACGTACGTTCGAGTAAAGAATTAGAAAATATTGATATGGAAAAAGCTGGTCTTGTTTACGGGTCGGCCCAATTTAAAGGCTTAGCAACTGGAGGAAATGTTTCGCCTGCTTTGGCATTAGCTGGAACACATGCATGTTATAATTCTGTCATTTCTAAGGGAACGCAACTATATATACTTGGAGCTCGCAGTTTACATATAATTAGTATACGAAATTGGAGTGAGCGTATTACATATTTAGTGAATCAACAACGATGGGTTGAAGCATGTGAATTAGCTATAGAAGGATATCGATTGGCTGGGAATCGTATAAAGAAAAAACAACAAGCCAAGGAGCGTGTTATCGAATTATTTCATGATTACATCTCAGTTTCAAATAGAGCTCCAGAATTTTGTTTAGGTCCAATTATTAAATGTTTAGTAGAAATAAATGAATTAGAATTGTTATGGCAAGAATTATGGGAACGCTTAAATTCAATTAACTTATTTTTGACAATAATAACAGAGCATATAGAAAATGATGATATTAAATGCCTTAGTCCAAGTATTGCACAAGCATTAGTTGATTTTTGGATAAATTTATCACCAGCTAAATTAGAAGAAATAATTTTAAAATTAGATTGGACATGCTTAGATTTAAACCAAGTATTAAAAGCTGTAAAACAAAAAAAATTATATAAAGCTCAAATATACTTGAATGCACGTGCTTTAGGTGATTACGTTGTTTCATTGACAGAACTAATACCTTTAATCGAAAATGAACATCCTGATTTAGGAAATAGTATGCTAGTTTATATATCAAGTTGTTTAGCAGGAAGAGGATATCCAAGTGGTGAAATATCATCTGATTGTGTGCAGAATGTTAAGCACGAAGTACTGAGATGTTTAACTACAGTACATTCAAGTCTAGCTGATGATGATGAACTTCCTTATCCATATTTGCGTTCTTTATTAAAATTTGATACTAGAGAAACTTTAAATGTAATATCACTAGCATTTCAGGAAAAAGAATTTTGTGGAGAATTAGGATTATCCCATCGTCAAAGAATTATAAACATTCTCTTAGAAATAATGACTCCAGAAAATACAACGGTAAGTTTATTTAAGTGTAAACAAATATTTTGTTTAATATTATTTTTGTTGCATTTTCTAGTGGTCCCAAATTGGATGTTTGCTGAATTTTATTAGTCAACAATTATCTGCTAACTTTTTACCGGATGACAGTTCCTTATTAGACAAAGTTGTAAATTATTTATCTAAAGATAACATTGAGGGAGAAACACCTCGACAACACATGGAACGAGAAAGTGCTTGGTTGGAGTTAATTGCATGTAATAGATTGAGTTATATACCAATGGAGGAACAATTAAGTATGGCAAGAAATTCAAAATGTTATAGTGTCGTTGAGCATTTATTAGAAAAAACAAAGCAATATGATAAGATATTAGAGTGTTATTTAAATAATAGCCAAAGACACTATGAAATGTTTTCATATATTAATATACACGCAAGGAATACAGAAAGAAAAATTCTTCAACAAATAGAAAATAATTTTCATATCCTATTAGAGATTGATCCTGAACGCCTAATTAAAATAATATCAGATAATTATGATGATAATATACTACGTTTCATACAAATACTAAAAAATGAACCAACACTATTGTACACATTTTTAACGAACTTATTAAAAATTGGTATAAATTTGGAATCAGATACTTGTGAACAATATATAGACTTGTTATGTGAAAAATCGTCCGAAAACGTTCTAGGTTTTCTTAAAACTAATAACAATTATCAAATAGACAAAGCTCTAGATATAGTTAAAAAACATAATTTAAGCGAGTGTTTAATATATTTATATGAAAAGCAGGGTAAAAAAATAAATGCATGCAATAAAAGTTCTCTATTAACATAGTAAATTTTAACTATTTTTAGGTGATTACCACATGGCATTTAAGCTTACTATGTCATTACTAGAAACGCAAACTGATTCTGATATTTTAAAAAACATAGTTATAAATTTAAGCTCATTATGTTCGAGAGCTTCTGCCGTTATTTCCGAAGAAGAACGTGAAAAAATTTGGTTTACTTTATTAAAATTTATTTTAACTAATCCAAATTTACAAGCAATCACAAAAAATATTTTACATGACGCTAGCCAACATGTTGATCTATCTAAACTAGTTCAATTAGTTTTGGATACTTCTGATACACATTCAAATAATATAGGTGATATTAAAGGTTTACTTATGGGAATGTTGTCAAATTCAAAATTTGAAGAAATATTAGTCGAAACAACATCCTCTATACTGGGTAAATTTTATTGTTATGTACACAATTTAATTTATTTTAACATATATTTAACTTTATTCTAGGACAAGATTTACATTTAAAATTTAGTAAAAAACGAAAAGAAGCAAAACGTGGATTATGGATTTCTATTATTAAATGTATTATATGCAGACAAAGACTTTACAATCAAATAGATGAGATTCTTATTTCTGGAATATGTGGTCATGCAATGCATAAAAATTGTTTAGAAGAAATAAAAAATGACAATGATGTACAATGTCCAAGATGTGGTGCTATAATTGTTAGTAATAACCCAATAAAACTAAGTGAACCAAGTTTAGAAATTATTAAGCCAAATTATAATGAATTCAGTCAAATGAAAAATTTAAATAACAAAAACGAGTTAAACTTAAAGTCTCCTCCAAGAAACTTCTAATTTCTTGTAGAAATAATGATCTTAAACTAAAAACTTCAAGAAAGATCAATTTTATTTTGTATACCTATATATTTTGTACTTTATTTTTTTCAAATTTATGTGTATTTCTTTACTTATGTATCTCATTTGTATAAAAAGTGTAATATATATAATTTATTATTCAATTTTCTCTATCTTTTTTTATTAAAAAGAAACTATAATTAAATTGCATTTAGAATAAATTTATAATATAAAAAAAATACCTGCTGGAAATATCACATATGTATTAAAAATTTCTATTTTAGTGATTTGGGACATATGTATATAATATAAACATACTTATGTATGAATTATAAATATGTATTCACATATGTTCAGTAAAAACTAATAGCTTAATATTGTTAATTTAATATATTAAAATTAAATTATACAATATAATAACTGTTTTAATTAATTTTAAAGATTGTTTTTGAATCGCAATGAATTATGTATTTAAAAAAATTATATTTTTTATAAATATTTTACCAGTATTTTTTGATTTCAGTGCTAAGGTTTAGTTCTTAGAGTAATTTTGACTTATGTTATTCATTGATAAATTAAATAAATATGTATGTAATTATAATAACTGTTTTGTCAAAACTAATATATAAATTTCGAAAAAAAACTTTTATCATTTTACTTTATTTTAATTTTAATATAAAAAAATACATAACCTTAATTTAATATTATTTTTAAATTTCCATTACCGTTATTTCCTTAGATTCGAAAATTAAGGAATAGCTAATACCGTATTGGGCGTATACAACATATTAATAAAAAAAAATTTCTGAAACATATTTATTGGGAATGTATCTAAAGGTGGGTTTTTGGATTTTAGTTGGTTGGTTTTAGCTATGTTTTTAGCTGATAAACATTTTTTAGGTATGAAAATATTTTGTTGGTTCTAAAAAGTGGAGCAAACAAAAAATTGGAGATATTTTGATAAAATATTTTTTTTCAACAGATGATTTTAAAACTGAAAACACAACGGTTTAAAAATATTTCTTTGTGTATAAAATAAATTTCCCAAATAGAAATTTAGGAAATTCTTTGCAGCGATCTATTTTTTCTTACATAAGAATTCAATAAGTTATCCCCTTTTTAGAACAACAAAATTTTATAGAAAGAAATATAAAATTAAAATGTTTACCAGTTACAACCCATCAAACTACATCAAAATATAATATCCCAAAATGGTATAAAAATATCCCAATGTCAAAGATAAATATTCCCATTCCCAGTATGTTCTTGTTATACGCATTGAATTCACATAAAAATAAAGTCATTGTTATTTCTATCCTTTTTAAGCAGGCTTTACACGAACCCGGTACAATATTCCATCTATTTCGATTAAATTAATATTGTTGCAATATTGCATGACAGCATTTACATGAAACAATTTTCATACGATATTGATTAAATATTGTTGCGAAAGCATATACACAATACAATTTACAATTTTTTATTCAATGTAATTTTCATGAACATGTCTGATTTAATTGAGCAGAAAAACTTTATATTATTATGTAATACGTTGCTAACGACAGAAATTGATTCAATGTTTATATATGTGTATGCGAAATTTACTATCAACACCATTCAATCATGCAATATTGGTTCAATATTGAATGAAATCATTTACACGCAACAATGGCCATTCAATATTGATACAATAAGTTTTTACAAACTGGCGAAAACTTATAGAAGTTATTATAAAAAACTGTTCTCGTACGGAGATTTTTTCTGAAAATTAAAAGAATTATGTGACGTCAGCAACATTATTTCGAATAAGTTTTTGAAAGTTAAATTTCAACTTGTAAAGTAAAAACTTATTCGTCAAATTTTGTTGTGATTTGTTTTCTTTTTTTGGTTGTTTATATTTACTTTTGTTATACGAGTCTGTTTTATAGTTGGTAAATTAATTAAGAAAATATTTAACTTTTTGACATTAATATTATTACAATTAATTAAAAAAAAAAATCCATAATTTACTACAGTAAATTCAAATTATCTTTATCTTAAATAAATGTAAGCATTTTGACAGCTTCAAGGTTTTACAAGTATCGTTCTGCGTTTCGTTACTTTACTTGCAGATAAGAATTTTTTTCACTTTTTTATCTTTTCTCTCATTCGCAAGTTTATGCAAGAATACCGCACAGTTCTGTTCTTGTTTTTCATTTTACTGCGGCAGTATTTATGTAATTTTTATATAAATTTAAGATTATAGGAATTGTTATAGGAAAATATTTTACGAGTCAGTATTTATTTTTCTGAACAAAACCAAAAAAATTAAACAAATGAAATAAAAATCATACACATGAGCAAATGAAACGTACTTCAGTAAATGATTTTGTTTCGTTTTATATGGGGCTGCCTCTTCCTTCTATAGTATTTCAAATCTAGTTTTAAGTTTAGTTCTTTGTTCGATAATTTCCATATTTATACGAGGCAGAAATTTACCTTTCATGTTCATACGTAAAAAAAACTGGTAGATTTCTGTTTCTGCCATTGTTGCTCTCAGAAATATCATGATAACCGAAAATAAAATTATTAACAAAGAAATAAATAAATAAATTTTTATTATTGTTCTAAAGTCAATCCAATACAATATTATTTGCAACGAATTAGAATTCTAATTCGTTGATTATTTGTATAATTAATATTTTTTTTATATTTCTATCCAAAAATTACGTTGTCAACAACAATTTTCCTGCACTTTATGTAGAAGAAATAATCAAAAAATTTTGACGATGACATATATTCCCAGAAAAAAATTCTAACGCAAAAAATTTACCAGAAATTTTGGTAGATCTACCGAAATCACACCTCATCCAAAAATTTTAGTAGATTTCTACCACTTTTCTGCCCGTATAAAAATGCATAATTGAAATAAAATAAATTTAAATAAACTGGTGGCAAATATATCAAGTTATTGTAAGATGTCGAAAAGCGGATATACATAAACATAATACATATTTATAATTGTCATTGACAATTTCAACACACCCCTTATTACTTTTTGATATTTTCTTTCTTTCCGGTTAAACATGGTAAGATGATAGTTTATTAAAAAGATCTTTTAAAGAAAATAGTTTGCAAAGCATATTGATGATTTTATTTTAAATATTTTATAAAAGAAAATGCAAATATAAAATGACAATATTTTGCGATTGAAGTAAGAATAACTCCTGAAAAGTTGAAATGCATTTGTTAAATAAAATAAAAAAATTGAAAATCGCTTTAATTCAACCACATGTATTAATTGACATTTTGACTTGTTTTGCAAATTATTTAAATTACGTCAATTGAAATTAAATTATAAATATAATAAATATACAAGCTAATAAACTTACTTCTTTATTTTCTTTTAGCCGTTCCAAAGATTTGTGGAGACAGGCAGAATTGCCAAATGTTCAGCAGGTCCCTTAAAAGGGAGGATAGTGACTATCGTTGATGTTATCGATCAAACCAGGGTAAATTATACATATTTTTAATATCTACTTAAGTTCTCAATAAAATTTTGTGATGATTACGTTATTTCTTGATAGGAAAGGCCGTCTGATACATATTTGACGTTACTAGTTATTCTGATTATTTTGAACTAAAGAAAACCTTAAAAATAAACTACTTCTATTACTAATGAATGATTTTAATTTTAGGTTTTGATTGATGGGCCTATGACGAGGGTTCCACGACAAGAATATAGATTAAGCAATCTTCATTTAACAAAATTCCGTCTTAAATTCCCATACCATGCTCCAACAAAAGTCGTACGTAAAGTGTGGAAAAATTTCAATGTTAGAGCAGAATGGAAGAAAAGTGCTTGGTCTCTAAAAGCAGTTACTATTCGTAAAGTAAGTATCAAATATTTGATTAAAAAGAAAGTATAAAATATTCGACAAATTTCTTAAGTTATTTAAAGCTTTATATATATATATATATACATAAGCAATCAATAAATTAATTTCCTAATTATATATTTTTTCAGCGTACACAATTAAATGATTTTGATCGTTTTAAATTACGTTATGCCAAACGTCAACGTAACAAGCTTTTAACAGTCGCATTCAATTCATTAAAGAAGAGGTCAAAATACGATGGTACACCTATTAAGCTTAAGAATGATAAAGCTATCAAATTCAGAAAACTAAAAGAAGAAAAATTAGCTGCCAAAGCTAAGAAATAATTTAGAATTTTTAAAAAGAAAAATATTTCAAAATAAAATAACATTTTTGAACGTTAAAATTTATTTTTTATTGGAAATGATTGCAAATTGAATTATTAGTACAAAATTCATCTTTTTAATAATATAATGTTAACTGGTTGATCTGGTTTATTAATTAATAGTGTTTCAACATCCATGAATTCGGAGCCCATCCATTTTATTTCGTACATTCTTATAATCTACGGAAATTTTGTATGTCAAGTTAATGTTGATCATTTAAAGTGAATAACTTACTCTTAATAAAAATACCAACATATTTTGCTCTGCTAATCGTCTAGCAATACAAGCTCTCATACCATGACCAAATGGTAATACTAAGTAGGGATTTATAGGTAGTTTTTTATTTATCCATCTTTCCGGTAAAAATTTATCAGCATGTTGAAAATTATTTTCTAAACGACAAGCTATCATGTTTTGTGTAACCACAACTGTCTGTAATTATCAAAAAATAATTTTAAAAAATTATACAATATTAAAATCGGAGTAATTTTGTTAAATTTTCTGGATAAGAGCACAAATTAGTTTCAAAATACATCAACAAAACACTTACACCTTTTGGCACATGATAATTGCTTAATATACAGTTACTATTTAATATTCTTCCAACTCCTACCGAAATCGGGTTTAATCTTAAAACTTCTTTCAGAATTGCTCTTGCGAAAGGAATTTTAAATTTTAAAGTTTCTTCTGGTATTTCATCCATATAATGCTTTAAAACTACTTTTGATTCTTGAAATAGTTTTTCCTGAGCATTTGGATTTCTTGCTAAATGATATAAAGCGAATGAGGTACTGTATGAGGTTGTATCAATACCCGCCAATATCATATCAGCGGCCATTCCAACAATGTCGCTCAGATCTATTTTCGGATTTTTAAAATATTGATCCAAAAGAGATTTCGTATAATTTGTAGATCCATTCTTTTTAAAATGATCTAATTCATTAGAGTAAAAAGATAGTTTTTGAGAAACCAATTCAACTGCTACATTTTCCATATATTCTTGCGCTCTGCGAAGTTTTCTATACGTTGGAGTTTCAAAATAACGCCACAATTGAAAACCTTGATCGGTTGGAAGAATTGAGCTTAATAATTAAATGTAAATTTAAAAAAAAAACTAATGAATAATTTATTACACATAACTGAATAATAATACCTATTTGTATCTTCTGCTGATTTAATTAACTTCGATGTTTTTGATTTTGGATGATGCTCCAAATCAGAAAAGCTTCCTAAACGAACGCCAAATGTAAGTAAACATGTTACTGTAATATGATATTAATTAATTCTAAAATCAATTTATATTCGTAAAGGAAATAAATGATTAAAAATGGTAAATTATTTAAATATGAACTATTTTTAATTTTAAATTTAAAATAAAATAGAAATAAAAAAAAATTTTTTATGATAAATATTTCTTACATTCCAAATTAAGCCTTGCCAATTCAGGTAATATGTCGATTTTCTCATTAACTTTTAAAGTTAAAATAAATTCTGTTGTAATTTTATCAGTGTCAGGTAAAAAATTTCGAACATTTTTTGGAACACTCAACTCTTTTTGAAATTCGGAACGAATCCGCCACCATTCTAATCCATTTCTAAAAATATGAGATTATTAAATATGCATGTTTCATGTACATCTTTTGTAACAATTAAATAAATAGGTATGAGTATGTATATACGTTGGTAACAAACCGGCTGACTTATATACGTGAGGTCGATCTTTTCTATATTTTTGTAATGCCAAATGTGATCTTCTTTGTGGATAGTCTTTTTCATTTAAAACCAGAGCGATGTCATTTGGATCGTAAAGCCACACAACAAAATTACCGGGTATCATTTTTTCTTTGACAATTGTTCCGTATTGGTTATATTTATCTAAGCTAGCTTTATGAATTTTTAACCACGAATATTTTCCTTTTTAAGTATAGAAAATAAGTAGAATTATTATATTAAATATTAAAGTATAGAAAATTTTCATTATTTGAAATTAGTGATATTTTGATTTAAAATAACTTACATACCTATTTTAGGCAAATATTTAAAAATGTTTCCTAAGCCTAAAGGACCTGAAGGCCCAGGAATGTCTTCAAAATGTTTCGTATCATTTAGTTTAATTTTTTTACATTGCGTTGAAGACTTTCTTATGATTTTTGTATAATTAGTTTTGAAAATCATAGTGAAAATATTTATTTATTTTTAAATAATATTATTTATGTTCATCGCAACTAAACAATTATAAGCCGCAACAGGTAGGTAATGTGTAATGCGTATACTAAACAACTATACTTTGCTGATGGAACTCATGGAAGAAAGCAACAGATACTCAGTCAGGAGTATAAAACTATTTTTAATCTTTTTATTTTATTCAAAAATTTGCTGACTACTTTAACTTTTCTGTTATGATATGATCCTATGGTCTATTTTATTTATATGAACGTAGAAAAGCTTTTAAATTTGAACAATTCCTACAAAAAGTAACTATAGAAAAATTAATGGTTGAGTACAATTACCATTGTTTTGTCATGGTGAAAACAATTTCTTAGCTAAGCAAATAATGTAGTATGTATTTAAATAAATTATAATTAACTAATTATGAAAAAGAAAAGATAGATTTTTTTGTACTATGCACATACAGTTTTTCATTAATCATTATTCATCCATTTTTTGTATCTTTGCATACATTGTTTTATATACATGCAAAGATATACAAAACAAAAGCACCAGCTTTTTTATATATTTTTTCCCTTCTATTTGCTTTTATTTATGTCAAAAATTAGTATTAGACATTAGACCAATAGTTTTTTAAGAGAAGAAATTTAGAATATCAATCATCAATAAATTAAAATGTATCAAAATCTATTTTTATCAAAAATAACATTTTTTTCAATTTATAAACTTTATTTGTTCTTTTCGACGCTGTTTTTTACATTATAAATAGATCTTAAAGTTGTTTTAAAAAGATATTAACGTTTTTATGAAAGTGAATAAACCTCTGTACATTGGAATTTTCACTACCTCTTGTTTCACTGTCCATCGAGTGTACATTAGACGATGTCAGCAGTTATCGTCAACACGAGTCAATAAGCTTGCTCACTGTTGAATGTCTCAGCTCAGTCAACACTATCTATATGCATCTGTAAATATTTCTCAATTTGATTTTGATTTTAGTAGCACAAAAACAAATTTTGAAGCCATCAAAAAGTTTTTTAGGCTTGTATATGTATTTGTTAAATGCACACCGTGCACTGGCGTGCAGTTTACACTGCAAGTCAAGTACAACACAACAGCAAATTCGCCTGCAAATTCTCTCAGAGTCAACTGAAATATCCTCATTCCCCAAATCCCCACCACAAATTTATTTTTTTTAGCAGGATGGTGAAAAAAAAAAAATACATTAGTTGGATAGATTGGAGTTGACGTTGGAATCGTCGAATAAGCAATGGGCCTATATATTGGTGTTTTTCACAGATTTGAAATGTTTGAATGCATGTGTACGTAAGAATTTTATTTTCAATTTCAAGAGGTAAACATCACAAACAAGCCAATAAAGAATAAGCCATAATCCGTCAAAACTAATTATCAGACCAAGTTGAACCGTCAAAACTAATTATCAGACCAAGTCCCTCGGAGAGGAAATCTCAATGGTGGGCCTGATTTTTGATAGATCCTACAAATTATTTTTTTTTTATTAGCGATGGATACTTTCGATTCCATCTGATTTCCTTGTATTAATAACCAATTTTAGTTAACTTCGTACTTTATTATTCTCGGTTACCACTTACTTCAACGAAACTAATTAAATTTAAACAAAAATATTGCTACAGAAGATTTCTTAACGGTAAATTGTGTTTGAGTCAACATATATGATATGATTTTTGGTTCTTTTTTAGTTTCCAGTTTGATTTTTAAATCTTAACAAGTACAATTGATAATGTAAATAAAATTGTAATAGATGCACACTTATAGTTTCGCCATCCATATGATCAATTTAAGAGCGGTATTTTTATTTTCTTATACTAGAAAATAGAAGGAAAAAAAATACGATCAATGTACGAAGAAATTACAAATTGAATGGAGCAAACAAATGATTAAGATTGTAAATGGTTAAATTAACAAATAAATGAAATAAAAAATAAATTAATTAACAATTGAGCAACCCAAATATTTTTGGAAATAACTTGCTCATCTTATTTCGTTAATTTTTTAAAAAAATTATTCCATTAATTTATTTAATAAGCCAATAATTAATTATAATTATTATTTAATATATTAAAAATAAAGAAAATACATCGAAAATGTTAAAATAACCTTCAATGCAAATTCTAAAAGTATTCGTGTTTTAAATACACAATAATTGATAAAAACATTATTTTATAAATCATTTTCAATTAACCTAACTTTTTTTATATTCTATTCTTTCAACTTTCACATCATCTCCAACTAATTGATAGACATATGTTACAACAGTTGTGCTTTGTATATCCATTAAAACAAATGAAGGTGTTACACATTTTTCCAAAGGATTATAAGATCCAGTGGCAGATCCTGGATTAATGTAAAATTTATTTTCATGTTCAAACGCTTCAAACTTATGAGTGTGGCCAAATATTAATATATCAACATCTAATTGCCTTTGTATAAGTGCCAAAGATTCAGGATCACCCCAAGGTACAACTTGATGTCCATGTGACAAGCCAATACGAAATTGTCCAACAGTTACTACTTTCTGTTCAGGATAGTTCATATTTTCATCAAAATCACCGCGAACAATATGTACATCGTTCGCCAATGTTTTTAAATAATCGTACGATTCTTTTGTACATAAATTTCCAGTGCATAATATGTGATGTATTCGTCCTGGAACTAATAGTTTTTTAAACTTTGCTGGTAAGCTACTGCATCGGTGTGGAATGTGCAAATCACCAAGTACTAAAACAAGCATTTCGACTTTAAAGATTGACAATTATTATCTTAAGATTAGCTTCAATGAATTGAATTTATTGGTATATTTATAAAAAGAATTATAATCACAAATTTTTATTACAAATTTAGAAAAGAAATTATTTGTATTCACTTCAATCGAAATTAACTTCAATGTTTTTTGTTGTAATTTGTAATGATAAAATTTTGACAGACAATCATATAAGTTGAATGTCAATCCGAATGAACGTAGAAACGCCCCCTTTTTAACATTTTTGTCGCTAGAAGCTCAAAATAGGCCTTTGTACATTGGTATTCTTTTTGGCTATTCTTTTCCTCGCACACCCTTCGAACAAAACAACAGGCTGTGCAAATATAATATTTAAATATAATTGGACTTGCGAGAGAAAAGAAGTGCTCTGTATTTTTACAAATTGGAGTACTGTAGTAGTAGTACTGTATAGTAATAAGTAAAATATAATAAATCCTAATTTAATTCTAATTCGTTGAATAAATCTATCTCTATGGAGTATGGACCCAATGAAATTATTTTTTGTTTTGACATATGATAGTTTATTTTATTCTTGTTTTGATAAATGATTACTTGAATTATATATAAAAATATGCGCACCAGCGCATACTTCAATTCATATTAAAAATTAAACTGAACTGACAAAACAAAATTAAGTTATGCAGTAGCAGTATACGCATTAATGCATTATGCAAACTGCAAAACACTGTGGGAGTGGGACTGTTCAATGTTCTGTCTGTTATGCTTATGCCTTGTTTTGTGCTATGGAAGAAAAAATGTAATGATGGAATAATTGATATCGTTGATTTATTGATTACAGTAATTGTCTGAAAACTCTAAATGCTTATTTTATTAATAAAATTTAGGTAATCAAATAAGTGAAAACTAGCAAAATTTTGAATAATGAATAATTTATTACTTAATTCTATTTCATCATTTTTTTACTTAACATATGACCAATTTATTATCACAGTTCGTTTTAAAGTTGTTAGTAACTGTTGAAAATTTATTTTATACATATATACAACTTGAAATTATGATTATATAAAACAAATACAGTTGAAAAATGGGCATTCAAATTCTTTTAGATTTCTCAAGCGTGCGTTTAATGGATAACTAATTTATTGTTTTTTAATTATTATTTAATCTAAAGTACATCCAACACTATTTAAAACTTTTAATCTTTTCAAGTTTGTTTCTAAGATATCAATAACTTCTTGATTTAAATTCTGGCAAAAAGATAAATTTAAAACTTCAATCGAACTACAATTTTCAACTAAACATTTTATACCCATGATAGATATTTGTTGACAATTTGAAATATCCAATTTTCGTAGTTCATGAAATTTAAGACCGTATTTAAATGAAATATCTGATATTTTGGTACATCCACTTAGATTTAATACTTCTAAGCCTTTTAAATTACTTAAAGATTTATTGTCTTCTTTAATGACAATATTTAAATTTTTATTTAATAAGGATAACATTGTTTTCGCTCTTTCAGCTTCTTCAACTATTTGTTTTTCAGCTTTAGAACGTAAGCTAATTTTTACTGGTTTAAGAAAGTCTGTGCTATTTCCATTATCTTTAATTATTTCACCACTTAATTCATTCTCTTTTATAAAATTATCCAAATTACATCCGGTTATACCTGCATCAGTTATCTAGAAAAATAAATAATGAAAATTGTTAATTGATTAATTTAACTTTGAAAATAAAGTCATCTGTTATACCAAGTGACACGATTGTAAATTTAAGTTTCTTAACCAAATTTGATTTTTAATAATTGCTTTCAGTGATTTATCTGTAACTCCATTACGGCAATTTGAAATATCAAAAACTCTTAAATTTGGTAAATTTTTTGCCAAGTGAATAACACAATTCTCATATAAATCAATGGAACTAAGATATAATTCTAGTAAAATTTCATTTCTTTCTTTTACGAAATTTTCTTCAATTCCATTGCTTGAAATTCCAACACAATATGATAAATCTAAAATTTTTATTTTTTTCAAATTGACTAAAATTTTTGTTGTTTGATCCGTTAATTTGTAACAATGACTGAGACGAAGAGACTCCAATTTGGTTAAACCAGAAATTAGTTCTATGCAAGAATCGTTAATACCCACAGAATTAGATAAATCAAACTCTTTAATATTATGTTGATAATTTATAAAACCTTGTAATCCATTAATATTTAATTGCCTGCAAAATTTAAGAGTTACTTTCTGTAAATTTAAATTTTTTATTTCTGCTATAACTGACAAAGCTGCACCATCAACTAATGTATCACTTAGATTCAAATCTATTAATGTACGAGCTTGTGTTTCGATTGCTTTTAATACATATTTCAATGTTAAAATTGATTCAGATGGTGTATTTTTTAAATGTAGAGGATAAAAACGTTTTTGAATAGCACTATGGCATGCCATATGACAATTCGAAAGATTTAAGACTTTAAGATGCTGAGTTAATTCAATAATTCTCATTAAAATTGCATCACATAAATAAGGATTATTTTCCAGAGATAAAACATTTAATTTAGCCATATTTTTTTTTATAGCGTTTCGACTTTTTTCGGATTCCAAAAATTGTCCAGACATAAATAATGGTGAATTATTTTCGATAATCAAATCGGTTAGATGCTCCAAATTACATATTATTAAACAGAATTGCTTTTCATCAAAATCCAAAGTGACAAATGAAATTTTATTAATAGATTTTCCAAGTTTTTGAAAAAAATTACTTGATTGACATAAAACTACATCAACTAATTCTAAATTTTTATATGGTTGGTTTGTGTTAATGAATATTTGGGCTGGATACGAATCGTCTGATAAACAAACTTTCGAAAAACATATTTTCACGTGAAAAAAATATTCTACAGAAGCTTCAAGCCAGCGTATACATGTTTGAGATGCTGCATTTTTATCTCCATAATTTAAATAGCTTAGTACACCCATCCCTCGCTTAACGGACACTCTTTATACGGAATTTCGCTATACCGGAATTGAAAAATTATTCTACGGTCTCTGTTAACGTACAAAAAATTCGATTTACGGCAAAAAAAAAACGTACAAAAATTCACAAAATGCACAAAAATTTGTTCTAGTACACATAAAATTTTGTTTTTTGTGTATACATTGCACATTTTTTTATGTGAAAATTTTAAATTTTAAATATGTAGTAGGCAGGTATTGCTATCTACATGATCTATCTAATAATGTTCGGATTGAATACCTGCCTAAAAATACAACAGCCTTGATTCAACTACATTCAAAGCATATTATTTAAGAAGAACTTTTAAACAACTAATTGTTGCCAGTGAGATAGATGGACATGGTTTTGCTTCAATTAAAACGTTCTGGAAAAATTACAATATTGAAGATGCTATACAGAATATTGCAGAATCATGGAAAGAAATTGAACCGTCTACAATGAAGGGTGTTTGGAAAAAAATTTGGCCAGAAAATGTTAATAACGATGATGTTGATGTTCAAGTTCTTCCGGAAGTCCTTCAAAATATAGTAAATCTTGGTAATCAACTTGGTTTTGAAGATTTTGTAGAATCAGATGTTACAGATTTAATAAATGCTCATGGAGCTAGTCTTTCCGATGATGATTTGCTACAGTTGGACCAAAATCGTCGACCTGAAGAAGACGATAATGAAGATATCATTGCAAATATTTCTCAGGAGCTTTCCATAAAAGACCTGTCTACTGCTGTTTTCCATTTCGAAGAAGGTATTAAGGTCCTGACCGAAAAAGATGTGAATAACGAACGTAGCTTGAAGGTATCTCGAGCTGTAAATGAAGCTATAGATTGTTACAAGCAGCTATACAAAGAAAAAATAAAATCGGCAACTCAACAAAAATTAACCAGCTTTTTTCAACCAGTTGCTTCCACATCAGCTAATACTACTTTTGACGCCATTCAAAACTTGGATACCAGCTCTGAAGCGGATTTGAATTCACAATCAGATTGCAGTAGTTCATCATAAGATAAATGCTCAAAGATCGTAATATATTGCGTTCGTAATATAATGGATTAATTTATGTTTTTAAAGAATTTTGTTATTTTTAATTATTTTTAAATGTAAATAGTATTTCTGAATTAATTTTATTTTTGTTTTTGAATATTTTTATGTATTTAATACTTTATTTTAATAGTTATATAATAAATATTTATGAATTATTATCTTAATAAATATTTTTTCTTTTTTAATAAAATGTATAATTTATATCACTTTTAGTATACATATTACATTATTTTTACATATATGTACCGTATACAATACGTACATACATTAATATGATATGTTCGAAAAAAAAAATCGATTTACGGAATTTCGATTTACGGACAACTTTTCTGGAACGGAACCCCGCCGTTAAGCGAGGGATGGGTGTATTTGAAAAATGATCTAAAAATTGTGAAGAAAAAAATTAGGTATTTGTGAAACCAGAACATACTCCTTACTTCTAATGGAAGATTTGCGAAATTCGGCTTTGACTCGTCAAAATGAGTTAAAGAATCCATTATAAACAGCAAATATTATTTACTAGAATTAAATTGAACTTAGCTAATCTATTAGTCACTTAATTCAAACTAACTAAATTATTTAGTTTTGTTGTATTCTAAATGTTTTCCGTGATTGTAATAATTGCCTGTAGTACGATTGCGTAATTTTACAAAATGAAGCTTTATTAAATAACAGCATTATTGTGATTTACAAGTTATTACATCTTGATAGTATGTAATAGTTTTATTTATATTTTAATTTTAAATATAACCAACAAATACAAAAAATATAAAAATTAAAATACTAAATATGGTAAAATATATAAACTCTTTTAACTCTGTTTATTTACTTAAATATTCCTATGCAAGTCACATGACAATGACATTTGATTACATTAGTGATTATATGATAGAGATAAAAGATTTTGAATACCGTACCCAGTAACCAAAATATTTCATGATGCATGTTTATACGGGTAGAAAAGTGTTAAAAATCTACCAAAATTGAAACAGTCGAGTACAAAACACTGAAGAAGTCTGCAAGTAGTAGACGCAATATACGTATCTTATAATAAGCACATCAGTAAAATTAAAAGGAAAATATTCGACTATTTTCACTGTTATACCAAAATTTTACTCTAACGCTGGAAAACAAGTTTTTATAAAAATTAAAAAATTGTTTAATCAGCAAAATAATTATTGAAATGGAAAAAAGCAATCGTCAACTAACTTAAGGGACAAGTTGCATGGGGATGATAACTGAAGGAGATTGTTGAGTGGACGTAACAATATAATATATATATAAATATTTATTATCACAATCAAATTTCAAGTTTCCCGCTCAAATTTTCCTTGAAAATTTTTCATATGTTACAAAACTGCATTTCATAAAATGAAATTAAACATATAATATATACAGTAATGCGATTTTTAAACGATCGCATTACTGTATATAATATATTTAAAATAGAATAACTATAAAAAAAAATTAATTAGTTACTAAATTATGTGTACAGAATAAAATGTTCAAGAAAACTAATTTTAAACTCAATAAGGATTATAATTGCAGAATCTATTCTCCAAAAAATCGCCATTAAATGTTCAAATTCAAATGATCTAATTTGAAATATTGAAAAACATATGCTTAGTTTTGGTTGAAATTGACATCTAATAATTATGATAATGTATTAAAGAGAAAGAGACCAACCTACAATATACTAAGCTAAACTAAACTAAACCTCGTTTGAATTTTACTTATAGGGAATAATATTAAGTCGACTGAAAATTTTATCGACTGACATTATAGTTATCGCAACCCTGTCACTTGACATTTCTTTTTTAGACCAAATTTTTTTTTTTTATGCATATTTTTATAAATACATATTCAAACAAAACACATAAATGCAAACAAAACAACAATAACAAATGGTCTCGCAAGAGATTTTGAGTTTATTTTCTTTTACTTTTCTTCAGTTCAGTCAAATACTGCATACTCTTGTTAGTTTCCAATTAAATAAATGATTGAAGTTGTTGTACGTACTTATTGAATCTTAATTTGATTGGTCGAAAATTTCAATTAAATTTCTCTTTACAAAAAAAAAAAGAAAATATAAATACTAAAATATTAATTACCATTAATTTAATTAAAATTAATAAATTTAAAGAAAAAATACAAATATTTAATTAAAATGGATACTTAAACAATTAAAATATTCATTTTCAGCAATTTGAACAGGGCAATGACATAAAAAAGAAAAAATAAAACAAGGAAAATCAATTTTTCATTTCAACTCTCTTAATGAGGATTTATAAATAAAAATTTCATTTTTGAATTAATAATGTTTTCAATAATATATACAATCAACTTAAATTAGTAAATTTTGTTAAACAAATAAAGTTGTTAAAAATTTTGATAAACTGAGAAAAATCAAATGACCGAAAAAGAAATTAAAGCAAATAAAACAGATTCATCTATGTCGATTTCATCAACGGTAACTTCACCAGCAACTCCTTCTGGTAGACCACCACCCATACCAACTCCAGCACCCAGACATTCCCTATCAAGTAAAAATATTAATTCACCATCAATTGAAAACTTCCAAAATTTACAAGAAAATATTAGTGTAAAATCTAGAAAAAATTCGGTTGAAGATTCCGGTAGTACAGGAATTACTAAAGAAACAGCTCTTCTGGAAGCGACATTAAAATGCGATCCACAATTTTCAAGATTTGCAGATTATTTTGTAATTTGTGGCCTTGATTTAGATGAAGGACTTGAACCTGATCGTTTTGCTGGTATGTATTTTAAATTAAAAAAAGTTAAAATTATTAAGAAATGTTTGACTACACAATATTTATAGACAAAAATTCTAAATTTCTGTAACGAAATTGGTTAGAAATAAATATGTTTTTATATTTTTGTAAGAATTTTCAATTGATTACATACACACAATACACATATGTATCTGTCGTAAAAAAAAGATATCTAACGACAAATACTTTCTTTGACCTCATACATGTACATATGTATGCTTAAAAATAAATTACAAGCAAAAAATTTTTCTAAAGAATATGAAATAATAAGAAAATTTCTTATTTACGTTATTAGATACTTTGAAAATGATGTCCTCTTCCTAAAATATTGCTTACGTATTAAATTAATACGAAATAACATAATATGTAAACTGATGTCTGCTTTCAAAAAGCTTAATCTGACTAAATATTTATTAAGTTAAAACAATAACATTAGTAGTATGTGCTTATTGATAAATTAACCGAGCAAAAGTATGTATGTATATAAATTTGTAATGCTTTATTTCACAAAATTAATTGATAAAACCTTGATAAAGAAAGGTTTTTATTTTATAAAGCATTTTATTTTATATTTCTATGATTATAAATTTACACTATTGCATTAGTACATTTACAGAGACATTATAAAATTTAAATATTAAATAATTCAATTAATATTCCCACATGTACACATATTTATATTTTAAATCTTCTGATAAAAATTTTATTTTTAGGTGATAGTTTACATTGTTCACCATTGGAAAGAGCATATAAAAGTAAACCTTTGTGTCATTATCCTGAAAATGTTCCATGGAATCCATTTGATGCTGCTGGAATATGCATGGTAACAAAATTTAAGTTAAATTAGTTTAAAAATAACTCTCCTTTTTTAGCTTTCATTGCCACAAGGATTACGATTTCGAACACAAAAGCATAATATAGAATCGAAATTTCACTCTTTTGCAACCACTCGTGAAGATGGAAAACGATGCCATGGATTCAGTTTAATATTCTATGAGGAAGTTCGAAATCGCAATATTTGCAGTGCAATGCAGACACTTCAGGTATAATTGCATGGAATTTAATCAAATAAATCTTAATATTTTTTTTATTATTATAATATACCCAGGCAATGTTTATAACAGAACTTTCCAATGGCCAAACAACGTCTACCTTGAGGAGAGTCAAAGAAAGTCCAGTTAGCCGTTCGCTACCAAGACACTTCAAAATGGCTGCAGCTCCTACTTCAGCTCTAAGCTATTATGATGTAACAAAAGATAAACTCTATGTGGCAAAATCTATTTCATTAGTATGTCAAGTACCATATGCGTGTGCAGCTGAAATATTTTTAAAAAATTTGTATAAGTACGTATTTCGATAAGTCGATATTTTTAAACAAACAAATCCTTTCAATGTAATTTTATTTATTAAATGTTAATTTAATTAAGGAATAATATTTGATTATCTGTAATATAAATGAATATCATAATATCCTTGTGATACTTCTTTTTAGATGTCTTCCGCGATCTCCAGGACCTGGTCTTAGTTTAGAAAGTTATGTATATAATATACTATATGAAGTAATGCTACCTCAACCTGGTAAATCAATTAGAATTTATTTACCTCCAGAAGAGCCTCAATTGCCACCGATACCAATGATATTACAAAGACCTGATATTAATGATGAGTTACCACTACTTGATTTTGCTATTCGATTATTATTTTCATATTTAGGTGTAGAATGTGTAATACAATTATTTACTTGCGTCTTATTAGAAAATCAAGTATTATTAAGATCAAATGGTTTGTTTTTTAAATTGATAATATATTTATAAATTATAAAATGTTAATTGTAGATTATCAAAAACTGATGATTGTTGGAGAATGCATAACATCACTTTTACATCCATTTGTATGGCCACATGTATATGCACCAATTCTTCCAGCAGCTTTACATCATTTTCTTGATGCACCAGTTCCATTTGTAATGGGTTTGCATGCAGACTGTGAAATAAATGCCAAAATTGGATCAGAAGCTGCCCTATGTTATGTAGATATTGATAGGAAAACAATTCAATTACCTGAAGAACTTCCAATTTTTCCTCATAAATTAGATTTTATGTCTGAAATCATAACAATTCTAGATAAATTTCAAATTCAGAGAGATAAATCATTAGAGCCACGATCAATATCAAATCAAAAAGGTTATTTTCACCAACGTAATAATAGCGGCAGTCTATTAAATGGAGGTTCAGATTATGATCCAATGACATCAAGTTGTACTCTTCCATCAGGAATACAAGTACGAGGTAGAAAATCTACAATGCATGAAAGTTTTTATGGATCAGATCATTCCAGAGATCATTCAAATGAAACTATTCCTTTGATATCAAATTCACCAAAACCTGAGCCTATGCCCCGTATGATGGATATAATGAAAAGAAGCGCAAAAAAATTGGATGATTATATTGTTTATGATGATTCAATGCCAAAAAGTAGAAATATTAAAGAAAAACCTCTTAATTTACAAGAGCAATATGTGGAAGATCAAAGATTAAATAATTCAATTAGAGAAATTTTTTTGAATCGATTTGTGCATATGTTTGTAGCTTATGATCATTTTGTTATATTTCCTAATCAAGGAAAGGAAGAATGGCTTAGTAATCGAGAATCCTTGCAGAATTTTGATAAAGCTTCATTTTTATCTGATCAACCTGAACATCATAGACCATTTCTATGTAGGTTTTTGGAAAGTCAAATGTTTGCTACTTTAATAGATAACAAAATTATGGCCGTTTGGGAAAAGGAAATTGATGTTAATTTAAGATTGTTTGATGCCAGAATTAAAATTTTGAGGTAAATATTTATTAAAATGATATTGATGTAAGCTCAATGATGCATACATTTACTATTATTTATAATTTGTTAAATTTAATTTAGGAAACGTCATGGAGGAGAAAGTATGTTGCGTGCCACAAGTTATGAACCATGTGTGTTAAATCAAGAAACTTTACGACTATTAGAGAAGCGATTAACTAACATAGATTTAGAGGTAACACCACCCAGCGAAATCCTACCAAATCGCCCAGCATATTTCAGAGGTTTTCCTTTATTAGAAAAATCTGTATTGAGTCAAGAGTGTGCATCTAGGTAAAGAAATTATAAAAACATTTACGAAAGCATACAGAATGAAAATGGCATGTTTTGCATCCTAAATTGAAAAAAAATGTTATGAAGCAAAGTCATTAATTTGTTTTTATTTATATTTAATGTAGTAAAAATTCATTAGATAAATAGTAAAATGTCATCACTTGCCTGCCTATTATTTTTTTTATGTTGCACAATAGTTCGTGCTTTCTATATAATTGTATTCATCTTTTGTTTGTTTTTTATTATATTTTATAATAAATTACGTTTAGTTTTTAAAAAATTAATCCTTTTAGTCTTAACATTACATTTGTAATTTGTTGTTTTTTTTTTTTAATTTAAATTAAGTAAATTTTAAGTTAAAAAAATTTAAATCATGAAATAACTAACTGAATGAACCAAAAACATATTAACTTTGGAATATCATTAAATTTAATTAACTGTTATATATCCAATATTATAAATTATTTTTAAATTGAACATGATATAATTATATGAATTTAAAGCATGTAATTGCAGTGAAATGTATTTTAAGCATACATATTTACATATGTATATCACGACGAAACTCAAACAGTGTTAAATAATTAATAAAGTATGTATATAATAAAGGGCTGCTTTAACAATATAATATGGGCAAATTGCTTTATCTTTTAAAATTATCAAATATTATTTTTAATTAACTAAAAATCCAATTAATTGCATTTTTAGTTGAATCCAAATTAACTTAAATATTTACACATGCCTACATAGAATTTTTAATATATAATTTATATTCAAAATCAAATTATAATTTTTATTTTTTAATAATTGAACTCGATTAATTAATGGTAATACAATATTAAATACGCTAACTGCGAATGTATTGCAAACCGTTTCAAGTTAAAAAAATATATTTTTTAAAAAAGTTTTTATATTAACATTTTTAATATTAAAATCTAAACGATATTATCATATTTAAATCTCAATAAAGCTGATATTTTACAAAAACGATATTGAATATGAATTAATGTATGTCGTTAAAATGAATCTTAATTTGATACAATTATGTACGAATGTAATAATATTATGTATATATTTTAAATTATATATTTTTAATAATTCTTAATTTTACAATAATTATTTACAAAATCAAAATAGTGCAAATGTTAAAAAATTCTAATAAACTAATGAATGCTCAAATTATTAATAGTGATATTATATTTTTAAAATTATATTGTTTCCATATTATATTTTTTTGAATTAAATTTTAAAGTGTTTTTTTTGTGTTATAAATTAATATTTTGTGATTATATTTGTAATACTTTTTTAGTAAATTTTTTTTATAATTATCTATCTATCTATATTTTAGGCAAGATTTGATAAGTTTCGATGACGACATCTAAAAATTATTATAAACATTTGTTATTTTTTTTTTTATAAACACCAATTACAAAAAGTGAGATTATTACTACTTCCGTGATTTAAATTATTATAAAATAATTTAATGGCTATTTATTGTTCGAAATCTTTAAAAATATATAATGTTTATTAATTTAATCGAGGTAAAAATAAATTTAAAAAAAGTATTTATTCTTCTAATATATTTCATAGAGGAATAAATGAAAAAATGGAAAATGAAAGATAGTCTATAAAATAATTAATAATCTCAGAATTTGTAATTGTGATTTAATAATTAATAAGTAGCATTTGTTTTTTTTTTGTAGCTTTGAAAACATATTTTTTATATAAATATTTAACAAGTTGTTTTATTTTAAATATTACCATTTTTTGCTGAATCGAAAAAAATATCGAATACAACAGTTTGAACAAAATTCAAATTCGAATAAATTTAGTAGTAAAATTTTAGTTAAATGAAATGTTATTCAAATTTTTTAATTTATAGTAAATTTTCAATTTAGAAAAATGTTTATTTATAACTAAAACTATGGTTTATAAATTTATTTCTTTTGATATAATAAAATTTATATTTACAATTTAATTTGAAATTTTTTGTTTTATTCTTTATATTTTTGTTTTTATTTTTATATCGAATTGCATTTTAGACATATGGATACATAAATATAATTATTTATTTGTAGTACATATATTATACAATTATTTTCATTAGAATTTCTTTGTTTTTTGTAAATCATTCTTGGCTTCAATTTAAAAAACATTTTATTATATTTTTTTTTGGATAGTGTTAAAATTTTAAAATCTACTAAAAAACATTTGTAAACAAAAAAATTACCCAATAAATTATAGGGGTAACAGCTTAAGAAGAGTTAAAAATGGATCAACTAAGTGGCGTACAAAAGAAATTAATTTAGAAGGTAAGCCACCCCCAGTTCCTATATCAAATCGGAATTCAGCTCATTTATCAACATCGGATATGAGTCCAGCATTAATAGCACAAGCAAATTGGACATTTGTTGAAAAATTATTAAAGGTAAAAAAATTAAAGATCAATTAATAATTTATTTTATTAAAAATGATAACAATTTATAAAAGGATATCAAAACAAAAACGAAACGTATGCTACTTGAAAAAATGGGAAATGAAGCATTTTTATTGGGTTTGTCAGGAGAAAATGTAAATGGTATAGAAGAAAATACATTAATAGCATCCCTATGTGACTTATTGGAAAAAATTTGGTCACATGGTTTACAAAATAAACAAGGAAAATCAGCTCTCTGGTCACATTTACAAGCTTATATGGAATTGCATGAACCAAGAAATCCAGATAAAATTGATTCAAATTTTTTGGCACCAGGTAAAGACCTAATAATTTTTTAAAATGACTAATTTTTTTGGGAAATAATTTAAATTCAAATTATTTTCAAACTAAATGTGTCTTTAATAGGAACATCACAAAACAAAAAATCCTTTCCTTTACATAATTTAATATTAAATGTTTGTTAACTCATTTCATTTTTTAATGTTAATTAATTTAAAACAAAAATATAGCTGTGGCCTGGAGTGTAATGCGGAAAAGAATGGATTGTACGTTTTTTTAATTTCATGAAAAAAATTACATATAACCATATAACTCATAAATTTAATTTAATTCGAATTTAGTTCTAATATTTTGTTTACACTTTTGCTTATTTTTTTTATCTGTTTTGCAATTAGAACTATAAGTATTTTTCATATTTTTCTTTAGTTAGTAAATTTCTTTATTTTGTGTTTTTTTTTTTTTTTTTTTTTTTGTTAGATATAGATAGATAAGTACATCTATACACATATTTATGGTCATCTAAATAGAAAAAAAGTGTTTTTAATATTCATATACGTGCCTAGTTTGTAATTGCATAATTATTTTGCTTCATTGTTTACAGAAGTAAAAAATGTAATTCTTACCATGAAAAAAGCTTACCTTTATTCTTTATTTACTTAAAATTGTACAACAGAGCAGTGGGAAGAACAGATTTTAATAATTATTTGAAACAAAATCAAAACCAAAGTAATTATTGTTATGTATGATTATTGTAGATTTTGATTTCATTAAAAAAACATTAAACAACATAAAATTCGAAATTCTGAATTTTTTTTTAAAAAGAAACGTAATAGAAAGAAATGGAATTAAAAGAAATGTTAATTGATTTTATGCACAGAAAATCAGCCCTTTTTTATTTGTTTTATTGTTTATAAATTGTTATAATTTTTCTAGAAATTACATCCTTTAATAATCATATATTATGTATAACAGTAATTACATTTATTTTTTTATTATATAAGTAAGAGTGGTTTTATCTTGTTGATAACAACATGAAAAAAAAGCGATCTTACTGGCTGTGTGAAAAATTGTATGTATTTTAGTAGATTTATAGAATCTATTTTCTATTATTTATTACTATCGATAATATATAATATTGAAAACACGAAAATAAATGTCCTATTTGCATGGCCGTAACTAAATGTATCAACGTACATGTATGTATGTATGCAAATTTATTTTTAATTTTTTATATATTAATGAAAAAAAATAATAATAAAGTTCGAACATAATTAAAATTTCTGTAATTTATTTAAAAACCAAACAAACAGATCGTATTACTTTTAAAATTGAACCAGAATCTCCAGCAAGTCCAACACGAGGTCGTTTACGTGATCGGGTTGGAAGTATTAATTCTTTAGAACAACTGCGTCCGCTACCTGATTCAATTGAATTTGATTTTAGGTAAAAAAAAAAAAGTTACATTTTAAGATATGAATTTGTTTTAAATAATTGTATTTGAATTTACAGAAATGTTCTTGCAATGACTGATATTAGAACTCCAATTGGATATACAAGAGCCTGGATACGTTTATCTTTAGAAAAAAAACTTTTATCAAGACATTTTAGAACTTTATTGTCCGATCAAGCTTTGTTAAGGTTATTATATAAGAGATCAGCATTTTTGCGATGTGAAGAAGAAAAGGAACAGTTTTTGTATCATATATTAACACTAAACACTGTGGATTACTATTGTTTTACAAATATTTATCCTACAACAAGTTTGTGCCATTAACTTTATAAATTTTATGTGTATTTTATTTTTTATTGTTGTTTTAGAATTACCTTATCGTATCATTATATTTCCATCAAAAAAACATGGTAGTACGCAAACTTCAAGTAATGTTTGGATAGCTATTTCAGGAGCTCTATCTGAAACAAAACAAATACCTGTGCCAAAAGGAACTCTTGAATTTGTATTTCATGTAAATTCTAAAAATTTTTTCTGACTCTAATTTTTTAATTCAACAGAATAATAATTTAATTTCAGCATAAAAATTTAGGCTTATTAACAACTATGAGAATTGGACATGATAACTATGGTCCAATGAACAAATGGATGGTAGAACATGTTGTAGTTAGAAATGAAGTTACTGGTCATACTTACAAGTAATTTTAAATATTTCTTTTTTTTTAAATAAAATATTTTTATAAATTTCTAAATTCAGATTTCCATGTGGACGATGGTTAGGGAAGGGAATCGATGATGGTTCTTCTGAACGTTTATTAGTTGGTCAACGTGTTCCCAAAACAGTAGATAATGAAGAATTAGTTCAAGTATGCCAAACACCACCAAGAGCTAGAAGTCCAAGTATTCAAAGAACTGAATTAAGACCATCAGAAATACAAAATATGCTTGGAGATTGTGTTAATGTAATTGTTAAATGGCATTATAAGCCTAGTAAAGATCGAGATGTTGGTTCTTTAACAAATTTGTTATGTGGGGAAGATGGTTTAGTAAAATGTTTGGAACATGTTTTCCTTTGTAGTTTTCGTTCAACTAGATTTTTTGGAAAAAATTTATATTTATGGGATTATTTTAGTAAGTTAAATATATAAATTCAATTTAGTTGTATTTCTTATTTAAATATATACTTACATACATACTTATAGCTAAAGTAAAAGAACAATTTGAAATTAATTTGAATTTTGAAAGTTTTGACGCACAAAATCCACGTAGTGGAAATGAATCTCCATCAATATTTACCTCATTCACAAATGTTTCAAATGATTCACCATTTCTACCAAATATGACATCAGCACAACGTCATGAGTGGATATCAGTTTGGCGATGTTTTGTTTATTTAATAGATGAAATTAATTCTGTGAGCAGTACCTTAGGAAAAGATGGAAAGTTTCAATTATTCATGTGTCTCTGTTTAAGGTAATAATAAAAGAAATAACTTTAGTTCACGTAAAACTTTAATTATTCCATTTGTTTTTTTTTTTTATTTAATAAATTTTCAACAATTAGAGAGCACATTTTACATAGAATGTTATCACCAATGGCTGCCACAAAAGTTACTCAAGAACTATATGAAGAACAAAGTTTTTTAAGGCGTCGTGGATTATTAACATTTTTAATACAAATATTAGAGCCTTTAGATGAATTTCATATAGTCTTAGAAAATTCAATAACTCAAGGAATACCGTCACAATGTTAAAAAAAATATTGTAATAATATTTTATTTGAATAGAGATAATTAATGTGAAACAATTTGTCTGAATTCTAACGTGTACAAAATCATAATTTGTTTTTGTAAGAATATCCCATTGGCCATTAGACTTTTTTTTAAAATATTATTGTTTTTTTAACATTTACATTAAGTTGACAAAAGTTGATATATGTATACTAAAGCTATTGTTAATTGGCAAAATTTTTAATTTTGTATTTCTTTTATATTTTGTTAAAGTACAATTTTCTTGTGATTGTATGTAAAAAGTATATTATTGAAAACCAATGCCAAAAATATATTTTAATTTAAAATAGTGCTTATATTATATTAAGTATGAAATTTTTATTGATATTAACGTTCTTATCACTCCAAAACATAAATTAAATTACATAGATACCAAAATTTCAATGGACTTGGGGTTTTATTTTTAATTGTTGCAGAATTACCTTAAATTGTATTTTTATTTAATTTTTTCCTTTGAGGCATTATTTTATAATATTTTAATAAAGCACAAATAATGTTTATGTTTGGGATCTTATTATGTACAAATATGTCTTATTATGCTTTATTTATATCATTTTTGTTTTTGGGATTTTATTTCATTTTTGTTTTGGGGTAATAAGACTTGAAGCGTTAAGTCGCGATTAATTAAGCCGATATTAGGGAGTGGCAATTTTTAGAAGTTATTCGATATATTTACATAGGTATATAATATACATATTACATGTAAATAAATATTAATTACTTTTAATTCTTATTTAATTTTTTTATTTTTAATAATTTTTAACTGAATAATTACTTTTTTGTAAAATATTTTAAGTTAATGTTTTTTTTTAATTAACGACAAGTACATTTGTTTACATTGTTTATAAAATTACCATTTAAGCTTATTATTGTAATTTAAATTTAGAATTACTTGTAATACTACCTATGGGGACTTAAGATCAATTCAAAATATAAAATATAATAGTAATTGATATAAAAGAAATGAAATTTTTCAAATTAAAAATGAATTTCATATAAAAACACAATAGAATAATTGAAAAATAAGTTTAAAAGCCAAAAACAAAACGTTTATTTTTTAAAATAAAAACAAAAAAATAATTAAAATAATTAAACTCATTAATGATAAGAAAAATATATACAATATATATATATATATATATATATATATATATATATATATATATATATATATATATATATATATATATACATAAAATGAGAATATCAAAATGGATATTTACATATTTAAAGCAATGTTAAATATAAATAAAAGAAGAAATACTAATATATTTTATATACATATAAGAATAATTTTAAATTTAAAAATACTCTGTAATCTATAAGTTGATGGTAAAAAAAAAAAATAATATATAAATATTATATTGCTTGAAATGATATTACTTTATATTTAAGTGTTCTTGGAGTGGTTTAAGTAAAGAAACCAAATCTCAAATGTTCTAATTCAATAGAAATTTAAAAAAAAAATATTTTAATATAAAAGGAATAGTCTATTTTTAGAATAAAATTGAAAATTTGTGATGAGAAATTATGTTTTTTATATTCAATACTTTTATCAATTCTTATTTTGATTTTAAGAGTGTGCATATTAAATTTTTTGTTTTTCAATTTTGCCTTAATAAGTTCCTGAATTTATGTACATATATAAAAACTCAAAGCAGCTACAATTATTTTATGTTTTTTGACTAATATTTAATTATTGTTATTTTTATTTAAGTCTTTGGTTAAATTTTTTCCATAAAAAACTTTTTTTGTTTTTTTCGTTTCATTTTTAATAAATTTAAAATGCATAATAAGAAAAATATAATTAGTTAATTCTTAATATTAATCAATGTGAAATCAGAAATTTTACAGAACAAAAACTTATCATAGTAAAAAAGCACAATACATATATGCATACGTATATATTTCTTATAGTTTGTAAATATTACATCAAACAAATTTTGTGATTTATAATTTATAAAAAAAAATAGTTAAATTCTCATACATTTTGTATATCAAAAGTTTTTGATATAATTTAATGTTTCTTAAAAAAGCTATAGACTATTCAAAGTTTTTTTTTTTTTAATTATATTTATGCACATTTAAATGTTAATAAGATTTCAACTGATAACAAAAAATTAATTCCGAATGCAATATTTATAATAAACAACTTAGTTTAATTAAAGTGTATAATTTTTTTTTTGCTAATTTAATTTAAAATATGTACTTTTTTTTGTTTTTTTTTTTCAATTGAGTCTATAATACAGTAATTCATATTTTAAATATTGAATGTATTCAAAATAATAAGTTAATTTTAAATTTACTTATCGTTAATGTTGAAAAGTCGTAAACTCTATAATTGATAAAAATATCGTCAATATAAATTATAAAAGAATAAAATTAAACTTTAAATTGTGAAATAAACAGCTATGTAACTGTAGAATTAAAACAAAAAAAAAAAAAAAAATAGTTGAAGTTTTTATTTTTCTAAAATTCAATTTCAAAATTGCAACTTTGCATTACAAATTTTCAAAATAATTTATTTCGATTGTTTTAAAACTAATATCTAAAATGCTAATATTGAATTAATGAATTAAATGCTGTTTTGTTGGATCCACAAAAATTTTTTTGTAAAAAATTTTTTCTATGACTATTTTTGCCTTTCGATACAATACGTCTTTTAAAAACAAATTTTTCGAAAAACAAAAAATAAATAAATTTAGCTTTTACAAAACAAAAAAATTTTAAAACAATATAAAATTTTTATTAATTTAAAAAAAAAAAAAACAATCAATAAATTTTAAAAATGTCGATCTTATGGTTGATTATTTGTAAATAAAATTTGTTGAAAATAGTCGAAATTCCCTTTTAACATATTTAGTACGCCATATTAAAAAATTATACAAATTTTGCTTTTAACGCTAAAAAAAAACAAGTTTTTATAAAAAATAAGATTTGTTATGTACTGATTTATGGTTTTCAAATTCAAAACAGTTTCAAACCATAACCACACTTAACGGTAAATAAAAATGAATAATAAGTTGGTAGCAAGGCAGGCAACTACAAAAATATATATTTTTGTTATTTCTTGTTGCAGTTACGCCCTTCAGCAAAGGTTTAATTTTGTTCGTTAGTTTGAATTTGAATACGGCATGAAGTATTCAAAATTTGTAAGTTTCGAAAAATTTCCGTTTGAAGTCACTGCTGGTAAAATTTGAAAATATTGAAATTTTTAGTTAAAGTAGATCTAACGCAAAAAAACAGCACATTCTGGGCACATAAAAATAGCAGCTGATTAAATTCAAATGTAAAATAAAAAAAAAATAAAAATAATAAGTATTAATGTTAATTAAAAATGAGATTTTAATTGTTAAATTCAGGTTAGTATTGTCAATCATATATATATTTTCTCTATAAAAAAAAAGTGATGAAGTGCTTTCAAATAAACGAAATTTTGTAAAGACATTCCTTATCTAAAAAACACAACTATATTTGTTCACAATATTTGTGTAGATTTTTAAGTTAATATGTTAAAATACTTAACAATTAATTATAACTAATATTTTTTAATTTTAATACTATTTATTTAATATTGAATACTATTATATATCAAACAGTTTTGCCTCACCTCTGCAACGGTTTAGTGGACAAAATTAATAAGTCCTGATGGAGATATATCGGATAAAACTTTTACTGTGTGATCCCCTTTATACGAATACATGTAAATTATGGAATTTAAACAGCTGAAGGTGACTGTTTTTATTTTAGTGCAATCTAAAATAGTCACTTTGGAAATTTTTCGAAGCTTTGTGGTAAATTTCTGATTTTCTTCTTTAGTTGTCAAATATATGACTTCAAAACTTTAGAAAGCAGTTTAATACAATAATTTTTTGCCTTCAGTTAAGTTCACCGAATATCCGCCAGGTGTCATATTGCAATTCTTCAATTTGATTTTACTTAAATGTAAAACTTTGACCTTGAAAATTGACATTTAAATTTTATCTATGCAGATTGCAGTTGTGTTTGTGTATGGGATGGATGTGTCAACTAAAGTCAACTTGAAGTGTTCTCCTTTTTTGTCTAATAAGCTATTCCTTTTATTTAAATTTTACCAATAATAGATAATAAAGATTAAAAGTTTCAGTAAAATAAGTTCATATTTAGGTCTGCAATTATTACATTAAGATTGTGATATGATGATTTCAATTATTCGCTTATTGTAAATATTTGAAACAAAGTAGAATTTAAATTATATGTATTAGTCTTCAAATATTGTAGAAACAGAACCTATCATAAAACTCACAACAAAATGATTAAAAAACAAGCAATTAATCTTTTAGAAAATCCAGAAAAAGTCAAGAATTGGTTATCTTCATTTGGTATTAAAAACATTTAAAGTACAAAAATGTTTTCATATTAATTTATTTTGTTTTATTTTAGACAATGTTTTATGCGACTGTGATGGTTTGTACATATCATTATATTAAACAAAATTATATGTATTTGAAATTAAAAAAAATAACATTTAAATCTTAAAAAATAAACATAAGATAATTTATTCAAAATATTCTTAGGTGTTTTATGGTTATATGACAACCAAATTGAAGGTAGTGTACAGGTCGTTAACCGACTGAAAGAAATTGGAAAAGGTGTTTACTTTGCCACAAATAATTCAACAAAAACCCGACCGGAATTTCTTGAAAAGGCTACTCGAATGGGATTCAATATGAAGGAAGTATGATTACTATAGTTCGGTTCTTAAATTTAAATAATGTTCAAAGGTATTTGTTAGGAAGAAATATTATCGACTGCTTATACTGCAGCTCAATACTTAAAAAATCGTAGTTTTAATAAAAAAGCATATGTAATAGGATCAACAGGAATAACCAAAGAATTAGATGCTGTTGGAATAAAACATATTGGAGTTGGACCAGATATTTTAGAGTCAAATCTAGCTAATTTTATTAGTAATCAATGTTCAAAACAGGATAGTGAAGTGGGTGCAGTTATCGTTGGTTTTGATGAACATTTTAGTTTTCCTAAAATGGTTCAAGCAGCATCATACTTGGATAAACCAGATTCAATATTTATCGCAACAAATACAGATGAAAGATTTCCTATGCCAAATTTTGTAATTCCTGGCACTGGAAGTATAGTCAAAGCTATTGAAACATGTGCCGAACGTAAAGCAATCATAATGGGGAAGCCTAATCCTAATATGTGTGAACCGTTATTAGTAGACAAAAAAATTGTACCAAAACGAACATTAATGGTTGGAGATAGGTAACTAGTTAACTTTCTAAACTTTATAATAAAAATGACAAAATTTATATTTTTTTTGTAGGTGCAATACTGACATCCTGTTTGGTTACAATTGTGGATTTCAAACTCTGTTGGTCGGTACTGGAATACATAACTTAAATGATGTTTCAGGTTATATGAAATCAAATGATACGGAATTGCATAAATTGATACCTGATGTGTACTTACCCAAGTTTGGTGACTTATTGCAATTTTTAATATAATTTGTTTTATGTTGATTCTAGGATAATTTCTTAAATATGAAAATATGACAATTATTTGTTAAGTTTTTATTATTGTATTATTCATTGTTGTAATAGGTGTTTTATTTAAAAAAAAAATGCCAAAAAAGAGGCTATTATTTCCTGTCCTAGATAACATTAAATTTTTATCTATAAACAAGGTATTAAATTTGGTCTTTAATAAAATTGGTTTAATGTTTAAATAATTTTGGTAGCAATAAAACAATAAATTGAAAAATGTTATTTAATTGAAAAATAAGTAAAATTATGAAAAATAATTTTCGTGTGTGTGTGTGTGTGTGTACACAATTAGCTCTACAAGATTTGATCCAAGATCTACAAAAATATCTACAATTACTGTAAGTTTTGATTTGATTATAAAAATATTTGTAATGAGTTTTTAGATTCAATTTAAATGGTAAGCTCCTTAAAAGGCGGGAAAGAAAGAGAGAGTGGTTTTGAGTTTGTCATTTTTTTTAAGCTTTTTGTACAAATTTCTTTCGGTGTGAAATTATGATAAACACACAAGATCAACCAGAAAACTACAAAATAAAAAGTTAAAAACCACTGGATGGTTCTTTAAGACGTTAAACTATTCTTCCATTATACCAATTCCTCCTAAATAATTTAAACCAAATGAGAAACTTCACTACAATAATATATTGAATATATGGACGTAATTTCTAACGTTTGGAAAAGTGATAATTACAACAAAATTTTTAAGTTAAAATAACTAAAATTTCAAAAGGAATGCAATCATAAATATAGTTCTTATTAACAAATCAAATTAATTAATTTACAATTGCAAATAATAACAATTTATTATAATTTATTTTTGGTAATACATACGTGTTTCTCTGAAGCTATAATTAGAAATTAATTAGAATTATTTAGTATCTCAATTTTGACAAATACAAAAAACAGACGAAATCGATCAACATTAAATTAAGCTTAGTGAAATATACAAATGTACCTAGTTTCTAATTTTTATTATTTAAAAATGTTTCACCTAGAGCTTACAGCATTTTCAACATAACTTTTTGATTTTATATGTACATACTTGCTTCACTTATTTCTTTTCTTTCATAACATGTTAATAGGATAATTCTATTAATATAACTCTACTTATTCCCATTATTTTCTTTTTTACTTTTTTTTGCCATTAAATAAGGAAACCACTCAACTAACAAATGTATTTTAAATACGAAAAATAGAATAAAAATATTTAACTATGAATTCAAATTACAGACAATTTGTATGGTGGTCAGACTATTAAAAAAAATGTTAACTTTATAAAAATTTTGATGAAATTCAGATGTTTTCAAATTAAGTTAAGTTCTTTTTAAATAAAGTCTAATCACAACAATCATTTATGCATAAAACGATTATAGGATTTGAGTTAAAAAAAGTTCTAATCTATCAATCAAAAATCAAAATATGAGTGTTGCAGTTATTCAGTTTTCACAAAATCCAATTTTTTTTGAGTCTTATAAGAAGGTAATTATGCATAATTTTTGACTAGTAAAATAATTTTATAAAATTAAAGTAATGATTTTTTTTAAAAATTTGTAAAGATAGTCTCAATATGTACATTATGTTGAAATATTATATAAGATTTATCTAATATGATAAAAATCGTAAGTATTGAAATACACTTTATAAAATTAATAAAAACGTTTTTTATTTGTTTTCAAAGAAAATTATTTATAAGAAACTCAATGATAATTATTTTATTTGTTTTTTCATTATATGTATTTTTAAATTACAAGTTTAAATACACCTTGCACAAATCGATTCCTATTGTTACATGGTTTAGTGCGGGTTTAGTTTTTATGATTCATTTTTGAATGTTTATACATATATATATATATATATATATATGAATTTTAAGCAAATAATTTTAATTTTTTCACGTTTAAGTTAATATCTATACTATTAGATGTATTTCATTCATATTACTTTTATATAGTAAGAAAAGACTTTTATTTATAAAAATTTTCAACTAAAAAATATGATTTAGAAACGGTAATATCAGCTTTTGAATTATGTAAAGTTTAATAAATTTTAAAATATTTAAAAAAAAAATCATAAGAACAAAATTTTAATTTTCTTAACAACAACTATAATATTAACTAAAATTCAAATTTTGTGTTGCAGTAAAACAAAAATTTTATCATTAACAATATTAGATTAAAATGAAATTAATTCTTAATATTTGCTGTTTAATTAAAACGTTTTTGTCGTTCTAAACTATCAACTTCAGCCCATGAGTTACGAATATTGTAAAATAACTGAAAAATATTAAAATATTTTAAAAAATATTCAATAAAAAACATCTTACCTACTTTATCTAACCAGTGATTGTCTGCCAGCAGATCATTCAATATGCCAGTTGACGGTTTAGTTGGATCCATTGTTTGTATTTCGGTAACTTTTTCTGAACACATAATAAATAATTTATACTTGGCATGAGCAATTTTATGCAATAATATCGCTCTGGCAGCACATATTCGACAAAAATATAAATCCTAAATGAAGAATACAATAAATTTCATTTCATTTAAATGCAATATAATAAATATTTACTTTTTCACTACAAATTCTTGAATCTACTTGTACAGCTTCTAATGTACCAAAATCATACGGTTGGCCAAACAGCACAAAACGATCTGAAATGCCAAATTGATGACAACCAGCACAATTTCGAACATTTTTAATTTGTTCGTCTACTTCTGTAAATGTATTTGCATTAGGCCATGTTTCTATAGAAGCTACAATACTTCGATTCCATGGTGTTATCGAAATCAATTTTTTTTTTGAATTTTCTAATATTGCATCAATTAATTTTATACTTGAAAGAAAATATTCATCTGAAAAATTATAATACAAATTATATAATTTTAATTATAAAATTAATTTAAAAATATAATAACATTGATAAATCATAATTTTGAATACCGTTAATATAATTTTAATAAGTGTTAAAAAAATTTAAATAGCTATAATGTATATAATGTATATAATACACAATAGCTAATGCTAGTATTTTTATACCGAAATGCATCTATTGAATAATCAAACAGAAAATATAATAAAAAATAAAGTGTTATTTAGATAATAGAATATTTAGAATAAATTTATTTAAAAAAACATTTTCAAAATTTATGTCAAATATTCCAAAACTTTTTATTTTTAATTTTCTATAAAAAAATATAATTTAAATTGGTGGTCTGCAGCATACTATATCTCTTTACAACACTTATAATAATAATAAAAATAATAATATATGTTATAGTACCGTTTTCTTTTAAAATTACTCCAAAAAAGCTAGGATCTAAAGCTTGTGATATCATTGTTTGTACATATACTTCAAAATTATCTTTATGACACATATAGTCTTTCATAATTTTTTCAATATATTGTTCAGAATCATCAATAACCATTTCGGATCTCATAAATTCTACAATTTTTTGTGTACCATTTTGCATACGAATTTTTACTGGAACTTTAACATATAATTTTTTTGATTCATTGTTCAATCCATTGTACTATAAAATATAATTTATTTAGATTTATTATAAAGTATAATTATAAAATTTCATAACGTATTTAATTAAAATATCTAACCTTGCACATATTTTTGTACAACATTTTACCATTTTGGAAGAATGGGTCAAATTTTTGTAAAACAGATTTTGAATCAACTTGCCAAATTGGTGGCCAATCTTGAAAAAGATTTGATCGTAAAACAACAAAATCACCGGTCTAAATTCGAATAAAAAAAAAAAAACTAGTGAGAATATTTAAATATTTAAAAAATTAATTACATTAAAATCACTGGAATGATTAGAAGAAATCGCACTAATAGAAGGAATCTGATGTAGATGTAGCTGTTGATGCTGTAACTGATTAGAATGTAATTGCATTTGATGTTGTTGTTGATGGTGTTGAGAATCATGTAAAATTTGTTGATGTTGTTGCTGTTGTTGTTGGGTTTCCATTAAATGTAAATGTGGTTGTTGTTCTTGGGATTGCATCAGCATTTGTTGCTGTTCTTGATTTTCTTCAGTCAAATTTGTCATATTTATATTACTATTTTGTGGAATTATTTGCTGTGGTAATACCCTCTGACGTGGTGATTTCGAAAAAACTTTTGCACGTCTTGATGTTTTACGTTTATTACCCATTCTTTGACTTCCGTCACTCTGTAAGAAATAATAGTAATAAAATTTTTTAATATAATATTGAAGTTAAATATATTTACATCAACATCATCTGGTGTCCACACTGGATCTGTATCAGAATCACCGAATTCAGGAAGTTCCACTTCGTCAGACGGTCCTTGAATAATTTGTTGTATTTTACCTGAGCCTCTTGTTTTTGCTTGACGTAAAGAAGCTTCTCTCATTGGCGGTAAATTCAATGGATCCATAATGACTATATGTAAAGTATATACAAATAAAACATGATTTAAAAATAAAATTATATTATAAATATAAGATTATCTCTAGCTGTGAGATGACCGCTGCATATTAAAAAATTTAAATTATAAAATCATAAAGCTCTTCTGGTTATTATTGCACAATTTTTTATGAAAACAATAAAATTTCACATAAAAAAGGGTTTGGTTTTCTTATTATTAAAATAGAGAAATTATATAAACTAATCATTTTATAATGTGACTGGAAAACTTAACAATTTGATATTTACTCATAACGGAGTTAAGCCACATGAAAATTTTAGATATCTCATTTTTACGAGATCTATTTATGTTACTTGTAAATGTTACCATCGTGGAGGAGGATTCATTTCTTGTATGTAGCAAAGTTTTCTTTTGTAGTATCCAAATTCTGAATCAAAAGACTCTAAATTAAAGAAAATATTTAACCCAATCAGTAGCAATTTGTAAATCTTGCTTACTTTAAAATATTTTTTTAAATTCTTTAATATTACGTTTTTTTTTTTTTTTGAAAAAATTGTTTGTTTTTTAAATAAAAATTAATCTCATAAGTAAAAATAACAAAATAAGGAAAACAAAAATTGATTAATAATAATTTAAACCAAAATCTCCATACACAACATTTTTACAAATATGTACAAAACATAAAAATAAAGTGTAAAGCTTAAATTGTTTTAAATTATAAAATTATAAATAAAAATATCTAAAATATTTAATAAGTACATGAATAAAAATATTTTTTTTAAATTCACAATTACTTAAATATCAATTTTTTCTTAAAACAGAATTTACAATTCATTTTAGTTTTGAATTAAATTTCAATAGTATTGTTTTTTTTTTTGTATTTTGTAATATTATTAATTGTGTATAGAGAATTATATTATTTTTTTGTAATTTCATTTAAATTGACTTTTCTATCTAGATAAAATCTACAAATTGCTACTGGGAAATAGTTTTTTTTTTTTTTAAATTAATTAATAATAATAAAAAAAGGTTATTTTTTTCTAAATATTTTCAATTTATTTTGAATTTTTATTTTGGAAAATAAAAATTTATTTTCAAATTTGTTTTTTTTTTTTATTTTTTATGTATTGTTATTATATAATTTTTTAGTCCTAGTTTTTGTGTGTAATTAATAACTAATAATAAAAATATAATGTAAATTTACACTTAAATTTATTATAATTTTTATACATAACATTATATTAATATTTTTATATGTAGTTATATATAGTTTTAAATTTTACTTTTATATTGTTTTTTTTTTTTTAATTTTAAAATAAACTTAAAAAAAAATTAAATTATAAATTTAATAACAATTTATTTATTATTTTTTTTTATAATTTTAATTTTAATCTTCAATTTTTTAATCATTAAAATACAATTCTAAATTTATATCGACTTGGGTTGATTTTTTTTTTTACAACACATGTATTTTTTATTTATTAATTTTCAGTATCGCACCACTTTATTTCTATATTATATTTATAAAACCGAGAGCTTATTTTTTATTATTTAAGTTATTTTGATTATCAATTACAAAATAATAAACAATTACATAAAATATTAATTACCTGTTTAAAACCTAAATTAATGTCAAAAATATTATTTTAATTGTATAAATGAATAATTGTTATTTTTTTTTTTACAAATAAATAACAAATTCGAAGGAATTTTTATTGATTTTTTTAAAAATAAAATTAAAAAGTTGATGCAAAATTTTTGATTGCGATATCAACCTCGAAAACTAGATTTTTAAATATTTGTGCTACTGGAGTTCATTTAAATTCCTACTTATTTTATTTATAAGATTTCTTTTTCATTTCGAAGGCTTTTATAGAGAAGCTCTCGATTTAAATAAAAGTAAATTATTTACACTATTTCCAACAATTAAAAATTGTAAATTTTGAAATTTTGACTAAACTTAAATATTCTAAAAAATTATATATTTATGAAATATATTTTATATAAGCTTTTTGCTTTTGATTGGTCTGGTAAAAATTAAAAATGATCATTCTTTGAAAAGAGTTGAAACCAAACTAAAAATTATTGTTAAACAATTAGAGTAAATTATATATAAATATTTGCTACCTGGGAGTTCTGATTGAACTTTTTAAAATAGTGCTCTAAGTAGTGCTCTTTATTTGAATTTCAATTTTAAATAGCTACCTGTTGTTTTTTTTATTTCGGTATTTTTATTTTCTATAAATTTTGAAATGGTCTCAAATATTAAAGAATTCAATTTATATGACTGAAAAAAAAACACTAAAACTACACAATTGATTTGAAGCAATAGCTTTAAAAAATTCAATTTGAATTCATGTCGTAATCATCTGAAGCTTTAATAAATTAAAATAAAATATACTTGTGTCGTAGCTATACATGTACTGTAAGTAAATTTTGTTTCAAAAGTATTTTTTTTTCATACCTATTAAGTCTTGAGATTCATTTTTTTTTGTTTACAGACCTACCTTTCTTATTTGAAAAATAAAAATAAATAATAATATTCAAAGAATAATCATTTTTTTAAATTGATTGTGAATATTGTCAAAAAGAATTAAAAAAACAAACTTCTGTAAATTATTTAAGTGAAAGTGTTATATGAAATAATTGTTCTTATGTTTTTTTTTACAATTTTCTTATTCTTACAAAATATGGGACTATTTTTAATTTGATTCAAATTTTTATTTTTTTTTTTCCTTTTATATGGTTATTATAATTCAATTTTTATTATTTTCAACTAAATATCAATAATTATTATATTATGGTATTGTAATTTTTATGGATTTTCACACATTAATATTTTTATTTTAAATATAAATTTTTAGCTATTTATTTTATAATTTAAAAAATCTATTGTCATAGTTTTAAATTAAAAGTAAAAATAAAAAAAATTATTTGAGCACAAACTTAAAATTACCACTTTATTTTTTTTAATTTAAAAAATATTATCTAATCAAAAATATATTTTTATTTCCAGATTCAAATTTTTAAAGTATTATTTTTTTTTTAATTTTTAAAACTGAATAAATATTTACACTTTTGTTATTTATTGCATTGAAGTTTTTGATAACTGAACATTTAGTTAATTATAAGGACATAATAATTAGAATAATATTAGTACAAAAACAAAAATTAAAATAAATATTATTTCATAAGTATATTCTTAAGATTTTTGATGTCTTATTTTATTTTATATTTGTTTATCTTGTATAGAGTTTTAATGTATATCTACATTCTATGTATTTTTTCATTCACTTTAGATGTGAACAGGGTAATATGTGCAACCTATTTTAATCTAATTTATATATTATATTTATAATTATATTTATAAGTATGTATATCTAAAATACTTTTACATTTTGTTTTCTTATAAACTAAAATCAGTTATTATCTGTTTTTATTAATATGTTTATTATACATAATTGTAATTATACTTTCATGTATCAGTAATTAAATAGTTATATTTACTTGATGTTTCAAAGATTTTCTTTAAAAAAAATTTTTTTTGTCCCAGTAGCAAAATGTCTAATACAAGTTATTCAAAACTTTAAAATTGACAAACAATTTCTTAATTCAACTCAAAAGTACATTATTTACCGAGATTAAATTTAATTTTTAAAGATGAAAATAAAAAAAAAATAAAAAATAATAAAACATATTTTGTGTAGACGGATGTTTTAGCTTGTAGTAATAATTAAAAATTTTCAGAACAGTCCCAAAATTATATCAAAAAAAATATACTTTTACGAAACATTTAAAATACATATTGAACTAGTAGAAAAATTTTAATTAACTTTAAATTTCAATAAAATAAAGTAGTGTCTGGGACTCTTCTAAAAAAACACATGTCATTTTTATCAATGAAAGAAAACATGTTCTCCTCTAAAATAAATTTTTAAATGTAGGAATGCTCCCTTGTTGATTTCAAAAATTTTCTTAGAAAAAAAAAGAAAAAAAAGAGAATATTAGCAATAACAATTTAAATACAACTAATAAAACTACAAATTTATTTTAATTTCACTGATAATAATTGTAGCAAAAATTACAAAAAAATAAAAAAAATAAAAAATTAAAACAAGTTTTCGACTTAAAAATAAAAATAAATAATAAATTGTGATTTAAAAAACAAACAATGTAATAATATAATTATAAGCCAAATGTACAAGAGAGCTTCATTATTGCAAAAACTAAGTTATATTTTAAAGTTTAATTGATTTACAAAAATTGAATGATTTCATTGAAAGTTGAAAAATTTCATAGGTTCAATAGAATAAGACTTCGAAATTCAAAACTTTTAAGAGCAAATAGTAATTAACTAAGCGATATGCAACTTTTAAAACTTTCAACATTTTTATTTTTTTTTTGTGAAAGGAATTTCTGAAACAAAAAACATTGAACCGATAAAAAAAACTTCAATTTATGCGCATGTATTTAATAAATACATCTTTTAAATTGAAAATTAACGTGAAAAATATTTGAAAATATATAAGTATATTCAAAATATTTTCTAATACATATCTATAAAAGATCACTTCCAATGCGATGAATAATTTTTGCTTAATTAAAAATATCTTCTGAAATTCTTAAGTTTTTTACTTTTATAACAATGTGTATTAACTTTTTGTTTTGTTTTCATATTACTTAATTCTCAAGTATATAATAAAATAATAAAATATATATTTAATTAAATATTAATTATATATATAAAAAAAAATATATTTTAAAAAAAAAAGCCGTTGCAGCTTAAATTTGTTGGTAAATATATACAAAATTACCCTCCCTTTTATCTATAAAATGAAATAAAAATAAAACTGAATTACACTTTAAGAACTACAGAGTTAAACAAAATTAAATATAATTATAACAACCCTTAGTTTCAAATTGTTTTAAAACAAATCTAAATTACGAATCTAATTAAGATGTGAAAAAACTTAAATTTCTTTTTGTTTCTTATTGGTAGCGTATATAAATGAGTGTATGGCGTTGCTTTTTTATTTATTTGCTTTTTTTTTTTTATTTTTTTTTTTATTTTTTTTTTTTTTTAGTTTTATATATAAAATATAAATTAATTGTCCTTCTGTAAATATTATGATTTTATAAAATAAAAAAAAAAAAATTAAAAAACCTAAAAATAACTCAAATATCACCAATTCCGATATTGTTGTGGAAATAGTTGGTGATAAAAGAACGCACCTTCTTCTGGTGTTTGAGGAAATTGTGAATGGTGTCCACTACTTCCTATATTTTGTGGCGGTCCTCCAACATTATTTCCGGTGGCACTATTAGTACTCCCACCAGCACTACTAACTGTACTAGTACTATTATGGCCAGTTGAAGTTGGTTGTTGTTGTTGAATCGTATGATGATTATATTGAAATTGATTATTACCAAATGTTGAATTACTAATATTGTTTTGTTGTGGTGGTATCGTCGTTGGTGTGGTAGAAGCAGCAGCTGCCGCAGCAGCCATTTGCATCTGCATTTGAGGCCTTTTTTTCGGTACTGTTAATGGGCTAGTAGGAACTTGTTGTGGCGGCTGTTGTGATTGTTGCTGCTGCTGTTGTTGTGATTGGTTATCTTCTTCTTCTGCTTTTCTTTTAACTGGACTATTACTATTATTTGTACCAACAATTGGAGTTACCTTGTTTTGTTGATTTCCAGCACCAACACCAGCCTGTACTGCCGGTGTTGTTGTTGTATTTGTAGAATTTGTAGTTGTATTCGCTACTTTATTAACTGAATTACGCTGATATGATGCCGGTTGGCGTCGGTGTCGAGTCGTAATTGGAGGAGGTGAATCTTCTCGTTCACCACCTAAAAATATTTTGAGTTAAATTTTGCAAATTTGAAATTATTATCATTTTACTAAAAAATTAATACCTTGTAGAAATTTTAAATAACTTTCCATAAAACCAGCTCCCGGTCCTGTTGGTTTTTTTATAGGATATAACGGATTTGCTGGTGGAGTAGGTGCAGCTGCCGGCTTTGTTTCTTCAGGCTTTTTAAGGGTAATGTTATTAACGACAGTTACTTTATTAACAACAGCGGCCGCGCTTGGAATTTGCGCCGTTGTAGCGTAGGGCTTCAGTGGTGCACCAGGAGTTAAATGTTCCAATTCTTCTTCAATATTAGGGACAATAACTTTTTCACGTTTTTCTTGTTCTACTATTTGTTCTGTTGTTGACTGAGTAGGTTGAGTTTGTGATTGTTGTGGAGTTGCTGGTTGCTGTGTAGTAGCTGTTGGAGTCTGAGCCTGAGTCTGATGTTGTTGCTGTTGTTGTTGGGTTTGTTGATGATACACGTTTGATTGATTTATTGCAGAATATGATAGTGGAATTTGTTGTTGGGGAAAGGCCGATGGATAGTAAGGAAATTGGGATGCTGGGTTAGGAATATTTAAATTCTGTTGCTGCTGCTGCTGTTGTTGTTGTTGTTGTTGTTGTTGCTGCTGCTGCTGCTGTGGCGTTTGTTGTTGACTTGATGATGCACTACCTTGTTGAATATTCCATCGATTATTTAAATCGTAATAGGTGTTACCATTCGCTTGCTGCTGCTGTTGTTGTGGTTGCGGCGGTTGCTGTGTTGGTTGTTGTAACTGATGTTGCCGTTGGGTTGCTGCATACTCGTCTTCATAACTTTCTTCACGTTTAGGATCTTTCTTTTTTCGTGGAGCTCTTTTTGCGGGTTGTTTTTTAGGTGGCGGTGACTCAATCTATAGGGAAAATTTACGTATAAATATATTTTTATTAATAAGAAAAATTATTCTAAACTTATTTTATGGAAATTGTACAATATTTATGACAGAATAGATACAAACCTTTTGCTGATGCTGCAATTGCGCTGTTAATGGATTTTGGGCTGTAACAACATATTTTTCTGTAACTTGTTGCTGTTGTGACTGTTGGGGTTGTTGCTGTTGTGGTTGCGGTTGTGGTTGTTGTTGCTGAGCAGTTGGTTGTTGCTGCTGAAGCTGTAGTTCTTGAGTTACTTTAGCGACAGCCGCTAAATTATGTAAGGCTCCAATTTGTTGCTGTTGACCCCAATTATTTTGCTGTTGCTGTTGGAGAGCTCTTTGTATCACAGATGAATATGCAACAGCAGAATTGTTCATATTATTCGCATTATTTGATTGATTTGCTGGAGTGTTGGGAGAGCCTAATGATTGCATTGATGAGCTTTCATAATACGGACTTTGTTGTTGTTGTTGCTGTTGTTGCTGCTGTTGTTGTGGTTGTGGAGGACTGGGTTGTTTTCGTTGGGGTACAACAATTGTATTCGTTTTCGAAGCTAGACTTGTTGGGTTACTACCTTGGGTAGTATAAACTAATTTCCCATCAACGATTGCGTAAAATCCAAGTGTAGAATTATCGTCAGATTGTTGTTCAGCATAAGCTTTTGTTTGAGCTTTAGTTTGAACTAATTGTAAAGCTTGCTGTTGTATTTGATGTTGTTGTGCTTGTTGAGTTTGTTGTTGTGATTGCGCTTGTGGCTGAGATTGCTGTTGTCCTCCACCTCTTGATTTATTATAAAGATTTTGTTTTTTAGCTGCTGACGTTCTAGCGTCAATTGCACATTGCTGTTGCTGAGTTTGTTGTTGCTGGGTTGGTGTAAATGCTGACTTATTAGTATTGAAATTACCAGTATCATTGTAATTTGCCGTTTGTCGATAATATTGATTTTCTGCCGAATTAGATGATTCATCTGGTGATTCAGAGCGATTATCTTGTGTTGAGTAACTTCCGTAATTATCTTGATAATTATTTGTTTTGTTATCATGTGGTAAGATACCGAACGTATTAACGGTTTGACCTTGCCAGGATAAAGTTGGTGTTGTAACTACACTAGTTGTAGGCGACGGAGTAGCTGCAGCGGGAGTTGTAGCAGAGGATCCACCAGAGTTTCCTGAATAGAATGAACCTGTTGACGACTGTTGGCTATAAGTTTGTTGAGGACGTTCAACGGGTTTTTCAACAGGAGTAATTTGAATTTGTCTATGCGTTGCATTTAACGAAGTTGAAGCGTAATGAGCCGGCTTAGGTATAGCAGCCGTTGCATGATGATAAAGGGTATTTAAAACACTTGGATCGTATGTTGGTAATTGTGTTGGTGTTACAAAACTAGCTCCAGTCGTGTTAAACCCCGATAATCCAGCTGAATGGGCGGCTTGTAATACAAATGAACTAGGATTTTGAGTAGCAGCTGATATTGTAGCTAAATGAGAATGTTGTAAATCATTAGCTGTAGTAACAGTTGGTACTGCAATTCGATTGTAGATATATGACCATGGTCCTTGTGGATCCATGGTGATATTAACTTCCTTTTCTTATATTTTAATTTTTTAACTTAAACTTAATTTTTTTTTTTTGATATTTTTAAATGATTTAACAAATATGCTATATATGTTGAGATTTGTTTTTTAAGGTATTTTCTTTTCTATTGAAACATCATTACACGAAAAACGTCTTTGTAATACGGAATTATCTGTAACAAAAACAAAATAAAAATAATACTGAAAATAATTATAATTACTTTTCTGCAAAAATGTATAACGCATAATAAATACTTAAAAATAAATAAAAATATAATAACTGCATGTGTATCTGCTACACATATTCCATACAACTTTTACTGCAAATATCCTCTTTTTATTATATTAACTTATTTTTTTGTTATTTTTTTTTTGTGCATTGTACGTTAAGGTTTTACTGTGGAAATAAATGTAAAGTAAATCTAACTACCTTATCATTGTATGTATATTCGAAAAGCTATATTCTTCTATAATATGAACTTATTATTAAAAATTAAGTGCATTTTCATAATGATCAAAATAATTAATATTATTTTTTTAAAATATAGTTAACACAGATGTAAATGTCGACCAAAAATGTTTTGAATAAAAACAAAGAAAAAATTATTAATGCTAATAAACAACTTTTTTACTTCTCATAGAACTCTTTTTGAGATCCAGAATTCTATCCTATTTTTTATGATCCTTAATCCTATTACTTTTAAAAAGTAAATTAGGAATTTAGAAGAATTTTGTTTGTAAACATTACTTAAATTGATTAATTTAAAGAACAAACAAAATTACTTTAAAAATAAAAAATACACTTTTTTTTAATTCATAATACTTTCAATACCTATAAACTGAAAGTTTCATTTTTTGTAGACTTGAATTATCTGGGAAAGTATTTGCGCAAACTTAACTCTTTGCAGCAACTATTTATTTTATATTTCTAACATAATATTAATATTGTAGAACTTTTTGTAATATATATTTAAAATTTCTTTCAAATTTTGAATTAAACTGTCCTAATATTTTATTTTGCAAAATTATTTGTTCTCCAAATGACACCCCGCTTCCACACTACGTAGTACACATTCATATAAGGTTGATTAAACGCGAGCCATCTTTGGCGCGACGCCCCGCATAATCTCCCCAAAAAAAAAAAAAAAAAAAAAAAACAATATAATTACATACACCGTCCATAACCCATCGTTATTCCACCTCATACAATTAATCAAAATCATATAAATTTACCTTTTTCTATCCTTTTATGCTTTGTTTTAATATAAATTAAATAAATTTCCATTAAAGTTATAGTTATATATTTCCACAGTATCCTGAATGCCTGCTTAGAACATATATCAGATCCTCATTATTTTAACACTTTATAGAATCAAATTTTTAATTTTTTTCTAAAAACGAACAGAAAACTATTCTTCTACAAAGTTTATTGCATCCTCATGTTTAAAAATTTTCATATTTTCATTATTAATTATTAAACTACAATTAGTCTCAATTTTGCACTGTTTTCTAAACAATAAATTAATACTATTTTTTTTTAATTTCAACAGCACTAATTATAAGTTTTATAATTTTATAAAATCTTACAAACAATAATTTCGTACTCGGTATTATCAAGATGGCGACATTTATGGAGAGAAGCTATGGAGAATTTTGCGAGTTCTAAATACAAGCGTGCCAACTTTCAAAAGAATTTTTGAAAACTGGTTTGTATTAATAGGGTTTAACGTTCACGAAAGTAAAATGATAGGTACATACCAAGTAATTATAAAACAAATTAGTCAAAAATATTTTCATTTAAAGGGTCTATTTTTTATAAGTATTATTTCATAATTTGATTTATTATGTATAACGTTATTTGGCAATATAAAACATTTTTAATACTGATTTAGTGATTTCAAATATATTTATTTTTTCTTACTTTTCTTAGCATTTGAATGCTCAATAAGCAAAAAATGCTGCATACTTAGTGGTACGTACCATGAATAAAATTATTTTAAATATTTTAATCATAAATTTTAACAGGCAATTTTTGACATTTTCCGGAATTAGTCTGTTCCTGTAGCTTAAATTAACTTAAAAGAAGATTTACTTATTAATTTCAATTATAATATAAAGGCCTTGCATTCAATGAAAATCCTCTTAGCATTACCAATATCAATTTAAAATTGCATATCTCAGAATTTTAAATTGATGATACTTTATTATAAAATATACATAAATTACATATATACATATATATATATATATATACATATATATATATATATATACATATATACATATATACCTATATACATATATACATATACATATATACATATAGACACTGGCAAGTTAATATAAAAGTATATAATAAAACTTGAACACATTATGAATGCTCATAGTGCTCAGGTCGCTGTCATAAAACTAAGAGAGATGTAAAATATTATAAACGTTGTTATTCTTTTTCCATAAGCATTTTAATCAAACATAGTAACAGTTTCAAAATGCTAATATGTGTGAACGGAATTATAATAGAAAATGAAATGAAATGTGATTGATGTATTCTTGCTTGTTAGTACCAAGACAGTTAGTACCAAACCAATATTTCCCAAATAGAATTTTTCATAGTTATAAACGCGCCTTCGAATGTATCGTATCAAAATATGCTAACGTCAACCGAAATTGTCAAAGAAAACGAAATGAAACAGAACACGGGAGAAACAAAAAAGTCTACTGGCTGACCTGAGTGCTGAAAAGTGAAAAGTAGCACCAGACTAGCACAGTGGCAGTCACAATTTACGAATCACAAAACAGTTTTTTTCTTCATTCCTTGTTTAGCTCTGCCCAAGTTAAGTTAAGAAATGCCAGAAAAAATATTAAATACAACACAATCGATCGAAAATAACAATGCATTACGACAAGCATTAGTTGTGATCGAACATAAAATACGTAATTTGGAAAAACGTAAGGTAAGAAATTAAAGTTTAGATTAGATAATTTAATTTTTAATTTTAATAATGAAAAATGTCGATTTTGATTTCTCAACATTAATAAAAAATAACTTTGTTTCACGATTTCATATTGTTCCATTTTGGCTTTTAATAAAATTGAATTTTGTTATTGAATTTTATAGTAAAATGTCGCTATTTTTTCATAAAATATAATCATATTTTGCAATATGGGAGTTTCTTCCTTAAGTTTATCAAATTATTTTTATTAAAAACTTTATTATATCTTTAGAATTTTCGAAAAAATTTTAGTAACAAAGGAATAATTTCATATACTAGGTGAACTTTTATATAGGTATACATATACATATATGCATATATATTTATTTGCAAGACGCCATATTTACATGTGCTCAATAAATTCGATTGGAAAAAATGAAGCATACATATTATGAAATTAAATAGAAAATATTTAACTTTATTTATTCAAATAAATCTTAACATATTTTGTAAAAAAATATTGGATATTTAGAAGTTTTTTTTCGATACTTAACTGTATTTTGAAAGGAATAAGTGGTAGGTGGACGCCAATTGAAATGCACAGTGCCAGCAGGTAGAGAAATAAAAAATAAACATTAACAAAGAAAATCTTGTTGGTGATTTTTTATATGCCTTTTTACAAAATTACAAGATCAAATAAAAAGTTGTTAAGGAGAACTTATAACCATTGACTATTTTCGATTCGGGTTGCGACTTAATTAAGAATTGCAACTCTAATTTACTAATTGTTTGCTATATTTCAGACGAAATTAGAATCTTATCGAGCTATCCAAAGTAGTGGTAAAGAATTGAGCAGTGATCAGAAAGCAGCTGTTGCTAAATATGATGAAGTTGCTCAATCCTTGGAATTTGCACGTGATTTGTCTAAGCAAATGCTACAAATAGCTAATGCATCAGAAAAAGAAGAAAAGAAGAGAGCTCGAAAAGTATTAAGAAAATGAAGTTATATATATGAATAGTTTTGAAAATTTTGATTTATTTTTTAGGAAGCCGTAGTTCGTGCTCAAGCAGAAACTACAAAAATTCGTGAAGTATTAACAATTCAAAATATATTAGTTGCGCTTATTGATGAAAATGTTCGAAATGATTTTTTAAATGGTGCAAATGGCGCTTTAAAACTTGATCAAAACGATATTGATGTATTGGAAAAATTGTAAGTTTAACTAATTTCTAGTATCTATAAAAAGTATAATATCTAAATATGAATTGAAAAATTTAATTATAAATTATGATCTCGATCTCAGTTCCTTCGATATTCAAATAAAACGTCAAGAATCACCAAGCGATCAACCATTTTCAATATCTGCTCAAAAAGCTGCTGAGCATTTATCTTTGACCATAGATGGTAGACCAAAACAATATGGCGAAACAACATATGAAAATGTTAAGCAGATTTTTCAAAAAATTCAAGATAGTGGATATTTAGATCGAGCTGGTCAAGACGAACAGGTTTTTGAAGAGGAAGAAGAGGAAATGATTGAGGAAGAGCAAATAGAAGAAAGTTCCTCAAATGATAATGAACAAAATGACGTTGATTTATCAACAGTAAGGATCTCTGACATTGAAATAAACCAAAAAGTTGAGGCTGTGCAACCTTGTGCTATTAGCTTAGAGGAGTCTCAACAAAGCAAACCACAGATTTCACAAGTAATTCCAGTACCAATCGATCAGCAACAAAATAATATGCCAAAATTTACTAGTGAGGCACCTTCTGCTGCAGCAGTACCTGCTCCAGCTTTTCCTCCGACGCCTCAAGCTACCCCTGTTACTTCAGTTGTTACTGCTGGAGCAATACCAGCCCCGTTGCAACAACCTCAAATAGCTTTGCAACAGCTTCAACGACAACAAGGTCCTCATCAAATTCCTATTCACCAGCCTTCGCAATCGGTTCAGCAAATACCAGCTCCAACAGCAGCAGCACAAATTCAAGGGGTACCTGCTGGCGGACATTTTCCACCAACAACAGTCCGTGCTGTTGAACAAGCATATTTCAAGCAACATCAGTATATTCAACAAATGCGGCCATTGGCTGAAGTTATAGGAGGAGGTAATTTCTTTTTCCTTCAGGATAGTGAATTGGATTCACCTGATATGATCGGACTACCCGGACCTCCTCATGGTTTTCCAACCGGACAGCCCCCCCAACATCCGCAACAACAATCACAGCAGCAAAATTTAACAGATGGTCAACAAAATGTGGTAAATATTCCAGCTGCAAGTCCTACTCAGACACAGCAGTTACCAAATGTTCTAAATGTTGTTCAGCAGCAAAGTGGAATGACGCAACAAACTGTTCAGCAAAATGCACATCAACAGCAACAATCCAATAAGCAATCGGTTAATCAACTTTCTGGACCATCAACGAATATCAGCGGACAGTCTGTACCAAATAGCTTAACAGAACCTGCAACAGCAGCAATTCCTACACAGACTTTTACAAATCAATCATTCCCTCCCATTGTTCCACCTCCACAGGTACAATCGATATTTCCTCAAGCAACATCAAATTCTGTTACACATTCTCCTCCGGGTAATATATCATAATATACCAAATAAATTTATAAATATGTACGAATGTTCTTGATTTTAGGTATTCACCAACAAACGCCAGTAGCAAATATAAGTGTTAGTGTGAGTAATGAAAAATCTCAGCAACCTCCTTCAGTAGTATCTAACGTGACTCAACCAAATCAGCCAAATCAGTCTCAAACACCTCAAATTCCACAGGTTTTTGCACAGGGTCCTCCGACTATGCCGAGTATAACTCCTCACCAATTAATAGCTCACCATCAGCAGCAACAACAGCAGTCACTAAATGTTCAAGCTCAAAATGTGGCTGGAACCACAAACAATTTGAGTCTTGCCGAGCAACAAGTTGCTGCTTTGGCGACATTACAGCAGCAACAGCACAGCCAACATCCTCAGTTACAACCACCGGTGACAAATCCAAATAATATATCTGGGTTACCAACAGGTTTTACAAATGCAAAATTTCCCTCAAATATTGTCCCAACACCCCAAACAGTATCAGCACAACCACAACAGCAGCAGACCCAAATGCCAACTCATCATAATTTAAATAACCAAGTCAACAACCTTAACAGTATTGCTAGTGGTGGACAAACGAATTTATCTCAACAGTCACAAGAGAAATATGATCAAGCAGTTCGTATTCTTGAACATAAAACACAGAAATTGGAAATTAAGGAACGAACGGGTCCGGTTCAAGTTAAGGATATAATTTCAACAGCTAGTGTAAATGATTGGGAAACTGATGCAACCAAATTGCAAATGCAGCAACAACAAACAACGCAACAAGTTCATAAACCTCCTTCTCATTATAGCACGTCTCATAGTACATCACATTTTCATGCGGCGCAACATCATAATACTACCAACAGTAACAATAATAATACCAATGAAAGAGGTAACATTCAAAAATATTTATTTTTTTTTTTACAATTTTAGTTTATAATTCTTAGGTGGCTCAAATATTAATGAATCAAACCAATGGAGTAATGAAATGCATACAAATACACAACATACTGGTCAAAATCCACCAAATAATACAGGAAGTGGATTAAATAACAAAAATAATGATTGGGTTAACACATTTGACTCTCAAGAATCGAATCATTGGAATAACAGTGAGGCATCTGGAAATTATAGAAATCGACAATCATTTGGTCGTAATGATAGAACAAATGGCGGTGGTCCTGGAAGTGGTGGAGTACGTAACAATAGTGATAGAAATGATAATCGCTCTGGTAATGGTGGTGGATTTAGGGGCCGAGCAAATTATTCAACTTCACAAAATGGAAATAGTAGTTCTAGTGGAACTGGCAGTAATATGGGTGGTGGAAATAGAAATTCAAATGTTTATTTCCGTAACAATGATAACTACTATCAAAATGGTAATGGTGGTGGCTATAATGGAAGTAGCAAGGAAAGTGGCAGTAATCGTTATGGTGGTGGTAGCGGTAATTCTGGAGAAAGTTACAGAGGAAGACCTGCACCAGGTGCCGGAAATAGTGGAGGTGGACCGCGAGGAGGTGGTAACGGGCCACCACCACCAAGACAACAACGTAATAGTCTTGGAAGTGGAGGTGGTATGGGTCCTCGAGGACAAGCAGGTGGACCACGTAGTTCAACTGGTGCATACAGTAGCAGACCACCACGACAACAAGATGTTAACGTTGTTAATTAAAAGTAAAACAAAACAATTAAAAAAGACTTAAATCATCATCTGTAAAAACAAGGAATAAAATAACAATTAAAATAAAAATTACAAATATTTAATTAAATTTACATTTTTGAAATTAATATATACGAAAAAGAAAACATGGGCAGAGAAACGTTTTTATGTATTATTAATTAATTAAAATTATTACAAACAAAAACAAATATGTGTTGAAATCTTAATATCAAGAATAAAAATAGTTGTAATATTAAATATAGTAATATTAAATATAGTAATAATAATAATAATAGTAATAATTATTATTATTATAAAAATAATTTTAATAATTGAATAACAATAATATTCCTCTGAAAAATAAAACAAACAAAAAACGATAGAAAATTAAAAATTCAATTTATTACTATTTAACTTAACATTACTACACAAAATACAAAAAGAATTAAAAAAAAAAAATAATATATAATACAACAGGAATAGAGATATCTTTCAAACAAAAAAAAATTAAAAAATATATTTAAAAAAAATCGAAAAAAATAGTAAAAAAATTTAAAAAAAAAAACATATGTATATATGTGTATACATATATAAAAAAAAATGAACATTTGAATTTTATCTGCATTAATTGTAAAGAGAAAATGAATTTGAAAATTGAAATATAAGAATTTAAATATTTTCCATTTTCATTCATTTTTTCTTTTTATATTTCTCTTTTATAGAAAACAATAAATTTTTTCCTTTATTTTTTCGTTTTATTTATTTTATGGCTTATTAAAGAACGAATATATATTACAATTATATAATATCAAAATTTTGAAAATTTAATAAAAACAAACAAAAAATTAAGATAATTGTTTAGCTTTGTAAATTATGACCTTTTTCACAAGTGATTTCATTAAATGAAATTACACTAAATCAAAAAAATGGTAGATTCAAACGAGGTCATCGATAATTAGAGAAAGATATCAACTTTAGATTTTTCGTACAAATGGTTTTAAAATTTAATTCATTCTCTTTCATGCTTTAATATAATCCAAAATTCTATTACTAATAAATTACGCAGATAGAAAATGATAAGAAAACGTTCTATTTTAAAAAATGAGTCAGTAATAACTTGATTCCTTTTGATTTGATGCGATTGAAAATATCACTTAGGTAATCAATTAAAATTTAATAATTCATATAAACGAATGTTAAGTGAATTTATTTAATACTAAAAAGTTGTGATTAATTGATATTTCTGTTAATTTCTAATAATACTAATAAAAAGTTTACTTTTAATTAATTTATTTTTGTTTTTAATTTATTGTTATCACACAGAAAATATAATCCTATTAAAATTAAAAATATGCCTAGAATTGATAGCATGGAAATTGTTTCATTAAATATCAACATCCCAAATGCAAACTAAAAGAAATAAAATTGTAACTATTAATATTCGTGTTAAATAATATAATTTAACAATATATTTTATAATTCTTACAGAAAAGAGATAATTTGATGCAGAACTCATAACTACAGCTGTTAAAGTTTCATTTGTTTCTTGCAAGCTATTTAGAAAAAATCTCATATTTAAAGTATTAAATAAAACCATCATAATCAAGCATATAATTTGTAAAATCCATGAATACTAATAAATATTTTTTTATATTATTTAATTTGAAATGTAATGTATGTATTCAATAACTTACTGGATTCTCTTCGAATTTATGACCTAAAAATTTACCAAATAAACTTCCAATTGTTGCAAACAAACCGGAATAAATTATATTTTTTATTTGCATTTCAATAATTGTGTGGAATAAAAAAGTTGAAATAATTCTCAACTTTTACTCTTTATTTACTTTATTGAAACATTTTAAAATTGGTGTTAGTTTTTAATTATTTTGATTATTTATTTAATGGCTTTCAGTTTTGTTTTGATTTGATTTTTATTTGATTTTGACATCATCAATCATCATACAATTAAAAACAAGTGTCAGGACTGTCAGGGAAATTTGAAATTAAAATTGATAAAATTCTACTCCGGCAGCACTGGAATTTCTAATTCTTCTAGATCTGGTGAGCTGTAGAGTTACTAGAGTACAGTCATTTGAAAATTTGAAAAAAAAAAACAGAAAAACAAATTTAACCGTTAAAAGCCTAGTCAACCCAAGCAAGCTCTCAAAATTGTAACATTTTTTATATTAAATTTGAATATGTAGTTTGAATTAATTTTAGTTTAAATTATTATTTATTGCTTATTGATTTTTGAATTTCTTTCTTAATGTAAACATAATATGCATGCAATATATAGAAAGTAATTAATTTTTTTGTTCAGTTTCCATCCTAATAAATTTGAGAAAACTTAATACGTTCGTAACTTATGCAAATTCTTACCGCTCGAGTACTGAGATTTTTTCTGAAAATGAGGGGAAATATATACGATGTCACTGTCAGCATTCAGCAACATTTCTCTCGAATAAGTTTTTGTAAGTGTTTCAATTCAACTTGTGAAAACTTATGCGTTAAATTTTTTTGTTGTATTTTTTTGGGTTATGTTTTTATTTACTTTTGTGAGTGATACGTGTCTGTCTTGAAGTTGGCAAATTAAGAAAAGTAGCTTAACTTTTTCAAATTAATATTATTACAATTAATCAAAAACAAACTCCGTAATTTATCTCCATAAATTCAAACTTCATAAATTCAGGTTTAAAAGCTGCAAGTTTTTACAAGTTAAGCGTTCTTGTACTTTACTTGCAGATGAGTTTTTTTCACTTTTTTTCTATAATCACCCACATTCTTGAGGACTCGTCGTTCCACGTTTAGGTAAATTTGTTTTTCCGGGATTTGTGAAGAATTTCGTTAAGTTGACCGCCAACGAAACAAGGTTCTTCACAAGCCTTCCAGAATTACAAATTTGTTTGGAGAGTTGGTCGGTTTTTCGTCGCTGATGTGATGGGCCTTTAAGAATATAGGTGAATATGTCAAAGAAAAGTTAGATAGACATCGCTGGATGTAGTCTACATTTAAAATTAAAATAAAGCCAAGAAAAAATTGCTCATTAGTCCTGTATGACTGATCGCAATATAGGAAGGATGTGGTTTAGTGGGTAAGAATCACACACGCAATGTCAAGGGACAGGGCTCATTGTGTCTTTTGAAGATTCCGAGCTTCCGAACAGTCTTATAATAAGCAAATATTGTACACGCACATCTCTATAGTACAGTTTATGTATCCAATTAGATCATGAATTTGAATAGCCAATTGTTTATATAAAGTTACAGGGACCATTCTATATTTTGGTATTTTATATCTATAACTTTGAGTAAATATTTTCCCTCCCAGTATAGTAAACTAAATTCAATAAAACAATTTTTTTTGCTTACAATTAAAAGTTGATAATATTAAAAATAAAACCAATAAAATTATATTAATTTTTTCAATTTAAATTATATTTTACAAAATATGTATTATTCTATATTTCAATGAAATAAGTATGTATAACAAATTAGAAAAAAAAAAAACTATTCTAAAATATCAACGTGATATAAAGCATATTTTATAAGGTTTTGCTGATAATGTTATACCAGGTAATAATTTTAAATTTGGAATACTTTCATTTTCATCTAATTTTAATTTAAAATTTTTTAAAATACCAACAAAAAATGTATGTAAACATGACCGAGCCAATGAGTCACCTAAACATCTTCTCTTACCTTGACCGAATGGCATAAAATATTCATTAGAAATTGTCGTATAAATTTCATCGTCTAGAAATCTTTCTGGTCTAAAATATTCTGGATCATTCCAATAACTTTTATCCATTAGAACACTTCTCAATCCAATAAGAATTGTTGTATTTTTTGGTATCACATAATCACCCAATTTTGTTTCCTTTAAGGTTCTTCTTGGTCCAGATATTGGAACAATATGAAAGAATCTTTGAATTTCCATTAGAAATGCTTCTGTATAGGGTAATTTTATTTTAGAATCAGCAACAGAAAAATCTTTGCGTGATAATTTTGAATCAATTTCAATTTGAATTTGTTCTTGAATTTCAGGTCTTACTACCATCATCATTAAAGCTAAGTCAAGTGTATTACTTGTTGTTTGGGATCCAGCAATAAATATATCTAAAATTGTCATTGTTAATTGATGATCTGTAAATGTATGATTTGTTTGAGAGTCTCGTTCTTTCATTTCTTTTATGTAGGCATAAATTAAATCATCTTTTGATTTCTCCTCTGAATACGTTTCCTTATGTTCATTTATTGTTTCCATAAAGAATTCATGTAATTCTTTATTAAATCGTTTTATTAAATTATAACCAGTTCGTTCAGGTGCAAAAAATCTTAACCATGGAAATTGTGCTAAAATTCCACCACATAAATCAAAAATTTTTGATCTTTTTTGAAAAAGTTCTAACAATTTTTGTAGTCTTTTATCATGACGTTCTATTCTTTTACCAGCGGTTAATGCCCACAATACATTTATAACACTAGGTGCTAGAAAATTTCCTGGCCAAACTGGCTTACCTTTAAAATCTTCAATAACTGAAAGCAGTTCAACAAGTTCGTTTTTAATTTGTAAATCCATTGGTTGACGACCGTAACCAGCTTGACGTAAATGTCGTGTTGCAAAATTTCTGTGTTCGCTCCATAATGAACCATCAGTACACGTTATTCCTAATCGGGTTCCCATAGTTCTTAAACGTAAAAAAAAATTATCTGGTCGTCCTTCAAATACATCACTTGTATGAATTTGTCGTACATGAGGATATGACATCGCTACAACAACATATTCCTTGCCCAATTTTAATCCAATTAGATTACTTTTGAATTGTTCAGCCCATATTTCAAAGGCTAAATGTTGACCACCAATTTCTCCTGCAAGTTTTCTCAATTGATATGTGTTACCAACATATGGCCACCATGTAGGACCTAAAAATTAAAAAATAATTTTTATTATGTAAAAATAATAGCATATTTTTTTATTTTTATTTTTTTTTATATTATAGCCAAAACTTAGGTTGTGAACCTTTGAGTACTTGCGTACCGTTGACCATTTGATAAAGGAAGGGCGATAGTTAAAGGAAAGGAAAGAAAAAGGAAGAAGAAAAGTTTTGTGGGAAAGAGCGAATAATTTTGTTAATATTCGTCTTAAATCTCTGTAATTCATAAATAAAATATCTTTCTCTCGATTGGGACGCAATTTCACAATCGAGATGTTCTTAATATAAAAGAATTTCCATAACCGGACTTAAACTATCTTGGAATTTCCACTGTATGTATGTAAAATGTAAATAAGTATATAAAAATTTTGATTCAAAAAATAATTATTTTTTTTAGAACAGTCTTACACGAAGTACTGAAATGTTAGAAAATAATTTATATAAAGGTAATAAGAAAAGATAGAGCTGGAGGAAGATTATTTTAAGTAACCAGGTCTGCATTATGTTCGTTTTTTCTCTATAATTGCGTGGTAAAACTTTCAAAATACATTCTAAAAGTCTTATTTTGTTTTTTGGAACATTTTAATCGAATGCAAATTTTAAAATTTTCCTTACTATAATAGTGTGCGTGAAATTGATTGATTTTTGATGAAGGGAGGAGTAGGTTTTTGTAAATTACTAAAAGAAATTTGGCAAAATGTTGATACCGCAGTTATTTGTGCGTTAACCTCGAAGGATAATAAAGCTGTAAATGTATTATCAACATTTTCAAGGCGTAATCCAATGGGTTCTATATAAAACGCTTTGATCGAATAAAACGAAAATTTGATATTAAATGTCCAATGCTATAATGCGTATGATGGGTGAAGTAGATTTAGTAGATGGCTTAATTGAATATTGCAGAATTAGAATGGAATCAAAGATATAAAAAAAGTATTATGCCTAAACATTTTGAAAATTTAATACCCTTTAATGCAGGATGTAGATGTGAATCATATCCTTTTTTTTTTAGCTTCAAAGTTCTTCCAAAGTACAATTTGATTTTTTTAAAATACGTTTTGTATTTCAGAGAGTCGAAATCTACTCAAAAATATTTTTTTTCAATTGAAAAGGAAAATTTATGCATTTAAGGGTTAAATGGTTTAACCTATTTTTAATCAATATCACCTAACAAGTTTTTTTTATTGGTTACTATTATATAATAACTATTGTTTATTTATTTATTTATTTTTGATTTTTAGCAGTGGATCATACAGATAAATCTGCAGGGCAACTTTATTGCTTACATATATATTTAATTTATGTCCCTTTCCAAATGTGGGTATTTTTTATTAAATTATAGTAATTATTTGGTATGTATTTTGAGTTAATACTGAAATTTTATAAAATATTTGATTTTATTATACTGATATAAAAAATCAGTATTTTATTCTTTCGAATATTATTTTGTTTTTGTTAAAGTTTTTTAAGTATATACGAATAGAGTAGTAGATTGTCCAAATTCAATTTTTTTACTTTAATTATGGTATTAGAATAGGTGTTAATAGATGACACATTCTCTACTTTTAGTCTATTTCTACATTTAGTTTTTATTAAAAACTGTTGCAAAAAAATCGTTTCTACAGACAAAGAAGAGCATGATAAAGTTAAAATGATTTTAGGAAGCTGACTAATATATTTCAAAATAATAACAATAAACAAAATAATTTTTAGCATAAGAAACTGTATGCTTGAAATTCTTGTGTTCATAAAATGTTCTAATTATAAAATAGATTATTTAAAAATATTTATCCAACAGCGACTACGCATTAAAATGCCCCAAACAACTATTGTGAACAGATCCATGGATTTCAGATCTACCTGTTAATGTTTCTGAACGCTACAAGCCCTGTTTTGCCTCTTTTACCCTTGAGTAAAAACTATGGTACGGTACGGTACTTTATTATTTTTGATAACACAATCAAGAAATTTTATACAAAGTATGAAAACATTAATTTACAAAAAATTTAGTAAAGAAACATTTTTTTTTTTTAATTTTTTAATATTTGTCAATTGCAAATTTGTTTAGTGAAAAATTCGCTAATTGATTTTTTAATTTCAAGTTTTTTGATAAGTGAAGTTAGGTAGGCGAAATAGATATTTTTCATCTGAGTTTTTTGCAAAGTGTTACGCCTCCACTATATTTAATTTATGTTATTTGATGTTATTTTAAAATTTGCCAAACGGATATTTTTCAAAGTAAACATTTGAAATTATACCGTTTTTTTGACAAAATGCGTTTTTGCGAAAAGAGTTTTTTGTCAAGTGGTTTTTTTTCCATGTGATGTTTGGAATGTTGGTTTATAAAATGTTATAAAATGTAAACAAAATTAAAACCAAAAAACAAATGAAAAAATTCATATAGGTCATTGTTATGCCTGTCTTAAATTTTTCTGGTAATAGTGCTATACTACATTATTTATCTGCGTGATACAAGAAAGTAAATGAGGAAAAAATAATATATATATATATGTTGTCGACAAATAAAAATACCTCTCAACATCATAAGGCATTTTAATTTGTCGGCAACATTTATTTTTCGAGGTAGTTCAGGAGTTTATCTATCTTTGAACTTAGCGTTATAATTCTCCAAAACCAACATTGATGTGGAAGTAAGGCGAAGAATAAGCATTTGCTCCGATTTGTGATTTTGTTAAAATATCTTGGGTTGAAAAACTTCTATTGGAAAACATTAAAGTTCAAATGGCACGTGAGCATGCACTTTGTGCCCTTCGAGAAGAAAATTTTTAACCTGATGTATGGTCCTGAAAACGACGATATGGTCTTGAGAAAAATATATAATCCCTATAGAGGTAAAAATAAACAACATAATTAAATAATTATAAAAAAAAATAATTATAAATTTGTAGTTTGACATTTAATTTGGTATTTTATTCAAATATTTTTTTATACGTTAAAATGTAAATAAATTCAAAATGTTTGCTTTAACTACGCAGAAGGAAACATAATAGGTATAAACATTTTAGAATTAATTATGTTGTATATAGTATAACATACTAACATTGTAGTTAAAACTCTAATACATACTGCATTTTCGATGTCACCACGTGTTTATTTTAATAGATAATTTTAATGATTACATTTTAATGTTTTCGTGTGAAATAAATAAATTTTTTAAAATATAGAAATTTACGAAATCCTTTCCAGTGATCTATTTTTTTCTTTAAAATTCTATAAGCTACTTCTCTTTTTAGAGCCAACAAAATATTTTCCCACTTAAAATATTTAGCAGCTAAAGTTCATTTTTATAATACAGCACAAAAATAAAATAAAAATATTTTTAAAAAAAATTTGTTGATTCGTAAAGGTTGTATATATGTAGGTATTATAAACGAAATTAATAATTTACTAAACCATAATAGTTTTATTATATAGGAATTCAAGACCTTTTAATCCTTTAACGTGATCAGATAATCGCTGCTATAATTAATTTTTTATTAAATTAATTTTTAATTATCACTTAAAATAACAATTATAAAAATTGTAATTTGTATGTATATATATTATAATATGTACACATAAGAATTAACAATTATAAAATATGAGCATCTGTTGATAACATTGCATCACTACGAGTATATAATTTCGATTTTATTACATATTCTATTTTGCATCCATTCACTTAATTCGCCTTATTTTCTTTTTGTTTTTTTTTTTTTTTTTTTTTTTTAGAAATTTAAAAATTTATTTATAAATTGAGTAATAGAAATAAATAAAGAAATTATTTAGAATTAAGTTAATTTAATTAATTTAATTGAATTAAATTCACTAATCCTATAGAAAACTTTACTTTTATAAAATTTACATACCTGGTGGATAGTTTGGTGGTCGTTTTATTGAATTTAGAATCCATCCAATAATTGTAGTGATTAAAATGAAAATTAATGAAATTAATATGATCATAATATATATCTATTATATATTAAATTAAATTAAATTAATATTATAAATTATTTATTTAAAAAGTCCTTAACAAACGTTATCTTATTTTAACAAATTTATTTTCGTGTTTATAAAGATTTGGTTATGATCGTGGTAGCGTTACGGTACACTTTAATGCTATATTATGTATATAATAATAATGATATTTTAAGATTATCTATTAAATTATATCAGAGATGTACGTATATCTCATAAGTCACCATAATACGTATGGATAGAAGAATAAAAATTAAAATAAAGTTTTTTTGATATCGCTAATCTCATCCAAACCAAGCGATAATTTAAATTATACTAAAAAATTGAAATTCTTAATAATGAGTTCTAACTTTTTTATTCATTTTATTGAGTGTTAAAAAAATATAAAAGCAAAAAGTATTCATTCATTGAATTCTTTTTTGTTTCTTTGTTTTGTTTTTTTTTTTTTTTTTTTAATTTTTATGTTTTAAATAAAAAAAAGAGTTGTATTAGAATAGCAGGGGTGAATAACTATAGAAAAATTTGCTTTGAAAAAATTTAGCACATGAGGCATATAAAAACAATTATACCCCCTCTGCTTTCGGTAATGTCGTTTGCGCTGCAAATGTAAAAAAATCAAAAAAATCATCAAGAAATGAAATGTTATTTATTTTTTTTAATAACTTTAGTTGTTTAAAATTTTTATTTTGTGTGTGAATTTTTGAATTAGATAACTATAAATATTTATGTAAAATAAAAAAAAAATATCTTACCAAAATTAGAACTAATTTTTTTTTTGTTTGTAAACAAATTATTTTTCTCGACACGACATTAACTGAAAAAAATTTAAAATTTACCCACTTAAAAATATCTTTGTAGTGTGAACGCTATTTTAAAGACCTAGTTAATATCATATGATCTTTATGTGGTCTTTAGTGTAGTGTGAATAGCATACCTTGTTTTCATAAATGCAAACCTGCAGTCAATCTGTATAATTCTGAATTTATGAACACATTTGTCAGATTTTCTGAATGCTGTTCATAAATGCAGACTCAAAGTCAACTTTGCGGAATAAATTTTTAGTATGCATAAATTTTTTTGAAGTAGTTGTCTTTGTTGTTTTAAGTACTTTAGTTTTTGTTTTGTTATTTAAAAAAAAATTGTTATTTTCAAAATGTCAGTATTAATGAACAGAAACTTTGCATAAATTGCCAAGTAAATGTAGAATATAGGTCGAATTTGTATTCATTATTGTAAATTACGCCAACTGGTAGCAAACTTGTTGTCAGTTTGCAGCATATTTGAATACACACTAAGTTGTTGATTGTAATTTGTTTTGTTCTTTGATTATATAGTAAACATTTTTTGATGGTTTTACAGGTTTTTAAATATAAAAATATTTAACTTCAATCAATTGTTTGTAATTTTTATTACATGTCTTTATAAAAAAAACGGATTTAAAAAAAAAAATTAAATAAAAACCAAAAATATACACAATAAATTACAATTCACAAAACAAAAATTTATATCAATTCATAAAACAAGTTTTTATAAAAACTAAAAATTTATGTTTGGTAATATCAAAGGCGCGACTGAAAAGTATGCATTTGTCGATTTGACAGGTGATCAGACGCATCAAATGTCAATTGATTGATCGTCAATTCAGCATTACCGAAAGCAAGGATAGCTAATTGCAATCTGTAGATTTTTATAAGATCTTGTAAAGTTTGATTTAATTCCTTTTTTTATGTAAATACTACTTTAAAAGATATTGAAATTGATATATGTATATCATAAAAATGTCAAAATTGGAGATTGTTATGTTTGATTTTGTATACCTTACATAATGAAATAAAATATTAACTGCTAATAAATTTTTTATCTATAAAATGAAAAAAAATAATATAAATTTTGATTTTTTTTTTATATGTAGGTGGGTTATGAGACTGTTTTCTTTAATATTGAGTATTCTGTCGAAATTTTTTCTATTCATATTAATCATAAAGTTATCTATTCTACCAATTTTTGTATCTTTGTATATTACTTTGTTTGAATAACATGTGAATGTGACTTTGGTTATTCTGATGTTTTTTAATATTTTTTAAGTAACTCTAAGCTTGATACTAAGCTAATATTAATAACTCTAACCTTATTCTTAAACATTTCCTTTCGAATTTGCGAATTAATTACATGACGGATTAATTAATATTAAACCAAGTTTGAGAAGCATGATTGGCCTAATTAGTGACATTATACTCTCGTTGTTAGATGTTTATGATAGACTTATTTCCCTTTTCGACCAGTTTTTTTATGTGAAAGCTGTAATTTAAGTGATAATGAAGATGCACAACTGAGTTTTTTTTACAGTTTTTCTATTTGTTATTGTTGAACCATCAGATGCTATAAGAGAAAACTGTTTCCGATTTTTCCGAATATCTTGGTTTACTTTATCTACTGTATTTCTAAACAGAATCACTTCACATTTACTAAAGTTTCAATTCATTTTCCAATTTTTGTTGATTTTTCAATTTCCAAAAATTACAATAGTAATTTGTTAACATATCTTGTAGGTCTATTTAAGCTTCAATTAACTGATTTATTAGCTACATATACAATTAGGTAATAAGCAAATGCTACTGCGAATTCTTAACTAGATATCGGTTGTTAAAATAATTCAATAAAGAGCTTAAAAATATGTTGAATAGAATGGGAGAATTAACAGTCTCCTCGCTGTAGACCATTCTGTATTTTGAATGTTTTTATTTCGAAACCTTAGAACTATTATAAACGAATAAAATTTTTTTTCCGGTCATATCAGTTAACAGTTTTATTATATTTTTCGAAAATTTGTTTTTTATTAATTTGCATATTAGTCCATTTAACCAGACTGTATCGAAAGCTTTTTCTAAATCAATGAGGCATGTACCTACACATTTCCTATTGTTTATGGACCAGCAAATGTCTGAAGTTAATTTTGTAATCGCTTGGATGGAATAATGTTTAAATTTAATATCGAACTGGTTATGTTTTTTTTTCTTTACATAATCTAGTACTATATCATTTATAAATGTTTCATATACATACAACGACGGTAACTAATGGTTAAATATAAATATAATTTTTGATTATAACTAAAGAATGAGGCAGAAACACTGAAGAATATGTTTTATTATTGTCAAAATGCCGGTAAATGTAAAATTTGTAAAAAATAAAAATATTTTCAATTACCAATTATTTTTTTAAATTACTTATAATAGTTATACTTCCTGGGGGTAATTCTGGTGCAATATTGTTGTCCATTCATCGCAATTTTTCATATCCACTTACACTTTACAATAAACGTGTCGTATCATTCAATAATTCATTCTCGAGGAATTGGGTTTGAAATTTTTTAATTTATTTCAGCTGAATTTTCTTTATTTATCTGCTCTATTTGGGGAGATTTTTTAATTTGACTTTTGGTAGGTTCATATCTTTACTTTATACAAGTGATATAGTTCAGCATTAAATCTTCTTTACCGGTGCCGATGTATTTGGACCAAAGTTCAAGTTTAGTCAACATTTTTGTTTCGAATATATCAAGTGCTTATTTGTAAAATAAATTTATTTTCGATAAGGAATTTGGACTATTAATTTATAAACGGGTAAAGTTGTTTGATAGTTTTATCATCGGTTTTACCAATTCAATAGTATTACAATTACTTAAATGTGTTTGGTTTAAAATGTTAAATTTTTGTCTTAATATTTTTAAATTAAAAATTATTTAGCGACATAATAAAAGGTGATAAAACACTGATAACTTATTGTAACGAAATTTCAATCAAAAAAGATAAAAAAAAAAATCACACGTTCAAAGATTTAGCTATAGAGCTCTAAGCTATTATACATGCATACATAAATTTTTAAAAATACAAATGAAAAGAAAACGAAAATGAAAAATGAATGAATCGAGTCGATTGTTGATAATTTGGTTTTAAATAAATAAAAACAATATCAGCACAACAATAAAATTACTAAACATGTGCGATGTGCTCTTGTATGAAAACCTCTTTCTTTTCTTTTCTTTATCAAATGAAATTTTTAATGAGAGCAAACAAAGGAGAAAAATTTAAATTATAATATTAAGAGAATAGCAAGTCACCAGACCAGTGTTGCCACATATATATTTTTTTTCGATAGAAATTTCATCCGTAAAATATAGCCAAATACTATCAGTCTTAATTTTCAATGTAGCTAAAAACTAATTAGTTTATAAAATGGTTCAGTTATGCCAAAGTCTATCGCTTGGAGTTGAAAAATAAAATCTTTTTACAGCTAATAAAATAAAATTCAATTTACTTTTTAATTAAAACTGTAATTTTAAAAATGTAGTAATAGATCAAGAATTGAATCTATGCTTCAAACACTAAATTGGATGAGCATAAATCAAAGAATACATTTTAAGGTTTTAGTTTTTGTTTTTAATCGCAGTACAACTTACTTTCACAATATCTCACAAGGAACTTACAGCTCGTTAGTGAATGCCAGCCGTATAATCTGAGAGGAAGAGAAAAATTTAAAGGAGCACGATTCAACAGAACAGCAGGTCAAAACCAATTACTGTATAAAGGATTGCAGTTGCTTAACTCACTGCCGAATGAGATAAAGTGTATCAGGAACATTAATCGATTCAAAAGGACTATTTCAAAGTATATTATAGTAAATTTTTAGAATATTAATTTTAAAGTTATTTTGTTTTTACATATTTTGCTGATAAAATTTAATTGGTGATTATTTTTTTTTCTTTGTTGATTTTTGGAAGTGATATTATTTGATTATTTGATTTTTGATGCATTGAATTAATTGAATTTAATTTACTTAAATTAGTATTAAATTATTGTTAATGTTTAATTATATAAAGTTTTATACAAAACTAATAAAAAGAAAAAAAAACCACAGTTTTATGTTATTTATTAAAAAATTATAATAGTATAAAAATATTGCTATTTCAATATATATATATACAATAATAAATGTATATGAAGTAAATTTCGCTTAAGAGCACACAATAAAGTGTTAAAACATTTTGATTTTAAGTAATTTGTTCATTTAAGCATTTTCTGAAATTGCTAATGTAAATAATGTAAAATATTATTAATAACTAATGCCCTTCACTAGTCAATTCGCATTCAACAGGCGATATATATTATTATTTTAACTGTTACTAGACTTTAGAATTGAAAATTTATCTTCTTATTACAACTATTAAATTGTTGTGTCAACTATAGATAGTAAGTCTCTGTTAAATTTGTTAAACAGACTATCGATCTATTGCCTTACTATTGGATAGACTTATACATCCATATTATTACAATTCCACACTTATACATTCTTAGACCCATCGCTGAAGAGAAGAAAAAATTGATCGCGTCTTGTTTCGCTGCATATGCATTTCTGCTAGTCACTGTAAGCGAAGTGATTGAACATTTTATTATATTGGTAGCACTGATCATTTTTTACTGTCAAAAAGATTATTGGTATATAAACAAAATATGCCTTATAAATATTTTGGATAGTATTAGCACAGATAAGTAATTATATAGTAATTACTTATAAAAGTAATTATATAATAATTATATAGTAATTACTTATCTGTGGTATTAGTATGGAATTAGTTTAAAATATTTTTTAAATAAAATTTTTATAAATTTATTACAGTTTAGTACATAAACAGTAGTAAAACAGATAGTAAAGATGGTTTTTTTTTTTCAAAACAAAAATCCACTTTTTAATAATAATGCAAGAAAAAAATTAATAAAAAATTGTTTATTAATTTTTACTTAACTATGTATTTTCTCCATTTAATTCATTTATGTATTTTCATTTTAAAATGATAAAAAAAACACAAAATACTTTGGCGAGATGCTCTATCTTTTACAATTTTGGAGGATATAAAAAATGGCTGTCGCATGTATCGTATGAGAGGTCTAACAATGTACTCACGAGACTGTTTGAGACATTTGCCGTCGTGGCAATTTGCTATCGCGTCTATGTCCAACAGGATACAAAACTATCTCTTCAGAGATATTTTCACATTCGATCCTGTCGACGGTAATAGTGAAATGTGTTAAACAGACTATCGATCTGTTGCCTTAACTATTGTATACTGTTAATTAAGGAGCAGCTTGTTCACTTTTGATATTTGTATATGCTTGCAATCATGCAATGCTAACTGATTGTTGAAATTTGACACACTTTTAACAATTGATTAATTCACTTTGACATTGACTTACCAATACCAAGGCTTCCTAAATAGGCAGACCGCAACATTCAATTCAAGATGACGTCATAAAAGCCACTTGAAAATGTAAACAAAGAAATTTCTTATATGAGATTTTTCAGTTCATATAAGAATTTTGGAGTCATTCGAAGTTTTTTGCTTTAAATTTATTTATTGTCAATTAATATATAATAATATAATAAAACAGAATTTATTTCATCAAAACCAAAAGCTAATTTACATTGAATATTGAAAACTTATCTTAAAAATTTATAAAAACAAAAAATATTAAATATAGTAAAATAAAAATTTAAAGCTAGCTAACAAAATTTGTTTCTAAACAATTTATTTATTCTATTATCAAATGCTTACTCTAAAATGTGGTTTAATAATTATTGTTAAATTATTGTTACTCATATTATATGTATACATATCATATTATACATCCTAAATTCTAAAATTCATCCTATTTAGGATGCCTTAATTACATACCTATAATTTACTTCTTTAAAATAAAAAACCAACACCGGCTTATTTTCTTTTAACTTTATTAAATCAAAAAATATATGAACATACAGAAATAAAATCAAAATGTAGGTGAAGAATAGAAAAAAGCAAATAAAAAATATATAATTTAAATATACATTATATTGAAAAGACTATATTATATTTTAAAATATATTTTAAATAGAAAAACAAATTTGTTTATGCTTACATTAATAGCAAAAAATATTTTTTATGTATAAAAGTTACAATGTTTAATTTTAATAAGAAAAAAAAATTTGTTCATGCTTAGATTAATAGAAAAAAAATAAAAAATATGAAAATTTAAGAAATGAATGTTTAATATAAAGTGTTTAATTTTCTTTGTTTAATGGATTTAGATGAATTTGATGTGACAACATTTTTTTGATGAATTTTTTTATCATTATTTTTATTTTTGCAATAGTTTTTATACATTTGTTAAATATATCATATAAGAAATTTTTTGTTTACATTTTTCTATGGCCTTTAAAGCGCAATCATAACAAAAAAAAGTACGAAGTGTCATGCCTGTATATTTAGAATGCCTTGCGTCTACAAAAAAAAATTCGTTTACATCATCGCATTTGTTTAGAAGTTTTATTTCACAGATTTATATAAAACATAGTATGTTTTTTGTTGGAATTTAATTGGGATAAAAATAATTTATATTATTCTAAGACTAGATTATTTCTAGATTTTTTTTTATAAATCGCAAAATAGCACTTTTAATTTTGAAAATATGTCAATTTATATAGCTTCGATGCCATCCGAAAAAGTCATTATTTTGCAATCGTAGCATTCGATTGCTTGAAATAGCTAAATCTAGCTATGAAATAGCTAAAATGGCAACACTGCACCAGTCACCAACAACAGTGGTGCAAAAAGGTTAGTTAAAGGAAAGTTCTCTTAACTTTGTTAGTGTGTTGTATTTATTCTCTTTTCACTCAATTTATTTACTGATTATTTTTGTGATTGCTGTTGCTGCTGGTAATTGAATTGAAACGATCACTGAAGTAAATATTGCAAATTTAAAAGTAGTACATATTAATAAATTAAGAGTGATAAATAATTTATGAAATTGAATTATGAATTGTGATCAAAATTATGGAAATTAAATTAATTCATAATAATTTAGAGTTAAAATCGTAATAGCTCATAAGTTACAGAATTAAACTAAAAAAAAAATTTTTTCTTGGAATACGTATAGATTTAGTTTTCTACTTAATATATTTTCTTTAAATTTATACAAATATCGGCAATATTTTAAATAATTTACAAGGAATATACAAAGAAATTCTTGAGAGGATGCATTTATGTTTGGATTAAGGAACGGAAATGATATTTGAAAATAAAATTTTGAAGATTAATTGTTTATGAATATCATTGTGGGGCGCGCAAGACAAAACTCTAAACTAAAGCCAAAAATTTGAAATAACCGTCGAAAAAGGTAGTTTTTAAAATTTTCTTTTAATTAAATAATTTAATTGTTGCCAGGTTTCCGTTCACTATAAATTTTAATATTTGATTGCAAATATCGATATTTCGGAAGCAATGTATACTTCCTTCATCAGTGCTTGTGACTAAATATATATCTTAATTCTATTTTATTCATTTTATATTCTAATCCCTACCATTTACTTGTACTTTCGCAAGTTATTTTAAATAGCGGGGAATATCCATTCGCGCTAAATCATTATTCAATCTGTTATCTACCTGGTCCCTCGAAATTGCTAAACTTTCGTAAGTCTAGTCTAGTTGGATTATTTTATGTTCCTTTATTGATGATAAATGGTTTTTGTCAATTTTATATGGTGTATTTGTTGACCTAAAATTGGTAGTACCTCTTATTCTGGCTAATTCGGTAAATGTTTTTCGAATCTCGCCGTAATTATAGCCATTTTGATTGTCTTATATATACTTTTGAACAGTTATGGTACTATGATATTTTATATATAGCGTTCACTTCTGCCATCTTCTTTTTATCCTTTACTGATCCAAGTATGCTGCTCACTTTTTGACTTCTGCTAGTTGTTAATAGTTCCAAATTGTGTTTTTTGGATACATTTTTCTTTTAATATTTTTTTTTTTAATTTTTGGTAATGTTTTTTTTATAATTTTTTATGTTCTTGACAGTAACTTAGGTAAAATTATCTTTTCGTGCTTATTTTAAGTACGTACACATCAAGTTTTTTTACTACAGGCACCCTACCGTGTATGAATTTCGGATTCGAACGATAATACGAATTTGCGATTCGAATGTAAAATTAATTGGTACCGAAATATATATATTTATATATATATATATATATATATATATATATATATGTATATAATTCGAAAGGAAATAAACGTCATTTAAGTTGGTAACGTAAATTTTCGAATTTCTAATTGTCAGTAATGTTTTTGTATACTTTATTACTTTAAATTTATTTGAAAATGTGTGTTTATTATTTTTAAAAATAAATTATTATTTTTATTTTTTAAATTATATCAATTTTATTGTATTTGTATTTCGATTTGAAACTATCCATAATTATTTTACATCGAGATGGTGTTGTTTTTTATTTAAGCACAATCTATAAAACATACAAATATGAAATAATAATAATTTTTTTAAATACTAAATTAAATATAAATGTATTTTTTTTTTATATTCTTAGTTATTATTGTAATATTAAGTATAATTATATTTTTAAATAATTCACTTAATTTTAAAACAAACATAGTTTTACCTCCATTCGAAAGAAATATGTTAAAAAATATTCGAAAGTAGTATTACATCTAAAATTAATTAAAGAAAATTTAAATTCGGATTCGTATATACGATTTTTGAGTTGTCAAACTTATTTTAATTCGAATTTCGTATTACGTAGTATCAATATTTCAAATACGAAATTCGTTTTACGAAAATCGGAATACGCGGTAAGCCCCCCTTGCTCAACTTAAAAAAAATTTCTTTTTTATAGTTGAAAATTTACATATAGATCTATAAGTTTTATCTTATATATATGTTGTTTATACACTATTAGCGTCTTTAGAAAATGAATTTATTTTAAGAGACACAGTTCTTCCAAATTTAATTATAAATTATTTAGTTATTTATTTATTTACTATTTAGTTCAAACAGTTTACAAAATATAATACAATTTAATTATTAAAATTCTCAATTAACACAATGTATCAAATAAGATACGATGATTATGATTTAAAGTTTAAATTACAAAAAAAAAGACAAAATTAAATAAAGAACATTTCATCAGAAAAAAAAGTGAAAATAAAAAGTTATTAAAAATATTAAAGGTTAATATAACACTACTAATTACAATAATTACGCCAATACACTGAAGAAGGCAACATATTATTGTCGAAATATCGATATTTGTAAAGTAGACAAATAAAGAATTTAGTAAAATAAAAGAAATTATGCGTTTTTCTTTCTTTTTAATTTAAGAATTTTACTACAAACAAAAAACTAAATTAGTAGCGGGAAAACAAGATTAGTAGGAGGACTAAGGGAGCAAGTGAAACAAGGTTTTATTTAAACTGGTTTTGTTCAAAGAAAAGTCAACACTGTTTGTTATATATTGATCAACTGTCATTAACATTCTAATTGGTTTAAATTTACCATAATTAGTTCTATGGAAAGGAAGATTAAAAAGATTTTCTATACGAAAACGCGTACTGGTGTTAATGTACGAGTTAATCTGATCTTTTATAATTTTGAAATCAATTTCACCATTGTATACTTGGGATATGAATAAGATATCTGCAACAACCCTTCTTGATTGCAATGTGTTCATCTGAAGAAGCTTCAGACGATTTATGTATGGAGGTAGGATTATAGTGTTAGACCAGGGAAGATTACGTAGAGCATATCGCAAAAATTTTTTTTGAATAGCTTCAATTCTAATAATATGAGTGGAAAAGTGAGGTGATCAAACAGGGCTTGCATACTCAAGGTGGGGGCGAACAAGAGTAGTGAATAAAGATTTAGTAATGTATGGATCATCAAATTCCTTAGACCATCTTTTAATAAAACCTAACATAGAATTTGCCTTGTTAATTATGCTATTAAGGTGAAGTTTAAATGTGAGTTAATAGTCAAAAAGTACGCCAAGGTCTTTAAAATGAGAAACTCGGTTGATTAGCTTAGAATTAAAAGTATAATCAGTTATTATTGGAATAAATCTACGAGTAAAGGAAATAACAGCGAATTTATCAATATTAAGGAGAAGATTATTATAGCCGCACCACTTAAAAAACGAATCAAGATCGTTCTGTAGTACAGTACAATCATTATATGAAGATATTTTTTTTTATAAATTTTCATATCCTTAGCATATATGATCACGTTACTATATATTGTTAATGAGATTGTTGACATCATTAATTGAGATAATGAATAGTAAGGAACCTAGATGGCTGCCTTGTGGTACACCAGGGGTGAATCCATTATGATGAATCTAATATATTTAATGCCGATGAAAGCGCTTTATTTTTCAGAGCATTGCCTCCATTAACATTATCAAAAATAAATTAACGATAAAGCTTTAGGTTTTTTTGTAGGTTTTGTATCTATGTACATACTTCAATAATAAATGAGTTAGTGTTTTATTTTAAAATATTTATAGTACGTTTTCAAGCTCATGTTTATGGATAAACAACTAGCTCATAAACCAGTCAAATGTCAAGTGTTCACAAGGTTTTTTGGAAAACAATCAGCTGTTTCACATATTTATTATTATATAAAAAAAATAATCATCATTTTAATTTATTATCTCTTTTTCCATTTGAATTGTTTACTTATATATAAAGCCTTATTATATATACATTTTTAATATATAAAACTGATTAAATTAAGTGAATTAAAAATAAAAATGCATCTTTTACAATATCCTTTGTTTTAATTCTTCTGTTAACTTTCCATGTAAGTCTTGTTATTTCTCAATCATTTCTATAACTCTATAGAATTTTTCTTCACTTTTTTCTATTAAAGTTATACAAGATTGTCCAATTAATCGTGCTGATGATAATTGAGAATTTATACTTGATTTTTCGTTTTTTTGATGATCATTAATTGAAGCTAAACTAATTTCACACAAATTCACATAATTTCATCTACTCTTGGTATTTTGATTTCTTTTTGTTTTTGTTTTTTTTTTGACAAAATGAATTTATGACAAAAAAATCAAGGGTCATGCAAAAAAAAATTTAAAATCGACAAAAAATCGAAATTTCATGGATGGGTTACATGGTTTTGAAGAGGTTTATGATATAAACACCTCGCTACTTGTTTATGATTTTCAGCAAATTTGTATGGGAAAACCACTACGTAAACAACCAGTTTATCATAAACAACATGTTTATCCATAAACATGAGCTTGAAAACGTACTATTAGAGGCTTTGTTTTACTCGCTTGATTTCGTTAAGTATGCAATTAAACGTGTACACGTTTTTTTTATGTTTATTGCTCAATTAAACGAGGCTTTTGTAACTACGTTGGTTGGGTATTGACCAAAGAGTAAAAATTGTATTGGACCAGGTAGAAAAGCCCATAAAGCATTTTTGTTTGCTATGCTTAGCGGAAATCGGTTACCTTTCGACTGAAATGTCCAAGGCTTGATTTCCTACGAAGTAAAAACAATGCTTTATGGGTTTTTCAAATGCCGGCCCTGAAAAATCCCATATTAGAACCACCTTCGTAAGGAAAATAGAGCATTCTTACACAGCGTAGTTCCATTTTATTTAAGTTGTTATTGTTACCAAATTATATTCTCAATTATATTTTTTTATTTATTTTATCCCAAAAAGGGTATTGGACCAGGCCGAAAACCCAAAACGCATTTTTTTTGCTATGCTTAGCGGGTATCGATTGCCTTTCGATCGAAATGTCGAAGGCTTGATTTCCTACGAAGTAAAAAAAATGCTTTATGGGTTGAACAAATGCCGGCTCTGACAAAATTTCATATTAGAACCACCTTCGTAAGCAAAAAAGAGCATTCTTACACAGCGTAGTTCCATTTTATTTAAGTTGTTATTGTTACCAAATTATATTCTCAATTATTTTTTGTTATTTATTTTATCTCAAAAAGGGTACTGGACCATGCCGAAAAACCCATAAAGCATTTTTTTTGCTATGCTTAGCGGAAATCGGTTACCTTTCGACTGAAATGTCCAAGGCTTGATTTCCTACGAAGCAAAAAAAATGCTTCATGGGTTTTTCGACTTGACAATATAATTTGATAACAACTTAAATAAAATAGAATTATACACTATTTAAGCATGCTCGAATTAACCTCTTCGTAGGCCCTAGGCCTGTTTTACCTTTAACCCTATCGAATAGTTTTTTGCCAGTATCCCTAATGAAGTCAGCTGTGATTTATTTTTAAAATGCGTTAATTTAATTCCAAAGTGTTTTTGTTTAACAACACTTTATTTAAATAACAAAGTTTAGTTTCATTCCATATTGGTTTATTTTATGAATGTTATTTTGTGAATATTATATTGGTGCCTTTATTTCGCTTTATAAATTTATTGCAATTGAACAACACGATGGAAAAAATATTTATTCGACATTATACGACATACTTTGGAACATTATAACATAAGTATTGGAAATTGCAGGTCCCAATCATATGATAACGCCAGTAATATGAGCGGAATATATGCAGGCGTACAAGCTAGATTTAGAGAAATAAATCGTCTGGCTGAATGGGTTCCATGTGCTGCTCATAGTCTTAATTTGGTAGGTTCAACTGCTGTGGAGTGTTGCTTGGAAGCAGTAAAGTTTTTTGGAATTTTACAAGCAATATACACTTTTTTTTGTGCTTCACCACAAATTTAAAGACAATATGAAAGAAAATACTTGTGTTGTTAAAAATTTATCAGAAACCAGATGGTCTGTTTGACATGATGCTAGTAAGGCTCTATTTATGAGTTATTCAGAAATTCAAAAAGCATTGTTTGAAATAACTAAAAGCGAACGTCAACCTGCTGTGGCTGTGCAGGAATCGAAATCTTTAAGAAAAAAGCTGAACAATTTTGAAACAGCATTGATGTGTGTTATTTGTTTCCTAGCTTGAGGCTAAGTGCAAGTGACAAATTTCGTATAGAATCTTTTTATATAATAGTAGATAGACTTATAATTGAAATGCGTAAGCGACTTGGAGCATATCAAATGTTATATGAAAGGTTTAATTTTTTGGTGGACAGAAGCTTAACAAATAATGAAATAGTTTCGAAAGCAAACCAGTTAGTGCAAATATATTCTTCAGATGTTGAAGATGCATTTGTTGATGAGTTTTTATTATTTTCACGAATGTACGGGAATAAAAAATCAGTAAAGGAAATGATAATTGCACAAATAAATGATAAACTAGTTACCAGTTTTCCTAATATAAATATTGTGTTAAGAATTTATTTATCGATATTTGGAACGAATGCGGAAGGGGAGCGGAGCTTTTCATAGCTTAAAATAATAAAAAATTGCCTCCGATCAACTATGGGACAGTAACGATTATCATCTCTTACGCTTTTATCAATTTAAAGTGATTTAATGCGAGAAATTAGTTTCGATGATGTTATTGTCGAATTCGCCAATAAAAAATGTAGGAAGGTTAGTTTAGGTAATAATTAAATAAATTGTTTACTAAATTAATGATTTTTTTTGGTTTTTTGAAAATAAATTTTGAATTATTTTGGATTAAGTGAAGTTTTTTTTTTTTTTCTTTGGTTGAATATTTATTATATAAATTTTTCGTAAATAATAATATGTATACATTTTCGTAGGCCATTTACAGTTCGTAGGCCCTAGGCGCTGTGCCTATTGTGCCTATGGGATAATGCGGGTGTGTATTTAAGAAGTCTTAGTTCCTAATAATAGCCATAGTTATCCACATTTAATGAATTGGATATGACCGAAATTTTAAAAATAAATAAATATTCGAAAAATACTCCACTGGTTAGATAAAATTTCTTAATATTGTATCAATTGCAAAGAGCTTTTAATTTCATCATTTTAACTTTAAATATTCTTAACTTCAATATTACTGAATGAGAGTTCAAAAAGGTGTTTTTTGTTTTGTTATTCAGATTTTTGTAAAAATTTAAAAAAAAAAAAACTAAACAAAACATGACCACAATAATGTCAAATTGTCAAATAAAAGTTTCTAATATAGAAACTTTTTGATCTTTATATATGCAGCTTCCCCATCTGCATACAACACTGATTGACCTATGGTTTATCAATACCAAAATCAAATATTAGTTTTTTTTTTTTGTTTATTTTCACAAATTAAAAAAATTCTATAGTTTTTTTTTTTTAATTTTAAAAATAAAAATAAATTTAAATAATAAAAGGGAAGCTAATAAGAATTAAACTTACTTGAAAGTTTACGTTATGGATTAGAAAAAAAATATTATTATATTTTAAACTTTTCATAAGAACGGACTGAACTAATTCTTATATTTATAATAAATTAAAACAAAAAAATTATTCAAAAAATTATACTTGTATTTAAATATGGTTTTAGTTGCTCTATTTTTATTTTCTTTAATTTTAATTTTTATATGGAAAGATACTAGAAAACCTAATAAATTTCCACCAGGTAAGTGATTTATGAATTAAAAGTATTTTTTTTTATCTTTTTTTTACATCTGATTAATATAATTTGAGTTTGGTGTAAATTGTATTAAAGTTATAATTTCCCTAATTACATTTTACTTGACAATTTTACTTTGATGGCTCTAAATGCAATTAAATTATACTCGTGTAATTCATTTCTAATTAAATTATCAAGTAAAAAGTAAAATATATCAAAATGATTTTTTATTTTTTTTTTTATTTATATTTGAATTAAAAATTGAAAGTGTAAAAAACATTAATAATGTAAAATCGTAGTGATTGCAATTAAGTTATTAGCAGTTGAAATATTCTCCTGTTTTTAATTGATTTTAATTATAAAATGCACTTTGAGTGTACATTCTACAATAATTTTGAATAACAATAAAAAAAATTTTAATCTACCGAAAATATTAAAATTTACACCAAAATGACGTGTTCTACTCGTTAAGCTAATATAGATTATTTTGTTGAAAAATTGCAACACAAAATGAACCCATCAAAATTTATTTTACAAGAAAAACATGTTATATGAATGAAAAGGTTATCCAATTAAAATTCAATTCTTTGTCTATATATGTACTTAGTTTGCCAAATTTTTACATATTTATCGAAAATATCTGATCAAGACAATATCATCAATATTTTTTTAAAGCTAAATTAATATCGTTGTTATTCAGGAGAAATTAACCAACTACAAAATTGGCGATTTAGAGCTATCATCAAAGAATATCCATACTATCATACCCAAAATGTACAACATACAATAAAATATTTATATGAAAAACAAAGATTTGTAGAATTAGCCTGGTCGAGAATCCTGAAAAATACAGGACATTTTGTTTTTCAAAATTTTCAATTGATTGTTATAATGAGTACATACGATTATTATCTATTATACGACAATTCTAAGTTATTGTATCAATTTTAGTTGAACGTGTAAATTAAAATTTTTTATCTTTGAAAAAAAATTTGTTTTCCTAATATTTGTCAAGTAAAATGTATTATGTAATGTGCCCTGATAGAAATTTAGGACAATAGACAATAGAATGGTGTTGTCAAAGATACATAGATGTAAAAAATATCATGTTAATTTTGACAGATATGTATGTTTGACAATATAACGTCTACGTTTACGTAAATTATAAAAATTTTCTAATATCAATTTCTCTTCTAAAATCGTTAACTCATTATTTTATATATCTATGCATTTTACACTATTCACTGTACCCAGTGTTGTTCCTTTACGCGTAATTTTTAATTGTCTACACTTTGAAGTAGACTTTAGTGTAGAAAACAAGCAATTTACTGTAGACAATGTAAACTATACTTTATAGAATAAAAACAATTTTAACCACGATTTAAAAAATAATTATTTTTCCAGTAGATTCGCTTAATTTCAAGAACTTTATTTAAAAAAAAAAATCGTCCAGCCTATTTAAATAAAGTTCTTAAAGTATGAAAACACTGTCATCAACTTGGCTTGATAAAGCATATAAAAATGTATAAAATAAATTTGATTTAGTGATGGGTGGAAAAATTGTTCAATCAATGATAAAACGATTGTTTCAATGTTGCATACACACTGCGATGAGAGATCAAGCTTTTTTTTTACATGCTTTAGTATAGATGCGAAACAGCTGAGAAATTATTTGAAATTGTTGTGGAATCTGTTGATATTGCAAAGGATCTGAATTCATATACTGGTGTTTATGCTATTGTATTCGACAGTAGCATAAACGGATTTAAAAATTGTCTCAGCACTTCATAGTAAATCAAAAATTAATGGATCAAGTGACATCTTTTTTAAAAGAATTTAAGCAAGTTGATTTTTTTGGTTGATTAAGGTAGAATTGGGATTAAACCATGTGATTTTGGAATGGTCGAATCAATATATAGTAAATTTATGATGATAAATTCAAAGAACATAATATTATAGAAAATATAAAGCTTTTTGTACCAATTATGTGAATTTATTAATATTTGTCAATTGTGGGAGTGTTTCAAGAAACTGAAGATCTGCATGATTCGGATTAAATTTATGTTACATATTTTATGATCATTATCATCATTGTCTTGCAACCCCATCCGTGGGGCATAGGGCGGAAGTAAATTCTTTCCAACGGCTACTATCTGCGGCTAACCTCTTCAATTGTGGCCACGTTCTTTGCTGGGTACTTGCTTCGGCTAAGACAGTTGTTCTCCACGTTTTTCTCGGCCTTCCGACGCGACGTGTACCCTGAGGATTCCATTCGAAAAATTGTTTCGCGATGTTGTTGTCAGGTTTCCTCAAAGTATGCCCTATCCAACGCTATTTCCTCTGTCGGATTTCCACGTCTATTTGTGTTTGTTTCGTTTTTTGCCACAGCGTTCTGTTGGAAATGGTTTGTGGTCAACGAATGTTTAGGATGCGCCGGAGACATCTGTTGATGTACGCTTGGAGTTTCCTGGTGATGTTTACAGAAACTTTCCATGTTTCGCAAGCGTACAGGAGAACAGATTTTACACTGGCGTTGAAAATGCTTATTTTTGTGCGCAGAGATAGGTTGCTTGCCTGCCATATTTTTGAAAGCATCCCGAAAGCAGTACCGGCTTTACTGATGCAGGCTTCAATATCCAAATCGGCGCCTCCATCTGATGACACGATGCTGCCCAAGTAATTGAACGTAGTCACCTCTTCGATTCGAATTTCTTGATGGAGGATCGGATGTTGTGATGTGTGAGTTGCGCGCATGATTTTAGTTTTAGCTGAATTGACTTTTAGGCTCGCACTTTTTCCAGTGTCATACAGCTTTTGGCACATATCGTTCAAACCTCCATTCGTATGTGACAATAAACACACATCGTCGGCGTAATCTAAGTGGCTGATACGTTCGAAAGGACGCCACTGGATACCGTTGCTCTCGTTTACACCCACAGTAGTAGTCATTATGTCATCCATTACTACTAAAAATAATATGGGTGATCAAATACAGCCCTGCCTTACTCCCTGACACACCTCGAAGCAATTTGTCAGCTGTCCTCGATGTAAAACGCGACATCTTGCATCTTTGTAGGATTCCTTAACTATAGCTATATTTTTTTTCTGGAATGCCTCTCCTACTAAGCGATTTCCAAATATACTCTCGGTTTACTCTATCAAAGGCTTTCTCAAAGTCTACAAACATGAGATTCAGCGGTGCTTTAAATTTAGTGGATTGTTCAAGAATTATTCGTAATGTGTTGATGTGATCCACACACGAATGGCCACTGCGAAAACCTGCTTGGTGTCTTTTGAGTGTAGCTTCTATTCTGCCTTTAATCCTTTCGAGTATTATTCTAGCCATTATATAAATATATAAAACTAGAATTGTAACACACCATAAATGACGGAAGCAAAATAAATTTCAGCTTTCTCTTTACCTCATTAGAGTTTTCATTTTAAATTTATGTGATTGTGGGTCCTACTGGTCCCACAATATTTATTTGCTCTTCTTTGTTTACTCTTATTTATTTTTAATATTTAATGCACTTTGGGTAGCGAAATTTATTTATTTTATGTTAAAAAAACAAATCAAAGCAATTTGTGTATGTATTGGAGCGTTCCGTCGAATCGACAGATATATGTAGGAAACTATAAATTATATTATAATAATATATTTTTTTTTTTGTAAAAAAACCAGTATTTTCATTTAATTTAATTGTAGTTCATTATTATTTAATTGTAAACATTGTCTACGCAATGAAGTAGACATAATTATATTTTCAACAAAGTATTGTCGACGTGTAGAAAATAACGTAATCTACATAATGTACCGTTATATATATACAGTAGAAATTGCTTATAACGACATCGGTTATAACGAAAAACCGGTTATAGCGACCACTTTTATGGACTTAATTGGTTCTAATATAAAACTACATTAAAGTATTATCGGTTTTAACGACATCGCTTATTACGACAAACCGTTTATAACGGCCATTTTTTTTTTACATATTTTGAAAAAATGTCGCTTATAACGACAAATAAAATTTAAAAATTTAAAATTTCGTAAAAATAATTATTTTATTATAAAACGAAGAAGACGATCTAACTTTAAATGAATAGATCTACTACCATTATTGAAAAGATGTATTCACCAGATGAGTGGAACAATTTTGTTTCTGTGGATAAAGATGTTGTGACAGTAGACTATTTTAAAAAAAAAAATTTAGTAGAAGAAGTAACGCAGACTGACCAAAATAATAATGATGAAAGTGATGATGAGCACGAAATAGTGTTACCTACAATAACTGAAGCTTTTAAAGCCATAGAAACATTAAAACTTCATTTTATTAATAATGACAATACCAAATATCACGTGAATTATTTAGAGCAAAAGTTAGAAGAAGAATTTTTAAGAAATGTCGAAGTGAAACAAATGAAAGTAACAACTTTTTTTTCAAGTTATTTAGATAATACCGTGTAATTTTTTATCACTGTATAAAATTTGTGATTTTTTTTGTTTTTGTTTTGAATGGACATTTTGTTAAGGTTTTATAATATGTATATATAACACATTTATGTGATTTATGGAATATATAAATGGAAAAAAAGTGTAATATTATTTGGTTTTTTGTATATCATATTAATAAAAGTTTGAAATAAAATTTCTTAAAGAAGATATGTAAAATAAATTAATGAAATTTGAACTAATAATTTGGAAAAAAATTGTATTTTTACTTATACAAAAGACGTTCCCTTGCTCGGTCGTTATAACCGATTTCTACTGTATATATTTATTAATTAAAAATTTTTTTTTTTGAAATTGTCACATTAGATCGCTTCCCAATATTGTCTAATTTTAACATTTTTCTAATAAAATTAAATTATTATACTTAAATGATTTAAATTATATTTTGCATTTTTTGATCATTTATTAGGTCCAAAATGGTATCCAATTGTTGGTTGTATTCCATTGCTTCAACATTTAATTCATATATTTAAATTTTATCATTTAATGTGGGAACATTTTGCAACAGTATGGGGTCCTGTAGTTGGTTTTCGTATTGGACGTGATAAAGTTATTCTAGTATCAGGAATTGATGCAATAAAAGAATTTTATAGTATTGAAGAATTTACTGGACGTCCAAATGGTTTTTTTTTTAGAATACGTTCACTTAATAAACGTTTGGGTATTGTTTTTAGTGATGGTAAAAATTGGGAAATTCAAAGAAGATTTTCAATGAAAATTTTGAAACAATTAATGGGTGTTGGAAAAAATGGATTAATTCATATTGAAAATGAATCAAGAAAAATGATTGAATCGTTTCGAAAAAAAGCTATAAAACGTGATTTACTTGATATGGAACATCTATTTGATATTTCAGTTTTGAATGTAATGTGGGCTCTTTTAGCTGGCTACAGATTTAATACCAATGATGAAAAATTAATTAATTTAGTGAAAATGATACATGAATGTTTCAGAGATATTGATATGTCAGGGGGTGTTTTAAATCAATTTCCATTTATAAGATATTTATTTCCAGAAAAAAGTGGTTATAATAAAATGATTAAAAATACCAAACCATTATTGAATTTCTTATTGGAAACAATAAATGAAATAAAGAATAAAATTGATGGAGGAAATCAATTCTCTGAAGAAATTAAAAGTTTAATTGAAGCTTATTTGATAGAAATTAATAAATTTAAAAATAATAAATCAACATTTACAGCTGAACAATTATTAATTGTTTGTTTGGATTTCTTTCAAGCTGGTTCTGAAACAACAAGTAATACATTAGGTTTCGGTTTAATATACATGTTACATTATCCAAATGTTTTAGAAAAAGTTAGAAAAGAAATTGATAAAATAATTGGACCAAATCGATCATTAAAATTATCAGATCGATGTAATTTACCGTATACAGAAGCAGTAATTTTTGAAATACAACGAATATCAAGTGTTGCACCCTTAGCAATTGCTCATCGTACATTAAATAATATTAAATTTCAAGGATATATTATACCAAAGGATACTTTGGCATTAGTATCGATATATGGTTTAAATATGAATAAAAAATATTGGGGTGATCCATTAAATTTTCGGCCAGAAAGATTTTTAAATGATATGGGTAAAATAATTCAATATGATTATTTCATTCCATTTGGTTTAGGTATATATTATATAGTTATATTATTAAAATATGTATGAATTATGATTGAATAATGAATTTATAAATTTTTATTTAAAGGTAAAAGACGATGTGTTGGAGAAATGTTAGCTAAATCAAGTTTATTTCTTTTTTTCACTTCATTTGTACAAAATTTTGACATTATATTACAGGATAATGAGAAATTACCAGACAAAAATGGTTTAGATGGAATAACATTGAGCCCCAAACCATATAAAGGATATCTTAAAATAAGAAAATGTAGAGAAATTTAAAATAAAGAAAATATTTTGACTTTTTAAATACATTGTAAATTTTGTGTGATCTTCAGTTTTACATTTAAGTTATTTTTCAATTAAATTTTATAGTGTGAATATAGGGTAATGTTTAACGTTTAGAAAACCCATATACCTTATTTTATAAAACTCTTATTTTCAGAAAAAAAAAATTTGTCACTCTACACTCTAAGACTATATGCTATGTTTGTTTTCAGAAAATATACGACTTAGAAGTCTTCAAAAAACAAATAAGGAAATATCAAATGAACTTTTCGTAAACATACTCGTAAAGTGATACTTATTCACGCTAATTCTTAACATTATTGTTGTATGTAATAAATTGTAAAATTTTGTATTTACAAAAACACTGTGGTTATTTTTTAATTTATTGAACAGATTTTTTTTTTTATTTTTAATGGTAATTTAAATTAAATAATTTCATTGTTGTCAGTTTTCCGTTCACTAATAATTTTTAAGATTTTGTAAAATTTTATATTTTCTAAACAATCAAGTAGAATTCTGAAATCATCATCATCATGTGTTGGTTCTATAGCTCGGGGTGAGCCTTAATCTTGTCGTCCACAACTTTCCTCCATTCTGCTCTATCTTGTGCAACTGTCTCCCATCCGTTAACTCCAATCTTTCGACAGTTGCCCTCGACTTCGTCCAACCATCGTGATCTACCTCTTGCTCTTGTATTGTACGGTACTGCGTCTAATAGTCTTTTTGGCATCCTTTGATCATTCACCCTCACCACATGACCTGCCCATCTTAGTCTTTATGCCTTTATAAATTTAACAATATTGTGTCCTTCAATTAGTGCTTCTAGCTCCACGTTTGATCTGATTTGGTATTCACCATCGTCATTTATTTTGAGACCAAATATTTTTCTCAGTATTCTTCTTTCGAATACTTTCAATTTATTTTCGTCACTAATTGTCATGGTCCATGCTTCGCATCCGTATGTCACGACCGGTTGTATTATGGTCTTGTACATTCTTAATTTAATTGTCCTGGCTAAAATTTTTGACCTGAAAAGGCCTTTGCGTGTGCGTAGAAACATTTTTGTGCTGCTTGAATTCTATCATTAACTAAGGGCCCCTGTTGAGTAATTATATTTCAACTTGAAGTCAAATTTAAAGTTTTAAAAAAAAAACAGTAATTTACGTACTGACATAGACTTCTCATCACATAGCAGAAAACACTCATGTTTTAATGAATAGCTTTGGAATTAGTATGTTTTCGTTAAAAAACATAAATACCTTACTTCTCATTTTCTGTTTCGTTTCTACCTGTTTCTTAATGTATTTGGCGAATAATAAAAACCATATGATTAAAAAAATTTCAACTGTGTGCGCATTATTGTTTTATTTACAACTTACTTATTATATATTAAGAGTTCATTATGGAGAAGAGAGTTAAAATGAAAAGGTGTCTACTGCGCAGGTCCTTAAATGCTTGTCAATTATAGTTATAGATTGTCAGATGCATGTCATTTTTATTATTTATTAAGGCACCTAGATATATAAAACTATTTACTCCTTCAAAGTTATAATCATTTATTGTTGTATTTTGGGCGGATCGTCTTGTTTCCGTGCGTGCCATCTTCATATATTTGGTCTTAGCCTCGTTAATTTTTAATCCTACAGTAGCAGCTTCTTTTTCTAGAGTCAAAAATATTTCTTTTAATTCGTCAAAGGATGTTGCTACAATAGCAATATCGTCAGCATACGCACTTATTATAGATGATTTTATGAATATGTGCCCGCATCTCTCTAAATCTTTTATTGCGTGGTAAAGCATTAAATTGAAAATTGTTGATGACAGGGCATCACCTTGTCTGACTTCTGTTTTATTTCAAATTCGTCCGTTATTTTATTTTGCACTGCTACATTACATTTGGTGTGTCTGAGTGCTTGTCAATTTTCTTGGGGTTCCCATGTTATTAAATACAGCTTTTACCATATCTTTTTTTATTGAGTCAAAAGCTTGGCGGAAGTCAATCATTAATAGGTGGAGATTTTTTTTGTACTCATATAGCATTTTTCCATGCTATAACTCAGTAGAAGTATTTGATCGGTAGTAGATCTATTTGGTCTAAATCCACGTTGATATTCTCCTATAGAATATTTTCGGCTATACGTCTTAATCTGTTATTTATAATATTGTAGAGAGTCTTGTACGCTTTATTTAATAATGTGATACCTCTATAGTTGGCGCAGTCAAGTTTATTTCCATTTTTGTGGATGGGGATAATAATGCCTTTTTCCCATTTGCTTGGCAGAGTTTCTGTATCCCATATTGCACACATATTAAACTATGTAGCTTGGAGATGAACATTTCACATGCATTTTTAAACATTTCTGCTACAATGCCATCTTCTCCTGGGGCTTTGTTATTTTTCATTTGTAGAATTGCATCTTCTACTTCATGTATGGTTGGTATTCCTTCGTCTGTATATTCTGAAATCGTAATGTTGCTATTCATAGGTATCATTATGAAATAAAAGTTTGTAAAAAAATGTCAGGTTATCAGCTGCAATGAGAGTTGAAAAAATATTTAAAATCACTTCTCTTCACTTCAGTGAAATCTTGGTAGTTATATGTATTTGAAAGTGTAATCAGTTTAGACTAGGTATAAAAGATCTGAATTATATGTACTACTCTTGCAAAAAACTTGGAACATACGTGGTTTGTATTTTAAATCTGTTTCAGTACTGACATAATGATTTCTCTCATTCTTCCTTTTTATACATAGTCAAAACACTAGGTGGGGACCTCTTATACCGATTGGTATGTTTGGCTAGGGTGGGAAGGGAAAATTAGGAAAAGAGGACAATTACGAACGAAGGTGTTAATGTTCGTCTTGAATTTATTTAGGTCTAAAATATAGAATTTATCATGTTTTGGGAACACATAAGATGGAATTTGGTTCCACATTCGGGATGTTGAAGTTATAAACGAATTTTCATAAGTTTTCTTTTGCCATCTAGGGATTTCAGTGGTGTAGGGATGTAGGGATGTAGGTAAATACTATACATGCTGCCCTTCGTGTAGTATAGTATAGTATTTACCTACACAACATTTTATATTCTGATGATTAAGTTCAAATGTGGGTCAACCTTTTTGCAATATAGAGTAGTATATTACTCAAAGTTTGATTATATCAAAAGCTTACCTAAAATCAAATATTACCTAGATATTCATAATATCGCATACTTGAATATTGTGCCTGAAATTTTTTCAAAAAATTTTATAAAATTCAAAATAAAATTAATAAAAAAAGAATAAATGAAACCATTTCTTATATAATTTTTATTTTAATTTTTTTTTGTGTTTTTTTTTTGTTTCTTTTTTTTTTTTTTAATTTATATAATTCTTAATGTCCCACTTTTTTTTTTTTTGTTTGTTTTTGTTTTCATCTCATAATATAAGGTTTTCTTAGATTCTACATCTCCAAAAATATATAATTATTTTTTTTTTACATTTTTTATATTTTTTTTTTAATTTGTTTTTGTTTGATTTTTGTTTTTTTTTTTTTTTTATAATATTTTGTCTAGCCTAAAATATTTGTAATATTCTCAATAAAAAGAAAAAAAATTTCCATAATTATTATTATTTTACATTTAAAAACTATGCAAAAAGATATGACTTATTTCGGTACTAAATATATACTCTATAATCCATCTCAATTAAATTGACATATTTGCTAATTTAATTTGACAATTAAGATGACGACAATATTATGTAATTCCAACATTTATTTGATTCAAGTGTCAATTTTTTAAATGATATATTTTTGATATCATTTAATTTTAAAGCTTCTTATAATAATAATAATAATAATAAGACAAAACAAAGTATTTTTGAGCAAAAAATTTCTGTTTTTCTTTTTTAAAATAAATTATGCTTAAGTTTGTGCAAAACTGATGAAGGAGGTACATTACATACATATATATACTTACATAGGTATGTATATTGTTTTCGAAAATTATTAATGCTAGAAAAACCTCACTTTAGTTTGAAATATAATTAAAACAATTTCTAAAAATAAAAAAATACCTTACTTTACTAACTAACCACTTGATTTTTCATTTTCAACTGTATCCGAATGTTTTCATTGAGAATTTTGATAAATTTATGTGGCTAGTCAAGTAACAGAACTTCTGTATTTAAATATTAGAATTGGAAGAAGAAAAATAAATATTGCGGATAAATAAAAATTAATTAAAAATTTATTCTAATCACAAAAGAATAACAACCTAGATCTACTGAGTTTATTTTTTATTATTCTTGCATCATAATTAAATTAAGTTAAATCTTATGTTTGAATACTAAATTAAAACAAACTATAGATTAAACGTAATTTAAAATTGAAATAGTCATTTTATTTATATTTTATACATGATTTAGAAGATTAATATGTACTATAGTTCGTAAAAACTATTTTAAAATAGAATGTTAGCCATTTTGAAATTAATTCTAATGATAATTTTTTTTGTATAAAATGTTATAACATTTGATATGACATTTGATTTGTCATATTCAGAAAAACAAAAGTTTTTTTTGATAGCAGTATAATGTTTGACATTTGAAATAATTTTTAGTTAGTAGTAGCAATATATTTTGTCTCTAAAATAAGTCATATTTTGAAATATAGTTTTATGAATTTTTTGTGTTTTTTTTTTTTTATTTTTTTTTATTTTAATGATTTTTGTTATAATTTGCATTTTTGTTTTGGTTTCTATATAATGAATTATTTATTTGTTATTTTAAATTATATTATCTTATAACTGCACATAATATACATATATATATATGTATATATATATAGATTCACATAATTATTATTATTACTTTTTTTTTTTTTTTTTTTAAATATGTATATCACTGAAAAACAGGTAAATATGTTTCTCTTTGAAAATTTACTAAATACTTTATTCATTCTCTTCTTCTAATTCTTCACATTTTCAATTTTTTGTATTTTTAAACCTTCACTATTAACTTTATTTTTAAATTTTAAAGTTAGCTAAACAAATAATTTGACATTTCTATCAACATGTATGTAATAATATATAAATAAAGAAATAAATTTTATATAATATTTTTATTGTTTTAGCTACATTTTTTGTTTTTTTTTTTTTTTAATTTTTTTTTTTTTTTAAATTTTTGTTTAACTAAATTTACAGATTTTATTATGGATGCTTTCTATTAATTATATATTATATATAAATACTTTTAATTTCATAAATTATTTTGATACCTTTTTGTTTTTTAATATTTAATACTTTCTATTTTGTTTTTTTTTTAAATTAATTTTAATAAAAAAATTAAATATAAATAGAAAATTTAAACAATATTAAATAATAACAAATAATTAAAAGGAAATTTCCGAAAATATTAGAAATAAAAAAATATATAATAAAAACATCTGGATAAAAAATGTTTTGATACTCTGCCAATAAACAACAACTATCCATTCGATAAAATATGAAAGAATAAACTATTTTCATCATCTGTTAGGTAACATTTAACTGTTATATAAATAGTTTCACCTGTTTGTAGCCTAAAAACAAAAGTAGAAAAATTCGATCCCACAATGCTAGTATGTTTTTGATTTTTAGTTTAGACTTCAAAGCAATGCTCTGAACGCAAATATTTTCTTCCCGGACATTCTCTTTACGAGAACACGATATAGAGCTCAAATTTTCTTTTTTATACAAATAATACTAAAATAGTTAAAAACTAAATTATGTTTGAACTAGTAATTTAAAATTTTTTTTTTTTAAATTAAATCTATCAATTGGTTGAATTTTTGTTACACTTAAATACTAAAACGAATAAATTAAAAATATTTATTTTTAAATATTTACCATCACAGCTGATAGCTTTATCCATTTCTGTTCAAATGTTAAAAACACTTTTGATATTCTAATTATGTAAACGCTCTACTAACTCTATTAATTTATATTGAACACATAGGTCACGTTCTAAGCGCGTTCTGAACGAAAAAATATACGAATTTCAAGATCTAAATGCTCTGAGCGAAAAAAATTTATGAATATATTTTTGACAGTTTGAAATCTACTCTGAATTTAAAATCGAAGTTTTTAATTTTTAACGTAGAATCCAAATTTGTATAAAAAAAAGTACCTCTTGAAAATATCGATTTCAGCCAATTTTGAGCTTAAAAAACAATTTGCCGGTCGCTCTCGGAACTTTAAAATATCACCAATCGATAGAGCACCGTCGATTTAGTTAATAAATTTTTTTTTTAATCTTCTTAAAAAGCTGATACGCAACACTCGATATATATATGTATTTAATTGTTGTCACTTGTCAGGTTTCCGTTCACTAACAATTATTTTAATATTTGATTGCAAATATATTTAACTTTATTTTTGCACCTTCTACCTTAATGTCATTTCTGTTATCCCATCTGTTTTTGTAATTATTTAATTTTAGATCTTATATTTTTATAATTAGGATAAATTAATAATTTTGTTTGTTAATAATTATATTTAACGAAATTGAATGTTTAGTTTTTAATATTAAATTAAATATAAATATAGTTGCATTTTAAATAATTAAGTTATTGAACAAATGAAGTAAAAAAAGAATAAAATAAAAACTCTTGAATAATAAATGTTACATAATTCTTATAAAATTTATTTTTAACATTATATGTTAAATATTATTAATTAAGGCATTGCTTTAAAATTGAGCTGTTTCATTTTTCGGAAATTTCTTTAATTAATAATAAAAAAAAAAAATAATAATATTGTAAATGTAAATTTTTAGAAACACTCTAATAAATAATATGTAAATTTTTTTCATTACCTTTTATCAGATAGGTACATTACATATATATATAAAATTGATTTTTATTTAATTTATAGTTTTTTTTTTTTGTGTTTAAATTAAAATATAAATTTTTATACATATATTATATATACGTATATATAAATTCTTTCTTAAAATTATTTCGTTTACCATTTTATGTTATGCCGTTTTACTTTTTAATTGTTTTTTTTTTTTTTTTTTTTTGTTTTTTTAAATATATAATTATTTCCTTATTCTTTTTTTTCTTCTCTTTCTCTCTATGCTCTTTATCATTTTCAATTATCACAATATTCACATAAATTATATATTTCTTTTACATTATATACATTTTCTCTGTCATGTGGTCCATTTTTTTCTTGTTTAAAAATAAATAAATTATATATTTTAAATTTTTTTGTTTTGTTTTTTATTTCCTCTCGTGTATTTTCTCTCTTCATCTTTCATATTTTATTTCCTATACATTTTCCTGTTTACTTTACAATTTAATTTAAATACTTCTAATTATATTAATTAATGGATTTAATTAATAAAAAAAAAAAAAATTAAAATAAAATATTAAAAGAATTAAAAAAAAAAAATACCAATATTTAAGAATTAGATAAAAACTTATAATATTATAGTTAGGTATACGGTAGGATATTTATAAAGGCGTAGAGAGAGTCAATTCTTAATTAAAAAAAAAAAAAAAAACATTTTGTATGAAAAAAAAGGTATTTTCCCCAATTTTTAGTTCTCTTTTTATGTTTTATATGCCCTTATAAATAACCAGCGATAGTGCAGGAATAGAATTAATTTTCCGGATTGGTATTAAAGGTGGTAGATAATCTGGGTTATTGGATATTAAATTGAGGGTGAGTAAATTTTTTTCCTTATATATTAGCCTAAAATATTTTGCAAGATTTTTTTTTTTTTTGCTTATTTTGTTTTGTATTTCTTGACACATTTTGTTTACAAACATAGATACAAACATACATATACATACATAATAATATGTTATGTCATTTTATATTTTTGTTGTGTAACGTGTTTATTTTATTTTATATTTATTTTTGTCTAGGTACCATTGTAGCATTGCGATTCAATTTTCTTAAATTATGTTCATTGTTTGTTTGTTTTAAATTTGAATTTTTAATACTTAATATTTATAAATTACACATTTTTTTTTTTTGTTTTAATTTAATTTTTGTCATTAATAATACATGTGAGGTGAACATAAATATATTGAAATTTAAAATTTGATTTAATTTATTTATTTATTTATTTATTTCAAACATTATATATATAACATTTAAAGACAATCAACACAATTATTTTTTGATAAATTTTCTGATTTTTAATAAGAGTAAAACACACAACCTTTCCGTATTTTTGTAAAATTGTTTTTTTTTTTAAGTATTTTTTTTTTGTTTTAATTTTTTAATTTGAGAAATTTTTAATTTTGATTTGATTTTTAAAAGACAACATTTAATTTTATTTTGGTTTTCTTATCCATTTTTTTTTGTTTGCATTTAATTTTGAAATTATATTGTAATATAATTTCTTTAATTTATACACAATTTGTATAATAAACTTTAAAATTATGGGTTTTTTATTAATAGGATTTTTTTTTTTATAATAAATAAATTTTGCAGATATTTTGGATCTTTATAGTTTTTAAAATAACATTAAATTTAGAATTAAAATATTTAAATTGAAATTTGTAATAAAAATTAAATTGAAAAAACATTATAGAATTTGATTTCTGATATTAAAAGAATGAAAATAAAATAAAAAATGTATTAAAAATGAAACAAACAATAATTCGGAGAGTTTCGTGCGTTCATTACAAAAACGAAGTAAATGTAAATAATGAATTAAAGTAACATTATGCACCCATTTAATTGAGGATAATGGATTTATTTTACTTAAGTCATTTACTTTGTTATAAATTACTAATTACAAATCGATATAGTGTAGGGAACGGGGCTTGAATACTAATACCGGGTTCGAATCCTTTACATGTTCAATTGAATTATTTTTTTTACTGAAATTTTATAAAATATGTTGTAAGTATATAATTTGGTATTATATATTATAAATATACTATTTCAGAAGCTTAAGTTTCTGGTTTTAATTGTCCCACATTTAATTAGTTGATGTAATAAATTAACTATAGTCAGACATTATACTCGTTCCAATTTACATAATAAATTACCAGTCACGTACTTGATGTGCGAAAGTGTATATTTTCCACTAACAAATAGAAAATTGTAGATAGAGAGGGCCCCTAATGGCAGTTAAAAAAAAGAAAAAAAATAAATTAAACTTTTTAATTCTTTAAAATTATTTTAAAAATGTTCGTATATATCCCGTAAATTATATAAAAAACTTTATATATCTCTGGAGCTCAAAGTTATTTTTTTCGTTTTCAAACTTCGAAAAAAAATTTATAAATATGTTTTAAATTACTGAAACAAGATTTAAAATAAATTGCAGGTTTTTATAATTTTTATTGCAGGTATCGAATTTTAAAGTTGCAACAAAATTAATTTGAAATTGTAAACAAAATTATAACATGAAATAAAATTATAGCGTGCTCATAAACGTCAATAATTGATTGTAGTGTGACCGTTATAAACTAATATCATATGATTTTAATCAGCCATATTGAAGAATTTATGTTAGCTTAAATTTATATCTTTTGCGCTTAAATCACATATAAGGTCGAATAAAAGAATTTTTAAAAGTATTTTAAAGTGCCCTTCTAATAAACGCTTAATAATGCATCAATCATTATTTTAGATCTCTTTAATCGGAATTTATGCGAGGGTCTATATAAATTCAAAAAATTAAATTTTTATCAAAAAAATATCATTAAGTAGAATCCTTTTATTAAAAAAAATAACGATATTAACATATAATTTGTTTTAGTATTAAAAATGTATTTTGTAGCGCTTAACTCTTAACAAGTCTTAAAAGAACCATGTTTTGTTTTAACTTATTTTATAATAGTTCAGGGTGCTATAAATTCTTATACTTACTGGATTGAGAATATACTCCACATCTTACATACAATTTTTTCTTTGTTTCGATTTCCTTGATGAATAATATGTTAAACTTTTCTCTACTAAAATATAATACAAACTGATTTTTTTCTTAGTACTTTTGAATGCCCAAAATTGACCAAAATGCTCTTTGTAAATATATATATTTTTTTTTATTTTACATTCAAATACAAAATTCTTCATTGTGTTTTAAAATTCGAAATTTCACATCCTTTTACAAATTAAATTTATTAATTAACGCACTGAATGGCGCAGTAGTTATGTAGAGTGCCTGCTTGCCTTGAAATCGAAAGGCCTCAACATCGATTCTCGATGAAAGTAAATAGGTTTTGGTTCAGTATACTGCATCTTCGGGATAAAGTAAATGAAATAAAAAAATGAATATACCCACATTTCGAAAGAGAAAAGGGCCTGAAATTTTCCATATTATGTAGGGTAAACTGATATATGTATATATAAATAAATAAATTGATTAACTGTAGTTTTGGTATATATTTTTTGTAATCGATTTTCGGCATAATGAGCCAAATTGATTATTTTTTAGTTAAGTTCCTATGTTTCAAAAACTTTAAAACTAAAGGGCTAACCATAATGACATTAACTTGGCTTAAGTTAGATCAAAGAAATGTGCGATTACATATAAATTGTATTGCACACCCATAATAGGAATATCAAAGAGTTTTGTTAAGTTTTCATTAACTTTAGCTGGCATAACAAAGTGTGATTTCATTCATTTATTTTAAACAAACAAAAACTATATTTAAATTATTTTAATTTTTAACTCATATAAGATCTAAAATTGTATATTTAATTCGAATTGTTAGTTATATATGTATATAACTTTGTTTTAACCTTATTCAATTAATTCATCCTCTGATAAATTAAATAGTTCTATAGAAGAACTAATGTCATGTATAAAATTTCATTTTACTTTATTATAAATATTATTTTATTTTAAATATTAGGTCTGTTTGCTAAAAATTTGCAAATGAGAGGAAAAATCACGTGGTCATAAAACTCTGCGAGAATAGTTAAAATGTTCTCTTTTGAAAACAAAAGTAGACATACGCAAAATTTGCGTAAATTTATCCAAATTTTTTTATGTCAAAAATTAAGTGATTTTTAGGTTATGAGATATTTTTAAATTTGAATTAATTTAGTAATTTTCTGAAATTTTTTGTAAAATTATTGAATGTTTTTGTTGAAAAAAATTAAATTAAATAATTTTTCATGATTTTGGCCTTTTTGTCGCTAAAAAGTTATATAAATAAGTTTTCAGGTTAGGTACATACAACTTTTTATTTATTTTAGGTACACCACTTTTTATATGAAAAATATCTATTGACATTTAAAACAACAACAAAATATTGACAGTAAATTTTTACAAATTTTTGCAAATAGAAATTTCATTTGCAAAAATTTATTTAAGAGAGACCTCTGACGTCGTCACGTTCTAAACATAAAATTCTCTTAAATTTCTCAAAAATTTGTAAAGAGCGTGCAAATTAAAAAGTTAACATACAGGAATTTGGATAAATTTATATAAATTGACCATAATATAAAGAGACCAAATGTTTAGAATCAAAAATATGTCAAAAATCAATTTTGTTGTCAATGATTGATTTATTGTACGAATTTTTTTAAAATGTCAAAAGTATGAAAATTCACAAATTTTTATTAGAAAATAATTTACCTGAATCAATTAACGATTCACTTTATGTTAATTTTTTTTCTGTTTGATGATTGGTTAATAAACAGATTTGATATTAATTGGAATATTTTAATTAAATAAAAAATTTTTTTATTTCGATTGAACTTTTTGTTTATAAATGAAAAAAATTTATACATACATCTAAAATATTTAATATATCTAATATATTATTCATTGACTTGTCAAAAACACTCATTTGATAGTAGATACTGTATTTAGATAGTTATTATTGATATAATTATAACCAGAATTGTTTATAATAATATAATTAACCAACATTTTTTCACATACATATATTAATTTACCTAATGTTAAATAAATGTAATAAAATGGCATACCGCATCGTGAAACCTGTTTATTGACATGACAAAAATTCTAATGGAACCTGCTTCTAGTAATTTTCTAAAAACACACGAAATGTTCATACAATTTGATTTCTGCTCTTAAGACAAGTTATTAGATAATTGAATGTTTACTCAAAGAATATCTATTATGGATATTCTTTGGTTTAATAAAATACGTTGTTTTCTTTTCCAGGTTGAATTTTTCACATAAGAAAAAATTCTAATAAGAATTAAATTGAACATTAATTTTCAACAGTTCGAATTATTTCAACAGTAAGAATTTAAATTAAAAGTTAATTTTCCTTTTGAATTTAATTAAAATTTTGCTTTTTGCTTGATTGTTAAATAAAATTTCAATTGTGCAATACATCATTTGATATTTTGAATTTTAACAATTATGAAATTTTTATTGAATTTATAAAAATGTTTTGGACTTCATATTGTGAAAAAAAATATTTTTAAACTACTTTTAAGCTGAACTTAAATATGAAATTTGAAACCATTGCAATTAAAATACAAATTTTTTTTTTTACATTTCGGAACGGATGTTTTCACATTGAAATTATATGACAACGTGAAGTGACATTTTGTTGGATTCACAGAGGTTTTTTATACAATTGTAATAAATAAGTATAATTTATTAATTTTATATAAAGAAATAAATATAAAGATTTTTAAAATATAAAATTTTTACATAATATAAAAGAAAAGGACTTAACAAAATTTAAAAAAATTTTTTCTTACTACACAATTTGTTTTTGTGAATCAAATTATTTGAATTATATAAGAAATATTAAAATAAAATTAAAATTGAGAAAAATAATAACCTATTGCGAAATTGAAACTGTTGAAAAAAAAGATCAATTATACAAAAGTTTACGCAAAAAATTGTTGACTGCACGATTTACTTTTTCATGTGTTTCAAAAACCGTATAAAATTAATTGGTTTTCAGAATTTGTGACATTGTAAAATATTTTTGGCCTACAATATGGAATATACAGAACTCGGTGACTATAGAATTATTGTTAATTTTTTTTTTGTTTAAATAAAGATAAAATATGTTTTCGAATAGCAAATTAATAAATGACAAGAAGGAAAACTAAAAAAAAAAAAAAAAATAAAAATAAAATTATAAATAAAACAAATAAATCCATATTTTCTTTTTTTCTTTAAATTAATTCAACCTTTTAAATATATTTTTAAAAAGATTTTCATTTTGTTTTTATATAAACTAAAAGTATTAAAAATTAAAATATATTAAAACTTAATTTATACAAAAAAAATTATATATATATATATATATATATATATATATATATAATAAAAATAATAATCATAATAATAATAATTATAAATGTAATAAAATAATAAAAATATATATTTATATATTTATGTATATATCTAAATATGCTTTATTTTAATAAAAATTTGCTTTTAGCCGTATTTAGTTTTAATTGGTTTATTTTTTTTTTTTTTATTTTTACTTTAAATATAAAGATGAACACTTCTCTAAAACTAAAATTATAATATTACAAAAAAAAAAAAACGGAATTAAATAATATTAATAAAAATCAAATAAAAAACAAAAAATATAAAAAATAAAAGATTTTAGAATTCTTTAAATTAAATTTCGAAATTTTACAAATTTTATTTATTATTTATTTTTATTTATTATTTATTAGTCAGGAAGTATATAGTCTCTATTAATTTGAAATAAATTATAATGTAGAAAAAATTCATTTTATTCTAGGTTTAATGTTATTTATTTATTGAATTTTTTTTTAAATAGCAAATATTGTAAAGCATAATATGTGTACCCTATTAGACAGAGATATAGTAAATTAAACATAAAAAATTGTTTTTTTTTTTATATAGTTATTAATGTGTTGTTAATTTCGATACAAAAAGCGTTTGCGTATTTGATTTTAAAATTTTTACTAATATTAAATGAACACCAAAATTAAGTGATTATCTCAGTTTATGTAATTTTTATCGTAAAATTTCGTTTCCTATTCCTCCACCCTTTCTTTTTCGATATCACTTTCAGTCAATTAAATAATAATTATTAGATATGTGATGTTTAATAAATGTGAAAAATATTAAATTTGTAAAATTTCAATTGAAAAAATTCTTGTTTTGTGTTTTAAATCACAAAAAAAAAAACAAAAATGAAATTAAAAATGAAATTAAAAATGAAAATAAAAAAAAAAGTATGTTTAAAGGAAAAAACAAAAACAAATATCAATAGAATTATTTTTGTTTTTTTTTTGTTTCATTTTTTTTTTCCACAATACCTAAAATACTTAACAATTAATATATACACAAATTTTTTTATTTATATTTCTAAAAAATTTTTAAAGTTTACATTTTTAAATTTTAATTTGTTACTTAATTTTATATGTTATATATATATATATATATATATAGATATAAATAGAATATACAGTTATTAAAATTTACATATACAAATTTATACACTTCTAACAACAATCGCATCTCATACAATTTCAAAAAGAAAAATAATAATTATATGTTAAACGTAATGTACGTAAAAAAAAAAAACTGTGATTGAACTCCATTTTAAATTATTTATATTCCTTTATCTGTCAAAAATGTCACGTGTCAATGTATTTTATAATTTTATGAGTTTTTATTGATTTTATGATCCAGTCTGATTATATCAAAATTATAAATTCAGATTGTAATTAAAATTTATATTTTAAATCCTTGTAAATTTCAATTTTAAAGTTTTAGTTTTCAGTATATATATGTGTGTGTATGTAGTGTAGTACATATATATTTATTTTGAAGTTTTATTAAATTTATATAATTTTTTTTTTAAATTGTTTTTTTTTTTTTTTTTTTTGAAAAAATTCCCAATATTAAATTTAATTTAATTTTTTAATTAAAATTTGATGAATTACAAAATAAAAATTTGTTGTTAAACATTTTAAATTATGTATTTTGGTAGAATTTTTAATAGAAATTTTAATTTTTGGCATAAGTTTGAAGGGATTTTTTTATTTATTATATATATATTTCATTTATTTAATTTTTTTCCATTATATTATCAATCAAAAAATTAAATCTAAAAAAAAAATTATTTGAAAATTAATTGATAAAGATGATTTAAATAAGATAAAAATGGTTAAATTAAAATTGAATAACTTGTACAGATTTAATTAGTTTCCTTACACAGTGGAATTTCAGAATATTTTGAAATTAATAAAACAATTCTATTTAGAAAATAATTATGTTGTAAATTGTTTAATAGAATATGAAATCTTAGGTAGTCAGATTATCGTTAAAAAATATTTCCACTTAAATTCTCAGGACACACATCGTACAAGTACAACAGTATTAGCCAATGTAAATTAAATAGTGGTCACATGTACTCGCAACTGATGGAGAATTATCATTATTTTTATAAATATACCAGTTGCTAATTAAATAAAATAAAATTGTTGTTAGTTTAATTTTGAAATTTCACTATGTGGAATTTTGAATGTTTAATTAAAGAAATTTGTTTAAATGTTTGGGTACAATTCTAGATGTAATTAGAAAAATTTAAATTAATTATAATATTATATTAAAATGAAATTATGTAGATAAAAAAATTTTTTTTTAGAATTTAAATAAATATTTTGAAATATTGAATTTTAAAATACAATTTTAATAACACGTTACCAATCAATTACTAACTACTCGTATTCAAAATTTATTTAATGAAATTACTTTTAAAATTTACCAAAATAAGATTGTAACTTAGCTCTATGTAATTAAAGCTTTCCTTTTTTTTTTTTTTGTTTAAATTTTGTTTAAATTATTTTTACCAAAAATTAAATAATATTATAGAATATTAAAACTTTTTCTATATTATATAATATATAATTTGTATATATTTTTATTAATATTTTGTTTGTTTTCATAAAATTTTTGATTTATAATAATGAGATTTGTTTTTAATTTTATTAATTTCTTGTTAAATATTTCAATTTTATTGTTTTTTTTTTTTTTAATTTTTATTTTTCTTCTTTATTTTGTTTATTTATGCTTTGTACTCAATAAGGCATTTATGTTATTTAAAAGAAAATAAATAATAATTAGAAGAAAACTAACGTCTCACAATATTTTATTTTTATATTTCAAAAATTTGTCTATTCATTTCAATTTTATTTCATTTTAAATAAAACAAAAAAAAAAAAAGCCTATATTTTTTAATTTTAATTTTAATTGAATGGCAACAATTAAATTTGATTAAATGTCAAATATTTTTTTAGTGTTACCATTGTCAATTTCATGGAGTTGATTTGTATTTGTTTTTAGATATAATTAAAAAAAAAAAAACTTGTTTTTATTTTATTAACCACATTTACAAATATACATATAATATATATTTATGTATGATATATTTAATTAAACAATTTAAATTTATATTTACAGAGTTTTTTTTCTATTATTTTTAATTTTTATTAAAGTTTTTAAATTTTGTTTTAACCATTCTGCATCACAAACTGTTTTCTTTCATACATTGTTGTAATTCTTTTGATATGATATAATTTATAATAATATTTAAAGTGAATGAAATTTTTGTAAATATATTATTGTTCACGGACATTTTTTAACAAAATGAATAAAATAATATTGACAAGTTTTTTTTTAATGAAAACCTATAATACATCATGTGATTGAATATACATATGTAGTTGGGAATATTATATTATTTAAATTAGAAATATTTAAAAATTGTTTTAATCAAAGATTGTCTTATAATGTATGTATTGTATATATATATACAGTAATAATGTTAAAAATTCATTATTTATAATTTAATTTTTATAGAAAAATTATTTTTAAAACGTTAATGAATTTACTCAAAAAATTTATGTTGAGATTATTTGTCAAACAATATTATTGCTTTGACTTTTATATAGTTAATCTTTTTTAATTTTGACTAATCATAGACCTTAATAATTCAAGCATTATATTTACTATATTTCATTCACTATATTTAACTATACCATATCTACTATCCATTTGAACTGAGTATAATATATTATTTACAAATATGAATTTTAATGAATTTGGAAAATTTTTTTTTTTATTTATAATATTTATTTATTATATATATATATATATGTTTAAAGATTTTGTATTTTAATTTTTAATTGTATTTTATAATTGTATTTTTTATGTAAGTAACAAAATTAAAATAAGAAACAAAGAAATAAAATTAACAAATTATTTAAAAAAAACATTTTTCAGAAATTTTCATTAACAGATTGTTGGTTAATTGATTTAATTTGTCGAAAATAGTCGAATATTTTCCTTTTAATTGTACTGATATGCTTATCATACAGATACGCGTATTTCATTTATTACTTGCAAACATTTTAAGTGTTTTGTACTCGACTAAAAAAAAAAAAATTACTCTAACGCTAGAAAACAAGTTTTTATAATAAAAACTGATTTAATTTATTTTATTTATTTTAATTTTAATTTACATATTTTATTATACTTATTTTGTTTTGGGATGGGTAGAAAAGGTACCAAGTAGTTTATTAAGGCCTTTTGGCTACATTGTTTTAAATTTTTCTTATTTTGTTTTTTTTTTTCTCATTTCAATTATTAGTTTGTTTTTTTAATTTTGGAATTATTATAATTTAATGAAAAGTTAACTAGAACAATAAAAAAATTAAAGGGATGCTATAATTGAGTACACAGTTAATTTGAATTTAGTAAAATATAAAAATAATTCAGATCATTTGTTAAATAAATTGGCATTAATATTTTTTTTTAAAAACAGTTGATTATTATGTATGTATATTAAAGATAAGATCTATTGCACACTATTGATTATTTAAAACAAAAATAATTGTAAATTTATTAATTGCAGTTGAGTCAGGAATATTTAAAAATGAATATTATTTGTTTTAAAAAATTTGAAATATAAAATAATTAGTGGATCACTGTTTGATATGAATATTTTCGTACTAAAGAATGTAATTATTTCTGAGTACTCCACTATCAAAAAATAAATATTCAAATACAATTTAATTTCAATGAAAATATTCCACTTTAAAATTAATAATTCAAATTTCAAACAAACTTAATTATTTTCTAAATGAGGTAATCAAATCGGTTTATTGCACTTTTTTTGTTTTGTTGTTTTTTTTGTTGTTGTTGTTGTATAATTGAATTTTGATCTGAACATATATTTATATTTTATTAACGTATGTATTTTGGCTTTAAAAAAATAAAAAAATATAAAAATGTTAAGTTAAAAATTAAATTTTCAAATATTTTTTAGGATATAAAACTTTTGATTGATTTAACTTGAAAAATATATAAAATTACATTATTAAATACATATTTGAATTCTTCTGGAACTTTAAATTAATTATTTTGTTTTAGATAGTATATAGTTTCTATAATTATAAAAAATTGAAGCAAGTATTTTAAGTATTGAAGATACATATTATATGAATTCTACTTTCAATCTTTGGCCTTATCTAGTTTTTAATTAAATAAGTTTTTTTTTTCTATTTTAATAATGTTAAGTTTAAAAGAAAACAATTTAGAAAGCTTTTAAGATGTCCACATTGTAGCAGTTACTTTTTAAGCCACTCACTTTATTTTGTATGAGTATCCATATAAAACAAAAGAATGTATGTCAAAAAGTGGCTGCTACGATAGGCACATAAATGTTTTGAAAGAATTTCTAACAAAATAGATTTCAGAACTCTAGCTAAGTATTAATTAAGTTTAAATTTAGAAAAAAAAAAAAAATTGAGACAATTATTATTTAACTGAAAGAATTTATAAATTTAATTGAAATTTAATAAGAAATGAAGAATTTAAAAAAAATAATAAATTTTCTTTCCTTAAATATTATCTTAACCTATAATAATAATCTTTGGTATACTAGCATATATTATATTCAGAAATATTTAAAAAAAAAAAAAAAACAAAATAATTTTAAGGTTTATTTAGTTTTAAGCTGAAATTTTTTTTTGAGTTAATTCTACAATATATATTACTTTAAATTTTCTTGATTCAGATATGCTTTTTATTAATTAAGTAAGTCCGAAATATTGATTTTTTGGTTGTTCAAATTCCAAATTGAAAATTTTTTCAATGAGACTCTGAATTCTGAATTGATATTGTAAACACTATTAATCTTAAGAATCAGTACAATCGGTAATACAGTATTATAATTTTGACTGCAATCTAATATGTTCCATAATGTGCTGTATACAAGATAATTACTTCGAAAATATATAGAATAACATTTACATTTAAAGTAGTATGCAAACATTTTCTCAGTAATGCAGTATTATAATTTTGACTGCAATGTAGTATGTTCCATAATGTGCTGTATACAAGATAATTACTTCGAAAATATATAGAATAACATTTACATTTAAAGCAGTATGCAAACATTTTGAGACTATATAAATTGTATATAATACATTATGGAATATACTAGATTGTAGTTAAAACTCTAATACTGCATTTTCGATATGTCACAAAAAACTATTATTTAATTGAAATTTTATACGTAATAATTACACCTACAAATTTATTAACGATATTTAATTTAATAAATTGCAATCGTTATGTAGTTATATTGAAATATTTCGGATTGATAAAATTTAAATTTTTGAAAATATTCGTATACTTTTTTTAAAAAGACATTTTTGACTTATCAAAATGATTAAATGTGGAAAACTACTACTACTGTCAGGAACTAAGCCTTCTTGAATAGTATAGTTTCATTTTACTTAATAAAATACAATTTTATTGAATGTTCGTCGGAATTCGAATCCGCACCATCTGATTTGTATTCAGATGCCCATTACATCATGTTGGTTGGCAATATTTTACTCATATTATTTTAACGAAATTATATTTGAATTCAGAGTTGGTATTCTTTGTATAAATATATTAATTTATTCTGATTTAAATTTATTATGTAAAAATATATTTGGTATATTTTGTTTTAATTTGAAAGAAAAAACAACACATAAAATTAGAATAGGATACATTTTAAAGGTTTAAATTAGAATAAATCTGAATTTAAGAATATTATATTCATAAAAAAAAAAAAAAAATTGAAATTATAGAAAATAAATGAAAAATATGAATTATTTTATGAAACTATAATAATTTCCAGAAATATAATTCAAATATGCATATATAATATATTTGAAATTATTTTTTAATTTAATATTTTTAATTTTTATTTACAGTAATTTATTTCTTACACACATACATATTCATATGTATATTTTGAATTCTACATCAGAATTTTTAAAATGGCATTATTGAAGTTGTTTTTCTTAACTAGTTTATTCTAGTATAGAGAGTTTGGTATTTTCCTGACAAAAGTTTTTCCTGGATGATCAATTCAGTTATACAAGTAACTGGTATTTCTGTTAATTGATTTATTAATTTAATCTTTATTTAATTAATAAATGGTTTGATTTAAAATAGGATTCCCCACAATCACCCACAGTCATCCGATACTGTTGTAACATAGTATACCCTCTAAAAACTAGAACACAACCTGAGTTTTAAACAAAAATTCTATTGTATATTGTACAGAATAAAAAATATGATTCAAAATTATTTAAAATAATATTGAAATGTTAATTATATGTATATGTAGCTATTTTTTTGCCAAAGTAAGTAAATAATTTTAAATAAGATTAAAAATAAATTAATAAAAAAAATAAATAATCATTTGAAATTATTAAAATGTTTTAATCCTAAGTCCGAAAGAAGCCATTATCAATATTTATTTTTTTGAGTGTAGAATTCAAATTGATCTTTTTTTTTTTATTTTTAAATATATATATGTATTTAACAACAATGGTGTTTTTTGTTCTGTTATTATAATATTTCATATTATTTTGCAATTAACAAAAATAAAAGGTTAATTATTTGAATTTGTATATTTTTATTTGAAATTGTTTAGGTACTATTTTCCTTTATTTTCTGACTATTATATACATATTATATAGATATATGTTTATTACATGGTTTTATGAATTTAATTTCGGTTTTATTTTTTTTTATTGTTTTTTTTTTGTCTTTTTTTTTTTGTAATGTTTAAACTTTTATTTTTCATAATTTTATTTTATTTTGTTTTTTTAGATTAAGTATAATTTATAATTTAATTAGGCAGTGAAATATTGTACGTCCATCTACACATTGTTAAAATAAATAGTTATACATGTATTTATATATACATATATATATTTATATATATATGTATATGTTTGAATTTTCTTTTTACTATTTTAAAGTTTTATTTTATTTTTATTTTAGTTTTTTTTTTTTTATGTGATAATTAAATTTGAAACGATTTTATTATGTTTTGTATCTCGGTAAAAATTTTTTTCTTTTTTTAAATATTTCTTTTGAATTTGAGTTTTTTTAATAATAACGATCTCTATATTTTGTAGATTTTGAAATAAATTAAAGTGCACACTATTGAAAAGTATAATACAACAAATAAAATATATATACAATAATGATGGCTTGTCTGTGTGTCATGATTTAAAATTGAATTTTGATTAAAAATTGAAACTAAAATATTAATTTTGATTATTTTGAAATAAGTAATTTAATAATATATATGTGTATAAGGACCACCTTAAAAATTTTTTTAGTTTTTATATATATATATATTATATTAAGTTATTATTATATATACTTCTTCTTAGGCTATAAATTTTTTCTAATTAGTTTGAATAAATTACTATTCAGCTATTTCTCACCGTTAAAAATTTGAAATTTAATAAAAAAAATTAATTTTTAATAATTTTGAAGAAATTAGATTTGCCATCATTTTTGTTTTTAAATTTAACATTTAAGTGTCATCAGCAGCAAATAAAATATATTTTTAATTATTTATAATTTCTTGTTTTATTTGCAAGTTACTATCAAAAATTTTGAGGTAGAATTTTTTTTGAAGATATTAAAAAAAACAAATAAATGTAAATTGAATTATTATTTATACAAAATGAAGTTAAATATATAATAATAAAAAAAAAAAAAATGAAATAAATAAATTTAAAATATTTACAGTTTAACTTTTCAATAGTTTGTGGTTTTAATAATGTTTTAATAATAAAAACATTTCAAATTTTATTAATTTTTTTTTTTTATTTTTTCAACTTAAATATTAAATAAGGTAATTTAAAATTTGTTAAAAGTTAAATTTTTTGTTTTTTTTTGTTTTTTTTTTTTGTTTTTTTTTTTTAAATAAATGAATTTAATTAAATTAATTGTATTATTATATTAATGTAATTTTAATAAAAATAAAAAATCACTTTAAATTTCTTCTCTCGCTTTTCCTCCCTTTCTATACAATATCTAGTTGTTTCTCTTTCATAAATATATACAGATAATATAATTTTTTTTTTTTTTTAATTATAAAAACTAAATATATAAAATATAATTTACATAAAACATTATTTTTCATTCTCTCAAAAATATACAAATATAATATTAATATTAAAAATAGTAATAATAATAATAATAATAATAATAATAATATTAATAGTAAAAGTAACAAAAATAGTATAATAATAAAATACAATTGAAAATTTTTATTTTTGAATAATATATATATATATATATATATATTAATATATAAATATTTAATATGTATTTTAAAATAGGGTTATAATTTTGGACGAACTTAAAAATTTTTTATACATTATTATTATAAACTTAACGAAAAATAAAAACACACATAAAAATTAATTTAAAATTTTTAAATACTACTACTTAATTAAATATATATTATATGGTTATAATTATATTATATTAATTAATATTTATCGTAACATAATTTATTGTTAATTAATTTTTTTTTTAGTGTTATACAAAAATAAAATATTTTTTCTTGATTATTTTTATTTTTTTTTCACAATTCTTTAAATATATATAGATATATATATATATACATATATAATTTTTTAAATTATATCTTATTAACAAAATGTTTATTTAATTTAAAAAAAAAAAAATAAAAATTAATAATAAAGAAGGAAAAAGAAAATAATTAATAAGAAATTAAGAACTTATCATTAGCGTGCTGTGTTTCATCAGCCATAGTTTCTTAATGGTAGTTTTGAAGCTTTACTTTTTTTTATATTTTTGTTTAAATAATTTATATTAATAAAATTTTTCATATTCATACAGTTTTTTATATATGTAAAATATAATTTTTTTTTTGATGTTTTTTTTTTTTTAATAATATAATAATAATTCTTCTTCTTCTATATCTCATATAATCTACTCTTATTTCATGTTGTTGTTCTTGTTGTTTTTTGTTGTTGTTGTGTTTTATATAATTTTCTTTTTAATTTTTTCTCTTCTCTTTGCTTTAATTTTCTTTGATTTTCATGTTGTATTATATTCTTTGTTTCAATTTCTTAATTTATATATCACTAATTATTTTATATTTATATAAGAACTTATACAAATTTATTTCTTTTTGCAATTATATCTATACTACATTTCTTTGTTTTTTTTTTTTTTTGTTTTTTTGTTTATGTTGAAATTTATGAATTTTTAATTAAGTTTCTTGTTTTGAAAGCATGTTTGATATTTGATTTCTTTTCTGTTTTTTAAATAAAATTTTAAAATAAATTTTCTGATGATATTACAATTTACAAAATAAAAATAAAAAAGAAAATTTAATTTTACACTTTTCTTTTTGCATGTAACATTTCCATAAGTAATGTTTGTGTTGGTGCACTACCAGCACAATGTTTTGCATATAAATGTTCTTCACCTCTGGTGGCCATTGCATGTATTTCAGGTAAAATGCTTAATAAACGACTAAATTTGTCCTGTTAAATAAATTAGAAAAAAAAAAAAAATAAATAAATAAATAAATAAATTAAAATAAAATTTATGTTTGTAATAAATTAGTGAATAATTATTTATAAAAATTTTTTAATTTTTAAATAGTATTCAATCAATCAATATGAAATATTGTTAATGTTTTTTTTTTATATATTTTTGTTTATTATTAATACTAAATTATTACTAGTTGTGATAATATGCTTAGTAAGAAAAATCTATTTGGGTGCAAGATTTACAGAATTTTTATTTATTTGTGTTCTTCCGATTTTTTAAAAGGTTTTTTAATGAACATAGTTGAAAAAACTAGACAGGAATTATTTAATATATTGCATATATACCGACGTTATTCTAGTTACTTTTGCAGATGGCGATAATGAACAATGACGTTCCTAATAACGATCCAAAAATTACTATAAATACCTATGTATACTTCAATAGAACTTAAAAAAAAAAAAAATACAAAAATGGTTAAAAATTTGAATGTGATATCTCATTATACAAGTTTACTAGTTCAAGTTAAATAACGTTGCCCTGCTGAAAGTAGAAGATATCAAATATTTTTATCTCTATTTAAATGGAGAACTACATGGACATACAAATATACATAAAAGCAAAGAGTAAATTTTTATCAAAATGTATTTGTTGGTTAGGAGAAAATCACAACTATCTCTTGAAAATTAACTTCAATTACATAAAGCCATTCTAATACTTGCTTAGACAACCAAATTATTTACAGCATCTTATCAGATGCAAATAACATTTATGCAGCTTTAGATTGTTAGTTGAACCAATTAATTTTGAACAAATAATTTAAAATAAATAAATGTTCAATTAAGAATTTATTACGAGAAACTGTCATCTATGTCATCTATGTCATCCCAACATTTCCCCATATCAACTCTAAGGTCTTCGACTTTCATCGAATCGTTCATCGTTATCTTTAGAGTTATTCGATTGTAATCGTTAGTGCCATTATTTTATTGAAAATATTTTAAAATGCTGCCATTGTAAAATTAAAATCTACGATGAAAATGACATATGTTTGATTCTTTGACTGTCAAATTCAAATTATTATACGAAAAAAAAACAAAACAATAGTGTTATAACTATGTGCAATTTTTAAGTTGAAGTTAAAAGTGTTTAAATAAAATAAAAATTATTAAATTAAAAGTTTTTATAAATAAAATGATTTTAGCAGAGTTAAATTTTTCAGTTTCTGATAGTGCTGAAAAACGCTATCAAATTGCAGAGTTAAAAATCAAGCCAACATATAGTCGGGATTATTCCAATCCACTGGATTTGGAAGATTATACGTAGATAATTATAAATGAAATTGATGAGTTATTATCTACAAAACTTAATTTTATTAACAGTTTTGATCAAAATTTCCTGTTAAACAACATTGCTTTTATGGATTTATTAGAAAAATTAGGGTAAAAATTAAAATAGCCAATAAGTAACATGTCGATTCCAAATATAATTAAATTGACCAGCGTATTAAGATTCTGTGCAGTTTGTACCAAGGAAATGATTTGCAGCGTAAGAAATGATTTTCATGTCGAATTAGCAGAGCTAATTAGCTCTGTTGTGCTTAAGGAAGTTTCATATGAAATTTGCAGTTTATACTTATGTCCAAAATGGATCAAATTCCATTACGCACTAGAAGAAAAAAGTCAGATAAACAATTATTTTTATGATTAAAGTAGAAATACTGAAATAATTTATTTACACTAACTTTCATATTGCAGTTTATTTTTAACTGGAATTTCATTCCTATTAAAATTTATTTCAATACAAAATATTTATGTAGAATAAAGTAAAATACCTACTAACATTTCAACTTTTAAATTTATTTTTTTTGGAAAAAATATCGCAAATATAAAATAAACATCAGGTGTCCAAGTGTCACTCTTTTATTTTATCCTTTCAATTGAAATAATTTGTACAAAATCTCTCTTTCGATGTCTCTTTCGTGATAAAATTTTACATCGATAAACTTTATCGTTTCGTCGACAATTTCTGAACGATATCGAAATACATAATGGCAATTTTGCATTTTTACATTTCGTTCGATCAAATCGTAATCGTTATCGAAATACATAATAGGCACCTAAATGATAAACAAAATTCAAAAGCATAACATTTGTTCAATTTACTAAATAAATCTGATTTTTTCAACTCTTATTCGAGCACATGCTGAAGTCCTAAAGATCATTTATTCTTTTTATATTTTTTATAAATATCATATAACGTATTCGTATCTATTGGTTTTTAGTACGTACTCCAAGGAAAAATACTAATACCACTCGACAATAAAAATTAAAAAAAAAAGAAGAAATTAAAGTAAAACTATTGAAACATGTAGATCTATATTATAAACAGATTATAAGAAACCTTTTAAAGTCTAAAGTTTTTGAATATGAATCCCACAATTCTATTTTCAGTTTTTCCAAAAAAAAAGGATGCATTTCAATTAGCCACAAATCATATTTTTATCAAATGAAATCAGAATCAATATAATATCTGCATGATTTATAAAAATTCATTCTATACAAAGCTTAAAAATAAAATTTTATATAATTTTTTTTTTTTTTTATTGAAAACTTACCGTCACGGTAGGATAACAAGTTAATGTATAATCCAAAAGTGCTGCTTGAACATTTTCATGCCCCTCTAATACCGTCCTCTTATTAACAATTCCACGAACATCTAAAAAACCAGTAATTTTTAATTTTATATGAATATTATTAGTATTAACCATTTTTTAAATTTAATAATTTCGATTTTGTTTTTTTTTATAATAATAATATACAAATACATTTATTATACATACTTGGATTAAGTAATATTAAAAATTTCATGCAAACATAATCTCCCATATCGAATTTTAGTTCAGTTAATTTATTTTGCAATTCATTAAAATAATCAGCTAATTGAGGAACTCCAAGTAATCCCAAACCTAATAAATTAAATACTTGACCATTATTTAATTGTGTTTCATCTGGCAAGCCATTATGTATTCTTTGATGTAAATGATCTAATACTAACATATCAGACCATGAATGTTGAAGTAATTTCATTTGATCATCAACCTGAAATAAATTAAAATAACAAAAATTAAAAAAAAAAATATTAATTAATATAAATTATAAAAAATTAAAATAAATAAATTTAAATTTAAAAATGTTGAGATTGCTTTTATATATTTATATATTTAAAATGTTTTAAAACATTTAAGTATAGTATTTATTAAATCTAAAATAATCATAAATACACATACATTATCCATATGCCCATATACAGGTATGTACAAAATTTAAATAAAACTAAAAAAAAATATGACTGTTGATATTAATGGGGTTTTTATGATGGAAAACGATACGGAAAAAGATTTTGGATGATCCTTGATCATCCTATTATGAAAAACACATGGTAAAATTATTTCATCCTATAACTATGCAATATATTTCTAAAGATTTCTTTTTTATTTAATTCCTGTATTTTTAAACGAAAACAAAACTTTTTTTTTTATCTATAAACCACTTTTTGGATTTTGCTTTCAATCATTACAAAATACCACATCATGATAGTACGGTAAACAATTTTTCCTTTTGTATTCCATCATAAGTTCAAATGTCTATAGAATATTCAAAGCAAAGGTTACTACTAATTAATAAGGGAATTTGAACACTAATTAATCCTACAAATACTATTGTCTTTACGAAAAACTAAGTCCATCTATAATGATGGCATTGAATATTTATTTAAAGATATCTAAATTATCTACCAAAAATCAGTTTAATATAATGTGCCCATCCACGCTAGACTTCGAGAATCAATCATAAGCATATACCCCTTTATATAGATATAAACTCAAATTTGAGGTTGAGATATTTTTGATTAAGGAGAGAGATTTTGAGTGATTCATTTGTAGTCATTTACTAACACAACGAAAAGTATTTTAATATTATTTAATTTTCACTTCAAAATACTTGTAAATTTCAGCACAATATTTAAAGATAAAACAAAATATCGGTTAAAAATGGACTACTCATTTCACTAATATCAAACTATATGTTGAAAATATTAACATACACACAAACTAAATCTAAACAATTTAATAAATACAATGTGTATGAAAGTGAAGCCGAGAAACAAAATGTTAACATACAAACAAACTAAATCTAAACAATTTAATAAATACAATGTGTATGAAAGTGAAGCCGAGAAATAAAATATTAACATACACACAAACTAAATCTAAGCAGTTTCATAAACACAATGTGGACGGAAGTGTAGACGAAAAACGTGAATCGTAAATTTTGAATCCAAGTGTGGTAAATATCAATGTGAGACGATTAACAATCAATAAATAGATATATATTATATTCAACAAGAGAAGTATAATTTATAAAGCAGTCTAGAAATATCAGAGATCCTGTCTTATTTACTATATAATACTACAAATTGTATATTTCAATACTGACATTGAAAAATTCTAGCACTATTCGTAGCACTCTGCGCAATATAAAAGGTATGAATTTATGAGCGATTTCACTAGTTTGGATATTTTTCCAATTTTTTATATTATATAAAAGCTTTATTAGATCATATAAAGCTATTTTCTTGACTTTACTAAAATCTACTAATTAATTTTAACGCACAAAACAAAATAAAACATTTTTGGTTATGTTTAAATGTTTTGTTAAATATTTGTAATTGCATAATTTTTACATAACTGTCTTTTTAACGTAAATTAAAAAAAAAAAAAATAAATAAATAAAAATAAATTTCGAAATCCTGAAATAAAAGAAACCCTTATTTTAATTTTTTTTTTCATATTTAAAATTTGGTCCACTATTTTCTTGTTGTTGTTTTATTTTTCATGTTCGGAAAGAAAAAAAAAAACAAAAATAAAACCAAAAACGATGTCAACAATTTGCGTATTCTGCACAACACAACAATAAAAACAAAAACACTTATAAACTAAAAAAAAAAAAAAAAAAAAAAAAAAATATTATAGAGACTTACAACTAGCGGCAATAGTTTGCGTGAACCCATTATTCATCATTTAATTAGCATTTTCACAATCATTTATGGAACGGAATAAAATGAAATGTAGAAATGTAATTTTTTTTTTTTTTTTTTGTTATTATTTGTTGCAATAACACAATATTATCAAGTATGTACATAAACATTATATTTACACATAATATGTATATCTATATGTATGTATTATGTATATAGATTTATGTTGATATAGATATGAAATATATTTGAATATGTATAATTGCATTGATTGTTATGCGACGACGGAAAAGATTTAACAATTAGCATTTTCAATTTTAATTTAGGTTAACTAGAAAATCTGAAGCTTTATTCAAAATGTATGTACAATTGTGACACAAATAAACTTACATAATATCATACTCTACACCTTGCATATTACATTTTTTATATTTAAATTTATATAGAAATGCAACGATAGAAAAAATTAAATTATAGAATTATGGTTTTTTAATGTCGACTAATTAGAAGATTCATGTTTTGATTCCCGCTTAGGGTATTTATACAGTTTTTTCAGTTATTCTATTTTAATTTTCTGCTTCTTTCTATATAATTAGATTGCAGTGAACACTTAAATATTTTGGATTTTATTAAGAAAACATGTATTTGTTGTCTTCAATTTCAATTCGAAAATAATTTACTATAATATTATTTGTCGAAATTATTATTTTAATAGAATTGTCAAGCAAACGTAGAAGTTGATATGTAAATGTAGGACATATTTGATTTCATATATTATTTTCTAATATCAGCTGGTTATTTTTATGAAAATTTTACATTGATTGCAGTACATTGATTGATTAAATATTTTTTTTTTTTTTTTTTTTTTTACAAAATTTGATATCCAAAAAACCATGAAAATGTGAATGATTCATTCTAACCTAATTTTTTTATGTCCACATAAATTCATACATGCAATAATATTATATACTTATTATAGAACTGCAATTTGTTTTTTTGCAAAACAAAATTTAATTTAACTTTTTGCCTTATTTAGTTTTCCACTACTGTTCATATATATATATATACATATGATATGTGTATGCACATTGTAATATGTATATATATAAACTTAAAACAAAAAAAAAGGCTCATAGGGTTGATTTTTTATTTTTGTTTTGCAGAAAAACTATTTGTTTTCTATTTGCATTATTATTGTTGTTGTTGTTGTTTTCAGATTCACATTCAAATGAATTTTCAAGAGCTAAATTTAATTTTTTTTTTATTTTTTTTTCAACAATGAACTCATAAGTTTAATGTATTCCTTACACTCAATGCATTTTTTTTTTTAATACGGTTGAGGAAATGTACAAGTGTAGAATACTACATATTTGCATACAACTTAAAACCTTAAAGTATGTGTGTTTGTGTGCAAAAGATTTGCAAAGAATTTTTGTTTAGAAATAAAAATTCTAGAAACCTTTAAATATTGATTTCGAATAAAATTAGGTTAAATACAAAAAAAAAAAATTAATATATGTATTCATTTATAAGATGCTCCCCTTCTATATTTAAATATTATTCTATTAGAGTATATTCATATAAGTTTTAAAATTTAAACTAAATACTTTAACAATAGCCAAATACCCTTCTCATAGATTCAAATAAGTTCTTTATAATTTTTTTTTTAATTAGAAATTTTTATAAACTATCTCCAGAAAAATGTTCATTTTTCATCCTGATCTTTCGTTTCAGGAACATAAACTTCAGCGGTTTGAAAGCTTAATAATATTAGGTATGCTTAAAGTATACCATTGCGTTCGATATTGTAAATTGCAGACAGCGCAAATATATTGTCAATGACAATAGTCATTGTGACAGCTACAAAATATTGATTATGGTCATTTGATTTAACCGAACGGTTATTATTTTAACTAAATTAAAATATTATTAAATTTATTATTATTAACGGTTGCATTATTTTTTGTGTTTAAAAAAAAAAATTGTTGTATTAAAACAAAAATGGATGAATTAATTTTTTGGAGCTTAACGAGAACGAAAATAGGAAGAATATATTCAAGCCAAGGGTAAAGAATGCCCAAAAAAAGAAAAAAAAAATATTAAAATATTTGCTTGCTAAATTAGAAGGAAAATCCAGAATAAGAATACCAAAAATCAGCATTTATTCGAAATGTATAGAAAAATTTAACGACATTTCATTCACATTTCAGAATGTCTAAAATTGCATTTACGCCGGTAACTTTCATAACAATAGTTGCGAATGTAAGTAATAACGTTTGTTTATTTTTTTAGAAACTGTATGACAAATTAGAACCTCTTTATAAAATTAAAAGAAGTCACCACCACACATATGTCGAAAAGAAGCTCTTTTATATGACATTACGGACACTATCGAATCGACAAATGTAGTAATAGGGGTAAACGAATGACAAATACAATTTACAATACCGAACACATGATCAATGCAAATTGCGCTGCAATTTGCAATACCAAACGTATGGATATATATATATATATATATAAATATTTTTTTTTATATGTTCTTGACAGTAACTTAGGTAGAATTATCGTTTTGTGTCTAATTAATTAAGTACGGTTCGTATAGTTTTTACTATATCTTTTACTATACAATATTTTTTTCGAGTATTTATTCATCAAATTTCTGGTTTATCAACTCATTAAATGTGAAAAACTGCTAGTTACTACAACTGCAGTTGTCAGGAACCACTATACCTTCCATAAAACCATTGTTATACTCTCAATTATTTTTTATAATTTATTTTATCCCAATGACAGGTGTTAATGGGGTCAGGTCGAAAAACACATAAAGAATTTTTTTTGTTTCGGCGGAATTGAACCTGGGACCTTTCGGTCTACGTATTGTGTCCACCTAGCGTGTTATATATTATTTATTTAGATAGACACATAACCGTTACCCAATACATAATGTCGAACACACTTTAATTGTTTATGAAAAAATGTCTACATTTATATCTACCTGTCAATTTGCCAAAATGACAGGTAGACAAAAAATTATAAAATCAAAAGACTGGTAAAATATTTGCCGTCGAATTAAAAAATAAATTCGACAAAGAATATACACGGAATAACGGTATTTAAGTAGAAAATCGATGTACAATAATAATGAGTTAATTAATATATCCAGTTAGATTAGATTAGATTCTTAACTGTCGAGAAATCTTTTCGCCAACCGATATGCTGTAGTGGTTATGTGATGTGAATATTAAACAGAATATACTGGGTTTAAATCCGGCTTAGAGCATGAATATTTATTTAATGAATATTTATGTAATGAATAATTATATTAATCTTGCTTTCCAACGCTTAACATTCACTTTTACTTCATTTAATATAGCGATTTGTCCAACCTATAGATTCTATTCACTTGACAGAGATTTGTTAGAAAATTTATTATGTGACAAATTTCTTTTCTTTTCGGAATACATTTGTCATATATTTCATTGGGTATTTATTTACAAATTATACAGAAACACAAAAATCTAAAGAAAATCTACTCAAACATATTATCCCTTGTGGCAGGCAATCATAAGGACTCCCCTGAAATAATTTTTCTAGAATTTGTAGAAATGAAAAATAGGATTCAACTATATTCCATCTTCTATACGTCTGTTCTAATTCACACTGTAAAATAAAAGCCAATCTCTAGATGTCTACTTTTTGAACTGTTATTGAGTGATCTTGCGGGCACCATTATTGGAAACTCACATCGATTTATGAAAAGTTCTAATTGGTTTCGAGATAATAAGCTATACAGGTGGAAAGTTTTGATTCTGTGATACCATAATGAAAATGAAGTGAAGTGAAGATTAATTGGCAAATACTATTACCTACATTTTTGTGATAAGTCCATATTCGTAACCAAATAATGTAGTCAAGTATACAGTCAGAAAATTGTTTTTTTTTTTGCTATTTTCAAATACATATTTGGAATTAAATTATTTAAACAAATTAAATTACCAAAAACAATTTTTTTTTGACACTTTTTGATGCAATATTAGGTATTATAATATAATGTATAACATATATATATATATATGTATAATTTTCTAAAATATAATTTTATAAGACTTATTTTTAATTATTGCACCAATGTCGATCCGCAATACTTAAATAGAATTTTACAAAATTTGTTATAGAAACATATCTACATATATAGGTATATATATTTTTTATTAAAAAAAATTACCATTTTCATATTATAAAAAAATACAAACAAACAAAAAAAAAAAACCAAATGAAAAGAAATAAACGAAATGAACACATGAAAGAAAATAAAAAAAATAATAACACAAAAACAAAAAAAAAATAATAACAACAACAACAACATGTGGGCATATTTTCAATTTTCTAATATATTAAATGTTTTTCATATAATACGTATGTACGTATGTACAAGTATATGTGTTATAAAATATGTTATACTGTATTCACAGTATATATGTACATTTGATGTTTAATGTTATGCATGTACTTGACATAAATCATGGCAAAGACCTAGTTAATTATGTAATTGCGCGATTTTCATTTAGTTCATACTTTGTTTTTGCTTTTATAATAAATTTTCAGTTTTTTGCTATCATCAATTAATGAAAAATAAATTTTTCAATTTTCTTTATATTTTTACATTTGTTTTATACTTTTTGTAACTCATTTCAATTGAATTTGAAATTTTTCACTCTGCATTTTTCTTAGGAGTTTTTCTTTTTAAACGATTTTTGTCTTTCATTTAATTTATTTCAATTTTTATTATGACTTTTTTACCCATTAGATTTGGTTGGATGATGGCGATGATGTTGATGATGATGATGATGATAATAAAGTTTAAAAATTACAAGTGTGGGAATATTTTTGATTTTTTTTTTTTGTGTTTTGTTATTGTTTTTTTTTACGGTTTTTAATTTGAAATTGATGATTATATGTTGAAAATGAAGAAAAAAATTAATAAAATTAATGTGTGTGTGTGTGTGTGGGAGGAAATTATGTGTAAGAAAAATTTCTTAAATTTCAAAATTCAAGATTATTATGATGTCATATTTTATTGTTTATAAATTGCATAATATTAGTCATAAAAATATGCATAATAAAAATGAAAATCAATAATACTATATGTAATCACTTTTTTTTTATAAATTTTATAATGTATGTTATAGAATTTAATTATATGCGTACTTGTAACTTTCAAATCAAATATGCAATTGTAAAGTTTTAATATTATTTAACTATTCAGAGCGTAGTTCCAATATTTAATTTTTGTTGTACAATCCGAAAAAATATGATTACAGATATCTGAGAAAATATTTGAGTAGTTCTTCTGCCTTCAGAGGAAACTTCTTACCTCCAGTACAAAAAAGAATCTTCTTCTCATCAGTGCAGATTTTGATGTTAATACTGGAAACTTCTCGGCTTTAATACACGTTAGCCATATGTATCGTTGTCTATCTTCTACCATTTGGAAATGTATACTACTAAATAGATCAAGTTCAATCAGGTTAGACAAAGTCGAAGAAGTAAATTGTTGAAAAAATTGAGTTAACGCATGTAGTAGGATGGCCAAAGATTGTAAGCGAGGTCAAAGATTACCCGGAACTATAAAACTATGAAATGATGATGAAGATTATAATTTTGAATTTTTTTATTAAATGTATTTTAAATAAAATGTTGGTTAAATATTTTCGCGATTCTAATCTTTCAAGTTTTCTTAGACTATTAACTTTTAATAATAATCGAATTTTCGAAAATAAGTTATTAATTATTTTCTTTTTTCCTGAATTTTCCTAAAAATTTTTAAAATTTTCTCTATAAATTTTTTATTTTAAAAATTTACAATATATTGCATACTTTGCGGAGTATTATAATTTTCATATAAAATTTCTCTAAATTTTTTGTGGAAATCTTGTGGAAATGTACGAAAATTGAATTTTTCAGTTTATTAATTGGAGTTGCAAAACTGAATTTTAAAAATTATAATAAAATATGAATTCAAAAATTTTCATAAATATTATTATTTAAATTAACCAAATATTGGAAAATTCATCCAAAAGAAAATAAAATTATTACACATCATTCCAGTAGTAGGTATTCAAATTTTATATAGCCTTATCATTTGTTTTATTGAAATTTGAAATTTTATTTACAAACACATACACACAAAGCAAATATCAAAACAAATTAACTCTGCTAAATATTTGTATAATCAATAAGATTTTTACTGAAAAGTTTTCGAAAACAATACACGATAAGTTCATTCAAACAGTTTTAGAAAAAATATGTATTGATATAAAGAATAAATCTTCGGAAGTCGAATTTTTTCAAGTTAAACGACATTTTTTACGTTTTTCTGATGTGTACCTACATTAAAATTTTCTAACCATTTTATACTGAAAATTGTAGAGGTAAATAAAGTCAAATGAAATAAAATTCTTTAAGTAAAATGTACTTAAAATTAAAAATTTTATAAATATATATATATGAATATATATATATATATATATAAATTATTATAATTTTTTTTTTCATTTAAAACTCATTTTAATATACAAAAATTATTTAATAAAATACAATTTAGAACAAAATAAAAAATTACCTCAAACAAAAAGAAAAACAAAAGAAAAATGTAAATTACGCCTAAAAGTAGACTTCTTGTTTTCCAGCAATTCATATTAAATTTAGTTCATATTTTCTCCCTAAACTTTTATGAATGATCGTTGACACAAAAGGAAAATACAAAAAAAAAAAAAAAAAAAAATACTAACATAGCAATAAAAAAAATATACATAATATTGTTCCAAAAAAAACATCTCATCTACTTCTTTTTTCTCTTCCCCTTTTGTTCTGTTCTATTTTTTCAATGTTTACTTACATTATATCCCTTTTATTATTGTTTTTTTTTTTTTTTTTTTTTAATATTGCATTGTAATAATGCACATATACATATACAAGGATACTAGAATTTGAAAATATACACATAATATGAAGTATATAAATTGAAATATGGAACATGAAAATATATTATATATAATACGTACATACCTACATAATAAATGTCCCAAATAAATGAATTCTAAAGAGTATTTGAATTTAATGCGCGCGCTATTTTTTAACAATTTTTTAACAATTCATTAAATAAATGTAGCTATGTTGTTTGTAAGTGTAAATTTTATATAAAAAAAAACAATTTTTTTTTTTTTAGTTAAAATTATATATGTATATACATATTATAAAATATTATATTATGTATAAGTTATCTTACTTAAGCTAAATAAATATCTAGATATACTAGAGGCGGGTATAATGTATGCAATTTTTTTATTTAATAAAAAATCTAGGTAAGTTGCAATGAAAGTTAACATTTTTATTTTAGAACAAAGATAAGTAGTGATGACCTGACATAAATTTAAATAATCAAAAGATATTTGCGTATCTCTATATATGTATATATACAGAGACTGAATTAAAAAAAAAAAAAAATAGATGAAAGCAAAAAATTAAGATTATTACTTTAAGATTGTTTACTATAACATAAAAATATACAGTAACCTAAATTCATCAACACCATATTAAAATTTATATTCTTAACTTTGCAGTTATACAGAAGCTTAATTAAGCATTTAATTAAAAATTTATTTATGTATTTAACTTATTTCGATTATTTTTTGTAAATATTTATGTTACCTGAAAATTAATTCAGATTTTGGTTTTACTAACTAAATTTAACTTTATTTTTTTTTAGGCTTGTTTTTGTTATAAAATAATAAAAATGTATTTATTTGAATAATTATATTTTTTTTTATGACAAGCATCAAATTATGACAAGCAGTGCAACACTTTAATAGTAATATAATAATCATAGTAATTAAAAACTTAAGAACCTACGAACTAACTTACAGAATTTACTTTGTAGAAAACATTGATTGAAAAATAGTTTAGAATATGACAACGTGATAGAAAGCATAGAGCACCACATATAATACAACGTAATCGAGTCACTATAATATCTATAATCATTGATGAAAGCATCCAAAGAAGGAGATGGATTGAACTGAAATGTTTATAAGCATAGACGAAAACACACAGAAATCAATTTCGAAATTGATTGATTGATTGATTTTATTTTTTTTTAATTGTAATTTTTTAAAATTATATCAAACTTTTTCATTGGAATTTCAAATAAAGATTTTATTCAAATTCTTGAAGAATGTATGAAAGGACAAGGAAAGGACATTTTAATAAACCATTAAAATGTTTATAAACAAAATTTGCAAATTATGTTTGTTGCTAACCCCCATAAAAAGTTGTTTAGTTGTATAGTTGAGAGCGCAGTACAATCAGATGCACTAGTTTTACAATTTTTTAATTATTAGTTAAATAAATCTATTTCAATTAAAAATAACAGAACTTGAATGTATGTATTACCATTTCTGCATTTTATGTTTTTGCAGTACTTCGTTTATCAAAACCTCTATGATCGATGTTGATCATGTTTAAAATCATTTAAACTTTTTTGGAATATATTTTAAAATTATTTATTAATTAAAATTAATTATTTTAAAAATATTTTTGAATATATTAAAATATCCATAGTTGTAAAACAATTAAGGAATTATGATTTGGTCAATTTTATATGCCACTTTAAAAAACTTAAATCAAATTAATCTTGACAATGATTACATATAATAATACCAATAAGTCAAAAGCTAATAGTCTATACATACATATATGCAACAAAATAATTTTTAACAAATTTAAATATAAAAAATAAAAATCTTTGACCATCAATGTACAAAATCAATAAGCAAAAAAAAAGGACGTTTTAATAATTGCATAAATGGTGTATAAGTACATATATACGTACAAAATAATACAATAATAACGATGTGTTCGAACATATGGAATTAAATCAATAGGATTTTCTTAGAATATGTAATTCTAATATATTATACTATTTCTATGATCGATGGTCTCATATTTCAAGTAAGATTAATTTGGATTCAAAAAATCTATTTGAATTCGGCACTGTTGTACAAAAAAAAAATCGAATGTGTACTTGTTGAATTGGGCTTGTGTTTTGATCTACGAACGTATAGTGTATTAGGGCCATTTAAATCTATTACAGTTAATACAAAAAATACTCAATATTTCCAATAATGTTTATTAGTAGTAAGTGTATTAATTGCATCGGTTTTAGTTGTATGACATTTGTAGAATCCGGTAAAAAACAAAGATGGAAACTCTAATTCAGAATTCAAATTAATAATTTTGAGTTAAGAATAAAATTTTTTCCGATACTTGCAGCAACATAATAACCATGTTTTTTTTCTTTTCTTAAATTCTCTAATGCAGAAAAACAAAAAAAAAAAAATAAAAGAATGTTGTATTATTTTATTATAATATATGTTATGTATATATATATTATATATAATATACATATTATAACGTTTCATATCATAATCAAGTTGCTGGTGTTCTAGATTAATTTGTTATTTAGACGAAACCACCTAAATATATAACGTCGTTTATTATTACTAGAGCAGGGTGTTTGTTTTTTTATTTTATTTTTTTTTCTTTTTGTTCTAAGTAGAGAAATGCATTAATAATAAAAAAAAAATATTATTTTTGTCTCACTCCCACATTTTATTTGTTATTTAAAGTTACAAACTGCATATTTTGTATTGTTTTTCACTTTTAATTTTCTTTCCTTTTAGTTTTGTTTCTCTCTCTTTCTCTCCTTTCTGAACACTGTCGGCATTCATCTGCATACCCAAACATACATATTGTATATTGCATGTATATATGCATACATTGAGTGAAATAATGAATACACAGTATACTTTTGTAGTTTGGGTATGGATTTTCCTTTCATTTAAGAATGGGGTTGTGGCCCATTAACCTAGTTTTTTTTTCTTTCTTATTTTTGTTTTTTTTTTTGATATTTATATTTGTGCATATGGTGCGGTTTCTTAATTTTTTTTTTTTTTTGATTTTTTATTCTGTTTTTTAATTTAACCAAAACAGCAACATTCAATAATAGTTGCAGTTATACCAGTTGTAGTAGTTCAGTTCTATTTTAATTTTAAATCAAAATAAAGAAAGAAAGAAATAACAATAATAAATAGTAAAAAAAAAAAAAAATATTCTTTTCAAAATCAACAATCATCACAATGATGATGATGATGATGATTATGATAATGATGATGATGATAATTTGTTCTTTACTTTTTTATATTTTTCGTTCAATGCATATTGCATATTGCATATAAATGATGAATATGATTTCTACATTTTTATTTAAATAAAGTAGAGTACACATACACATGTATACCAATATCAAAATATTAAAATAAAAAGTATGCAATTTTTATGTTTTATTTTGAGGCTTCCATTGAAAATATTTACAAATACAAATATAGACTTTGTATAAATAAAGAAAAATAGTGTATATTAAAGAGGATCTTATTAACTTTTATATGACCAGTGACGTGCATTTCACTGTTCTAAAAGGGTAGCTACATATATTAATTTTAGAATATAAATTTATTATTTAGAATTAATCAATCAATTATTTCATGGATATGTACGTATTTAGTTATTATATGAATATTTAAATTATAGATCAGTATGTATGATACATGTTTGTACATTTATGATACATGTTTGTTCTATTATATAACTATTTTAGTCGAAAAACTTGACATTTTGAATAATAGGTGTCATCTGCTTCATAGATTACTGAAAATGTCAAAATATTCTTTAATGAATATCAAGTTTTTGTTACGTTTACATATTTTAACGTAACAAAAACTTGTATTAACGTATATTAATACAATTATTGCAAATATAGGTCTTTATGATTTTACATATATAAAAGTACATGAAATGAGTTTTTGCATAAAGTTGATGAGACTTTATTTTCTCTAATTTTTAAAACGAAATTAAAATTTTATCTAAATATAGGCCCTATTTCACTTGTCTTTTTAAAAATGGTAATGACTTTTTTTCTGTCAATAATTAAATCAACTTATAATTAATCATAAACAGATAAAATTTCCCAGTTACCATTTCTAAGAGTGTTTTGGAACATTTTTGATGTTCCAAATTTGGTTTTATTTGATCACAACGATTTTCAAATTGCATCATACAATTTTCAAATATTGTAGGATCTGTCTAGATACCCCTAACATAAAAAAATTACATTTTCAGCTCATCAGCAAAACAGCAAAACAAAAACGTCAATTTTAAATAAAAAATTGTATGTATTGGCCAATAGATGACGTACATAAACTTCAAAATGTTTTCATAAAGGTTTCAAATTGATTTTATCCATCATCAAAATAGATCACCATAGTTAAAAAATCAAAAAGTAAAAATAAAATGATAACAAAGAATATGTTTGAAATCAATATGATGTCTAGAGGTATGAAAACAAACTCTAATATTCTACTGTGAGAATAATATGCGTACAAAAAAATTGAAAATGTTAAAATTTAATCTGCAGATTAAAATTATAATCATAAACGTCAAATTTTCTATAAATTATATTATAATATTTATATGTAGTTGAATCATTGAAATAAATAATTATGACTGTATTAACCATCGTATGAAGTAATATTAATAAAATATAGAAAAAAATTGTTCTTTTATCAATTTTACGTCACTGATTAGAATTTATGATATGCATGTGTATGTGTATGTAATCTCGTATGATGATTAATTTCTAGTTGTTTTGTTATAAATCTAATATGCATATACATAATAGGTAAATACATATAATTTTAATCATCATTTTATTCATTTCAGTTGGTTTTATTGAGACGATATTTCAAATGTATGTATATTAGGTATATGCATACAGAAAATTATAACAGAAAATGAGGTTTCCTTACCTACCTCAACAATTTGAATATTTCTATTTTTATAATATTAAATTTGTTTTTAATTTTAATTTTAATTGAGGTTGTGAAATATATCTATATATATATATACATGCAATTTATTTGTGTAATTGTATAAGTATTTATGTAAAATTAATTAGGATCAAAAATATGATATGTCAACGGTATATATTAGTAAATAAATATTATGTAGGTATGTATATAAAAATTAAGTAATGGGTACACAACAAAAATATTCATAATCAATTTGATATATTTTGTACAACCGTTCATACATTATCATATTATTATATTTATGTATATGACATACAGATATATTTAAAATGTTGACAATATCTCGAAATGTCAATAAAATAAACTGACATTGTTATTATTTTGTACTATATATATGATAATCTTTTGAATATTTTTATTTATAATATTATGAGTATTGAGTATCAATGAAATTAGGTTAAATAAAAATTGATCATATTTTACATAATAATAAGAAATAATTATTTTAATAAAATTCTTATTAAAATTCTAAAAAAACGAAATATAATTTTTTTTTTTTGTTTTTCCGTTTTAAGGTTAGCAAAATTGTGTTTTAAGGTATTAAAAATTGAGTTTTGAAAGGTATTAAAAATTGTACATATGCATGCACCACTTTATTGCAAAAAAGTTGGCTCACATTTTGTTTGTATTTTAAATCCGTTTCAGTACTGGTATAACGGTTTTTCATTTTTTTTTTCCATTTTACTAATAAGTCTCAGTAAATCAAATCAGAAATTTTATAGATAGTCATTGCCTATATACAATATTTTTTATTGTGATAATTTTAAAGGTGGGTTTACAATAGAGCTAGTATATATCTTCGACATGAGAATACAAAAATGGATAAATAGTTTTATCCTCCTAATACGTAAAATGGAACTGTTCTACGGAAGAAGGCCTAAGTAGTTCTTGACAACAGTAGTGTAATTTTTCAAATTTAATTGGATGATATATCTAATAATAAATAAATACATATTCGGAAAAGATTACACATCAATATAAGCTTGACATATTCCACAAAAAAAAAATGTATGCAAACAAAGCTATAGGTAACACACTTAATGTAAAAAAGATAATTCTATACCTAATTACTATATTTTTACTTTGTATACTTTGAAAATAGAGAACCTATATTTTTTACTAGAAAACTGAAATATTCTAGAGTTTAAGAAATCATCAAAAATAAGATCACAATTGACTGATGACAAATTTCGTATATGAAAATATAAAATGTATTTTATTCATTTATTTAGGTCAGTTGTTATTTGTCAATGTTATTTGGGGATATGCGAACAAAACAAGTATACACGGATCAATATCCTACTATTATAGTCTTTTACAGTTATAAATTAATGTTATACAAAAATATTTGATTTTCAAACTTTTTATGTAGTTTCAATATCCAATTTTAATTACTTCAACATCAAAAGATTGATTTAGACAAATCAAAAATAAAAAAAAATTATTGCAAAATAAAAACCTATCAATAATTTCTAAAACCCTTTCAAATACATATATTTTCTGTTTTAAAATCACCCACCTACTTAAGTGACAACCCATTTAAAAAACGAAAATATTCAATTTATTTTTCTAACTTGATATTTTGATATTAAAATTGAAACTTTATAACAAATCTAATTAAATGTTAGTCCCTTTGTCAATAAAAAAATATGTTTTTATTTTTATACAATCATGTAAAAATTTCCACCAAATAGACAAAAATTACATTTTGATAAAAAAAAAAATAAAAATTTTCTTTCATAACATTTTTACAACCGAAATATGTAGTCATATACGCAGAGATAAAATGTATTTACGAATATAGCATATACGATATGATCATTGTTAAAACACGTGAAAAGTTAAAGATCGAAATGTTATAATGATTAACACTTTAAGAGAAAGATTTAATATAGGTATATACCAAAGTAGAAAATTATATAAATACAGAGTGTTACAAAAAAAAAAAAAAATTGTTACTATTTACAAAATCAAAACTTAAGTTTTCTATATTAACTGATTGTTATAAGGTCAAGGAAAAGTTAGCATGGATAATAGAATACTTGTAAGTATGGGGAAATATGTAATCTAACAACACTAACCGTGCTAGAATTAAAAATAAACCAAAAAAAAAGTAAACACTAATAGAATAAATAAAAATGTAATTATGGCCTACATTATGTATCATAAGGTAAACGGCCCAAAAATTAGTTGCTTTTATTCAAATGTACATACTAATAAATAAATAAATAGAATGTATACAAAGATGTCATTTCTATTCATCATAAATGGGATGTCATTATGTGACTTTGTATTACTTGATGATGAGGTCACACGTTTTTTTCGACTGGATTGACTATATGTTAAACTGTAAGACGTACGCGAGTACAACTCAATATCTATTTCTACGTCTTTAAAAAAAAATAATATATTGTTTTGCAAAACTCACTAACAATTGAAATTGAATTTAAGTTCAAAAAGTATGATAATATCAAATTGTGACTTAATAATGTTCATACCTTCAAAATTAGAAAATTAATAATTTGTGAGTGTTACCGTAACATCGAAAATGCAGTGAAAAAAGTTTATTTTGTATCGAAACATTGTTTAGGTACATAATCACTACAATGTAAAAAAAAAAAATACAAAGTATAATTTTGACATTTTTGATAATAATTTTGATTGCAAATCTGTGTTTGAAACGACTAATTTATATTTTTTGTATTTAAAAAGGTTATGTGAATTAAAAATTGAATTTAAATATTTTTGATAATATTATTTTAAATAATATAATTGATTTGTAAAATTCATCTTTTTATAATATAAATGTTAAAATAAAAATGAATATGGAATTTTTAAATTTGAAAATGAATAGAAAAATTTATTTTGTTTTTTTTTTTACTTTTTCATTGAATTATGATTCTGACATAATGAATTTTATTGACATATAAAAATTGTTATCAAAACTTAATAATAATGAATTTTTCACCAAAGTTTTAACTAAAAATGACTAAATTTGCTTAAATTTATGCTTTTTGACATTGTTTTTTAATTTCGCTATATTTGGAAACACCGATTATTATAGATTTTAAAGAATGTATTCTCAAAATTTTCACTACGTACTCTGCTGTTTCACTGCGGTATTAAAAACGATATCAAACATTTTTGACCTCAAAACATTGTCAATTTTTTTAAAAAAACATTTTAAATCATAATACATTGTAAATTTGACGTTTTCCCTGCATTTTTGATGTCACGGTTCATATTATGATTCAGATTCGTTAGTTTGTGTGTTCAAGTTTTTAATAGAAATTAAATATGCAGTTTAGTAAAATAAAATCAGACAAATAAACAAATAATTTTATAATATATAGATATTTATAATATACCACAGAAGTAATCTAAAATCTAGAATCTAGATGACAAAATTTTACGTAGTAGTAATAATTATAATAATAATAAAATATTTTATTTCATCAAAACCAAACCCTAATTTACATTCAATATTTAAAACTTAACTTAAAAATTTATAAAAACAAAAAGTATTAAATACAGTAAAATAACAATTTAAAACTGGCCTAGTTAATGTATTTAACAAACGACGTATTTAATAGACGGCTGTCAAAGCACATTTTACTTGTCAAATGACATTTTTCGTGTCAAATATCATTCCTTTCAACTGGAATTAGACCAAGTGTCCCTTTGCGAAATCTGTTTAGAATAACTGTCATAAAACATATAATATATAAATTTCATCAATTTGAAATTGAAATTAACAGATTAATGTCATTTATTAGCAATTATTGGTGAAATATCAAGTTTACATGAACAATAAAAATAAAATATATTATTCTCATTATATATTACCATACCACCCTGTTATTTTTTTTTTTTAATGTTTAAAAATAACTGACCAGTAGAAACATTTTTTTTTTTGTTTTTTATATTAATGGATAACCTTAAAGGTATTTTTTTTTTTATTAATTTCTTTGTATTTTATTTTCATAATTTTTTGGGCAAGGTAATCTATAAACATATCTACATATACGTTATTTTATTTATTTTTTTTTCGGAGAATAAATATACATATTAGTAGGCAAGTATGCACGATATATATATTATATACATATATGAACCTTAAGATATTGTTAACAACATTGTTCAATTTAAAAAAAAAAAAAAAAAAAAAAATGCTCTTCTTAAAAGAGAAAAAGAAAAATTAAATTATATGAAAACAAGAAAACGAAAAAATAACACATTAAAATTCGTCAAAAATTACGCAAGGTTAGTCTTTTCATTTTTTACATACAAACATGTACATGTACATATATATATATATATATATATATAATTTACTATACGAAACCTGAGATATACTTATTTCATTTTTAAAATAATATCATATATTAATATTCTTCGCCCACTTCGATCGTACTGAAACTTACTCCCCCTCTCTCTTCTCTTATTCTCTTCTAAATTTATTTGTTGTAAAACTGTTCATTTTATTGAAATCAAAAATATATCATTATTGTTTTTAGTATACGCAGTTTTGTTAATATTCCAAGCTTCAAATTTACAAGCCTATTGTAAAAATGTTTGGAAACATATTTTAAAATGTTTTTGGCTGCTAATCAAAAATAATAAAAAAAATAGCAAAAAAAAAACATTAAAAAGAAACGTTGAATGATTTCGAAATTTGAAATTATCATGGTGATATTAAAACCAAAACTATTTTTAGTAGTATAGCTGTAAATTACCTGTATCTTAACTCTTTTTTTTTTGTTTTTTTTTTTATTTTTCAGTTTCTTTTTTGATAATTTTGTTTTTTTTTGAATTTTTGGTTTTTTTTTTTAAATTTACTTTGGTATAGGCTTTTTTGTTATACGCGATCAGCGGTAGTTTAATAGAAAAATTGCATAATAATAAAACATTGATAGCCAAGGTTAGATTAAAACTCTGTTATTTATTTTGTTATTGAATGGATTTCTTAATCATCATCAATCATCATCATCATCATTATTATCGCTGCTATTATCATTCAATAGTAGTTACAAATAACATATAAGTAATAATAATAAGTAATATTTGTATGGGTATCTTGCAAATACATATTTCGAGTACAGAGAATTTTAATGATTATAATGACATTTAAAAATAAATTTCAAGTCTAAAATGGAAATAAAATTAATGTTTTTTTTTATTTTTTTTTTATTTTTAACTATTGTACTTTTAGATAATTTTTAATGAGATTTTAACTATATTTTTTGTATTTAAAAAAAAAAAAATATATATTTCAAATAAAATAAAAATTGAAATTTAAAACAAAAATTAAATTATTTAGGTTAAGGTTAAAGGTATTTACTTTTATTTTTGGTTAACAATTTTTATTATTTTATATAGTGGCTCTAGGCTACTGAAATTATTTCACTGTAAAAGAAAAGTATATTATTGAAGTAAATGTGATTGCAATAAAAAAAATATTGAGTTGTATAAAGATCAGAAATTTAAATTCTTTAGTAGATGTAAAACAGATAAAAGGTATGTCTATACAGTAGAAAATGTTTATAATGCGATATCATCGAAATACGTTTTAAAAAAGCAATTTATTGCATCTAAATTTATAATTCGAATTGGCTAAAATGTCACTTAAAAAAATTAATGTTTACATTATTTTGATCGATATTTTACAGTTATAGTTTATTCCCTGATTATTAGAAGTGAAGTTGACCATTCGAAATTTAAAATTCTGTAATGCTATCCCACCTAACGTTAATGATAACAACATCGTATCGAAAATGATTAAAAACGAAATGCAATGCAAATATTTTTGTGTTTTTTTAATTTTGAATTTTTCCGTTACAAAATATTTCTATGATATGACATATATCGACCTAAAATCTACCAAAAAGGATTCAAAATCTACCAAAGGGGTAAAAAAAATATTAAAATAGTAAAAGATAATAAGAATAATTACTTTTATAACAAATCTGATTGAATGCAATTCCACAGTTAACGTATAAAATAAAGTTTAGTTATTAAATGAATATATCTTTAAAAACAAATACACTTTTTTCATATTAAGTTACCTATTTCTTTTTATATAAAACAAAATCTGATTAAAAAGATTCATAGTTTTTTTTTTTTTTAAATTTATAAATGAATAATTAATATAAATCTTTTGATTACCAAAGGATTATATAGACATTTTTTTTAATTACTCTTAAAACAAATAAATTATTTAATATAGATTTATTTATTATATATATTTTTTTTAAAAATACTTTAACCAACGAATATACATGTACACATATGTATATCTATTTCTAAATTATTCAAAATAAAAATAAAATTAGAACAAAACATAAGTAGAAATCGACCTATTTTTTTTTTCTTTTCCATCGTTTTTAAATGCAGGCCAAGGACGTTTCAAACTATGTATGTATATTTAATTATGAACGAAAACATTTACAACAAAATAAAATAAACAAAAAATAATTAAATTTTGTAGTATTTTTTCTTATTTTTTTTTTTATGTTTTTAATAATATTATATAAAAATTAATTTTATTAATTCATTAATTATCAAACGAAATAGATTCTAATTATTTTCAGATTTAGTAAATAATTTCAATGAAACTTCATAATTAAATAATATAATAATAATAAAATAAATTTAATTTGAATGTAAATTCAAGGAATATCATTGATAATCAATTAAATTAATTATTAATTTGATAATTAAAGTCTCACTGATTAAATTAACATTATTAATAATATTTACCTTACTTTGTATATACAAATTTCAAAATCTATTTAATCATGTTTATTCATATAAATTATTCTATATAAAAAATTTTCTTCGACATTATGGTTCTCTTAGTAAAAAAATTGAGACAAAGATTTGAAATTTAAATACAATACAATTTATTGTAGTTTTTGTTTACATAGCATTGTTTGTAACGTATTTTTAAAAACATCGACTTAATTGTATTTTCACCATTCTATTTTTATAATTTATATAATTTTAGTAACTTATCAGATAGTTTTTTTATATATAGGCACTATAATTTTACCTTATTTTTGTAATCACAAAATTCATATTTTCAATTTTAAATATTTTAATAAATTTCATCTAACTTCTCTCCTTCATATTGACTTGTTTATAGCATTATGGTAATTAATTCCATCTATAATACAAGTTGGGAAAATTATCAATTTAGTGTGTTACCTTAGATTAGTACCACACCACAACATCTAAAATTGAAAGAAGGACAAATAGAATTTGTGAACAATTTCTGCTACTTGCGAAGTATGATAACAACTACTGGTGAGGCTGAAGACGATGTAGAAAATAGATTAAAGAAAGCAAGAACAGTATTTGGGAGATTGCAACCGATATGGAGGAACCGTCAAATATCCAGAGCAACTAAACTTAGAATATTCCGGTATTGTGTAAAATCAATCCAAACACAATAAGCAACAAGGACTTTATGGATACATACCGGCGAAGATCCCATAGCGAACAAATCAGAAGAAAGAAATAGAGATGGATTGTATAGTACATTACATTTGAAGGGTATATCTATGTACCAGTTGCCAGTTACTCAATATTACAAAAATAAAAAAAAAATTTACTGAAACTAAATTAAATATTTTCGACATTTTTCCAACCAACTTATTGAACATAAAGCAAAGCTCTAAAAACTATTTTGACTTTTACTTTCAATACTATATTATAATAAATATGTTTATGTACTTTTACTTTCATCTTGGAAATAATAAACTTTTCCGAATTACATATTACGAATGGCACGATCAATTCAATATTTAAAATGTATATATACATAATTCAAAAGTTTGTATACATTTTAATATTTTACTCATTATACACTGGCATATTATAATCAAGATATCTACAAAAAAAAAAAAAAAGAAAATTAACTCGGTAAAAATGAATTTTGATAAACTAAATAATCGACCTAAAAATATAATTCATAAATATCATATTTACATACATATATACTATATTGTTATAAGTACATCCATACACATTTATGTACATAAATAATTGTATCAACAAAAGAGTGAACAAAAAAATAATAATAATAATAATAATAATGAAAATAAAAGCAGAAAACTGTGCCAAGGTCGAATACTATATTTAAAAAACGCGTTTTATACATACATTCATACATATTAATGTGTATTTTCCACTGAATTTGGAGCCGAATGTATAGAAAAGTAAACCAAACATAAAGATAATAAAAATAAATAAAACAAAGAATGAGATAAAAAGAGAGAGCAATAGAGGGAGAGAGAAAAGATCGAAAGAATTAAAAAGCATCGAAAATTGAAAAGAAAAATGATAATAAATAAATACAAAACAAAAATATTATAAAGTTAATTTTAAATTATGTATATATATATATATACGACGACTGTATACGAGAATAACAGCAACGCGCAATACGTTTTAAATGCGTTAAATATGCGAGACGCTTAATAAAAATGAAAATTTCATAATGTAAGCAAATGTAATTTTTTTTTCACTACCTATCTTCTTATTTTATTCAGTTTTTATTTTATTTTTTTTTTTTTATTAACTTGTACCATTTTTTAGATGATAGCAAAGAATTCATTTTTCGTTTGACATTATATTAGCTGCGTTTTTTCAATGATCACAATTTTTATCGATAAAACAACGGGTGTATTTCTAAATGTTGCAAACTGACAACAAGTTTACCAGCAGTTGGCGTACTTTGCAATAATGAACACAAACTCTACCTATATTCTACATTTACATTTACAATTCTGCAAAGTTTTTGTTCATTAATATACATTTTGAAAATAACAAAACAAAAACTAAAGTAATCAAAACAACAAAGACAACTACTTCAAAAAAATGTATGCATACTAAAAATTTACTCTGCCAAATTGACGCCCAGTAGACCTTGAGTCTGCATTTATGAACAGGGTTCAGGAAATCTGACAAGTATATTCATAAATTCAGAATATGCAGATGCTACTGCAGGTTTGCATTTATGAAAACAAGGAACGAAATTATTTTGTTCTTTCAAAATCAGATTGTCAAAAACGGAGATTTATAAATTTTGCAGGATCTGTTTAGAGAGATCTGAATTTAAAAAAACTTCATTACAATTTGTATGAAAATTCAAAAAGCTGTGTTATCGAGATTTATATTTTGTAGATTATTATTTTTAAAAATTTTTCGATTGTTTTACTATTTTTATCAATATAAAATTTTCTATTCGAAATATCAAATTAAAAGAATTTATTTATCTCAGAATTACATATATGAATTAGTGGCTAGCACTGATAAAGCAAGTATACTGCTTCCAAATATCGATATTATTGTTAAATAAAATTAATCTATTAGTGAAAAGAAATTTGACTTTTAATATTTAAATTTAATTGTATATCGGTAAATATAATTTCTGATTATCAAAAATAATTGCAATTTCAATCAAATAGGTATGATGTTTATAATTGTTTGATAATTAAATTTTCAGTTATTTTCTATCCATCAAAAATTAATCGCGAGATGGGGGATTTGAATTTTTACTCCCCCGTTTGGTACATTTTATAATCAAGTGTTTGATAGTTTAGTCATTTTCACAAATTTTTTTAAACAATTTTGTGTCGTATTGAAAACTACACTACCAAATGAATTTTACAAAACAAAAGGAAATAGAGATATGGCAATTTTATTTGATCATTTAAAATTGAAATTGAAATGTATCTATATTTCAATTATTTACAATCATGTCTTTCCTTACTAATAACATAAAGACATGGTCCTTGTTAGTAATTTAATTGCATAATCTTGTGTAGTATTTCATAATTTTAAAACTTCAAATTTTAATGACAATGACAGTTGTAATGCTTATTACTGTATCTTTCTGTTTCATGACAGTATCTATGATAATAAAAACTATTTGAACTATACTATTTACAATTCAAAGATTTGTAAAATTTTTCTAAATAACATTAATTGTATTTGCGACTGCGCTTCGGTGTAATTATATGCTATAACAAAATCCTTACAAAATATTACCTATCTTCTATATCCTATAATCAGGCATTTTAATTTGAATGTTATATATTATACTGAATAGCTTAGTGATTTAAGTTTGTGAGTTAAATTATTTTGGTTTTGGTAATATATGATATACCATCACTTTTATCCAATGTGCAATTTATATGAGGATTACTTAAACATTTTTTCATTTTTTTTTTACACCATTATTATAGTCCAATTCATTACGCATTCACTTTTTAATTTTTTTTTTTTACTTCACTATTTTGTATTTTCTTATTAAAATTTTGGTGCATATCAATTGCCCTAAATATGTGTTCAACCATCTTATAAAAAATCAAAAAAAAAAAAAAAACCAAATCTATAAATCAAAATTTAATTTAAAAAATAAATTAAAGAAAATTAAAAAAAAAAAAATTGTTTTTAAATTTTAAATTCAAAAGCAATAATGTTATGAGGGTTTCTCACTAAAATTGAGAAAAATAAAAACAATAAAATTGTAATTTGTTCATCAATCTGTCGTAGCCGAAATTTACATTGATCGTAATTGAAATCGAAATTGAAATTGAAATTAAAAAAAAAAAAAAATTAAAATTAAGAAACCTTGAGTAATAATCGTGTGTACTGTCAGTACTGTCAATTATTATTCTTTTTTTATTTTTATTTTCTTTAGTAATTAGGTTGTTATTTTTTAAGTTTTTTGTTGTTCTTATAAATATTCAAAATATTTATGAGTTTTTTTTTTTTTTTGTATTTTCATTGTTTTTCTTTTGACAAGTGTATGACTGTTTTTACAGCTCGTGAAGTTTGGTAGTAATAAAATAATTTGTAAATTTCTTTATTAACTTAAGTAGTATATTTTTTAATATCAGTTATGTTGTCTATAAGAATATTGATATTTATTGATATAAATGCAATATTGATATTATTTTCAGATCAAATGAAACAACCTATCAATATTTTTATTCATCCTGAAACAAAATGAATCAATAATTAAATGAACATCCGTATATAAAGAGAAAATATTATGTAAAAATCTCACATTCATTGATTTTGAACAATTTGAACAAATTTATACTTATCCATACGTCTGCATGTGTATTTTGATTTGATTTATACTATAATATGCATTAATGTAGGTGTTCGATAATAATTTCAAATTTTTAAGAACGATCATTTTTCATATCCATATTTTACTTTTGAACATTTATCCAAAAAAACTATAAAAAAAATATCGATATATTTCTTAAATGGAACATCCCAACTTCTCTCTTTAATTATAGTAATTTTAACATACCCATCTTACATATTCAACCAGAATTATTTGGAAAATATTGTATATCGAGTTTAAAGATGTAAATTTCAGTCTGGCACGGCATGAAAACGGTATTTCGTAAATCGGAAAAAAATTCAAGGGATGGGATCTGCCGATCCATGTGCTCAACACCCAAGTATACAAGTGTATTTTAGATACCTAGTATGGATGTTTTTTTGATAAATACGGAAACTAAAGGCATTTTTTGGCTCAGCAAAAATGTGTTTCCGACAACAGTAATGTTGCTACGGTGTTCTACTTGAAAAACAGTACGATGGGATAGCTGAAATAAGTACGGATACAACACTTAGTTTCAATTTCAACTTCACACGCTGGGTGACGCAGTAGGTAGAGCGTCTACCTTTCAACCGAAAGGTCCGGGTTCGAATCCCGATGAAGCAAAAGAAAAAAAAAATGCTTCATTGGTTTTTCGAGCTGGTCTAGTACCCTTTGCCATTGGGATATAATAAAAAAATAACAAAAAAGATAATTGAGAGTAAATCTGGTAACAAATTAATTAAAATGAAACTATTCTATTTAAGAAGGCTTTGTTTCTGACAATAGTAGTAGTTTTCCACATTTAATGAGTAGATAAGCCAGTAATTTTTTAAAATAAATACTCGAATTATTGTAGATATTGTAGTGTAGAATTGCAGTACCGTATCGTACTTAATTAAGCACGAAAAGGTGATTCTACCTAAGCTACTGTCAAGATCATAAAAAAAAAAAAAAAAAACACATTTTCTATCTGTATGTAATTTATGAACAGATTGGACAGTTAATTTGGTTGTTAATTCGAGCTGTTATAAGATTAGATTATAGTGTTGAATTCCAGTTAGCTATAGCCGGAACTTGATAAAGGAAAAACTATAGAAAATTGTTTTAACAATACAACAATAAAACAAGATTAGGATGATATATGGTATATTGAAAATTTGTGTAACTGTCAACCCTTTTTAAACCAAACTAAAAAAATAATAAACGTCATTAAGACATGTATAACAATACATTCATTGAAATACTTTTTCAACTGTAATTATTTTATTTATTTATTTAACAGTGGACCGACAGATTAATTTGCAGGCCATTTCCCTTTCGGACATTTTTTTTAAACATTTATTAAATAGATAACTTAATTTAAATGCCCCAAATTAAAATATTTGATCATTTTATAATGTCAGTCTGTTGAATAATCGAAGCTAGAAATTACATTTACTTACAGTATTCAGAAAATAATATTTAAAACGGCGCGGAACAGATTTTTTTCGTTATGTTGTTGAAACTGTTTTTAGAAGTCTATTCACAATTCAACTTCCTAAAACAACTGCAGCTAAACAATTTTGTATTCAAATTTATCATCATTGTCCTGTAACTCCTTCAGTGAAGTATAGGGTGAAGTATAGTAATTAAACAGTTTTCGAAAATTTTAAACATTTTAATAATGGGTGCAAACAACATCGCATGATTTTTTTTCAGTTTTGTTCATAATCATAGAAGTATACATATCTATAATACGATTTACCACAAATTTAATTTATAAATACAAAAAATAGAATTGTAAAGACAAAAGAAAATTTTTGCATCCACCTTTCTTTATCAATAACCCCTGTAATTAATTTTTTGTACTGCCTGTACTACTGCAGACAATCAAGTGGGACAGGGTAACATTATAAATCATAAAAAAATATTTTTAATTTCAGTTTTTCTGAAAAAAAAAGTATACATAGCTATGTATACATATATGCATATATGTACATATTATATGAAAAAATTCAGGTCATGAATGCAAAAATTGAAATTGTTTGTATTTTTATTTGTTTTTTTTTTTTTTCTTTTTAAATATAGTGATGCAAAATTTTTATTTCAATTTTTGAAAAATTAAAAACAAAAAAATTCGTAATCAAATGTTGTGCTAATTTTAAAATTAATGTGAGGAAAAGGATTTCAATATGTTAAAATAAATGTTTTTTGTTTTTTTTTTTATTTTACCCACACAAAGATATACTCATGCAATAAATTTTCATCTCATAAGTATAGATATAATAATGAATGTATGAATGTAATAATTATTATTACAGTCATGGTGATGATTGATGAAAAAATATTATGTAAATACAGACTTGTAAAAAGAATTCAAGAAAAGAAAATTGTCATAACACAAAATTTAGGTCAAGGTAAGTTAAAATTCTGGTTTAAAATTTCATTCATTAGCTATATATATAAGATAACCATCAGCTCAACTTTGATTGATTTGAATTAAATTCAAATTAATACCTATTAAATATTTGGAACGTAATAAAATAGAAATGTAAATTAATTAAAATCACAATATAAAACTATAACTTTAATTCGGAATTAAATTGAAATATTTTTAATAAATCAAGATATCAGTTAAATATATATAATTTGAAGGTTGAAATGAGAATCAGGACAAACGATTAAAAATTAACGTTACAAAGTAAATGACTTGCATTTTAAGCAAATTAATTTACATTATGATAGTTCATATAATATCATTCGGTTTAATTTTGCTCCAAATGAGTATATACGTATAAATATATATGTAAACATGTAAAACTAGATGATTCGAAAACAAGAAAAATCTAGTCCAAAATATAGTCCGATAAATAAAGGAAGAAAAAGAATATTATATGTTACCAATCAAGTCAATCACACAAATAAATCTTTCGATTTTTGTGATAGGCAATATATAATATTTAACCCTTTACTTCATACGAAGCAAAATATGGTTTTTTGAAATAATCATCAAGTTTTTGTATATATAATATCACAATAAAATTTGTTGATCATTTCGAAAAACCATATCTGATTTCGTATGAATTAAAGGGTTAACATATTTAACAAACAAATTTTCTCATATTTAAATGGCATTCTGGAAAATTATTTTCAGGGCAGGTTCAAATACTACCTTAATTTAAAATTAAAATGTTAAAACAATTGACTTGGTTAAGCCTCATATAATGCAAACGAATCTCTATACATCGAATGGCATCACATTGCCCGTGAAATAATTCCTGGATATAGAATAAAAATCTGAATATTAGACAAACAAAAGCCTTACAAATAAACGACAATACCAAATTGCAAAAAAAGGTTATAAATAGCGAAAATAAAAAAAATTTTAAATTTATTAAGCCATAGAATAAATTAAAACTGTGTAACCTAACCTATTCGAAATCAAAATATTGGTAATCAATTTTAATTAAAAAATTTCCTGTGGCCTAAAGTATATTGTAACAAATCCTAATAAAAAAATTTTCTTTTTATTGTCTCCGATTGATTTATGAATAAACTCAATGTTTTCTTTATAGTTTTAAATATTTTAAATAAAATCTTAATCTTAATATCTTAGTTTCTTTAATTTCGAAATTATAAAAATAATAAAACAAAAATAAAATATTTCTCTCTTATATTACAACTAATACAATAATTACATATTAAAACAGTGACTTCCAATCTGAATTTGATTGTATTCCTAGAGAGGTGTCATAACAAAATTCTGTTGAAAGCAAATTGTGTGAAGTACTTAGTAAATTACAGGGGAACTAACCATTACCTGATTACTTGTGAAATACTTTTTTTTAGTACTGGTACTTTAAAAATTGAAATGTCATTAAAAAGTATTAACGATTTTACTCATAATTGACAAAGTAATCAAAAATTATTTCTACTATACTTGTGTAATGATTTTTGGTAGGTAGGTACTTTATTATTTTGAAGTATTTTTGAATTCTTAACAATACTTTGTAATGTTTGACATTTAGCATGTTTAGGCCCTTAATTTAACATTTTTTGTAATTATTCAGCCGGGCCCTTAAGTCATTTGATTCTTTTAATTTTTGATTTAGTAAAGCGAACAGACCGGCCATATAGGTCCTCGGCCTAATTTCACTAACAATAAATATCGTAAATTTTTTATCTTTTACTATTAAATTTGGAAATAATAATTTTTGACACTTTTACGTCAATTCTGACATTATTTTTTATCGTTTTTGACATATTTTATTATACTGCGTACATATACATACATACATACATACATAAGTGTATAACATATTTTTTTAGTATTTTATTTTTTGATGTGGTTCGAACAGAAATATTGCAAATATGATGTAAGCTTGATGCTCGATTATGAAATGTTAAGAATTGATTTTAATTAGAATTTCGAATATAAATCGAATAACCAAATTAGAGGTTAGATAATCAAAATAAAAATACATTCAATTATTTTAAAGTTTTATTTATCGTTTCCTTACTGTAACAATCTACTGTGTTTTATAAAAATAAAACAAAAAATAAAATAATAATAAATAAAAATTCTCATGTACATTTAATTCGAAATTTTATATCATGTTGACTTTTTGTATCGCAACACTCAGCATGTTTCATAGAAAATGTTGCATGAAACATTTTGTTTTAATGAATTTTATTTATTTTGTTTTTGTTTTGAATTTTTATTTACTGTTTATTGATATACAAAAACATTAGTGGTCCCTAGTGGCCTCTGCACATAATTATGCTGTGACTAAGTTGAAAAAAACAAAAACAAAAAACAAACAAACAAAAAATTGTGATACTCATTTAATAGTTTAGTTTTTTAGGTGGGTTATTTAAATGTTAGGCAGTCATTATTGATTGGAAGTTTTAAAAATTATTTGAGAATTATAATTTTGTTATTTTTTTTTTTTCGTATTTGTGCAATTGCAAATTTTATTTTATTTTTTTTTATTATCTCTTTGTTTTTCCTATTGTATGAGAAAATATTGAGAAATTCTATTGATTTTGTTTTGTAAAGTAAATAAAATAAAAATGCTTGACCAATGGGATTCATTTTAAAATTGAAATGTAAAAATTTATGATCGATAATAATGTTAATAAAAATGTTATGCATAATTGTTGAAAAAAGTTGTTTGCAATTATTTTACTTATATTAATAATAAAAAATAATAAATAGGTTTTTGTAATGTATATGTTATATACATTATTTATAATACGAAATATACATTTCAATTTAATTTAATGAACTATAAAAAAAATTTTTTAATACATAAACATTTTAATTGGTTAAAAAGAATTTAAATATTTCTAAATATATAATTTAATACAAATTTGAAATCATTTTCAGGATTTTATTTCAGTTAATCAGATCTGAATTTTAAATTTCGAAACATTTCGCCGTAAAAAATTCTAATCTAAATTCCTATCTTGTTGTCTAACGGCCGTGGTAACTGGTATAACATAAAACTGAATGATCAATTCTTATTTGTAAAATCTAGATTTCATGCAATTTGTAGCAACTTTAATATGTTCTAATTATTTAAATGGGCCACATTTAGTTCTCTAATTAACTGTAAATGTTATCATTGCATTTTATTTCAATTTTTTTTTCAAATATATAAATTCAATTTTATTAAATTTAATTAATGCTTTTATTTTACAAAATAGTCATCATCATTCTCTTTTAACGTTACATCTCCTTATGAAATGTAGCTTTCTTCGCAATCTTCCTAAGTCCCATATAGTTATACAGAATTGAAGTATGAATAAAACTTCCTAAAAATTATTTATTTTTTATTTTCATAAATAGAAACAAATTTTTATTCATTAGATCATAATTCGGCAATGGAAGAGAGTCATAGAAGCTCAACCATTATTTCAAAACAATCAACTATCATTGTAAAATTATTATCATTACATTTTGTACGCGATAATTTCATCCTTTTAAATTTCAATTTATTTGCATTCAAATTTCATACACATCTTCTGATGTATTCTTCCATTTTCACTCCCACCTTTGCCACTTCTTTTTATATTTAATTTTATTTTTAATTTCATTTTTGTTTAATTTTTATTTTACTTTTTTTTTCTGTATTTTCAATGTGATTTGTGCACACAATAATAATGTACTCGTTAAATTTTACGCGACCGCTACCACGACCAAAGCCAAGGAATTATTCTCTAAATACAAAATTAACATTTTCATAATATAAAATTAATAATTTGTTTGTATGTATGTATATTTATACAATATTCATGTATGAATATTTATGTAATTGATAAAAAAAAAAATAGTTAAAATATTTCTCAACTTAAAATAATTTAAAAGCCCCGCCAAAAGATTGCGCTCATTTCAGCTCAATAGTTTACAGAAACAAAACTACATGCATAGAAATGGGACAAAATATTAGTTTTTTTTTTTTGTTATTGTTTTTTTTTCTTTCAGATAGGTACTCATTTATTTAGTTTTGTACATTGAGTTTCAAATTTATAGTTTATAACTTTATAGAGTTGTTGTTATTATTGCTAAAGTTTTTTTTTTATGTTATTTTTACAATTAACGATTATTATTATTTTTTTGTTTGTTTTGTAGCTTGCCCTTGCACAACAAAACGCTCATAAATTACATTTTTTTTTTTCTGTGTCGAAGTTGTTGAAAACCGTAAACAGCCAGCTTTTTATTAAATTAAAAAGCACTGAACAAATTGTACAAAGGTACAAACAAAGCTAATTGCAAACAAGAACAACACATAATATTGTTGTTGTTGTTGTTGTTGTTGAATTGTGATGATTGACACTATAAAAGCTTAGCTTGAATGCGCAATAATACCAATGTACGAAATATTATGTGTATGTATATTAAAAATGTTGTAAGCCGGCAATAAAGCAAAAAAAAAAAAAAAAACAAACAAAAAAAATTAAACTTTTAATTTCATTTCGACTTAAAATATATTTTTTTGTTGCTATTAGTTATTTTGTAGGTATCCTATTCAAATGTTAGTAAATGCGTTATTTCGAGTACGGAAAAAAAATTTGATTGTAATTTTATAGCTTTCAATTTTTTGCACGATTTCTGTACATACATATACATAATATTATATAGGGTGTTTTAAGTAACGTTAAACTAACATCGAACGATTACAAAATGCAAGCTTTAAATTTTGAACGGTCGGATCTTAGTATTTTTTATATATCAAAATTAAACTTCAAATTTAAAGATGGCAATTTTTTTTTGTTATTGTGAGTAGTTTTTGCTTTTTATTGTGAGTACTTTAGTTCTTTTTTGCCAAATTTCAGATTATTCAGAATTTTAAATAAGCAAAACTCCTCGTTCTAGATGTTGCCATCAAACTTTGAATTTTGATCGATGTAAGTTTTTAATATTCGGAAATACATAATGTCTGGGAATAGAAATTCGCCTTTCTGGTATAAACTTATAAAATGACATAAAAAGCTATTTTTGTTGTTCCCAATTTTTATCCATTTTTTTTATTTGAAAATAATTAAATTCTATTCCATTCAGTGTAATGAAATCAAAATAACCACACAAAGAGAAATGAAATGTTAAAAATAACATTATGAATAGCCAAGTATATATTGATTAATCCATCCTAATGCTGGTATATTTCCATTACTACAATATGCATATACTGTATATTTCCATTACTACAATATGCATATACTTTCTGTGTTTTAAATTGACAAAATTAATTCTGTTTTAATTAAGTCTGAAAGAATGAGTGATTGTAGTGAAAATAGTAATAAAAATGTTGTAATTTAAATGAAACAATTTAAAGATAATATAAATTTGGATAAATTTAACCTCACCCATTAAATGGTGGGTCTCTAAATCATATCTAGTAATTTTTTGTTTATTTTGATTCATACTTTTCATTTGGGAAAAATAATACATCCCCCTGTAATTGTATTCAAATATTCTGAATAGTTTTCAACAGCGGTAAAGCTCAATCACACCATCACATTTTTTTTTGTAATTTGTGAAATAAATTTTATTGAATTTCGTTCATGTCGCGTTATACTTTTCCGTTTCCATGTTAAAAAAAAAAAACCCCAAAAGTAAAACAGTTTTGAATTTCGAAATTGAAATTTCGAATTATAAATTATTTTTAATGTCGAATTGAATTTTTTTACGTATGAATTTTGGATTTTGATTTCGGGCGATTTGGTACAATATATAATAAAGTAAACAAGTTTTATTTGGAAAAACAGATCCAACCAAACAAAACCAAAATGATAAAATGCAAATGCAACAATTAGAAATTTTTATACATTTTTACACATTTTAAACAATAAAATTTGATAAATGTCATGTAATACAATATCAATAAAAAAATCAAAGACAAATCAAATTTGAACATGAATCTAAATTTGAAATTCGGTATAAACATATTACAGAAATTTTATCAAATATTAAAATTCGGTTAAACACATACAGTTTTTAAGTGCCACAAAATTCTGTGACAAATTTTTATTTATTCATTTATATATTTTATAAATTATAATAATCTACTTTTCGACATATAATTTTTCGAACTTTTATACCGAACTTCTGACATTCCTATTTTAAGTACAAGTAAACATATATTGTTGGTGGTAATATATGTTCGTAAAATTTCGATTTAGAATTCAAATCGCGCACAATTCTTATAACTTTTTAATAACATTTATATAGTATGTAGTGTATATTATAATATATTAAAATTATTCATTTAAAATTATATGTATATAAATATGTATGTATATATATAAATACATATATATATATATATATATTTAAGCAGTTGTATAGTTGTAATTTTAATATTTCAATTTTGGTGAGCTGACCTAGTTGTCAATTTAAGCGAATCGACGACGACGATTTGACGCGCTACTTCAACTGTGTAAGCTTTAGCAACAAACTTTACACTCACTATTGTATACAAATAATTATAATTGCTATTTATTTTTCGAAATTTTTTAAATTTCAGTTTCATTATGAATTCTTAAGTTTTTTATTTTTTTTTTTTTATTATTATTTGTTCGACTTTTCCTGTTATAATTGCAATTTGCAATTTTTATTTTTACTATTTTGTTAAATATGAGGAAATTTCAATATTAAGAGTTTTGTTTTATTTTATTTTTTTTTTTTTTTGAATTCATCTTTTGAATATCGCACTTTTTTATTATTTAATAATTTTTTTTGTTATAATTAATATTTAAATAAAAATGGTGGTTGTTATGCATTCGGTTGCATCCAAATTTACAAATACAAATGAATGACCCAATTTGATTAAAATGTAAATTTATTTTATTCGCATGTGAGTAGTTTTTTGTTTTCGTAAGAAAGCAGACGATATGTCTGGTTTTTAATTTTCAAATATTATTTGAATTGTGAAATTTTATTAAAACTATATAATTAAAATAGATGAAAGGATTAAATTATGTGATTACTGAATTTGTTTACAATGATTAATTGAGAATATAAATTTGTGTTCGACGCCCATTTTCGTTTCCATTTTGCAATTGAAGTTTAAATTTTTTTTTTCAGTAAAAAATAATTGAATTTAACCTTTCTTGTAATTCAATTTAACTTTTTTGATTGATTTGAGTTTGAAAACATTTATTTTAAAATTTTTTATGAATTCACAATCAAATAATTTAAATGCAATCTCAAAAAATATAAATAATTTAGTACAAAACAAAAAAAAAAAACAAAAAAAAGCTTACCTTGAGATCCTTAAAGAATATTGTATTTCTAGCCCAATCAACTTGTGAAAATAAATTTTGATCTAGAACTTTACACATTAATTCAAAGAGATCTACTTCCACTTGATTGTAAGATTGTTTTTGTAATAATGCAAATAATTGAGTTTGCCATTCTCTATCATCAATTGATTGGACGAATTCTCTAATCATAGGTGATACCCTATACATATAATACAAAAAAAAAATTAATTTAATTATATAATATATAATATATTAATTTAAAAAATAACTATTGTATTTAAATTTAATCACCTTAAAGGTTCTACAACAGAATCAGCTGTACTTGATGGATTCGTACCAGAATCAAAACTAAAAATTTTATATAAAAACAAAAAAACAGAAAAAAAAAGAAAAATATTATTTTAATTTTTATAGATTAAATTTTAAATAAATAAATAATGTTAATGATAATTATAATATGATATACAGTCAAATTATTTGAATAAAAATATTTATATATTATACAAACCATATTTTTGATTCAGATGAATGTTGAAGAGATCCAGAACTTGAATCTTGACCACAATTAGCACTACTTGTACCCCCACTACTTGTACCACTAATTGTTGTTGTTGTTGAACCATTACCACCACCATTACCACTTAATGATGTTGCAATTATTGCTGAAGGATTTACTTGACCAAGTGCAATTGCTATCGGACTTGGTGATGAATCAGGTGATTGTGTTAGTGATGATACCTAAATAAATTTATTAAATATAAAAGTTTTATTTTATAATAAAAAAAAAAAAAAACACAAAAATTAAACTAACCTGTGGTATTTGAATTTCTTGTTTAATATTCATACTTGGATAAGATTGTGTATAACCAGATGGTGATATTTGTCCTGGTTTTAATTCTGTTGTACCCATTGAAGATCTAATTGCTTGTAATGCTAATTGTCGTTGTCTCATCATTTGTAATTTTCTCGCTCTATCACGTTTATACATTGGCCCAAATTTATTTCTACCACCTCGCATTCTATCGGCTCTCACAGCTAAAATAAAACAAAAATATATGTTAAATTTTATATTTATAATGGAATCATTAACTTCTAATAATAATACAATATTTAATTATTTTAATTTTTGAAAGGATTTTTTTTCTTTCTATACCAGTTTAAAATTCATAATTTTTAACCGTTCCCTTAATATCAGAAAATCTGATAAAATTTAAAAGACGATTTTATTTAGAAAAATTACCTCTTTAATAACAACATTAAAATTCATTATAATTATAATATTAATGTCATTATTTTTAAATAAACTAAATTTTCAATCGTTGTCATTACTAAGCCAAAATGGCATAAAAGAAAAAAAAACGAAAATAATTTGAAATTATTAATTTACCTATTTAACCCAAGCCTTAATTTTTTTAAATAATTTTATTCCATAACAAATAAGTGTATTGATTTTAAGATTTTAATAAATTTTAATTTTCACAGCACAAATTAATAAAATTTATTTCACAAAATAATTTCGAAATGATGTACAAAAAGGCGCCAAAATATAAATTAAATCAGAGTTCCTCAATCTTTTATCAATATTTTCAAAATTAGAATGGTTCGTTAAATTTTTTTTTATTTTTTATTTTTTTTATGTATGTATTATACCTTCTTCTTTACAAACACACATTCATTACAGTTTTCAGAACTCTCCCAAAACTCAATGTTTAAAACTTAAATATTTATGGTAAAATTATTCAAGAAAGTTGAATAAAAAAAAATTTTTTTTTGGTAATTCTATTTTGCAAATTGAAGATGAACCCTTCTTATTAATTTAAACAATTTTTTATTATTTAAATTCATTACTAAAATAATTGAAAACAAAATACAATTTTTTTCAACAAACTATTATATTTAAAAAACACTGTATTAAATTTTAGAAAAAATCATGTTTAACGCCATATATGGAATGAATTGAAATTGTAATTATGATGTCAGTCATTTTGATTTTTCTGAGTACCGTTTTCAACATTATTATTACAACATATTTAGTTCTAAAACCTAGCAATAGATATCCCTGTTTTATTAACCATATAATAGGATAACATTTTAACATCACCTTTGTAAATTAAAAAAATACAAATACACTTTTATGTATGGATTTTGCCAAAATAAAAACAAAAAAACAAAAAAATTTTCAACCCAAGAAATTGATTTAAACATTTATCTAAAATATCTTCCTTCATAACTCATAATGCAATTATTAAAAAATAAATGCATTTTTTTTTTTTAAATATGTATAAAAATATGGCTTTAATATCAATTAGAAGTAATTTCCAAAATATATGAACACACCTTATTTATTTTTTTGTACATTGACTTAAAAGTGTTTTCGTTTTATTACGAATATTAGTTTTTAGTTAACGTACACAGTGTTATATGTATGTAATGTACATATACATCATTCGTTTATCAACCTAACACGTTAATTCACGCTTGTTGAATTAAAAAAAAAAAAAAAGTTGTTATGGTAAGACTTTTAATCCTGTAAAAATCTTTGATTAAATTTAAGACACAATCGATTTATGATAGTTTTTAGTAAAATTAGCAGTTTTGAACGGTATTATAGAATTCAATCTCATATTGTTAATTCAAAAAATGTTAAATAGATAACTCGATATTAACCTTACTTAATTACAATTTGAAATTTATATTGACCAATTTTGACTTTAAGCTAAGGAAAACATTTACGCCAATTAAATACTTAATAAGTAACACAGAAAAAATACAGCAGATTACATTAAATTTTTTTACATTAGAATAGAGAGTTGGACTTTCAAATTTATTTTGTACATATAAATTTCGAAGTAATCAATTTATGATTGGTTGAAATTGGTCAATTATAACAAATAGAAACCCATGGATCTGCTCACTGAATGGTGCGATAAATTTACCGAATTGTACCGCGGTTAATGAAAGTGGATCTGAGAAAATTCTGGATACATTTCATGAATCTGACTTTTTATATGTAAAAACAACAACAAAAATTTGTATGTTGATTGTGGTGACATCTACTGTAAGAAAAATTAATGTTTATATTTTTTAATGAAAGTTGTTAAATTTAAATTGCCATTATTTTTTGAATTGTGAAGAAGCTTAGTGTGAGAATTGAAATTCTTGAGGACGATTTATGTCAATAAAACTGAAATTAAGAGTTATAAAAAATAAATTATGTGTATGACAATAAATTTTAAATTAATAAAATTTGATTTATTTTTAAAAGTACTAATTATATTTTCCGGTGATGGCGCTAGTTTTACAGTAATTTTTTTTGTGAATATCGTTCAATTGTGAATTGCGTTGGAATAGATCCGAAATGGATTCCAGATCCACCGGTTAATGCTACTGAGCCCACCCATTGTGTGAAATATTGTGTAAAAATTCGAAGCTGCCAGTTTTTTATTGGCTGATATTTGACAGATTCGAATTTGTTCCGCAGTTGAGTTTTGAAAATTCAACTCAACCCTTTAAGTTATTTTCGTGTCAGGTTTCACGTCAGGTTATTTCATTATTCATTTCTCGATATTACTCTTTAATAGTAGCTAGTAATAAATTGCTGTGTATAATTTTTTATTTTATATTATTATAATTTTTGACATACCCATAAAAAAAAGAATGAAAAATAAATGAAAAATGTAAAAATATATTACAGTAAGTATTTCATGTTTAATTTTTCATATTAGAAGTTAACACTTATGAATAATGCGATGGTTATCTTATCCTTAGATTATTTTTATAGAATTATCGATTTTAATTTTTTTGATAATATATCAAAATTTTATTAGTAAAAAAAAAAACTGTTTTTAATAATATGAAACTTCGTTTTTACATAATTTTTGAAACCTAAATTTATTTCTAACCTCTCATTATTAATTTGATTGAAAAATAAAACTGATATTCTATATGCATTAAAGTCTATTTATATATATGAATAACAATTCTCGTAACCCAATAAGTCAAATATCAAATAGAGGGTTTTCATAAAAACTTGTTTTTAGCGTTAGAGTAAAATAGAGGGTCAAACGCAGGTCGAGGACTAAAAGTTGCAACTTAATATATAATTTGTAAATATAACTTCTTAATTTCCTTGTGGTTGCAATAATTTGATAATTCATTTGTACATATACCAGTGCATATATATGTACATAAAATTACCAAATAAATGTCTCACCTATCTATCGAATCATAAACACTTTAATTTGATTATGTCCTTTCCTTATTTTATATTTAACCTATTTTTTTTATGTTTTTTTATTTGTTTTTTTTTTTTTTTATTTCAACACAATTTAATTAAAATTGAAATTACTTGAATATGAATAAACCTCAATTTTAAATAAATTATTTGGAGTAGAAAGTCCATTTGTATATAACTAAACTCTCCTTTTTCAATTAATTTTATTTTACTTTATTTTATTTATTTTTTGTAGTTTTCAATATTCGTCATACATGTCTCGTACTTACATACTTAAAAAATAAAGAAAAAACAAAAAAACTATGAGAATTAAAGAATTGTTTAACTTATTTGAATAAAAATTAAAAAAAAAACAAAAAAAAAATTAAGGTGTGCAATAGCAGTGATTTTAACAAAAATAAAACATTGAAATCAAATTACGAAAAGACAACAAATCAATACGACAACGATTACACTAAAAACTACAAATAAAATTTCACTTTCATTTAACGAAAACAAATCAAATTAATGTTCGATCAAAACACCGTTATTTCTTATAATATGATCGTTGATCGTTATAATATTATTGTTATTGTTTTGTTGTTGTCACTACTACTTAGTTTAGTGTTAGTATTTCTATGAAAATTTAAAATATTTTATGTAGCCAGAGTTGCCATAAAAACATTTTTAATCATTTTAAATTTCTATGATTTTTTTTTCAATTGTTTATTTTTTAATTAATTTTTTTTTAATTTAACATTTTTTTTTATTTTTGAAAATTATTTTTAATATATATTTTGACAAATTTCCACAAATGAAAACAGATTTTTGAAAACTATTATGACTTATGTTTTTCATCTTAGTTTTATTTAATTTTGTATAAATTTACTATTTTCTATTGTATTTAATTTCTTTTTAGTTATAATATTTCAATTATTTTCTATTCACCTAACTTGATTATAAACATTGTAGAGACTAATCGTTTCATTGTATAACATACATAAAATTAAATAAGTAAATAAATAAATTATTTTGAATATTTGTTTTGAAAAATTTTCACATATGACAACAAATGACAAAATTTTAACAATAATGACAAATTTTCACAAATGACTATTGAAAGTAAATAAAAAATGTTGAAAAATATTATAATAATTTTTTTTTAGTATTTTGGGATATACATATATATATTTGTATGGATTTGATATATCGATATTATATTAGTGTTAACGGAATGAATACTTGATAGATAATAATTGATATTTGGTTCTCTTCAATTACATTAGTTTTTGATTTTGTTTTTTACTAGATCATCTATTTAGGATCGAAACACCTTGTTTCGATATAAAAATTATTAGTTTTAGCATCAAATTTCCTAAAAGAACAATAATTGTTCGAAAATAATATTTATAAGTGTGATTTTATTAATTGATTATAAGCAAAAATTTATAAAAATATCAATAATTTTCCCTCAATATGGTAACACTTTTCATTGTTACTGCGGTGACATAATAATTCCAGTAGTTATCATATCTCTAAGTAAATTTGTGTGCATGTGTGTATTTTGCTTTATAATGTCGTCATTATCGTTTACTTGCTTTTGTAATCAAATTTATAATAAAAAATTAAAATCATGAATGAATAATAAATTAAAATAAAAATAGAAAATTATCATTTATAAAGCTCTTAATTTTAACACCGCTATTGAACATTAAATTTGAGCTTTCCGGTATAATAATTAAAAAATAAAATAAAAAAATTTATTTTTATTAAATTACTTTATAATTTCAATTACATTATGTATGTATATATACATACATTAAATATGTTTTGGGTAAGTAAACGGTATTACAAGAAATGAAATAGTTAAATATGTAAAATAAGGATACGGTTTAATTCATTTTATTGAATTAAAAATAAAAAATAAAATAAAATGCCGAGTTAAGATCACTCAAAGTATTGATTATTTTTATAATATGCTTAATAATTTTTTATATTGTTTGTTGGAATAAAAGTTTCAATCGCATTCATTCAACTCTTTTAACTAATAATATTTACATGCATAGTACTATTTTGATGTTATTATATAATTTTATTATAATTTTATTTTATTAATTTTAATTTATTATTTTTAGGTTATGTTTGTATTAATTTTAGGAGTTAAAAATGAGATAATCTCAATTTTATTAGAACTTTATCATTTATAAAGAGGAGCGTAATGTACTGAAGTGAAATAATTTAATATAGTATGAATTACATTTCGATCTAATAATGAAAAAGCAGAAATTCAAATGTCTGTCTGTTCTGAGTACATTGTTTATACTTGTAGTTGAACTAATGATGAAATGTAAATAATGAAACTGATAAATAATCGAAATATTCACAAACATTGAGATGAGCATGAATGCACTAATCTTGAATTAACAAAACTATTAAAGAACTAGAAGAGTACTGATGAGAACATAAAATGTATAAATTTGATGTATGGATTTATATGGATCGTTAAATGGTTTCAGTCTTTGATGGTAAGTCCCAAATGTATTATTCAAAAAATTAAAGAAAAAAATCTTTGTGAGTTACTAACATCACCATTGTACCTCGTACAATTTTGCTAAATATTTCATTAGTGGTAACTAACTACTATATTATATTACAACAAGGTAGAGACTCATATAGAAAATACAAAGTCAATTTAACGTACACTAACTAGCACTGTATTGAAAGGAATTTGTAAAACACATTGCTCTGTGAAATAGTGTAACAAAAAAATAATAAAAGAACAAAAATTTCTATATTGAAACGCCGAATCTGTGAAATACTAGATTATGTATTTTGTTGCTATTATTTATTTCTATTTCTAAATGAAATAAATTAATCGTGATGTAGGAGTAGGTCAGTGATTATGAAATTTGTGTTGTATTGCTGTTTTGGTTTGATTTGTTTTTTTTTTTATTTCATTTGTAGTATACAAACGGGTACATGTATAAATTGTGTACTATCACATATTTAAAATAAAAATTATATAAAAAAAAATGTATATTTTGTGAGTTGTTTTTTTTTGTAGATTTTTCGCGGCGTTTTTTTTTCGTATTTTGTTTTTTTTTTTTTTTTGTATTTTAACTTTATTTAGTTATTTGCTTGTTCGTTTGTTTGTTTTTTTATTATTTGATTATTATTATTTTAGTTTGCTTGTTACTAATAGATGGTTGAAATAGATTGAAGTTGGAAATTTGAAATTTGTTATTTTACTATGATTAGTGTAACCCTCCAAAGTAGTGCGAAAAAAATAACAAAAAAAAAATTTTTTTAGATGTTAGGTATAAAAATTGAAAATTAATGTAATACGGATAGAGAGGATAACAATAATATAAATAAAGATATATAATGAACTAAAGAAACACTACTGAAATAAATAATGAACTAATGAAACACATGAACATTAAATTTAAATTATGATAAGAATGAAAAAAAAAATTCTCTATATATAATAATAATAAAAATAATGACAATAATAATAAAGGTAATAATAATGATAATATTAATAAGATTGCAGTTTTACTTCATATTCATTACTTCATTCTGTACAAACGATTATTTTGTATAATATTTTAATTTTCTTGAGTTATTTTTTTTTTGTTGAGCAATAAATGATTTACATTATTTAATTATTTTAAATTAATATTTCAATCTGGAAATATTATCTAAGCAATTTTGCTCAAAGTTTTTTTTTTATTTGAAATGAACTCAAAAAAACACTCAATAAATATTATTTAGGTATATAAAAAAACTATGTATTTATGCAGAATAGTATTGTTTTACTTTATTCATTTAATTAACTATTATTTAGATATTTACTTATGTGTAATCGTTTAGGGAGAAAATTTTAAGGTATAAGATTTGTGCAATCGGTTAATTTGGTTGATAAATATTTAGTATAGTTCCAGTTAAACGAATTATTGTATATTAAAGTTACATAAATGCAAAGATGTCAATTAAAGATACCTTAATTGAACAAGTTTCAAGTTTGAGATATATGTGTTATTTTCTGCATTTAGATTGGAACTCAACAACGAATTTAAATTCTTTTTCCGATACGTTGAAATGCTTTTTGAAAATAAAACAAGATATTCTGTACATATTTAGCACCGATTGCGTTGTGTAAAGTGTTGCATATGGTTCATACTTATATGAAGTATTAAAGCATGGGTACTTAAGGCAGAATAATATTTATAATACCTATTATGGACAGATTGAGTAAATAATATTGAAATTATACGAAAAAATAACACAGAAAGCCTTACCAAATCTAAAGTAGACATAGTAACATGACATATAACAACAAAAATTGAATTGTCATAAATTATAGTAATAATTTAACACTACTAAATTCATTATATAAAATTATTGTAATATTGATAATAAGTATATTCTAGATAGACAAAGTTCAAACTAGCTATAGTACTATAAGATAGTGATATGATTATATGTATGGTTTGAAAATAGAAAAAAATATCAATTTTTTAGTAGGTATATGATTATTTTAATTTTCTCAATAGAAATTTTGAATAACAAGCTAATCAAAAAAAAAAATTTAATAAATTTTATAATTCGACAATTTAATTTAATTGAATTAGCATTTATTGGCAAAAAAAATCTGATCACATGCATGTACATATATTATTTCCCACATTTTAATACATACAGTTAATAATCAATATTCAACAAAATAATACATAATATTCTTTCAATTCATTCAATTATAAAAAATTCGATCAAATTATAAAAAATTATTTTGTAATCATTATTATAATACAAAAAAATATATTGTAAATAGATACCTACATAAATTATAGATTTCTCATGTAGAATAAGATACATTTACATTCTGATATTTTTCGATTCAATTTAATTTTTTATTATACTTATTGTTTTTTTTTTTTTTATAATCCTGATCACTATCAATTTATTCTCAATAGAGTTTAAAAAAGGAACACTAATAATCCATAGACAATGTAAATGACATTTATATTCAATGATTAAAATTCTGTTTTCCACTGTAGTATCGTATACATACATACTAGTACTATATTATATACTTTACTGTCCTCTACTGTAATGTATAGTTTTGAATAATGAGAAATAAATTTTCGGAGATAATTTCAAATTCACTAAATTTATTATAAAATACTTTTGTAATATTTTGCTAATTTTATTATATATTATATTATACAAGTTATTTTTATTTTAATTTTTTTTTTAATTTTAGATAATTGAAGAATGACAATTTTTTTAAATTTAAAAAATCAGCAGGAGACCTGGTCTTTTACGATCAATGCGAATCTGAGATTTTAATTTTTGATTATTTCTATAAATTGTAAAACTACAAAAAAAAAAAAAAATAGGACATAGGACATAGGAGTATACTATTCTATTGTGAACACGCAATATCTTGTCAACAATTTTTTTTGAAAATAAATAAATAAAATTAGAAATATATAAGTATGTACGTGTACTGAGCAAAATATTAAAAAATTGCCTAATAGTTAGAGTTATTATGACACTTTGAAAGATCAAAAGAAAATTTGAAAACATTTTTGAATTTTAAAATCAAATGAAGTAAAATTAAATTAAATATTATAGAAATAATAACATGCGATTAATAATAGACTAGTAATTATGTAAATGTAATAATTTTTCGTTAATTTATGTTTAGCTTTTTAAAATTTCAATTTTAACATAACCAATATTTAAGCCTAATTTCTTTATTCACGATAGAGTGCATAATTTACGATATTGATCACAATAGTTTTGGTAAAAGTTATTGTAAAACTCAGATAGGTTCCTAACTTATAGATTCTTATATTATTATGGACATCACAGGGAAACGGAATTGTCATACTAATTGTTCTACTTTAAGCCACAAAGTTAATTTTACCCTTAGGTATTACAGCATATTTGGAAAGTTTTAGGTTTTCTTACTTTAAAATATTTTTTAAATTATAAATGATAGTGATGTATTTACGGCTTAAATAAATTGTGATAAGATATTGAATGATATTTGAAGAACTATAATATTTTCATTATATTGAATTAATTTATTTGTTATGATTTGGTTCTACCGCCATTTTATTGCAGCCACTTAGGTATTGTATAGGATATGTAATCATGCAGCTGAATCCCTTGTGCTGCCTAATTTATTGATTAGACAACATGACATACTTTAATGGTATGCTGGGTAACTCACATAAATATAATTACATATGCTATAACTAAAATTTCTTCTCAAATTACCCTTCCTGTCTCTAAAATTAACAATACCACTTCATTAAAAAAAATGTTGCAAGCTATAAATTACACATTTTTAAGTATTTACAAAAAAACGAAAAAAAGAATGAAACACAATTAGAAAAACAAAAAAAAAATCAAACACAATTGGAAAAACAAACAAAAAAAAAAAATAATTGTAAAATTTTCCTTTAAAATTTGGAAATTGTGTTGTGTTCATACAACAACAAGTCATATATACATACACATTAACATTTATTCCATGCGACCACACCATTTATATTTTAATCTTATGTGTATTATTATATTTTGCTTATCATTTTTCATTATGAAACATATTATAAAGAAAATATAATTGTAAAAAAACAAAAAATAAAATATCAAAAATAACCCTGTACTATGTTAAACAATAAACATATCAAAAATCAAAAAATAACAATAATGAAAAAATTTCTATCATTTTACAACTTTTTTGTCATCACAATATTTAAAAAAAAAAAAAAAAAAAAAATTAAATAAAAGCAACAAAACTTTACACAGATTTCATTTTAAAGTAGGTCATGGATAATCGGCATCCATCATTGTATTGTAATACACCGATTACATACATATGTACATGGATAAATTAAGCTTTCAAACAAATCAACTTTGCCATTTATCTATATATATATATTATTCAGATAAATATTTTATTTGTGTTTGTTATCTAAAATAGTTAACAATGGTATGACAGTTAATGTCAATATGAACGGCAACACTAATGATTTAATCAAGAATCAAGATCTTTTTTCTTTAATTTATTATGCGCATTCAAATATGCATGTATGCTTGAATGTAATGAAAAATAGGTAATTATTTTAAAAATGTCAATTTATTTTTAAAAATATAATTTTCATAGAATTGGTTTTTATTATATTTTTTTAACATTAAATAACAATAGGTGTGTGAGAATATAATTCGTAAGAAAATTATGTACATAAAATGAAAAATATAAGCAATAAAAAACAGAACAAAACGACAAACAATATGTAACAAAATTAAGGGATGGGAAATTCTTTGATATTTTTTATACAAAAACAAAAAGATTAAAAAAAATAATTTTAAAATTTCAAAAACAGCAATAATTTTTTGACATTTTGCGACTTTTTAAATTTGACATTTTTAATGTTAATTTAATTCTATATGTCAAATTATCATGTACTAGTGTACAATTACTTAACGGCTCGAGTTTTAACTGTAATCAAGGAAGTTAATTATCGGACTATATACAACATAATTAGTTCTAAAATGTTTAACATTCATTCTGGTTCTAGTTATGGCAGTCTAAAGCATTTTGAAACTATATATATTGTTTATATTACATTATGAAATAGGCTAGATTGTATTTCAAACTCTGATACTGTATTTACGATGTCAATCGGTTATTACACTATTACATTTTTACAGTGGTATTAATATTGAGGAAGTGGTGCGGGAGGAGCATTTTTAAAAACAATAATAATATATACGCATATTACATAGAATAGTAGCAGTAAATTAAAATGAACTTCTTTGTTAAAAATGTCGGTACAGCTTCGAAAATACAGTTTATATGAGCGAAATCGAAACATAATATTCCATGAAATAGGAGCTATAATATGAGCTATAGTATGAACTAAAATGAGGAATTTTAAAATTAGCAACAATATTTTTTACAATACACTAACAATAAAAAATACTTTATCTTAATTTTAACTATATAACAAATATATGATACGAAAAAAACACACATTACGATGATGATGTATAATTTCGTTAATTATAACAATAAATTTCGATAATAAATTTGTCACTTTTTATTGATAAATACGTAAATTCAAGATTGAACTAAATTAGAAAAGGGTTTCAGGTTCGTACTACGCTCAGAGCATGGGTGTTACATTGTTCAATCATAAAATTTGTTGAGTATGATTTGAGTATGATATAAACAGAACTAGTTCCTGACAAAAATGCATTTCTAACGGTTTTATATTAATTTCGTACTACATCTTATTTTTTTTTGTGCACTGATATTTAAAAACAAAAACAAAAAACTATTGTATTAAATATATACTTTGTACGAGCGATTTGGCTCAATTGAGAGAAATAATGAAATAAATAAACGATCTGACAAACATGGGTTAAAGTTTGCTACAGCTACCAGCAATAGTGAACTAATCAACTATTTACTTTGTAAAAATAATCAGGATTCAAAACTGAAACAAGGTCTGAGTTCTGCAAAGCCATATATACACGCAGAAGAACGAAGAAAAGAATTAAAAGTACCTAACAGAAAATAAATAAATACTTATAAAACATTTTGCAATTTATCTAATAAATTACAGTATCGTACTTAATGCACGAAAAAGTGTTCTATTTAAGTTACTGTCAATATAATATAAAAATAAAAATTCAAAAATTTTGCAATAATGATCTTCTCTTAGCTGCTAGCTATTATATTTAAGGTTTAATTTCGTTACTGTTTTGTGTTGTATATCTACAATTGTCATTTTTGATTTCCCCAGAACTTCATTACAAATATTTTTAATATTTATTATAATCCTACATTTCAAATAAACAAATTTTGTTTCAAAAAATTAAATACCATAAATTAACAGAAAAAAAGTTTTTTCAGTTAATATTTTTAAAATCATTTCGAAATATAAAATAAATTTCCATTAGCAATAAATTGTTTTATAAAAAAAATTAAACAAAAAAATATTTTCTTTAACCATTAATTCGCACAATACAGTTAAAAAAAAAAATACACTATAATGTAAAGTATAATAATTTTAAAAATAATTTTTTTATATTTTTTTTTTATTATTTTTCCTACTAGAGTACCTACTATGAATCGACCAAGTTGACCGCCTTTTTATTAAACAAAATTAAATAATTTAACTAAGATTAGACTTTTTGTATATATATATGTATACTTTAATATACTTTTCTTTTTGTATTAAATACAATTCCCTAAATAACCAACCACTTATCAAATTACAAACTCTGATTTATTATTGAATTTTATATTGGACTACATCAAAGTTAATCTAAAACCAAAAAAAAAAAAAAAAATAATATAAAATAAAAAAATTAAAGTCAAAACTCTCCCCAACCGAGTAAATAAATTCAAACGAATTTTTTAGTGTTTATATTTTATACCAGTAAATATTTGCCAACACACAAACACACAATTACATTACACCAATTCCAAAATAGAAAAAAAATTAATTTTTTTTTTTTTTGCCATACGTATTTTATTGCAATAACAATATTTAAGCAAAATAATAATCATTTAAAAAAAAAAAAAAAAAGGATTTCGACAACAATTACTAACTACATTTAAATATTTATTAAAAAAAAAAAAAATAATAAATTTAAAAATTTTTCGAAAACTGTTTCTTAAGTATGGACTTATAAAAAAAAAAATATCTGCAAATTTGTATTTTGGATAATTGATGCTGTCACACATCACTGATTAAACAGACCAATAAGTAGTCTGTAAATTTTGAGGCAACATTTTTTCCAATATTATTTTTTAGGATATAATTGTCTTATTTTTTTTATCTTACATTTTTTGGGAAACATTGACAAAACTTGATTGATTGTGGATTTTCGCCTGATGATTTTTAGCATTTATTAAAATAACATTTCAATTTTTTTCACAAATCTTTTTGTATAGATTAGAGTAATACAACAGTTTAATTGGGTGTTAATTAGTCATTAACTTAACATAACACAATTTATTCTATTTCCAATTTCAAATTTCTGTCTTTTTATATATTTTATGTCTCGATATATTGGCAGAGCGACTGAAAATGAATATATATCTGTGTATCATAGCACGTGTAGGACGTACTCAACCAGCACTCAATATATTTGTGTATATATGGAAGAAATTTGTAGAAATTTAACAGGTCTACTACAAAAGCCGGTCATACTGTATTTTAAAATCTGGTTTATATTTTATTAACTTTTTTGACAAAACCTAGATGAATCTATGAACTGAATCAATTTGTAAAAATTGGAAAAAACTGCATTTTTAAAAAAATGGATTTTAATAAAACAGAATTACGTTAAACTAGCTTTCTTTACAATTCCAATTATACAGTTATAAGAATGTATAAATATTTAATTTTTATGTACAAAATAAATTTATTCAAATATAAATAATAAAAATAAGTGGAAAATATCGGAAATATTTGCGTTATGTTCCATCACTGACAAAATTACAGAGCAATGAACAAATATAAATATTATAAATTAATAGAATTGTACAGGTATTGTAGTTCACAACAGTGTTCACAAAATATACTCCAAACTTATCCCATTGATTAATAATACTATTATTTAAGTATTCCATTTATTTACTATTATTATATAATATACATTACATATCCCATTTATTACTATATTATTTATGTATAATAGTATTAAAAATCAACCTGCACTCTTGATTAAAATTTATCAAGAAATTGTCCAATTTCTTATTTGGCCATTACTAAAAAATTCTCCGGAAAATCGAAAAAATAAATATTTGAGTAATACTGTTTAATACTGTAACCGTTATTATATACAGGTAATATATTAGACAAATCCGTTAGTTTTTATTTTTATTTAATTTTCTTAAGACACCAACAATCAACTTTATTGCATTAAAAAAAAAATAACCCCGAAAAATTTATAAACACCTTTAAAAATTATACAAGAACACAAAAAAAAAAAACAAAATTTATATCATGTCTGCATTTTAAATATATGACATTAATTAAAATATACCATTATTATTGTATATATGTATACTATTTTATATACCGTTATTTAATATTTATTAAATGTATTAAATTTATAATAGGAATTTTCTATTATCATGTACACAAAACAAAAAAAATTATTTAAACTCTTATATAAAAATTGCAATTTTTAATTAATAAAGTAATTTAGAAAAAACAAAAAAAAAAAAACAAAATAACAAAAATCAAAAATCTATTGTGGGTGTTCTATTGAATATACATTTTATATTTATAAAAGTATATATGTATATCTAATTAATTTAAAATCACTTAAAAAAAAATCTATAAGTAATTTATATTTTTTAAATTTTGTTGTAAATAATTGTTAGATAAAATTTTTTAATTTAATTTTTTTTTTTTGTTATAATGGAAATTTTATATTTAAAGGAATTTTATGAATTAAAAAACCTGCATTTTAAAAACTGAATCTTACAGTATTAAAATATGATTAGCATTTGTACTGACTATATAACTATGTACCATTAAAAGACTAAATTTTACTACTACCATTATATACATAATATAACAGGTATAGTTAATGTCGTATTTTAAAAATTTATAGATTAGATACTATTAATAAATGGAAGACTAAATTAAAAAAAAAAAAATCCCAAGATTTTTATCTCAAATTTAAATGCAATTCAATTTTTACAATCCTTATAATTTTCAATGTAGTGCCACGAATTCATACTCCCTCATGAATATCGTACAGATTTTTTTTAAAATAAATTGTTTATTTTATTTTTTTAATTTCACATAAGTACAGATTGTTTCAAAACCTATTATTTAAATCAAAAAAAAAAAATTGTTTTAGGAATTTTGTTAGGAAAACTAAAAATATGCAACATATTTGATAGGTCTGAAAATAATGAACCATTGAGTTAAATTGAAACTTTATAGAACTATATACTCAAACCTTCAGATCAGTTTAAAATAAAAGTGAGTGAAAACTGGTATATTGACAACAACAATATTCAATCTTCATCACCCAATAGATTTAGACAGAGAGAGGACACATAGTAATAAGATCATCATAATATGTTCATGTATCTTTATGATATTTCAATTAAACGTACATATTTTTCAAAAATATCATTTATGAATTAAAAGATATGTTTTTAATCCTAGAAAAAGACGTAACCACTGTTGGATTAAAAATTAACGAGATTAAGAGAATATATATATAATTATATTAAAATATTTTCATTAAAATAATTATTTATTTTTAGTTATCCACTCAGTTACATTAATTATTAATTTTCAGTAATAGTCAATACAGTTCTGTTAGAAGGTTATGAAGCAAAAGAGCTATACACCTCTTTACATACCGTTTATATAATGGTGCTGAGCAATCAATGGAGCAATCAATTGGCGTTTGGTACCACGCATTTGGATATGGTTACCGGGTGTAGTATTACGTAGATCAATTAAAATCTACGTTGAACTACATGGGCCACACGGTGACAGCTTCCACCATTCACTACCTTACGCCATCTGTTGTTTCAATATCTATAATTATAATAGCCAAGTATTTAAGGACATGCGCAGTAAGCACCTTCTCATTTTATCTCGCTTCTTCTTAATTAAATCTTAATATGTAAATAAGTTGTATATACGACCGAAATGCGCATACGGGTTTTAAAAATTTCTATTTGGTTTTATAATATTCACAATTATACAATAATATTCACTTTTAAATAAGATATAGCCATTTTATGTCATTCAACATCTTATTATTTGTATACACAATTAAAGGAAATTTATTCTATTAATTTTTTTAAGTAACTGTCTCGAATTATTGTTTTATATATTTTAGTCATATAATGTATATACTTCTTTAATTACAAAAATATTTTATTTTTAGTAATTTTATCCATTAAATGCCACTGACTCAAGGGAATATATCGTAAACGAAGCAGTATATGAGGAAGGTGTATTTATGTGTCCAAAATAAAACTTACTAACCTCAAAGCTTTTTATTAAACATGAGTGGTTTGGGCTTTATCGTGAGAAGTCTATGTCAGTACGTAAATTACTGTTTTTTAAAAACTTTAAATTTGGCTTCAACTGTGATTATAATTAATCAACAGGGGCTCCTAGTATAGGTATATTATGTAATTAACGAAAACGAAATACAACAATAATCGGAACTTTAAAACCAAAAAACAAACATTTTTATATATTTGAAGATGCTAATTATTGATAGAATAAACACAACATAAAAAGGTAACTTTTTTATTTGAGTTGCTTAATTATGATCTAAATTTTTATGCTAGCAAAATAACAAATGCAACAAATTATATAAATTGACAATCATTTAAATATAAAATTGAGATGTAGAATTAAAAGAAACGCAATATAAAAATTCTATAAGTATTTATAATAAAATTCTATAAGTATTTTAATATTAAAAAAGAAAAAATGTTATAAACAATTTTGTGAAATTATAAACTAGAAGCTTTTTCATAAACGCAGTATGATGTGACAATTATACATGGCTGACTTATAATCATATCATTTTAATTTTATATGATTGTTGCAATGTATTTTATGAACTGTTATCAAATGTATAAATCATATTTTATGAACACATGACACATGAACACAGATTAATGTATCCGTGACATCGTAAATGTATCGACAACGTCGCCAACACATTGACGTATGATCTTAAATGTCAAAAAAAAATTGTTAACATTGGGTTCGTTCAGTACCATTAACCGGTAGATCTGGAATCCATTTTGGATCCATGTACCATATATCTGGCCACTGAACGCAATTCACCACAAAAATTTACCGCAATACGAGCGCCATCACCGGAAAATATAATGAGTAATTTTAAAAATAAATTAAATTTCAATGGAATAATATTTATTATCATACATATAATTTATTTTTTATAACTCATAATTTAATTTTATGTATATAAATCTTCCTTAAAAATTCACTACACTATTCAAAAAATAATGGCGATTTAAATTTAACAACTTTCACAAAAAAAAATAAACATTTAATTTTTCTTACAGTAGATGTCACAACACTCAACATAAAAATTGTTGTTGTTGTTTTTACATATAAAAAGTCAGATCCATGAAATGTATCTAAAATTTTTTCAGATCCATTTTCATTAACCGTGGATTTCAGATCCATCGGTTAATTTCACTGAACCATTGTGTCATAATCGGTAATTAATTTGATAGTGGGCACGGGTTGTTAAATTATGTATCCCAAAATTTGTTGATACACAGTATAGTTTGGTGCAGTTGTATTGAGTTATTTTTAAGCGAGCAATAAATAAAAAATATGGAGGAAGGAAAATTTTTAAAATTAAAGAAAAATAAGTATATAAATTTTAATTCATGTTTTAAAAATAAATTTAAAAATGTTTTTTTATTTTCATTTACCCTAATTTTAATAGGAAATTGATTCATGGAAGAAAGATACTTTTATTAACCATGAGGCTAAAGCAAGATTTCACAAATATATTCAATTCAAATATTTTAAAAATTTATTCACAAAATAGGTATCCACAAATGGGTATAACATTTTGACATTTGATTTGATGTTCATTTCAGAGACAATGTGTTTAGAGTGATCGGAATTGTAAATAAAGTACATTATGTTGTCAACACAATGTTGTCAGTTGAGAAAATTTGTATGGTCCATTGTATCGGTTGAAACTTTTTGGATACAAAAAGGCCTGCAATAATTCTCCAAAGTCCAAAGTAAGTTGTGGATTTTTCATTATCAGTGGAGAGTCTATAAAAACGAAAAAATTTTGTTTCCAAATACAAGAACAAATCAATTGAAAAAGTATAAAACAATTAGTTTAACAACTTCATAATTAATGATAAAAAATAATATATTAAAATAAAATGAATGAAAAATAATAAGACCCTTATTTAAGTGAAATGTGTGTGTAGAAATGTATTTTTATAAGAATGTTTTTTTTTTATTTATTTTAATTTTTCCAATTGACCACCTTGTACATATAAAATAATAAAAAAATATATTTATACTTTTTTCTTATTCCTTTTATTTGGAATAGCCTTAGGACATCACAAATAAATTCAATTACAATAAAAAATAACAAAAATAAAAAAAAAAAAAAACAAATTTCACTTACATTTTTATTTTATTTAATATTTTATGTGATATTTTCTGATAAAAATGGATAATTCAATTGCCTTAAGTTATCATATAGAATATTATTTGAAGAAATTTTTATTTCAAATATATGTGTACATAATCATAAGATTTGATAAAAAAAAAAAAAAAAATCATATTGGAGGACTCATCAAAATCATCCTTACATTCTAGATTTTGAAATTTCAAATAAAATATTCTTAAAGTTAAATTGTACATGTTTAGGAAACACAAAGTACTTAGAAATTCGTAATACATAATAATGTATTGAAATTTTTAATACAAGAGCAGCGACCTATGACTGATTCTAGATGAAAAGGACTATTTAAGGTGCTCTTAGAAAACCAATTTTAGTTATGCTTTTTTGATAACATTTTATTATAAAGCTATATTTTCACTTTCTTCCTACAATGATTAACACTATATTTGCTTGTGCAGAATCCTGCCATACTAAATAATCAAAATATAGGTTTTCTTTTAATTTATTAACTGAATTAAATGTGATCATCTATTTTAGAATAGAATATTATTGTAATTTTCATAATAACATTATTTAATTTTTATTTTTAGTGATACCCAAGTAATAATATTTCAAGTAATAATAAAAACAAAATATGTTCTTTGAATAACCATGGCAACAAGCGAGATATTAATACACGATCTTTGTAGTGGTAGTCGTATGACATAATCACTAACGATTCGCATAAGATGATATATACTAACTACTCTATTGCAAAAAAGTTGAACCATACCTTGTTTGTATTTTAAATCCGCTTTAGTACTGGCATAATGATTTCTAATTTTGTTCTCATTTTTCCCATAAAATCTGAGTAGATGCGATATAAAATCAAATGTTTAATAGATATAGTAATTATGTACCTACAATGCTTTTTTTTATTGTGATGATAAGTTTAAAGGGGCCAACTTTCTGATATATAGCTTGTTTAGATTTATTTTTATTCAATTTTGACTTTTAGTATACAAATATCCAGTATAGACTTACAAATTAATCTAGACCTAGTCATGTGTAAACTTTTAATAAAATTACATTACATTAATGAAATTATTGGTACCTAACCTATATGCAATCATAAGAAATTATAATTAATTACTATTTAATAATTGGAAAATAATTTTTATTTGAATTCTAAGAATTTATAACTCCATTTGTACACACTCTCTTGTCGTATTGTAAATTTTTACTTTGGTTTGGCAGCACAACCAAAAATGTTTTCATTTCAATTTGTATATTTTGATAATTTTATTATCATTTTTTTTTTTTTTTTTTGAAATACATAATAAAAAATAATAATTGAAAAATTTCAAGTTCTTCTATATACGAGTACCACATACATCTACTTTTTTTTTTTGTTTTTTTTTTTTTAAGACAAAGGAATTTAATTTTGAAAAAATTCAATCTTAAAAGTGTGAAATATGTAAAGGACAAATATCAGAAGAAAATCAAAATAATATTAATAATAATAAAAAATAAAGTGAAATTCACTTAAATATCACTTCCATATTTCAAATAATAAAATTAATAAAATATGTAGTATTGTGAACAAAAGTGAGAATAAAAAATAAACGCGTTAAATATCAATAAACATGTGGACTCCTTCAATTTATTATTTTTTGTTTTTTTCAAAAAGAACGGTAGACATTTCAAGGATATTTTAGGATCTTGAAAGATTTCTTTACTGTTTTTAAAATAAATTACATAGCATCTGTAAAAACTGTTTTCTTTTAAATTTAAAAAAAAAAAAAAAAAAAAAAAATACAAAAAACAATAAAAAGTTTTCTTACATTTGTTTTTTGTTTTTTTTTAACGTAACGAAAATGAGAACATCATTTTGTTGCTTTCCTTTTGATTAAAACATTTTAACTGACATTGGTTGATTTCTGGTCCAAAATATTTAAGCTTTTTCTCTTACTTTATAATATAACAGTGTTGCTATTCTTGGTTGATATTTTTATTGCTGTTGTTGTTTTTGTTGTTGTAATCTTCATTCAAATAACATTCATTTTACACCTCCATAGAGAATTCAAAGTAAAGAAAAAAGATGCCATAGGGATTTTTTAAAATACAGGTGAATTTTTATTTTCACTGTTGTCTACTGAAAATATTATTTTTTTTATCTGATGTACAAGATAATATTAGGTATCCATAATTTTTGTTGGTAACTAACTGAGGATACAAATTTTGGATTGATATCTCTTTCTATATTTTAAATAATGTTTTTTTTTATATATATATAAAAAATAAAGAAATGAATTGAAATAAATTTTGTTTTGTTCTTAACATTATAAACGAAGTTTTTGTTTTTATTTTTCAAAGATAAAAAAACAAGCAACAACAACAGCAACAACAACAAAGAATAATAATAATTTTCTGATCCATTACTAATATAAAGTGATAATTTAGATTCTGTATTAATATTCTCTTTTTATATTTAATTTGATTTAGATTGATTAAATTATGTATTAGAAACTCAACAACCCAAGTAAGATTACAAAATGGTGATACGAAATGTAGTGCACAAAACTTACAAGCAATTAAACAACTACAGACAATATTGAAAACGAACCAAACCTCTTTTATCGAGCGATAAATTTATCAAAAAATTAAAACAAAATTGATTAAATCGAAAGAAAAGTAATATAAGCGAATAAAACATATTTTTGTCAATGGAATAAAATGAAAAGAAATCAATAACAAAAATAAACATAATTTTATAAGCTAAATGGAAGAGAGTAGACTGTCATTGGCAAAAATTACGCGTTAAATATCAATAAACATGTGGACTTCTTCAATTTATTTGCTTATTGTTTTGTTTTTTTAAACGCTGGGAGGAATCCGTAGACAAAGTATTCAATTAGTTATTATTACTACCCTTATCATGATTCTCGAATCGAATATGAGTCGAAGCGAATATGCTAGTCGAACGTTCGCGTAAATGTGATCACGATTCGCTGTGGAAATTTGTTCGCTGTGGAAATTTATTCGCTGTGGAAAAATCGTTGCTAACCTAACACTTGAAAATTAAATATTTTGACAAGTATATTTAAGATTAATAAAAAACTTTAAGTTGAATAAAAATGCATTATTTTATATTTTAAATTCAGTGAAATATTAATCGAAGCCTTTAATTAGAACAAATGGAATATGCTACCAATAGTAACATTAGTCTGTGCAATACGATGAAGGAAATTATCACTGGCAATAATTCAGAGTTTCGATTGTTTCGGATATATTTACTGCTATTTTTCATTTTAGGTTTCTTCAAGTGTATTTGAATTTGTAACAACACTTAGAACGGCTCTCTAGATTAATTTGAATTCTCTGGATTTTATTCTTTGCTCAAAAGAGCATCGACAGCTTGTTCCTACGCCTGTTGTTTTTATATATATATTTTTTTTTGCAATACCTGTAATCATATTATTATCAACACGCAGTACATAGACGAATAAACAATGATTTATTCCACTCTTTGAATTCATGTTTTGAAGATCCTAATACATTTAATTCGGTTGCAAATCGATTCCACAACACTTTTAATGCACTTTTATTCCAATTTGTTGTTCCCACAAGCCTAATCATTATTCTCTCAATTGCACCAGCTTATCAAACTTTTTTTTTATAGCTCCAAATAATATCATATTATTATATTATTCATAAATTTTGTAAATAATATTCTCACATTTTTTTTTAAATTTACCCTCCCCTCCATTTTTACTCGAAAAACAACAAAATATTTTTTTTTTATTTTTGTTTTACGGTTGTCACTTAAATTTTTTTAAACGTATTAAGTTCGTTTCGCTAATCATGATCGCATGTTAGCGAATTTGTCTACTTATACGTTCGATTCGAGAATCATGATAAGGGTATACTATTAGAAATTGCCAACTGAAGGATTGGATTGATACTTGAAGTGAAAAATATAGATACAAAAATGTGTACAGGATATTTTTCTAATTTAAATTTAAATTGTTTTATTTTTTGTTTTAATGAATTAATTATACAATGATTATATATGGTTAAAATTATACAACAAATACTGAATAATGTGTAAAATTGATTAATAAGTATAATTTAAGTTAACATATAAAACTCACAGATGACATTCGTAAGATAGTAATTAAATAGTAAATGAAAAAATTATTAAAAGCAAAAACTCAAGGAGATATGTGTTACACAGACATTTACTGTGTTAATTAAATTATATTAGTTATTCAAATTCAATATACAGAATTAGAATACAGTGAAAAAACTTGAATTGAAATATATTTAGATGTAGATGTTAGATGCGGAAATTGAGTGGAGAAAGAGCTTAAATATTAGATATAAATACTATATTATTCTATTTCATACTTTTATTCGGGGAAATTTGAACTGTCAGTAGATAATAAATTAATTATGGTTTAATTTATATATATATAGATAGATAGCAAAAAGGACATACTGTATCAAATTATGAGACATTCACAAGGGCATTTAAACTTTAAAATAATTTAATTTGTTTTTTTATAATAAAATATATCGTAGAATTATTGTTAAGGCATCGTGAACTTCAATTACATAGTGCATATACATAGTGTATATAAATTAACAAAATATGTCCGTGACATCGAAAATGTGAACATCGTAAACTTCAAATAAATTCGATCGCTTAACATAGTGTATATAAATTAACAAAATGTGCCCGTGATATTGCAAATGTCATAAAAAATTATGCAACCCGATACAATGTAAAAATAACAAATATGTAAAATTTATGAGATCAACCACATGAAGTTTTCCATACAAGTATTTTGTTTAAAATTCTGATCATTTTCAACGCAATGTATATGAAATATGTAATTGTCAAATTATATGTTTTTTGACATTTCAAATCATAATATGTATGTTCTTACTTTCTTATTATTAAAAAATAAATATCGACAATTTTCTAAAGCAATTTTTCTTCAATCATAGATGCTTGATTCGTGCTGCAATTTCACCGTGAGGAAAATTTTCTAATGACATTTATATGCGTGTATTCTATTATTCTTCGATGTGTATCAAGAATTTTTTGGTTACACAATTTCACACGTTGTTAAAATATGCCGCGAATACATTGTCAAATGCATTTTCGATCATGAGACAGTGTCGATTTTTTTTTTTTACATTTCAGATCATAATACATTGTAGTATGACGACATTGTCGATACATTTCCGATGTCAAGGTGTATCATATGTTCACTTAAATGAACTTAAATCAAATATAAATGGGGCTTTAGAAATAACACAATTTGATAACTCAAAAAAAGTTTATTACATAAGAAATCAGAGAAATTCTTTGATACATATAATTCTATCAAACTTTCTTAAATTGTTGTAAACTGACCTATAGTAATAATTTTTATTTTGTTTTTTTTTTTTTTTAAATTGAATACATTATGCTTATTTTATATTTTTGGAAAAAAAAATATATACATTTTAAAATCGATCATTTGTTTTTGATTGAAGGTAAATTTTTCATAAAAAAACAATACCAAAAAATAAAAACAAAGAAATAAATGATTATGTTATTTATTTTATATTTATTATTTTTTTTCTCTTTCTTTTTTGTCCTTTTTCGTTCCTCAATTTACCTTTTATCAGAATAAGTAAAAAAGAGAAGAAAAAAATTTATACAAGAATATTTTGTTGTAAAAATAACTGTCAAGAAAATTAAAATATAATTTCAAACAAAAAACAAAAACAATAATAACATAAAAAGGAAAATTGAAAATTGTAACAAAATTATGTTTAGATGGGAGAGAACTAAAAAGAGATTTTGACGGACAAAAAAAAAAGGAAAATAAAGGTCATATCTCTGCAAGCGGTATCCCAAAAGAGAAAAAAAGTAAAAATAAAAAAAATAAAATTATATTTTTAAAAATTGTTTGCTCCTGTTTTTTTTGTTTTTGTTTTTGGTTTCTTTTTATTTTCAGATATGTTAAGGTTGAGTTGTTTTTAATTTTAAAATCAAATAAAGATATTATTTTCTATTTAACTGCTGAATTCTATGAGTTTTCAATATATATTTTACAGCAAATATCAAACTTTGAGTTCAAGAATTTTTTATATCAACAACCAGCAGTAATATTTTTAGCAACATATTAAATGTATTTTCAACAATTAAAAGTAAATCAGAACCTTAAAATTTTTAATTATATTATAAAAAAAAAAAAATAAAAAAAACTTGCCTCAGATCTAGTGTTAGAAATTTGTGCGAATAATTCTTTTGATATTTCACATTGCCTCAAAATTTTCAAATTACAATGACTTGACTACAATAAGCATGAAACGATCAGTTGTAGACTCAAATGAAACACAATTAATTAAACTCTTAGTAAATTATACCATAAATCATAATAAATTATTTATGTTGGACATACTGGACATACTTGTGTGTCCATTCATATGTCCTTCATATGTCCATTTATGTACTGTACTGAAATTATGGGTAATTAACAAGGGCATTCAAACTTTAAAATAATTTAATTTTTATTATTGATATTATAACTTTAATATTTTAAGTTTAAAAACATTAAATTTTTTTTTCTTTCTACAAATTATTTAAATTTACTTTTTCTTTAGAAAAACAAACGATGCTAAGAGACACTTTGTACGTTAGGAAAATAAATTTAATTTAATTTAATTTGTATATATTACAAGAATTTGAAAGAAGACAGAAATATATATATATATATATATATATATATGTATATTTTTTTTATTTACACTCTTGACAGTAACTTGGTTAGAATCACTTTATCTTGCTTAATTAAGTACGGTACTTCAATTTTACACTATCTACAATATTTCGAGCATTTGTTTCACAAATTACTGGCTTACCTACTCATTAAATGTGGAAAACTACTGCAGGACTCTTAAATAGAATAGTTTGTTACACGATTATACTTTCAATTATTTTTTGTCATTTATTATATCTCAATGACAAAGTGTACTAAGCCAGGTCGAAAAACCTATAAAGCATTTTTGTTTATTTCCTCGGGAGTTGAACCTGGGATCTTTCGAAATCAAAGGCATCAACCGCGCCATCCAGCGTGTAAATTATCTATATATATACATATATTGTGGTTGTTTATTTTTTATAAACTTAGCAACAACAATATTCTTAAAAAAGAGATATTTGAGAACAACTGTTTTAATCTGAAGTACTGCTTGCTTACTTACTTACATATTTCGATTTTGGGTTTTTTTAATTTTTATGAAATTTTATTTTACTTGTATTAATTATGTTATTTTTTCTTATAAAATATTTTAATAGAAAAATAATTTTTTTTTTTTTGTTTTTTCTTTATATTTTTTATATAAAAAAAAAAAATAACAAATTTATGTAAATCTATGGAAGCAAAGGTGCAAAAAATCAGAATGAGAAGGACATCAGAATTGCCTTTTTCGAATTTTTATTTTTGTAAATCTAAAAAGTGGAAAAAATATATATGACATACATATATAAACACATATATATATATATAGGTATATATATATTCTACGCATTTTATTTTCAAGGATAATATTGAACTTGTGATACATATACATATTACATATATATATATATCTATATTTATTATTCGTACAGTAGCCTCAAAAATTATTTGTGCATATATAGAACAGTTTCGTAGATAACATAAAAAAAAATTAGCTGTCAACTCACTAAATAGGAAAAAAACATTATCACCCATATTCTACAATGATGAGATAGTTTTGTATTCTGTTAGACCTTTGACGAGATGAGATAGCCATTTTTTATCTCGTCTAAAATTGTAAGCGATAGAGTATCTCGTCAAAGTATTTTGTGTTTTTTTATCAAAAAATTGAATTAAATAAATAAATTGAATAGATAAAATAGTTAAGTAAAGATTAATAAACAATTTTTCATTATTTTTTTTGCATTATTATTAAAATTATGGTTTTGTTTTGGAAAAAAAAACCCATCTTTACTATTACTGTTTTACTACTGTTTATGTACTAAACTAAAAAATATTTAAAACATACATAAATATATTTATATTTATTTTTCATTTAAAAAATATTTTAAAACTAAACCCCACTAATATTTTCAAAAAATTTTATAAACCATATTTTGTTTATATACCCATAATTTTGGATGACAGTAAAAAATGATCAGTACTACCAATTAATCTCTAGTCTATCGCGCCGCTTACAGTGTCTTAGAGAAATGCATATTCAGCGAGACGAGACGAGATGAATTTTTTCTTCTCGTCAACGATGGGTCTAAGAGTATGGGTGTATATAAAATATTAAATTTGAGAAAAATTGATGGCTCATTTTTTTTTTATATCATTCTAGTTGGTTTTGGTTTTTTATACTTTATTGTTATAAACTCAAATAATTAAGAAAGCGTATACTATGAATTGAAACAATAAGTGTGCAATTGCAACAGAAGTTAAAAGCGGAGTATATGAGACATAGAATTGTCACAGAAGTGTTTGTGAATATATTAAGACATTTTATTTTTCAATTAATCCCAAATATTGTCAAATATATTGAGATTAGTAATCTGAGATGATCAATCTAAGATGCTTTGAACAAAATCAAATATGACATATAAACTTGCGACTATAATTTTGTTCATTCTCTCTCTTTACTGTCCCAAGTTTATTTCCTCATTCTTCAATATTTCAAAAATCTATTAAGCACATATTTGTCATATTATTTGATATCTAACATTTTTTCTATGAACATAATGCTGACAATATAGTGACGTGCGTAATGATGCGTCATTAATATAGGTTTTTAAAACCGTTTTTTTTTTTTTTGTGGAAATTCAAAAACAAAAAATCACTGAATTTTTGGTTATTAGTTATAAAATTTTGTTTGATTTATCTATACCATATTTTTCTATACGCAAATAATTTTGAATACGACTGTATATATAGTATGTTTATTTGTACAGGTGGTTCTGCATATTTTGTTAATAATGGAATTTATTCTTGATATTATAAGTTCTCCTAACCTAAACGATGGTTAGCGATGTTGATTTTAATAAATTTTATTTGCATGTGTCTTATGTACATAATATATATCTACTAGACTATAATATCAAAAATAGAAAATTGGATGGTGGACTAAAACAAAAACAAAAAAAAAAAAATAGACAAAAATAAAATATTTTGTGGTAAATTGATTTTTAATTAATTTTCTTTTATCAAGCAATTCAAAACACAATAACAAATAAATCAGGATTCTAAAGACAATATAAAATACATTTTTTTGTTATTATTATTATTTTTTTGATATTTAAAAATTTCACAAAATAATTTTTAGTTATCCGTAAATAAAAGGTTAACTTTTTGTACTGAGAATTTGAATTGCTGACAAATTCAGATGATTGATGTTCACCAAAAACAATAGAATAATTTCGGCTCTTTGATTTTTTTTTTTAAATTCTTTATACACATACATAGTTATACATCTATAATCATATTTTAGTAATGAATTGAAGGGATCTACTAAAATAGTTTACAAAACGGTTTTCTACATTCATTTTGAAAAAATTAAATATTAAAATTAGAAATTCTAATATGATTGTTCATCAATGTCCTGCAACCCCATCTGTGGAACATAGGGCAGAATAGATTGTTAGCATGCTAATATGATTGTTAGTAAAATTCTGCGTAGGCAAACATAAAACAAAAAAAATTATATAAAGTAAGTACTGAAGTATTGGAATACTGTCAAGTAAAGTCGAAAAACAATTAAAGTGATATAATTTTAACTGAAATATTTATTGGTATATTCATTGGTTTATTTTAATTATATTACTTATTAAGGTAAAACTGATTGTAGTCAGGGTACGATGTATCATGTATTATTTTTTAATTTTAATTTTAAAGAGAAAATATATATAATGATAAAAATAAAATTAGTGCTATAAGACTCCTATATGACTCCCGATAAGTATTAAAGGTGTTATAACGGTGCTTTCAACGAGTTACAAATCTTCAAATTTATATTAAATTTTTTTTTTTTTTAATATTATTGACAATAAATATAAACCTTTCTAATACTAATGATTTTATTTTAAAATAAAGAATTAAATTCAAATTATTAATAAAGATGTGACTTACAAAAACCTATATAAAAATAATACATACCATTTATGATATTTCAAGGACAAAAAGGAAATCGAAATTTCTGTTTTTATTTTTTTTTTTTTCAAACAAACAAAAAATAAAGGATTTTTGCTTTAACTCATTAATAAAACATTAATATTAAAAGCATTTTCAAAAAAAAAAAAAAAAAATAAATTCTTTTAAATTCTAAAAAATCAAAATAAAATTTTATTCATAATATCGGAACGAATCCTTAAACTATGCGTACATAAAAAGACACAATTATCATTTTATATTTTTTGGAGAAAAGAATAAAAATAAAAAAAAAAAAAAAAAACGGTTTGAGCGCCATTCCGATAGCAAAAAAAAAAAAACATTATTTTGATTATTCTCAAATCATTAATAAATTCGAATTTATTTTTTTTTGTTTTTTATTTATTTATTATCTAAATGTAATAAATAAAAATTTTATTTAAAATTTTAATTTCCTTTTTTTTTTTTTTTTGTTCTTTTTTATTCTGAAGAAAACTCTTTCAACATAATTTTTTTTGAATATTCAATTAAGTAACAAAATTTAAAATAAACTCAAGAAAATTTTTGAAATGGTAAACATTTCCAATTTATGTTCCTACACCAACACAAATATAAATTAATATTTTCAAATATACAAAATTATTTCCTGTTGAGTCCTGATTACTAAGTATTCTCATATTCTCTATTAATTCAAATTAGCATTTTTGTTAATATTCGTTTTTTTCGTAACTAGAAAAAATTTTAACAAGAAAATTATTACAATTTTGGCACTTAAAAATGTCTTGAAAATACGAAATACAAATATTTGAAGTGCACAATGAAATTCAACTTATTAGAAAATGATAAGAAGGTACGATTGCAGAACGTATTTGAAATATTATGTTGATATGGAAAATATTTTAAATACAAGTTTTTTAATTGTTAACAAACAAAACTGATCATTGTTTCAATTCAATTCAATTAATTTTTTTACCCTATATTCAATTACCCAATATTTCCACATTTAATTTTACAAAGATCAGATCTTGGAAAAATCTCATTATCAAGTATTGTTTAAGTTATTGTTTAAATTAATTCGTTTTAAATAATTTAATTGTTGCCAGGTTTCCGTTCGTTTGATTGCAAATATCGATATTTCGGAAGCAACATACATATACTTCCTTCATCAGTACTTGTGACGAACTAATTATTAAATTATTTAATTTAAATTATCACTAAAAATAAAAATTCGATTAATATATTTATTCGTGAAAATTACTGAAAAATGTAATTTTTAAATACAACCACATTGGTTCAAATATAATTTAATAATTAATAAAAAAAAAAAATAATATAAATATGTAATCTACAAAAATATATACCAAATAATTAATATAATTTAATAAAAAGGCATACATTTCGAAAGGGAAAAGGACCCATAAAGTTGGCCTACAGATTTATCTGTAGGATCAACTGTTAAAATAAATAATAAATAAATAAATATTTATTCGTTTTGTAAACAAACGAAATGATTATAGAAAATTTTTTTTACTAATGATATTTTCCTAAATTAATTTATTAATATATTAATTATGTATTTTATTAACAGTGTCAGTATTTTGTAATAACCCAACTCGACAATGATCATATGGTCAAACTTTTTATGTCAAGATCGAATCTACTAACATTAGACATCTGATATATGCTTACTCTAAGTTAAATCACAACAAATTTATTTTCTTGTCCATATCGAATTTAAATATGGCTGGTTAAGTAATTGCAGTTAATTAATAACACCGTTACCAAAAACATAAAAACTGTTTTAAATACTGATTTGATTTATTTGTTAAATTATTACAATGTTAATGAAAATGTTACAAAAAACTGTATACTAAGAACCCGGCGTTATTTATTTATTTCAAGCTTAAATCAAGCTGTTGCTAGTAGTAAATGCTAGTAGTAGAATATACAATAATTTCATAGAATCATTATTTATATTTGGTTGATTCATTTAAATTGTGTCCTGTAACAATTTTCGTGTAAAAAAATAATAAACCACCACAACAATAAGATGATCTATGTAATGGATATAAAAAAACATAAGATCATATAAAAGTGAAATTCAAATTCAAATTCTGATTTAACAAAATACATTCCAAGTTAATTGGTATGCTAATAAATCTGATGTAAGCAATTCTGTAATTGTTATGTTATATTAATTTTTTTGTGCACTCACAATTTATAAAATAAAAATTTTTTTTAATACTAAAAGTAAGAACTCTAGAAATTTTTCAAAATTTAATTATAATATCGTTTAAGTACACATCTTCTATTTAATAAATAATATTATGTATTTTGTTTATTCTAATATATACTCATGTATAAAAATATTTCATCGTGAACCTTAAAAAATTCTACACGTGGCCATTTAAAAATATTTTTCAAATTTATAAATTTTTATTAAATTGGAATAATCGGTAGGTGTAGAAGTATATTGTGATCTGAAAAGAAGAATCAAAAATATACTAAAAAAATTATAATTCTATTCGAGTTTTCAAAAAAAAAAAAACAGAACTTGTTGTTAGGTTGAATTCAGGTTACCATATCAAAGTGACATACCAAAAGTATACTTAAGTCAATTAAGTCAATTTTGAATTGTAATAATACTACTGAAAATCTAAATTTTTTTTTACCAATACCACAACATTGGAAAACAACGATTTGAAAATATTTAAAAAAAATATATACAAAAAAAAAAAACCAAAAAGACTGGTGAAAGTAAATAATATCTAAAAAAAAAAAATTAATACAACAAAAAATAACAAAATAAAAAAAGAAATTGTATGGAATTAAAAGAAGAATTTATTTTCGTCCTTGTTATCAAAATAAGTAAAATATTTCATTTTTATTTTAAAATTCCCATTAGAATAGTAAAAAAAATTTAAATTTACCCATTCCTTAATCCTTACAGTAGTGCAGTACACACACACAAACATGTATATAGAATAATAAATACAGAGTGATACAAAATTTTTTATTAAATTAAAATAAATTATTGAAAAGTTAATGTTATTGATATTATAATAATAAAAGTTAATTATAATATTGATTATACACGAAAATAATGTTCATAGCAGTTTTTTTTTAAATATTATATAAGAATACTAAAAATTGAAGAAAAAAAATTTAAAATGTTACAGGATTCTGTCACTTTATAATTTTGCAATGAATTTAGAACTACTTAAAAAAATAATTTCAACTATCTAGACAATTATTCCAACATTTCATGATTATATTAATACTAAAAAAGACTCCAATTCAGAAAATATATAGTTAAATTTAATATAAAAATCGTAATGCAAAATAAGAGCAACTAAATTGAATAAAATATATTATAATTATAATAGTTTTAATAATTTTTATTATTATAATAATAGTAAATTTTATTATTATTTATTAATATAAATATTTTATATATTATTTTTATTATATTTTATATATTATTTTTATTATATTTAATTTTAATTAATTAGTAATATTATTATTACAATTTTAAAAAGTTTCTAAATTTAAATATTAAAAAAATATATACATATATGATAACTAACTATTTTATGTACAATATTTTGAATTTCAAAATAAATTTTCTATGTCATCCTTATTTAAATATTTCAAAATATATTTCAAAATTAACTCTCGATAAAATCCCTACTACCTATTACAACACACAATTATACCATTTACATATTTCTAACTATATATGTAAATATATTATGTGTATCGAAATAAATAAATATATTATGTAAATCTAATATAGGTGCTATAAATATATTATTATTTTCGCATAATCATTTTAAATTTAGAAACTTGCTCAAATCAAATAGATCCATACATACATAGCTACGTATTTAAATATATTATATAAACATAAAAATGCAACAAAGGCCTTAATTAAAAACTAATAATTTAAAAAAATTTAAATTTGAAGACACCTCCTACCTGTGTACCTTACAAAATAAAGATCTCAGAGAATTATTTTAATTATTTTCAATAAAAAAGAAAAATATTTTTACGATGACATAAACCGTTTCTTAATTTGTAAATTATTTTAAGTAAAATTTTTAAATATAAAAACAAAAAAAAATAATCAAACTGTATTAATAATATGAAATTTAATTATTTACCGGATAATCACAAGAAAAAGAACAAAAATAAAAATAGATTTACTTTCAAATAAATTCATGAAAATTGTTTGTTTTTTATAATGTATATCCAGCGATTCTCAATCTGTTTAAACTCTATTAATTCCTGATTTATTTTAAATAATGGACCTAATTACTAAAATAAATAATTTCTTCTTCTATTTTCATACATCGTATTTATTTACGATATTATGTTATAATAGTCAAAATTTCAAAAAAAAAATTGTTTTCAATAGTTTTTTTTTAAAAATATTATATTTAAAAGCTATTTTATTAAAAATACATAAGTACATATTCGTATATTTAAAATTAATATATAATGATCATAATTATACCACAAGACCTTTCAGGATATTTAGTAGGATATTTATTTCTTTGTATATGTATTAGAGCGTTCCGTCGAATTGACAGATATCTATTTATTTATTTATACTGCTTAACACAAACAGTTTATAACACCAAATCATTACATATTTACTACAAATCAAATTAAAATTTAAAATTAAAACTAAAATTAAAATTGAATAAACATTTACATATAGACTTTAATAAAACAACAAAAGAAAATAAAAGAATGGAAAAATCCTAAAAATAGCGATTTTATAATTTCTGTTTTTGGGAATGTTTTGACATAAGAAGGAGAAGGTCTTTTCAAATTCACATACATAGTCTTCTAAGTAATTAACATTTACGCACACATACTCACAGATTCAATTGCAATTGGTGACATAACTTAAACACTGAGAGCTGCCTTTTGCCAATTACCTCGTGATCTCTTTATTCTCTTTTATAAGCTCATTATTTCTTTTATCTTTTATCAAAGAATTGGTTCAGTAAAGATATAAATTTGTGATAAAATTTATTTAAATCATTTAACCGTGCTGAAGCATGGGACATTCGACTAGTACACTTAAACCAAAGACAGGAAGATGTACAAAAGTAGTTTGATCGTAAGGTAATACATATATATTTACTGTCTTTGCTTAAACTTTTTTTTATGATAATTCGCGAATTCGAGATAATTCGTGCATCAGAAATATAAAAAATGAACCGATATAAAAAGGGAAGATTTGTTCAAAATCTCAAAAATAAACAAAATAATGAAAAAAGACCTAGCTATTAGATTTTGTAATTAGAATCATGCAATTTTTATTTACATATTTTATTTTATTTATTTTATTAATAATATAGTAACGTTTATTCATAAGTTTCGTTGCGGGCAAAAAAAATTTACAAAATTTTATGAAATTTTATAAAGTTAACGTAATTTGGTGGATTTTACTATAAACATACAGAAAATGTGTTTGTTGGCAAGAGGGTATGAAACATGTGCTAAAATTATAATGAAGAATTCTTGTGAAGTAAAGTCTAATGTCAATCGTTTTTTGTGTAAATTACAAGTTTTATGGTGTCGGGACCAAATTACAATAGACAAAATTACATAGGGCAATATTACATAAGACAAAACAACATAGGACAAAATTACCAAGGACAAAATTACATAGGACAAAATTATATATGGACAAAATTACGTAGGACAAAATTATATAAGACAAAATTACATATGGACAAAATTACATAGGACAAAATTACAAAGGACAAAATTACATAGGACAAAATTACATAGGACAAAATTACATATGGACAAAATTACAAAGCACAAAATTACATAGGACAAAATTACATAGGACAAAATTACATAGGACAAAATTACAAAGGACAAAATTACATAGAGACAAAATTACATATGGGCAAAATTACATAGGACAAAATTACATAGGACAAAATAACATATGGACAAAATTACATATAGACAAAATTACATAGGACAAAATTACATAGGACAAAATTACATAGGACAAAATTACAAAGGACAAAATTACATAGGGACAAAATTACCTACAGACAAAATTACATAAGACAAAATTTCATATGGACAAAATTACATATAGACTAAATTACATATGGACAAAATTTCATATAAACTTTTTGTCATATAACAAATTTTTACATAATATTCTTTTGTAAAACCCTAACTTTAAAATGATAAATTTATCATTAAGTTTTAGAAATACTGTTACAAGTTAATTAATTTCTTTAAACTGTTCTAATTCAGAAATTAAGAAAATAAAATTCTTGAGTAGCTGTAGTAAATTATATAATTTATTTACAAATGTACACATATACATTACATACATATATACGATTAATTTTGTGTATATCCCTATTAATCCTTTTGCTCTTTTGAAGAATATTAAACATAAAAAAAAACATAAAAAAAAATAAATAAATAAAGTCAGTTTAAAGTTATATCAATATAAAATGTTTTATATATATATGTATGTATATGTATTTTAATTTGTTATATTTTTAAAGTTTCAAAAACGAAAATAATGTAATAATCAAGAAGTTAATATTTTTATTCTTGAGTTTTAATTATACATATATATATATTATACATATATTATGTGTATAAATATTTTTTTAGTACATACCTACATAATAATATGTAAAAATTAAATAATTATTCATTATAAAAATCACACTTTCAAAATTGGGGCAATTTTTTTTTTTAAAGCTCGCCTAATCAAACATACATGCATATTAGTTAATAATATATGTTTGTATTTAACTATATTTACATATTATTGATATTACACAAACATATAAAAAAAAAAACCTAAACAAAAAATTCTGATTATAATTACAATATTTTTTTTATTATTATTATAATTTATAATCATCATCATCATTATTATTATTATTATTATCAAAATAAGAATACGGTTATATTTATTATTATCATTATTTTATTACCAAATTGAAATCAGAATATTATTGTACAAATCAAATGTATATATAAATATGTTTGTACACCCAAGTTTTGTTATTCTTGTATAAAACAAAATACATATTTGTATCCTCAATTAAACTTTTTTATCATGATTATTTCTCCCTTTTTTTGTAGTAATAATAATAAGAACTTTTCTATATAGTTTTTATATTAATTCTCTTCTCTTATCATTATTTGATTGATGCATTTTTTCTAAGTTTTTGTTTTGTTTTGTTTGTTTTTTTTTTTTGTTTTTGTTTTTTTTTTTTTTTTAAATAGAAATAGAACACACAAAATTTTTTTCTCTCTTTCAGTTTTTCATTTTTTATTTTATGTATATACTGCTCTCAATCTCATAATATTGGTGTCTGGGGGGGTTTATTTTTGTTTTGTTTTAGGAAAAAGCTTTATAAAAAAAAAGTACTCATTCAAAATAATAACTTTTTGGGGGGTTTTGTTTTCGAAATAGAAAATTTGTTAATATTTTTGTGCTTATTTATTTGTATATATAATAAGAATATATATATATATATATATATATATATATATATTGATATCTTTAATTTTTAATATACATTTGTATATATATATATATATACATATATATATATATATATATATATATATGTATTCAGATTTAATTTACTTTGGAGCATAGCACAGCTGCTTTTACTTTATGTACTCCACATAGGCAACCTATAAAATGTTAGGTTAGGATTGTTGTTTTGTTCTCTCGTTCACACTCTCACTATTTTGTAAAAAAAAATTATATTTTTTGTTTTGGAAAAAGGAGAACGAATTATTAGGAAGATTTGTTTTAATAGAAAAGAGGAGCTTTCTTTTTTTGTTTTTAATATTTTGTTAAGTATGAGAATTGCATTCAGTAAAAGTATATGTATATTTAAGTACATAATGTATGGGTATTAAATATATATATATATTTATGTTCAGAGATAAAACAATGGAAATGCGATTTTAAGTAAGACTTTTTCTTCTTCTGATGATTTTTAAAGAGAGAATAAAGTTTGTCAAGAAAGAGAAGTTAGTCCTAAAATGTCCTAAACTTTTTTTCTCTTTTTATTTTTAATTCGAACTCGTGGTCTCGTGCTCTCGTATAGACGTCGTCGTCGTACGTAATTTTTATGAATCTCCTTTTTGATTTTTTTTATTTAATTAGAAGAAGAATTTTTTGTTAGATAAGGAACATATTTTGTTTTTTTGTAGCTAAATGTTTATGCCAAATTTTTGGGGGGATATTTTTCTCATGATAAATTTACTTTTGTGTGTGTGTGTGTGTGTGTGTGCCACTTTTCATACAAATACAAAGTTGTATGTTCATTTCTCTAATATAAAATATAATAATAAGTATGAGAATAAAAAAAAAAAAAAAAAAAATCAAAAAGAATAAATTAAAATAAAAAGAATAAAAATACAAAAATAAAAGAATTTAACTATTTTGAATAGTGGAGTAGGTCAAGGACAATTTCAACAAAAATGGAATATCGAAAACTAGGACACCAAAGCTTTTTGTAATGGATTTCATTTTATTTGTTTTTACTTTTATTTTTTTTTTGTACTTGGTTTTAATTTTTATTTGTTTTCATTTAAATTTACATATATATATATATATATATATAGTGTTTATTTATTTTTTAATTTAAGTTTTTATTGTTTTTTTAATATATTTAAAAAAAATTAGATATTTTTATTCTTATGGATCATTATTTAAAATTAAAATTTAAAATTATATACATATAATATGCATATGTACTTTTGGACTGAAAATATAAGAATTATTTTGTAAAAAACCATAGCAGCACATTATGTATGTATATAGTTATATATATATATATATACATATTACTTCAATAAAAACATTTTTTTTTTCTATATATTTCAGGTTTTATATAATATACTTTCTTCATATACATAAATTGTATATAAATATATATATATATATATATATATATACATTTTGATTATGTAAAAATCATGCAGAATTTATTTTAGTATTGTATAAGGATATTTATATTGAAATATATGTTTTTTTATGAAATGAAAAGGTAGGTGAAGGTGTTGGGTTGAATTTTGTTGTATGAAGAGACTGATTTCCCTTAAGTATTTTATGTATATCATTTGTTTTAAATTTTATTCTATATTTTTGTTCATATTTACATATGATATTATATATTATGTATAAGAAATTTGTATATAGGTATATATATATAGGACGAATATAATATATCTGTATATCTGTGTAGTTATAGAATTACATATTAATTTACATGAATATAGAGAATGTATAAGAAAATATTTATTTTTTCCTTCCCAAATAGAAATAACAGATCAAAATAGGAAATGGATGGATGAATGAATATTATATATATACATTCAGGTATATGTATGTACAATATATTTTTTTTTGATAGAAAATTTTTAGGTACCTACCTTAGAAATATAAAATGGCGTGAGGTAGGTAATGTATAAATAAATAGGTACAACAAATGTATTAATACAAAATTAAAGGAACAAGTATTACCACCTTCATATTGCTGATAGAATAATAATGTATATATATATATATATAAAAATTGATTGTTTTTTTTTTGTAGAACAAAAAAATTATATTAATTTTATTAAAAGAATGTATTTTTAATTGTAATTAATAATTTAATATTAATTTACATCACAAAATTATAGTTATTGCTCAATATTCAAGATTATTTTCTTAATTTTTCTCATATCAAATTTAATTGGTAATAATTGTTCGATTAATAAATCAAACTGATTTTAAATTAGATAACATTTTTGTATAGTAAAAATAATAATTCGATTCGAAATTAAAAAAAAAAAAAATGTATACGACTTCCTTGATGTTTTTGTTGGTTTGTTTTTTTTTTTTTTTTTAAATTAAATTTGGGCGTAGGCTTTGTGATTCTCATGTTATTTATATTAAAATGTACAACAGATATATAATTATCTAAAATGTGTATGCATCTATATATATACACATACAATAAATTTTATAATAAGATTTTATTTTTCTTTTTCTTCAAAACGGTTCAAATATACTTATCAAAAACAGAAGATCAATTTTCCATCATCATCATCATCATCATCATCATCATCATGCTAACGATAAGCATAGTCCTGTTCCTTCAAATTTTTTCTAACTTTTTTTTGAGTTTTTATAATATGTATACAATATATATATATATGTATATATAAATATAAAAATAAGTATATGACATATATGAATACATTTATATACAAATAAATTATTAAATATTTATACTAATATAATTTAAAATAATTTAAAAAAAAAAAAGTTTTCGAACTTAATATAAAAAGCAGATCCTTTAAGGTTTTACCTTTTTAAAAAAATTTGAAAAATCTTTTTATATAAAATAAAATTAATTTTATAACTTTTTTTTATCATTTTGTGAATACATTTTAAGCTTTGCTCATTCACGAAATATTATACAATATATTTTGGAAATTTAATTTAGTCGAAATGTAAATGCTGAGATGATAGAATCTGATACATACTATTTCAATTTAAGACAAATTTATGTATCGGAAAAGCCCAAATATTATATACAAGTATGATTTACATTCATTTAATTAATTATAAATAAAAAATATTTATATCAGAGATAATCGGCTCACTACAATAGAAATAAATTGATCTATAAGAGTTAGAGTTAGTTTTATCGAACCGATTGAAACTCTTTTTCTACAGATGTTTTTTTAATATTTTGTTACTGCTCAATACGAACAATGGGAACTATCCATTGAGGAATATCATGAATGTGATCCCAAAATCAGGTATCCGTTATCACAATAAGCACATTTACGGCTGTGGTAATATTGGGGACAGATTTTGTGCAGAAATTTAAAATCTATCCATCTATCTATCTACCGTTGAATAAGTTTTTAGTGAAATTAAATTTTTTCTACTTTTATTTTTTTTTATCATGTCAGTCAACTGATGTAAATGATTAAGTAGATATTCATTTACTACACCATCAGTTAATTAAAGCTTTTTTGAAGTTTACAAAAAAAAAACTATTTCAATGGAGGACCCTTGAATGAGTCATACTCATGATCTACATGGTATGTTGGCTTGGCCCCCCTCCTAAGTAAGTAAGTAAGTATAACTATTTTAAACGTATGCTATTGTATTATTATATGAGAGTGAATACAAAATATGATCGTTTATAGATATAAGAGGAAATTCTTTTCCCGACAAATAATAAGAAACTAAAACTTGGGAATACCTTCAAAATAATACACATTAAACATCAAAATAGAGTACTCCAATTGGAATTAGATGTCGCCTAGCTGAACAATTCAAATCCCAATTTTTCAAGATCAGAAAAATTTAATTCAATAATATAAAATAAAAACTTTTAAATGTGAGAAGAATATTGAAAGAGGGAGAGAGGTATAGATAGATAAAATTTTATTTATATAATAAGTACAAAATGTTATACAAATATATGCATACTTACATATAATTTAAGGGAGAAAAATGTGCGTGTATAATATGTATAAAAAAAAAAAAAAAAAAATTACCGGCATTATATGACAGTTTGAATTATAACAAGTATCTTAAATTTTTTTTTTAAAGGAATTTTCCAGACTTTAAAAAAATGAATATGTACATTATATACATTATATATTTATGTAAATGTATTAAATATTATACCTATAAACTTTCATATATATATATGTATATATATACTTATATATCATTTATATATAGAACACCAAAATTTGACCTTGTTTTTTTTTTCTTATGATTTTCTTTTTTACTTGTTTGCTAAAATAAAATAATTTTTTTGAGGAAAATAAAAATAAGGAATAAACAAACAAAAAAAAAAAATTAAGGAATAACAGGGAACCTTGGAAAATCAATAATATTACTGTGTTAATAATAAACAGATGAGAAACCAAAAAAGAAAAACGAAAACACAAAATAGAAGAAAAAAAGACAGGATATTAGAAAATCAACAAAAAAAAAAAGATTATAGGTGGGAATTTTGAATTTACTTTTTTTTTGGTTTTCGTTTTCTAAACCAATTGAAGAATACACGCTTTAGTTGATAATTGAAATTTTTTTTTTTGTTTTTCAATATTTTTGACTATTTTTGAGAGCATAGAACAACACAAATCCATTTCTATTTTCTAAACTATTATTCAGTTTATTGAAATTATAACAGTTTTTCGCAAAATTGTAGATTAATTTACTGTTACTATTCCACTAGTATCGTTTGTGAGACCCATCGATAATTATAAAATTATTTTTTAATTTCATGATACAAGGAATAGCTCTTAAATGCACTAATAAAGAAAATAGCTACTTTCGAAATATTGATATTTACCAACTAAAAAATACATTATTGAAAAAATAATCAAAATAATATGAAATTGTTTTAATAAAATGAATAGATAATCTCATGTTATGCTCTAAAAGACATAGCTATATACTTCATTCATACCTCCAATTGAAAAAAATCTATTTCATTTTCAGCATATGTATGAGAAATATATATATATATAAACACGAACATACTTCGAATTTTACAAAAAAAAAAAAAACTTTATGATTTTGACAAAAGTGCTTGAAGTTTATGTATATTATGTATATACAAATTATGTATATACAAATATTTTAAGAGTTTAAGTAATCATTTTATACAACCCTTTGTTAATCCATTGTGTAATCATAGATTAAATAAATTTTCAAATTAAATAAAAAAACAGATCCTTTAAGAGTGCCCTTTTGAAAATATTAATATTTAATAACACACACACACACACACACTACCATATAAAAAATTCATAGATAACGTCTTATCCGTAATAAAATAGACCCACTAAAATCAAATGTGTAGACTGTAGATAGAAAAAAAAAAATTAAAATCTGTAAAATATTGTCCATGTCGCCGGATCTTATTAAATATTAATTTATATATTTTTGCTGCCTGTTGAAACAATAATTTAAAAAAAAAACAATATTAAACGGTAATTTTCTAAAGAAAAATTTGTTTTTTTTTTTTTTTGTCTTTTTCTATTTATTTATTTTGTGTTATTTTATCTGGAAATTATGAATTATTATAGCACCCATTCTTATATGTGTATATATAATACGTATACATATAAATTGTGTATAAAAACCTGTCAAAAAGTTCTCTATATACAAATTGAATTAAATAATAATAATAATAATAGAAAATAGTCTAAGGAAATGGTAGGTACCACAGCTTTTATAAATACAATAGGTACAATATTTTTTATTTTATTATAAGTATATAATAAAGATAATAGATAAACATATGTATATGCATGTACCAATATAAAAACACCGGATATTAAAATAGTATAGAGAACTTGCAATCGACGCTACAAAAACAATAATGAAAATATATATATATATATATATAAGTATATATCATTATATACTCATATAAATATACATATGTTATTTTAATTTATATAATATTAAAAAAAATATATTCGGCATAGCAACACATTCATTTTTGTTTTTTTATCAAATAATAATTTTTCTAAATATATATATTCTCTTATATACTTCCAATTTAAATAAATAGACCATTTTGTACATCCATATACATCCTTATTATAGATATATGATGTATACCTATATATGTAAGGCATATTAATGAAATTAGGATACTTACTGTATCTATTTGCTTATACATATATAAATATATATATAATTTAGATATATTATATATTATTATTAATTTTATAGATATATGAAGTAAAATTCTTATTTAATATAATTTATGTACCTACATAACTTCATACTTATATTTATTTTAATTTTATATATATTTATTCTAAATTAATATAAATACATATATTTTTGTGTACATAAAACCACAAACACCAATACTATTATAATTAAAAAAAAAAAAAAAAAATAAAATAACGAATAAACAACCATAAGAATAAGCACACAAATATTAACAGTTATTTTGTATTAGATAAAGCCGGGTACTAAAAAAAAAAACAAATGAAAAAGCTCAGAATATCCTAAAAATGAAAATTCAATTTTTTTTGTTATTCTTTTGTTTTTCTTTTTTGACAGACATAAGGTGTTGAATCCTTCGCCATCTATCATCCTTAGAATAAAGACAATAATTCAGTTTTTTCGTAAAATATATAAAAATTAACGTAGGTACACATATATTTATATACTTTTATATCCTAAATAAAATTTTGTTCTCTTTTTTCCTTCTAATTTTCTTATTTTTTTTCTCTTCTCTCTTGTAAAGTTACTTATTTTTTTCTTTAATTTTCCAACCCTGCAATAGTCCTAACAACTGTTCATGGATCCAACCATCCCTTTTATGTTATTATTGTTATTATTAAAATAAAATTTAGTACATCATATATACTTACATATACTGTTTATTTATTTTTAAAGAAAATATAAATACAGGTCGAATATTATTATCTTCTATTTCTTTCTATATAACTGTTTTGTGTTATATTTTTTATCTCTTTCAATCATATTTACCCTATTTTGTATATAGATAAATCTATATTATAAAATATGATGGATAAATTTACATTTTACAATGCTGCATACACAAATTATAACATATTCATAGCCATATTTAAGTGTATAGTATATATAGGTTGCCGTGTTGACAGATAGAATCATAAAAAACAAAAATTAAAAAAAAAAAACATACGGTTTCACTGATATACATAATGTTTTTGTTTTGTCTTTTTCTAATGTTTTGTTTTGTCTTTTTCTAATGTTTTTTTTTTTTTTTTGGAAGAAGAGAGAGAAATTTAAAAAAGAAAAAAAAAACAAATAGTGGGAGAATGGAAAACAATCATGATAAGGGATGAAAAATTAAGGAAATTAAAAGATAGAAGAAGAAAATATGTAATACATATTATTATGTATAGCAAAAATATTATCACTATACTGATAACAAAGTTTAATATAAAGATTACAGACATACCATAGCAAAAGACAATGAATAGGGTATAATAAAGAGTTGTATATAGGATAGGGTATTTTAGTATGAATATGATATGAATATATATTATATAGGGTATCTATAGGCTATGAATATAGGATATGAATAAGTAAACTGAAGTAAGAAATAGAATTGAGTTTCCATGAAGTGAAGTGAAACAAAAGAATTTCGTTTGTGGTAGGACAGTTCCATACCATTCATTATAAAACAGTATAGAAAAGATAAATAGAGTTTGAGAAAAATGAGAAAAATATAATTTACGTAAAAAATAGACGGTCACTTAATATGGTATGATATGGAACAGTAGAATAGAGTATAGAAAATTGATTTTAAAAGAAAATTAATAAAACATAATAAAAAATATATTTTTTAAAAAGTTAAAAATACAGAAGTATATACAGTTAGAAAATTTTCTTCTTTTCTAACAGAACACACAAATATTTTGATTTACAAATCTTTAAATTATGGTATACAAAATTCAAGTAGTTTTATTTTTTCATCTTTTGATAATCAAAAATTGAGTATCGAAGGAATAAAAAAAATTATAATAAAAATAATGCCGGTTATAACAATTTATATAAATTAAGTATAGGTACATACATAATTTTATATTATACATGTTTCTTAGTACATAATCATTTTTATATTGTATATATATTAACACAGAAAATATATTATACAAACTTTTATACATATGTATAGACATCATATTATACACACAGTCGTATAAGGAATAAAAGAAAAATAAAAGTAGAATATCACGGAATGAAACCAAGCCAAACATAAATTTAAGTTAAGCAGGTCATGATATAAAATGTGTTATACCGTTATTTATCCACAAATGTGAATATGCATGTGTGCAATAGCTGTGTATGGATGAATGTATTACTTGACCTGCTTTAACAGTAAATTTTCTGTTCTTATTTCAAAAACAAAAAAATAGAATTAAAAAAAAAAAAAATGATATTCTTTAAACAGGACATGATGTTGCATAACATATTATTGTTTATATACATTTTGTTTTTTTTTTTTTTAAATAAAAAAATATAAAATATTTTTTTTAAAAAATAATAATAATATGTTTTTTTTATAAGGATATTTAGTGCATAAAAATAAAATTTATGGCTGGATAAAAATGATTACATATATTCATATTATAAAACAAAAACTTATTATTTTTTATTCAATCCATATATATGGGTTTGTATATGAATAGGTGGTACAATTGTTAAAAAAAAAAAAATAAATAAATAAACAAATCTCTAAGGAAAACTAATGTAAGATACATATTAGAAAGAAATCATTTTTTTTTAAATTGTTGTAGTTGTTTTTCTCTTTTTCATTTGTTCGTTTTTATATTTTAATTTAAGTAATAATTTTTATTTTCATAAATGTACATACATATATGTAATGAAAATGATATATTTTGATACACATCTATTAGTATGTATATATATATATATATAAAAAAACAATATATAGGTATGTATATATATACATATAGGTACATATGTGTATTTGATAATAATTGGAGCAATAATTAATTGCTTAAGGGATTCAATTATTATATACTATTATTATTATCATTATTATTATTATTATTATTTTTATTATTATTATTATTTTCATAAATATATTCAAAAACAAATTTTTATATATTTTTATGTACTTACATAAAATTTTCGATTCACATACTCGTAACAAAAAATATATGTAGATATTAACTAGGTGTTGGCATTCAAAAACGGTACGCCCAATGGTTAATAATTATTAAACAATGTACAGATTAACTTAAAATACAAAATCTAAAGAATTTTATAGAGATAATACATTCTATTTGGAAAATTATCCTAATTGAAACCCGTTTTTTATTCATCTTATTTAAAATTCAATTTCTTTGCTTGTTTTTTCATGTCATTTGTCTGCGACAAATTTTTTTATGTAACTACCAACAATTTGTCATTGATCAAAACAACATAGCTATCAAAATTGAAATGGACAAATATTTAAATTTTGCAGGGGTTTATAATTTTAAAAGGATATCGATTTTTTTATAAATTATTTTTGGTTTGTATAATAACGTACATAATTAATTTTTGTTTTATATGAAACTTCACGAATAATTTGTTTTATTATTTCAATAGTTTTTGAAAATATTAAATATTGTTTTGATCTTTTTATAGAATCATAGTAATGTCAAGTGCTCAGAATCAATCGCAACCGGATAAAATTGTATCAGAACGTACCAATTCTAATTGAATACAACTTCTGAATATTATTAATATTTGTATTTGTGGTTATTTTTATTTAAGGTATTAATTAGTTATTTTTTATTTTTACAAATTAGTTTTTTTTAGTATTATACAAATGTAAGAAGTACATAATACATATATGTATATTATAGTTTAAGATTAGTAATAGTAAAGGAGTAAGGGTACAGTATTCCTTACATTACAATAATAATAACTATGATGGTTTTGAATATTAAAGGATTTTTACTAGGATATGCATTTATTAATTTTAATTAGACTCTTGTGAGTATTTTTTGTTTTTATTTAGGAATAAAAAAAAATATACATAAAGCTTTAAATGATAGATAAATAAATAAAAAATATTTCAATTGAATTTGTTTTATATGTTCCATAATTATTAATAATAATATTGGTAATTCTATTAACCTAATTTTGAATATATATTTACATATTTTTTTGTTTTTTAAACCATACCCATATTTTTTAAAACCAAATACAATGTCAGTGATTTGAATGAATTATTTTTATTTAATTGAAAGTAGAACAGTTATTAAATATTTATAATAAAATAATTATTATAATTGGAATAAATAATTTATTTTTTATTTATTTATAATACCTTAAATATTTATGTAAACTATTCAAATTTGATGATTTTTTTTTGTTTTGAGTAAATATATATTTACATGTAAAATTGAATATTTTCATTTAACTATATTATTCTGGTTTGAAGAAAAAAGTATTATAAACTTTATATGTATTAAAATATGAAAACTGAGTTCTGTGAATATAAAAGAAAAACTGAAATATTGGTAATAAATGTAAATCTGGGCATAATAAATTTAAATTTGGGTATACTAAATTTACATTTAGGTACTACAAAACATTAATTCCTTCAGAATCAACTGTTTTTCAGTCGTCTTAAACATTCTCATTTTGTCCTTTTCTTTGAAAGCAAAATCGATTTGCCAATTTGGCAATTAATTGAAAACCCACCATTTTTATTACTCTGATCTGATTAAATTTCACAACAAGAACAAAAAATTAAGTAGACAAAACAAACTAGAATTATTTCCAAAAACTCATTGACAAAAATATTGTAAAATTATTTTTCAAATGTATTTTTTTAGCATTCAACACATTAGCGCTACAAGATAACAAGATTTTAATTAGACAGCTATAAAATACAAGATACGATCGCATCATGGAACACAATTGCTCTATAAAATATTGTGATATTAAAATTTAAAAAAAAAAACATTACTAAATTTTGATTACAAATATTAAAAACAAATAAATAATTTTAAATTTGTAAATGTAAATCGAAAAACTCAAGCAAAATAAAATTAACAGAATTTGAAATTTTGAAAACATGCAATTTATTTATTTTATTTTATTTACTTATTTATTTATTTATTTCATTCTCAAAAAGAGCTATTAGTAAGCTCGTACAGAGTGTACAACTTAAAACAGAGATATTAAAATTCTACTATTCAGTGCAATTAAAAAAAATATTAAAATAAACTAAAAGCTAATTTACAACTAAACATATTTAAACTTCGATTATTATTTAGACATTTACAAAATAGAAAAATAAAAAATATTTTAATTTGGTTGCAGTATCTTCTAGTTATATTCTTATTATGCTCATTCGCATTTAAATACAAGTGGCGATTATTTTTTTTCAAACTATATCTTGTAGCACTATTGTGTTTAATGTTTTAAAGGGACCAATATTACTGTCATAACTATTGTTTGTAGTATTTTTACTACAATATTACTGCCATAATTATCGTTTCTAGTATTTAAAGTTAAATATATAGTTTTAGAGCACTTGTTTTACATTTAAGATCTAATTGATATTAATTAATATTTATGTAATGGTATAGGGTATAATTAAAGAACTGTATTGAATTCAAAATAAAATATTTTATTTTATAACAAATAATAAAGACAGAGCAACAAAAATCGTATTAGTATGCAATCGTAATAAGGTGATAATTAAATTTATTTATTATTTTTAGTATGAGTAGTAAAAAATTACAAATTGAATAATTTAATTTGAAATTTACAAATAAAATAAATAAATTATTAAAAATTATTTATAATAAAACTAAATATAGATTTTCATTTCTTTTACACTATACGATTCCAATTAATAAGTTTTCTTTAGTTTTCTTTAGTTTTATTTTGATTTTCTGTGAAAATTCTGTTTGGTCTATAACTTAAAATTTGATACATACAATTCGTATATAATATGTTTAAATTATTTAATTTTACAACTTATAGAATATATAGATGTATCAAATAAGTACAGTAGTGTTCTAAAATATATACATAGTTTTTTTTTTAAACAAAAAATAATATACAGTGATGTTAGATTATATAAAAAATATTTTAATAATTATATTAATAAAATTATAAAAAAAAAAAATTTTTTTTTTGTTTTCAAAGCTAAATCTTTCTATTAAAAAATGCAAAAAAAAATATTTAGAAAATTTCTCTTCTATCAATGAAATTCATTAATAGTTCATCGTCTCTCTTATTTCATCATACAAATACGAGATTATCTAATTTCAGTCAAATTATCATTTTACTGTTTATCATCATCATTGTCATTGTTCTGCAACCCTGTCAGTGGAGCATATCTACACCTACCTAATTAATTTTATCGACTTACTCAAACCCTTTTTTAGTCTCTTTTCTGTTAAAATGTAAATTAATTTGGTATTTTTTTAATCTTTCAACATAGTGATGGACAAGGACATAAGCAAACGAATTTTAAATTGCAAAATCTCAATTTAGCTAATATATTTTGACAAAAGGGACATTCCCCAAATTTTTTTTTTGTCATAAGTAATAGTTTTGCAATCTGTCGTTTCACGTAATTATGCGAAAATTGTCATTTAGCAAAATCAGAGTTTGATATATAAATTTTGACAACTGGACCGCTTTCATCTTGAATATTGTGGATTTTTTAAGATATTAAAAATATCGCAAATACAAAAGTTTAAATAATTTGTTTCACACAACACTAGTAGTAGTGCTTTAATCATTGATTCCATAGATATTTCAATTTGTTTATTCCAAAACTTTTATGATTTACTGTAAATTAAATACAGTATGTAATATCGTCTATGTAGTGTATTAAATATACCATACTATATCCTATAATATGCTCTTTATTTAAAAGGATACAAATCTTCAAAAAGAAAAAAAAATTATAATGGTACTTTGGTTTTTCACATGCATATATATATATATATATATATATATATATATATACCATTTTTATACTATACTCAATACACGTATTAAAACAAAGTGGTTTAATGTATTTTATAAATACAGAAAAAAAAATAAAAAAAATAAAAATAACCCATATCTTATACCCGAAAATAATAATTGTAGGAAGCAAGAAAAACAAAAACAAAAAAAGGATACATTTTTTCCAAAAAAAAAAAAAGAAAAAAAGAATTTAACTACAACGACAAAAAAAAAATCTAATTTAAGGATAATATAAAATTCCACAGAACTATAAAAGATGAAACTAAAATTTTACAATATGATGTATATATACATATATGTATAATCTATATATATATTTTTGTAATATATATGAGTATAAAATTCTTTGGGTATTCTTCTCACCACAATAGAAATTTTCATTTTTGTTTTTGTTTTTTGATGAAAATTTTTACAGCAACGATACGATTATATTGTATTTTTAGAATAAAAAACAAAAAAAAAAAAAAAAACAAAAAGGATTGAAATTTTTCTATAGTGTCTTCAAAGGATTTAATTTTTTGTTTTTTTTTTTTCGCTATTTTGTTTTTATTTTTTTTTATTTTATGCTCCATAATGTTTTTCTTCTCTATATTTTGAATCTTTAATTTCGATTTTTTGTTTTTGATTTTTTTTTTTTTATTTTAATGATTTTTGGTAAACAAAGTTTTTATGGTTAAAATAAATGTCTTTAAAATTTTTAACTAAAACCAAAAGTACTAAAATAAAGTATAGCGTGTAGTATGTTATTTTACGACGACAAAGTGTTATTAAAAACATTTTCAAAAATTATTCAGTTTCAGAGAAATATTGGAAAACGATGTGTATGTATGTATGTGTCTGTATAATACATTAATGTATGTATGATTATGAATAAAATGTTATTCAAAAAATTTTACATATATATTTGGAAAACAATAAAAAATTTACTATCTTTAAAGCAAAAAGTTTATCAGCATAAAAAGTACATTTTTTCAAACAAAATTACTTTTTTTTAAAGATTTTTTCTACAAAAGTACTACAACTTTTCATAAAAAAAAAATATATAATACAAACATTTTTATTTATTTTTATAAATTTTATTTCAATTACTTGTAAATTTGTATACAACTATAAACCCAAATTTTATCCATTTAAAGCCCCTTTACTTCATTAATAATAAAAGCTCACTATATTAGAACAATTACACTTATTAATATTCATAGAATATTATATTAGAATAATTATTTTCAAATACATATAATATAATAATTATTGATGAAACTAGATATAAAATAATTTCTACATCAAACTACGTAACAGTGGTTGTCAATCTGACAAACAAAATCAAATTTTGATGGGCCAAAAAATCTAAAATTTTGATGGGCCAATCTATAACCTATACACATCAGTGAGACACAATAATTATAAGATCATCCGTAATAAGCGTGTATGCTGACGATATTGCAATTGTAGCCACATTCATTGACGAATTAAAAAAAATATTTCTAATTTTAGGCAAAGAAGCTGCTACTGTAGAAATAAAAATTAACGAGTAAATATATGAGTATGTTGCCGCACAGAAACAAGATGATTCGTTCAAAATATAACAATAAATCACTGCAATTTTGAAGGGGTAAACAGTTTTATATATTTAGGTGCCCTAATAAATAATAAAAATTCATACATGTTTTCATACAATTAATAATAGAATCCAAGAAGCAGAACCCAAATACTTCTACACATGCAAAGATATTTTTCAAATCTAAAATTTTAAACAGAACAATTACATTAAGAATATATAAGACCATTATACAACCGGTCTTAACCTATAGCTGCGAGTCCTGAACAATGACAATTATTGACGAAAATAAATTAAAAGTGTTCGAAAGAAGAATATACTGAGAAAAATATTTGATCCCAAAATAAATGACGATGGTGAATACCAAATAAGATCTAACGAGGAGCTAGAAGTACTAATTGATAAACACATTATTGTAAAATTTATTTTTATTTTTTTTTTTTAATGCTCTTGACAGTAACTTAGGTAGAATCACCTGTTCATGCTGAAACAAGTACGGTGCTGCAAGTTTATACTACAATATCGACAATATTTCGAGTATTTATTTAACAAATTGCTGGCTTTACTATATACTCATTAAATGTGAAGTAAGGCACAAAGATTAAGATGGGCAGGACGTGTGGTAAGGATGATTGATCAAGAATATTAGACACAGTACCGTACAATACAGAGGTAGACCAAGGTCAAGATGGTTGGACGAAGTCAAGAACAAATCTGTCAAAAGATTGGAGTCACAGATCAGTTGCACAAAATAAATCGAAAAGAAGGAAATTTGGAAACGAGGTTAGGGCTAACCCTGAGCTTTCAAACCAATAAATGATGATGATGAATGTAATTTATATAGATTATGGTACTAATCAAACATGAATTTAACCAAATTAGAAAATAAAATCACTTTTCTATTTATATTTTCACAAAACTACATACATTCATACAGACATTAATAATAATATATAAAATAGTATCAATAAGATTGAGAGAAAAAAAAAATCATTAAGATTCAATTAATTTCAAAATTAACAATTCAAAAATCATTCGGAAACAAATTAAAAAGAAAATAAAACTGGGTTAAAATTTTGTAAGAAAAACACAAATCCAGAAAACAAAGTTTTTTTTTTTTTTTAATTTTCTTCTTTTTAATGGGAAATTATGCAAATTCAAAGAATACAAAGAATATCTTAAATGAATAATAATAAGAAAAAAACCTTTTCTTTTTATAATATCCCGACAGAAAAAAAAATATGTATATATAAATGTACATTATACATATACTAAATAAAAACTTTAAAAATAATAACAAAGTTCTGTTTTAGTAAAATCAAAAAACAAAAGCTAAAAAGAAAAAGTGAGGAAAAACTTTAAATTGTTTTTGTTTTTACAATTTCCCTGTTCAAGAAAGACATTTTAATGGAAACTCACATGAGTCTAGTTACACTTATATTAATAACATGACGTATATATTATGTTACAGAGAATTCGATAAAAGTTAGGATTATCCATACTCACTAGTGTACATAATAAAATTGACAGTTATTAATAACAAAAACAGTTGCGCAAGACAGTCTAGAATGCATGAAAGTTAAAAACAAGATTAAGGCTCAAACCGAGCTGTATAACCAACAGATAATTATGGTTAAAGACACAAAAACCATATATCAGCCTTTTCACATAATTTTTATTCTAATTCGTTAAGATAGGCGTTGCTTCAATGATTTCAGTTTATTAAATTCAACAAAAGACATACGCAAATTATGTTTGTAAAATGTAATTACCAGTGATTTGATTAAAATATCAATCAAATTATCAAAAATGAGCTAATATTTTTGTAGGTACACACAATATTTTCAACAACTTACGTTATTCGTGGGTATGCATATTTGGTAGTGCAATATAGGTTTACATTACAGTGAGTATACACAATTATCAATTTATCGAATTTCTCGTTACATACCTATTATATTACCATATAATTTATCTATATATTGTAATGTATATAAGAAAATCCATATTAAGAAAAACATTTTCATGTAAAAGATTTCCCATATTTCCAACAAAATTTATTTCCATTATAACTTAATTCTTTGTTCTATTGCTATTTTACTGATTGTATCTCTTTGTTTGTTTGTTTGTTTGTTTTCTGCAAGCTCTTTGATATTCAACTAAACTTCATTATACACATTGATACATATATACATACATAAGTATATGTTCTATACACATAAATTTCGATATGTTGCATTGACTATAAGTTTTGTATATTTTTGAGAATTTTTATGGAGTTAATCAGTATTTTTGTATAATAATAAGAAGTTAAAACATATATATGTATGTAGCTATATACAAAAAAAGGTACCATATTCTAATAAAAAAAAAATTTTATATATAAATCTACAATTTGTTTGACAAATAAAAATCAAAAATTGTTTAGGTTTTTAATAATATTCAAACAATGTTATTTACGCACTTATCCAAGCGAGCTGTATTAAAATTAACAGAATTACGGAAAGCTTAAAAAAACGCTGACTGAAAAAAGGTAAGACTGATTGAATAACAAAAAATTTGAAACCATGAGCTTCAGCTCAATGCTCATGAATTTCATTACGATCAAGGTATGCTCAAAATCTTGAAAAATATTTTTTTTTAAACTTCAGATTTATTATTTTAATATAGCTATACAATTAATAATAAAATTTTCAAGTATTAATTAGAAATCTTGTAAAATAAATTTAAGCTGTAAATATTATTTAACTTTAGAAATATTTAAAACTTTATACGAGCTTTTTAGCTCTTTTGAGTACTGAATAAACAAATAAATGAAATGAAAAATTAGACAAGAGTTATTGATACAACATTTAATAAGTCGAGTACAAAACACTGAAGAAGTCTGCAAGTAGTAGACGAAATACGCGTATCTGTATGATAAGCATATCAGTAAAATTAAAAGGAAAATATTCGACTATTTTGACTGTTATAACATTTAATACATTTATTAATAATGGTTGTCCTTGTCCTATATATCAGGCCTTATATGTGATAAATTATAAAATGTTGTATAAATTAAAAAGCGTTGTCGCTTAGGAAGAAATTATTGAAAAATTTTTTCGTTTGATTTTACTACACGTTTATAGCTACGTTTTTCTCAAATGCATTTTGTAAATGTTATATTTTTTTAGAATTTTGTAGTACTTTCCTACGTTATTTATGACAATCTGATGATGACACAGTCTCTTTATTATTTTACTAATTACTATTTAGACTTATATGAGAAAATCAGCACTAATCCTATATATAATGTAAGAGATAATCTATTATTACAGTTTTACTTTAACGTTCAGTATATAATATACGTCAAATGTTCTGGACGGGATAGTCCAAAATCATAATTTTCATTCAAATTTTTTGTATTATCAAAACAATCAAAGCAATAAACCGAACTCTTAATGCTACAATTTTCGCAACATCAAATCATTCAAATTCATTTTTTGATTAACAAGCATTATACAAGCCCTAAATATTTCTGAGATCATTGTATAGACTTTCTTATTGACGCTTTAAAGTACATAGTATCAAAATTGAAATTATTTATTTTGATAATTGAACATGATGCATTAAGGTTTACTTTGTATAATGCTATAAGAACTATTAATATATATTATTTAAATTAAATACAAAAAAAAAAAAAATATTATGTATTATCAATTATACGATTCCATATGATTCATAAAATTTATCTCCACTATTTATTTAAACAAAAGCAAATTCTATAATAAATCAGCATAACATATATTAATTTTTTTTTCTGTTCGCTGTTTTTTTTTGCATAATTTTAGTAAAAAAAAAAAAACAACAAAATAAATAAAAATCAAATAATGGACACTACATGAACAAAATAAAATAAAAATGTTTAATGTGTTACGTAGGTACGCTATTATAACAAAAAGAAAATTTATTTTTATTATAATCATAACACTATAATGAAACACTATTCTTATATTAATGCATAATAAATGTTTCTATACATTTGTTTATATACATATGTATAAATATAGGTGATTTAAATAAAAAATATATACATATGTTTATATAAATATTAATTCAATATGTTTCTATTTATATATTTATAATATATTTGAAAATTTTGGTACCTACTTAAACATTAATTATGTTTTTAAATATATCCTATATTCATATAAGCATAATGTTGCTAGGAACATATTTCAACAACAAGTTATAATAATAATATGTAATTTTACAAGCTTTAAAGTTTTTTCTTATTTTCTCTTTCTCTTTATTTTTTTTATATACACATTCATTTCAATACTATCATCATCAAAATCCTCATCATCATCATCATCATCATCATCATAATCATTACTATTTTAAATCGTCGCAATATTTTTGTTATTGTACCATGATGTACAATACCATATACTTTACAACACAAAAAAAAAAAAAATATAATTTTTTTGTTGTTTTACTTTTGTATAGTTTGCTTTTAATAACATATTAAAATATAAAATAATATTATGTATATTATAGATGTATATAAGTTTATAGCTACATGTTGCACATCGATTAACAAATAAAAGAAACAAAAATAAAAAAAAAATAAAAAAATCCAAGCAATGAAAACAAAAACAAAACAAAAAAACAGCAGCAGCAGTACAACAATTCACTATACATATTGATATCATTATTATACCTAAACGTACATTTAAAAACATATATATATATATAATATGTGGAAAATCTACGTATACGTATGTATATTATAGACGTACACATTTAAAACTAAAAACAAACAAAAAAAGAACAAAACAAAATAAAAAACGGTGTAAAGTAGGTCATGAATGTAGGAGATAGAAATATCTGAAGTTTAGGAAGGAACAAATGAGATAATAACAAAAAAAAACAAAAAAACAAAAACAAAACAAAACAAAAAACCAAAGTTGTTATAATGAAATGGAAAAGAGGAAAATAAAATCTATGCATATATAGATAAGCATGTACATATTATATATGTACATGTATATATTTTTTAATTTTTTTTTTTTTTTAAATATTCAGAAAAATATGAGTAAATTTAGTTAGGCGTATCTTTACAAAAAAAAAGTAACAGAAAAAAAACAACCAAAACAACAAAAATTGAAGTGTTATGCATGATTTTTATGATTTTTCATTTATATATTTTTTTTTTTTTAAAGATGAACAAAAAGTGGGGTAAGGTACCAAAAAAATGTACGTATACAACACATTTGTAATTTTATTTATTTCAAACTTTTGATAATAAAATTAGGATTTTTTTACAATTTTTTTTTTTTTAACAAATTAATATAAATTAAATTATTTTTATTTAATTATATTACTAGTACGTGACAGTTTGTACATTGATTCATAATTTTTTTAGCGAAAAATTTTGATAGATTTGAAATAAAATTTTTCAATTATTACAAACATATTTTTACATACATAATATGTAGGTACAATATATTTTTGCTAAAAAAAAATAATTAATACAAATTCTATTAATAATAGTTAATTGCTCTTCAGTTAAAATCTATATTAAACTCTTTTTAATTATGTTTGTATGTACATTTTATTTACATATACATATAATTAGTTTGATTTAAATAAATCATAATTCAAATTAGCAATTTTTAACTGAAGAATATTAATTACATATGCCGGTAGAGGTGAATTACTGTAAATTGGTCAGAATTGATAGATATAAATAATATTTTTGGTTAATGTCAAATTTCAAGTAAATTTAATGCTGTTTCGTCATTATATACAAAAAAATCCGAGTGCCAAAAATAAATACGTATTTCCTTTATTCGTTTGTGGTGGAAATTTCACTTTTTTTTTGTGCCTTTACCTTTCATAACTTACGTAATTTTGTTTGGTGTTTGTGAGAATGAAACAAGATTTGATATCATGCAATATACCGCATAGTAGTTTTAACCTATATAGAAAGTTAGGTTAAAGAAATTCTAAATATAATATACTGTAAGTTTGTTTCACAATACAATTAAAGTTTATAACTTGATTGATTTCAGTTTTTACATCATAATTCGAACACTAAGAAGTCTAACTAAAATGGTTTAATGGAATTATAAAATAGGCTACGACTTCTGGATTATATTTGAAATTCGATTAAGATATTAAATTGAATATTGTAACAAATGTACTGTATTTTATTTATTTTTTCAAAGTGTTTCACCTATAGCAACTATGCACGTTACATCATATTCTGTAACGTATAACAAAGGAATTAATTGTGTTTCCAGTTAGATATATACTCTATTATATATACATATCAACTAGATTCAATTACTTATATAAAATAAAAGCTATTATTATTTCACCCATTTTATCTTTTTGCAGAAATACCTTCACTTTATTGTTCTAGATTTGAATACTAATATACATTACTTCCTATATATATGTCCGTTTGTATTCCCTGCACTCTTACACATAAAACGAGTGTAATTTTATACTTTGTTTTAAACATGTTTTGTGAAACTATTACGAAGATTTTACATTTATAAATAAGTTCAACAAAATTAGAATGTTAAGGCCATTCATCATATATACAATATTCAATTAATGTTTACAATTGGGTCTTACTTAAGGAAATTAAAATAAATCGTTGATATTCTATTCTATTTTTTTTTTCTAAATTAATTGTCTATGATGTTTTATATATATATCGTTTTACTATTATTAATTTTAATGAGTTGACGAACGAATATGGCTAATACTTTACTCTTTATAAGTTAATCGATTACCCACGTAACAATTTTATTGCTATAAAACTATTACGCACTCTTATAACACTATTATAAACACTCTTATAGCAGTATTAATGTTAATTTTATGGCTAGAGAATCCCTTAAGGCACCAGAACAATATTGTTGCTGTAATATTGTTATAGGTTTAGTATACATTATATGTATTAGTGTATATATGTTTTTATTTTGATATGAAAGTCTCTTGACTTGACTTGACTTGACTTGATAATAATTTTATGGAGTTTATTACGCACTTTTAGAGTTATAACAACATTGGTGTAGCACTTGCTGAAAATCACATTATAACAACTCCCGCAATTGCTATAAAAACATCCTTGTAACAATATTAATCAAATTATTCCCATGAAAACATCATTATAACACCTTTAGTGATTATCGGGAGTCATATAGAAGTCTTATAGCACTAATTTTATTTTTATAACAATAAAATGTTACGTGGGTAGTTAAATTAATAATAAAACAACAAAATCAATGGGCAATTTTATTCATGCTCTCATTAAAACTTAAAATAAACTTGGAATATTTCGTCAACTCAACAACCTAAACATTAAACAGATTTCGTCAGCCACATTTTCAGTATAGGTATTGCTTTAGTATTCCATAATGTGGATTGATATATTAGTAGTTTGATTACTAGTATTATTATAATACTAGTTTGACATTTTATATGTGTTTACAAAATACTGAAGAAGTCTGCAAGTAGTTATGACAAGCATAACAGTAAAATTAAAAGGAAAATATTCGACTATTTTCGACAATTTATACTGCAATAATTGTTTATTATTTAAAATATGCATTCAAAGTTATTTAAAAGCCAAATTTGTTATTTTACATTCGTTCATTCTTTTTATAAGAATTATTTTAGAACAAAAATCTGGAAAATTAGATATGAACGAAAAATATATTTGGATTTACTTGCGTAAATGAAATACGGTATAAAACCAAAGTGAAATAAGATCCAAAAATATTTTATGGTTTTTTATCGGATCTTATTTCATTTTCATTCGTTATTGTCTCTTATTAATATACAAACATATTGAATGCATATAAAACAAAACGAACAAAATGTAATTTTAAACTTAATTAAAAAATTAAACATTTATAATTACACATTTTGTTTTACAGTTTATTATCAAAGAATATTAGAAAATTATCAAATTTATACAAACTCTAAGATAGACCGGAATAAGTGCAGATTTTTTTGGTGCAGATTATTTTAATTGAGTTGTATTTAATGTAAGATCAATATGGTGTTCCTGTATATTTACTAGCAGATTAACATTTACCGTAATTAGTACCATAAAATACTGAATGAAATATATTTTCCTATCTGAAATAATGTCTGTTTATGTAACTTGGTCATATACCTATCATAAAGGGAATAAATTGCAATATTTGAAACCTTAATGATAAATATTAAACCCTCTTTTGGATTATAATGATTTAAGATCCAAAAACTTTATTATAGGTAATAATATAACTGTATTGTACCAATGTAAGGTATGCAGCGTGAATCTAAAATTTTATTCTATATACCTATGTGTATATTTTATTGTTCTAATTTTCAAACTCACTCTAATTTTCTAGCCATTTCTAATTCACATGTATTCTCATTATCGAACTGATATACTATGTACATACATACATCTATTTTTTACATCTATTATATATACAATTATTTTTTTTCTAACTTAAATAATTAGTAACTTAAACACTTAAATTTAATAAAAATACATTTGTTCATATATGTTAGAAAATTATCAAACAAAATGTTAATGATAATTAAAAAACATAATTTTGAAAAAAAAAAAAAACTTAAATTAGAATTGAAGATTAATTTCTGAACGCACTTTAAAATCCAAAACACAAAAAAGTAACAAAAAAAAAAAAATTAGGTCATATTATTACAACATCTGGCAATACCAAATACAGACATTGCTTTTTTTCTTACAAAAATAAATTTTAATTTTCTATACACGAATATTTATGTACGGTATATGTATACCAATGTAACCGCTTAATTTTAACTTGCATTGACAATAACATTTAAAATTAAATAATAATAATAATAATAATAATAATAATAATAATAATAATAATAATAATAATAATAGTAGTACAATGTAAGTAATATACAAGTTATACTAGTAATATGCTCAGTAATCAAAAGCTCTTTAAAAAATAATATATATACCTATGTTATAATATACAATAATAACTTGTATCATAACTACATAACTTTTATACATATTTTTTTTTTTTTTTTTTTATGTTACTATGTACTTTTACGTACATAAAAAAATCTACAATTTATAAATGTATGTACGGTTATTTTTAACAATTATTATGTTTTAATTTTTCTCTTTTTCTTTTTTTAATATATTTTGTTTTAATAATTTTAACTTGCTGTGAAGGTAACATAATCGCATCTCAGAAATTTAAATAATAAAAAAAAAAAAAAACACAACCACAAAACAAAAAAAAAAAAATATAAACAAAATTATATGTATTATAAAAATAACATTGCGGAAGGTAAAGGGGTATGTACCCAATTTTCCGAAAAAAAAAAAACAAAAAACACTATAAATAAAGAAAACAAGTTGCAACAGTATTTATGTATGTAAATGTATATGGTGATGTAGGTATGACATGGATGAATATTTTTGGGAATGGCAATGGGTAAATTAAAAAAAAAAAAAAAAACTGTTAAACTTTTTGTTAAGTAGACTATAATACAAACTGATAGTAAGTAAGTAGTGTTATTTGCTGCTGCTGCTGATGTTGTTGTTGTTGTTGTTGCAGCAGCAGCAGCAGCTATTTTATACTGTTATGCTGTTGTCACAATTTTCATTTTCGTCAAGAACCTGCAAAACAGGTTATATACATATTTTTTTTTTTTGTATTTTTGTTTGGTTTGTTTGTTAAATTGAAGCGTTCGTTGTTGTTGTTTTTTGTTTGTTTTGTACTTCGATTTCGATTTTTTTATTGCAAATTTTCTTTTTTTGCTTTTATATGTTTTTTTTTTTTTTTTGGTTTTGTTAAATCGTTGTAATGAAAGTGAATTTTGAGGTTTAAATTTTTTGTTTTGTTGGTAATAATCTTTGGTATATAACCTACAACAGGTAGGTAGATTAGGTAGGTAGAGGTAGGTAATATGAGTATTTCGTAATAATTGTGATCATCTTTTTTTTTTTGTATGTTTGTATGTTTTTTTTTTTTTTTAGATTTGTATGTGGAGAGAATACGTCACTCTTGTGAGCTTAATATTGTATATTTTTATTAAAAACTAGTTTTAATTTAAATATATATAAGTTTTGTATTGTATGTACGTTGGAATTGATTTTGTTAATTTAATTTTAATTTAATGCAAAAACAGGTATTTGAGAAGAATTTTTTATTTATTTTATGTACTTTAAGAAATTTAAGTCCTAGATTTGAAAATAAGTTGTATAGAATAATTCTTTTGCATAAATGGAATAAATTATGGAATGCTAAAAAGTTATATTTATTTATATGAATATATTTGCTCAATGTGTATATGTGCTTATTTAATACATTTTCAAAAAAAAAAAGCCACTTTTTGTTTTAAAACAAAAAAATATTGTAAAGTCGGAAAAGTTTAAATAATTTATTAGAAGTAATTTATTCGAATACTGATTTATTACTGTACAGTGTTTTAGTAACTAATAAAATCAGAAACACAGAATCAATGCAGTTTGCTTGCATAATTTCAGTAGATTATGCAATAGTATACAAGTGTCATCACTCATTATGCGCTGCAAATAAATTTCGTAACATTCGTAAAGTTAAATAATTCTACCATCTTTATAATACGCAAATTTTGTAATTATGTAAAATTTTTTTTTTGCAATTATGTAGTTTTTTTTCAAAATTTACTGAATCAAGTAGCAGTTGATATAGAATTTAGAAAACTTCATAAAAATTCATAAAGTGAATATAGAAATAGATAATCTTTGAAATATACTTATATTCATTTAAACGGTTAGATTATCAAAATATAACAAATATAGGACTAAACCTAGAAGAGAATTGATTAGAAACGATATTATTATAATGAGGGTTTGATTTGAAGTTATAGAATCCTAGAAATAGAAAAAGATACAAATTACTGAATTACTGAATATAATCTGGTACTACTACAGCTTTGAGTCCTAGCCTTATCCTTCAAGAGATCTCTATTTAAATAATTTAATTATTGCCAGGTTTCAATTCACTAATAATTTTTAATATTTGATTGCAAATATTTACATTACGGAAGCAACATACTTCCTTCATCAGGGCTTGTGACTAATCTCTGTTTGTTGAAGATAATTTGCTCTAAATTTTGTTGTAATTATTTTATTCCTGGGAAAATATTTACTTTGTCTATTCATACCATTTCTATTCTTATAAAATTTAGGAAGAACTGAAGTCTTTCTAAATGAGCATTTACTTCAACCTGATAACTAATATGATTCTGATAATTGATAATATGTTCAGTGTATGGGGATAAATACAGGATAAATATGAACCATCGAAACGAACAAAGAATTACTAAATATGAATTTATTTAATTTTGAAAGAAGATAGTGGTCCTACATTTTAATCCCACAACTTGAACTTTCTATTTTGCAAACCATTAAAAAAAATTTTTTTGCTTCACATGTACTAATTGGTCTTAATATTCAATGATCAATTACAACAAATCAGTGAAAAGTACAAAATGAGCTGTCCTTCTTCCAAACACAAAAAATTGGAAAATCATAGATGAAAAATATGAAAAATTAAAAAATGTTAACGATTTGAATTTTTATAATTATAAAAAGAAAATTCAACATCCCATTTGAACTTCAAAATTATGTACTTTAGAATTAATAAAAAAAAAAAAAAAAAATCTCGGAAAATTACTTATAAATTTACTTCATAATTTCACCACAAAATATTACCCAAATGAAATAAATTGAAAATTTTCACAGAATAAATTAATTCCTTTCAATGTAGTTCAAAATTTTCCTTATTAAATCCTTTCAATGTCTTTGTTTTGGTATTTTTTTTTAGGTATATATAAATTTGTTTAATTGCATAATTGACAAATTTTTTCAATGAATTTCGTTTGTAATAAAATTGTTGAGAAGGAAAATGAATTTTCCAACTGACCAATAACACAATGAGATTTTAAAATTTTGTATACAGAGAAAAGTATTAAAAAAAGGTATTCGTTATTAAATAAAAAAATTTAAGAAGATTTAAGAAGAAATAAGTACAATGTTTTTTTTTTTTCTTTGAACCGGAAATTTGTTTGAAGCGAAAAAAATTTTTTTTTTTTATTTGTTATTTTTTATTTCATTCAATTTTCTTTGTGATTACAAAATTTTTAATTATAATTATCGAAAATATGTGCATACTTACATATAAAAGGTACGCACAAAACCTTTTTTGTTTTTATTTTTTTATTAAATTTCTAACACCTGTTTTGAAGGGTAAATATATATATAAGGACAAGTATGTATATATATATTTCAAAATAATTTTTAATTTATTTTTATATCAATTAATTGAAAATAATTTAAAAAATAAATAGTAGAAATATTTAATTAAATTAAAGTGAGATGTTACTATAAAATAAATTCATAAAATTATAAATTTACTTTATATTAAAATTTCTATCGGATTTTACTTTTAAATAAATAAAATCTATTTATTTATTTACATTGATATATAGGAGTTATATCACCATTTTATATAAAATTTTACTTGCTTTTCGCAAGTTTTAGCAACTGTTTCGTTCATCACAACACTACGATGTGATCGATTTTTATAACTCACAGATGTATTAATAACATCTATAAACAAGTTATAAAATCAATCAAAGCAAAAATTAGGAGTTGAATAGATAGTCTAACACTACAAATATCTACTGATGAGTTCAAGTAGTGTTGTGATGAACGAAACAACTCCACAACTAATTGTTATTGAAATAAGTTATAGTTGCACAGTGTATAGTGAGAAGTAAGTATAGTGATCACAATAAGTTTTGTGTATAGTGATCACAATAAGTTTTTGATATGTTAATTAATTTTATTATTATTATTTTATTTATTGCCTTAATGTATTTGTGCAATATCTTATTTTCATATATTTTAATTCTAAATTTCAAGAACTTATATTACTAGAATATTTACACCTTTGATTTGTACTTATATTTAAACTAACCTGGCTTAAATATTTATAATAAATTTTATTTACTTGCTCTTTGTATGTGGCAAGTAAAAACATTTAATTAATTATTTTATGCTAATATATAAAACCTAATGTAAACCTAATGTTGATATATGTTAATTAATTTAATTGTGAAAACCTGTATATATTTTAAAATAACTTCGAATTTGTTATTGTTTCATTTAATTTACTAATTAGTTACCAAATTATTACCCTAAATGATTGCAAGGAAAACTGACAACAAAATCCATGCTATTGTGGTACTAACGATCTTTTATAAGTAGTCAGATAACTGTTTACCTTATTCAGTTATTTCAGTTAGTTAATTAGTTAGTTTGAAAGCCACTGGCAAACTCAATAATCCGTTGCTGCCACAATATAGATAAACTTATATATTTTCTTAAATAATTTATTGTAAATATAAAATTACTAATAATATTATAATGATAATTTAATAATTTAACGATAATTGAAAATAGAAAATATAACACAATTATTGTTAATTGAACTAGAAAATTATAAGAAATACTACCATTCAGCTTCAACTAATGTCTCAATAAATCAATGATTATAAACATTAACTAACTATATTATAAGCTAAAATTTTAATTGTAAAAAAAAAATTTAATAAAGAAAAGAAAAGTGTGGGTCCATAGTGAGCCTTCACAAAACAAGCTGGAACATTGTATCAATTCCCCTAGAAAATCCGTAGCCGCAAATAAAAAAAATGAATAAACACTCATAAATTAATTATTTTGTAGCTATTTGTCAAATTAATTCTATTATTATTTCGAATCCATTGATTTACCGATTATGCGGGTGATTGGCCTACAGTAACCGGTCCTAGGAGATGGAGTAACCATCTACCGCTGCCTAGAAACAACGTGGCGCTACCTTATTACCGGTTCGATCTCAATTAATGATTTTCATTCGATTAATCTCGAAATTTCAATTAACAAATTTAATGATGGATTTTTTTTTTTTTTATAAATCGCCACCAACCAGGTTCGAACCGGGGTCCCCTCGGTCATGGATCCTGTTACATAACCACCCCGCCACCGAGGGGGTCAAATTAATTAAATTATATAAATCTAGTAGCTATACAAATTACTAATAATAAAATTGAAGCAATCCAAAAGTAATGGTCAATAAAGAATACCAAGGTTAAATAAATTAAAGAAGAATTTTTAAACAATATAGGTACATAAAAAATATTGTTTGGTCTTTTTATTAAATTATAATAATTATTTGGTACCTATATATATTTTTGTATTTTATAATTATATTATATTTATTTATTAAAAAATATTGTTTGGACCTTTTATTAAATTATAATAATTAGTTGGTACCTATATATTTTTGTATATTATAATTATATTATTTTTATTTATTAGTTTTTAATTATTATATCTTTATTAATTAAAAAAAAAATACATTTAATAAATGTTACCTAGGGCATAACAAATTAAATATACGAAAAAATATATCTATACAAAAAATATTTAGATACCAAACAAATAACAATGCCGAATACCAAATATGATTATACCAAAATCTATACTGGAAGCACTATACTTGATAACCAAAACATTATAAAACTTATTTTGACGCAAAGTCTAAAATTAGGTAATAACATCATAAATCAGGGTAAGTCGTGAAAATGAATCATCAAAGGAAGCTAAATAGAATATTATATTCAGTTACTTACAAGAAGAAAGTAAGAGGTAAAACAAAACTAGATTATGCTAAGTCGAAGACAAATATCGAAAAATTAACACAAAAAAAGCTGTTTCCGGAATGTTAAATGGCCATTTAACAACAACAGTTTAAATTAAAAATATGTTTTTTTTTTCTTGCATATCACTTATTATAAAATTTAATATCTAATTTTTAAATCTAATAATTAAAATTCTGTATAATACAAAGCTATTGCAAAATACTATAAAAATTAAATATAAAATAATAAAAAAAAAATTAATTTGTTTTTTATTTTAATATTATATATTTCTCTTTTTATTAAATTTAATATGCTATAAAAACAAAACAAAAAAAAAAAATTAGTTCAAATAAATAGGTTCATTAAATATTAATTACAAAACTGAGCCCTGCAACTGACTATTACTATATATATACAAAAATACACGTATTTTTAATAATTAAATTTTTATGTTTAACCTAAAATTTTAAATTAACTGTTAAAACAAAAACAGGTATATGTAGAGATATTAATGAAAAGTAGTAATTGGAATTTAAAATATATATATATATATATATATATACAATATAATTACATAGCCATAACTTATAAACGCAGCAATGAATATTTCATATTGATTTTTTACATTTCTAAAAACCAATTTTTTTTTATTTTTTTTTTTTTTTATTTTTGTAATCAAAACCAAAATTTCGAAATTTTATTTTTTTTTTATTTTTTATATACACTTTTTTAGTTTGAAATGAATTAAAAATTTATTACACAGTGTTGAAACTGTTATTATAAGAATTTTATATAAATAAAATATATATAAAAATGGTACTTATTTTTTGTTTTGTTTTTTATTTTATTTTATATAAAAAAAAAAATAAAATCAATTTTTCTATAAATAAAAACAAACAAACTGTATACAAATTCAATGTCAAATACCTAAATAGTTATTGTAGATCATATCCTGTTGATGATGATAATGATTATGATATTGATAATGATAATGTTAATAATTCAAATTATTAAGCCTAATAAAACTGATGATCACAACAAATAGAGAAAAATTCTAATATCCTTATTGTATATGATACTTAACTATATACGGTTATAGGAAATTTATTTAACTAATATATGTCTTATATTTATAAATGGATAAAATAATAAATATAATGTAAAATTTGTATGTATTATATAATATATCTATTATAGTTATAAAGAATGTTTATAAACAATATTGGATATGTAAAGATGTGTATACACACAGTCATAGTCAAAATTATTTTGACATAATATTAACTGTGCTTAAGTCTTATAAATTTCGTATTCTGAAATAGTTTACTTGAAGGTCAATAATATTAAATTAATTCAACATCATATAAGTGATTAACGATGAATTAAATTAATGAATTAATTTGATGAATTGATTTGGTGAAGCCTTGTTGGATTGTTTCTGTCTTTTGCAGTAGTCTGTCAAAATCTATTATTTGTAGACTTTTCTCGTCTAATTCTAAACTACTTTCCCAATATTAAATTAATTGTGTAGTTATATTATTTAATATATATATATATATATATATATATATACCAAACTATTGGTAAAATAAAATATTACTTCTTCTTGGAAAGGCATTTTTATTTAATCAAAAGATCGCTTATTCATTTAAAAATATCGTCAGATATAATGAAAAATCAGAGCTAACATAAACTATCCAGCTAAATCAAGATATTATAATAGACCTTATGACCGTGGTGATAATTGTTATAAAGATCAAGTTTAAGTTTTGAATCTTATCTAATCTACTGTATACTTTTACTTATATCCTTCTTTTTCACATATGTAAATATTTTGGAATACTTTATGAAAGTTTTTGACAACTAATATTTTTTTCTTCCCTTTTTTTGATTTTTCGTGTAAAAATATATTTTTAGACTAATAATTGAAGTACTTATTAAATTAAAGTTATCATTCATATTTCAGAATGTATCAATAAAGAAGAAAATATGTCAATTTCAATAAATATTTTTATGTCAATTGTCATTTAGTTTGATACATATCGAAATTTCCAATTGGATCAAATTCATGTCCAAATTTTCTGTCTTTCAATTGATTTTTGTATAAAATCATGATCAAATTTGAACAATACATATCGAATAATAGTATAGATAATATAAAATATTATATAAATTAATATAATATTTATATAAAATAATTAATTTTAAAAATCACTGTAATAATATTTCATATTCCTTTTAGAAATAACAAAAAAACAAAACAAAAACAAAAATATTTTGTTCATTTAGTAATTCCTAGTATTGATTTTCTCTCATATAAATCAATTTATTAAATACAAGGTGTAAGTATATAATATTATATAATACAAAAGACTAAAAATATATATATATATATATACCGTTATTTGTACCGTTATACACATATACATACCGTTATATATACATGCATATACATATATTCGAAAATGTACGTTTATAGAATTATAAAAGTAAATTTTCTATATTAAATAAAGAAGTTTTTACTAAATATGTACATAGCTTTATACAAATATTTTGATATATATATTATATAAAATACTTGTATTATATTATATAAGTTATAACTAAATAAAAATAAAAACCTTAACAAAATTTCTTAAAATAAAATTAAGTTTGCGTGTAACTGTCATTTTCTCTATATGAGTAAATGAAAAAGAAATTAAAATAACAAAAACAAAAAAAAAAAAAAACACAAAACAAAATAAAAAACAATAGTGGAACAAAACGTAAACTTTTGACAGTTTCCTAAAAATCGATTTTACCCTTTTTTCTTCCTTTTTTTTTTTTGCTTGTTTTACTTCGTGAATTTGTTTTAAATTTTTTCCTTTTTTGATATCAGAAATTTAAGCTTTACCTTATAATGTACTGTGAAGAAATTTAAAAATATTAAATAATCCTTTTTTTTTATATTTAATAATCGTAATAATAGTTATATCCTATCTTAATTTAAGCTTGATAATCGAATAGGTTTTTAGTATATAAAAAATAGATATCGTTACAATAGATTAATATTTGCTTGAATTTGATTGTATAGACTTAAGTATGTGTACAGCTCCATAAATGTTATAAGTTCATAAATCGTACATATTTGAAATTGAAAATTAGAAAATATTTTTTGTTATATTAAAGAAATAATGTAAATTACAGTTATTCTTAGTTTTATTGTAATAACAAAATGTAATGAACCTTCAAAAAATATTATTAGCTTTAAATTTGTATATCTAATTTAACTGCTGATATTCAAGACAACTATTACATATTATTTATTATTATTTAATTGATTATAATATAAATTTTAACCAATTCTAAGCAGTAGAACAATAATTGACAATATGTCTTGGCTCATTCACAAACAAATTTATTTTTTAAAAGTTAACGAAAACAATTAAGTTTGTTGATGATGACATATACATTCTTTTTTTTATTTAACGAATTCTGAGATATGAAAATTAATCAACAAATATTGTCCAAAATGTTAATTTGCTCAGTTGTAAACAATGGGATTGACTTTTTTTTCACACAAGCTACATCAAGAAAAATTTAATAGTTTTGAAAGGAAAATATTATGATACAGAGCAAGTCGAATTTGTTAAGTTACAAGCTGGAGAAAAAAGTTAAACTAACATTATATTAAATATGTAGTTGTTTAGATACTATTAAATAAATAAATACATAAATTATATCAAATATGTATGTATATAGTTATATTAGTTATATTATTCATATTATTTATTCTAAAACACCTTTTTGGTTTAATTTTTTTTTATTAAAAATTCAATTTTTATTACTATTTACAATTTACAATTAACAATTTATATTAGATATTATTTAGAAGTTATTTTATTTTTACGAGTAAGTTTTAATAGTACTTGTCTTTGATTGTCTTAGAAGGAGTGAGTGAGTTTCTAATGGTACAGCTTATATAATAGTATTTTGTTAATCAATTGCAACCGGATATGGTTACCGCATGTTGTACTACGTGGATCAACCAAGTTCCACATAGCACAACATGCGCCACCCCGTGGCTGACTGTACCATACTACCATCTGTTATTTCAAGTATATAACTATATATGCAACCATATCTCTGAGAAAGAAATTTCTCTAAATGATTTTTATTTGAAAGTACATTGGTAATAACACAGCTGGGCGTTACACTAAATTAATCATTACAACAAACTAGTGAATAACGGTCAGATATAGATAACTATGTAAAAAGAGCATAATGTAGATCAAGCTTCAATTTGGTTTGTATAGTTCTATCGAAAAAAAGATTAAGAATATAATTTCATATAAATAAATAAAAAAAAATTAGAAAGAGAAATAGGGTGATAATATAATGAACTAAAATTGAAAAATTCATAATTTGTAAAATTTTTCAAATTAAGTATTAAAAATCAACAAAAATTTGAAAAAATAAAATAAAAAGGAAAACAAAAGCGTTTTTTAACTGTCATTTTGATTTTATACCCTTTCTCTACAAATAAATACACTTAAAAATAAAAAAAATAAAATTTTAACAGAAATATGTATGTATATTAAATTTACATAATTTATAATTTTTATTAAGTATGATGTATGTTTATAAAAATATTTGCGAATAACCACAAAAAACAGAAAAGCAATAATAATAGAAATTAAAATAATAAATTGTTTATTTCGCATTTTTTACTTAAAAAAAAAAAAAAATGGCCGCAAGCATCCAAAAATTTTGAATAGCAAATTAATTGCAAACATATTTTAAATACATTTATCTAAAAAAATATATGTAGTACACTGTATAGTATAGAGAGAATAGATTGTACCATTTGAATATTACATCTTTTAATTTTTATTATAAAATAAATTTAAATATACATTATTCAATTAAAAATTTATTTCGATTATAAATTATGTATAATTAATTTTGGAAAATATTATATTTGTTAATATTTGAAAAAATTGATGGATACAATTTATTAAATTTTATTTTAGAAGACACGAAACAAAGTTTTTAAGGTTTTTCTGAGACAATTCTACAAAATACAGTGCATTGACAAATTACAGTGCAAGCTTTCAATTGTAAGGACATTTTGTATTGAAATCTATACTCTTTACATAGAATAAAAATCATTTTGAAAAACTATTATACAAATATTATGAAAATAAATAAATAACTAATAATAGTATGATTTATTAGGAAATTTGATAAAACTGTCGATTAAAGAATATTTTTTTTTTATCTTCTTGACAGTAACTTAGGTAGAATCACCTTTTCGTGCTTAATTAAGTACAGTACTGCAAGATTATACTAAAATATCTACAAATATTTCGAGTATTTATTTTAACAAATTACTGAAAACTACCACCATTGTCAGGAACTAAGCCTTCTTAAACAGAATAGCTTTATTTTATTTAACTTGTTACCAGATTATACTCAATATAATTTAAAACACTATATATTACATAATACAATATATATATATATATATATATATATATCTATGTATGTATGTACATACTATGTCAATTCCGATATTGTATTGATTTTTATACAATCAAATTGAGATCTAAAATCAGTTTATTTATTTTTTTTTTCAAATAAAAAAATAAAAACAACAACATTATATATAGTAAATAACAAATTAAATATGTAGATCACTAAAAATAATGCAATTATCAGCAATAAAAAACAATAATATCGAATATGCATACCTACCTATAAATAATTAAGTTTGTTTTAAGAAATTTTTTAAATGTCATCACCTACTCTAGATAACTAAGTTTAAGAACATGTTTGAATATACCAGTTCAAATATAAATATAAGTAGGTTATATTATAACTATGGTATAACCTAATATAAGTACCTACATCAAAATAATTGAATAAATAAAAAAAAACATGAGGTTTCTTTATTATTTGTTAAAAATGTTTTCCAATACATTTTTTGGTCTTTGTTTTTTTTCAAATTTCAATTTTTATTTTATTTACGAATTCTTTTGATTACTTTAGACGAAATATAATAAAAAAAAAATAAAAAAAAAATTCTTATTTCTGAAATTTATAATAATGTACATTAGTACAAATATTTACTAAGATGTTCCTTTTTTATTGATTAATTTCATTTAAAAATAAATAGTATTCACAATTATAAATTATAATTTTTGCAAAAAACAAAAACAAAAACATCAAAAAGTAATAACAATTATTTTTTTTTCATTTTGTTGCCTTTTTTGATAAATTCGCATCGAAATTTTTATAAACTCTATTAATAAGTAAAAATTAAATTCTGAAGTAATTCATTAAATTAGGATAATTTTTATATTTATTACAAAAATGATCAAATTGTGAAACAAATTCGAATCAAAGCACAAAATCGACATAATATTATAAAAAAAAAAAAAAAAAATAAGACACGCCATATTTGCTTTGAAGCAAATACAGTTATTTTTATTTAACAAAAATATAAACTTAAATAACATTTTTACTAAAAAGTTTATATTAATTTTTTAATGTTAGTAGGTGGAAGAAAGGGGTCGAATGTTATAATTATATAATAATTATTTTGATGTGGTGAGGTCTTTATTTTATAAAAACGACTATGAGCAACAGCTTCCGAAGATAGAAGCTAATTTAGACTTATCAGTTTTGTTGGGTCATCTAAATAAAAAATTAGCAATTTATGATCGATTCTCGAGATGGTCTGAAGCCAATACCAATCCCGGATATAACTGCTGGAACAGTTACAAAATGTTTCATTTCTTCATGCGATTTGCTTGGTATGGTACACCTACAATTATCACTATGGGCGATTCTAATCTCGCATTTAATACAAAATTTATTCAAACTGATAGGAATTTTTTACATCAAAACGACGCAATATCATCCGCAATCCAATTGCACAATTGAAATGTGTCATCGCATGCCTAAAAACTGCGATTTTATGCAATGAGAAAGGCCATTGTGTAGATAGATACTATCATTGATAATGCTTGGCTTGCGTTCAGCTCTCAAGGTGCTTCAATAATCCAAAAAATTATTAAACGTTATTCTTACTTTTAAATGTAATAAAAATAAAAAAAAAAAAATAAAACTAAAATTATAAGTGCTTCACCAGCAGGAACTCGTTTTTGGTACTACGATCAGATTATCAGAGAAACTACAGTTGACGAAGGCAGTTGTAAGGAAACACAAAACGAAATAATTCAAAGACTGAAAAACCACTTTGAAAAACTACGACCATTCTACACATCGAATCATCAAACGAAGCAAACAACATTTATCCCAAAAGACTTAAACAACTGTACTAATGTTTTTGTAAGAGATATGACGCTATATAAAAGTCGTTCACACCCCCGTATAATGGACCTTATCAAATTTTTAAAAGATTTATGAAATTTTACAAAATCGGGAATAAAATAACTTTTGTTCTAACATCTATCGTCTAAAGCCGGCTTTCATCGCCAACCCGGAGTTAGAATCAACTATACTTTTGAACAACAACATGTTTTGGTTCATCCAAACTCGGATATTAAAATAATCAATTTATAATATTGTAGCAGATTAACAATCCTACATTTTCTGATGTGAATGTGACTACATTATATTTAACTGAATTACACTCTATACGAGCTAGCAAGCTCTTTGAGATATGAATAAATAAATAAATAAATGAAATAAATTATTTTCCCTTTTAAAGTTGGCAACACTAATTATTATTATTGGTATTAGTATTAGACACTGTACTTAGATATTAGAAAAAGAATTAAACGCACTTTATTTTAAACTATATCAAAACGAAATTTCTTTCATTTTAAATTAAATAAATTTACTAAAAACTGACTAATGACGAGAAACTTGATTTCGTGGTATCATAATTAACCACTTTGGTTTAAAATGTTCTGAATTGAAAACCATTGCTATATCTACCTATAGTGAGTAATTAATTAATTAATGTATACTTAATCCTAAGTTCAGGTTTTCGGTTAAAAATCGTTCTCAATATAATTAAGTAAATTAGAGATCAAATATTTAAAGTTTATCGTTTTGCAAGCCAACAACAACAAAAAATCTTTACTGCTCTACAATCCCATTATTATGTATATATGTCATAAATAATTTATCCAGTATAGCCCATTCAAAATAATAATATCAAATTTTTAAATAAATATTAAATAAATAATAAAAATTTCTTTAAAAAAAAATGTATATGATATTTTTTAATAGATGCATACATAAGAAAGTAGCCGCCAACCATCTTCTTCTTTGAGTCTTTTCTATTTTATACACCATCATCATTATCATTATCACCACCACCATTCAAAAATGTTACAAATTTTTATTTATTATTAATAAAATAAATTATTTAAAAACAAAAAATTTCTCAAATATAAAACTTACTACATTGGTATTATACATAGGTAGTAAACCAAGTCTATACATTTTTGAATGAATATATTCATGTATCTTAAAACGCTATAAATTGTAATAATTTCACATTTACATTGATCACTTCCTCCAACAACAACAAAAATTCAAAATTCGGGTTATTTTTTATTTTTAAATTTGGAAAATAATTTTCTACATATATACGTAATATATATCTCAAAAATACCTATTTCAACACACGTGGTAACTTATATCCATCCACACATCCGTATATGCATAGACAAAGAGTTACCTGTGTGTATAATATATGAGATAAGGTCTTTCTTTTATAAAAAAAAAAAAATAATAATCGTCTTTTCGGAAACAAACTAAACACGCAAAATTTTAAAGAAAAAGGCGAAATAAAATATGCAAACATTTTTACACAGCGAATCAAAAACCGAAAACAACAACAAAAAAAATAAATTATTTTTTTTTTTCTATGACAAATAATAAAATAATCATTATCAATATCATCATCATTTTATTAATATCATCAATATTAATGATTATTGGTGATTGATAATGATTATGATGATGATGATGATGACTGCACGAATGAATGTTGCAACCAAAAAAAATAACAAAAAAAAATTTTTTTTTGCCTTTATTTATATAATTTAAAGTGTTTTGAAATATAATATTTGTATTTGTGGTTGTGTGTTTGTTTTTGTGTATTAAATAAAGTATAATTGTATTCACTATGTAATTAAAATAATATTTAAATTATTTAAAAAAATATATATATATATATATATATTATATTCAATTATAGATTTAAATTCTTTGTTTCTAACTCCAGATAAATGACAGAAATTATGACACACACAGGCCAGTACCGAATTTAAAACTGTCCTATTAAGAAAAACAAAAGTGTATTTTTTTTTAATATTAAATGAACGGTGGTAAATAATATGAGACAAGACAATAAATATATTCTATCAGTTTTTTCAGATTCATGATTAGATAGGTGATATTGGCTGCCCACAGTATACCAATACACTTTGACCAGTAAGGTCTGTTGTGAAACTATATTTGTGATCCATGAATGCTCCTTACAATATTACTTTTCAATTTTTGAAAACAAAACAATAAAATCTATACTGTTAAATAATCAAAAGTAAAAATTAAAGTAACCAGAATAATCTTCAATAGTACGGCAATCACTTTTAATTGTCAGTAGTAAGAAAAAAAACTTAAAAACAATTATTTAAGAAAATAATGCATATACCAGAAACCATAGGTATGTAGATGCTCTATATGCTTTAAAAATAGTAGTTATTTATATAGTAATTATAAGTATAAGTAGTAATTATAAGTATAAGTAAAAGGACAGTTTTAATTTAGTACTGGTCTGTGTGTGTCATACTTCTGTTATTTATCTGTAGTTAGAAACAAAGAATTTAAATCTATAAATAATTTAAATATTGTTTTAATTACATATTGAATACGAAGATACATATTAAATTTAATATATGTATATATAATACAAAAACAAACCACAAATACAAATATTATATTTCAAAATAGTAGTTATTTTATTTATAGTAATTATTAGTACAAAGTTTAATAAGGACTCTTCAAAAAACTGAAGCAAAACTTCAAAAATCGTAATTCAAAGATAATAGAAGGGAAAAATTCAAAAAAAAGTATAGTAGAATATTTTTGGGCACCTAGTAAATAAATATCAGTCTTGCCTGTAGCAATTAAAAGAAATATATCATCCATTTTCATCTAAGCAATATGAGATTATAACTAATCCATTAAAATTACAATATATTTGGATAAATTATTTAACTAACATCAAGATTAAAAATATCTATTTATATTTTAACATTAGATTGTGAAATTTCAGGAGGAAATCTGTCTCCTACATCACAACATCCGCAAATGGGATTATATTTTTTTTACCATTAATATATCTTATATATATATATATATATAGAAGTAAGAAAAAGTGAAAGAACATTAAACTACCAAATAATAACTATTCGATTTCAATGTATTTAGAATAGGATATTTGTTTAAATGTATGTAAAATATATTACAAATATTTTCAGGATAAAAATATTGGCTTAAATGTATGTTAAAATAAATACTCGAATTATTGTAGATATTGTAGTGTAAAATTGCAGTACCGTACTTAATTAAGCACAAAAAGGTGATTCTATCTAAGTTACTGTCAAAATCATAAAAAAAAAGAAAAAATTACTATACTCTATTGCAAAAATGTAATTTTATTTTTATTGAAATATAACTCATTTGAAATCAAAACTAAAGGTCATCTTTTAACTTGTACTAACCAAATATTTACTAATATAATTCATAACAATTTGTCAAATTAAATTTAGCTTAGAATAATAATACAACTTATTCAATTTGACGTTCATGCAGTGCAAAACTACTAACAATGTTGTTGTATACTTTGTATAATAAAAAACTGTATAACACAGGAAGTATAGTACAACTATTTTTATACCATTATTAGGCAATTTCTGGAACAAAATACAAAAATCTAAGTAAAGAAATTCAAAATTAAGAACTTTTCTTTCCCTACCTACCTCTTTAGCATACAAATCGGATTAAATTTGACGAAAATAAAAAAAATTTCTGAATTGAGAAACGTAATCACTGACAATAAAAATCAAACTTAATAATAATAATAATTGTTTACTAAATGTGATATCGCTATGCATCTCAGAAGGCCGTATATTGTATTTTGCTTATCCGTAGTCACTTAATTTAATCTAATCAAAATGTTTTAGAACAACAGATCTCATATTCAAATTTTCATTTAATTTTTTAACAACTTTTATACATCATGTTTACCTGACAATTTTACTACTTGTAAGTTATACTACTTAATTATTATATTTTGTATATATATATATATATGTATAAATATATATATATATATAATTCATCATTAGTGTTGTTACAATTTAAATTTGCTATACGCAACAAAACAATTTAAGAATAACAAAAAAATTGTTGGGCTTTTTTTTCAATATTCTTTTATATTTAAAGTCAAAAAGGATATTCTGAGGGAAGGATATAAAAAAAAAACTTCTGCAGATATCAAAAATATTGGGTTTTTTGTTTTTGTTGTTTTTTTATCGTTACTTCTTAGAAGATAATCAGAAGAGTTTAGGTATAAAAAAAAAAATTATTTTAATTTTTATAAAGAATCATAAAGTTATAACGTTGATGTAATAAAAAAAATAATAATAACAAAATGATAACAAAAACAAAAATTCCCGTTTTGAAGGCGTATTGTTTAGTGTTTTTACTTTTTTTATTATTTATTTTTGGAAAAATTTCAAATATTGTGCATTTAAAGAATTATTTGTTAAAAATTCATATTAAGTAAATTATGTATATGTATAATATAGAAAATATTATATAAAAAATACATAAAAAAGAATATTTATTATATAAAATTAACTGTTTTTTGTTGTAATATCGAGTATTAAGAGCTCCATACAATCTCCATACAACACCAGGATCTATTAAGTTAAGAGATATTGTCCTGAATTTTTATTTTTCACAATTGTGTTAGTCTATTGTTGCAGTTTGAATTATTGTCAATTGAAAAAAAAAAAAAAAATTATGAGCAATTTTAAAATTTTAATATTTTTCAGCAAATACATTATGTAGGTCTAATATTAAAAACAAATTATTTTTATTAAATTACAAAAATATTTATGAAAAAATTAACTAACTTTGACTATACCTTTAAAAAGGTTTATTTTGTAATACATTTTTGTTGTTGCTGTTGTTTTTAATATAAATTTCAGTAAAAACACGTTCTTCTCATTGTTTTACCAGACAATTTTGAGAATAAAAAAATATAAAAATTAAATGTGGTGCTACCTGTAGACAAATGTTTACATTATGAAGTGTGCTGATATTTTGAAACAAAACAATTAAAATTAAATATTTTAAAGAGTCAGGTATAAAACAAAATTTTTAATAATTTAATTTGTTCTAAATATGCAAAAATTGGTTATAAAAATTTTGAAACAGAAAAAAAAAAAAAAACAAATGTTTTGAAAACAGTTACACCCACCCGTTCGTACAAACAAAATATTGTACAACAATAAAACATTAATAAAAATATTTATTCTTTTATTGTTTTATAATTTCTCAAAAAGAAGTTGAAAGATGAGAAAATTGTTTTGGTACAAATTACAATAATTCCCAGATTAGCTACTTGCTCTCTTTAATTTTTTTTTTATATATAAGATAATTGTATATAGGTTTAAAAACAAAAAAAAAAAATCCTTTCATAAAAATTTTATTTAAAATATTAAATGGTAAATATGTATATATATATATATATTTATAAATAAAAAAAAATAACTTACCTTCTAATTTCATTCCAACTTCTAAACATTTTTGAAAACGACAATATGGACAACGTTTACGTTGTGTTTTATCAATATGACATGAACGTTCAGCAACACAGGTATAAACTTTTTTATTTTGTACAGTACGTTTAAAAAATCCTTTACATGATTCACATGTTAATAATCCATAATGATAACCGCTTACTTTATCACCACAAACTGGACATAATTCTTCAAATAAATATTTAAAATCCAATGGATCACCATTACCATGACCACTATTATTACTACCACCATGTCCACCATGACCATGATGACCATGTCCTGAACTTGGACCATGACCATGACTATGATTATGATTATTACCACCCCCACTAATCATACCACCTGTATTACCAGTACTAACAATATTATTACCATTATGACCACCATTTGGACCACCACCATTACCACCACTTGTAACTCCAATACCAATTGAACCACCAATTGGTGGTGGTAATAATGAATTATATCCAACAGTTGAACCAGGATTATTGTTATTATTATTATTATTATTATTATTACCATTTCCTAATAAATTTTGTTGTTGATTAGTTCCAGTTAAATTATTATTATTTGTACTATTATTTGTACCTGGACCATTACTACCACCTCCACCACCTGGTATACCATTACTACCAGAACCACCATTTATACTACTACCACCACCAGCACTATGCTGTGAATTTGATGATGTATTATCTTGATAACCTGTTGAAAAAATATACGGTGAATCAATATTATATATGTATGAATATGAAAAATTCGGATTTGTTGGAATTTGATATTGATTGTAATTATTATATGATTGTTGTTGTTGTTGTTGTTGTTGTTGCTGCTGTTGTTGTTGAATATGTCCTGTTGAAGCTATATGTTGATGTTGTTGTTGTTGTTGTTGATGATGGTGTTGACCACCACCATTATTATTATTATTATTACTTGCATTATTATTATTATTGTTATTATTATTACTATTATTCATATGTAAAGCAGTATTACCAATTGCATAAACATAATCTGGTGGTGATATATTATGATCACCACTATTACCAGATGTATTTAAAACATCTGATGTTGATGATGTACTATTATTGTTATTATTGTTGGTAACATTATTATTGTTATTATTACTGTTATTATTATTATTGGAATTATTTGGATTTGTTGTGGAAGATGTTGTACCATGAACTGGTGATGAGGGTGATTGATCTAAATTCATTGAAAATGGTGATATGTTAAGCGACGACATAAACGACGCTGCTGTCTGTTGTGGCTCCATATCTAATAACATTTTCTTATTTTTTATTTTTGTTTATTTTCTATTATTAATATTTTTTAAGTTTTTTTTTTTTTTTTTGTTATACTATAATAGTTTTTTATTTTTTTTTTTAAGTTTATTAATTTTATTAGGGATTTTCAGGATTTGAAAAAGTTTAAATTGAAATTTAGTGGACGGAAATTTAAAAACAAAAATAATTTTTAATCTAATTAACTGAAGATAAAATTTTTAATTTTGTTTTAACAATTTTTATTTTTTTTTTTTTTTTTAATTTTAAAATATATATTAATAAATATATATTTTATTTATATGTATTATATAAATGGTATAAAATATAATCCGTTGTTTATTTTTGATTTTTTTTATTTAATTTTGAAAAATGTTTTTTTTTTTTTCGAATTCGATGTAACCGAAATGTTGTTTTTCTTGTTTGTTTTTTTAATTTTTTTCTAAAGTTAAGATTTACTTGTTATTGTTCTGTATAAGTTTTTTATTTTTAAATAATGTTTAGTTTCTGTTGCATTAACTTATATTTTGTTTTATTATTTATTTTTGTTTTTTTTTTTTTTCAATTTATCAATATTTGAAAATTTTTATTAAGGGTTTTTTTAAGTCTTAACTATTTGGTTTTCTTTCACTAATAAAAGTCCAATTCTTACTATATAAAAATTTTCTTATATAAATTGATGATGATAATGATGATGATGAAAATAAATACATTTTGAAATTCAAATAATTTTGAATTTAATTTTTTTTGTTATTATAGTTGAAATATATATTTCTCTTTTGCCCCACTGTGTAAGATATAATTTGATAAAAAAAAAAACAAAAAAAAATATATATATATTTTAAATTTAAATTGTTTTTTTTTTTTTTTTTTTGTTCTAATGTTGGTCCTTTTTCTTGTTTTTATTTTAATATATTATTTTTTATTTGTTTCTTATTAATATTGAAATAAATTGAATTAATAAATTTATATTTGTAATCTTATATTTAGATATAATAATGCACTAAATCCTTGTATATTATATATTACTTATATTGAAATTATTATAATAATTTTATTTTAATTTAATTTCGTGTTTTTTTTTTCTTATACTGCATATAACAACTAATGCTTTAAAACTGTTATACATATTATTTTAACTTTTTTTCTTATTTATTTTTGTTCCCTATTTTCACATTCTAAATAATTTATTATATATTTTTTTTTTATATTTACATTTATATAGATATACATATATATTATATATATATGTGTATTTAATTTTTAATAATTAATAATTTAACATTTCTCCATAAATAATTTGAAAATATATATAATATATTATATTTATTTTTGGAAATTATTTTCATAAAATTTTTTTTATTAATTACTTTAATTAATTTTATTAAATTTTATTAAATAGTAATTGGCAATTTATGATTATATTATGTTTATTAATATATTTATTTATTTTTTCATATTAAATATATATTTATTATATAAATTGTATTTATATTGTATATATATGTTTTTTTTTTTTTGTTTTTTGAATTAAGAAATATATAAATATGAAAATTTTTTTAAATAGAAATTTTTGAATTTAATTTACTTATTGAAAAATATTCAAAATTACATTTATTTAATGCAATATGTATATATTGGTATATATATATATATATATATATTTGTTTTGCAATTTATTTTGCACTATTTTTTTTTTTGTTGTATTATATTTTGTTTTTTTTTTTTTATTATTATTTAATTATTTATAAATTTTGAATGAATTACCAAAAAATATCACATTTATAACAAATTCTTAAATTTTTCTATTCTATTCGTTTCAAAAAAAAAAAAAAATTTTTAAACTTTTTTTTTTTTGTTTTTAATTTTTTAATATAAATTTGAAAATTTTATCCATAACTTTTATATATATTATATTTTTTTAATTATAATATTATTCCTTTTTATGAGCAAATATATATTATGTAAATATATAAATATATATATTTAAAAAAAATTTAAATTTCAATATTTAATTAATAAATTTATATTTTTTCTTATATTTTTGTTGTGTTACTTATAAATATATAACAGGCAAATTAAGAAAACCATTGATTACATTTTATTAATTTATTAAATTTTTATTAATTAATTATTTTTTTTTTAATTATTATTTGAAACTTTAAAAAAAATTGTTATTTTTTTTTTATTTAACATTATTATATGAATTTTATCCCTATTTTGATTAATTTTTATTTATTAATTCAAAATTAATAACAAAAAAAAAGAACAGAACGAACAAGAAAAAAAAAAAAATTGTATGTTTTAATATTTACAAAAATTTTGTTGTTGTCTTTAAATATAGTTAATTAAGTTTTTGATATTTATTTATTTTAAATATTTAATTAATTATTAAATCACAATATAGTTTCACAGGTAATTTATGATTTAATTAGTTAAATAAAAACAAAAAACAAATGAAATTATTTATTTAATTATAATTATAAATATATATGTGTACTTATGTATATTTTGATTTTTCATTTCTAATATAATTTTTAAAATATTTATATTACTATTAAATTTATTAATTTTTTTTTTTTTTTTGTTTACATTAATATTAATAATAATTTTCGTTTCATATTTAATAGGCAACCACAGTATAAATATATATTTATTTATATTTTTTGTTATTTGTAAAATTGAAATTTTTTTGAAAATTTTTTTTCTTTGCTATTTGTTTTAAAAATGTTTAAATTGTTTAAAAAAAAATTATATAAATATTTTTTTTGTTTTTGTTTTTATTTTTATCAATTTTGTTGTAATAATAATTTCACTGCTATTTTTGTCAAATAATTTTTGTTTTTTATATAAATTAATATAAAATTTTGCATAAATTATATAAATTAATTAATAAATTTATATACAATATTCATAATCCATGGCTGAGATATTGTATATTATTTTATTATTAATTTAATGTTAATGTTTAATATTATTTATAAAATTTGTTTAAATTTTTTTATAAATCACTGTTAAATTCAAAAAAATTTCATATAAGTATATTATACATATAAACAAATGATATTTTTGATTTTATAAATTTGTTTAATAAATACAAAAATTTTTATTTTTTTTTTTTATATATCATATGTAGGATATACATATAATGTATGTATATGTATGTATATGTATAGAAAACGAATAATAAGAAGTGACCCAATTTCAAAATAGAATGAATGAAAAATATAAATTATTTAATTATTATTATTTTAATTTTTTGTTTTTAATATAAATAATATGCCTATAACAAATTTTTATTTTATTTGTTATTTACTTTAATTTATTATTTTTGTTTTTGTTTTCTTACAAATAAAATTTTCATTTTTGTTCTGAAATTTTCAGAAATTTTCCAAAAAAAAAAATTTCATAAAAATTCCAATTTTGTTTTGTTTTTTTAATTTATTAAATTTATAATTGTGTAAATTTCTGAATTGTTTTAAAATTTTATAATAAAAATTTTTACTTTATTTTTGTGTTTTTATTTTGGTTTTTTGTATTTTTTTTTTTTAAATATTTATTTTAATTTTCAATATTTTCTTATAATTCATATCGAGAGAAGAGAAAAAAAAAACACGAGTAACGGCTAACACGGACCACGATTGACTAACTTGGGCAAGTAAATACTAGGATACCCTTACTACTGGTACCGTATTGTCGTTGAAAAAAAAAATAATAATAACAAAAAATAACCAAGCAAACAAAAAAACAACAAAAAAAAAATCTACCACCAAAATAATATTTCGTATGTATCTTGAATTCTCAATTAAAAGGCACCAACAACCACACCACCGAGTACCGGAGTCATACCGATCGACAACGAAAACATATGGAAGAGAGATAAAACAGACGCCTTACTCAATATTAAAAATAAAAATCATAAAAAAAATTAAAACAACATAAAAAATCAAATAATAAACTTTGATAAAGTTTTCCAAGTTTTCAATAAAAACAAAAAAAAAATATATTTTTAACCGAAAATTTTGCATTGCATACAGAGTTAAAAAAAAGAGAAAAACTGTAATACAAAAACAAAACAAAAAACTTGAAAGAGCAAATCAGATACAAAAAAAAAATGTCAAAATTCAACGTAAAAACAGAAAAAGAGAACAAAACAAAAAAATATTAAAACGAGAGCGAAAGTATATCGGATTCTTTAATTATTATTACATCTTTTTCAAACTGTATTTGTGTTTACATGTATTGTAGAGTGGAATGCATTTTGTATTGCAACTCTGCTGATGAATACCAAAGAAAAACAAAAACAAAATAAGGAAAGAAAAACGGTATAACAACGTAATATTTAGGAAACGAAAAGTGAGAGTGAGAATAGAGCAGAGCATATAAGAAATATAATTTAGGAGAAAAAATTTAAAGCTTTTCCAATTGTAATTTTTATTTAAAAAAATATAATATACATATATCTAACATATTATGAACATTTACATTCACATTTATTTTTAATTCATATATAAAAAATTAAACTTAATTAATTTTTAAGCTTTTTTATTCTTTTAATTAAAATTGTATGCATAAGTATGTATAGTGTATGTATATTGCATATGATTTTTCGAATTGAGATTCGGAATGAAAATGGAAATTCTCTTCTAGACACACACACACACACACACATACATAAATGTATAGAAAAACGTAATAGAAAAAATAAATAAAAATTAAAGCTTATTTTAAGCTTAAAATATTAAATTTAATTTATTGAAACAGAACATTATTATTCCTTATGATACTATTCTGTTCTATATAACGTATAAATGTTTTTTATTATCATATTGTTATTACATACATACATTATTTACATATTCTATTGCACTTGGGATTTAAATGTACATACGTTTGTAAATATATCTATTATATTTCTATATATATATATTTTACGTACGTGCATATGACATATAAACATATATTATTTTTTGTATATATATATATTTTATAAGGATATATAAACATTCATTTACATACATTTATATTAATTATTATGATTTAAATAGGGTTACCATAGTTATATTAAAATTAATACAGTACAAGTATAAGTAAAATTTTAATTGATTTTTGTTGAGGTAGTTAGGATACTTTATATATACATTTATGTAAATACATATATAAATATATAAAATCCTGTTTCGTTTATATATATTTTTTTTTATTGTTTTTGTAGTTATCTTTTATATATAAAAGGAAGAAGATTTAAAGTACTTTACTTTCGATATTTATTTTTACTTTTTTTATATATGTATATATGAATTATAATTTGTTTTGATGAATTCCTTTGATAATTAAAATTAATACCTAACATAAAACAAAATCTAATAATTATATATAAAAAAAAAACAACTGATTCCTATTTTAATTTTTTTAAAATGTTGATCCTTTCATGTTCACAATTTGTTCTAGAGTCTAAAGTCTTAATACTGAGTTTAATTAATTGCATATAAGCAACCTCAGATTACTAAGCCTCATACCGACTCGTTAAGTCATTAAACGTTAATTTTGCTAACAATGTCTATCTTAGAGCTGTATCTGTATCCGAAAATAACAAATGATGAAATTGAATTGATAAATAAGTCATGAAATCAAAAACAAAACAATAATCTTCAAAACGTAATTTGTGTCATATCAAGAAAAGTGTATCAGAATAACTGAGTCAGATAAATCAGAACCTACTTAAATATACATACACATTTGAACAAAATTTAATCTTACATTGTTGCATATTCGATGGAGGCAATAAAACTAATTAATATTAATTTTTAAAGCATTAATTTGGGCACCGTTTTTTTTTTTACAAAATATTGTTTTAATAACTTAGTATGGAATAGGATTTGGTTTTATAATATATAGCCATAGACGTAAACATGGATAAATATAAAATTGTCAAAATACCCTAATTATATTCTTTTCAACCCCAAATTCGACTTCTACCATGTAAATCTACGATGAAGTAGTATAAATTAATATCTAATGAAGTTCTCTAGTTCCTTCTGATTATATTATAACAACTTATAAATTGTTTTTCACCCTCTGTTTACATATAGATACATATAAATAATATAATATAAAAAATTAAAAACCCTTATTTGTTAGAACAAAAAAAAAAAAAAAAAAACCACAAAAAAAAAACTTTTTTAATCAGAAAAATTAATGTTTTTCGATTACCCCAAAAAGCTATTAAAAATGCATTTCGAATAAAATAATCCATTTCTGTGGCCTCATTTCATATTTTCTTTTTGTTTTTTTTTTTGTTTTATTATTTTAATACATATGCAAAGTTTATAAACATAAATCCACCAATTTATTTATTTATACATATAAATCTAGCGATGTAATATTATTAAGGTAGGTTCTCATTATAAAATGTGACCTCCTTGTTAGCTGCGCATGTCATCATATTTTTACTTTTTTTTTTTCTTTTTTTTTTGTGTAATAAATTTGAAAAAAAAAAAAAAAAAATTCTGTGTAGGTCATAAAAATATAAAAATAGTTAGTATTTTTGTTTTTCTGATGTAAATTAATTTTTTTTTATATTTACAAGACAAGTCCACTACACACCCAAACAAATAAACAAACAAAAACTTCAAAAGAAATGTATTTTCAATGTAGAGAATTTAGTACAAAGAGAAAGAAAACTATAGAGAGAGAGAGAGAGAGAGAGAAAATGTTGAATAAAATTTTGACATTGTTCTAAATATGTATTGAGGCCTGATGATGAGGGATGTATACATATATTTGTATGTGTGTGCCATATAAAATTTAAGCTTAAAATTTTAAGCTTTTTCTTTTCTTTTTGATGACTTTTGAATTTCGGTGTATACTGGTTTCGGTTTTTTTTTTTTTTTTTTTTGTTTTTATTGTCGGCATCTCATTTCGATTTCGATTTTTAAACAAAAAAAATATGAGAATAAATATAATATAAAATACTCATTTAAATTTATTTTATATGTATTGTATATATAGTATTATGTGCATATAGAAAATATGAAAAGCTTACAATGTGCATTTCATAATGAATTAGTTTTGTTTTGTTTTTATATTATTTTTTTTTTTTTCTGAATATATTACCGCAAAATACCATTGAAACTGAGAGTGTTCTGCGTGAAAAGTTTTTAGACCCAACTATGTCATAGTTGTGTATAATAATAAATATATACATATGTATACATAATGAACACAAAATTTCGTAGATACACAATAAATGTATGTATATTAAGAAAATAAAAACGATGTCTCGCCGTAAAAGCTTACATAATTTTTTTTGTTTTTTTTTTCTATATTATATAAAATAAACAAAAAAAAAAATTATGAAAATGAAAAAAAATTAAATTAAATAAAAAAAGTTTTTCTTTTTTAATAAATACTTCCATATAAAAAAAAAAAAAAAAAAAAAAAAATAGGCTTGAATCAAGAACAAAATATTATTTAAGCTTTTATGTATATTTTTTTTATTTTATTCATAAGTATGTTTGAAACTACCACAATATACGTTTACTATACATGGAATGTATATACATATGTACCTACAATTATACAAATATACCTATATTTTATGAATTTTAAATAGAAGATGATGTTTTGTTACTTAATACTTCATTCTTAAACATGCATACCTACACACTGGCATCAAACATAAATGCATTCATTATAATGTATGTCAATATCATATGATCTAATTTTTATGGAACTATGAACAAAAAAATTATAATAAAAAAAAAATAAATAAACCAAAAAATAAAAAAAAAAATGTTTATTTGTTATTTTTTGACATATTTATGTTTTATGCATTTTCAATGCACAAACTTATGAATATAATATACCATATATTTCAGATGTATATATGTATAATATATGAATTGAATGTTAACTTTTATATAATATGAAAAATTTTTTTATATTATATTTTGTATAAGAAAACTGACCTAAATGTGCATTGGTGGCCTAATGGTGGCCTATTTAAAATTAAGAATGTTGCTTTTTTTTTTTTTAAAAAAAAACAATATTAAGCAAAACAAAAAGAAAATAAAAATCGATAAACATTTTTTATGAAAATTATTTAACTCTATAATATTAGTAATATTTTTTTTATCATGGATTCGTCATCAAAACTGCTATTGGTAAGTAATAATTGGAGTTCGATTTTGGGGAAAATTTTGTATTGCGATTGTTTTACGAACAATATTGTTACTACTGTAATATATCTATTTATCTGTTAGGTTTTTGTTTGTTATATACTTTTTCACTTCACTTGACAGTACAGAGCTTTGGCATAGTTCATATAATATGATTCTAGTTAGTTTCGATTTCAGTTAGTTGTAGTACTCATTATTTTTAAAAAATATTTACTGTTGCAATTCTAGTTGCACCACTTATAATCTAGTAGCCGAGAAGAATTTCATCTTCTAGGGTATTTGAATCCGTTTTTGCAACATCGTTACATTACAGTTTTCTATCATTTCACTTGCAGATATACATGACTGAATAAATGTAGATCCGGTAGATGAGAATATTATTTAACTTTTACCTTATTTCAACCCCAGTTTTTTTTTTTTGTTGTCTTATCTGACTTATATGTTTCCATAGGGAAATAACTAAACCAAAGGGAAACAATTAAATCGAAATGAATCCGAAATCTGCAAAAAAAATGTCAAAGCTTAATAACTCTTTTTGATCTTGTCCTAATGTATAAAGTGCATGAAAATGCAAACCGATGATGTGGTAAGCACAAGATTCAAATCTGGGCCCTGGGATATCAAATTAATATTTTCTATGTAGAATATAGCTACTTCTATAGTTAATAATGACTGCCTTGCCAAAAATTAATGATTACAATTGAAATTATAATACTACAATATTTAAGATATGTCGGAAGCGCACTCCTACAGAGAGTCGAAAAACTTTAAGTGGTTTTTTTTTTTTTATATTATAGCCAAAACTTAGGTTTTGAACCTTTAAGTACTTGCGTACCCCGTTGACTATTTGAAAAAGGAAAGGATAGTTAGAGGAAAGGAAAGAAAAAGGAAGAAGAAAAGTTTTGTGGGAAAGACCGAACAATGTTGTTGATATTCTTCTTAAACCTCTGTAAATCATAAATAAAAAATCCTTCTCTCATTGGGAATGCTGCGATTGGGATGCGATTCCACAATCGAGATGTTCTTACTATAAAATAATTTCCATAACCGGACTTAAACCATCTCGGAATTTCCACTGTGAAAGGGTGTGCACTTGATGCCTCTCGTGTTATGCGACAGAATTGCTTGAGAGGAGGAAGAAGTGACTTTAGTTCCTCGGAACAAGTGCCAACACCAAGTAGATATTTATAAAATAGAGAAAGTGCTCCAACAATACGACGATGACCAAGTGGTATAAGGGATGAGGTCACGTTTATGTCGCCTATAAGATGAATGACGAGGTTTTGAACTTTGTCCAAAAAATTTAAAGCAGTTTTTGGTGCACCTGCCCATAAATGTGAGTTATACTCGAGCTTGGGTCGTATATATCCTTTATAGATTTTTAAAAGGTCTCGAGATGAAAAATAGGTTTTGCAGCTACTCAACAAGTCAAACATTTTGCGCCGCAATATCGAAAATATGTTCATTCCAGTGCATATATTGATTCACTCGCATTCCGAGAATGTTCAGGTCTTTGAGTCGCTGGATACCTTCATTTTGAAACCGGATACCAGGTTCGAATGCTGTTAGCTTGTTACTAACAAGACTTATTTGAGTTTTTGAATTATTAAACTGGACTCTGTTAAATTTACCCCAGTCGACAATTTTGGCAAGGTCGTGATTGAGCGCGCCGGCCATCATTGTTCTTTTGGAGGTGACTGCGGAAGCTGTAGCATTAGTTTGTTTTAGAAAATCATATGATGCTATACTAGAGTGTCATCAGCAAAACTATGGATTGGATTGAAAGTTAATTTGAGAAGGTCATTAATGAAAACAATGCTAAATACCTAGGAATGACATTAGATGTCAAACTTAGATGGAAAGAGCACGTTAAAAAGAAAAAATTTGAGCTTGAAAATAAGTATAGAGAAATGTAATGGCTCTTAGGTCGTAATTCTAAATTACCTATACATAACAAGATTTTGTTATATAATCAGATACTCAAACCGATATGGTTGTACGGCATACAAATATGGGGATGTGCCAAACAAACACATGTACTTTGTATACAAAATTTCCAAAATAAAGTCTTGCGCAAAATGGTAAATGCCCCCTGGTATGTTCGCAACAGTGATTTGCACAGAGATCTAAAAATTCCTTGCGTAGAAAATGAAATAAAAAGATATGCAACAAAGCATATAGCTCGTCTGGAGGGACATGTTAACGTTGAGGCCACTCAACTGCTAGATAATCAAAATGATGTCAGAAGGCTTAAAAGAACTAAGCCACTAGATTTAATACGATAGAATTTCGTAAACTTTTTCTTTAAGAAAATCAAAAGAGCAATAAATTAATGGTTAGTCCGTTGGACTAGTATTAATGGGAGGGGTGTGGTTTAGTCAGTAAAAATCTGGCACACAATGGAAGCTACGGGGCTCATTGTGTCTATGAAGATTCCCACCAATCCACGCAAAAAAAAAAAAAAAAAAAAAAAAAAAAAATTAATGAAAATGAGAAATAGGGTGGGTGAAAGGACAGAGCCTTGTGGAACACCAGTATTGATTTGAAGTTGGTCCAATGTTGAACCAAGGCCTATAGCGTTGCATTTTGTTATAAGAGCAGAATGCCAAACTCAAGTTAGGGTTAAGAATATAACAATTTCTTGTGATCTGATTACATTTTCTCCAATCACCCTCAAACATATAGTAGGTCATTCTCGAAATATAGTATTTAACATATATTGTTTAGCTATTAAAATTTCATTCGAATTCATGTATCTGGAATGACAGGTTTATACCATTAGCGAAATTCGAACAAAACAATTTTCTATTTAGTAACCTACACGTCTCATATTGGTCCATATTATTTACAAATATTATATGAATGATATTTGATATTATTTAGACGTCTATAAGACATTTTCTACTGTGATATTGAAATTAAATTTAGCTACTAATAAAGGAAAATAATTTACACTAAAAACAATACAATTATCCACATCAACTTCCTCAATACAAATTTTAATATTTTTTTGATATTTAAATTTTTTTCAACAGATGCTTATTCAGACACTTAATAATTCTTTTTTACAACAATGCATATCATAGTAATTTGCTTCATCTAATGTGATTTTAATTAATAAAATTTGAAGATCTGGTTGTCATTTTATTTAGTCTAAGTAATTTTGCACGCCTATTGTTCTTTCTCTTTTGTTATGATAATCTATTAAGTTCAATATTTAAAATATTTTTATTCGATATTTAAAAATTATTACATATAGCTATATGTAATTTTTTATGACAAAACTAACTAAAAAAAAATTAGCAACCGAACATTTTTTTCCAATGTTCAAAACAAAAATTAGGGTTAATCTAGACATAAATACCTAAATATTCGGTATATAAATATTTAATTAAGTCATAAACTTGAATTCTCTTCATTTTTAGAGAGCCTAATTCTTAAGGGATGGTCTTTTTTTTATTTTTTATTTAAATTTTACAAATTGCCAAAGTCAAAAGAATAAAAAACAACAATACAAATTCATTAAAAACAATATTTATTAAAATAAATAAATAAATAAAATAACAGTTACAAAAAAAAACAATTTGTTTTTGACAAATACTTTTTTCCCTTTTTTATATTCAAAAATAGTCTTTTTGTTTTTTTTTTTTTTAATCAGCTAAAATAAAATGCTACTTACAATTATTTTGAATAAGTCAAACAAAAAAAATTGCAAAAAAAAAAATAATAAATTAATAAAAAGCAAAAATAAAATAAAAAAATATAAAACAAGTAAAAATTAAAATTCGTTTAAACTGAGAAAAAAATGCACAATAATTACATTAAAAAAAAAAAAAAAACAAAAAACAAATCAAAACTAGGTCAACCAAATTAATCCGATTCTTTTATACACAATAAAGGCAAATATATCTATAAATACTTCCATTTACACACATATATATATGTGTGTGTGTGTATGTGCATTAATGTACATATTTAAGACATTTGTTTCTTTTTGTTTTGGTTGAGGTAAATTAAATTTATTTTATGAGTATAAAATAAGCGCCAAAACCAACGCTCCCACCATCATCTACAAAATGCGAAATGAGAAAAAAATTAAAACAAAAAAAAATTTATTTAATTTATTTCATTTAATAATTGTAAAAATGACCAATAAATTTGCACAAAACTATATTTATATCAACATATATATATATATATATCGCTTTATATACATATATCAATATACTTATTTTAAACGGACAATCATTTAGTTTTTTTTTTTTTGTTTTTATTCTTCGCATATTTTAATTTCAAATTTAAATCACAAAATAAAATGCAAAACAGAAAAAAAAACCTTCAATATATATATTATACAAATATAGTATAATATATACCTATATAATATACATATACATGTACAAGGTATAGAAATCTATAGAAATATATAATTATTTATTTCAAATAGTAAATATATAAAAATCTTGACATTGCACACTGCCAAGATTAACAGCAAATCATGATACCACACCACATCACAATAAGAACTAGAAAATAAAAAAAAAAAAAAAAAAAAAAAAACGAAAAAAAAACGAAAATCCAATTCAAAGATATTTTTTAAATCTGAACAACAACAAAAAAAAAAATAGAGGGCGCATATTGTGCTCTTATACCTAACCTACTATATACTTATTATTTAGTGCAAATACACATACCTATACTCCAAATAAAGTATTAATCTATTATAGTTAGATACATTTTACATCACATTGTTAGATACCAAAATAGTTAAATAAAAACTACGAAATAATTGAAGATTAATTTGGCTTCTTTGCAAATACTGTAACAAACTAAATAACCTGAATTCAAACAACAAAAAAAAAAAAAATGAAACAAAAGGAATTCATAAATTTTAGGTTTTTACAAAAATAAATCAATCCAATTGAATGCGCTTAACAAACACAATGACAATTCAAAAACAAAACAACAAAAAAAAAAAGATTGTAAATAAAAAATAATTAACTAAGCCATTGTCAAAGTTTTCAATCTCCAAAAAATAATGTGATTTAACAAAAAATTTAAATCAAACTTTACAGAAATTCACTAATAATAAAAATGTTAAATTTAAACAAATGGCAACATTTAATAATTATAAAAATAACAACAAAATCTATACCTCCTATATAATATAAACCCCACTTTAAAAACAATTTTTTTTTTATATGCATATAAACACATACATTACACATTATATGCATATATATACATACATTAATTCGCATCTTATTCGCATTCTCGTTTGCTTTAAAAGTCTAAATTTATAAATTTTATTCGACAAAATGAGAAAATCGCTTTCAATTTCATCAAAAAAAAAAAAAATTAAGTAATTCATTTGTGATGCCGTAACAAATGTATGTAAATTTATGTATACCCATCTATATACCATTTGTATACATATACATATAATGTTTTCCTCTTCTTTATTTTCCACTATTCTCAATTAATTTTTATTTTAAATATAAAAAATAATATAAAATCAAAAAAAAAAAAAAAGGAGCATTTTATATTGCAAATTTATTTAGTTCCCCACCATGTTGCTTTCAATTTAAGAAACTTTCGAAATTTATTTTTTAATAAGTTTTTTTCTTTATTAATTGGTTCCATAAAATTTTCTTGCTTTGATGAAAAGTTTTTGAATAAATGAAATAATTTTTACTAAGTAAGATTCAGCTTTATTTACTTGTGATTTTGACAGTACTCAGTAACACTTTGACAGTTCTATTCATTAAGACGTGTCAGTTATAACAATTATTAGGGTGTTTTCGTTTATTCATTCTAAAGAAGGAATGGAAAGAATAGAGTACTTGATGACGTCTCGATAGAATATTTCGAACAAATAGAATAAATGAACAGAATAGAATAAAAACAATAAACACCAGAAACTGTCATTGTTTGTTTTTTTATTTCTTTATTAATTTTTGTGAACAAAAGTTTTTACTATTTTTTAAGTTGTGTAAATTAGTTAATACAGTTAAGATAGTTACAAAATTTGTAAAGGCTTATCAGGCATTTTATATGTCCCTACGACCATTATATAAACTAATTCCTTGAAAAAAACAATAAAAAATTTTTATTTTCTGAATATTAAATACAACTATTAATTTTATATAAATATTAATATTTATACAACTATTTATAATATTATATTTTTTTTAAAAAACATTTTTTTACTTAACCAATATTTTTCATTTTTTAATTTAAAATAAAATATAGGTAGTCAAATTGTTATTACTGTATAGAATGATAGAAGTGAACTGTCATTTCGTAATTTTATTCTGTTTATTCCAACTCTGAGATGGAACAAAAAGAATACGTTCGGAATATACGGAATAAATAAAAAGAACATAGAACAGAATATTTGGAATATTCCGAATTAATAAAAAAACGCTTTTTTACATATTCTGAATATTCCGAATGTTCGGAATGAATAAACGAAAACACCCGAAATGAATGCGTAAAATTTTTTTTTTCGATTTTTTCAACCGCTGTAGACGCAAAATTCTAGTAAAAAGTTATAGAAATGTTAAAAAATGTTTTAACAAACAAATTCTGTTAAAATTTTTTTAACATTTTAAGTTAAAAATTTAATAAAAAAAGATATTTTATTATTTTACTGATGTGAAAAAAAAAATTGGCAATAAGTAAAATTACCGTATTTGGTGTGATTTAAATTTTTACAAGGCACTTATGAAAATCTCAATACAAAAAAAATTTAATATTTACTATTCGGTCAATGATCGATTTTTGGTTTGTTTCCATTTTATTGATTTCAAAAAGAGTACAGTTTGAACTGGATAACACTACAAGTAACGTTCTCAAGTAAGCTGCGCAATTGCGCAGGAATTTTTTTTGAATTGCGCATTAGAAATTTGCTTGTTAATATTTTAATATGTAAAAAAAAGTCACAAGAATTTTTTTTTAAATAAAATATTCAAAAATTCAAATAATTAATTCCTTAGTTGCAAATAGGCAACTGGGCTGTGCAAATTGTTATGGATTTATAAAACCATTTCTAGAGCAAAAGCTGGTAAAGATAACATCAACATTTTAATAGATAATGTTGTTCTTGACATTAAAATGAATGTTTCAATGAAGTCAGATCAAGAAATAAACAATCATTTTGCAAAATATGTAGAGATTTTAGAAAATTGGAGAAATAAAAATTATGCTTTTGAATTCGTTAAGTGTATCAACTATGTTATCCAACAAAATATATGAAATTAAATAAGAATAACACCATTTCATTGCTTCCTTCCATTGCAATTCCATGAAAACACTGATATTTCCTTTCACAAAATTTTAATACTGCTTTAATTTTAATTACAAAACTGATTTTTGCTGGTACAATACAATAGCTTAGCATTGTCTGGCACATAGAGATGATTTGAGAATCGATGATATCTGGAAGGGTATACCTCAGTGGTAGAAGATTTCCCAAGTATATACCATGTTCCATTGTTCATCTATTAAAAAAACATAATTTTGAAGAATGGCAAGACTAATGGATTGTAAAGTTTTGATGTCTTAATAGAATATCGCAATGAAAATATTGATAGTTCCAATTCAGTTGATCCAACCGTAATCCAAATGTAAATCGTATAAGATTGATTGCATTAAATGATGTTTTTACCGAATTAACAATATTATCAAAATATTTACAAAAAAGTGTTTTGTCACCTATTAAAGCGCATCAATATTCTAAGTCGATGATCAAAAAATTAAGAAGTCGGTATCTTGGTGATATATTTTATTGAAATTCTTGAAGATGAAGGTAACAATAATATGAAAATGTCATCTGGGATAATTTTATTTGTTGAAAAGTTATGCTACAATTTGTATAAATGATTTCCTGATGCTGAAATGGACCTTTAGATTGCTTTAATCAAAACGCTATTGTCAACACATCTGATTTTAATTATGGTAATGAAAACTTAAAAACATTAATTTTGAAATATGAAAATCTCATCCCAAACATGTATAATAAAATAATAATGGATGAGTATAAAGATTTAAAATATTTATTTACGGAAAAATTCAAAAACAATAGTCGTAATTTCAATGATCCACCTACTTCAATTGGTTCTTCGTGAAGATCATTTTCAAAATATGTATAAGAATTTTGTTTAATATCTGTGGAACCTTTCAAGCGTCGAGTGCTGATTGTGAAAGAGGATTTGGCCTGATAAATTTGATTAAAACAAAATTTAGAAATAGGTTGGAGGTAAATAATTTCGGTATAACTTAATAAGAATAAAGTCACTCTTAATGGCGGAAAATATTATTAACTTGGATTAAGTATACCATTACCGGAAGAAAATCAAAGATAGGAGAGAAAAAAATAATATAATAAGTAAAATTAATAAAAAAAATTCAAAAACAATAAAAAACTTTATTTTTTCAATAAAATATCTAATTTACCAAATTTTTGTTTAATATTTTAAACACAACGCAATTTATTTTTCTTTTGCTCAGCTAAATAAAAAATTAGAAGGAGCGTTGGTTACAAGTCATACTGACCTATTGCATTGTTTAAAAAAAAATTTAACGATTCAATAATTTTTAGATTATATAGGTATATCTTGTCGGAAATGATACTGGTTATATTGAATTAAATTCAATAATACATACTTTAAAACAAGTCCAGCGTAACAGTACAGAGACTATACAAGAGCTCATTTCTACACCGTTGAAATATCAAGGTAAAACTGATGTCGGAAATTCATTTGTTGTAAAAACTACTAAAATGTGGAAGATGGTTTTCTCATGCAGTAGAAATGCTCCATTATACAATTTGCAAATTTTCAAATAGAACTTCTTGAGGTTCGCCTAATTCTCCTTCATTATTATATTTCTCTCCTAATTCATTTCTTCTTACCATCAATGAGAAAAATTAAATTAAGTCAAATGAAATTATACTTATTACTTAAATACTTTATACTAATTTTTGATTTTGTAACTGCTTATATTTGCCTTGTTTTATTTATAATTTTCTACTATTCTGAACTAACATTCAAATTATTCTTTGTTCATTTTCATAATCAAAACTATTTTATAAATTATAAACTCTGTACGAGCTACCTATAGCTCTTTTTGAGATATGTTTGAATAAATAAATAAATAAATTCAGTTAAATTAAATACAGGCATGTGAATATATTTCATAAACGATGGAAAATGATATGAGGGAGAGTCTTTGAATTGAAATTAGGAAGAAGAAAACTACAGTCAAAGTAAATCAAATTTTCATATTCACCTAAAGAAGGGAATAAATGTCGGTGTATCTCAAATTATAAACATATTTTCTACAATTAACTTACAGTTGTTATAAGAGGCAAATAATAATTGAATTAATCATTCACACAATTAATTGATTGCATCATTATTGCATCAACTGATGTATTTGATCTACCTAATTTAAATTTAATAAATTTTATTATCATATTGAAACTTCCCCCTGTACAATTACCATTTAGATACTTTAATACTCGACATTAATAATTTAATAATGACCATTTTTAGTTCAAACATTAATACTAGTTTTGACCATAGTAAATTTAAATTTTTCAAATTTAAACTTTTTTTTTTTTATTTTTACTCAATTCATAAAATTTGTATGGATTTGTGTGCGAATTTTTATTTGTTTATTTATTCATTTTTTATTATTTTTTTTTTCTTCTGTATTATTATTATTTCAAATGCCAAAAAGTGAAAATACAAAAAAAAAAAAATTTGGTAAAACATAAAATAACAATTTTTTTTTTCGTACATAATTATAGATAACAATACGTAAGTATCATCGAATTATATTTTATCTGATCTAACCTTACAATAATGCAAGTACAAACAGAGTGTTTCAGAAAATTTGTTAAAATATCTGGAAATTTGATTTTAATATTTTTAAATGTTTGAAGTTTAAAATAAATTTTACTTTGAATTTTAGAAAACCGTTATTTATTTCTGTTCTGCTCATACAGAGTGTATATAAATTGTATAAATAGAAAATAAAATCAGTGTAGTAATGAAAAATAGTAATTAAGTTAGAATAACTATTCTATTCAGGATAAAATATTATTTTATGTATATCGTAATATTTAATAGTCGCAAACACTTTAAATTGCATTTTTCTGTTCACCTTTTTAGGTTGTTCGAAATTAAAAAAAAAAACAAATTAGTGATAAAATTGAAATTACAGAAAAATTTCATTTCAATAGCCGTTGTTTTAAATTTCATGTTATCGGTTTTAAGATAAAATATTATTTGTTGTAAAATTGTCTAAGCTAAAAGAAATGTCACCAAACTACAAATCGAATCACCCCGGAAATACATATAGTATAAAATAAATTATTTTTTTCTTCATGTTTTCCAGCTTAACATAGAGACTATGTTTGAAGATTGTTTCAATGTTATAAATTATTAATTTGCCTATTTAATTAAATTGAGATATAAATGTATACAAGCCTTCCAATACTTGATCTCGCAAGCCGGAGGGTTTTTAAATATAGACTAAATACACCCAAGACAAAGAGAGTCATAAAAGTAAATAAGTAAAAAATTAGAATATTGTTTTCACGCAAATGAAAAGTTATATCTATATTTACGTAATGAACTCAATACCATTACACCAAATGAATAAAATATTAATATATAGAAATTAACCATTACTGTAATATCAAAATAAACATTTCAAAATTTATTCTTTGATTTTTCTCTTCAAGCAAGAGAGAATTTGACATTTAACATTAAATGGATGAGTACTAATGAATAATGAATGACATTTAAAACGAATGACGTGTTAAATTTAGATAAGCTATAATTTTACTAGTATAATGGCATTGCTAATCTAGTTAATAAAGTTTGGGTTTTCATCATATTAATATTATTTTCTCATTACATTTTAATTCTACCTATACCTACTTATTTCCATAGTGCATTCGAATCAAAATTGATTTATTCTCTTAATTATCATTCTTTCATTCATATTGAATTGTTTTTTCATTATTATTGTTGTTGTTATAAAAGGCTTCAGATAAAAACAAAATTATTAGTATATATGTATAAGATATATTGAAATATTTGATATAATTTTACAAATGTCAGCTTTAAAATTATTATGTTTTTTAGTCAAAGAACGATTTTCAGTCAGGGTGCTTGTATTTATGTACAAAATCACGTCGCTAACACAATTAATCCAACAAAAAAAAAAATTGTCTTTAAAACATGTTATGTCAAACTTATGTCAAAATTTGAATAAAAATCAACATTTGACATTTTTTTTTACTAAATAAATTGTAATAAATAGGTTGGTATAGCAGTTTTACTGTTCCATTTACATGAACTTTATTGTTCCATTTACTGAGCTAAACTGAAAAGTTAAAACGAACTCTACACATTTATTTGAAATAAAGTAAATTTTGATTATAAATTTAGATATACGAATAGAATATGTATGTAAATACTAAATAGATATATAAAATATAGATTGGCAGCTTGGTATTGCTTTCTCTTTCTCTCTAATATATTATCATATTAATTATTAAATGTCAGATTTAGCCAAAAATGAGCATATGTTTTTCAATATTTCAACTCAGCTGATTTGATTTTATAAATTTAGCAGCCATTTCTTAATATTTTGATGGTTTTGTAGAATAGATTTTTTTCAATTTTTTGTTATTGAATTTAAAATTAGTTTTGTTTTTTAACATTTTTATCTATACATATTTACCAACTATTTATTTTTTATAGTTTTTCTATTTTAAAATATATTATTACGATACATATATTATTACGGTACTAAATACGATAATTTGAATAGCATTTTATTTAATTTTATTAATTGCAATTTTAGAGCATTGAAAAAGGTTTTCAAAGAAAAATAACAACTTTAAATTTGATGGGAATGATAAATATTTTATATTTGCATATAATACAAGTGATTAGATATACATTGATTAAATAATAATAATAATAATACTTATAAATAATATAAATTTGTATACATATCATCTAATATGTTTTAATATTATCAATATATATGTAGACATAAAATTTAACGGGAATGTCTAAATAATAAAATCTATGTGAATTTAGTTTTATAAAATAATATATAATGTATACGATAAAGTAAAAGAATTTTTTCCTACTCTTGGTCATTTTATTTAGTTTAACATCAAACTGTATCAGCCCATGTATCAATTTAATTCCAGAACATAAATATATACGTATCAAAACATCTTGTTTTAACTTTACTTTTTGATTTGTTAATTATTGTGAATTTTGTATGAATATGCACATACACATGTTTTTAAAAGAAAATTAAAAAAAAAATTATTTTAAATTAATTGAGATTTTACGTTAAAAATAATCCAGTTATTAAAATTATTGTAATTTTATATTTCTTTTACTCTAAAACTTTTCATATTACATTGGTGCGAAGTTTCCATTTCCAAGGGAATTATTTGCAGTAGAAACTAAATTATTTGAACTCAGATTTTTCAAAAATAGCTGACCAAAAATGGCTGAAAATTTTTATTCTAACTGCCAATCTATACTTTATATATCTTTGATCTGTACTTATACGTAAGTTTTTTTTTATATAAATTTTGACATTGACTTTTCTAATGAAGAGAAACAAGCAGTGTAAGAAATATTATAATTAATTTTTTGAAATACCCTGTAATTTTATTTGAAAATATTGTTTTGAGTCTATTTTGAATTTTTTTAAAGATATATCATGATTCATAGCTTAAGTTTAATATTTTTGAAAATCTACTAAAAATCGTATATATTTTGTTCAGAAATTATAATCATATAGTATATATGCTCATTTAATTGGAAATTAAAACTTAAATATACTTTTCTGTTTTTATTATTTTTTTGTTTTGTATTTGACAATAAATCTGTCATTTTAACAAAGCTATTTACTAAATATAGTAATTTCAATTTTAATGGATAAAAACAATTATAATTAAATTAAAATGAAGATGTGCAACAAAACAAATTTTATAATTCAAATAAAAAAAAATTAATTACATATCAAAATGGTTAGCAAATAATGAATTTGAAATAATATAATAATAATATGGAAAATAATAAAGTATTTATATTCTTATTTTAATTATTTAATTAAATTAAAAATTTACTTTAATTAAATATTTTCATTATTACATAAAAAAAGAAAATCTCAAATTTTATTATTTATTCTTGGAGGCGCAACTTAAAAACTATTCACTTAAAATTTGACATTTAAATGTATGAACTTTTTTTAATCTTTTAGTTTAAATATCGTAATATTTAATTTGTGCATTTGTACAATAAGTTAAGTTTGACATTTACATTTTGTTATATTTGAATATTTTTTGTTTAATTTTATATTTCCAAAATCCAATACATACTATTTTTTTATTTGGTACAAGAACCAATTTCGATTAAATTTATTTTATTTCGATTATTACCTGTCAAATTAAAATTCATTATGGGCGAGTGTATTTTATTTAGAGAAAAGAATATTTTACACAAAATTAATTATATTTTACTGTTGAAAATATTGTGATATTACATAAGAAAAAAAATTATAACATCAGTTTTTCAAGGTAATAAAGTATTTTATCAAAAAAACGAATTTGATCAGCACAACATCACAAAAAAAATCGTATTTACAATCACAAATGTCAATTAGAAGAATTATGAAAAAGTGTGTAATAAATAAAGTGATAAGAGTTTGTTTAACATCAATTCGTAAATACTCATAGAATAAACACAAATATTTGAGGACAACAACTATAATTCTTACTTTGGTCATTAGAATCTAACCTATAATTTACCCTAATTGTGGACCAAATTTAAATTCTATCCTTATATATACGATATGTAATATTAAACAGTATTTTAAAAAAAACTGTAAAAGTAAAAATAAGAATTCAAAGTAAATTTCGGTTAGCACTAAAATAATATTTTTTTTTTGTTATTAAAAAAAAATTGAAGGCTGATGTACTTTTTCACTTACTTAAGTATATTTTATATATATTTTTTAAAATTTAAATTTTTTTTTAATAACCTAATTAAATTTCCTTACCTAGTAGTTACACATATTTTTTTCAAATTAATTAATATACGGTAATAATTATATATATGAGTCATTCTTTTAGGTAACACCATTCTTATTATAATTTTCAATTTCAAATTTCGGTAGCACTGTACTTTTGACTCATGATAATTGTTAATGTTTTTTTAATGTAAATTCTGTAAGATTTTATTGTTGTCTTTATTTTACCTTACTACTATACTAGCATACTCTATCGCCTACATTATTATATATTTTTTTTTTTTTTATTGTACATAAAAGCTTTTATCTATCTATATTTTATTTTTAAAGTAAGTAAATTAAATCCATTTTTGTAATGATAATGATAATAATAATAATAATAATAGTAATAATAATAATCAAAATTAAAAAAATAAGAGTAGAAAATAAAAATTAAAAAAGAAACAATAAAAAAAAAAAAACTGAAAAATTGTGTCAAGGTGTCGTTCAAACCTCAAAAGCTAAATACAAAAAAAAAAAAAAAAAAGACTTAGTATGCACGTTTATTAAATTTCAGTAGTTTCAGTATTTTATAATAATATTATAAAGCCTTATAGTAAAAAAAAAAAAAAAAAATATATTTTTTTTTTATTCAGTTTTTATTTTTGTTAATTTTTCTTTTTATAGAAAATAAATAAAAAACTCATTAACTAACCTCTTAAAGTTCCTATCTTTGTTGTTATTCATAATAGTAGTACCTACCTATATATAAGTTGGATTACATATAAACTAAAAAAAACTATATTACCTCTTAATACTTTTGCTTAGTTAATAGAGTTAAATTTTAGGTATTATGTACACCTGAATAATTAATGAAGATTTCGTAGACTTTAACTAAGGTTAAAATTTCTGTTTATTTCAAATATGTACGATAAATTTAACCCTTATATTACACAATTTTATTTAGTAAAGCTGTCTCATAAATCAGAACGGTTTGAATTTTTTATATACAAGTTTTGTGTCTGTTAGTGTCTTATTGAAAAAAAATATTAAAAATTAAATTTGAACCAAAATAGTTTTTAATTCTTTTATAACAAACATAGAACTGTTGTTCTATTATTTATAATGTAGATCTAATATCTAATAATTCAAATAAATATCATAAATACCATTTGCTTAAGTAGCTAGAGCTTACAAATAAATTTATTGTAATTTTAATTGTACAATAAATGTAAATATAAATAAATTAAAATAATACTATTTAAATAAATTAAAAAAGTCAATTACAAAAATCCATAACATTTCGTGTAATTCTAACTATATGTTATAATTTGAATAAATTGATAACGAAAAAAGTCAATAATGTGTAGATTAGTATATAATGTAATATGTAGATTATTAGACCCACTCACTTTATTAATAAAATATGTATATATATATATTTCAACCATAGTTTATTTTGCAAATTGTATGGTTTAGGTCCTAAAAAGACATTTATATTATAAATTCAATTTTATTTTAAGCATAAATCAGTTGAATAGAAAGTAAAAGCTGGATTTTTAATTTATACAAAAAAAAAAGAATATTAAAAATTATATATAACCCCGTGAGAACCGAACATTTTTTTAAATGGTGAAAATTACTGAAAAAAAATATAATTTTCAATACAACCACATCGGTCACAAATATAATTTAATATATAATAAAGATATAATATAACTAATAAAAAAAAAATAATATAAATATATAATATACAAAAATATATTCCAAATAAGTAATATAGTTTAATAAAAAGGCCCACATTTCGAAAGGGAAAAGGACCTATAAAGTTGGCCTACAGATTTATCTGTAGGATCAACTGTTAAAATAAATAAATAAATAAATTATATATAAATGTTTTGCCGCAAAATATGCAAAATATACTTGAATAGTTGATGCAATATTGAAACATTTTTTTAAGTTGACACTCATATTCAATGTTTTCATCAATACTAATTGTCAATATATTGCCAATATGTTGATGAGAAATTAATTTATTGATGGAAGTTTTATTCTCATCAATTTTCCATCAATGTTCTCATCAATCTTCTAATCAATCTAGTAACAAAATCAGCTGAGTTAAAAAAAATTACTTCTTTTTTGGGAATGTTCAGATAATGTTATAAGGTTAATTTAAAATGTAATTCTAAAAAAAAACATTTTTTATATTAATTTTAATAATTATTATCAATTATTGTAATAAAACGTCATTAAAATGTGCACAAAAATAATTTGTTGTTTTTTATACACAACATTTGCTTTCAAAATTCAATTTAAGTTGAAGTCAAAAAAATTTGTTCAGAAATAATATTTTCATATATGTATGTATGTATGTTTCAAAATTATTAAAATATTCAGAACACTTTTACAATATGTTATTGCAAAATGCCAAAAAAAATGGATATGAAATTGATGAGTTCAACATTCGTGTGTAATAGCTCATCAATTTAAATTGTCAACAATATATGGACAATTAAATTAATGATCAATTTAAATTATTAATAACTCATCAATTTAAATAACTATTAACATATGGACAATTAAATTAATGAGAACATTGATGTGTAATAGGGGTGTGACAATCTAAATTTTGTTAGATAACTCAAACGGACAAAATCGTTCGATATGTTTAGTCTTAATCTTTTAAAAAATACCATTTTAGGTTTTTGTTAAATTTAAATAATGGCTCAATTTAAGAAGAAGAAGAACATGAGATATATATATATATCTAGGGTATTTCTCGAATTTGAAATAAAACTATGATCTAATGTAATTATGGGCGTTTTCATAGAATAAAGAGCATTGTCAGAGCCCATACAGAGTGTAATCTGATCAGAGCAGACTCAGAGCACTCTGATTTAATAAATGAACTAAAGTTAATAAAATAAAATTTAAAAAAAAAACAATAAGACCAGACAGCGAAAGTTTAAAGTTTAGATCACCGAATTTTCATATCAATCTGAAATTATATAAATTATATACAAATAAAAAATAAAATTGTGAATTATTCATAGTCCATAAGTATTAGCATCAATGTACTATTATAAATTAAATCAGAAATATATGAATTAATAAAGAAAAAAAAAATAGAACTAATTTTTATTCTTAATTTTATTGAAAATTTGCTAAAAATGTGAAAATAAAATACCTCCTTGGTATATAAAGTAAAAACACTTTGAAATATCAAAACAATAACACCTTCTTGATGCTGCACTAATTTAACTATTTATATACTTATGCATATTTAACAGAATACTAATTAAACTAAAAATATATATGTTTAAATAATATAAATTACTTAACAAAAAAAAAAAATATTTTTTTTTATTTAAATTGACTAACGCCAATAATAATTCAACAATTTTTAGCTGCGTTTTTCTAATGCTCCAGATCTATACAGATCAAAGAGTTTTTTTGAATTTCATACAAATCGCTAATCCAACTTTTTATCGAGATCTCTATACAAATTATGGGAAATTTATAAATTTCCCTTTCTATGACAATAATATTTGACAAAATAAAACGTCAAACTGAATTGTTTATTCATTGAATGTTCAATGTGGTAATTTGAATTGAATGAAATAAGCTGAATTTTATTTTTTTTGATATTTTATTGTATTTTATTGTATAATAAATGTTTTTACAGCGCAAATTATAAAATCAGTGCAAAGCAAATATTTAAGCAGAATTTAAGTTACTTTTGACCGAATTTGAGAATTTATATGGAGAAAAATTTGATTATCAACATCAAGTCAAAAAAAAAATATAAAAAACGAAAGATACAACAAAGCAAACAAATTCTAAATTATATATACTGAAAAAGAAGAACAAACATTTCTACAAATATTTAAATCCATTTTCATTATAAAAAATTAAATTTAAAAATTGCCAATATTTTTTATATTTTTGTTTTCAATACAATTTGTTTTAAATTTATTGTAAAAAAGCTTTAAATTGAAGTAATTTTTATCTGTCAAAAATAATTTCCTTAGTCATTTTTTTAATGATCTGAGATCTGTATAGATCCGGATCATTAAAAAAACACAGCATTTATTAAATTTCAATGACTTAAATTTTGACAGATAGTAATTTTATATGTATATGTACTTGCTCGGAAATTTTATCACAAGCATAAAGATTACGCTCTGAGCGCACCCTAATTGAAAAAATCAACAAAATTTTTAGTCTTTGGGTGCTCCGAGCCACAAAATAAATACAAATTTGTTTGTTTTTTGACAATCCTGCTCTGCTTTGATTTACTTAATAAAAACACCCTATGTAAAGTTGTAAATTACATGCACTTAGTTGGTAATTTTATTCCACTTATATTACTAAAGGGTTAAATTTCTAAATATTTTAAGAAAATAAAAGCTGATGCAGTGTTTTTGTTTTTAAATTTTTTTTTTTTTAATTTTTTATTAATAGCAAAAGAGCATATTTAATTGAATTTTTTTTTTTTCAATGCTGCTACTGCTGATAGAAAATATATTTGACCTCTTTTCTTAAGAACTTGACCTTGTTTGTCAGTTGGTTTTTGGGTTTTTTTTTATTATTTATTAAATTTTTTTTTTTTTTTTAAATATTTTCTAAATTTTAAGGTAATTATTAACGAAAATATCTGTTTAAGGAGAATCTGTTCTTCATATGCGGTCTAAATAATAATTTTGAACAAAAAAAAACAAACTTTTGATTTGTGAATATTTCTTCTTTAGTAAATATCAAAAATGTGTATTTTGACAACTTGAAAATGTTGTTTGAATGGACATTAATGTTGGATTTTTATAAAAATGACTTTGAAAATAGCATTTTTTAAATACAATATAAATTTTAAAAAATGCAGTTGAGTGAGATCTCATTCACATAAGATGAATACACTATACACAGATTGTTGAAAATATTGAGAGATGGCAAATAATGAAATATAATTTTGAAGAATTTGAAAAAGGTAAAGTAAAATAAGTAAAAGAGGGTAGGGAGAGGGTAAAAGCGGATTTTTTTTTTTTAATTTAACTTTTATTATGTGCCTTTCATACAAAAACTTAAAACTATTTTAGCCTATAAAAAGTTTAAGAAAAGCGGCTTTAATGAAACTATAGCTATACTATTAACATTTAAATTAATTTGAAATTTTTATGTTAATTCTAATTGCTTATTATAATTTGTGTTTTGTTCATTCATAACGTTTATTGTATGTTTACATGTATGTTATTACATTAATGTTTATGTATATGTATGTTATTAGATTAATGTTATGTATTACATTAATGTTTATTGTATGTTTACATACTACTTTATTATATATATAATATATTTTAAAGATGACGCTTAATCAATATTACATATTATATCTTGTTGTATTAAATAAAAATGTATACCAAGCTAACCTAACTTAACCTAATAGTTAACCCTATCTAAACTAACTTGACCTAATTCTTGAACATATGAAACATGTACACATACCTATATTACTAATTGAATATAATTCTAACCCCAAATATATGCTTTTAATGTTTTGGACTCTGCCTAATATATGGACATCTCAAATTGAAATCGTTTTACATGTGGCCCCTTCTACTAGACCTAAAATGAATGAAAAATGAATAAAAAATCATTTTGTTCAGGAAATATAGCTATAAGTCCCGTACGCAAAACTTTTCTTATGTACTTCTCATTGTGGCAAAATATATGAGATATTAAACAATTGTCTGGACCATTTTGTTCTATTTCATAATGTTTACGAACGAGATTTATCATAAAACTGTCGATTCTATTTATGTTTGATTCCTTGTACAAATATTTATTTGAATAAAAATGTTTGTAACCGGATTCGGGCTATCGTTGTTTATTAATACAAACTCTTTTGTACTTTCTTTCAAACTTGCGGATTTTAGGAAAACGGGAGAATATAGAGACAATAATCGTTAAAATTGTTGCATTCTAAAAACTTGACGGATTTCAACGCTATTTAAACAATACTGTAAATAAAATCCTTCCACAGTCTCCTATAACCTCATCGGCGACGTTCTTAGTTGCTTCAGCTAAGACAGTTATTCTACACCGTTTTGCTTCGTCTTCCGAATGTTTAGGAGCCAAAAAGGTTAATATTATTATTCTATAGTGCAGATTATTATTAAATGGTTATGTAAACAAACATAATAGTAAAAGGGGACACAGAGGTGCCAACATATACATAATTTCAGATAGCCAAGCTGCTTTAAAAGCTCTGACTTCCCCAATTTTTAAATCAAAACTTATCCATAGCTGTTACAATAGCTTAATAAAGCTAGCCGAACGAAACAGAGTTACTCTTATGTGGACTCCTGGACATGAAGGAATACAGGGCAATGAAGAGGCAGATGTCCTTGCAAAAACAGGTGCGAAGAGGCAATTCTTGGGACCAGAGCCAAGTATTGTTCATTCAAACGCCTACCTACAAGGAATTCTTTCCAAGTGGGAGTCCACAGAAACCCAGAACATATGGGATAGCTGCCAAGGACTTACGCAATCCAAATTCTTTTTCAAGCTAAATATTCATGGATTGAACTATGTAATCAGGGAGACCAGACTCAATGTCAGAATACTGACATGGCTCATCACAGGTCATGGCCCATTCAACAAACATCTCTTCAAGATTGGTAGATCGAGTACAGACAGATGCAGATTCTGCTTAGAAGAGGAGGAGTCCTTTTCCCATATTCTATTTGATTGCGACGCTGTAGCTCGAAAAAGATATAAGCACTTCCAGGGATACAAATCGTCTGATTCTGACTTTGACATCAAGGCAATAATAGCGTTCATCATAGACATAGCGTTCACATAGACCTGCAATTCTGAAATGGACGGGAAAGTACAATAGATCTTAAGAGGTCGCGGCTACTTAGAACTCCCCAATTTAAAAAAAAAAAAAAAAAAAACAAACATAATTGCAGAATTTGGAATGCTGAAAATCCACACGAAACTGTTCAAACACCATTACATCCTGATGAAGTCACTGTCTGACGGGCAATTCATCTTGGTGGAGATATTGGTCCATATATTTCTTTGAAGAAAATAACTGAAGAGTAACAGTCACTGCGGAACGATACAGAACAATTTTAAATTAAGTTTTATCTGTTGTTGAGAATAATCTGCAGGATATGCGGTTTCAACAAAGCGGTGCCAACTACCACAAAGCCACCTTAACAATCGATTTATTGAAAACAAAATTTGATAATAAGATTTGATGATAAGATAATTATTATCCTCCCAGGTGATGTGATTTAACACCTTATCACATCTTTCTTTGGAGATAATCCAACAACAATTGAAGCAATTAAAAATCAACATTGAAAGTGCTATTGATGAAATACAGCCAAATTTTTGAAAAGTTTTAAAAAGTGATGGAAAATTGGATTGACATGACAGAATGCATTATGTACATAGAAGTCGTGGGGGTCATTTGGATGATGTTATTTGTCATACATAATGGCATAATGTAACCTTTCAAATAAAAAAATTTTTGTGTCTCTAATATGTGTCTAAATAATTTATGTGTTTTTTTTTAATTTTTAAATTGTATCACCCCTATTGAAAAACCCTTTAAAACTATTTTAAAAAGTTTAATTATGATAAAATTTGAGATTTGAGGACATTAGATACAAATTTATTACTGTCAAAACTCAAACAATATGGGATCAAAAACAATGAGCTAAACTGGTTTAAAATATATTTAGTAGGGAGAAAGCAGGTTACCAAAGTTAACAATGCTTTATCTGGTCAGAGAGATATCAAATTAGGTGTTCCACAGGTATCAGTGTTGGGAGTTATAATGTTCCTGTTATATATTAATGATTTCGGGAATAATCTTAAATTTTCCCGTATAGTTATGTTCGCCGATGATTGTCTGGTACATGTTAGTGGCAGAAATTTTGCAGACTTAGTTCGAAATCTAAGCACAGACCTGCAAAATATACATAAGTGGCTTTGTATGAACAAGGTAAAGCTCAATGTTACAAAAACAAAGTGTATGCATATCAATATTAGATTTGCAGCCTCTACTGTTCCTGCTGTTTATATTAATAATGAGATTATTGAACCTGTTACGAGTATTAAGTATTTAGGTGTTATAATAGATAATAAACAAAATTTTCGTGAACACATAGACTACGTATGCGGAAAAATTAACAAAAAAAAAATGGCTTTCTACGTCGAATTCGAAGCAGTCTTTCTTTTGCAGTGAAAACAGTGAAAATGGTGTATAATGTGATTATTTTACCTCATTTTGATTATTGTGCAACAGTCATGTTTTACGGGTCAACACAACACCTGAACAGGATGCAAAAGCTGCAAAACAAAGGGATGAGAATATTGCTAAAATGTAGTAATAGATCAAGAATTGAATCTATGCTTCAAACACTAAATTGGATGAGCATAAATCAAAGAATACATTTTAAGGTTTTAATTTTTGTTTTTAAGTTGAAGTAAAACTTACTTCCACAATATCTCACAAGGAACTTACAGCTCGTTAGTGAATGCCAGCCGTATAATCTGAGAGGAGGAGAAAGATTTAGAGTCGCACGATTCAACAGAACAGCAGGTCAAAACCAATTGCTGTATAAAGGATTGCAGTTGTTTAACTCACTGCCGAATAAAGTGTATTAGGAACATCAATCGATTCAAAAAGACTCTTTCTTCAAAGTATGTTATAGTAAATTTTTAGACTATTAATTTTAAAGTTATTTTGTTTTTATTTTGTTGATAAAATTTAATTGGTATTATTTGATTATTAGATTTTTGATGCATTGAATTAATTGAATTGAATTTACTTAAATTAGTATTAAATTATTGTTAATGTTAATTATATAAAGAAAACTAATAAAAAACAAAACAAAAAAAAAAAAAAAACATCATAACTTAATTTGAAATAAAATTGTAATATCAAAATATTTTAAGACATTATATTTATTCCCGACGATTTTGCAACATTCATTGGAATTTTTCAAAGATATAAAATAGTTTAATATTTATTAATATTTCACATTTAAAAAATTTATAATTACATAAATTTATTTTATAAAAATAGCATTTTACATTGAAATTTTGGTCGATTTTTATAACTCACAGATGTACTATTGACATCTTGTAATAAGTTGATAAAATCAATATGAAAATAGGAGTTGTATAGATAGTCTAACACTAAAAATACCTACTGATGAGTTCTAATAGTGTTATGATGAACGAAACAATTTCCTAATAATATTTTGTTTGTTAACACAAATAATAATAATAATATTTATAGATACAATGGTGACATAAAATGTCCATGTATCAATATTAATTAATAAATTGAACTTGTTCTTTTTATTAAAAGTAAAATGACATGTAAATTTTAATATTTCACATTTTAAATATTTATAATTACATAAATTTATTTTATATAAAATAGTGTTTTACAAAAAGTTCGTCCACAAAAATGAACCCTATACGCAATATTGTATCAGTCAAATTCAATTAACAAAAATAAATAAATTTAGAATTATGTAAATAAAAATCAATTCTGACGATAGAGCTAACTCCTCAAAAATATGAAATCCATTACTATAGAGTGTACTAATCAGTCAAAACGAATAAGATAAAGAAAAATGCTTCACTGGACAACTAATGAACAGGTCATAATAATACTTTCTTCCTGTACTTAAACCAAACGAAACATTTTGAATAATTTAAAAAACATGAATCTGAAATAAATACAGATTAGCTATCATACTCGAACACGCATATGCATAAACATTAAATATTAATAATTAATTAAAATAATTGAAATAACAACAACAAAATTCAAAATTGAAAAAACCAGAAATGATGATGATGGCTTTTGTCTATTGATTTTTCCAATAATTATTTTAATCAACATTATCATCATCATTCGTCATCCTATATTTATCATATATACATATACAATTATATATTCACCAATATATTTATAAATGGAAAAAAAAAATTATAATCAAATCGTTACAGTCTAAATAAAAATAGTTAAAAATTAATAAAAAAAAAAAAGTTAAAATTTTGGTTACTACCATTACAAAAAGCAAGTACCCTCTAGACTTGAATCAAATATACAAACAAAACTAAAATATCCACAAAATAAAAAATTAAAATATAAAAACTGAAAGTAGGCCGCCGCCACACTTTCACTTATTACATGAGTCTGGTCAACTGAAAAAAAAAAAAATAATAAAATACCAAAAATACAAAATTTGGGTATTCAATTCTTCAATTTAAAAAAAAAAAAAAAATGGTTTTTTTTTTCAATAGTGGTAAGTCTTTTCAATATTTACAACTATAGCTGAAAACAAAAATAAAACTGCCAAAATTTATACTCAAACACACACACACACACACCCTCACACACGTGTAAACCCTACCTACATCTATTTCATATATTTACCTTTTATTATAACAATTTCTGCTGTATTTTATACGTTGCGGCAATACCTAATTCTATGTACTACTGAAGAGAAGATACACAAGACAACAAAAACAAACAATACAACAATAATTAAATAAAAAAAAAAAAAAAAATAAACCTGAAAATATTGAAAGCAAAAGTGAAGTTTTTTTTTTCTTTTTTTCTTTATGGGCACAAATTACGTTGATTTTCAACTTTGCCTCATTTTCAATATCGAAAGCAAAAGTGATTTAAAAAAAAAAAAAAAATTTGTTTGTTGGTTTTTTTGTTGTTGTTTTGTTAACTGGGAATCTCCCGTCACAGTAACTCTTTTGAATTTGAAATTTGGAGAAAATTGCATACATTATAATAATTTGCTGCAAAAAACCATCATCCAATCTTAACACTGTTAAGTTCATAACTTTAATAAGTTTATAATTTATTTATGATAAAGAGTGAAAGGGGGGAGAGAGATTAATTTACAAACTGTATAGGTAATCTGTAGATCTGTAGATTCAAAATCAAATGCCATTAATTTATAAAAGATTAATTCGGCAATGTACAGATTTAGTAACAAATAAATGAAATTGTATATCAAAATTGAGTGAATAGAACGCTTAAGAAAACTCTTTACAGAGCTATCACAAATTATGCATACATATTAGGCATGAAGGACATAATTATTATAAACCAAAGAGTCTGCCTAATCGCATTTTACTTATTAAAATGAGTATTTCAAATTAAACAAATAGGGAAAGAGTACTCTACAATAAACAATATACATGTGGGAGGACCACAAGGGAGTATTCTTGGTCCCGTCCTATATTTACTTTATATACCAATGATGTCCCAGGGCTAGAAGATAAAACAATGACAACTGTTACATATGATACTTCTCTATTAGCGGTTGGTAATAATCACCCATATTTTTGAAAACTCATCGCATCAGTGATGGAAAATTGACCCTCGTCCACGTCTAGATACATTTATATTTCTGGAAGATTTGTGAAAGCCAAAATAATGAAATTTTTACCCAAAATAATGAAAAAGTCTCAGAAAAACAAATTTATTTAGACGTGAAAGCGGGCGGGGTCAGTTTTTCATCGCTTCACAAGAAAAAATAAACAACCTAATAACAAAATCTAACTGCAGGTAGAACAAAACAGTAATAACAAAACCTAAAAATGGTGTAAATTGAAAAATAACGGGAATTGGAAAATTAAGCAAATTACTATACTTTACCTTGGCACTTATTCAAACAAAAGAACTATTATCCAATTTATCTACTGGTGCCCACAAGTTAATTAAAATATCACGTATAATATTGATTAAAGCTATTAGATCAAGGGATGCTATCAGTTATCAACATTGTTTTTGTAATTTGCATGGACTGCAAGTAGAACACAAAACACAGAAGAGTTTGATAATGGAATATTTACCAAAATCTATATGAAGATTCACTGAATAATCATCAACCATTTTTGAATACGTAGCGTAAAAATATTTTTGACTACATTTATACTTTTGCACCTTCCCTTTTATTAAATCTCAAATGACTTATCGATAATTAATGTAGAAGTACAAGTATTGTCAACATAATACATAATGATAAAATATTGTAAATACCACAATTAGTTTTGAAACATGATGGACAATTAAATTGCTTTCTTCTTATAAATCAGAGAAGGGAATTAGAAACTTAATAATCCAGCATCGTTCATAGGTATCTCGCATTTCAGACTTATTTTAGTATTCCACATTACAGTTATTACTGCATAAAGTGTCTTACAAAATCTATCAACTGATTTGGTTTAAGTGATTTGGCATCAGAGACAGTGTAAAAATTCTTGATCTAATTATAAATTAAAATTATGTTCATTGTCATTTTTTTTATTCTAATCACATCTGTGGGGCATTCTAAAATTTATTTCCGTTTCAGCTATCTCTGTGTTCCGCTCGACATTATACCACCACGAGATATACCGCAACCTCAAAATGAATGGTTTACCACAGTCGTTCATTGTGCTTTGCTATAAATTGGTTGACGACCCTATGACATTTTCTGAGCTATCATCAGTGATAAAACGATAAACTCATACCTAACAGATATACTCGCACATTAAATGGTCAGATTCAGCTTATTGTATGTACAGCCTCCTTTTTTAGCCGCTTAAACTAAGAAATATAGACGGTGTATATGTGGGTTATGGAAAAGACTTTTAAAGTCTACTTTAATTCAATATGTGAGACCGGCTGAATTTCAGGAATAGGTCTTCGGTTGCTACCTGCACCGTTGTCAATTATACTTCATACTTCCTCTGTTATCTATCATTCCTTCAACATCGGTGTTAGATCGTTCGGGAGGATAAAACAAAAAGAAAAGTGGTTCACGCGAAGAAGGGGGAATTGGAAGAGATTGAATGATGTAAACTGCCTACAAAGACCATAAAACGAATCATCCCATTAGATCTCAAATAAAAATTTATAATTATATATATATAGGAGTTAGGCAAGGATGTCCACTATCAACACTTCTCAACACAATACTAGACGACATTCTAAGGAAAGTTTGCACTGGAACAAACCGAATAGAATGGGATCTCTTCGGCAACTTAGAAGACTTAGATTACGCAGATGATGTATGCCTCATATCAAGAAATCAAAGGGGCCTACAGAACAAAATCAACAGATTACAGGAAGAAGCAAAGAAATCGCGACTGGAATTAAATATCGAGAAAACCAAGGCAATGAGGACAAACAACAGTGATAGTGATCCAATAACAGTGAGTAGACAACAGATAGAATACATAGACGAATTCAACTACCTGGGAAGCATCATAACATCAATAGGAGGTACCACAGAAGATGTCAACAGCCGTACAAATAAGGCAAGAAGACATTTCGGAGCCTAATAAAGATATGGCGGAGCAACCAAATATCGAGAGCAACAAAGCTAACAATATTCAGAGCATGTGTTAAGTCAACATTTATATATGGCAGTGAAACATTGCTCACTTCGGTCAGAATCAAACAGAAGCTACAAGTATTCATCAACAAGTGCTTGAGAATTATATGCAGAATATTTTGACCGGCAAGAATTAGCAACGAGGATTTATGGATGATAACTGGAGAAGAACCGATCAACATACAGATAAATAGGAAATCAGAAAGTGATATAGCAAGAAGAGCTCTAGAGTGAAATGCACAAGGACAAAGGAGACCCGGCAGATCATACAACACATGGAGACGCACAATTGATCAAGAATTAACAATCAAAAATTATACCTGGGACGATATTAAGGAAGCATAATTCAACAGAGAGGAATGGAGGTTCACTATCGAAGCCCTATGGTCCCACGCGGAGTACTAAGAGAAAAAAAAAAAACAAAAAAAAATATATATATATATATATTTTATAAAGCAAATAATTTTCAATAAACCTTGGAAAATCTTAACACATAGAAATGTAATATTTTCATATTGTATTCATTCTTTAACAAAACAATCTAATCTATCCAGAAGCTCCACTATGTTTAACTTTAAAAATATTTTTTAATTTGAATAATATTGTGTTGCAATTTTTGTCACAATTTTATTTATTACAATGTAAATTTACTTAAATTATTTAAAATAAAAATAAATTTTCTAAATAATTAATTTTAATTGGTAATAACAAAATATCTCTATAAACACAGCAACAACAATTTATTATTTAGTTGGTTTCAGTCATTATCATTATCATCATCTTAACTTGCATTCGCAACATTTTAGAGACAACATCAAAAAATTATTAGATCCGAAAATAGTTTAATAATTTTTAAAAAGTCAATTAAAAATAAAAAAAAATTTTGCCATTGGAAAATTCAGTTTAATTTTGTAAGAATGACATTGTGAGATTTAAATTACGTTTATTATTCATTTCATAATAAATAGGAGCCTGTTTATACTATTTAATATTTAGAATTGGTGTGTTTGTAAAGTGTCATTTTTAAATTCATACATCTTCAGCTTCAAAATGACATGGCTAAGTGAAATAAATTTTAATAAGTTATAGCAAGAATAAAAGAACCACTCTTCTGTTTACCTCAGAACAAATTAGAAAGATTGTGTGTGACTGTCCCGGCCTAACTAAAATTAGACTAAATTGGTTTAGAAAGGTATATGTTTGATAATCTATAGAAAACGCTTCAAATGTTATTTAATACTTGTAAATTTAATTCAATAATGTTACACGTTCCACTCCATCTAATAAACAACAATATTTAACGTGCGAAAAGATATTCTACCCAAAAATAGAAAAAATTACAGTAATGCCTGATTCACTGATTCAGAACGTATGTTCCGAACCCATGCGCGTGCATATTTTTTCTATGAAAATTTGAATTCTCTCAATTTTCAAAAATGTTCGGAACATTTTTTTCTCTCCGGAACAAAAGTTGATTTAACTTTAACTTTGTGTTCGGAACAATTTTTTTTTTGCTGTCATTTTTAATTTTTTTGACATTTCTCACATTACAATTTACAAAGAATAAACAAAAAAAAAAAAAACGATTCATAAAAATATTTTTTTTTGTGAATCAAATTCAAATGTTAATGTCTGCTGTTTAAATTTTTTTTGTTCGGAACACAATGTTCAGAAGCAATGAATCGCAATCATAAGAATTATCTTTTAACAAAATTGTTCGGAACAAAATGTTCTGAATCAGTGAACTAAGCATAATACGTAATGTTCAAAATCCAGTTCGTATTGCAAGAAGTATTTGTAATCGACAATTAGTAGCCTGTTGTTGTACAAGAGAAGAATATTGTGGTTTTCAGCCTCTTTGAAACCACTTAATCAACACAACTATGGACAACAAGCATGTCGATAATGTGTCACAGTTAAATTTACTTCGAACAATACTCAGTACGATAGTGGAAATTAACTGATAGACATAACTAACATTCAACAAAATGTATATCAACAAGTGCCTTAAAATGAATAAATGAGAAGTCCAGCTAACAAGTACAATCTAGTACGCAATTAAAAGACTAGTCCTAAATACAATTTCCCAAAATGAATAATGAAAAGCAAACAGAAAAGCCAATAGCAAGGGGCGAAGAATAAAATTAAGATAATCATAAGCGAAGCAAATATAATGACATAATAAATGCAAATGTGTTTATCAATCACTAATAAGATATTCAAATTCAAAATACACAAATTTTACATTAAAGACAAATAATAACCAATGTTATAAGATTTTATTTTTTTAATTAGGATCATCTCTCTCTCTCTTTTATGATAAGTATACATTTTGCTTTTATAGGCTTTGTTTAGTTTACTTTACGATTTTGAATGTCATTATTTCACATGAATCATATACTAATCTTATCTGCATTATTCCAATATGTAATTCTAAACTATTATGTTCTATACTGAAATGAAAAAAATAAAAAAATATTAAAGACATTGAGAGAAAATGCAATAACAGCATAAAATTAAGCTGTTCAAATTTGATTTACACACTACAATGTGATACCTTACAATTTTCAATATTATATTTAAAAAATTTACTCTAAATAAAAATGACATTATTTGTTTACACACACACATACATATTATATATTATCTAAAAGTAGATATTTACATCAAAAATGAAAAAAAAAAAAAACCACGAACATTAAAAAAATTTTACAGTGTCAAAAAAATGTCAAAAATTTTATTGGAATGTTATATGGAAATGGAATTAGCATTTTCCACATCAAAAGAAACAAAAATAACAGAAGAAACTTTAATAAATTGAAAAAAAAAAAAAAAAAAACAAAAAGTAAAATTGTATAAATCAGAAATCTTAAATTATCACAATGAAAACCACTGTATAAAAAAGTAGCTCTCAAACTTTATCACATTAAAATTTTCTATATGATGGTATGCTATTGAGAAAATATTAAATTAATGCATTTAAATTAATTTAATTTTCATTTTATTTCCATTTTATTTCCTTATTACCAAACATTATTTTCTGAAGTGTTGTTATATCATTATGGGTCGACATAAATTTCTGTATTAGCTTCGTTAAGAAACTTGACATTTATATAGCGTGTAGTTCTATGTTCTTATGATGACTAGTCTTTAAGTTTGTTTAACTAAATAATGGGATGCGCCAATATTTGCAAAAGAATATTAAATATGTAGTTGGTTATTATACTTTCTAAGAAATAGGAATGATTTCAGACTCACATTATACAGGAGAACCAGAACACAAAATAGTTTACTCTAGAAGGGTACACAATCTTTTAATTTGTTAACCAACATACAATATAAAATTATATGAATATTTCAAGATTTAAAAGAAAATAAAATTGATATTATAAAAAACAATGAGATATAATGCATTTAAGTTTAATTTACTTTTAACATTTTAAATCGTTAAAAATTAAGGTTTTGAATACAAATGTATAAAGTAAAGCTTTCACGATTCTGCAAATTTTTTGTTTTAAATATAGATGTTATAATAGTTTTTTATTTAAGTAATAAAATTAAATGAACTAAACTTAAATATACATGAATCATGCTCATTTCATACAGATAGAAAAGTGGTAAAAATCTACCAAAAGTGTATGGTCAAGGATGATTTCGGTAAGAAGTAAAGAAATCTACCAAATTTATGTTAGATTTTTGACGTCTGAATTTTTTTTCTGGAAATATAAGTTAGCGTCAAAAATTTATTACCATTTTTTATACACAAAGTGCAATGAAATTATTGCTGACAACGTTATTTTTGGATCGAATATTAATCAAATAAAAGTAACATAATAATTATACAAATAATATTGTTGGATTGACATTAGAATAATAATAAAAATTTATTTCTTTGCCAATAATTTCATTTTCGGCCATCTTGATATTTAAATAATCTGACAGCAACAATGGCAGAAATCTAGAAATCTACTATAGGTTTTTTATGAACATCTACCTTATTTCTGTTCTTCGTTAGATCGGCGGTAGATTTCTGCATCGTATAAACATGGGCATATACTATATGTATTTATATTGGGTGTTTTCGTTTATTCATTCTGAAAATTCGGAATATTCAGAATTATGTTAAAAAGCGTTTTTTTATTCATTCGGAATATTCCAAATATTCTGTTCTATATTTTTTTTATTTATTTCGTATATTCCGAACGTATTCTTTTTGTTCATTCTATACAGTAATAACAATTTAACTATCTATATTTTAATTTAATTTAAAAAAATGGAAAATATTGGTTAAGTAAAAAAATGTTTTTAAAAAAAAATATAATATTATGAATAGTTGTATAAATATTAATATTTATATAAAATTAGTAGTTGTATTTATTATTCAGAAAATAAAATTTTTAAAAACTTTTATTGTTTTTTTTCCATGAAATGAATTTATAGAATGGTCGTAGAGAGATTTAAAATGCCTAATAAGCCTTTACAAATTTTTTGTAACAATTATAACTATCTTAACTATGTTAACTAATTTACACAAATTAAACAATAGTAAAAACTTTTGTTCACAAAAATTAATAAATAAATAAAAAAACAAACAATGACATTGTTAATATATTCTGTAATTCTTTTTATTTTATTCTGTTCGTTTATTCTATTTGTTCGGAATATTCTATCGAGACGTCATCAAGTATTCTATTCTTTCCATTCCTTCTTTAGAATGAATAAACGAAAACACCCATTGTTTAAATTGAAACGTCAAAATATTTTTGACATTTATTTTATTTGAAATGTTTGACATATTATTTTTACTTTTTTTTACTATATTTTTTTATCTTACGGTTTTATTTGTTATTGTCTAATTTTTATTAGTTTTTGATTTATTTTTATTCAAAACAGAAATTCATTTGAAATGGCATTAATGTATAAAATAAACATTAAAAAAGCCATTGATGACTGTAGTAGAATATAAGCGAATTCGTCTGATAAATTGTTGACAATATTAATTTTTAAATACATTCATCTTAATCGTGGTTAATAAACAAAATATTGAAAATGAAGTTTGTTTTTACTTAGCCCATATTCTGTTAGACCCACCTCGCGAAATCGTGTGAAAATATCTCTGAAGAGATAATTTTGTATTCGGTTAGACACCACAGACGCGATAGCAAATTGCCGCAACGACAAATGTCAAAAAAATCTCGTGAGTAGACCCTTGACGTGACGAGTTAGCCATTTTTTATCTCGTCAAAAATTGTAAACGATAGAGTATCGCGCCAAAGTATTTTGTGTTTTCTATATCAAAAAATTGAATTAAATAAATAAATTGAATAAATAAAATAGTTAAGTAAAGATTAATAAACAATTTTTCATTATTTTTTTTTCATTATTATTAAAATTGTGTTTTTATTTTGAAAAAAAAAAAAAAAACATCTTTACTATTACTGTTTTACTACTGTTTATGTACTAAACTAAAAAATATTTAAAACATACATAAATATATTTATATTTATTTTTTATTTAAAAAATATTTTAAAATTAAACCCCACTAATACTTTCAAAAAATTTTATAAACCACATTTTGTTTATATACCAATAATTTTGGTTGACAGTAAAAAATGTTCAGTACTACCAACAAATAAAATGTTCTATCGCGCCGCTTACAGTGTCTCACAGAAATGCATATTCAGCGAAACGAGACGAGATGAATTTTTTTTCTCGTCAACAATGGGTCTAAGAGAATATGGGTGTATATTTGATAACGCATGTTGCTGTTTTTTATTTATAACACAAAACTGCAAATGTAAAAAATTCAAATTTTAATAACTCTGTCAAACAATTTTTTGTTTCTACAGTACGTGTTTATGAAAAGTCCTAACGGGCTTATCTAGGTTTTATATATAAATATCTAGATAACAGCTGAGATTATAAAATTAATAATATTATTATTGCATGTATTACACTAATACTTCAAAATACTATAACAATATATTTTGGACAAATTTAAGTCAATTAACAAAATTTTCATTCAATATTATGAAATATGCACTTCTAAATAATTTTAATTAATATTTAATTAATTTTAATACAAAAATATTGAACTTAGAAATATTAAAAAATAATCTTTCAAAACTAGAAAAATATTAATAATTTCACCTAAATCACCATATTTATTTTATTTCTTTTAGGTCCGTGTTATAAAACTTTTAAAATCGAGCATTTAATATGATAAAATCAAAATTACATAATAAAATTCTTCATGTTTAACAGATCAGAATTATTACCAATTCAATCAATGTTCTGATTATACTTTAGAAAATTAAAAACAAAAACTATAAAAATTTTAATACCCAAATTGTATACAAATGCGTGCCTATTGGGAATCACTGCTCTCTACTCAATTTCACAATTTTCGGAAAAAAAATTTTATTATTATTATTTTTATTTTTATCTCTACATACATACATACATACATATATGAATATTTCTTTTGAATGAGTGATTCCGGCTGCTTTAATGTTCAACAAAATGCAATATAAAAAAAAAATATAAATTAAATATAACATTATTTACAACTATATATATACAACTGCAATTGCATATATATACCTAAATAATATATATATATATATATACATTCAATGTATGTACTTACATATTGAGAACTTACTAATCTAAAAATGAAAACTTTTCAATTCAATTTTCTGTCGTCTTTCATTTAAGTTCTTTTTTTTCGCTTACAAATCGCAAAAATTAAACAACTCTACTCTAGAGAGCTTTTTTTTTCTGTTCTTGTTTTCATTTAAGTTTTTCATTAAAAAATTTATATGTATATATATATATAATAAAGTAGGTTAGTAGGTCGACATGGTTATAATGTTTACCTATCTGGTAAAAATGAATATTAAAAAGTAAAAAAACAAAAAATAACAATACATAAAATTCATTTCGATACCCCACTATTCCTCAAATGCCCCTTCTCTTCTCTTCATTTACTTGTACACAATAATAAATTTTCATTTTTTTGTTTTTAGTTTTTTTCTTTTTCTATTTTTTTTTTTTTTTTATTTTTTGAATTAAAAAAGCCCTAAAAAGCTGCGAACTCTGCTGTAATAATCGTTTTATTTTATAAAAATTAAAATTATTATTATTATAACAAAAAAAAAAAAAAAAAAAAAAAACAATAAAAATATTACTTTTGGGTATTTTTTTTTTTTACTTTAATTTACTGCAACAGAATTTTATGAATACAGTAATTTTGTTGGTAAATACAGTAAATAATTTTGACAAATTAAGTAAAAGAAAATTAAACAAAACAAATGCACAAAGTTTTCATTTTTTCATATTTAGGTTATGTATTCTTTATTTTGTCCGGTATATATACTGTTCAGTTGGAATTCTCATTATCAAATGCAAATTAATCTGATACTAAAACATTACTATACTTTTGGCAACTATTGATTGATAACATAATTGTGATTATTTATTGTGTGGTGATAATAAAATTATTATTGCTTATTATGAACATAGGGATTAAGATATAAATATTTCGAATAAGTACCAATCATGATAGGATTTCAGAACAATGTTGATTATTAGGATATAATTAACACTTAATTCGAATTATACTAAAAAAGTGATTTATTTATATTATCGATTCTCTGTACAGATTTCAGTGCATTATAATAGTGGACAGTTAAGTTATCAAAGAGATAATCCATTTCAATCATTATTACTGGATTATTAAGGCCTTAATTTCATGATAAATTTTTAGCTGATAAATTGGAGTTTAGAAAGAGAGGAGTATAATGTACCGTTAATGTGTATGAGGGAGTAAAATTATATTATTTTTATAGTAACTTTTATAGATGATTTGAAATCTAAAATCTATACATAACCTTAAAATATTCAAAATGTAAACAAAATAAAGGTTATTTAACTTAAGCAATCTTCCTTAGAATTGTTTAAAATTTCGCAAAAGTATATAAATAAAGTAAATAAAGTAAAAAAAAAGTGAAATATGATATGATTTTCATCTGTAGAATTTTTATGTGGATAATTGCATTACATCAAACAGTTTTTTTTAATTTTAAATTCAATTATATTTATTATGTTTTTCATTTTTCCATAAATATTAATTAGAATTAAAATATTATTTTTTTATATTATACTAAATAATGAATTAAGAAAAAAAATGTATACATACATACATTCAAAAATTCATTCAACAAAATTTAAAATATTCATTCAGATAAAAAAATTAAAGTTAAAATTGTAATTAAAAGTAAATTTTTTAAATGTGTTAAATAGTTAGTTTATGTATAAGATAAATAGAATATGCATAATTTTAGTTTAAATATATTATACCTAAAAGCTAAAATATTATTTTTTATTTGCACGCATTCAAATATTCAATGCGAAAAAATAATTTTTGTTATTGTTTTTACTCAAATTTGAAAATTGAAATGTCGTTCCGTATCCATAAAATGTGTTAGTAGTGTGCGAATTTTTTTTGTGTAATTACACATTTTTTTTATGTTAGTGTTAAAAATATCGGCGATAATTATAGGGAACATATCTTTGCGAAGATATGTTTTTTTTAAATATTCTCCGATATTTATGGCGATTCTCCGATATTTATGGCGATTCTCCGATATTTATGGCGACTCTCTCGATATTTCTCCCGATATTATTGTCATTCTCCCGATATTTTATCATTGTTTCTCTATCGCACTTATGAAATTTTTGTATCTTCTGTCTATGCTCTAACCAATCGCCGATATATCGGCTACATGAAAACCGGACATTAAAGGCTAAAACTATTTTTAAGATTTTAAGAGTGAATCTTGTTGAATAACAATTTTACAAAATTTATTGTGCCCCTTATACTGGATATTAAATTCGTGCTCCTGAACATTGAACAATTGAACATATTTTGAATATAAATTTGCTTCGACTTAGTTATTTAGGTGCTAAATTTATTAAATTAATTTGATTTATTCAGAATCATTTCCCGAGCTCTGTTTATTTATTTATTTATTAGTTTAGCTCAAACTTCATTACAATTATTATTATTTTTTCTTTTTTTTTTTACAATACAATACAAACACATTCAATTTACAAATTAAAATTATATCTAACTTAGAACTAGTTAAATACATTGAAATAAATTGCACACATATTTTAATAACTACAGATTTTTGAGCCTGTTTCGAAAGTGTGAAGTCAATATAGTTTATGTGTTTATTACCAATTAGTAACATTCTAGGAATAGGCTCATAATTTCCATAATTGGTCCTATTGAAACTTAATGTAAAGAAGTTTGTATTTCGTAGGCGATTATTTGAATTAATGTTGATGTTATACAAAATCTGAGGAGCGAAGCAATGTTTCCTTTAATAATTTCAGTATAAGAAAAATAACATCCGCCACTTTTCGTCTTAATTTCAAAGTTTTCAAATGAATTAAATTCAATCTATGATCATATGGAGGTAAAATTAATGGATTTTGTAATCCATTAATTTCTCAACATCATTGGAAATTACGCAAAGCAAATCTTAAAAATTTTTTTTGCACTGCTTCAATCCTGTTAATATGAACATCATAGAAAGGTGACCAAACTTGACTGGCATACTCCAAATTTGGTCTAACGAGACTAGAATACAAAGATTTGAGAACATAGGGATCGTTAAATTCCTTTGATCAACGTTTAACAAAACCTAGCATAGAATTAGCTTTATTGATAAACTTATCGTCAAAGTAAACCCCTATGTCTATTACAGAAATATAATAATAAGTAACATGAAGTGAATTATTTTATATTAATTTATTTAAACTTAAATATTATATACTACCAGATTTTTCTTTCTTAACAGATACCTTAAGCCTATATTTAAATTAGTATAATGGTTGCATTTATAACATTTTTTTTTACCCTGGATTACAATTTTCAATTCCAAAATTCCAAATACATGTGTACATATTCATACATAAAAAAATTTCTAAAATAAATAAGCCTGGAAGAAGTACTTTTAATGAACACAAAATATAACTACTGAGGTCACAGTATAAGCTCCCAAATTTTCCAAAAAAAAATTTTTCTAAACCATTTAAATTCTATTTATCAATTCATAAGAATCCATATTTTTATAAGACAATAAAATAAGAAGTATAGGTACTCAAGGTATCTTTCACTAAATTTATTAAATAGCTTGATTGATTTTATCAATCTGAGATGATGGTATATATATACCTTTAGAGATTTTATTTTATTTAATAGACTTAGGGGTTTACTTTGACGACAAGCTTAACTTTAAATCACATTTTTGTAATATTATCAATAAAGCTAATATATTTCACCCAGAGATATTCGATAAAATACATTTGTATATCTTATATTATCCATTGGATGAGATTTAGACTTTATGGAATATTTTTGGTGTATTGTTCTGTTTGGTTTAATTTTACAAAATAATTCTAATTTGAACTTAAAGTATTAAAAAAGATTTTTTTTTCTAACGCGGGTTTGTCCATCAGTATAAGAAATTGTACTATATTATGTTTTCTTATATATGCTGAGATTTGTTTGTACCAAACAAACACGTTCTTTGCACCTGAAAAATAAATTTATAACAATGAGTTACATAATTTATATAACCGGCAAGAAAACTCGATGACAATAAAGTTGCAAAAATTACATTGGGCGGACCAATATCTACCAAAATGGGTTCTCAAAGAAAAAATTAAAAATAGACGAACAGTAGCAAAGCCACTAAAGCATTAGGATAACTCCGTAGACGAAACATACTATAATGGCTACTAGTCAAATTTTATTTTTGAATTATTAGTCAACACTTTTCCAATTGACGTAGTTTTTGAACTGAAAAAATTGAAGATGTGAGATATCTACAATAGCCCTAATCCAAATTGTTGCACCCATGATGATGATGTAAAACAAAAGAATTATAGAAGTATGACTGAACAACAAACATTAATGGTTGATTTACATAATTTAAACAGCAATTGATAGTCAATTTTTAATTTTTAATTATTGGTCAACACTTTTCCAATTTTTGAACTGAAAAGATTGAAGATGTGAAATATCTACAATAGCCCTAATCCAAATTGTTGCACCCATGATGATGATGGAACACAATAGAATTATAGAAGTATGACTGAACAACAAACATTAGACAATTATGGTTGATTTACATAATTTAAACAGCAATTGATAGTCAATTTTTAATTTTTAATTATTGGTCAACACTTTTCCAATTTTTGAACTGAAAAGATTGAAGATGTGAAATATCTACAATAGCCCTAATTCAAATTGTTGCACCCATGATGATGATGGAACACAATAGAATTATAGAAGTATGACTGAACGACAAACATTAGACAATTATGGTTGATTTACATAATTTAAACAGCAATTGATAGTCAATTTTTAATTTTTAATTATTGGTCAACACTTTTCCAATTTTTGAACTGAAAAGATTGAAGATGTGAGATATCTACAATAGCCCTAATCCAAATTGTTGCACCCATGATGATGATGGAACACAATAGAATTATAGAAGTATGACTGAACAACAAACATTAATGGTTGATTTACATAATTTAAACAGCAATTGATAGTCAATTTTTAATTTTTAATTATTGGTCAACACTTTTCCAATTTTTGAACTGAAAAGATTGAAGATGTGAAATATCTACAATAGCCCTAATCCAAATTGTTGCACCCATGATGATGATGGAACACAATAGAATTATAGAAGTATGACTGAACAACAAACATTATACAATTATGGTTGATTTACATAATTTAAACAGCAATTGACCAAAGCAAATATTTTACCATAACACCACAAATACTAAAAGTTTGATATATGCACAAAAAAACAAAAAAACATATTTTAAACAATTTAAATTAATGTGTAATGTACAATGTTATATTTCATTTACATATTTATTATTACTTAAAGTAATTCAAATTACTAGATAGCATATACTCATAATTTTTATCAGTAATAATATCTCATCATATAACTTTGTACCTTTTATTAATCAAATAAATCCAACCTATTTGTATTCTACTCAGTCTAGTCCAAAACACAAAATAAAATTATAGTATATATATATACAAACCTTCTTAAAATTTAAAATTCTTAGCTATATATATTATGCAAGAAATAAAATGTAAAAAAAAATATGTACACATTAAAAAAAATGTTTTAAGCTTGTTTTGAGGAATTGGGCCCTAAGATTAAAAAACGAAATTATTCATTAGAAAATAAAATTCACATTATACAATTTAAAAAATGAAAAATAACTGTACAAAAAAAAAATTTAGTCCTTGCATAAATATTTGAAATGAAAAGAAAAATTAAGATGGATTCTCCTACTTTTTGTGTGCTTAGTAGTACCATAGTACTGCCAATGATAACCCATAGGAGTTTCTTAAGAGTTAAAAATTTTTTTTTTTTTTTAATAGATTGTATAGAGATACTTCTAATAGATATAGATTTATAGCCATATACACACAGCATGATGATAACTATTGAAATATATATGTATATACGTATACTTGATAAAAATGACCTTCAAATGTGAGTTTGTTTTTTTTTTTCTAAATTTCTAAAAACATTTAATTTAAAACAAAAAAAAAAAATAAATAATAAAAAACCAAAAAGGTTTTAATTTATTTAAAAAAATTCCTTTTTTTATTTTATTAAAAATAAATTTTAATTTCTTCACTGAAATTTCTCTACAAAAAAACAAAAAAAAACACAAATTGATACATATAATAATATGTATATATTATAATATATATATAAAATACCGGGTCTAATTAAATATATTAAGTAAATAAAATTAAATAAAATAAAAATTCTTTTTATTTGTAATATAACACATTAAATAAAGCAGTAAAAAAAAAGAAAAAAAAAAAAATATTGATACCTTTAATTCTAAAAATATAAAATTTTATTACATCCTTATTAAGTATATAATATACAAAAGAATTTTCTTTTGTATATATATATACACCCATAATAATATATTTAATTGGAAATCCCATCCTTTGAAAATTTTATTATGTATACGCGCATGTATAAATTCATATATATATATAAATGAATGTATACTATATAGTGGGTATATCAGAAGAAAATTTCAAGGCGAATTCGCAACAAGTGATGGTTTTCCTTTAATATATATATATCACTATATATATATATTATGCATATATATACGTATCCTTAGATATAAATAATATTATATAATTGAAAAAAAGCTTCTCATATATTATTAACAAGTAAATAGTTTAAATGTATATTATATATATATATATATATATGTATGTAGCTATATAGAAAGTACATAAAAGGATACCGGTATTTTTTTTTTATATGTAAAAATAAATTTTACTTATCCGGTTATGACTTGGAATTGGGGAATTATACCTTCATCAAAGGAAAAAAAAAAATAAAATAAAAAAAAACAAAAAGAGAGACAGCCACTACAGTATGTCCCAAAAAATAATTATATTTGATATTGACAAATTATTGCTATTCATTATAAATATTTAGTTTTAAGGATAATAATTTTCATCTCTAACTATCTTTAATCAATTGTGAATATTTAATATTAGAGATATCAATGATTTTTAATACTAATAATATTAGCTGTGTTCTTTTTATATGGTTGAAGGTCTAGGTTTTATCAAATTCACAAGAACCAATGTAGGTTAATGATCTGAATAATTTTTTTAAGCTGGCAAACTTGTTAATTGAATTGTCAAAAAAATTGTTATTACAAAACTATGCAAGCGCCACTTGTGACAAGTAGAACTACAAAATATTTGAGACCTTTATAAAAACCAGATAAATATGTGGGTTTTGAATTGTTATTTTATTTTCATATTAAACAATTGACCTTGCCTTGCCTTGCCTTTGGCAACAATTGGGGCCTAACACCGAAAATAGCCTTAAGACTATACAAAGTGTGTATCAGGCCCATTGTTAGCTATGGGTCCATTGCATGGACTCCGAGAACGTTTACAGCAAATTCCATAAAAAAACTAGAGGCAGTACAAAGACTTGCGTGTCTCTGGGCAACAAGTGCTTTTAGAACCACACCTATAGCGGCTATGCAAATACTTCTTGGGCTTCCACCCTTACATCTTTATGTAAGAATGGAGGCCGTCAAAGTTGCAAGAAGGTTGCAAACTCTAGGGAATACTAGAGGATGTAGGCACAAACATCAGAGGCTATGGAAGGACTTAGAATAGGAGCAAAAAGAGTATTCATCATGCCAACAGATGACATCACTACATACGTATCTTTGAAGAAGAGATATGAAGTAGAAATCATGACAAGAGAGACCTGGCGTGGTTCAGAAGAGCAGACTAGAAACACCTCGGACATTTTAACTTCAACTCCAGTTTCCTCTTGGCAAACACTGCACAGTCTTCCAGGCTGAAGTCTTTGCCATAAACGCAGCAGTGAATATAATAAAAGAGCAAAGAAGGTCTAACAAAGTCATTAGAATCTTTAGTGACAGTCAGGCTGCCTTAAAAGCTCTTAAAAGTAACCTCATCAAATCTAGATTGGTGGGAGAATGTTCGGAAGCCCTAAACCTCATAGGGCTCCGAAACAAGGTACAACTGATCTGGATAACGAGTCATAGTGGCTTGACTGGAAATGAGAAGGCTGACGAACTAGCCAGATCATCGGCGTGAAACATTTATGGCCCGGAACCAGCAGTTGGTATATCTATTGGTAATATTAAACTATCAATAGAAAACACCCTGAAAAGGGAAGCAAATATTCTTTGGGAGCGTATATACACCAAAATATATACACCAAGAATAAACACCAAAATAACCAACTTCCTGCTAACTCGCTCAATAGAGGAGACTGCAGGAAGATGGTGGGCATACTTACTGGTTATAACCACATGAATAAACACATGTGTAGACTAGCACTAAGTGACGACCCAACCTGTAGACACTGTCTGGAAGAAGAACAAACTTCCACACATGTTGTAGGAGGGTGCTTAGCTCTTTCAAGGCTGAGACTCAGACTGCTGGAAACGCACTACATAACCTCAGAAAACTTCTGCAGGATAAATCCCCTAAACTTATTGGCCTTTATCAAAAGGGTCGTTGAGGGAGTTGAGGGGTGGAGGACGGCATAAAGGGCTAAAAAGCCTACATGCCGGCTCTGACATATTAGGGCCACCTCCGTAGGGACAAAAAAAAAACGATTGACCTGGACCTTGAACCGGGATGAAAAGAACGCAGATATTTTCATATTAAATGATTTGCCTGGACCCTGAACCTGATGACAAAAGCACCAGCTTTGATGCAACTTCTTGAAATTAAAGTGATGTGATTGAATATTTTTGCATACAAATTCAATCAAAATATGATGATAGTTAAATTTTCACATTAAAATTTATTAATGTAGGTACCAAAACTTATATGTATGTAAAAAATACATTATCAGATACATTTTCAAATGAATTCCCGGTGTTATATATTTAACATTATATTGTATTGTTGGTTGTTTATTAATTTAAATATTTATAAGAAGGTATTTTTACCTTAATACTTATTAAAAATTGTATACAAAATAATACATTGAACTATTGAAATGTTTATTATGTCGGTAATAATACTATAGTTTGTGTGTATATATACGATAATATAACACTCATCATTTGACTGGTAATTTTCATTATTGAGGTAAGAACAATCGTAAGTTCTTATCCTGCTAATGACATTTTATTATGTAAAAACAGTTTCGATTTAGTATAGAAAAATATTTGGAACAAAAATGATGCAGTTTGATGCAAGAAGATTATTAACTTATGGTCATACAGCAAGTGAGTAAAAATAAAAAAAAAATTAATTTCAGGAGCATAATAATATTGATATTTGGGTTTGGAATGCTGTGAAACTAATTTGAAAAGATCGTAACACACGAAATACTCCGTGACATCGAAAATGCAGTATTAGAGTTTTAACTGCAATGTATAGTATGTTCCATAACGTATTATGTACAATATAATTAATTCTAAAATGTTAATATTCTGTTTTTACTTTCATAATTAAAGCAGTATGCAAGCATTATTTTAAAATTTCATTAAATTCGGAAGTTTTTCCCACTATTTGGAAAATATCCTATATTAGACCAATTCATAAAAAGAATGCTAAAAATGAAATTACAAATTATCGGCCGATAGCAAAACTATATTCTATTCCAAAAGTTTTTGAATTGATTATAACTGATTACAATTTATAATCACTGTTCAAATCTTTTAATAGATAATCAACATGGTTTTGTAAAGCAAAAATCTACGGTGACAAACCTAGTTGAAACAACATCACTACTTTTGAAAAATATGAAAGAAGGATTCCAAACTGATGTTGTCTATACACTATACATATTTTAGTAAAGAATTCGACCTATTGCCACATAGTGTCAATATTACCAATAGTCATATTACTGAAACTTAGAAAATACGGCTTTCCAGAATTTTTCCTTAAATGGATATACTCTTACCTGAATGAACGCTCGTACAATATCATATTCAAAAACATTATTGCAGAACCTTTCGAAGCCAATTCTGGTGTTCCTCAAGGGAGTCACCTTGGTCTTTTACTTTTTATTTTATCGGTAAATGATGTTACTTCAGCCGTTTTTAACTGTAAGCTTCAAATTTATGCTGACAATATGAAAATCTTTAAAATGATTACGTCCAATCAGGACGCTATCCTTATGCAAAATGACCCTCACAATTTTAACAACTGGTGTGTTAACAATGAAATGCGCACTCATATCTTATACACGTCGTTCAAGTCCGATTTCTTTTAACTATACCTTAGATGGTATTGGTCTAGGTAAAGTTACCTCAATAAAAGACTTAGGAGTGTATTTTGATTCTCATCTTAGCTTTAAAACTCACTATAATAACATTATAAATAAAGCTAATTCAATACTGGATTTTGTTAAACGTTGGTCAAAGAAATTTTTTCAGATCCATATGTTCTTAAGTCGTTGTACACCTGCCTTGTAAGACCGAATCTTGAATATGTAAGTCAAGTTTGGTCACCGCGTTTATATAGTACACATTGATAGGATTGAGGCAGTACAAAAAAACTTTCTTAGATTCGCTTTACGCCATTTGTCTTGGTCTAATCCTATTATCTTACCACCATCTGAGCAAAGGTTAAAATTAATTGATCTGTGTACATTGAAATTTAGACGTGAGGTTTCTGATGTTATTTTTATTACTGATATTGTAAAGGGCAATGTCAAATCAACTTTCATTTACAGCAATATCACTATTAGAAATCTGCACCATCTTCGCTCATTCATTTTATTTAATATCAGTAATCATAGGACTAATTATGGTAAATATGAACATATTTATAGAATGCTTATTATAGGTAACAAACATAAATTTAACATTGACTTTACACTATCAAAACATTCCCAAAAACAAAAATTGTACAATCGCTATTGTTAGGATATTGCTATTCTTTTTTCTATACGTTTTGTTGTTTTATTAGAGTGTATGTAATTGTTTATGCAATTTTAATTTTAGCTTTAATTCTCAATTTTTAATGTGATTTGTATAGCAAATATGTAATAACTTTTTTTTGTAAACTGTTTTTGTAAATAAATAAATTATTAAACTATTTATATTGTGTGTAGTTCATTATGGAGGACATACTAAATTTGTACCCAAAACTCTAATACTTTGTTTTCGATGTACTCCACACTCTTGTGTTCTGTATAACCCAGTCTGTACATATTATAAAGCAGAAACAATTTTTTTCCCCAATATCTGCAAATAGTGCCAGACCATATAATTTTTGGATATTTGTCTCAGCTAAAATTCAAGTTTTAATATTTCTTTCGATGTCCATATTTATATAATCAAATATTTAGAATAAATAATTTTATATAATTATATTTTTGAAACACTCTATACTAACAAAAACAAAACATTTTATTCTGTATATCCATACACATACATACATACTAAATTAGAATTAAAATTTAATTGGTAGGAATAAATAAATTTTAGCTACTAAAAAAAAAAAAATAAAAAAAATATGAAAGTACCTACTCACTTACTTACTTACTTACTTAGTACAAATAATTGGATATTCACAATGGGTTCATAATTAAAATTAAAAATGAATTTTATTTAATTTTTTTTTTTTTATATTTAAGATTTTATTATTATTATAATCAATTTAAATTAAGATTTTTGATCAATACACACCGCATCGAACTCCAGTTTTTATTTATTGATATATATATATATTGTACCGGTGAAATTTTGATTAAAATATTATATGCAATTGCAATATGAAAATATTTATTTGGTCCTGTGACATATTAATAAGGAAGTTTATATCAAAATTTTAAAATATTCTGTACAATAAATTCACGCATTAACCCTAACTATAATAGTCATAAGTTATTATTCGTTGTTTTTTCAAAATCATTCGTTAAGTCATAAGTATACGAGAAGAAGCGTACAACTCATAAGTAATTTTGACAGCATTGTAAATAAAAAATATAATTTAGTAAAATAAAAATAAACTTGAATTGTTTTTTTCTTTTAATTAAAAACTTTATTCAAAACTCAAAATTGAAAAAAAAAAAACATTTATTAATAGAATTTATATTTTTATTTCACTTCTTTTAACTTTTTAATTTAACTTCTTAATTTTGATATGAGTAGATTATTATAGTTAAGGCAACATCATATGCAATTATATCGAACCTAATATACATAAATGTTATTTTAAGGGTGCTCTGCGTGTCAAATAACGTCATATAATTCATTTAATAAATATTATCTGTTAAACTGTCATGTCAAAATACTATAGGAAAATACTAGCATTTATAGACATGTCAAAATATACTAGCAAAATACTAGTAGGTTTGAAGTTTATTACAATGTTTGAATTTGAGTAAAAACAGGTGTTCAAAATATCGCAATCTACATTAGAGAAAGGTAAACAAAAATGTTCATTGAAAAATGAGAAAAATATTTCTGAAATCTGGTAAGCCTTCGATACACTCTGTAGCTGTAGATATTACTTTATTTTACATAACAAACAATCTTATACACATACTGCTAGTTCTTTCAGTACATATAACCAAAATCTTTTTCACCCAAATAATTGATCCTGTATTTTCATTCATTTTATATTTAAAAAAAAACTAATAAGAAAAATGGAAGGAAACAAATCATTTCTCAATTCACTTTCATTTATTGTCATTTGACGTTTATTTACTCTATTCACAATATTTTTTATGTTTGATTCCAATTTTTTTTTAAATATTCTCATTCCTTACTCCCATCTTCTAAACATGTTATAAACACCTTATGTCATTTTCCAATCAAAATTACAATAAATTCCTATGAAATAGGCAAAATGTAGACAGGAACACATTGTTACAACAAAGTTTCTGTATTCAACGTATACACATACGGAAATAGGTTCTTTCCGTATTCCGTATTTTTCAACAAAATATTCGTATAAAAATGAAAATTTCCATATCAATGGCAACATTGAATATTTTAATATTTTTACGTCATAGCAAAAAATGAAATAACAATTTTAAAATTTCTCCCAAATAATTAAATAAAAATTACAAATGAAAAAATACAAACTTTTCAATTTAGAAAAATTTTCAATATTCAATATTCGAAAACGATAAATTTGCAGCATCTCTAATAATCATAAAAAAATATATTATTGACTGTATATTGACACATTCTCGTTTATTAATATGCGTCTACATCATGAATATACATATATATTTATTTATGCATATGTATTTATTTACATTGCTTAAAAAAAAAAAAAAAAAACTCCAAAATAATAAAAAATAAAAATAAAAAAAAAATATTTGACATATTTCCAAAAATGAAATTTCGAAATCTCCATAAAGTGCACCCATACGTTTACGAAGTAAAAAAAAAAAAAAAATTAAAATTGAGCGGAGTACAATTTAAAGATTTACTTCAAATACCGTTCTATTGGATAACTTTAAACATAGATTTATATTTGTATAAAAATGATTTTTATTATTTATTGTGATAAAATAAGTTAGCTATTATAGTTTGTATTTGAATTACAAAAAAAAAACAATACCGAAACAATTGAAGTTTTTTTTTTACTTTTGTTATTTAAACAAAAATTGTGTTATTTAAAAAACGAAATGTGGTTTTTGAATGTTAACTGAGGTGATCTTTAGTAATTGAATATGGTGAAAATTTGAATAATTGAAGTTAAAACAATTTTGAGATTTATTTAATTATTTATTGATTAACCTTAATTGTTAATTATGAAAAGTATTTGACATACAATGCTGTCACTTATATCAGTTGTCACTTATATGCAATCAGCTGTCACTTATATGCAATCAGCTGTCACTTATATTAGTATATATCTATTTTTGTTATTTTTGTGTTAGAAAATCATCAGCATCATCATCATCATTATCATCATAATCATAATCATAATCATAATCATCATCATCATCATTATCATCATCATTATCATCATCATCATCATCATCATTCTCATCATCATCATAATCATCATCATTATCATCATTATCATCACCATCATCATTATCATCATTATCATCATCATCATTATCATCATCATCATTATTATCATTATCATTATCATCATCTTCATCATTGTAATAATTGTAATTGTTCTGAAATCCCATCAGTAGGACACAATGAAAATGAACTCCTTACATTGTCTATGTCTTAATCTGTATGTGACTAGCCTCTTCAGTTTTATGCCATATTTTTCCAAACGAATTCCTACCTCACTAAATTGATCATGACCTCATAATGTGGAGTATTGAATTGTTACAAAAATAAAATTGTGAAGTGTTGAATAGTTTTTTAAACATTAAGAATATTAAGCATAGCATTTTATTGAATTATCAATACTATTCAAGCCTGGGTTAAGCAAATTAAATTGTAATTTCAGAAAGACAAAAAAGCACAATATACAGAAATCTAATTGTCTTAGTAGTTATGTATAATTTAGAATGATAAACTGTATTTAGTATCATTTTCAAAAAAACTATTCCGAATTTTTTAAAGTTTTATTTCATCAATTTCAAAGTCACCCAATTCGACGAACATTTGTCGTAGCAATAAAAATTAACTTTAAAATCTTATGTAACAGATAATATGGTACATACATATTATCCATAAAAAAAAAAATAATAAAAAAAAATAAAAAAAAGTTAACAAAGTCTTTTTTTTATGTAGGATCAGTAATATAATAACTTACGAGCACTTTCCTAACATTGTGTGCCTATAATACAATGTGTATGCATGTATGCGTTTATTTGTACATGATGTTATACTCGTATATAGCAACAATGTAAATCATAATAAAATATAAAAACTTATTACTTTAATATTAAGAAAATATATATATATATATTTTTTTCAATGGAAAAGGGCAAACATTTTGTGTATATATACATATACCTACTGTCATTTACATAAATTTAAATAAATAAAAAAACTATTTTTAGTATTGCTCTCCAAAAAACAAATTTTTAATAAATTTAAATTTTCAAACTTTTTTTTTTTGCACTCAGATTTTTGAGTCTAAATTTGGTATGATCAGTTTAGAATCTTTAATTTTGTAAGGTACAGGTACCCAGAAATTAATGAGAAAAATTTTATTTTTAGACGTTGTATATTGTTTTGAGTAGGATTTTTTCTAGGAATATTGAGTGCATTTCATGAAACAAAATATTAGTACATACATATTTTGCAAGCTTTTGTTCACGGTGAAATTTGTAGGGTGCAATGATTCTAATATTTATATGTAACTAGCTAGCTATTCTGCTAATCATACAAAAGTTAATTTAATTGATAAACTTTATACAAAATGCGAAAACTAACAAATGTCAACTTATAGATAGATATTTTGTTACCTGTGTTAAAAAACATGATATAATTAAGAAATTTAATTTTAATAACACACTTAAAACTATTACTAAGTTTACAAAATATCTTTGTTCTCCTTCTCAGGTCCTTAAAACCATCTAACCATTTCAAGCCAATTATTAATTATTAATAATGTATAGAAAAAAAAATTAAAATTTAGGTACTTAAAAATTACCCAATACACATATTAGATTAAATTTAATTATACAATTTCCGAAATTCGAAATATAAAATCTATTTACAAAATTTAATTTCGAAAAAGCATTTCCAATCCTATTTTTTTTTTTACTGTTTTCTCTTTTTCCTTTGTTTTCGTTTTGTCTTAATGTAATAATGTATCCATCATGATTGTGACACTTTTTTGTTGTGTATGGACCTGCCCCAACATGAGTATGCGCACAATTGTTTAAATTACATATACGTATATATATATATATATATATATATCCGTACGACATGGGTACGCGCTTTACCTATTATTCATACACACACACACACACACATTTATTCGTATACCACATTGTAAATGTTACAAATTCTCAGATGCGGGAAAATCCCATTCCGGTATTTATGTTAATGTATATATGTACATACATGTTGCATTATATTATGTATATAATAAGTATATTATATACAACGGTATATATATATATTTTTTTAAAAAATATTAAATATCGTGCGGCATTAACAAAGATTTTAATATAAGAATGTATATGAAAAAAAAAAATTTGTTACAAAAATGTTTTTATATATTTTTGTGTTTTTTGTTTTTGGAAATTTCGAAAGAATAAAAAGTGGAGCAACAACAAAAATTCATTTGAACAACTACAATAATAATTATCAAAACAATAATAACAAGAAAATAATAAAATAAAAATTAATTTTTATTGTACATTTATTTATTTTATTTGTTTTTTTTTTCTTTTCTTAATTATTTTCAAAATACCGTAATTAATAAAACACGATACAAAAATTACACATATTTAGTACCTATACCTATATATTAGTAAATATGTACATACTAAAATTTAACTCAGTCCATTGTGTGTCGTACACAGGTTATGAAAAGGACAAAATATGAAATTAAATCTAAAATGATTATATGTATATATTAAAAAATGTATATATATAATTATGCATATACATTATTGAAATGTACAGTGCCGAAAAAAAGTTTAATAAACATACCCCTAAAAATATCTAATTTCTTTCTACACTATATTTTTGTAAGTTCAAGTTATTTGAAAGTTTACTTAGTAATTAGTTCTTAAATAAAAAGAAAAAAACTTGGATATTTAATTCAGACCGCATACCATTCACCAATAACAAAATAAACGATTCCTTGTAATTGAATTTCCATTTGTAATTAATAATATTGAACAGTAACAAAGAACATATAATAAGAAGAAGTCTCATCCGATATAAATTTTTAAAATATTATTTTTAAATGCAGCGTAACAGCCTGCTCTCTCTGGAATTACCCGCCCGTACGCATCTAAGTTGAAAAAATTGAAAAAATATCCAAATGAGACTTCTAGTTATTATATGTTCTTTGATAATAGTTAATTGTGTTCGCTTACACATGTTTTAAACAAATATTTTGTCTTAAACTAAAAACTGAGTTAAATATTTAAACAAAAAAAATAAAAATAATGGATTGAAATTGAAATAAAAGATTGTGGCGCATACACGTTAATCAAAATGTTGTAATTTGAATGAAAGAAATATGCTATTTAACCAACGTACCCACCTGTGAAATACAATACCATCATATAACTTTGTATACTTACGACAAATAACTACTAATTATATATAAAAAAAAAAAAACAAATTCTCACATATTCAAACTGCTAATGCCGTTTTTAGATACGAAAAAGTTGTTATTACCCAGTTGGGTATTAAAAATAAAATAAACAAAATCACCACAAAAGGTAGTAAATTCTACACACCATGAAGTTATGTTGTCAAATAATTTCATCAAAAAATAATAATAAAAAAAAATTTTTTTAATAAGAATTTCTTTAACTAAACAAATAAATAAAATGGATTTTGAGTATGCTATATCTAATCAATTGACATAATGTCTCAAAGATTTTTAACCTTAATAATAAAAAATTTCTGCAATAAAAAAAAACTATTTATTAGCAATTAAAATATAGACGAGCAATTAAAATATTAAAGACACCCTAAGAGTACTGCTGAAACACCTATTGGGTCTCCAAATGTAAACTGGGCTGGAAGCGACAGAGAAAAACGATTTCCAACCTTCCATAGCTACATTTACAACAATATCGATAGAACACACGCTTAAATTCAAAATGGCAGACATTATCGATACAATTAAAAATAAACTAAATGTTAAAAAAAAGCACAAGGGCACGATCGAATTACAATAAAAATGGTAAAACAACTACCATTAATAGCTGTTACACATCTTATGCACATATTCAATGCAAATACAAAAGCTACTCCTCATTTGGACATCCAGTTCAAGCTGGAGTCCCTCAAGGTAGTATCCTAGGTCCCTTGCCATACTTATTATATATGTGGACTATACTTATTTTATTTGTAGAGTAGAGATGCGGTCCTATTCGTTATTATCCGTTAATTTTCATCAAATACAAAATTTACTCCTCATTTGCACATCCAATTCAAGCTGGAGTCCCTCAAGGTAATATACTTATTGTATTTGTAGAGTAGAGATGCGGTCCTATTCGTTATTATCCGTTAATTTTCATCAAATACAAAATTTAGTCCTCATTTGCACATCCAATTCAAGCTGGAGTCCCTCAAGGTAGTATCCTAGGTCCCTTGCTATACTTATTGTATTTGTAGAGTAGAGATCCGGTCCTATTCGCTATTATCCGTTAATTTTCATCAAATACAAAATTTACTCCTCATTTGCGCATCCAATTCAAGCTGGAGTCCCGTATGGTAGTATCCTAGGTCCCTTGCTATACTTATTGTATTAGTAGAAGTCAGAATATGCCTACCAACAATCAAACGACCTATTCTATTTTTTGCAGATGATACAGCAATTTTCAGTTCTAACGTAAGTTCCAAAATAGCTTCAACATTATTTAAAACATTGTTGCCAATTATTTAGAAGAAATTGAAAAATGGCTAAATCTATGGATAATCAAAGTTCACGAAACAAAAAAATTCCACATACCATTTATACTAAGAAAGGTGAACATATACTACCACTCCTATTAAGATAAACAATAAAATTAATATTAACAAAAAAATTCCAACCTACCACGAAAACATATATATACATATAGAAACTGGCAAGTTAATATAAAAGTATATAATTATACCACAACACAATTATGTCAAATATACCACGGAATGCATTTGAACCGAAGACTTACATGGAAGAAACACATTGAAACAAAAAGAACTCAAATGAGACTAAAAATCAACAAAATGAATAGAAATTGTAAACTAAAATTAGAATAAAAAGTAATTAAGCCAATTTGGACTTATGGATTACAACTATGGAGAATGGCAATTCTAATATTAAAAAAATAAAAAGAGCTCAATTCAAAATATCATGAGCCACATCGGCTGCACCATGGTACGTAAAAAATGTTAACATTCGCAAAGACTTAAATATTCCTACGATCGAAGAAGAGGTATATAGAATTTGAAGGAAATACACATCAAAGTTGGGGAATCATCCTAAACCTACTATTTGACAGTTACCACCGACTAAAGAGAAAAAGTATGGCTATAAAACTGTAATAAAAAACTAATGATCAAGCAAAGGCAGGAATCATTGATTAAAGTTAGATTTATAAAATTTGAAAACAAATTCTTGATTTCTATATACAAAAGACAGAGACAATAAATAAAGGAAAAAACTAATTGTGTTTACAAACTTTTCACCGACACTATAATTAAGTTATTCGAAAGTTGTATAATTATTTTCTTTAACAGGATTTGTTTCAATTGCTTAAGGAATTTTATGTATTCGGTATTAAAGTTAAAAAACAAAATAAAATAACAAGGAAAAATAATTTTATACTTTAGTCCTTTTATTTTTCAATTTTCTTTTTCTTTATTGTTAAGAATTTTTTTCACAGATTACAAGACAATTTTGAAAACAACACAAAATTATAGAAACGGAAATGTCAAACAAAATGATATGAGAAATTTGTCAAGTTAAATTTTTATAACTCCGAAAAATCAGTATATTTTTGTTGTTATAGATATACTATATATATATATATATATATATATATATATATATGTAATAATAGTCGTAGAAAATAAGAGTGAGCGTTCATAACAAATTTTTATAGATTACATAACATACCTACAAAATTTGCAATTCATATTCCAAAACGGATGTCTTTGAGGAAGGAGCAATTAGTCTTTTTAAATCCTTCAAAGAAGTATATAAGCCACACACCGACTGACTACTACACTACAATATTGTTTTGTTTATAATTAATGAAAAAAAAATTCTTTTAGTCTTAACAATTCAAATTTATTAATATTTCATCTTTAAAGAGAAAAAAAGGGTGCAGAAGAGATAAAATAATGAGTAATCAAAGTTAATTCAAAAATTCGAAATCTGTTAATTTAAAATCAGTTTCATTTAATGCCTTGGATTTATTATATGTGACACATAACATGAGGTCTGCCAATAAATAACTTGGAAAATATGCAAATTGAAGACAAAATGAAGCTTCAAGCTGTGGGCATAAAGGAGAATAATAACAATAAGAACTTAATAGACCGCGAATATCTTACGTATATTTCCATTTTAAAGGATCTGCATGTAAAATGGAGATACCTAAATAAAATTACTATGAAAAAAGAACATCCTAACTATGTAATAGTGAAAATAGTCGAATATTTTCCTTTTAATTTTACTGATATGCTTATCTTCAGTGTTTTGTACTCGACTGAGCAGGTATGATAAGCATATCAGCAAAAGTATTCAACTATTTTCACTATTATACAAACATTTTACTCTAACGCTAGAAAACAAGTTTTTATAAATCCTAACTATACTTTTACGTAGATATTTGGAATATTCAATCACATAACCTTGGACCTTCTGATCATTATAGATCATTCTGATAATATAACCATTACGGATATAACCTATTTAATAAATTTTGGATACATTTTCAGACGAGTGAAAAAAATTAAAAAGATTATAAATGAAAGGCGAATAACCATCGCAGAATCAACACCATATGGCACAAGACAGATCAACGTAGAAATCGCTTTTTAAAATTATTATAACAACGCTCTGAATAGGTGAAATGAAAGCAAAATTCGTAAATGTTATATTATGAAACTAAATGATCAGAAGTACCCCGGGTTCGACCCTGTATTGCTCAGGACATGGATATTGTACAAAATGTTTTTCAATCATTCCTTTAAAAATAATTTTGAATACAATTTGAATTTTATTTAAAATTAAATTGTATATATATATATGCTATATACAATATATATATATATATATGCTATTATGAATATTCCACACTTAAATTAATTGATATATAAAAAAAAACCAATAATATGTAATTGTGTACCTACTCCATTGTCCAATTCTCTGCGCACCATTAGTTAGGAATAGAATGTTCTTCACATAGTTTTAAAATAAAAAAAAATAAAATAATAAACAAAAATTAAAATAAATTTGTATAGGCTCGAATAAGCATTGTCAACGAATTTAATTGACTATGTACTACAAAGGAAAGGGTAAAGGCTAAAAATCTACATACCGACAGTTTTAATTCTATGCTGTGATATCTTTGCCTTAAATTAAAACAAAGACTCTTCTGAGGGAGATGTTGTATCGGCGTAGGACCTAATGACCCAATATCCCAAGGATAGCTGGTATATGCTAGCTTTCCAAAAATCTTTAGTGACGCATCTTATGCTTTAAGGACGAAAAGGACATTTGAAAATTATCCTTGTTGTTTTGATGTTTTTGTATAAAAACCGTTATATCTGTTGATCTATTAGATATATATATATATATTCAGTTATATATTCTAGAAAGATAACGGTTTGGAGCAAATTTAACATTTATTTGATGATGATTGGTGCTGCCGTTATGGAGATATTGTAGTTCAAAGTAGAAAACTTTTGAAAAAAAAAAACAAGATTTTACCATTAAACCGCCCCAATATTTGTATACTATTAGAAAGGTCTCATTTTTTTCTATTACTCGTACATACATACTTTATTTCTACGTCGAATAGTTTAGAACATATAAGCATTTACATTAAAAAAAAAATTGTTTTTTTTACCCTTTTTTACAAAAACCGTTATATTTGTTGATCCATTATATATATATATATATATATATATATATATTCAGTTAACCCCAAAACAAAAAATAAAAAAGTTTAATTTTATTTCAATTATGTTTAATTGGCTTGTCATAGATATAGCATATATAGGTACTCTATCAAAAATAAACAAACACGTATTTTATAGTTTCATAGTAAATTCAGGCTGCTTCGGGTAGTTGCCAGCCAATCTATCACACAACTTCTAGCTTCTATCAAGAATATTTCAAAAACCAAAATTGTTATACCAATCTGATAAATCTTCACTCAGATACTCTTTCAAAAATAAAAAAAATACGACTGTTACCGATTTTGAACGAATGTTACCGATTTTTAACAACTGTTAAATTTAAATGTCAAAATTGAAATAGGGTACAATCATTCAATGTATTAAAGAATTGACTGAAAAAGTATTTCCGAATCTTAGGAATCAGTATAAAAATTTTACATGACTCCAAAAAATGTGACAGTACGTTTTATTAATCCGAAACTACTGCAGAGTATTCCAGGTGGGTCTATGTACTTACAAATTGATAGATACAGTTACAGTTACAATTACGAATGGAAATGAACTACCCGACGAAGTTATTTAATTCATTGGACTTGACAGAGTTTGCTCCTCACCAATTGGAATTAAAAGTAGTAGCAGATTAATAATAAGAATTTTTTATCCTCATTTCATTGAAGCATAAATTCAAACTGATTGAGGAAAAGGAGAATACCGCTTTTTATTCCTATAGAATGCCGCTAATATCATTATAGGTATCGTTTAAGCTTAAATTTTTACAATTTCCGGCAAGATTAAGTTTTGCCATCTCTCTAAAAATTTTTAGTATTCAACTCTAATCTTCAGATTGTTTCTCTCATGGACAACTATATGTGGAATGGTCATGGGTAGGAACAACAATGTTCCGAAAATCGATATATTTCGTCCTATGAGAATCTAAATAAACAAAATTACTATCACGAATATAGTATAGAACGGTACATATAGATAGATATTATATTTTATATATAATACACAAGATGAACGACGTGGTGAGTAACAAAGCAAGAATAATTGAATAATAAATTAATTACACCACAAAAGTATTAAAAATTTAGCACGTTCTTGATGCTGAGTACTTAAAACATTTCAAATATTTACACCAAATAAATGACCAAGTTGAGCAACATCTACGCTCTAACAGAAATTTCAATCACGGACAATTTTTAAAAAGGCTTCATAAAAATTCTGTCATTTTAAATAAACCCACAAACTTATAGAAAAAAGTACAAAAACAAAAGTACAAACAAAAATTGAAAACAAAAATCAGATTCATACCTTCAAAAATAATATAAGAAATGTTAATTCATTTGCTTCTGCTATTTAAAAAAAATATATACAGTAAAACACGGTTATAGTCATTCGCTAAATTTCAATAATATTTCTGACTATAACTGTTTTGTGACTACAGGCGTAGTCAAAAAAAATGCATCTTTATAAACAAAATCAAATTTAATAAAATATCTTTCGTATAACAATTTTAAACTTTATTTTATTCATAAATGGTAATTATTTTATTATGTAATCACAAAATATACATATTTGTAATAAAGAACAGAAAAAGAAAATATTTAAATCAGTTTTTTAATAAAATAATTCTCTTTTGACTTATTTTTTTGTTTTATTGAAAAAATTGGCATTTTATTTTAATGTGATTATAAACGACATCGATTGTATGAACTTATGAAGTTTATTACTTTCTTTCAAACAAATTGTTTGACTATAACAGAATTGTACCTACAAACGTTTTTGATTGTAGACGAATTAAAATATATCGATCTACTGTGTTGAGAGTAATGAGATTTTATTGTGTTAAGTTATATTGAAATTAGTATTAATTTCGTCATAAAGTATTAAGTATTATACTTTAATTTCATTATATATATATTCAAGAATCAAGCAATTCAGAAAACAACTACAATTATACGAAAACAAATATTTTTTTTTATATAAAATCCTACCTGAAAGAACTGCTTCTGTGCAATTGCACAGGGGATTCACTAGTATTGATTTTAAAAAAAATGACAGTTTATTTTAGTCAGCAAAACGTTATACGAGAACAGATTACAGTGACCACATTTCGACTAGCTTTAAGTGTTGAAATGTCTATGAGTTGATATTTAGCTATATAACCCGTTGTATACCAGTTCAACTTACGAAGACAGAATTTGATCATATTCTTTTGAACTGATTCAATCCTTTTTGTATGCCTATCGTAAAACGACATCCAAATAGGAAAGGCATATTCAAGATAGAACAATAGAAATATAATAATTTAAATGTATAATTTCGTTTAATAAAACCTAACAAAAGAGAAAACTTTTGCTGTTACAAAATCTATATAAGGATTAAATGTGAATTTTCTGCCGAGAATTAAACCCAGATCTTTAACTTCACTAACATGCTCTACAACAGAATCATAATTAAATTTATTTAATTATATTGAATGAAATTTTTGTTTCTATAAAAGGACATACACTTACATATTATTTTGATGTATAAATTAAAACCATTTTCAATGCATTATCAATGTAATATATGTGGGATATCAACCCACCACTAGAAGCAGTTGTAGTTGTTAGTAATAGTTGTAGTTGTTGGTAATAGTTTTAGTTGTTAGTAATAGTAGTAGTAGTAGTAATAGTAGTAGTAGAGACAATGGGCAGAGGTTGAGAGGAGATTTTGCATGCTTAATTGCTTTCACTTCAAACGGAACAGCCATCAAGCTAGGAGTATTAAAGCATTAAATTTAAGTGAATTGAAAAAGATTATTATTATATTTAGATCGTAATTGAAAATATTATTGAATTAAAATGTACGACTATAGTTATTTGAAGAATAAAAATATTTGAATAAGAATAAAGAATATTTATATAAGAATAATATATTAAAGCGATAAATTAAAGTGAATTGTAGGTGGAATCCTAATATATTATCTAAATCTTCTTGTAAGGTTATAGGCAATCACCATTTTGATCTAATATGATAGAAAATAATTTGGTGTCATCAACATAATATTTAGAATCAACATAATTCATGTAAAGCAAAAATAACAATGGACCCATTAGGGTATTTAGTTGCATCATAAAATTAAATTGTATAACTGGACAGAATAGTTTACACATACGATTTGAATTCAATCCAACTAAATTTTATACAAACAGTATGTGTATTTAGTACATTATAACATTATTACTCATAACCAGCGTTGTCGAAAGTAGAGCTTCAGCTCCAAAATTGAGCTTTGAGAAATTATGTGGAGCTTTGGATTCTACTGGAGCCCAGTGGAGCTGAAAATTTAAAATACATAAATACTACATCCCTTTTCAATATTTCCTTTTTTTATAATATTTTATTTTGGGAACCAAAAAATTTTAAGACCCAAAATTATTTAAAAACTAGTACAATTAATTTATTATAATATTGGAACAACTCACCAAAAATTGTACATTGATAGAATAGAATAGGAGCCCATATGAAACAGGATTTTTATCAGAATAAATTTAACAAAGTTAATGTGATGTGATGTCTTTATGTCGGCTGAATGCTATTTTGCTTCAAACGTCCAAAAGTAGTTTTCGAGAAAAATGAAAAACAAACTTCAAACAAAAAAAAAGTACTCGATAGGAATTTTTTATACTTTGCATGATGTATTTATAAATTATTTTTGCATTCACTAGACATTGCCACATAAAAAGTTTATGAAATATAGTAATTTTTATCACAATAGTCACAATTGCCAGTTTGCTTCATTTCACACAACGTATTACCAAGTAGTAACTGTGTTGCTCGTAGAGCAAAAATAGTTAAGGTGGCGCAAAATAGAATAAATCTAGTTATTGCATTTTGAATGAAATGGAACAAAGTGTGTAATGTATCTTAGAAAAAAATGTTATTTATAAATATTTTTACCAATAATCATTGTGTCTAATTTTAATAATTTGATAAACCTGAAACGATGAAGTGATAAATTAAAATTAATTTTTGCAAAAAAATTTATATCTCAAATCTAGTTCCTAAAGTCATAAACAAAAAAAACTAAATGGTTTTTTCATTGCTCAATAAAAACAATCAATATAATACTTGAAAATTTATAATTACTATAGGATTGTGTTAAAGTATAATACCGAAAAATATTGCAAAAAAAATTAATCCAACTTCTTTAATCTTGTAATTAACACTTTTATCAAATGAAGTGGACTGTCTGCATATCTAAATTTTTCAAAAAATTCACACAGTCTACTTTTTGGATCAGTGAATTTGAAAGTTCTATCTCTGAATATTTTTGAATTATTTGAGTTAGGCATCGGTCACTGAAATAAATACTTAAAATTTTTGTTTTCGATTTTGCAACGCAAATTTTCATATTAAAAAGTTGCTCTGTTGACAGAAAATTGGCGTTTGGAGCAGAATAACATTATAATATTGGGAAAATGTGGCTTATCGAGCAAAATTACAACTCTGTATATTTTAAACTACAACGGAAATAAATATTTTGAATACACCATTCGAAAGAGCTTGATTTAAAAACATATGATTTTAAGTATCATATTTTTACAAATCTGTGGCAATAATATAAAACCGCTTAAGTCGGCATAAGCCAAAAACGAGATATTATTACCATCGTATTTTACGTGCAAAAATATATTTTCCACAACAAACCCGAGACTTTTATGAATTTTAGAAGCTGAAAAAATTGCATTAATTTATTCGCCTAAGTAAGCTAGGCTGCATATTGGACATGATATAATAGCTGGAGCTAACTTAAGTTGATATAATATAATCAATTTTGGCATGCACAAAATATGCCAAATCTTATATAAGATTTATCGGTTATATTAAATTTTTGATCTGTTTTATCCATTTTCTACAATCGTGATACAATCGAAAATTGACATATAAAAATGAATAAGTGCTTATAATTTCATTTTACTCTTGTATTTTAGTTTATTTATTTTTTTTTTTTAAATTATTAACTATAATTTACGAATATATTTCATGTTTTAAAATCTTTAAATTCAATAAAACTGAATTCAACCTACACTGGACTTTTTATGTCCCAGAATAATTTTAAAAAGGTCATACTGAAAAGTTTTAAATTTTAACTTAAGCGGTTTTCTATTATTGCCACAGAAATGTAAGTTTTACTTGAAATTTTAATGTATTAAACTACATAATTTTTATGAATGTAAAAAATTTTTTTATAAAGTTGGAAAAAAGACATGTAAATTTCGTGAATTATATTATATTCTTTTGTAATTACAATGGTAAAATAACTATTTTGTAACTAATGTCAGTATTTTATGGTTCTGGAGCCCATTGAAGCCATTTGCAGCCCATTTTAGATATTTTTGGAGTTTAAAATTTTTTTCACACGACAGCGCTGCTCACAACTCAACAATCTTTCAATGTCATTTTTTAATTTATCAATTTAATTAAATAATTTCAAAATTTATAAAATTTCACAATTGACATGTTTCATCAATTTCAAGGAGCACATCTTAAAGGATAAATTCTTTCCTTATAATTTTCTTTTACTCTTTTAATACATTTTATGTGTACATAGTATAGTTTCCTTCGGGTATAAGTAATTTTACCGTTTTCGATAATTATTTTCAATTTTCATGGCAGTTCTTTCAATAATAAGTATATTCAATTTATAAGTAAAATTGTGAATATATATACATATAAGTATACAGGGTGGTCCGGTTTAGAGCAAAAAGTTTTTAAGGGGTGATTCCTTGGAGTATTTTAAAAAAAAAATTGTTCTAGAAGAGGGGTCTATCTTTAAATTTACCTGGGCTACAGAGGGTTAAAGAAAATCGGATTAGAAGTCTAAAGAATATCAACTACAGCTCAGAAGAAATTGAAACTAGAGAAACATCTTCTTCATAGCTTTTTTTTAGAATTAATACATCTAATTAACGGTATATGTTGAATGAGTATCAGACTTACCGTTTTTGAATAATAACTGCATAAACTTAAAATTTTGCTTTTAAAAACTGAAAATTTTGTAAAAAACGTTGATTAGTTTTGTAAAAAAGTGTTGATGCGCTACATCATCCCCTACAACTTTTTTATACACAACTTTCATATCAGTCTTGCCGTTTTTCAGGTAAAGTCCTATAAAATTTCATTAGCCCTCTAATTTCAGTAATTTTAACTAATTTTGACTAAAAAATAAAAATGTTACAATATTCAACTCTCAGTTATTATTTTTCTTACTAAAACATGGGTTACCCAAATATTAAATATGACTTTACCTGAAAAACGGCAAGTCTGATATGAAAGTTGTGTATGAAAAAGTTGTAGGGGATGATGTAGCGCATCAACACAATAAAAAAAAATAAAAAAAATAGCGAATTTTTTCGAGTTAATCAACGTTTTTTACAAAATTTTCAGTTTTTAAAAGCAAAATTTTAAGTTTATGCAGTTATTATTCAAAAACGGTAAGTCTGATACTCATTCAACATATACCGTTAATTAGGTGTATTAATTCTAAAAAAAAGCTATGAAGAAGATGTTGCTCTAGTTTTAATTTCTTCTGAGCTATAGTTGATATTCTTTAGACATAATTTTTCTAATCCGATTTTCTTTAACCCTCTGTAGCCCAGGTAAATTTAAAGATAGACCCCTCTTCCAAAACAATTTTTTTCCTAAAATGCTCCAAGGAATCACCCTTTAAAAACTTTTTGCTCTAAACCGGACCACCCTGTATACATAAGTATATGTATATTAGTTATCTTATGTATACATATATACATTTTTTTTTTTTTACTAATTTTCAGGTGTCACCTTTAAAATTTATTTTAAAATTAGAATTTCATTAATTTTTAATGTAATATAAGACTTGTTTCAATTTCGTTAAATTGTATTCATTCTTTTAATAATCCTTAATAAGAGTAGAAAAATATAAAAAAAAAAAAAAATTAAAGCATCCATCAATGATTTGGAGAATTGAGTGGGATGAATTTTATTTGTTCCTTCAAGGAATTATAGTTCTATATCAGTATACTATTAAAATAAATATATAACCTATATATAATATATATATATATATATATAAATAGTATATAATTTAACAGTTAAAGGCCATAAAATGTTATTTATTTGTAAATATTTAAAAACATAGTTAATCTCACTGCTGTTTTTCTTCTTTTTTTTTTGTTTATTTTTGTGAAGTCATAAAGCCTTTTTTATGCTTTTTATTTTTTCTTATTTTAATTTTTGTAATTAAAATCAATTTTTTTTTTTTTTTTTTTGTTAAATTACCTTAAGTAAAGCAATAAAATGAAAGGATAATTGTTTTCTTCATTCTTTGTAGAAAAATTGTTGGAAAAAAAAGCAATAAACTTCTGTATGGATGTTTGTAAAGAGGCAAAAAATCAATCATAATTTAATCAAAGAATTCTTTATCATCTTTTATATTGGTTGTTGTATTGGATATACATAATATGTAGATAAAATAAATTTTGCGAAATTTAAAACAGTAAATTTTTACCTATACTTACTTATGTATATGAAATGGGTATTTTTTTCTTCACTTACTTAAATTGAAGCCGCTTTTAAAAATTGTAGCTACCCATAAGGATTTACTTTCAAGTAAATTCAGATCGATGAATTGATGATTTTTTTTTTTTTTTTTTTTAATATTTATAATTTCAGATGAGATTGATAAGAGTTAAATAAATGAAGCATGACAAAATGAAACATGATCATTTAACATACTACTTGATATAATATTTTATCTTAAGGTAATTTAAGTGTTATATTAATGAAAGTAAATTATGTGAGTATAACAATCAACATTTAAAGAGAAAGTCATTTAATTTCATTATACGTTCGTCAGTGAATTTGAATTATTGATTATAAATTTAATGAATTGGAAAAATAACTAACTACATATATAAAATAATGTAACTAAAAAATTCAATTTGTTTTGCCCATAAAGTACCATACCATACCAGATTCGATTTTATATTTTATATACATATTATGAAAGTGATATTTACGTTACAAAAAAACAAAATTTTAAAGTTAAATTTCCTGATGAACAAAAAAAAAAATTGATGGGACTAAAAATTTGCAGTAGAATAAAATTACGAATAAATATCTTATATATAACACACAAAAAGCAGGTGAGTAAAAAAGCAAGAATAATTGAATAATAAATTAATTACACCACAAAACTATTAAAATTTTAGCACGTTCTTGATGCTGAGTACTTAAAACATTTCAAATATTTACACCAAATAAATGACGGTTATTTCCAAATTGAGCGACATCTATACTGTAAAACAAAATTTCAATCACGGACAATTTTTAAAAAGGCTTTATAAAAATTCTGTCATTTTAAATAAACACACAAACTTATAATACAAAAACTAAAACACAAAAAACAAAATAAACAGAAAAACAAAAATTAGATCAGGTCATACTCTTCAAAAATAATATAATAAATGTTAATTCATTTGCTTTTGCTATTTAAAAAAAATATATATACAGTAAAACACGGTTATAGTCATTCGCTAAATTTCAGTAATATTTCAGCTGTAACCGTTTTGTGACTAAAAAAAATTGCATCTTTATAAACAAAATCAAATTCAATAAAATATCTTTCGTATAACAATTTTAAACTTTATTTTATTCATAAATAGCAATTCTGTTATGTAATCACAAAATATACATATTTGTAATAAAGAACAGAAAAAGAAAATATTTAAATCAGTTTTTTAATCAAATAATTCACTTTTGACTTATTTTTTTGTTTTATTAAAAAAATTGGCACTATATTTTAATGTGACTATAAATGTGACATCGATTGTATGAACTTATGAAGTTTATTACTTTCTTTCAAACAAATTGTTGACTATTGCTATAACAGAATTGTGACTACAAACGTTTTTAACAATACACGAATTAATATACATCGATCTTCTACGTGAGGAGTAATGGGATTTTATTGTGTTAAGTTATATTGAAATTAGTATTAATTTCGTCATAAAGTGTTAAGTATTATACTTTAATTTCATTATATATATATTCAAGAAGCAAGCGATTCAGAAAACAACTACAATTATATCAAAACAAATGTTTATTGAAAAAACTACTTCTGTGAAATTGCACAGGGGATTCACTAGTATGTATAAAATAATTTATTTTTGATGCAACGTTGTAGAAATCAAGAGTAAAATCATCATTATATTTAATCTGTAAATTGAAAAAAGTATGGTACAAATATCTGAACTGTTTCGATAGATAGATATTTAAAAGAAGATGTAGCGAAAATAAATGTTTTTTTCAGATTTTTTAAATTTTCAATTTGAAATTTTAATTTTTTTTTTATTTATTTTTTTTTAATTTTTTTTTTTTTTCTCAAATGAGCTCAGTTGTTCGTATAAAGTGTATAATACCCTTATAATAATTTTCGAATTGAATATGAGTCGAAGCGAATATGCTGGTCGAACATTCGCAGATATGTGACCATGATTCGCAAATAAATCGCTATGGAAAAATCATTGCTAACTTAACAGTAGAAAATTAAATATTTTGAAAGGTAGATTAATAAAATAAATCTTTTTTTTTCGTGCTAATAAATTTATAAACAAATAAACATATATAAAGAAATATTTTAAAATAAACAATCAAAAGACAAATTAATAAACAAATAAAAATGAGTACAAGCTGGGATCTCTACTAGTAGTGCTAGTGACACCGAAATCGGAGATCGGATACATTTAAGGTGAAGTCGTAGGAATATTAGAGACAACTTTAACCAATGGGTAAAACTAAAAATATATTTGGTAAGATTAACAGTTATTTAAAACTGACTGATAACGTTCCATTAGAACTATCGAATGTCATGTAATATATAGGTAGACAGTTTTAAGTAATTGTTAATTTTATTAAATATATTTATAGTTTTATAAAACTTTTCGGTTGAATAAAGAGAGAACAGAATATTAGCCTGATGTGCAGTACGATTTTTACCACAAGCTAAATCAGGATTCTCTTCCATCTAATTCCCTTTATCAAACTGTTTTTTTATTTGTATTTTTAATGGTACAAATAATATCACATTATAATATTATTCATAAATTTTATAAATAATATTCGTACATTTTTTTGATTGTACCCTCTCCTCCAATTTGCACTCGCAAAAGAACCAAAACTATTTTTTTTATTTTTTTTTTTTAACAGTTGTTTAAGTTACCATTCGACAAATTGTTGAATGTATTGCGTTAGTGTCGCATAATAATAATGATCGCATGATGGCGAATCGCATGTAAGCGTATTTATCGCATGACAGCGAATTGCCTATTAATACGTTTGATTCGAACCGTGATAAAGGCATTACATACATCTTAACATACAAAAATTTTAATTTATTAAATTAGGGCAATTCACCCATATACAGAGTTTTTGTTTGCTGGCCATAGAATTTAAATGTAATTTTTTTTTTTAAATAAATATTATTATATATTATGCGGTTGTTGTCTAAGATAAATCAATAAACAAAACTATAAGAATAAATTGAAATGATGGAAAACAATTCATGTTGAAATTGAGGGTTTACGATTTTTCATCAAACTTCAAGAGTCGAATACTAGTATATTTTTATTTAGTTTTTTAAATAAATTATTATATATTATTCGGTTGTTGTCTAAGATAAATCAATAAAAAAACTAGCACCAACAATAAATTGAAATGATGGAAAACAATTCATAATAAAATTGAGCAATTTTTCATCAAAATTCAGCAGTCGAATACTAGTAAATTTTTATTTAGTTTTTTAAATAAATTATTATATATTATTCGGTTGTTGTCTAAGATAAATCAATAAAAAAACTAGCACCAAGAATAAATTGAAACGATGGAAAACAATTCATAATAAAATTGAGCAATTTTTAATCAAAATTCAGCGGTCGAATACTAGTAAATTTTTATTTAGCAGATTTCGATGTTTTGGAAGAAACAAATTTCCTTATCAGCCGTTCCGAATGACTTACATTCACAACGCTTAAATGTAATAGAACATTATTAACCCTCATAATGCATACTTAACGAACTATTATACTACTCTATTGCAAAAAAGTTGATCCAGCTTTCAACATATCATCACAATAAAAAAAAATGTTTTAGAGGTAACTATAGATACTATATCTGTAAAAGATTTGATTTTATATCGCATTTACTAAAATATAAATGAAGCTATATAAATAAATATACTGTAACAAGACAAAATAACAAAATCTCCATTTGATGCAAAAATAAGAGAATTAAACTGAATGAAGCAAATACGCACAATAACTTTACAAATGAAAAATTGAGTCGCACATTCAAGTAAGACTAAACAATGTTTAAATAACCTACCAAAATTATGAACAATAGCTTGATATGACGCTTAATGCAAGAAAAAAAAACTAAAACTAGATCTGAAATACAATACAAACATTTGTATTGGCTAATTGGACGGACATATACGCTTTCAACGTATAACAAAATTTTTGACCTACAATCAGATATTAAAGCCAGTCTGGGTATACGTTATTCAAATATGGGATTGTGCTAAACAACTACATATTCAAGGTATCCAAACATTCCAAAACAAAGTATTGCAAAACATTGTTAATGCTCCATCAGGTTTGTTCGCAATGCTGATATTTATAGAGATTTCAGGATTGCTATCATAAAAGAGGAAATAAAAAAATTGCCTGTACGCCATAAAAGTCGTTTTTCACAACATGTCAATGTAGAAGTTTCACATTTGGCTGGCAGTCAAAACTTTGTTAGAAGAATTAAACGGATGAATCCGTTCGAACTGTAGGATCTTTGATGTCATATTTATTTATTTATTTCAAGCTTAAATCAAGCAGTTACACATTACTTACATCTATAAAAGTTACAGTTAAGAAAATTAAATTAAATCAAATACAATTAAATTTATTAATAATTAATACTAAATGGGTGTGTAGGTGTATAATTAGTTTAATTAGTGTAGTTCTTTTTTTTAAAACAGACTTGGAGAGGGAGAAATTAATTAAGGCCTTGTATTTATTTCCCAATATTAACATTCTGTTAATAGGTTCAAATCTATCATAGTTAGTTCTATGGTGTACCAGTGTAAAAAGATTAACGGATCGAAGTCGAGAATTAGTCATATGTCGGATATTGAAACGAAAAATTTATTCCAACTGATTTATTTCGATCCTACTAATGAATAAAGCTTTTTCTTTATTTTAGAATATACGAGTTAGGCTTTACAATTTTCCTTTTTTTAAAATTTCAATATTACAGTAAAACACGGTTATAACCATTCCCTAAATTTCAATAATATTTTTGACTATAACCGTTTTGTGACTAGTCAAAAAAAATGCAAAATTAAATAATTGTTGACTTAAAAGCGAATTGTGCCTATAACCAGTAATGTAACTATATAACCGATGTTTACTGTAATACGTTGATTACTAATGTATCACTATCACTATTTTCATTCTCATTTTCATTCTCAGGTGTGATAATCTGAAATTTTCCTTTTCCCAAATACATGTTCTAATATTATAAATTTGACTGGTAATCACAGTACCTGTGGACAAAGTCTAGATGTTCATACAATAGTAACCAACGTGTTAAAAAATATTTGTGAAACAAATTCAAATGCATTGTTTGTTATTCATTATTATGAACTATATTCAACAATACATTTGACATTGACACTGCTATAAATTCAAAAATATAATAATAAATTAACTATACTATATCGTTAATGGTTAAATTAACGATTGTGCAAAATATACTTTAATAATACGGTACATATTTATTTTTTTTTGTAAATTAAAAATTTCAATTTTAATTTTCTAATATTCTAAAATAAAATTTTTGAACTACTTAAAGTGTTATAAAATAATTTTCTTTCATCATAGCATAGCCTATTAATTTAAAAATAAAATTAAATAAATTGAGATATTACAAAATCATAATACAAGGTTTTTAAAAAAAAAAAAAAAAAATTTAATTTATATACAGGGTGATAATAAATTTATAATAATTTTTTATTTAAAAACGTTTAACTGACATCAATTATTATGCAAAGACGTTGTTGGTTTATTTTACTGTTCGGGCACAAAAATTACATGTACTATAGTTGATTAATACAAAATACTAGAAGAAAAAACAACCGGGTAAATACCCGGCCCGAACAAAAAAAGAGTTTTTTTTTTCTGTGATCCGGCACAATAACTTGATTTTTAATAAATTTGAACATTTGACATGTTGAATGAAAGTGTTCTGACAAAAATGTATAGAATAGTAGTATTAATAGCAAACATAGCAAACCACTTAAAAATGAAAAAAATGTTCAAAGTTTTAACATACTTTAGATTTGCTATATATACGGTTTAATTCAATTTATCCTTGATAAGTAGGTATACACAATATTTTATTTGATATACTATGATTTAGTTTAATATATTTAGTGTAATATATTTCAAAAAAATTAATATTTTTGTATATGTTAAAATGTCATTGAAATTTATAATTGAAAATTAAAAAAAATTTAGAAAATATATAGCTAATTTCGCTTAGTCTCATTTTAAATATCTATCCTTTAAAAGAATAATAAAGATAATAATAATGAAAATCGTATGTGGATATTAGATGGTTTAGATATTTGTACCGTACTTTTTCAATTTACAAATTAAATATAATGATGTACCAATTTTCAAATGACATTTGAAGAAAGTATTCAACGCATGACTATCCATGACTTCACCACCTTTCTGTATATTCTTTATTTTTGGTGTAAAAACTTGCTAAACTTTTAAGATTTTTGTTAGTGTAATTTATCATTCAATTATTTTCTACAATCCTTTACTTCATTATGATGTGTGAGATAATAATATACAATGTAATATATTTTAATATCTTTTTCAAAATTAAAAAAATAAAAACAAATTTAATATAGTTAAATATAATTAAATAAATTTTAACCGAAATAAAAAGTTTAAATTGTTTATTTGAATGAAAGAGAGGTATTTAAAATGTTTTATTTGAATCATTGACTATACACTATAAATATATAGATAAACATATATAATAGCACAAACTTATAGTTATTAAACAATATAGTTATTTAGTTTGTGATAATAGTCTGTGCTTGATTGAATGAAATAAAAGGACGAAGGCACACGAAAACAGCCGAAAACTGTGCCTTCAAAATCGTACTCTTGTGTATTCTAATATAGATATTGGAAAATCTTTTTCCAATCACAAAACTCATAGAAAAACTAACTAAAGCTAGATTTTCACAGAACTATGAAATAAATAAAAATTGTAAAAATTAGAAATACAATTTAGAATAACAATTAATATACGATTCATACAATGAAATAATGATTAAATTTATACAATGACGTTTAAAGGTGAATTTTTATTTTTAATTTATTTTATAGTTATGGATAATGTATGGATAATGTACAATAAATGGACTGTCATTTAAGATTTCTGGACCTAATGGGCTTAAAAGCTACCTCTATTATTATGATAATAATTAATGGTCATCGCTTTGTTGTATTATGACTAACTTTTAAATTAAGCTAAGCTATACATTGACAACACTGATGATTTCCTACTAAAACAACCGGAAAAAAATATTTTTTATTCAATTGAAAGTGACTAAACACTTAAGCAAATATTTTCTTATAAAAATATATTCACCCATATTCTGTTAGACCCATCTCGCGAGATCGCGTCAAAATATCTCTGAAGAAATAGTTTTGTATTCTGTTAGACACCATACAGACGCGATAGCAAATTGCCGCGATGGCAAATGTCAAAACAGTCTCGTGAGTAATTTCTGTTAGACCTTTGATGAGAAAATTTGTAAACGATAGAGTATCTCGTCAAAGTATTTTGTATTTTTTTATCAAAGAATTGAAATAAATAAATTGAATAGATAAAATTAAGTTAAGTAAAGATTAATAAACAATTTTTCATTATTTTTTTTTTGCATTATTATTAAAATTGTGTTAAAACCATCTTTACTATTAACGTTTTACTACTGTTTATGTAATAAACTAAAAAATATTTAAAACATAAATATATTTATATTTATTTTACATTTAACTAAATCCCACTAATATTTTTCAAACATTTTATAAACCATATTTTGTTTATATACCAATAATTTTTTTTTGACAGTAAAAAATTATCAGTACTTACAGTACTTACAGTGTCTAACAGAAATGCATATTCAGCGAGACGAGACGAGATAAATTTTTTCTTCTCGTCAACGATGGGTCTAAAAGAATATGGTTGATATTAAAAATGCTTATAGAAATATTAACATTAAAAAATCTATTTAATGACGATATAAGTTTAATTATAATACCTTGATCGATTTTGGTTGTTACACCATCATCAGAAATTAGATAACTAAGTTTTAACAAAGTACCAAATTTCTCCAAAAAAATTAAATTTCAATAACACCCTGTATTTAATAAAATATAAAATAAAATATAATATAAAATATTATAATTCTAAAACTTTGTAAATATATATAGTATACACTTAGTCTACAATGATAATAAAATAACAATAACAATAATATAAGTTTCTATCTATCTCTACCGTAACATTATTTTATTTTATGCTATACTCTACTTCTACTTCTATTTTCTATTTAACTATACCTATCTTCTATAACTATATATAGATACGTATATATACGTATTAAATTGTGCATTTTAAAGTCCTATAAAATTAGTTCAAGTGCAATGTGTTTTTAGGTCAATGCCATCAACTGCAACTAATAGTATTTTTCCAATGTCATTTTACTTTAAATTTATTTTTGTTTTCATTTTCTAATTTTTTTTTTTGTTTTTGTTATTATTATTTTTCTTATTTGTGTGTGCAAAATATAATCTCAAAAAAAAAAAACAAAAAAAAAAAGAATAAGCAAAACCGCCTTAGATACTTTTTTTTATATTATCATTATTATTATTATTATTTATATATAGATATATAGGCTATAGTTATGTTGGATTTTTTGTTGTTAGAGTTAAGAGAATGACCATCAACGATATTAAAAATAAAAATGAAAATTGCATTGTAAACATAGAAGAAAATAAAAAATAATAAAAATCTATAGATAAATAAATTGTTTTTTGTTTTGTTTTTGTATTTATATAATAGAATTACATAAAAAATAAAAAAAAAAAAAAAAAAAAAGATTTAAAAAAAGTTATAGAAATAGAAAAAATTAATTGGTATTTATTTGAAAATAAAAGTAAATATAACTATAATTGGATTTAATAGAAGAAATTTTGATTAACTTGAATTCCATTTATAGTATAAAAAATTAAAAACAAAAAAATAAATTAAACATAGAAAATAGATAATTTGAAAAATAAATATTCATCATTATCATGGTGAGCTCTACATGCAGCTTCCTTTTATAAAGATTTTATGTTTTTTCATATTGCAGCAACAATGATCAACTGAAGCAACAAGCAAGAAAATTTCGAACATTGTATTTTTAATTAAAGATTTTGAGTATACCATAAATCAAGATATATTACTTAGGGGACAAAAATTAGAAAATTAATTAATTTTTTTAACATCACTATCACAATTGAACTCTTTGAAAAATAAACTAAAAAACAGAGATTAAATACGTTACTAAAGTTCTAGTATCCATTTTTTCAACATCACATTAGGCGGTCTCTAGAAGTTCAAAATTTGAATTTCTTGAAAAATAAATTTACTAATTGCCTTTATATTATTAGAGTCATAGTAGTGACTTTCATAAACAAGCAATATTGGCAATATTGGTTATATTGACAAGTATTTTGTTCATAAACAGAATATGTTGCAAATGAAATTTGTTCATAAGCATTTTTAACTTGGAATGAAAACTGAAAAATTATAGTAGATTGCGCATGACAATCATTTGTCCTGATACTGTTTATATTTATTTATTTTTTATTTATTCTTACTTAGCTCAAGTGTTTACAAATTACAATATTAAAATTTACAATAAAACCATTTTACAATAAAAAAATATAAAACGAATACATTTAGTAATTTAAAATAGAGATTGTAAAAATTGTACAATTAGTTTACATAAAATTCCTAATGAAATTAAGAAATTACTTTAAATAAGGATTTCTTTACAACATCTTTACTCATACCAAAATTTATTGTTGTGTTGTATTGGTTTGTGTTTATCAGCATTCTGTTAATAGGCTCATATTTTCCGTAGTTAGTCCTGTGAAATGTAATAGAAAATATGTTTTCATGTCTAAATCGTGCTCTTGTGTTAAGTGTATTTATAATACAAAATTGCAAATGTAGAAAATTTTAATTTTAATAACTCTGTCAAAATAAATTTTGTTTTTGCAGTATGTGTTTATGAAAAGCCCTAGTATGTAGAATAAACAATGCTAAGAAAATATTCACAATATTTACTTCTACTTTCTATCTATTTGCCTTCATTTAAACCAAACAAAGACAAACGACAGACAAAGTAACCGATTATTTATCTACATTAAAAAATGAAACAGTAAATTTTTTTTAATATAATTTTAGTTTAAAATTAAACCACAATTAGATTTATTTATTTCAGCACTAAAGTTATGTTCTAAAACACTTTCTAACACTCCCATAACACTCCCATAAAGATCTTTTTGATAAGATTAATAAACTTGATGGAAATCTTAGTGCAGGTCCGGATAATGTTACTAATATAGCTCTAAAGAAATATATAAATAGCTTATCTTCAACATATTATGTACAATCTTTAATAGATCACTAAGGGAAGGTCTATTTTTAAATGATTTAAAACTATATCTAATATTATGCCATTACTCAAGTCTGGCTCAAAATTAGTTGTCGAAAGCTATAGACCTATTGCTAAATTCAGCTATTTCTATAAGCTTTTCGAATAAATCGTTACTGATCAAATCTATTTTGTAATTAATGGTAATATATCTGGTAATCAGCATGGCTTCATGAAGGGTATAGCGATCCACAACAACCAATTTATCAGTTTTTTTTACATATTGTTTTTAATTTAGTTGAAAATGGCCAACAAGTCGATGTTATTTTTACTGACATTTCTAAAGCATTTGACACAGTATTAAACTTCTCTTAAAATTGAAAGCTTTATAGGAATAAATGGTATCATGTTAAAAAGGATTGATTCATATTTATATCATATATAGGAACTCATCAATATCGAATATTAAATTCATTCTATTTATTCATATGGGCCCATTGTTATTTTTATTATATATGAAAAATTTTAATTTTGAAATTTTAAATCCTATCCGATCTTTTGTTGATGATTCTGAAAATTTTCGTAATCATTAAATCGTATGATGAGTGGCTTAGATTACAAATAGCCTCTATATGTATTGATCATTTTTATGAATGATGTTCATTTAATGGGTTTAAACTGAATATTAATAAATTAAAACTATAACATTTTGTAAAAAGAGTAGGGTTATTAAATTTAAGTACTTAATGAATAATTCTCTACTATGAATGTTTAGATCAAATTAACCCATATAGTCCCAGACCTAGATCCAGTTCACCCAGAGTCATAAACATTTATACATAAAGTACTTTTAACTTAATTAAGAAAAAAAAAATAACGTATTTGATATCACATCCTGGAAAGGAGATATTACATGTTTCAGGATCAAACGATATAATTTTTGCAAAAAAAAAATTTCTTCAAAAATCTACAATAAGAAATTCCTGAAATGAATAAATATCCTTACAAAAAAAAAACAACAATTTATTTTTAAAAAAAAAATAACAATTTATTGTTTTAACAAATTTTAATCTTAAAAAATTATCAGATTTTAGGCAAACTGTGATATGGTAAAGAACATTTCGTATGCAAATTAACGCCACATTTGATGCATGAAAAAACAATTTGATTTTTGCAGTGACGGCATCGAGCTCGTTTCTCACTATGGATGATATTGTGATCCACACGGTTATATCTAATTGAAGTACCTGAGCTTTGTCCGCTAATACTTTTCTTAAAGGTATTTTCGCGGATTTGACCAAGCATCAACAAAAAACACTTGGAATTCAAGTTGGTGTATAATTTCAACTTTTCTTAGTAAACAACGCAGTTTCCAAAAACCTTATCAGTTGCAAAATTAGCAAGTGATGAAAGACAGCACATAAGTTTGTGTAATGTAAAGAAATTATCGAACGTAACGGTGTGTTGGTTTCGATTTTCTACATTAGACGGTAATAAGCGCGCAAAACTACGTTTTCTCCTCCTTATAGACTAACATTAGGTTCATATAGGCTATCATCTTCCTCTGAAGCTCCTCCATAAGGTATAAATGAGAACAAGTAGTATTTGGCAGGATAAAAAGACCAGTACTTGAAGCCAAATCGAATAGGCTTAGATTTGTTGAACATTTTGCAGGAATGGTGTCCAAAATAAGCAATCATTTGCTTATCTATAGATAAATTGTGAGAAAATATTCCAAATTGCATAAACCGTTTGTTCATAAATTCGTTCAAAGGTGTTGTTGCTATTATATTTCCACGAATTAAAAAACAGGTATTAAGTTCTTGACTTGTAAGCTACCTACTGACGCCGATTTTAGCGTGTCTTGCTATTGTGTTTCCAAGAATTCAAACTCCGGTATCTCTTATCATCAAGCTATTAACGCGGATTTAGCATAACTTGTTATTTGATTTCCAAGTAGTCTATCGCAGAATACGTGGTCCGTAATAAAAAAAAAAAAGACAGTATTGGTATAATTATAGCTTGGAAGAGGAAAAAAACAACAAAAATGAATCTAGCATTTTTTTTATATGTAAATTTTTAGATATCATTCAAACCTGATGTTTCGTTTTCGATACACTGCTTGAAAAAGTCACCCTGTAGCTACAAATTTTGTTGGATTAGTTTTATATTGTCATTAAATTATTACTATGGATTTGAGCTAGTTTATTTAAAAGATTTTTTTTTGTAATTTTTTTTTTTACTTTAACAAGAATGAAAAAAAAACTCGAAATTCGGACTTTTCAACCCATCGGCAAACATGTTTTTTGTCACGTTTCAAAAACAATAAAGGTAAATTAGATATTTGTTTTTTTAATTAAATAATAAATTTTAGTTTGATTTAAAATACACATCGGGTGACCACTATGCCGGAAAAATTCATATGTTTCGTTTTCGACACTCTGGGTTTATATGGGTTAAGGGCTATTAAGGAGCTATCTTAGATAATAAATTTACTTTTTACTCAGCTCATATAGATTGATACATCTCAAAAGCTTTGTCTATGCTTGATTTCAAAAATTTTCTGACCCTTACACATTTAAAACATTATTCATTTGTTTGGCCTCATCTTGAATATGCTTCGCTTATTTGGATGCCTTTTTATGCTAAGCATATTAAAAGAATTGAATCAGTTCAAAAAAATATGATTGAGTTTTGTTTTCGCAAATTTAATTGGGAACCTGACTTTACTGACTACACTATGTATCAAAATGTAATCTAATTAAGATTGATATACTCTCGAAAATAGGCGTAATATTGCAGCAGTAATGAATTTCTCTTATGTCATTTTATCAGCCAAAATAAATTGTTCATATCTTTTAAATTTATTTAATATTTATGCTCCAAATCCATAAGTTTAGAACTACGAGATTTTTGTATCTCAATGCACATAGAATTAACGATGGGTTTTCGAAACCTATATAGTTAATGCTCAATTGTATAAATTTTAAGAGAAAAATCATCAATTTTTTGCAATAAATCTTTAATAATTTCTTTTTAATAATTTAGTATGTAAGAAACATAGTGATAAGCAAAACCTGTATGGGCTTGATCCCAGTAGATTGTAAATAAATAAATGAATAAAAATTATATTCTAAAGCAGCATTTCAATATTTTATTTAAGACAATATTCAATTTATAATAAAAAAAAACAGCTCTATATCAAATTCAGAAACAGCTCAGAATAAAATTATGAAATTATAAAAAAATTGAACGAAATTTTAATCGTTTTATCTTTTTAATATAAATTTATAATATTTAATATTTTAAATGTTTTAATATAAATTCATAATATAAATTAGTTACTGTCAAGAACATATTTTGACAGTAACTTGGGTACAGACTTAACTTTTTGTGCTTAATTAAGTACCGCAAGTTTATACTTCAATATCTATACAATGTCTTTCGAACATTTATTTATCAAATTACTGGCTTATCAACTCAGTAAATGTGGGAAACTACTACTCGTGTCAGGAAATAAACCTCCTAAACTAGAATAGCTCCATATTTTGTCATTTAAATTGTTACCAGACTTATACTCTCTTAGTTTTTGTCATTTTTAATATCCCAATGACAAATGGTACTAGACCAGATCGAAAATTGCATTTTTAGCATTTGTAATCAACTTTTCATATCTTCAGAAACGTCTTTGAAACGTACAGCATCATGATCAAAAATTTACCAAATTTTATAGCCAATTTGAACTATTTCCAAATCTTCATTTACCGAAATTAAATAAAAACTTTATAGTCACATACTAGTTTTCTATTAAGCTCATGTATTTTAAATGTATTATTATAAATACAGTAATAGGTATTCAACTCTATTCTGATGAAAACTCTATTCTTACAAATTTAAATTCCCTTTCTTTCAAATTTATAAACTAAAAATAAATTTTTTGTAATTAACTTAATTACCCTGACTTCCCTCTAAGCCTATGAAAAATACAAATAAAAATTTTTCATTATTATAAAAAAAAAACAAATAAAAACAATCACATTAAATTTGTTAAGCCCTTTAAGTTTTTGTTTTTTTTTTTTTTTTAAACAATTACTACCTATTTTGTTTTATGAAATTATGAAATTACTTTATTCGAAAAATAAACAATTCATATTTTTAATATTTTTTAATCTAAAACAATCCTATTATTTACTTATTAACTTTTAAACTACTACTACTAACTTTTCTATATATGGTATATGTTTATTTAAGATGACAGTTAAAAGAAAAATTTCAAAATCTTTTTAACAGTGACAAACAAAAATCGAACGACGTTTATAAATTAATATTTTTTTAATATAATTCAAATTTTCGGTTATAAATAAAAATTTAAATAAACAATAATATTAATGAAATCTAATACAGTTATACAATCAAGAAGTTATTGGATCCAACTTTTAAGAACTATTGGAGCCTACTTATTTAGTAAATTTTTGTTGTATGGCTGCATTTAGATAACATTTTAAGGTAAGGGTTTGTTTCAACAATCTCAATATCATTTCAGCTTTTTGTAGTATTATTGTAAAACCCATTCATAGATCTACTCTATGTTATTTCGGATCTTTTAATAAATATGGAAACATTTTTACGTGAACTGGATAAAATACAAGGAGAAATTTCTTTGAGTATGGAGTTAGGAAGATTTTGAAAGACATATCACTATTATCCAATTTCAAAAATGTAATCAATTAGCTACCTACCTGAACGGCCTAAATAATGAAATTGATTTATTTCAGTATGAATGATAATAATTGATCGATTATCTTTCCAAGAAACTTTAAGGAGTAAAACTGAAATGGATTCGAACGGTTGCACCAGACAAAAAGTCTCAACGACTAAAACTAATTCTAGTGTTATTGTCAAAAAAAGCCTGGTTGCAGAATCTGCATCTAATAAAAAAAAATCCTACTCCAGTGAATAAAGCTGTTAGCTTTTCTGTAATAACTAATGATGCTCCAACAATTCATAGTACAATTAATAGTTTGTCTACTAATAACACCGGATCACATTCTGTAATTAATTCTGAACCATTTATTATTACTTCAGCTACAACTTGTACATCAATCTCAAATATTTCATCAATATATTTCAAATGTTACTTCTTTAGTTGTCCAACTGTTTGTAAATCAAATTCAATAATGGATTATATTAATATTCCACGTACTTCAGCTATACGTCTATGAATAGAAATCTTGAAACGAAGACAACCACAATCATATTGTAATTTCTATTAATGGTTTGAACAAAGCGAAAGCTTTTGTTATAGCTGATATAAATTTTGCTGACCTGGCCATGTCACTAAATTGGCTTCAAATTTCGGGACTGAGAAATAATGTTATGCCAAATGATTTACTTGATTGCATTTCAAAAAAAGCTAATTTAGATCGTAATACTATGATTTGCAGATTCCTATAGTTAAAAATGATGTTGATCAAGTATACACATGTTCACCAAAGGTCATATTGAAAGTAGGATTATCGTAAATTAGTTATATTTTATTCATCATTCAAATCTAATTCAACTCAATTGAAAAGTTTATTTTAATAATTTATATTCATTCAAGATATTTAAAAGGGACATTGTCACATTAAAACTGTGATCTTAAATATGTTCTAAAAATTACTTTTTTAACTTTCAATTTCAATTAAATGGAAAGGAAATACTATAGTTCGGTAATTTTTTTTTGTCTCCTTACTCCTCTTGGGAGCATAGGTATTCCACTTGACATTTCCATCGTTCTGTTACTTTCACTTGTATTTCTGAGGCAATGTCTAATTTCATTTTTAATCTGTTTATACTGTCTAAGTAGGGGATTGGCCTACTGTAGAAGACCACTTTGATAACTGTATCTGCGCCTACGTGGTAAAACGACGCCATATTTTTCTGCAAGCTATCACTGCGATTTTATCCATTTTTGACGTTAAGATGCCTGACGTTACTATGTTTACTGGGTTCGTCATGTCACATACTTTTTGTCAGTTGTTGACAATTGTATAATTATTATTAGTATTTGTCTAATATATTACTTATTGTGTTATTTGGTTATTGTGTTGTATGATATGAGTATTGATATTGATATATGTAGGTAATATTTTTAGGTATATAAAGTATTAATTATATTAATTATTTTTATTGATTATTAATTTTATATATAATATTTTTGCTATTTTTTTTATTTATATTTTATACCCCTCACGGGAATCGAACCCGTGACTACCACATCGTAATTCAAACACATTTCTGTGCTCTAACCAATACGGAAGGGATAGTTCGGTAATACTGTTAATATAAATATTATTTCTTTATTTACCATAATTAAAATTACAATAAATGTGAGCACTAGGTGCCAGGGCAGGGCTATCAGCTTTAATATGAATATACTTTATATATTTAACTTTACTTTACAATTCGATCATAAAATATGATCGACGTTACAATGAAGGTATACAATTTTATCAGGTGGAAATGTTTTAAAGATAGTAAAAATTATTTTTTCTAATTTTCTTTATTGTTTTTGATGTTTCTTTCTTTTTTTTTTTGTATAAACGTCAACCAAAAAACAATAGGTCTATACTTATTGTATATATTTTTTTAAAAATTAATCTGCATAAAAACTCTATTTAGGTAATTTAAAACAAACAATAAAAATGCATAATTATAAAAAAAAAAATGTTTACATCTTTATAACATTATAATAATAATAATAAAAATAATAATAATAAAAATAATAAAAATAATAATAATAAAATAATAAAAACAACAAAATACACAAAAATGAACGAAGTAGAAATGAAACAATTACTATAATCGCAATTGGGGAATTGCATAACATTTGTAATATTTTACGTGCTTTCATGTATAAAAGGATTAAAAGTACATAATAAAAAATATAAAAAGAAAATAATAAAAAAAATATTCGCGCCATTTTTAAGATACTATAAATATTTTAAAGAAACCATATCAAATAAAATAATAAAAAAATTGGTGTATAGTCATCATAACTAGTACGTTTTATGTTTTATTTTTATATACAGCTGCTCTATACATATATATATATATACATATATATTTATATACATATATCAAAACAATAAAAGTACATTAAAATTATCTTTCTTCATTATTAATCATCACATCACATCACCTATCTATTTGCCATCTTATTTATCTTTTCTATTTCTATGTTCAATTTATTTTGTTTATTTTAACCTACTCTAAAATGCGAGACTATTTTTTTTTTTTTTTTGTTTTATTCGTTTTTCTTCTTCTTTTTTTTGTCTTTTAAAGTTTTGTGGCGCATATTTAAATATATTTTTTTTTTCTGTTTTTGAATTGTTTGAACAAGTTTTCATTATTAAAAACGGTCTGTCGATCATATTTTGTTTTATGACTATAAGAGGACAGGAGTTATTATGATTTATCGACAACTTGCTGTTCTACAAAATGTTACAACATTAAATCGCCTAGAAATTTGTTCTATATTATGAGGTTAAAACTTGTTCATAAACTATAAACTCATTTAAGCTAAGTAAATTTGGAAGATTAATTTATTGTGGGTATTACAAGATCTAATTTAAATTATCCATACATCAGTGGCATTGAAATTAATCTAAAAATATTAAAATATTCTTTATGACAGCATCTTTCTTATATTATTTGTCTTTTTATATTTAAAAAAAAATCATCATCATCATTGATCCTGTCGTGCATCAAGATTTTGAATATTTGCAACAAATTTGTGAAGTTTAGAAAGAGATATATGTCTTCTCATCTTCAATATTAGCTTTAATAGTTTTTGTTCTAGTCATTAAGTGAAACAATTTCCTAACTACACTCCACAATGTTTAATTATTATGATAATATCAATTATTCAATTACATATAAAATTTAAGAAAATTAATTAAATTTTGAAGTATAAATTAAATTAAAATTATTTTAAAAAAAAAAAAACATTTTAATTTTAAAGTATTGACGGTAAAACGTGAATATGACATTCTTGATAATTTGTTTACCATTTACAACTGTCATTTAATGTAAATATACAAACGTCAAAAATCTAAAATTCACAATATGATTTTTTACGATTAATTCACTATTAAATCAGTTATCGAATGATACATCGAATAACTAACCGATAACCTATGAAAAATATTTATACCGTTATCACATAAACGTTAAAAAATTTTAAATTCTTTTATTTGCTTGCTACGCAATATTCTACGCTATTAAAATTATATTTCTAAACTTTTAAATAGTCAAATAAAATTGAAAAAAGAAAAATGTACATCACTATATAACTATGTACACCTAATTCATATATACCTATATATATATTTGTATATACATATATAGTAGATACAAGCAAAATCATCTAAATGAAAGTGAAAACGAAAAAATCAACAATAAAATAAAAAAATAAAAAAACAAAAAAAAACTCGAAAATTGGCCAAGTGCAGTAGGCCATACGTTGTATAAAATAAACGAAAAATAAATTTATTGAAAAAAGTGGGTCAACCACATTCTCAAAAACTTAAAGCTCTCTATGTATGTATATATACATATTTTCGTCTCACCTCTTCATATTCAAATGAAAATGAAAAGTAAAAATACAATAAAAGAAAAATGTTCAATATTTTTTTTCTGATTTTATTATAATTTTAGTAGTTATCATTCATTACTCACACTTTTTGTATTTTGAGGTGGTGGTGATACACCTATGCGCAAATGAATCAAACAATTTTTTCTCTCTCTTTCTATATATTTCCCATTCAAAATTACAATGAAATAAAGCTTCTCAAAATTTACTAATAAAAATATACAAAAATAAGCTTCTCATTTAATTTTTTTTTTTTTTTTTTTTTTATTTATTTAAACAATAAGCATTTCCCTTCCCTTTGATATTCTACACAGTAAATAATTTTTAACTGATCTATGGCTGCCTTACTTACTATATAACTAAACTAGGTATACAAATACTACAAAGAAAAATTGAATCTCTTGTAAAGATTTTGATAGAAGAGGTAAAAAAGGTAAGGTGCACGCATGAGATGAAAATCAGCTTAAAAAGCAATTACAAAAACAAAAACAAACAGAGACGAAAGATTATTGTACGCCATATTGAAAAATTAAATCTATTTGAGTGTTGCCAGAAGTGAAAATATTTTTTATAACCAAATTAAAATTATGTCAAAATATTTAAAAAAAAAAAAGTTTACTACTCTATTATTGTTATAGAAACAATTAGACATTATAGCTTTATTTACTCAACTTTTAATATATAACTTTCTATACGACCGTACAGTTTAGGCTAAGGTCTTCAATTAAACTGTCTTAATTTCTTTTATAACAACTTATCAATATTGATGAAATTATTTTACATATTCACTAATGTTTTGTTTATATAATTTAAGAGTTTAATATAAATTAAATTGTATTATACTACTCTTGTCAAATCATTGTAAATAATTTTTTTTTATAACGAAAACAAAAATAAAAAAAAATTTTAAACTTTCGAAATAATTTTTAACTTTCGAAATAATTTTTGTATATATTTAGATATTATAACAACAATATAACAATAAAATTACCACCGATAAAACTTAGATTATATTAATTTAATAAAAAAAAACACCAATTCGATGAAAGCTAGTCGTTTTAAAATAAAACGATACATTAGTATTGAACCTATCGAACAAGTAATTCGCTTCAAATACATTGCAGTCCAAATAACAACAAAATATAAAGATCTAAAAGCTTAGTGAATGGAAAAATTAAAGTAAATTGCTGGGAAAACTGTCAGTGATCATAATAAGAATTGAACAGCAAATTAGAAACGTCTACAACATCCAAGATGTAGTATACGGCTGGGCAAAAAGCAAAAAATAAGTTTGGTAAAATTCAATCAGTCGAATGACCAAACGAACAGACTTAAAAGATTCATAAGCTTGTATGATTTTATGTTCATTTCAATTTCAAGATACAATATTTTCAAATTTATGAACTTCATTTTTCAAACTTATGTATTTATCTTTTGATTTATTTATTTATTTTAGCATTAGATCCTACAGATAAATCTGCAGACCAACTTATATGTCCTTTTCCCTTTCGAATTCTGCACCTTTATTAAATTATAATATACATATTTGATATTTTTATATATTTTATAGTTAACATGAAACTCTGATTAAGAAATCCTAACTTTGACTCAAATTAGTAAAAATAAATTTTATACTGGCAATACTGTTTACCCAAAGTTTAAATTAAGAAAAAACAAAAAACTATCAAGTAAAAAAAAAATAGTAAAAAAACAAAAAAAAAACAAGCATGGCACCACACCATATAAAACAAAATTTTGATTATAACTAAAACAAAACAAAATAAAAAAAAATAAAAATTTCGCGATTGCATAAACGAAAAAAAAAAACATAAATAAAAAAAAAGCTCTTATAAGAGAATTGAATTAAACAAATTAATTTTATATTCTCTCTCTTTGTTTCTCTTACACTTTTTCTGTGCTTTCGCTTTGTCATATCATCACGGTTCAGTTGTATAGAAATTGAATTAAAGTCTATTTTTATATACATAATAATAATATATAATTGCAAATATATCTATATACATTATTTTAGTTAACAATAGATTGAGGTATACAATTGAAACCAACCAGACAACCCAACAACCAAAAAAAAAAAAAAAAAAAAAAAAAAAACATTAAGTAATATAGTTTGCGTAGAGTAGATTGCGACATACTTAACTTTACAATCCACACACAATGCTACATATTATAATTTAAAACATAGGTTTGTTATACGGTTAGGTTTGGCTCATTTTTATAAAATTCAAATTACATTATAAATATGTACATACATATATACAGTCATAAATTTTGTATTTAATTAAAATATATTTGATTAAATATATGTAGATATGTATATATAATTATATAGATGTTTGCATACATATTTAAATGTCAAAAATTATAATATTGATGTTAATGGTAGAAATAATGCGTGTAGATAATAAATGATGAGTTATATTTACAACACTTATATATGTACGTACATAAATAACTGAAGGTAGAAAAAGACGGTAGGATACAATATTAAAAAAAAAAAAAAAAAAATTAAAAATTGCGTACTTTTGTTTGCCAAAATGCAAGAAAAAAAAAACAATTAAAACGTTTTAACGGGTTTCTTTAATTATTTGTTAATTAGATAAAGTTGCAAATATCCGCCGCCGTTACAATGAATGAGTAATTTAAACTTTTTTTTTTTATTTTATTTGGTTTGTTACAAATTTTTTTTTTTTTTTTGTTGCAATAAGAGTGAAAATTGATTTTATCTTTAGTAATATACATATTTTTTTTATTTCAATTTATGTATTTAGGCATAAGATTTCTATTAATTAGGTAAACAAAATCTAAGAATTATACTAGAAAACGAAAATTTGCTTGAATATAAAAAAAAATATATAGTTAACATAGATCTATGAAATCTGATTTAAAAACATTTTTAATTTAATTATTAACTGGTATTCGCCCCCCCGAGGATGGTTTCATAAAAAATGGTACCCAATTTCCTTATGGATTATTACATTTTCATTAATAATTTCAATTTATTCTTGATGGCACTATAATTTTTTTTCATTGATTTATCTGATTTATCTGATTTATCTTAGACAACAACCATACTTGAATTTAATTCTGGCAAGAAATTAAATTAACAGAAACTATCCAATAAAAAAAAAAATAATAATGAAAATCGATTGAAAAATGTGTCTGAAAATTGTTCCGTATTTTTTTTCATTTACAGATTAAATATTATAATTATATATATATATATATATATACATATATATAAATGTATATATTTATTTGTTTCTACATATATTCATTTATTCATCTTGAAATCGTCTTTATTACTAGTACAGACAATAGATTTTATACCATTAACAACCGAAACCTGACACAACTGAATTGAACAATCATAAAATATCTACGTATTATGTTTCCAAACAGTTCCGCCCTATTACCCACGGATGGGGTTGCAGAACATTGATGATAATGTTTCGCTCCTATATAGTATGAAACTTGAGTTCATTAAATGGAGTTGTTCAATATTTTATCATTTTTTTCTTTCAAATATATTTAAGCGATTATTCAGGAAAGGTATTGCGGGTGCATTCCCGAACCAGTTCTATACTACAAGCATTATTGACTCATAAGAACTCCTTCCTGATTTGAGGCGAGACAAACAAACAATAAAGTATGGACTTACAATACTCGCAAACAAGGAGCATTCACTATCAGAACTCATACTAAACGCACAAGACTTTACAAACAAATTTAAGAATAGAGCTTAACAATATCAACATTTTTATGTCCGACTGAGAAAAATGTTGGAAATATATGAAATAACATACAATCAAGTTGACACTTCAATATACCGTAAAATACCATTCTGGATTATAAAAACAGATACAAAAAAAGAACCAACAAATAAAGAACAGTATAAAAGCGAAAAGCTACAAACAAACATTTTAAAGAAATATACACGGAATAAATGGAAAGGTCGGATGCGCCTTTACTTCCACAAAACTTGAACAAAAATACAGACTTGATAATAACACCAGGATGTATCTTTACTTGCACGAGACTTGAACAAAATTACAGACTAGATAATAACACCAGCACATTATATTCAGCAGTGCTATTCACAATTTATTAAGCAGTTGAACACATCGGAAACGGAAAAAATACGAGGGAAAGAAAATTATTACATGCACAGACTCTATAAGCAGCTTGCTGACTATGAATACGTATAACCCCAAGCACCCATCTCGGTAATAAGAATCAAGGAATTGGTTCAAGAGAGTATAGCAACGAATTTGTATTCCTATAATCAACTTACTGAATATTTATCTCAAAATAATTTGTTGTCAAGGTTATGGCTTTACAAAAAAGTTAAATACTTCTACTACACATTATTTGATGTTATAACACTTGCGCAGAATGAAATTAGCAAAGGAAAAAAGGTATGTATGGTATTTTTTGGTCTTGCAAAATCATTTGATTCAGTAGATAGAATTATCATGCTAAAAATTTTATACGAATATGAGATGGAAGGAGAAGAATACAAATGGTTTGATAACTACTTTACGCAACAGAAAGAAATACACTGAATGCGATAATATAAAAAGTCAGGAATACGCAATTTACTTTAGTATAATAATGGGTAGCTCACTTGGTGCATTCCTATTTTCAATCTATATAAATACTTTTTCAAATTTGAATCTATATAGTAAACCTTTTATTTATGCAGATGATATAGTTATTGTATATCTAATGAAAACCAATACACAAACCTATAATATAGAACAAATCAGCATGAAAACTTCAATCATTCTTACGAGACTCAGTATTGGACATAACATTACCTTACGCATAACCTTACGCACAGCTATCTGTTTGAAAAATTATCCCTCGATATGTAATTGTAACCACAATTCCCCAATTACAATTAAATATTTTTTTGAAGACTGCAACCTGTACAGAGATGGAAGAAATGAACTTGATATAAGAGGTTGAAGTCCTTATTAAAAATAATAATAATAATAATAATAATGTCAGAATTACCCTTACGTTAAAATTTTTATGATTTTTTTTTATTTTGTAGTTTTGTAAGTACGGGCTATATAAATAAATTTAATAAAATATAAATAAAATAAAATTTGTTCTAACGTTAAAGTTTGTGGGGAGCATGTCAAATGCCTGTATTTCATTTGCCTGGAGTATCATTTTCCTGCATTTCCTGCATTTCATTTCATTTGCCTGCATTCCATTTGACTGAATATGCTGAATACTGAATACGATAAATATTAACCATATATGTACATATCAGGCACGAAGCGTCCATATATTGAGTTGAATGAGTGCTTCCCCAAATAAAATATATATATTAAATTTAATATAAAAATTACTTAACTACAAAAATTCAAATCGAATGAAAAAAAATTTCAAGCAAAAATTATATGCATAGATATTAACTACATTATATATGTTTAGAAAATAATGCCTATATAAACATCATTATTTCTATTACTATTACTCTTTCAATCATACAAGACAACAAGAGATATCCAACTACCACAAATTTAAAATATTTGAAAATAATGCCTATTAAAAATCATTATTATCTTACCAATATAGCTATAACAATTATACATTGCATAATTATAATGACAAATCATTCTCCTTATTTACAATATACATGCAGTCAAATACACAAATCTCTATTTAGCAGCAACAGCAACAAAATAATAAGAGAAGCGACAATAAAATAAAATCTTAGAAGGAAAAAAAATTGAATGTGGGGCTGATATTCATTCCAAATCTACCTGATATAATTAGAAAACATCTGATAGAAAATAGATTATCTAGATTCTAGGGAAACAACAACAAAATATCGCATGACACAAAAAAAAGTAGCAAAGAATGAATTAATTTTGTGCATTATTGTGGTTGTTGACTTTGATGAGATTTAATATATATATATAAATAATGTATATAGTTTTGGGTTTTTAGGATAGTATTGATTTTGTTTAGGGTAGTAGTGATTAGAGTAGTATTGATTTTGTCGTAATTCTGTAGTTTTTTGTTATTGAATGCTACATTGTTTATTTTGAGTCATAATTTTGTTTTATGTAGTTTTGAAACAATTAATTTATTAACAAATTTACAAATTTAAAACATTTTTTTTTTTTTTGTATTTATAAATAATTATAATAGAAAATTGTAATTGTGTTATTGAAAGCTTATGAAAAAAAAATTTTCTGCTAGAAGTCTTGAGGAAAAATTATTAATTGTTAAGGATGGTAAACCAATGCTTGATCTACTAATAACAACAACAATAAAACGTGTAATCAGCATTTTTTAATAAAATCTTATAATTCGTATACAAAGAATGTTCCAACATAAATATGGAAAATTCATATTCACACTTTTTTTACATTGCTTTCTTAAAATCAGAACTTAAATTAAAGTTATATTTCAGATTAAAATTTTGATAACAAAAACAGTATTTGCGAAATATTAACATTTTTAATTGAAACAGAATTAAACAACTCTTTTAATGAATAGTTTTAACTTTGTTAATTGATAATAACAACTATTTCATTTTAGCGCTTTTCGATCGCTTTTCTGCCTAAACAGAATTAAAACTACTTTGAGAAATAGATGTGAACAGTTTTAACTGTCGAATTTACCAAAAATTTCAATAGAAAAGGAAAGCCAAAGCAAACAGATGTTTCCTGTTATAGTGCTTCCCCAGTTGAAAATTACACGCCCCGTCACTGGTACATATATATATATATATATGTAATGAATATATGTACATATATGCGAGATTCTGAGTTATAGGAGAGATTTTAGAGTTGGATTCAAAATCAAAGTTCTACACCTTGGCAAATGAAATGCAGTCAAATGAAATTCAGTTAAATGAAATACAGGTATGTGTGTGATAGTAATCCAAGTTTGGGTAGCAGAGTAGAGTAGTAGAGTAAAGTTATTAACATTTTTATTTTAATACTTCATCCCTCCCATAATAAGGTAGCATAAAACCTCACAAAATGATTTGAAATCATTGATTAAGTCTATGAATATTTGTCTTAACTACGCAATTATTTATAAAGTTTGAACTACTGAATTCACCTTAAATGCAGGTACCTCAAAATAAATTAAAACAAAACAAAAAAATGAATGTTATTAACCGGAAATTTCAAAAAAAAAAAAAAATATATTACAAAAATTATTTTAAAAAAAAATTAACAAAATTCAATTAAATAATTAACAAGTTCCAAGGAGGAAGAGATCTCTAATATGAACAAAATCCAAATCATTTTTAATTTCATAATTTTACTTAAAAATTACCTCGAATCTTGTAAATAATGACATAAAAAGAGAAACGTCATATCTTGCTCCAAAAAAAAAAAAAAAAAAAAAAAAACCGTAAAAAAACTGGTTTTATTAAAACAAAGATAAATTAAAAATGGATGATGATTCTGTTTTTACTAACGGCGGTGTGTTATGGTTGCAACATATTTTAACACTATTTTCAAAGAATTATGTGCAACGAGAGTCAAATGAGTCTGCGCAATTTTCGCTTAATTTTTTTTTCCCAAATTTTTGGGTTTTTCTCAACTTTATTTTGTGTTATTATTGTTGTTATTATTCATAAAATTGAAAGTGAGAGGTAATTAAAAAAAATACTTTACTTTCATTTCAAAAAAATTTATTTCCGATTCAAAATCAACGATTTAAAAAAAATTCAAATTCAAAAAAGAATGCACTCTAATATATCGCTTAAGGAATCGATATGTCAGGAAATATAATCAATTAAAGACCAAATAAATTAAGAATATTTTTAGATAAATAGCTCGCAAAAAATACAAACACTGCCAGGGATATAAATCGCCGGATTCCGAATTTGAGATCAAAGCAATAATAACGTTTATCAAGGACATAGACCTGCAATTCTGAAATGAACGGGGAACTACAATAGATCTTAAGAGGTCGCGGTTACTTAGAATTCCCTAATTTACAATAAAAAGTGCTGGTTTTAAACATTTTTTCTCTTCATTTTGCTAAAAAATGTTGTACCGAATTCATACAATCTTAAATACTCTTTGCAAGGCTTGATGGTCTTGATCGTGCACCATTTATTTAGCATATCTCAGCTGTAAAGAGAATACCTCTAAACTCTGTAAAAAACTATGAAAAAAAAATTAGTATATCGAAGGACATAAATGAATTAAAAAATACTATTTGCGCCTCTTGATCGTCCAGCTAGAACAACAAAAGGAAAATTTTATTCCATACTCGTCATTAAATTGATTTTGTTACAAGCTCTTCGTGATACGATTTCTTCACTAAGATATAAGTACCGTATTATTTTTTGTTGACCAAAATTAATATGTCTTATGAACTTTAGAAAATAACTATTTTTGCAATTCCATGCATTCAAAGTAAGCTAACTGAGTAATGGTATAGTGATTAGATATCATGTACTGGCCCAGGTTCGAATCCTAATTAAACCATGAATGTTTAATTGAATTTTTATTTATTTAATTTTTTTTTTATATTATTAGCCAAAACTTAGGTCAGAGAAAGCTTTATAGCTTTATCGCACCGTTGACTTTTGAAGAAAGAAGAAAAAAATAAAGAACTAGGATAAAGATTCGGCGGGTAGTTACGAACTATATGTTATTGATGTTCACTTTGAATTTTTGTATATTAAACACATAAAAACTACCCTGTCTTTGAAAAGGCTTGTATAGTGCAATGCGATTCCACATACTAGAAGTTCTGACTATAAACGATAATTTCCATAATCAATCTTGAACCATTTTGGTATTTCCACGATGTAGGGGTGGGCATTTGCAGCCTCTCGCGTTCGTGACAAGCTTTACCTCTTCATAAAGAAGTAGAAAACTAAACTCAATGATCTAAAATCGGTACATGTAAATTTTACAAATAAAAAATTAGAAAATCAACAATTGGTAAATCTGAATGGGGTGAATATAACCAAAGAAATGAACGCTAAATACCTAGAAATGACATTAGATGTCAAACTTAGATGGAAAGAGCACGTAAAAAAGAAAAAAATCGAGATCGATAATAAATATAGAGAAATGTACTGACTCTTAGATCAAAATTCAAAATTACCTATATATAACAAGATGATGTTATATAATCAGATAATCAAACCGATATGGTTGTACGGCATACACATATGGGGATGTGCCAAACAAACGAATGTACTTTGTATACTTGTATACACTGTATTTTGTATGCCCCTTTCGGTATGTTCGCAACAGTGACTTGCAGAGAGATCAAAAAATTCCTTGCATAGCAAATGAAATAAAAAGATATGTAGCAAAGCATTTCGCTCGTCTGGAGGGTCATGTTAACGTTGAAGTCACTCGACTACTAGATAATCAAAATGATATTAGAAGGCTTAAAAGAACTAAGCCACTAGATTTAATACGATAGAATTTCGTAAATTTTTTCGTTAAGAAAATAACACTAAAAACAAATTAATGGTTAGTCCGTCGGACTAGTTTTAATGGAAGGAGTGTGGTTAAGTCAGTAAAAATCTGACACATAATGGAACCAATCCACACAAAAAATGCATATAACTTGTCAACCACATTAGTAGATAAACTTATTTAACACCTACTGGATCATAAATCGTCCCGTAACCTATTATCATTAATATATGTTTAGAAATTTGTATGATGGTAAAGTTTATTATAGGCACTACCTTATATTAAAGAATACATAATAAGCAGAAGTCTCATCCCATACAAATTTTTTATTTTTTTTTTTGTTTTTGTTTTTTTTTTACAAATTTATAAATTCTCTTTTTTACCCTTTTCAATTTTTATTTTCGTTTAATATTCTAAAAAGAATATTCAGATGAGACTTCTTCTTATTATATGTTCATTGTTCTTTGCTCATACTCAAATATATCTGATCTGCATTTTTACACAGTAGTCAAAGTTAGAGAAGAAAGTGATCCTTTTATCTTCCGTACATATCTTTTCCAATGTAACTTATCGAAACAACCTTTCTGGGAGCCAATTTTATAAGCTCACAGGGTGATCTTTAACATACTAAAATTAAAACCCTACATCGCTTTGTATAAAGCTCAAATGACAAGTAGAATCCACACGAGAAAATTATATTGATTTTGTGATACCACAATGAACCCCTTTTGATCTAATTGTTCTGACTTTGGTAGCCACTTGTAAAAGTCCTAACTTACTTTATAGTTATACTTCTAAAATTGATATAATTTCAAATTGAACGGCACCATCTAAATGCCTATTTTATTAAATAAGTTAGTAGCGGGGTACATTTTTAAATTACGAATTACTAATACATATTTTTTTTTTATATAATAAGATTATCCTAATTATTTTTAATTTGTTAAGAAATCAAACACAAGAGTTGCAACAAAAACATTAGAAATCGTTGCAGAGGATGACAATGTAATAAAAAATCTTAAATTAAATTAGTTTACTTTACATTTTAACTAATCTATTTATTTCATATTAGCTGATATCAGAATTTATAACATCCCTATATTCATATATGTATTATCTTTTCTTTAAAGCATATACCCCCTTTGAAAAAAAATACACATATATATATATATGTAATACGTGCAAACATTCATGCATATACTATACATAAATATGTATTAAATAAAAGTATGACATCTCATATAAAATAATTGTAGTTAAAGGTAAATTCAAATGCATGCATCTATTAGATGCGTGCATTCAAGCATTTAAAGTGTGCCAAGGACATAAATATATATAAGCTTTAAATACAAAATGCTTAGTATTACAAGTTAAAAACAAAACAAAAAAACAAATTTCCGAAAGCTTTTGAATCAAAGAAAAGTGTGTCATACACACAATTACAAGATGCGGTTGGTTGAATTATTGTTGAACAAAAAAATGTTTCGATTTTTAAAGCTTTTTTTCGATTCGATGCATTCATGTATATTATTTTAATACTAAATAATATAATATGTATGTATGTACATAATCTTATTGATAATAATAAGAATAAGAATAAACTATATATTAATATGTAAATATTGCATACACTAAGGATACAAATAAGATTCTGAATACATAGTTCATATTAATATAACGATTAAAGGAAAGTTTAAAAAAAGAAATGAATAAAAAAATTTGAATAAACAAAAAAAAATAGATATGACAATACATAGATAATTGAAAAATTAAAATTTACAATATGTGTGCACAAAATGTATTGAAAAATTTCTATTGTCTTAATTTAAATTCGAAAATTTTTTTTTTTTTTGTAATATTTAAACTAAATTTAATTCACAATAATTGTGTCATTTTAAATCTAATTCAAAATATGTAAACCAAAATATCTGTTAAGATTATTTATTACGTATTTACTTTGTTTCACCATTAATATATGAGTGCAATTTAAATTCAATTTTGTTTAAAGTAAATAAACATTTTTCAGAAATAAATCAAACTTCGAAATTAATATGTCGAAGCTAACCATTCACTGTATTTAACATAAAATATGGTATTAACACCAAATCGGTTCGAATCTAAAAAAAAAAAATATTGTCTATCTTCAAGGCAATTCTATAAGAAATTACTTAAGCCTGAATTATAGTAAAAATTAAATAAACACATTAATTTTCATGTTGGGTATTAATAGAAATCCCATTTAGGATTTTTTAGTGCTACGGAACTTGTGCATTCGGTTAATATATTCTAATATTTAAAATTTCGTCAATAAAAATTCTAATTGTTAAATTTATAATTTTGTTACTGACTAATTCCAAAACTATATGGAAATATGATTATAAAGGCTGCGATTATAGCGATTTTTTTTTTTTTTTTTTTTATTTCAAAAGTTAACTTCAATACAATAATTCATTAGATAGTTTCTTCGCCTAAGTGCCATTGTAGAAACATACATACTATAAAAGAAGACAACAAGCGCTTTTAGAATGAACTACGTTAGTCTTAATGAAGCTATATAAAAAAAATTAAAAAAAATAAAAAATAATTTTCGTCCTCCTATGCCCCACTGATGCCGTTACAGGACAATGATGATGATGATGATGGTTATAGCGATCAGTAAAATTAATACGTAAAATTTTTTATTTCAATTTTACTGTCACGATACTTACCAAATTTTAATATAAAGCCATAGGAAATGTAAAAATATATTGTAAAAACCAATTCAATCCGAAATATTAACATTTTCAGTTCAATTTTTCATATAAAATATATTTTATCAATTTACGAATCTGTATTTATTTTTTTTTGAACAGATGAAACAATATCAAACAAAATTATTTTGCTGAAATATGTTTGATTTGTTAAATTATAATTTCTGATCTTTTATTTTTTCATTGTCTCATTTGATCAGAAAAATAAATTCTGATGCAAAATATCAACAAATTTTACTGAAACGCTAAATTTTTTTTTAACGCTATTACAATCTCAGATTAAAAACAAAATATTTTTTAATATAATTTATAGAATATGATGTAGACTCTAGCATCAGTATTCTGATGATGGTGTGTAATAACCGAAATCGATTAAGATATTTAATGAAAATTGTGAACCGAAGGTTTTTATATTTATTTAATTTTAAAATATTTTTCCACTATTTCATTATTACGTATAAATTTTACTAATCGCTATAACAACAATTTGATCTGGAGTGGCACAAAATATGCATAATGACTTTTGTTATCACTGTGAGAATTTTTTAGATAATATTTTAATTTTTTTTTTTTACAATCTTGACAGTAACACTTTTCGTACCTAATTAAGTACGGTACTGCCAGTTTATACTACAATATATATAATATTTCCATCATTTGTTTATCAGTCATTACTTGCCAGTTTGTTATTTATATTGTTATTTATTTGTTATTTATATATTTGTATATTACACCATTTAATGGTTGAAAACTACTTCTATTATCAAGAACTAAGTCTTCATTAAATACAATACCTCCATTTTAACTCCAATTTGTTATTTTCTATTTTAATTGATTTTTTTCTAATTTTTTTAATTGCAATTTATTAGATTATTTAATAATAAATCACACAAGTTCTAGTAAAGCTATCGTATACAGATTTGATTTCACAATGGGACCCCAAAAAAACGGTTTATCTTAAATGACGCATTTTATTTTATTTAGATTAGATTATACATTTATTAATTTATTTAGTTTTATACATGTATATATAAAAATTACTAGGGGCCCTTGTTTTGTAATTATAATTTAAGTTGAAGCCAAATTTAAAATTTTTAACAGAACATAATAATAACATTATACAGAATAGTATAAAAATAATAAGATGTTGAATGACACAAAATGACTCTATTTTACTTAATGTCAAAAACACAATCACGACGAATAACGAATTTTTCGCTTTCAAATACATGAGATTATATGTAAATCGTGACGAATGATGAATAACCAAAATTTCGCGTTCAAAAAATAGATCTATTTCTAGTTTACTCGTCGACGAATGCGAATGACATTCATTGATATCAACAAAATTGGTCAAAATTGTTTTAATAAAATATTTTTAAAATTCAAATCCAAATAAAAAAATTTTTTAAATTTTTCCTCCATTTTTTTTTTATAAACAAATTTTGAAATTTCAAAAACACAAAAATTTGTTCGTCGCGAGTAGTTCGTCGTGATTGTGGCTCTAAGGGTGAATTTTGGTCATTCGTCGTGATTGTGTTTTCAAAATAAAAGTTTGAATATTATAAAACCAAATAGAAATTTTTTTTAACCCGTATGCGCATTTCGGCCACATATACAACTTATTTACATATTAAGAGTTCACTAAGAAGAAGCGAGATAGTATAAATTTTTAAGAATAGTATAAATTTTTCAGTATCTAAAGATACTTTAAGACGAAAATTATATGAAATTAATTGAATATTTTGTTAACTTGACTTTTTAATTTATATTAAAAAAATAATATTACTATTTTTGTATATTGAATTTTGTTAGTTTTGAATGTATACCAAGTAAATTTAATTGTATTTTTAATTAATATATGAAATGTAACACTAAATTGTAAACGGTTTGAGCTAAATAGTATAAATAAATAAATAAATATCCATAAAATGAGAAGGCGCTTACTGCGCATGTCCTTAAATGCATGGCTATTATAATTATAGATACTCTATTTTTGTTTTTGTCGTTTTTATATTTTTTTAATTTTAGATGAACTTGTTTTTTTATTTTTATTTGACGTATTATTTAAATAGGTTTATTGCAAGCAAAGAATTTCTAAACAATAAGAAGTCAAACTCGGAATATCTATTTTTGCTAACACACCCAAACATTTAAAAAAAAAATTGTTAGAAATAGACGGTAATAAGAATTGTATGTTCACGAATGAAGTGAAATATAGGAAACAAAAAAAGGTGTAGCGAAATTAATAATATAAAATTCAAATAGAATGTGTGTAAATAATAATTTTTTCGTATTAAAATGAAACTATTTATCGTGGTATCTATTAAAAGTTAAATTTTAACATAAAATATTTTTACTTTTTGTTATCTTTATTTAAAATTTCAATATAAAATCTTTAATTATTGTCCGAACTTTTTTTCTCACTATGTAGGTACTTTTAATAAATAATCCTGCATATAAAAATTTCATTAGCGTTTTCAAATCTTTTGTCAGCCCAATAAAAATTTGTATATAAAAATTTAGGCAAGCATATGCTGTGTTCTCTTTCTTTCTCATTTATACGACAATGCTAAAGTAGGTTTAGTATGATAGTTCGTACTTGTTTCAACTAATCAGGAAATATTTTGTTGTAGTTTATGTAAAAAAATTGCATTAGGTTTACGTAAATGAAGAGTTTCTCTTCTAATATGAGTTGAATTCATTATGGAGAAGCGAGATAAAATTGACAAGGTGGAACTGCGCAGGTTCCTAAATGCTTGTCAATTATAATTATAGATTACAATACTAATATTTTTTATATTTATTTCAATTTAATAAATAAGATGTTTTTATACTTTTAATAAGTTTTTTTTTTATACATTTCAATATTACTTTCAGTTTTTTACTTCCGGAGGTAAATTATTAAGTATAGCTTTAACCCTTCATACATTAAATTCTTTTGAGCCATCTGAAAAAACTGTAATCTAAAGTTGGAGATGTTTCTTAAACTATATATTTTTGAACATCACCTACATAGGTTAACATTTCTGATAAATAGTTCGACATTATATTGTGCTTAATTTTGAAGATGAGCACACGTGTATTAAATATTAATCTTTGTTTAATATTCAGCCAATTCAATGATTTCAACATATTGTCTATTACAAAACTATCATAAACGTCTATCTTTAAGGATTAAGGCTCAATAAAAGTTATCAGCATTGAATGGATAGATCATGTATCGTTAATAGCTAACGATCGCCAAACCCAATCAACCAAACAATAATATAAATTAAGTAAAAAAAAAAACACATTTGAATTAAAAATGATCGGAAACTAAAATAAATAAAATAAAAATATTTTAATTTTATATTTTTAAATAGAATTTTATTTAAAATTTATTATGAAGAAGAAGATAATTTAATTATATATATATATATGTACGACGTGCGATATTATCATAAATTTAAATTTGTAAAAGCTTAATTTTTTTTTTTTTTTTGTTGTTACAACTATAAGTGCATTAATAAAACAATCATTTAATTATACAAAAATAAATATAAATTGAAAAAAATTATTTTTCTTTTGTTCTAAAAATAACTGAACTAGAAAACGTTTGTATAATTTTTATTTTTTTTTAAATTATTTTTTAAATTTTTAAAAATTATTAATAACTATATATTATATATGTATGTTCATAAAATTCTCTTTAAATGCATGAAAGCTGCATTGTTTTTTTTTTAAATTTTGTAATTTTTAACAATTTTGTAAATATTTACCATAATCAACCTTCAATAAATCATTGAAATTTGAATTCTGTTTTTTTTTTTTTTTTTTTTTTTTTTAAATTTAATTATTTTTTCTAATATTTTATTTTGACAATTGTTTTAAATGTCACTGACTAAAATATCAGTCATCTGTATATGTATACATTAGAATTAAATGTCACTCAAAACAATTGTCTAAATAGACATTGTAATTAGAGGGTTTTTCTGATAAATTTCCCTTAAGTTTATTTAGTTTTGTTTTATTTTAAAATAATTTTTTTGTTTTTTTATTTTGTTTTTTTTTGTTTTTTTTTTTTTTTTTTTTTTTGTAGAATTAGAGCTTCTATAGATGAAAATTATGTATAAATTTATAACTTGTAATGTATTCAAATATGATTGTATTGTAATTGTCAAAGTACATATAAATTCGGAAACAGACAAAAATTATCATTTACAAACTGTTAACCTGATAATCGAACATCATTTAAAGATGTTTTAGAATAATCACATGTGTAGTGGTACCTTAAATATAAATATAATACTTGAACGTCACAAGATTCCGAACCATCAACAATAAAACATAGTACAACAGAAAACCTAAATTCAACTTTATAGTAAATAGAATAAATAAATGCATTCGTAGTCATAATATTTAGATTCGCGTCATACTAACTATTGAAATTTATACAATAAATTACGATTACAAGAATTGATTTTTTTTTTTACTTTTCTACTCATATTATGAATACAGTTTTAAAAAACACAATTCAAACTTTGTCTGATGTGTAAATATAAATGCAGTACAATATAATGATCTTCTTTAATATCAGTTTTAATACCATGTCATAAAATGCATATCATAAAATCAATTTATAAAAGTAAAGTATATGCAAATATAACCACCATTTTTTTTTTCATCAATTCAATTCATATAAGTTTGGGTAGTATATATATATATATATACTTAAAGAAAGAAAAAACAAAAAACAACAAATTCTTGCAAAGCTTATATTTTACTATATATATAAAAAAATATATAAATAAATAAATATAAAAAAATACAAACTATAAAATTACATTATTACTATTCTGAATGACCTAAATAAAAATTGAAAAAAAGTAAAAAAAAAAAAAACATAAAATAAACAAAAACTAAAATAAATAAAAATAATTTTCATATAAAAAAAATGTATATACATTCATTAAATATATATATATGTGTATGGATAGAAGAAAATGCAACCATGAAAAGCAATATTTTTATCCATTTAACTTTGGACTATAAAAATTATTTTTTTTTCTTTTCATTTTGTTGTTTTTTTAAATTTTTCTTTTTTTTTTTGGTTTGTTCTTATTTTACAAGGATACACACCCCTAAAGTATATGACAACGACACCCATATAATATAATTTGCATTCATATGCATATACTTACTTATTAGAACTTTAATTCCACATATGTATAGATATACTATTTGACTACTGGTATGCATGAATGCATAAAAACTGACATTTATATATATATATATATATATACTCATTGAATGCACCTATATGTAAATATTCTCTATTACTAGAAAACTGCATTTATTTTTTTTCTTATTTTTGTTCTCTATTTTTTTTTTCTATTGCAATCTTTCTCTTTTTCTCTTATTCATCTGTTTTAGCTTTTATACTTCTATTGCATTATTTCTCTTTGTATTTTATTTAAATTTAACAATTTTTATTAATTTCTCTTATTCTTCTCGTTTTCTCATTATTACTCAAATTTTCTCTTTTCCTTCCGTTCTTGTTCTTATTCTTAAATAAATACATTATTATTATTATTTTTGTTTTTCTAGTAGCATTTTCAAATTATCATAGATTTTATTTTTATTTATTTACTAGGGTATCTATATATATATATATATATATATTTAATTTAAAATGGGGTTGAATAAAATATATATATATATATATATTATATATATGATTGAATTACGATACAGAGTATATATACATACACTCTCATATTAATTTAATGTTATTATATGTGTTGTATGTTGTATTGCACTTGCACTTAGTTGCATATTATTTTAGACCAAATGTAAACATAAGAAAATGAGATTTGACATATAAATAAAATGAAAATGTGATACTAAAATTGAAGGAAAATAAACATTTGAAATTGGGTCAAAAAAAAAATAATAACAAAAAATAAAAATAATGCATCCTTGACCAACTAACCTAGTAACACTGACATAATTTTCCTACTTTCATACAAAAAAAAAATAAAACAAAAAAAAATAAAAATTTAAAATTTTTTATCGATTTATAGTATAAATTGTGAATATATATATATGTACAATGTACCTAATATTATATACAATGCAGTTATATATATATATAGGTGATGAATTTATTTTCTACTTTTTTTTTTATATAGGTACATATATAAATTGGAATTTATGGAATTACGTGTTTGCAATATTTGTTGCAATTTTTTTTTTTTTTTGTTATGCAATTTTGAATGACGCAACAAACAAAACAAAAAAAAAAAAACAAATAAAACTAGATTAAAAACGTAAATAAATAAATAATTTTTTTTTCTTTATTTTTTCTAATTTTTTTTTTTTTTTTAATTTAAGGTCTTTAAATAAATTAATCAATAAATAAATATTTTTATTAAGGGGTTTGTTGATTGGTTTATTATGATTGTGTTGTTATTAATATTGTCATTTTGAATAATTATTAATAGAATTGAATAGAAAACAAAATACAAAATTAAATTAAATTAAGATGGATGTTAAATAAGTTAAATTGGAAATAAGGAATTTGTTATTATATAGATTAGGATGGAAAAAAATTTCCATGATCATTATTATTGTCCTATAACCATCATTTCAGTGGAACATAGGGTGGAAAAAAAAATTTACTTAAGTATTATAAAATTTTAATTGACAATTTGATCTGTTCATTGTTCATGATCTAATAGATTTCTTACGAAAGTGGTAAAATGTTACTGCCTTCTGGTAGAAAATAAATATATTTTTTTTTAAATATTAGTAAGTGGGTGGTAAAAAGAAACTGGGTTTGTCTTTAATCTGTCCACATTTTACTTATTGTGATATCTGGAATATACTACGTTACGTTTGTGAGGGTCTACGAAGGTAATACATATTTAGATTTTACATTAAAATATTAAAATAACACATAGTATATACGTTGTATACTTTGTGACAAACCGACATAGATTAGATAGTATTACAGATGTTTCCAAAGTCATACTTGATTGCATTTTTGAAAACTATCTGAAATATAAATATAAATGCTTTGTCAAAAAAAATTATATCTAAAAATGAGCCATAATATCTGCATGAAAAAATAACCCATGGTAGACCATTTAGAAGTTAAAGCTTAATTATTCTAAGGCATTCTGGAAGATTAAGACATCTATTTTTTTTTAGGGACAGTGGCTTTATGGAATTCTTCGCCGAATGTGCTCAGGTGTGCTTTAAGAAGTTTTAACCATTATTCATGTCGAAAATTATTATTTGGAATCATGTTTGACTTGTCTTTTATGTTTCGAAGGTGTTTTTGTGTTTAGAGAAGAAATATTGAATGAAATGAATACTGAATTTATAATGAATTTACATTTTTTATCACCCACGTAACAATTTTATTGCTGTAAGACTCTTACACACTCTTATAACACTATTATAAACACTCTTATAGCAGTATTAGTGTTAATTTTATTGCTACGCAATTGTTGCGAAACGTTATAAATACGTTATAGCACTAAAATGGAGAATTTTATAAGGCACCGGAGCAATATTGTTGCTGTAATATTGTTATAGGATTAGTATACATAATATGTATTAGTGTATATGTTTTTATTTTGAAATGAAAATCTTTTGAAATAATTTATGTTACGCGAGAATGAGATAGATAATATTTTTTATTTTAAAATAATAATTTTATGGAGTTTATATTTATTTTATTACACACTTTTAGACTTATAACAACATTGCTGTAGCACTTGCTGAAAATCCCATTATAACAACTCCCGCAATTGCTATAAGAACATCCTTATAGCAATATTAATCACATTATTCCCATAAAAACATCATTATAACAACTTTAGTGATTATCGGGAGTTATATAGGATTCTTATAGCACTAATTTTGTTTTTATAACAATAAAATATTACGGAGGCATATATCCCGATAGAATCCTTGTTTTGGTTCTAAGACAAATAGCCTTCGCTATTTCAAAATCATTGCGCAACTTATTCCATTTATCCTATTCTGAATGAGTTTACCCAGCACAATGAAAGATTACGCATGTTAATCCAATTCCCAAAAAAAGGCGACAAAAATCCTCTCCAAAGTGACCGATATCTTAATGAACAACAAGTCGATCATGTTACATATGTAAACGTAGTTTAAGTAGATTACTACATGTAAACATAGCTTAAGATGTTGCTATATGTGACAGTAGTTTTAAGTTGGAGTTGAAATAAAGAAGAACGTGATATAACATATCAAATATCTAGGAGCCAAGATATGCAATATGAATTTAGACCCCACCGGTGATTTAATGACATACCTTAACGAGAAGCTAAATGTCTGTTTGCACAATTCGAGTGAAGCAAATATTGTGGCTCTGGATATTTCTAAAACTTTCGATTCAGTACACGTGACAGTGCATTACTTTGTTCCTCTTCTCTCCATTGGATCGAAAGGTTCCTTTCGAGTCATACGATTCAGTTAATGGATTTAAGTACGATGCATTCTAAATGAACGGTGGTATTCCCCAAATCTCAGTTCTCCCACCTACGCTATTTCTTTAATTTACAAATTATTTGTTCCAAACCACTTTCAATCCAATTTACAGCTTTGCAGACGACAGCAATCTAGTAGCCTTCTACGATTTTCATAAAAAATCTGAAGCTACATCTATCACTGTATCAATCAAAAGAGGCGTCATGGTCAGTTCCGTCAGCCATGATTTGGTCGCAATAGCTAATTGGGGCTTGAAAATATAAGTATATTAATTAGGTATGCACATAAATCGAAAACGGAGCCGCATGTTTAGATTTTCTTCTCCTTCTTTGACTTCGTGAAGATCTATAAAGCTTTCATACGACCCAAAATGAAGTAAAATTCTCAATATGGGGTGGCGCTTCTAGTAATGCGTTAATAAGGTTCAAAAACGGGCAATTTGTTTTGATCAATGACCCAAATGTCACGACTCATCTCGCTTATCTTGGATAGTCGAAACTCTCTCCCTTTTTTTTAAACACAGCTAAGATGCAATTAAAAGTTTGGGCTGCTTGGATGCAATTAAAAGCTGGAAATCGTCAAGCAAAAATGCTCATGCCTAAACGCTCGCTCAAAAAACTCAAAACTCTTGTAAATACTCTAAATTTCAATATAAAACAGGTACATATCGTGACACGGATAATAACAGGCCACTTCCTAATAAAGAAACATCTTTATAAAATGGGTCTAAACGATAATAACTTATGCAAAATATGTGAAATAGAGGAAGAATCTCTGTAAATGCGTACGGCTCACTCGTAGCAGCCTTCATCACTTGTGAACAACCTCCGAACAATGGGAGCTATCCAGCATACAATTGAAGAATATCCTAAATGTGATAACAAAACAGGTACCCTTAAGGACTCAGAGGACTAACTAGAACTAAGAAAAACGGCTAATCACAATAAGTCCATTTGCAGCTACGGTGATATAGGGGACAGATTCCCTCTTGAAATTACACAATCTACAATCCACAATATCATAGCACTAATTGAAATTTTCATCGCTCAGTAATTTTAAATAAATAATAATTTAGATAAATATTTAAACGTAATTGAAAGTATTCATAAAATTTTGAAATAGACATTTTAATATTTTGATGTAAAAACTAAATATATTTGCCTTCATAGGACCCTCACAAAAGTTCAATCTTTAGGTTGCTGTATGTAAAAATTATAAAAAATCAAATACAAGAACTTTCGATTAGCCCAAATTAAATTTTTATTTTTAAAAAATTAAATAATGTATTTGACTTCCCTTTTTAATTGTATACATATATATATATATATATATATATATATACATATATACTAAGATTTCTTTGAAACAGTTTATGTTTTGCAATAGACCACCCCTTTTCAGTACATTTATCAAATCATTTTTCTCAATGTTAATCACATCTTGTTAATTATGATTCAACCATGAAATTTATTCCAAATTAACTAAAAAAGCAAAATTAACAAAAAAATAAAAACCAAATTAATCACCTCAATTTTAAACCCATTAAAAAAAATAATTAATTATTTTGCTTTTTGGAATTTCTTTCTACAAAACAAAAAAAAAAAAAAAATTTAATGCATTTTGAAATTTTTTTTAACTTTTTTTAAAATCTAACTTTTTTTTTTTAAGAATTGATTATGCTATGGATTACAAAAAAAAACAAAAAAAAAAAATTATAAAATGAGTTGATGACTAGCGCCGGATTCTTTAACAAATTTCATAACTATCAATTTAATAACAATAATGTACACAAAAAAAAAATAATAATAAATAAATTTCCATATATATATATATATATATATATATATGTATCAGTCAAGACAGCAAATAATTCGCTGTAGTATATAATATATATATACGTATATATATATAAGGTGTCCTTGGCCCACTGACATAAATTTCTTCATGGTTTTTATACACACAATCACATAAACACTCGCGTGTATTTACTGTTTGTCTGCTTTTCTGTTTTTGATTTTTATTGTTATGTTTTGCTTATTTGTTCTTTTATTATTTTTTTTTGTTTTGTTTTTGTTTTAATCAAAAGCTTAAAAAACGCAGAGAATAAAATTTTAAAAATGGAAAAAATAATAAATTAAACTTATACAATATGTACGTACCTACATATAGTTAATTTTTCACGCTGATTGTAAAGGTGTAAAGTAATAATAGTAAAATATATATATATATATAAAATTTTATGATTTTGTTTTTTTTTTATTTTACTTAATTTATTATTTATTTCTAAAGTACGATTTTTTTTGATTTCGATTACAATAAGTTTGCTAAATTTAAAATTTTTATATTTAACGACTTTAGGTATTGCAATTTAAAACAAATGGAAATTTGTTTTGATTATTTTTGAATGTGTTAGTTAGAATCAGCTATGAATAGTTTCAATGAATAGTTTTCTAACAACTTACAAACACATTAAGAAATCTTATTGCGTTAATCGAAAGCAGTATCTTTTGAATTCATAGACACATTAGAAATTACATGGATTTAAATTTTGTGGAAAGATTTTGACTATATAGAAATAAGGGATCATTATCATCATCATTGTTCCTCAATAGCCCTAAAAGTCATAATCATATGATACTTTGTTAAATGTTCGATATGATTGTATATGATATAACAAAATCATAGCCAATCATAACCTTAACCAGAGACTATAATAGTTTATAATTAAATATAATATTTAGGTGCCTATTACACATCATTCTTTTCATCAATCATTCATCCATATATTGTCAATATATGGATGAAAAGAATGATGACCGATTACACATCAATCATGCACTCATCAATCTTTTTACCCATTGTGGAAGTGTTCTGAATATATTGATAATTTCGAAACATATATGAATATTGAAAATATAATTTTTAGGGGAATGTTTATAACTTCAATTTAAATTGAATTTTTAAAGGAAAGTAAAGGGTATAAAAAACAACAAATTATTTTTTTGCACATTTGAATAATATATCAATCGTTTTTTTACAATAATTGCTATAATTATTAAAATTAATATAAAAATTATTCTTTTTGAATTTTATCACAAATTAATATTATAACCTTATCTGAACATTCCCCAAAAAGCAATTTTTTTTGCCTCAGCTGAACTTGTCAAAAATGATTGATGACATGATTGATGGGAATTTTGCTTGCATGATTGACGAATGATTGATGAGAATAGAACCGCCATCAATCATTTCTCATCAATCATTCATCCATATATTGACAATATATGGATGAAAGATTGACGAATGATTGATGTGTAATAGGGCCCTTAGACTATAATAGTTTATAATTGACTATAATAGTTTATAATTATAGTCTCTGGTTTAACATTAATATAGTGAAAGAGTATTTTTTCTACTCTCTTTTCTCCAGTAAATCAATTTTACCTTACAAAACCTCTCCAATAGATTATTTTAATAGAAATCTGAAGAATGTATACCAACAGGATCCATAAATGTCACATTAGATAAAAATGTACAGTATATTTCATGTTGATGAGATTATTAGAATCTAATTTAATCTACTTTAGATTTCAAACAATCAAAATTCATTTTTTGGCATTTTTATGTATAATAGGACTAGTGTCATAACTAATAATGTGTCTAATTAATGAGTTTTTAATTAATTAAATAAAAAAAAATGTTAGATTATAGAATTTAATAAATAAAATATTGTGATTATGATTATGAGAAACGTTAAACAAAATAAAACACAAATCAAGGCTAATAATAATCAACGGAAAATAAATATTTAAATATAACAGCATTATTTTGGTATATGAATAAAATTTTACACTAAAATTTATATACCGGATGTCCAGAGCATGCGTATCAGCTTTTTAAGAGTGGAAGGTGCAGTTATTTCAAAATACCTCTTCCCATTTGTAAAATCTCGATTCTAGCCAATTTCGTCGAATTTTGAGCTTAAAAAACCCTTTTCCGGTCCTTGCTGGAAGTTAAAAATATCACGAATTGATAGAGCACCCTCGATTTAGTAAATAATTTTTTTTTTTTAATTTTGAGGTAACTGTCTTTTCCCTCTTAAAAAAGCTGATACGCATGCTCTGGAACACCCGGTATATATGTATTACCTTAATATAATCTTAGTATATATATTGACACTTTGTAATTTGTGAAAGAACCAGTCATAATAAAATATTGGACGAGTCAAGTCGTCACAAGATAACATAAAATTCATATATTCCACCCTATGACAACGGATGGGATTACAGGATGATGATGATGATGATATATATATATATATATATATATATATGATTCTAAAAATATTAAACCATACCAAGTTACGTCATTGGTCCAAATTAAAATATTTTCTTAATTTTTCTGACACTTAAATAGTTAAAATATTTTATGAAATAAATACCAGCTGAGTATACATAAAGATTTTTGAGTAGTATGTATTGTGGAAGATCAACATCGAATGCAAGAAAACATCGAATATACGAAAACATCGAATATAGGAAAAATTTAGTAACAGTCATTAATATAAAAAAAATGTTTAAATCTAATTTAGTGCTGAAGATAAACATCGAATACAAGAAAACGTCGAATATACGAAAACAGCAAATATAGAAAAAATTTAGTAACAGTCATTAAAATAAAAAAAATGTTTAAATCTAATTCAGTGCTGAAGATCAACATCGAATACAAGATAACATCGAATATACGAAAACATCGAATATAGGAAAAATTTAGTAACAGAGTGATTAATAAAAAAATGTTTGAATCTAATTCAGTGCTGAAGATCAACATCGAATACAAGATAACATCGAATATACGAAAACATCGAATATAGGAAACATTTAGTAACAGAGTGATTAATAAAAAAAATGTTTATATCTAATTCAGTGCTGCAGATACATATTGATTACAAACAAGAAATAGCAATCGAATAAAATGTATTAAGAAAACCAAAAATATTGTGTATTTGAGTTGTAGTACAGCTGAAATGAATTTGCGACGTTGATTTTAAAAATTATGTTACACAATAATTGTTGTAAATAATTGTTGGAAATAATATTTTATTGTTAATAACTTTAATTCTTTATTATTTCTAATCAACGTTTTGTTTAAAAGTTATTTATTTATGTTAGATTGTTTTTTTTTGTTTTTGTTTTATTTTAATAAATTCAAAACACATTCAAAACAATTCAATGTTTTCTTTATTCATTTTGAATTTATTATAAAAAAAAATTTTCATTGATTTTAAAATAGCTTTAGGAAGCCATTTTTGTTAAATTTTTTTTTTCTTTTTAAATTTACTTTATTATGCATACTATGTATATGTACATATATATATATATATATATATGGTATACCATTTAAGCTTAATTTTCGACAAACCAAATTTCAAAAACAAAAACAATTTCATATTTATTTTTTATTTTATTGCAAATCTCTGCAAATATGTCACATCAGATATATCACAGATGTTAACACAAAAAATTCATAAATATATGCATATTATTTTAGTTACAAGCAAATAATAATAAAAAAAAAAAAAAAAAAAACTAAACTAGTTGTTGCTAAATTAGCTTAATTAGCTTATATTTGCGGAAATTTGCATAATTTCTGGTCTGATTTTAATAAAATTTGTTTATTTTTTCTCCAAATTTTAGTTTTTTGCTATTTTATTTACTCTTCGTAATGAAGTTTTTATGTTTGGGTTGTCAAATATTGTCACTTTAATAAACAAAAAAAAAAAATTAATTTAAATTTAATTTTATTAATGTCAAGTAAAAAATAAAAATTGACATTAATTATTACATAATAATTACTTTTGTGTTAATAATAACAACAACAATAAATTTCGTATAAAAATTATGATTAATAATAAAATATTTATACATATAAATAATTAAAATAAGTATTCATGGATGACGAACGAATTAGAAATACCTAAATGGAAAAAGTTCTCCTACAGAAATTTAATAAACAAAATGAAAACATAAAAAACGTATTCTATTCACATAATATTTTTAATATGTTTGAATAACAGACAATAAGATCGTTGATACAAAATAAAGTTATTAATATGTAATTTTGATAAAAATAATTGTTTTTCTCAATTAAAACTTTATTTTTAACAACGTTTATTCTAGTGTTTAAATTATAGGTTCAATAGCTTGCAAAATGAGACTAATTAATACCTTTAGCTTGTTTCACTGAAATTATAATATCTTCATTACAATAATAATCTACAGCCACCATTTTAAATTTAAATGAAGAAAATCTTCAAATCAGCATGCCCATACGTTGACTAGCCTAGGCTTTTTCATAAACACCTACTGCAAAAACAAAACACTGCAGAAAAAATGTTTTTTGACAGAGTTATTAAAATTTTAAGTTTCTACATTATTTCAGTTTTGTGTTATAAATTAAAAACAACATTGTTAAGCGCTATCTACTATAAGTTTGCAGTTTTCCTGCTAAGTTAGAAATGTTTATAAACAAATTTCATTTGCAACATTTTGTTTATAAACAAAATACTTGTCAATATAGGCAATATTTCCAATATTGCTTGTTTATGGAAACCACTGCTATTTTTGACCCCTAATCAAAAGTTTAATATAATTTGTAATGTTGTGTATCAGTTAAATTCATTAGTTGTTCAATAGCACTACCTACACCTATAAATATATTGGATATAATTCCAGCATTTATAGACAACACAGCAGAGCTTTCTTGAATAAAATTCAAGACTTTTTTATTTTTTTTACATTATATTTTTATATTTACATTACATTATATCAACTAGTTTATTTTTATGTTTGAAAGACTTAACATTCCGATACTACTTGTGCTTTAACCAATTTCTTGTAATTACAATGCCATTTTTAATTATAGTTTATAGGTGAGAAAGGGTATTTAGGGTTTTAGCCAGTTGTATTAAAACCTGACTTCAATTTCTTATGAATCAAGTTTCATATACTAATTTCGAAGCATAAAAAAATAATCAATCCATCATCTTTTACGTCCATCAAAAGTTTACAATTAAACAGAAGTAAATACAGTTTAAAATTCAGAAGTGATATAATCATTCAAAGGCTTACTAAAAAAATTTTAGTAACGAGACTTTGTCATTCAATGCCAAATACCTAGGAAATTCGATAATCGATATATTACCAGATCAGTAACATATTTCTTTAACTCATTTCAATTTTGAGTATGCTAGTCCATTGTGGTAAAAATTTCAGTATCGTGGAAATCTTAGTAGCAAAGTTCAAATTAAAAAATGCGGTTCAAAAACATATACCTACAAAGTAAATAAACAAAATTTTATTTTTAATAAAAAAACAATCAAAATTGAAATTATGAAAATTGAAATTGTTTAAACTGTAACTAAGCAAGCAGCAGTATAGGGCATTTATAACCAAACTACATAGAGGACATCAAAATGAAACCTTGAAACAAGATATATATATACATAATTTGTATAGCCTTCAATAGTCTTTTTTTTTTATTTTCAAATTTTACACCAATCTAAATCTACATTTTAAAAACAATTAAAAAATCTATCATCAACACCATTTAAATACACCACTTTAAAATTCATTTCAATAGGTCGACTCACACTTTCGCACCCATTAAAAAATCATAAAACATTTTTTTCTTCAATCCATCCCATTCATCCATCTATATCCAATATTAAAGTATTTTCTATACCTAATTTATTTTCTATCTAAAAAAAAAAAAACTTTATCTATTTATATTTCTAGTGCACTAGGTCTGGGTTAAAAACAAAAATCAAAATAGAAAAAAACAAAAAAAAAAAATCACAACGAAAAGCAAGAAAATTAATATACAAAAAGTAGTTCAACAACTATGTCAGTGTCATCACTGCTTAATGCTACAACAATTTTATACATCTCTCTATTTAAAACAAAAAAAAAAAAAATATGCAATTCAAACTAATATAATATACCTACTAAAATTACGTAGCAGCAAAAATGATAAAACAAAAAACACACAAAACTTGAATTTCTTCTATACAAATGAAGTTTTAGACTCTATTATTGTACATACATCTTAGAAACATTACTTTATGCACTCTCTAAAAAAAAAAAAACAAAAAAAAAATATTCAACACTATGCAATCGAAAAGAAAACTCGAAAAAAAAAATTAACAACAACAATATCTACAATAGTAGCAGCAACAGTAAAAATTTTCTATTTCATAATTATTATGGCAACTGGCAACATTTCACGTGACATCATCGTTATGCAATAATATTATTATTATGCATGAAAAATATTGAATATCAATAAAATAATGTAACCGTACTTTATTTATGGATGTTTCAAATTCCAGAAACATAAAACATAAATTGAAAATTACTATACAAGCACATACATACATACTCCAAAGTGCACATTAAAATTTAGAATTGCATTTTAAAGTATATAAATGTTTATGTATTTCTGTTTTAAATTAAAATTAAAACATGCATACATGAAAATATGAATAAATCTAGAATGCAATGAAAGAAATGAAATAACGAGTAAAATATTAAAATAAAACAACTTTGGAACAATCGAACACGAAACATAAATTCTCTATTGAGTATATTTTTTTTCTACACCAATACCAATACCATATTAACTTATATCTCAATTTACTACATTTGCATTAATTTAATAAAAAAAAGAAAATGTTACAATAATTTATAGAGCTGGGACCTTAGTATAATTTATTTCAAACTAACTATTTGCTAATTGCTGCTTTTTCAATTCAAATTTATTACAAAATTTAAATTGATATTTTTTTCACTTTCATTTTATTAAAAAAAAACAAAATGGAACAATAATTAATAGAGCTCGGACTTTAGTATAATTTATATCAAACTCACTATTTGCTACTTATTGGTGCTTTTTCAATTCAAATTTATTACAAAATTAAATTGATATTTTTTTCACTTACATTTTAATAAATAAATAATATTAAATAAGTAAATGATAAATATAAATAAACAAAATATTTTTATGAATGTTTACCGTTATATTATTACAGACGAAAAATTATGAAAACATGAGTAGAAATAAAAAGCGAGCATTAATGGCATAAAACAATTAATGTGAATATTTATAGAATAAAATAAATATTAAAAACCCACATAGAAGAGGAACAATAATATACGGTCAATATTATTTTGCCGCGCAATTCACCCCAAAGCTTTAATCGATAATAAGAATATAATATTGAACAATTAAAATTATCAAATACCAAATACCACAAAATAAATAACCAGATTTAATAACTTCTATTTTTAATTTTCAAAATTGTTTCTGGTCCCATATAAACGATAAATAAATAAATGTAATATAAAAATTATAGAGATTAAATAGTACAGAAGACTTGGATCTAGGCTTTTATGAAAAAAAATTGAAATATGAAAATGTATATCAACCCTAAAAATAGTACACTTATTAAAAAATACGACACTGAATTTTCCTTAAATCTCAAAAATTTTAATAGATGGATTATGAGATCGAAAATACTGAAATATTTTTGATTGAAAAAAAGTTAATCTTAAAATACATTTAACATATTATAGGTCTTGGTATATGATTCTACATTTATTTTTTTAGTACGAAATAAGTACAAATACGTAGTTGACGTTACGATTATCATCTGTTAAGATGCTGTCGTTTATCATTCAATATATAACTACTTTAAAACAAATCAATATTACAACATTCAACTAAAATTAAAATATTACTCTATATACGGTAATAATAATAAACTAAAGTAATATCAATTTGTTCAACCATGATCTAACAAAAATTTTAGTTATACCCAAAATAACTACTCCAGAAATGTTTTTAGTTTCAACCATGATCTAACAAAAATTTTATTTATACCAAAAACAAACAAATTTTAGTTCAATATTTTCAAAACAAATCTATTTGGTAAATTAAATTCCTTTAACTTCTCCATAAATGCTGTTTTTAGTTTTCTTAAGTGAAATTTAAAATAAAATAGAACAATTTTCAGTTTTTGAGCATTGTGCATTTCGAGTCATCTCGTAAAACCAATGATTTAAATTTTTTCCAATACTAATAAATTCCAAAATAATCATTAAATCAATCAATAGCATGAATTTGTTATTCAAAAACGAAACCGGAGATTTGTTTTCTTTTCCGCTCTACCCATTCGCCAACAAACTGCAAGTGCAGAAAACCACTGGAGTACTAATGTGAAAATACCCAATTACATTCTTCTACTACCAAAAAGTTTTCTACGTAAAATTTTTGATAAGGTCACAGCACAGCCTAATATCTCTTTTATATATCTCTTTCTTACTGTTTGTTACATCAATCAACATCATTTTGTTGATCTCTTTCTCTTTTTATGATTTCACTCTTTGCTTTTGCTTAATTAAAAAATGAGATCTGGACTCTCTCTAATATACGCAAAGCAAATACATCCTCTCCTAATAGTATATCAAACCAACGCCAAAACAACATGTACTGTTTTGTTACTGCATACTGTGACTGCTTACCTACTTTACATACGATGAGTGTGACAGGTAAATTAAAAATAATAAAACAAAAGAAAAATTTTAATTTTATATCGGAACAATGGAATTGAAATATACTCTCACTTTTTTTAATATACTAATTTTTTGCATTGACTTACGGCTGAGCTGAGTACTAATGTTTATAGCGTTGTTTGGTTGGTGGTGTGTGTGGTGATGTCAATCAGATACAAACATATTCGAATCGAATGAAACAAAAAGCTTTGTTTTTATTGCATGCTCAAAAGCTTTCAGTTCAGTTGTTCAGCATAGTATTTTTGAGTCATATATGATATATGAAACAAATGAAAATTAAATATGGATTTAAAATATAAATGTATCTACTTGGTATTGGCATTGGGGTAGCATGTACATGAAGTATAAAATAAAATTTATACATAATCTACTTAGTAGGCCTACTCTGTTTGTATTACATTATATTGTATAACAAATTTATTAATTCCTGTCCACATGGTTTTTATTTCCGAAAAAAATGATATGTAAATTAACTTGATAAAAAAGAGACAAATACAATGCAATGTAAATTAACATAATTTATTTTAAATCAAATAAATAAACAATTATTAGATTTATACATAAAAATGCAGTTAATACATTTTATTATTATTATTATTTTATTTATTGCCTTAATATATTTGTTTAATTTATGTTTAATTTCATATTGTATTTTAATTCTATATTTTAAGAGCTTATGTTCATAGAGTATTTACACCTTTGATTTGTAATTATTAAGACTAACTTGACTTAAATATTTAGAATAAATTTAATTTGTAAAGGACAAAATGGCAATTGAAAACCTTTAATTAATTATTTTTATTTAATACATTTTAATTTTCTTTCTTTTTAATGCAATTAATCAATTTTGTTAAAATGTAATTTAATAAAATATGGTTTATTAAAATATCGTAGTATTTATTTACAATAAATTTTTTTTTTGTTTTTGTTGTAATTAAATGACATTTGTGAGTGAATTAGTGTAGTACTGTAGAGATGTAAAATGTAGTAAGAAAATAATTTTTGTTTCATTCTCATAAATTTCAACTAAATTTTTTTTATCATTTTTGTTTGTTTTCTTTATTATCACATGATTTTTTCTTATTTTAGCCTACCTCAACACGATTTCGATTTCACTGTCCTATATCCCTACTTCACCTACCTACACTAGTATACCTTTATTTCCATATAGAAGCAAAACATATACCAAAAAATATCTAGAATAGAGAATAGAGATTAAAAAAAAATAAGAGTAATAAGAGAAATTTATAGATTTTATTTATTTCCATTTAATATTTTACTCTTAAATTTTAGTATAATTTTATGCGAGCAGAGCAAGCAGTCAAGCACATAAATTATATTTTCCCATAGAGAGAAACAAATGTATCTATGTATCTTTTAATTCTCCAAACTCAATAGAAAATTTTTTGAATTGCTTGAAATTGAAATAAAATTAATGCTATTAACCTAGTTTAGAATTTGTATATATACTTAGTTATAGTTATAGATAAATATTATTTGTTACATGTGTATCTCTTATACTTATGTACCTATATATAATTCAGGTGTTTATCCACTGCATCCAAATCCAACTATTATTCAGCGTTATATACAGAAGTCCATGTTCCTACAGCTACAATGTATATCAATTATATATATATATATATATATATATATATATAAACATATTATATCTATTTACATATCATTTTTATGTAACATTGAAATTAAATTATATTTAGGTAGGTCACATATGGAGTAATAAAATGATTATACTAAGTAGGTTAATTTTTTTAATTAAATTGAAACAATTGAAAATGAAACATATTATAAAGAGTAAAACTGTTCAAATAATGTGATTTTGTAAAATAATCTGCATTCAATATTTTATAATATAATTTTATGAAAACTTACTGATAAGATCCTGACAGGACAGAATTGCAACTTACGAGGTTGGAGAATATGCATATTTATACATATATAAATAAATAAGGATAATTTTTCATGGTATCTGGGATATGTGTTCTAGTGTTAAAACACATTAAGTTCAGAATAATAAATTGGATTTTATCAATTGATAGTGGGACAAGTTTTCTTAAAACTAGTTTTTTTCTCCCTTCAGTTCAATTGGTGAGAAAATATTTATTATTGTCAGCTTTTGGGCCCTAGTCTGCAGACGGTGAATGAAAATTCGAAAATCTAAAATTTTTAGTTTTAAAATGTTATTTTTAATATTTAATTGTCATTACATTGATAAAAATATTTATGTATATTTCGCTGCGTTTATAAGTCAACATTTTAGCGCGTAAAGAAAATTTAAAACTAAGTAGGTACAAATTTTCAATTTCTCAATTGTTTCTAATTTAATTTTTCTAATAGGTAAGAATTGAAATATCATATTTTGTAAATTATGTGAAATTAATTTTAATAATTTGGTGTTGAACGATACTCAAAGTCAGAAAGGAAAAAATTAATAGATACAAAATATTTGTCAAGATAGTTGTGTTCAACATTTAATCTAGTCTAGTAGAAGAGATGAATGTTTTTCTCCTCCCGATTGGACCATTTTGTAAAAATTCAAAACAATCTATAATTCAAATCTCTAGTTAAACTCCTCGATATATCCCCTATGTTATTGCAAAAAATTTCCATAAAGTCTAAAGTTTAATTCTATCTATTGGATTGGACCAGGGGAAAGGAAGTGTTCAAGAATTTCTCTTTCATGTTGTTGGCGACAATAAGAAATGCTTAGATTCTAATGTAAAGAAAACTATGTCTTGCAGAAAATATTGGTTAAATGATTTCAAAAAGTTGATATTTATGTCAATCTCGGGGAATTTATAACAAGCAAATAACTAATATACTGAAGTTCACCCCAACAATTTTAATTTGTAAGCGATATTACAGATTTCATAACATTAACTACCTGATATCTGAAAATCATAATACTAACCGTAATCAAGTAAATACTAACTATAATTCTAACTATAAAAATAAAATAGGTAAATCTATTAATATATGGTAAGAAATAATTCTAAACTAACTAACCAAAATTGAGATATAAAAATCAAATCTATACTAATAAGATAAAACCAAATGATTCACCAATTAACCAAAATTTAACAACAACAACAAGTCAAAAACCCTTATAAAAATATTGTAGAATTTAATTATAAAAAAAAAACACTAAAATCGACAAAACTACTAATGCCAATCATATATCCAATTTAAACAAATCAACTAGAAATTATACAAATTTCAGAAAGGAAACACTAAATCCTTATCAAACCAACAAAAGACTTCATTTTCGGTTACAAAATAGCAATAACAAAAATAAATATTGAAATTTCATAAATGGTTAAAACATTTGTTGTCGGTGCTTCCATAAACTCGCCCAGAGCTTCTACATTCAAAAATCAATCGGCGAAATTTATCAATCCCTTATTGCCACCCAAAACACTGCTGAAGTTAGCGATAATAGATATATTCTCTCTAGATTCAGAGATCATGGAATATATAATAATGTTCGACTATACCTTTCGTATCTGCATATGATCATCCTAGGAAAGCTCATTCATAGGAAAGCTCGCCATCTGATTATTCTACCCTTTTGAAACATTTTCTTTCGTACCAAGAAACCCTAGGGTTATCCTGTGATAGTGTAATGAAGGATTTAGAAACGTTTCGCGTGCTTGTTTCTTCAAACGTAAAACGATCGAAGTCTGCTCGTCTCTAACCATAACTCACTAGTTCACGTTATTCTTAGTCCTACCCAATCCAATACTAATATCCTAACACTCAATACCACTCCTATATATAAAAACTCAATACCACTCCTATATAGAATCACCAAAATTAAATCTTTAGCTCGTACTTATTGCTGGTGGAATACCATAAACCGTGATATAGAAAATATGATTGTGAATTGTGCGGATTGCCAATCGCATCGTGCTGAATCTAATTAATTTAAAATTTCACATAAATGGGAATTGCCAGTCAAACCCTTCGATCAAGTACATGCAGATTTTGTGGGGCCAATATTAGGCCAATATCTTTTTATTTTGGTGAATGCGTATACAAAGTGGCCTGAAGTTCATTTAATACCAAATATCACAGCCGAAACTACTATACAGAAATGTCGTGATATTTTTTCTACTTTTGGTATATCATCAGTTTTTGTGAGAGACTGGGGTGCACAATTTATGTCTTGAGAATTTCAAAAGTTTTTACAAGAAAATGTCATCACACACAAAAAAGGAGCACCATACCACCCAGCAACAAATGATCAAGCTGAGAGATATGTGCGTACAATTAAAGAAAAGTTAAAAATTTTAAAATGCAACAAAAATGATTTAAATAAACAATTAGCCAGTATTTTATTAGCCTACAGACGTAGTATACATTCAGTAACAGGACGTTCACCAGCAATGATGATGTTTGGTAGGCAAATAAAATCAAGATTAGATATTATGATACCAGAACACAAGCAAAAGTTAGCAAATAAATATAAAATTTTGCAAACAAAATTTACTATGAATGATCGAGTTGCAGTACGAGATTACCTATCAAATGAAAAATGGCAGTTTGGTAAAATTATTGAAATATGTGGTACACTACATTATAAAATCGAATTAGATGACGGGAGAATTTGGAAAAGACATCCAGAACAAATACATCGAGTTGGTGAGAAGTTAGAAAAAAAAACGAATGAACTATTTGCAGAGAAAGAACTAGACCTAGCAGAAAAATTTTCTACTGTTGGGAAAAACGCTGAGAATTCATCCGAAACAATAAGTGTTGAGGAAAACAAAGAACCCAGTAAGTCACCAACTCCTAAATCAAATACTAATGCGGAAAATAATTTAACCCAAGTGATTCTCTAGAGGAAAAGTCGTTATCACCATCAACTTACAACCTAAGACGGTCAGAATGAAAGCGTAAAATACCCGATCGTTGAAGCTACTAAGACGAGAAGACAATTGAAGAATATCTTACATGTGTGGGAGAACTGTTGTGGTGATCTTATAGTAATAAGGACAATGAATATTACAAACTGGCATTTTTACTACATTATAATACAGTTAGTTAATAATATTTTAGAATATTGTATTTTATACATGTATATTGTTTTTCAGTTGTTGATTGACTGTAAATCAAGAATAAAGAAATACAACACTAACTTTCTTCTATTTTATCAAAATGTAAGAGAGTTTACGCACAAAAACGAAATCCGTTTATCTGAACTACTACTACGCTTGATTTTGACTGTTATACGCTATCCGAAACACTATGGTTTAGCTCATATACTATCAATAACTTAGAATTGTTTCAATCCTCGCCTTTATAGTGTTTAGAATAGATACACATGGTTCTAATTTTGCTCCACAAGCTAATGGCACTAAGGAAGTTGATCGCTATAAAGAACTCCTTTAGTCCTAACGAAATAGTAATTCCGAACTCAGAGCCTTTAATTTGCGTTAATTTGATTACTTTTCATTCTAAAAACCTATTTAGGGCTTTTCCGAACCTTTCACACTTGCACTTGATACTCGCACTTCGCACTTGCACTTTCCGAAAATACTATAATTTATTGCACTATTTTTCATACTAAATTTTTATACGGATTTAAAAATTTATGACAGTACTTTATTTTTCGGAGTAAAATTAGTATTACCCGAATACATGTTTTTTTTAACTTTTTATGTCAAATTTATTTTGAAAACAGCAAAAAAGTGCTTTATTCCAGCAATATTTAGCAGCATTTAGTAATATTTATTAATATGATGACTATGGCAACAATATAAATTTTAAATTTTAATCAAATGTCATTATTGTCATTTTATTTCAGTTTGTTATGAATTATTGTTTGGTTAAAAGAAAAAAAATGCAAAATAAAAAGAAAATTTTATATTATTTTTGTTATATTAACTTTAAAAAGTAAAAAAAAAAATTATTTAATTATTTAATGCACTCGCCAAAAATGTGTTAGCTCATCAAGTAACATGTCCATATTATTTTGTATGATTTTATGGATAATTTTTATCATATTTCGTTGGTTTCTTCTTTGAATATAATTTTTTTTTTTTTTTTTTCACTTTTAATAAATTTCATTTTGCGATATCTAGTGTAATTGAGAATTCACTAAAATTTTGACAACAAATCAAGTGCGATCCGGACACGCACTACAATTTATTCGAAATTTTTCGAAAAAAATTTAGTACGATTTGAAAGGTTTAGTGCGAGTATCAAGTGCAAGTGCGAGAGGTTCGGAAACGCCCTAATTATTGTTATATTCCTCCGAACAGTAGCCTAGATATCTACAACATTATAAATATATCTAAATAATGAATTTCAAATTAATCAAGCATGTAGTGGTAGTTTACAAGTTATAATTTTTACATTATTATTATTCAATAATACATTTTTACTTCGTTCTAACAACACGGCCGGGTGAGTTCTTAAGTGTCCAATATCATAGAATAAGCACTTTTTGATATTTCGATTGATCTAAACTAAATTTGACGCGCTCTTTCTAAATTTTTAATCAGTTTTGTTCTATCTATAATAGTTTTTGAGATATTTAATGTTGTTTTTGTTCAATATCATACAAAGTGAATTTTTTGTTTTACATTTATAGTGCTTAAGTGTCCAATCTGCAATTAATATGATATTGGACAAAAAATGTCAAAAAATATTTTACACTTGACTGAGTAATTAAAATTTTGTGCTTAAGTGTTCTATTTCAAATGAAGTTTTTGTATAGATCGATCGATCGATTTGCTACGATCTTCAAAAAGGTTTTATGCTACCAACAGGAAAAACAGGAAATTTTGATTATAAAAGAAAATTCAACACATATAATTTATTGAAATTTTTATATTTAAAGAAATAAAATCTGTAGTTCAAAAGTTTTCTGGACAAAAGTTTTCTGAATCTGGCGATCTGATACGAGATCGCCATTTAAAAAACATAAGTGTTTGCAGTCCACTCGCGTTACTTAAACAACTGACCTCAATGAATTATCTAAAGGTGAAATTAAGAGTTTTACAATGTGTTCCGGAAGATTTTTGGAACTATAATGCAGCTAGTGTGGGGCTAAATTTTTCAGCTGTTAAATATAACTCTGCAAAAGAAATAATTTAAAATAGGAATATTTTTCATATAATATTTCAAGAAGATTATGCAGAATATGGAAAAAAACTACCGTTCCATTATTTAAACAAAATACTCGAAAGAAAGGTTTGGTAAGACAAATTCCTAAAGTAATATTGAAAGTCTTTGTTAATATTATTTTTTGTTCCCAAAACTTGAGAAAAATGTTTAGTTTAAGCTCTTAAGTGTCCAATATCATATGAAGTTTTATTAACTGTGTTAATTTCCCATAAGATATTGGACATTGAAAAAAATATTTTTTTCAAAGTATTTGTCACCCATACGTTTTTGTCCAATATACATTTGGGCTATTTTTTCAAATTTCGAATATCAACAGAAATATATAATTTTTTTAACAAATCTAAACATAGTGGGCCTTATTCTGAGAAGCGAATTACTTTTTCGCTACGTACCGGTAGAGCATCACATTGTATCACATTTGGTATTCTGAGAAGCGAATGATACGATATTTTGCAAAACTGACAGCATTGCTGGTTAAAACTGTCAAATTTTTTTTTTTTTTATGTTTTGACATTTTTTGTTTTGATTTTCTGTTTGAAAAGTGAAATTAAGTGAAGTTAAATTCAAATTTTATAGATATTAAAAAATGTTTTTGCATTTATATTACGAAACGTCGTCTGATGAGAAGGAAGAGATGAATTTACTTAGAATAAAAAGAAGAGAATTGAGGGATAATGCGACTCCATTAGATTTACCTATTTTAACGTAGGTATAAGTTATAACAACTATATATGTAAAAATATGATATGATATAAAAAAAATATGATCAATTTTATTTGGTTTGTTAGATTCATTAAGTATTTCAGGCTCTCGAAAGAAACCTTTGTAATGGTTCTAGATAAATTGGACAATAATTTAAATCCTACGTAGGTACAATTAGTCCACATTCAGTAAAACCCAATATTGGCTGGAAGATTGCGCTTCCTTGCTGAAGGAAGTTATCAAAAAGGCGTGGGGAACGATTTTTTGGTAGGTTTAGCTACGAAACATTGTCAATATTTGAGACGGAATTGTGTCGAGAGTATATAAAATTTACTGAAACCAAAAATAAGCAAAATCATCTATCAAATTCGGATTTTATAATAAATTTGGATTTCCAGGAATAATTGGATGGGTTGATGGAACACATGTAAAAATCATTGCACCAACAAACTTTCAAACTGCCTACTATTTGTAACTTTTCTATAATTAAAAATGTATTATAAAATTTAATAATTATTTTTAAGTACAAATATATAATTAAATAAAATTAGTTTACTTGAATTTTACTTTAATTATATACTTACTTTTTCTCATTCGCCATCTTTCACTAACTTTTTCTATAATGATATATTTATCGTTTTTTCTGACAGCGAACAAAAAAAAACGATTCTCGTAATACCATGAAAATCGAAACGTTGCGATAAAAACCGATCAGTATCGATATTTCGCTTCACAGAATACCAAAAATAAAATTTATCATATTTTTCAGTACGTACCGAAAAATTCGCTTCTCAGAATAAGACCCAGTATTTCAAAGCTAACAAATTACAGATTATGTCACAAAAAGTTTGATTTTCTATATCCTTAAAAAAATACGTAAAAATTGCTTTGAAACTTTAAATGCGTTTTTTTCCCATTTCATTTTTCGGTATATTGGACACTTAAGAACTCACCCGGCGATATAAATTGTTCATACAACTTCAATTACGTACCTACTTACTTTAAATTTAAATTAAAATTTAAAATCTGATTTGTAAAAAACAAAAAACAAAACAATATTAAGTATTAAATATTTACTTTCAAATTTTTATCTTAATCCCAATTTAATTTCAATTCCAAACATTAATCTTAAAACTTTAAAAATAATTATACTTTTACATATTATTATTGTCGTTGTTTTAATGGCTATTTGTGTACCAAGAATAAACCGGAGACAAACAAAAACAAAAAACGAAAAAAAAAAAAACTTTAAATTCATTGCGAATTGCATCATAATGTATTTTTGGAAATTTATTTCCCTACACATTTACAAAATCAAACCAGCGTGTTCCTTCCATACATAAGTTCTCTGTTTTATACAATTTTTTTTGCTTTTACTTCATGTTATTTAATTCCTTTTTATTTATTTTTTTTTTTTTTTTTTTTTTAATATACATTATTCAACAGTTGCAACAACTCGTTTTTATTTTTAATCACCATCGTCATCATCATTATAATCATTATCATCATGATCATCAGTTAATCATAAATGAAAGATCTTTGCTGCTATTAAAATTTAATATTGAAAAAAAAGAAAAAATAATAAAAAATCAATTCTCAGCTGCATGTGTGTATCAGAACATCAGGTTTTTTTCTTTTTGATTTAATTTCTCTTATGCATCATAGCTATATACCTAAGTATATATTTTTTTTACTAAAAACCTCATACATAAGTTCTGAACAATATCTTCATTCTTCAGTTTGTTTCAATGTTATATATATATATATATATATATGTAAATGCACCGAGGTAGGAGAGGGTTAAGTTTTTTTTTTTATTTTGCCACTGATCCACCAATACAAGAAAAAAAAACAATATATATATATATATATAAGATTTGGAAGGCATTGCTCCACTCCACTAAAATACAAAGTGCAACAGCCGAGCCGGATCCTTTTCTTATGATACTTTTTTTAATTTGAATTTTTTTTTTTTTTGCAACAACAGTTGCACACAAATTGCAAAAGTAAAGATCAGCTATTCTTTCAGCAACAAAAAAAAGAATAAGGACGGGATCATAAAAAAAAAAAAAAAAAGAAATCCAACACCAAAAAAAAAAAAAACAGAAAATAAAAGCTAAGTTATGATGTCAGTAACAAAACAACAGCACTATATAGCCTCATGTTCAGCTATAAAAGACGCATACAAGAAAACAGTAAAATGCAATTTTAAGTTTTTTTTTGTTTTTTTATTGTTTTTTTTTGTTGTTGAATTTAATAAAAACATTCATAACTTGTAAAAAGGAAAAGGCAAAGTAAAATTACATTGGGGAAGGTCTCGAAATTTTTCTTGATTTTTTGTTGTAGTTTTTTTTTTTTTTTTTTTTTTTTTTATTTATTTGTTTGGTTAACGTGTGTACTCACTACATTAACTTGTTTGATGTTGTGTATTTACTCATTTCGCTTACTCATCGTCACTTTTGAGTTAACTTACAAAGAATTATAAAAAAAAAAAAAAAAAAAAAAAAAAAAAAACAAAAACAATAAAAATTTAACGGTGCGAATTTGGTCTTTGTTTGTATTCTGCTGTATAGTGTTTTCGTGCAAAAATTATTCCAGAAGGAAATTGTATAGTTGTTTTTTTTTTTATAATTTTATGATATTTCGAAATTTTTTTTTTTTAGCATAATTAATTAACGATGATTATTAATTTTGGAAAGAAAATTTTTATAAATTTGTATTGCTGGAAAAAATTATATTAATTCAAAGAAAAACTTGTTTTTTGTTGTTTTTTTAGTAAAAATAAAATATGCTAAAAAAAAATTTAGAATTAAACATGTACCTTTTTGGGGAAGTTTAAATTTGTATAAGAAATTTATGTATAGATACTTATAATCAAGTATAGATTATTTTAATACTGGGTGACATCGCAAATGCAGTATTAGAATTTTTGCTACAATCTAGTATGTTCCATAACGAACTATACACAATATAAATAGTTTCATAATGCTTGCATACACAATTAATTGCGTTATGGAACATACTACATTGCAGTTGAAACTATAATACTGGAGTGGCAGCACGTAACTTATTCACGTTCGTCAAAAAGACGTATTAACACTTAGCAGGTAGCATGTAAGCAACGTTGTTGTTGATTTAATTCCGAAAACGTAAAGTACACATTTTTTCGGTAGCATGTAAGCAACGTCAAGTATACATTTTTTTTAATGTGAACGTTGGTTTTTAAACGTCTGTAATTTTCTTACCGTGGACTAAAATCTATACGGGAAAGTTAGTTTTTTTAATAATTTTGTGTTATTTTAATAATAAAAATATAAAATTTAAATATTTATAATAAAATTTGAAATCTTAAGAAGATTAAATTTTATAGTTTTTAATAATTATTGTAAAATAATTTTTAATTTCTTTTGATAACATTCTATTTCTATGATAATTGAAGTATTTTTGTTTGCAATAAAAAAATTATTTTATTTCTGTGATAATTCAAGTATTTTTTATATGATAATAAAATAATTTTTTTTTTAAATTTCTTAATAATTGAGTATTTTAATTTATTTAAATAAAAAACTATATTTATTGTAGCTCATTGAAAATATCATATAAAATATCAACTGAATTTGTTTGTTTACATTTATTTTATTTATTTTTTTTTATGCTTAGTTCACTGATTCAGAGCATTGTGTTCCGAACAAAAAAAAAATTTGAATTTGATTTGAATTAATTTTTATAAATTCTATATCTATTGAAACAGGCACATCATTTTTATTATTTTTGCGATTTGTATATAACAATTTTGTTCTTCAAAACTGAAAATAATAAGGCGAAATACATGAATTCAAAAAAAAAAATTCTAAAAAATTTAAATTCATTTCTTTTTATTTCAAACCTCCATTAAATTTGAAAAATATATGTTTTTTGAAGTTTTAAATAGGTTAATTTGATTGTCAAAATAATTTTCGAACATTCGGATTATTTTTTCGAGTTTTCGGAATAAATTTTCAACGTAATGTTTTACATGCTACCAAAAAAAATCTTTAACGTTAAAATACTTCACGTTGATTTTTGAACGTAAACGTTTTACGTGCTGCCACTCCTGCATTTTCGATGTCACAGACTGTCATATATTGCTTAGAGCAAGCAAAGCAAACGTCTATTGTAAATGAAAACTTGCATCATGTTGCATCATGTTGGAAAGCGGTGAAATCATCATCAAGTGGATCAGTAACCATCTCCGTTAGTAATTAATGTTATAGTAAGAGATAAAAATTAAAAAAGCAAAATGTTGCTCTTAGTAGAATGTAAAAAATAGAAAACTAATAAAGTCAAATACAGCAATAAAGTAGGAAATGAATAAATATTAGTAGCAACAACTACTTATCGGTTATATACAACTTTATTTTTAAGTTATTTTTTTATAAAGTTTAGTATACCAAAACAAGCTACTCTCGAGTTAGATTCATGAAACATTACAGACACAGATACAAAATTTACCATAGTCAGTACTGAATTATTAGCAATACTAAACGGATTCTCCTTAAAAGTTATTAAATTCCTAATTTTATGTGTTAGTATATTCCCTGCAATAATTTGATAGATAAACGTGATGTCAGCCACCCACCGACATTGTTAAAGAGATTTCATGTCTATCAAGAGCAACCCATCTTCGTAAGGAGAAAGTTGAAAAGGGGGTCAGACGATGAAAAATGCACGTTAAACTGCTTCATTACATAAATTTTCAAAAATTGGCGAAGTATATTGATGTGTCGGTCTAACATGTGTGATGTATAAATGTTTGGTAATGTACGGAGGTCAGCAAATTATTTTGCCCAGCGCAAAAAATAATCTATATAAATCCTAGCATATAATCAGTTTTTCTAATAATGAAATTGAATTTATGATTCAGAATAATACCTAGATCACAATTCAACTTGGAATGATTTAAAACTTGATTCCCAAAATGGTAATCAAAGTTAATAATATAACTCTGAAGCTTCTTATTTAAAGCTAACCATCTGAAATTTAGTGACATTCAATTCGAGGTTGTTAGTGTAGCACAATTTGGTAAAATTTTTAATATTTTTATGAATTAATGAGTTTTGGTGATTTTGGAGCCATCAGTAACATAGCTGATACCATAAATTGTAAGGCATCATTGGCTGCGATAATAAGGAGAGGTGAATCCAAGTGGCAATACGATTCAAAATAATCAAAAATAGATCAACAATAGATAGATAGATACTATTCTTTCCCAACCAAGCGGCACGTAAGTGCTAAAGGTATAAATAGTATAAAACCTGGATAAATCAAGGTATTTGGCATAAATGTAATTCCGACATAAATAAAAACTGGTCTGGAAAAAAATGGAAATAAAGTGTTACAATTTAAAGATTTTAGCAATCGTAATATTAACCTTAACTACCTGAGTTCAATAGTAAATCAGTGAAAGAATTTAACAATAAACAAGTTTGAAGTATTTAAGATGTGAATGTATCAAAGAATGTTGAAAATATTGTTGGTAGATAAGAAACAAATTCTTTATCCTTCTTAAACGTATAATTTTGAACAATATAAAACTTCTTCAATTTAAAAAAAAAAAAATTTTAAAAAGATATTGCACATTATACTGAATTTTACAACTTATCCTGTAGGGAAAAATTTAATTGTGTCTTTGCAATATCGAAAAGTAAAAAAAAATTATAACTCAGAATTGAAAATTGAAATTGAACCTCTATACTTGAGTGAAAAACATTGAAAACGACGAATAAGAACAGATCAATTACATAAAAGCCTCACTATACCTATCTGCCATAGATTTGAAATATCAGTTTATTAGATCTTAAGATTTTAAAAAAAAATATTTACCAAAATTAAATCCAATTAATCAAGTCAATCCACTTACAACTTTATAAAATTTTGAAAAATAAAGAAAAATATTTGCACGCAACATATCGCACGCACATACAAATCCAACCATTCTTATACTCTATTCATTTCAATCACTTAAAAAATTTGATCTTATCGAAAGGCATTAGAAGAAAAAAGAATTAATTTATAAAAGGTAGTTATTGCGTGCGTCCGTATTCGCATTGTAATCAAATTCAATATAAATTACATACACACATATATATATATATAATATATATATATATATATTTTTACAATTTAATCTTTACCTCCTTCCTTTCTTCCAACTCCTCCACCTTTTCTTAAGACAAAAAAAAAAAACAAAAAAAAATTAATCTAAAAAAGAGCTTTAAGCATTTCTCACCTTAATTGATTTGAATTTTGTTTTGTTGTTGTTATTGTTGTTATTATTATTATTTTTTACGTCATTTTTGTTTTTATTTTTTACTTTTCTTAATCGAAAGTTTGTCATGGTCACTATGTTAGTATGTCAATGTCTTCAACAACTCCTAAGTAGCATAATGAAAATAAAAACAAAACACAATAAAAATAACAATAATAATAACAAAAACAAAAAAAAAAATTGAATTGGAATTTTATAGAGGTGTAGGTACTATATTTTTTATCACGGTATATGGTCTAAAGAGTAGATCAATATTTATATTTTGATTTGAATTAAATTAATCTAAAAAAAATAATATACCTGTAGATACAGGGTGCAAATTTGAACAAAGTTAATTTGAATAACTACAAACAGAAAAAATGAAAATGAAAGTCTACGAAAGTAGATATGTTCCAGAAATCATTATTAAGAACAAAATATTGACTTTGTGTAGCGCTAATTTTACTTATTTTGTTAGGTGACGCAACATTTTGCTGTTTGATTGAATCAAATAGATTAGATGAGCTAAACAGATGAACATACGAAGGTATGTTAAAATTGACAGCACTACAGTTGTATAGTATTAATGTAATGGTCATTTAATATTACAAGGCTTATTGATACTAAAAATAATTCAAAAATGTAATTGAAGTAATTGGAGTTGAAGATCTAAATATAAAAGTTCATAGTTGAAGAATTTAGACAAATTTTTTGTACGTAAATAAAACTGCAACACATTTGCTGAATTTGAAAAGCATTTTTGATTTCAGCGAAAACAGATTTGCAATAAATGACTATATTTTGAAACTTTGTCATTTATGTTTTATATAGTTGGATACAAAATCAGAGTGCATTGTACTTCCACTGGATCCTAAGGCAATATAATTATTTTTGAAATTTATAATTTCTGGAGTTTTTTTATTTCTTTATGCCAACCCTTTTCGATACAAAATTGTAAACAACTATTAACTTTCAAAATATTTTGTTACAGTATTGACCACTGGATCTTCGAACACCCTATAAACATAAAATAAAATAATAATTTATAACTAATTAAATTTTATATTGTGATAGTAGCACTAGTATAATAGTTGTTATTGTATATTTTATTAGGCCTGTTTTTATTTCATTTTTTTTTTTTTGTTATTTCTTTAAGGCGTTATCTGTGCGATTCTCCAAATAAATAACTATATGTGTATACAAAACATATACATTCATACCAATATATAATATCAATCAATAGAATATCAAATTTAAATTTATTACATTAATTATATGACCTAAATCAATCAAAATTATCTTGTTGTATGTACATGATATTAAAAAAATAAATAAATATATATATGTATGTATATATGTACATAATATTATATATTTTAAGATTGCAATTAAATATCTAGATTAGAGTTAATTAAAATTTAATATTCTGGAAATATCGAACTTTAAGTGAATTATATTTGCATATATGTAATATATATATTTTTATTCCCTACATGACATATCATCTTCCTGACAATTGAATTTAGTTTTTCGACTTGGAAAATACAAAAAAACAAAATGCATATTACCAAATAGCCCTATACTGAGCAATGATCACTTATATAATTATACTGTAATAAAAAAGTAAGTGAATTTTTATTTTTGTTTTACAAATTTCTATTTTAAAAATGTTATACCAAATCAGAGTCCTGTTGCGGGGTCAAATTTCAGAAAAAAAAAAATGTTTAAATCTGTAAGCAAAACAAATAAAGAAATGTATACATAATAGAGAAATAACTATAATTTTATTAAGACCCTTATATACCTTTTGGTACGTTTGGCTAAGGCGGAAAAAGAAAGTTAAGAAAATATAATAAATTTTATAATATAATATAATAACGATATTAAGATGATTCTTTAACCGACTGAGCTTATAAATAACCGATTCAAATTATTTCATCAAAATGCAAACATAAAATAATATTTTGATCTACATAAAATCCAATAAAATAAAATGAGTATACCTATACCTAAATGGGATATGTCATATTATGTATACAATGCACTCGTAAAAAGGAAATTGTATATATATATAATATATATATATATATATATATATATAAGATGAATACTCAGAGAATCTATATTCTACTCTAATATTATTATTGTGTGTTTTATAAACCAATACATGCAGGCTTTTTGAAAGTAATTTATATAAATAGTATTAGATATAGAACATTTTAATGATAATTATATTATCCACACTTTTATATTTTAATAATGATTATATTATCCTGCCCTATGCTTCCACGGAGTAATAGGAGAGAAAAAAAAAATAAATATTATCCACACGTTGAGTCTCAAAGTAGGTAGAGCGCACTGATTTCAACAGAAAGTTCACATTTTCGATCTACGACAAAAGGCAAAAAAAATACTCTATTGATAGGTTTTCGATCTGAACCAGCAGCCTTTGTCATTTGAATAAACTAAATGATTAAAAAATAGTTGAGAGTTTTGGAGTACTATTCTGATTCACAACACAACCTATAAAAAGTTTGTAATTGACAACTTTGTTGTCTTTCTCCATTCTGATTCACAACACAACCTAATTATCTGTCAAAATAACACTACCTAATTTTTAAGTTGAGTTGTGTACAAATATAGCTGCTATTCCGAGTGACAACAGTTTATGTTTAAGTTGTATGAGACAAAATTTCAAATAAAAGTTGTTATTCAGATTAGCAAAATTTGGTTGTGTTTTCTATTGGGTTGAGTTGTGTAAGAGACAACTCAACTAAATACTGCTGTGAAAGGAAATAGCACCCTTGGTTATCAGTATAATTATGGTATATGGTATAATAAATGATAAACTATGAATTATGAAAGCGAAGCCACTCTATACAATAGATATAGTATGCTCACATTTAAATTAGTAGATCTATCATAAAAGTTCTACAGAATAAAAACTTATTATATATAAAATTGTGTTTGCCAAATCTGTGTTTTAAAACAGTTAGGGTCAAAGTCCATGTAGGATTTATAATATGTATTGGTTACAATGACTACAGGTATTATTTTTATTTTTTAATGATATTAGTGAATTAAAAAAAATAAGAGAATTTAATCGAATTTCGAAATAAGAATAGTAGATATTAAGTCCAATGGTAAGGGTATTCAATATTAGTTATCGTATTAACTTGTACAATATTAGCTACCAATTATTTAATTATTATTGTTTTTGTAAACAAAAACAGCCTTTTATACTCTCTCTATTTTTGTTTTGGTTCTCTTTTTTGTTCGAACGCATTATTTGAGAGATGAAAGTAAAAGTGTGATAAAATGACAAGCAAAATACATAAATAAACAAATAAATTAAATAAATAAAATAGGTATCGGCAAGTTAATAATAAAGTATATCAAATAAGTAAAAAAAATATTTTATGCTATATATCACAATTTATAATTACACCAGATTTACTAGTGTACAAAAATATTATTTTATTGTTTTTCGGCACGTAGCTAATACAATACCAAATCAAAAAACAATAAAACAAAAAATATCATTAAAACCGTTCTCAATTCTTTGTAAATTATTTTGATTCTGTGAAATTTTTATTTATTTTCTATTTAAAGTTTTCACATACAAATTATAAGACATTTTTATTCCTACTGCCATATTTTTAAAGAATTATGTCCTCCAAAACCTACAATTATTACCAACTTGTAATTGTCCGAATAATTAGAAAGTAAAACAAACTAGCAGAGGTAGGTTAATAACTAACTAAAAATATACATGATGTCACTTATAATGCCGTTAAAACTGACCATCCATTATCTTTCTCTAATTCCGAATGCATTCAAATGAATAATAAAAATATTTAATTTTGTTAAATTTCAACGGTTGAACGGAGTGATTAAAACAGTTACGATAAATGAAACAAATTAGTACATAAAAAATCCAAATATTCCACAATATTAAACATTTACCACAGCCAGTTTTTCTGATAAAACTACAACTGTTATGTATAGTAAATGTATAAAATAGTCCTTAGCAATACATATCAAGTGTCAGTCCAAAAATGTTTCTGAATGTATGTCGGTTAAATAGTTTTCAAAATAATGTCAAAGTAAAATACTAACATCAATAATTGAATCAGAAAGTATCTGGGTCTGGCTGGGTACCACGTGCAAAATAATTTTAATCTGTGGTAATGAATTTTATAATTTGTGTTTTGTAATTGTGTAGTATAATTTTGTATTTAATTCTGCTTACTGTCGTTTATTATTTAAATTTTGCTTTAAATTTAATTTAATTTTATTTTAAATTTTATTTTTTGATTATGTAGCTAATTTTAATTTTACGCTATTTTAGTTTTTCCATATTAAGCTTTAATTTTCTACTTTACTATGTATGTACTCAAAAATATTTTATATTTTTATGCCTGTATTTTTGCTTGCAGTTTCATTCATCACAATATATTCTAATGAATATCCGAATGATCCTATATTTATTCTTATTATTTTTATTTAGTAAATGTGTATTTTAAGTATTGTATTTTACTATAATATGCATAAATGAATCTAAAATCTAAAATTTTAATTTATTTAAATAAATAAATAATATAAATAAGTATACATATATATACATACATTTTATTTATTCCAAAAATTGACATTATTACTATGATTAAAATTCTTATCTCAAACAAGAAAGTATACATAATTTGAAAGTTTTGAATTAGACAAAAAAAAATATATATATTTATTTCATTCAGATCTGCCATAATAATTCAATATTTGATGGAAATTATGTAATAAAAATTTTCGAAGATAACAAAATTAAATAAAAATTCAAAATTTCAATAATCAGTTTAATTTAAATTTGTTGTTTTGAATTAATAATTTTAAGAAAAAAAAACAAAAAAATAAGGAAATATTAAAATGACGTAGTTATAAATAATATACAAGATATAATTAATCACAGTTGTTTTATACTTCACACATTATAAGCCAAAATAAATGTTTTGTTAAATAACTCCAAACGGGAATATGAAACTGAAATAATTCTAAAATGCCAGATTGAATCCACAATAGATGTAACTAAGAAGTTGGACTGTCCTAGAACTATGGATATACAAAAAACATATAACATTGAGAGTTGAAACGACAAGTTCCTATAATCTAAATACATATTCTTAGAATAACACCAACGTGAAGAAATTAAAAAATAAACCAGAAACAAACAAAAAATGTACGACAAATTATAATTATTGATTAATTTTTATAGCATAGCAAACCATTAAATATTGAAAACTACTACAACTACAACATTTTCAGGCATTAAGCCTCTTGAAATAGCTTATAGTTACATTTTATTTAAATTATTACTAAATTATATGTACTCTTCATTTTTTTTGTCATTTATTTTATCACAATTCCAAAGGGTGTACTAGACTAAGTCAAAAAATCCCATAAAGACATTTGTTTTCATCGGGAATCAAACCTGTGACATTTAGGTTGAAAATAAAACGATTTATAAACTTCACCACCCAGCGTGTGTAATCAAAGCTGTCAATTTGTGAAACAACGTTTAAAATTAAGCATGTCTTGTTCAAACGTAAAAAAAAAAAAAAACAAATGTTCCAAACTGGAAAGATAATAAAAATTCAGAATTACGAAATAGTGTGAAAAATTCAAAATTAAGAAATAGCGTGAAAAATTATGTGAACACGAAATGTAACAATATTATTTTCTAAAACTGCAAAAGAACAGGTTAGTTAGAAAAATGCTCTAATTTTTTTCGTACTATTTATAACCATATTTTAACTATTATATAACGAAAGAAAGACTACCGAAATCCTGAAAAAATCCCAATTGATAAGCTTTGTAAAAAAGGAAATCTATAAACTGCAATAACTGGTGGAGGGGTATAACACTACTGAATATCAAATATATAAAGTTTTCGCAACCATACTGAACCGGAGAATACAGCCTAAAACAGAACAAAAAAAAAACGAACCAACCGGTAGGATTTCGCCCAGAAAGTAGTTGTACAGATACCAACAACACACTCTGGCTGATCATATAGCAATCTGGGTAATGACACTCTCCAATATATCTCTTGTTCATCGATTTCAGGAAGGCATTCGACACGGTGCCGAATAAATAAGAAGAAAGAGAATTTCCGAAAAATTAATAATATTAACAGAAATTTCGTATAAAGATTGCCGAATTAGCCGTTGACTATGCCAACCGATATATGTCTACTAGCATATCCAACATTCAACATAGAGCAGATCTACTTCAGCAAGCAGCGCGTAAATAACATAGATAAAACCAAGGTCATGAAGATAAATAACACCAATACGTCATCAAACATTATCATAATAGAAAAGGTCAAACAGTCGAATATGTGGAAAACTTCTCCTATCTATAGGTAACATTCATAACAACAAACCAAGGCAACAGAAGCAGATATCAACAAAAAACTGCGTAAGGCCAGAACTGTGTTCGATGAATTAAGTTCAATAGATACTCCCACGAGTAACAAGGAAAAAAAATTATAACCCACACACATACACATACAATACGCAAAAACGTTATAACTAGCAAATTTTGTGTATTGGATTGCAGACACGAGAAAAGTGTTTTCCAAAATAAAATATCTTAGATATTATAGAATTTTAAAAAATTAAAGACTCATGTTAATTTCACAAAATTATTTTATTCCGACACGTGTTTCGACCTTTCGGTCATAATCATGGATCATAAAATTATAATCGGTCATAAAAATGGATCTTTTATGATCCATGATTATGATCGAAAGGTCGAAACACATGTCGGAATAAAATAATTTTGTGAAATTAACAAGTCTTTAATTTTTTAAAAATGTTTATTAAATTTCACCAAGAGTGTACAAGTGAAAGCATAAAAGTCAGATTATAGAATTATAAATTATATAATTATATTAACCGAATTGAATCGGTTCAACGAAAGTTTTTACGTTTCGCTTTGAGTAACTTTTCGTGGAATGATCCATTGCGACTTGCACCTTATTCCCACCATCTTAAGCTCATTGACTTACAGTCGTTGTCTGATCGTCGAATAATTGCAGATATCTCTTTTATTCACCAGATCCTTTCGGGTATGACGCTAGTCCTGAAATTTCAAATTATTTGATTGAAAGATCCAATCGGAATAATTTCAGAACCGTTGAGTTGTTCCACATTCCCTTCCGCCCTACTGAATATGGTAGATTTGAGCCAATCACTAGAATGCTCCGTGAAGTAAATTCTAACTCTAGTTCTTTTGATCGACAACTAAGTGTTTTAACTAATAAAAAACGATTACGTTTTAATGTACGTTCAACTGAGACTAACTAACAACTGTTGTTCTTTTGGCCTAACTTTTGGAAGTGTTTTTAATAAATGTATAGCTATTAACATTGGTATTAATTTATGACTTTTACCCTTCTACTAACATCATGTATCTGATTTAGTTTATTTTTAGATTTTTTAATCAAAGGTGGCGGTGATTTACTAACCCTACTGGATGATGAGTTATTGCACAATTAAATGAAGCAAGCCTTCGTCTAGTAATAGACGTCTGATGTGCTCTAAGCATAAATTTGACAGTATAAATTTCCCAATGTCATCACGGGTATTTTAGGTCTACCACAATTATAGTTGTCTTTAGCATTTATACATGATATTCATCATATAATTTCTCCATGAATCTGAATACATTTTTCAGTAAATTTGAAATAAGTTCATATTATATTTTTCAAATCTAATATTTTAATAGTTTTTTATACCTAGCAAATAAATAAAATTATCTAAACCTAGAACTTTGAATTGAATTTTTAATTTTGATTTTTATTAAAATGCAATTTTTGTTGTATTTGTTTTTAATTTAAATATATTTATTTATATATATACATATATTATACATTTATATTAGATAGATCGTGTATGCATGATGTGCATAATATTTTTGTATTTTCATTGAAATTAAATAAAATTACAATAAAAACAAATAATATTTATAAAAACAAACAGGTTGGCATTAACATTAAGGTCAACACGCAATTAGTTTTTAATTCACTTTTTATTTTTCTAATATACATATTATTTATAAACAAACAATTTTGATATAATTATAACAATTTATACATAAAAATATAGTTAATATAATATAGTACGAGTACATACATATTTGTTATTCGCATTACTGGAATGTCTCCAACCAAAACAACAACCCACAATTTTTATGCCACATTTTTTTGTTTTTATTGTGTTTTTATTTTTTTTTTTTTTTTTTTAAAGGAGAATGCGTTTTATTAGAACCTAGAACTCTTTTTTTTATTATTTTTATTTTTATTAGTTTAGTTGAGTTGAAGCATGAAGAACAAAATTTAATGCATAAATCAAATTTTAAAAATGACTATAATACTGTTACAATTGAATTGCCTATAATACTACTGAATGTGTTTTACCTATATAATATCATAATATTAATATAATATAAACTTAATATCGATATTAACAAACAAAATAATAATAACATTAAGCATTATGATAATATTGTACGCTTTAGTGGTCAGAAATATTTTGTAAGTAGTATGAGTAGTATAATCTTTATAAGCAAAATAAGAAAGCCACAGTAATACCGAGAACAGTCGGTAGATAAGATATGCAGTTTGATATTATTAATTTACAACTAAAAAAAGTGATGATTCAAAGGCCAAGGAGATTGCATGAATGATAGACAGGTAATCAAAGTTGGGTTTGAGTGGTTATGCCAATCATAAAAAAAAAAATATTTTTAAGTTCTATATGAAAATAATATTATAAGTTCTAATTTGTCAAATTAAATTAAAATTTCTCTTTAAACAAGAAGACGTGTACTGTGTCACAAAGTAAGTGTATGTAAAATTTAAAATTTGTAGGTAGATACGAATGATATCAATAAAAACAAATTAACATTTAGCCTGATAAAATTTCTAACGATTGGCTGATCTCTTAAAATTGTTAGATAAATGATTACTTAAATTTATAAAAAAATTATGGTGTTGTAAATAAAATTGTCAAAAGAACAACATATATATACAAATATACTATATAATATGCATAAATAATTATTAAAGAGGTATTGCGTTCACTCATCAGTTATAGATGTATTGTGGTGTTAGACCCTAAGTATAAAACGTCTTGGTTGATCACTTCAAAATAAATAGTTAAATTGTCTTTGTTTAATTATTTATATTTGCATGAATGAAATCATATGGTTAACTAATATTTAGTCTAAAATTGAAAAATTATATATTCAAAATCACAACTTTACATTTTTAAATACTTGTCTTATATTTCAGATTTAAATTTGTCCCATATATTATTATAATATTTTCCAAATTTGATGTGTTTTACAAAGTCTATATAACTTTTTTTGATTTATGATCTGGTATAGTTACAAGACTTTTTCATAAACGCAATATGACGTCACAATTGCATTATACATGACTGGCTTATAATCATATGATTTTAATTTACGACGCTCACACTACACTAATTTATTGACATTTATGAACACGCATTTTAAAATTTAGTTTTCATTGGTTTTAATTTTGTACACCTACAATAAAAATGGAACAATTTATTTTGATAATACCTTGTTCTTCACCATCAGCCATTTTTAAAATTTAAACAAATCTATCTCTAAAAAAAAGCAGTTCTTATGAATGAATTTAGTATAAAATAGTATGAAATTCCATAATGCGTAGCTGACTTTGTTTTGTTAATGAATTTTATGTCATATGATTGTTGCAATGTAGTTTATAAACTGTAAACAAATGTATAAATCATTTATGAACACATGACAAGATTATTATATTGCATTATGAGTTTGTGAAAAGGCCCTAATTGTTTCAGATCGCAGAGTTACAAATCTTGAATGAAAAATTATAGACCTAAATTATTTTAATGTTAGATTTACATAATTTAAAGCATTTATTACTGACTATTTGAATCCACTATTTAGGTAATACTGGAACAGGTTCATTCATGGCTACTAATGATTATTTCAAACTTAACAATCTGCAAGCACTTTTTCTCAGACAGACAAAATACAAATTGTAAAATACAAAAATTTGCAAAAACTATATTTTCATTATTTCTACAAATAAAATATTTCAATGTTACTGTGGATATTAATTTACTATGTACTTGCACACAAACACATACACTAAGAATTAACAAATTGGTCTACTCATCTACCACATTTTTTGTATATATATATATATACTTCAGTATCGTTATAGATATGAACTCTCATATATACAAAATTAATTGTGTATACAGAATTTCCATTAGAAAATTTAGATTTTTCATAGTTTCCACTAGTTATACTTATAGATGTGGTTTTATTATAGAATAATTTCAACATTTTTTTATATATATATATATACATATATGTTTTATCTATAAAATTGCATATTTAGTATTTGTTGTTATGATTTTCGTTCTGTTGCAATGCAATGCAATGCAATCTCGCAACTAATATAACAGAATATGAAGAGAACATTAAGTCTCTGGTATTTGGCATTGAAGTAAGGGTAAAGCAAGTTCTTGAATATAAATTTGAAATAAATACAAAAAAAAAAACAAAAAAAAAACAAAAATAATATAAATTTATAAAAAGTATCTAGTTTTTATTATGATGACGTTAGTATGAGTTGTGGTGGGTTTTTATGTTTTTTTTTGTTTTGCTTATTTTGTTGTATTTGATATTTAGTCCAGGGTTAATAGGTGACCTACTAACCTAGTTTTTTTGATAAGAATTTCATCTCATATACATACATACACAAACTGTTGTGCATTATAATGTATATTAGTGATATTAATTCTGTTTAATGCATTTTTATTAAAAGGACTTGCATTTTAATGAAAATTGCATTTTTATATTAGGTAATTTTTCTATTGTGATGTGACGTGACTTTTATATATACAACATAAATTGTAATAAATTTAATTTAATATCAAGGTTTTAACTATTTTTATAAATATTTAATAAAACCAGAAGGATTTAATATACATATCATATTTTATTTTGATTTATTTTCTAATTATATAGATATAAAATCGTAAATATTTATATAACTGTAAAAAAGTTATACGATGATTTAAGACGTAAAACAAAATTTCGACTTGTTATTAGTAATTTATTCTAGTAAACAATTTTGATAGCCAATTGAAAAAATTAAAATTAAAGCGTAAACATACTCTGAAGAAACCTGACAACAACATTGAGGCAAACATATTTCGAAAGGAATCCTTAGGGTACACGAACCGTTCGGACGGACGAGAAAAACATGAACAACAATATTCCCAGCTGAAATAACTACCCAACATAGTACGTGGCCACAATTGAAGAGATTAATAGCAGATAAGAGACGATGGAAGGATTTTATTTCCGCCCTGTTCCTATATACTGATGTTGTTACAAGGATAATGATGATGATGAAAAAGCAGGATCAATATATACAGTTAAAAATTAAAAAAATTAATTGTGCAGATATGAGTTTTGATAAATAAATTAAAAAATATAGAATAATGTGAAATATTGTATAATGCTAAATATAATGTGCTGGAAGCACCAAATTACAGGTGATCAGAAAGAAATAAATTTTTATTCAGAATAAAAAATTTTGAGAATAGACCCATATCTTAAAAAGTTGAAAAATCATGGTTTAATTTTTTTTAATAACGTCTAAATCAGATAAGAGCTATAACGAATTTTTAAAATTAACTTTAAACTTTAAACTTATTTTATAAATTTAAGAAATTAAATTTACAAGTTAATTTCTTGAAATTAAATTCAGACCCAATTCTTCAATTAAGTTCACTTCTAATGTTTGATTCTATAATTCGATGCTCTGTCAAACCGATATAAACATCAGTAAAGCTATATTCTAATATTCGTATATAAAGGTATCGCTTAAAACCTAACGTTTGACTAAACTTTAAAAAAAAATATGAAATAATTGTCTTGAAGAGTAACTTTTGTTAAAATATTACAATATGTAGTGGATTTAAGTGAGAATAACGTAATTAGATATAGATTATAAAAGAGAGATGGGATGAGTTAATTAAACTGTTCGTTTTTGAATATATGCCCTATATAATATTATATAACTATTATTGACTATTATATAACGTCCTGCAAATCTTAATAAGTTTGTTAGTATGTCATTAATCATTATTATATTATTACTAGGGGTCCCTGTTGAGTAAATATATTTCAAGTTGAAGTCAAATTTAAAGTTTTTAAAAAAACAGTAATTTACGTACTGTAATAGACTTCGCACGATATAGCAGAAACCACTCGTGTTTAATAAAAAGTTTTATGATTAGTAAGTTTTATTTAGGACACATAAATACACATCCCTCATATACTGCTTCGTTTCCGATATATTCCCTATAGTAAGTGGCATTTAGTGGATAAAATTACTAAAAATAAAAAATGTTGTCATTTAAGAGGTATGTATATATACATATATATACCTACATAATACATAATTTTAATAGAAACTATATTATTACTACAAATAACCAAAATTTAGAGACAGTTACTTAAAAAGATAAAAATGAAGAATTCAAGTGATTTGTTTTTTGTTGTTTTTATATTTTTTATTTTAGATGAATTTGTTTTTTTGTTTTTTTTTTTTGGCATATGTACATAGATTCATTTGCAAGTACATATGTAAATTATAATAACTGATTTGTTTGCTTTTGTTTATTATTTTAATAAGTTCTCAAATACAAATGCTTAGTGTATTTGCTGAATAGTAAAATCATATGAGTAAAAATATTTCAACTGTGTGCGCATTATTGTTTTAATTACAACTTACTTATTATATATTAAGAGTTCATTATGGAGAAGAGAGTTAAAATGAAAAGGTGTCTACTGCGCACGTACTTAAATGCTTGTCAATTATAATTATAGATTATTATTATACCGGGTGTTCCAGACCATGCTTATCAGCTTTTTAAGAGGGGAAGGAGCCGTTATTTCAAAATTTAAAAAATAGTTTGTTAATTAAATCGAGGGTGCTCTATCGATTGGTGGTATTTTTATCTTCCGAAAAGGACCGCAAATCGGTTGTTTAAGATCAAAAATCGCCGAAATTGGCCGAAATCGAGATTTTCAAATGGGAAGGGGTATTTTTTAATGCAAATTCAGATTCTACGACAAAAAATAAGAAAATTATGTTAAATGATTTTTTTTTTTGTTTTCTTAGTATTTTTCTTCTAAATTAATAACAATAAAACAAAAATGCTCAATATTTTCCTTTGGTAAACTAAAATTAATGATAATCATTTTTATAAATTAATTTGCTTTTCATGTTATCATATTTTTTATCTCAGTTTTGGGTTCCTACAAAGTTTAAAAAAAAAAAAAAAATTCACTTTACTTTACATCTTTCTTATTTTTTGATGTAGAATCCGAATTTGCATAAAAAAGTACACCTTCTCTTTTGAAAATCTCGATTTCGACCAATTTCGGCGATTTTTGATCTTTAAAAACCGATTTGCGATCTTTTCGGAAAGTTAAAAATACCACCAATCGATAGAACACCCTCGATTTAGTTAACAAACACTTTTCTAAATTTTAAATCAACGGCTCCTTCCCCCTCTTAAAAAGCTGATACGCATGGTCTGGAACACCCGGTATATATTATTAATTTAGTAGAGAGAATGTCATTAGTATAGTATTGAAATATTTTTAATTACTTTTAATTAGTTTATAAATTTCTAAAAATTAATAATATAAATTTTTAGAAGTAGACATTTTTCATTTTTTTTTTTTCTTAATTAATAATATCACTTATGTAAATGTGTATTTACAATATACAAATATTAATATAGATAAGATAAATTTCATAAAACAGTCTTTTAATTTCAATTTCATTTATTCTAAATGGTAAAATAATAATGTAGAAGAATTACATACTTTGCTTATAATATATTCATTTATTATTTAGGTTTCAAAAGCTGCATGTATGTATGTGGTAGCCTGGTAATAATATTGTTTATTTAAAAATAATAGTTTTCTAACTTTTATCTATTTTAAAAAGAAACAAAAACTCTAATTAAATTTAAAATTTAATATGAAAATTTATTTACTATACACATTTTATATTATTTAAAATATCCAATATCAAAAGTATATAATAAGTAGTATATGCATCCATATTTGTATTCTTAAACACAAACGCCTGGTAACTCTAATAATCCATATCCCAATTAAAAGCTTTAGAAAAAGCTTTACTTAATTTTTAATTGGTTTGTTTAGAATTTGATAAAAAAAAATATAAAAAAAAATAATAACAAATGTGGAAGTTCCACAATCCAAAACAAATTTTTATTTTAATAATAATATTATCAATGAAAAGCATGCAAATTTTATAAAAATAAAATAATTAAAATAACACATACACGAATGCAAAATGTTAAAGCTCAATAAATCAAAGTTCCTCTAAGTGGGCTATATATATATATATGTAAACAAAATATTGAAAAAATTCATGCAGATAAATGTAGGTATACTAACTATAATATCTCCTTTATAGTATTATATCCACTACCAAAACATACCACAAAATGACTATACATAAACAAAACAATACTTTTGCAATAGTATTAGAAATTTTAATAGAAAATTATTGTAAGAGAAAATACCACACAATGATAAAACACAAAAAGGAAAATAATTAATTAGGTACTAAAATAGTCTAATATACAGCCAGACATTTCCATGTGGACGGACAAATTAGTCTCTGTCTTTTTGGTCTCCCGAGTCCCTCTCTATCTAGATCTAGACCAAATTACAAATTTTTTTTCTGATTTCTGAATCTGACTGAAGTGAAAAATGACAATATATATATATGTACATATATTGACATTGACATTTCAAACAATAAAATATTCAAATTTGGTTTAGTGTGGTATAGAAGAGTAATAATTCTCTTAAGAGAAAATTGACAAATAGAAGAGGTGAGAAAATAAGTCCACGCGTTAAATTTTTTTTTTTTATTTTTTTGTAATTTTATAAAATGAATTGCCAATTTTATTAGAAATTTCGCATATTTTATTGTATTCATGGATTTATATCTATATGTTTTTACTATAACCTTACACTAGATATTATTTTTCTCTCATTAATATTATTTAATATTAAATTTAATTTTAGGGAAAATTTGAATACAAAATTTTTAGTATAACGTTGTATAAGTGGTAAAAAATTTTTATAAAACACAAATTCAATTCCAAATATGTACATTTTAGGTTCAATATTTTATGCATCTACATTTCTAAACACTAAACTGATCAAATAGATTTTACATGAAATAAATATTGAAATTTGAAACAGAAATATGTTTACAACCTTAAACAACATTTTTTTTTAGTTTAAATTTAATTAAAAGAAAGGAAAAATTAATTTAAATTTATTTCAACTTGGGATCAATTTTTGAAATTATTTTTTTTTTTTTATAAATTATGGTTTGCGCAAAATCAAAAATGCACATTAAAATCCTTTATTGTTGAATTTGACATTAAATAAGGAGGCGCTCTGTCATCATAATTGTTTAATACAATTCAAATAAAATGGCATATGCGATTGGTGGTATATTTAGATATTAAAGAAAAGTAGTTCTAAAACTAGTTCAAAATTGTCTATGCTAGTGAAATTATAATTACATATTTTGAAAAGTTTAAGAACAACAAGAGAAGTACTAGTGCAAACGACTCAAAGTTAATTTTGAAAATTATTTTGAAAATAATTAATAGGGCTTTTTCGGAAATGCATACTGTACTGCAAATTTTAATTTAAAGCTACAAAAAAAAAATGTACGCATACTTTGAAATATGCCTGGTGACTGGTGAATTGACTTTTGAAATTTAATAAAATTTCCGCATCATGCAAGAACTAAATTTATCAATTTAAAAATATGACATTCAATATTTTTTCATAAAAATAATCAATTTTGTGCATTTTTATTAAAAATTAATGACAAAAAATGATTAATTAATTTGTTATTATTTTTTAATGTACTATTACATATATGGTAAATAATTTTTCAATATCAGACATTTTATTTCACAATCTGACATTAATTTTAAATTTGCAAGCATTAATTTCGAACACATTGCGAACACAAAGTTAAGTCAAACATTATGTTTCAAACGATACTTTTATACACGAATGTACAGTTTGGACTAATTAAGGATTGTAGAAAAAAAAAATGTCCCTTTGATCAGTAGGGAAATTTTGAATATTATGAATTTCGTTTTTAAGAACAATATTCTTTTGCAGTTAACGCAGTTTGCAAAAGAAAACATACTGCACGTTAAAACTAAGGTAAAAGTGAATTTGCGAAACAGCCCTATCTTATCACTTTGTAATTGGGATTTTTAAGAAGATTTTTTTTTTTAATTCTTGATAATTAAAAAAAAAAATAGATTAAAATTTATTTATTTATATGTAAATTTCTTTATAAAGAGCTTATCACCACATTAGAGTTTATGAAGTCCGATAATAAGATTAAATTGAAAGGATGATGATTTTTAAAGGTTATAATTTATTTAGGTGGTTATGCTGAAGTCCGTCGGAATATCAAATTCCGTTTACATTCCACATTTCGTATGCTGAAGTCCGTATTGTATTCCATGGTCTGCAAATTTCATTATTTATCCGTAATTTTTAAATTTATGTATGCTGTACTTCGTCGGAACGGACAATAATTTGAAAATTGTACGACAGAATTTGTCATTCGGAAGTATTAGAATGATTCGAAAGTGAATTATAAAGCATACAATTTTTGCATTTAGAATATTAGGAGAAGTAGAAAATGTAATATAAGTATAAATAGTTTTTTTTTTCAAATTTTTTTTCTTTTATGAAAAAATTTTTTAAATTTAGGAATAAAAAAAGCGCTTCAAAACAATAATATATTTTATTATTTTTAATATTATACTTAACATAATATGTATGTATATTAAAAACGATACATATATATTTTACTTTCTTTAGAGAATTTTAAATAATTTCTGTCGCCTTTTTTATTTAAAATAAAAATGTTTGAAATGTATATGAAAAAAAAAAAAAAATAATCCGAAACATCTGATTTTAATTTCTGTACAGACTTTGCAGTCAAATGGATTTCAGCATACCGATTTTTTCGTATTCGGATCGGAATTTTTTTTCGGAGATATTCCGCTTCGGACTTCAGCATAACCACCTTAATTTAATTTAACGTTTATTATCCGACAGAAATAAATCCTACCGTTAATTTTAGGACCCGCTGCCTTGGGCCGGTTTTACAAAAGATCTTGTAATATATTGAGTTATATAAGCCTTAGTTTAAAATAAAAATGAAATGAGCATGTAAGGGTTATAACTTATATAACTATTATAATGTACATAATTTAAATCCAATTTTAAAACCAATAATGATAGCAACTGAAAACATAGTCTTATTATATTTTTTTTTTTTTGATTTTATTATTTTTACTATTTTTTGTTATTGTTTACTAAACTTTATACCAAAAAAAAAAAAAAAATAAATAAAACATAGAAAATTGGAGAAAACATGGAGGAAAAACATAACGAAAAAACTTTGCTAAACTTGACATACATACATACATAAATATTTATTTTTGCAAAAAAAAAATTTGTTTTTTTTTTTGGTATTATGTAAAAATTTTAAATTCTTTGTTTTTATTTTTAATTATCACCATGTGAAATCTTTTGAGAATTGTTTTTATTTTTTCGTGTTTTTGGTTGTTGTTGTTTTATTTCTATTTTTTTTTATTTTATTTCAATTTACAAAATTTAGGGGAGTAAAAAGTATTTTATTTCACATCAAAAAAATGAAAAATCAATAACGACACTTGTTAGATTTTATATTAAAAATATATGTACATACATATATCTATATATATATATATATATATATATGTATCTTAAGTTACATTTTATATATTGATACATAATGGTTATTAATTATTGAATTAGAAACATCACCACCAGGTAAAATTTTGATGAATTGTTTTTTTTTTCCAATAGTCACTATTTCCAGTAACGAGGGTAGTAACAATTTTTTATGTATAAATCGAAAATTCGAGAATTATGAATATGAAATAACGAAAAATTAGAAGAAGTCAATTTTGTTTTCTAATTCAAGAACTGATTTAAAATTGTAAAAGCCACCGTCATTTTGAATGGGTCATATTAAATACCATAGTTCTACCTCAATTTTTTTAGAAATTATCAGATCAAGACTGTCAGCTTAATTTAATACTGTATGTAAGGTTATTTTATAGAAATGTAAGTTAAAAATCAAAATTTCAAACTGCATTCGAATTCTTGAACAAGAAATTAGTTGAATTAAATTACTACTACACAATAAATGCGAAATCCATTATCTTGGTACACTTACCAAAACTTGAAGAGTTTCCACCAACATCATCAATAAACTTTAAGCTATATATGAATAGATGCCGCCAATATTTAAATATTATTTGGTTGTAAACAGAATGTTTGCAAAAATTAATTAAAAGATTCTACTCCTACTATATTTTCAAATATTCCTAGGTTAGGTAAAATGCCTCAAAGCATTGATTTTTTCATTTTAGATTGATTTAAATTAATTATTGTTTGTTATTATATTTTCTATGTATGCAACAGAATTTGCAGCTTCTGGCTGCTTAAGTTTTGAAGTTTTTCCTCTTGATTATAAAGCCACATTTTTCAAAACAAAATTTTGCTTAAAGCAATGGATTATGAGCCTAAAAATAAATTGTATATTTGTAAATACATTTCGAAATAAACTCTGAAAAAATAACGCTAGTTGTATTTATTCAAATGATGAGCAGCCGGTACGAGAATTAGTTAATTACAGTCTTCACTACACCGTTATAATTTGGGTGAAGTTTTCTCCGCTGCAAAATTGGTTGACCAAAAACACAATAATAGTGGAAATGAAAAAAATGGTGTTAGTTTAAATGTAAAATTGAAACTGAATTGTTTACAATAAATTAATCTTAATCTTTTTTTCTATCTTTGTTTTCGCCACTGAAATAGTTATATAGAATTAATAACAAAATGAATACATCGCATTTAATAAATCTAATTATAAGATAACCAATCACACGTGACAAAACGTATTACAGTACATTTAACAACAGTAAATTTTTATAACAGTAAATTTAGACAAAAATATCAATAATTGATCAAAGTTTAAAATAAGCTTTATAAAATTTCCAATTCAAAATCAATTTTTCTCAAATATGGCAACACCATATTTCAAAATATATAATTTTTATTGTTGTCATTTTTTGTTTTATTTTTATGTATTTATAGAGTTGTATAGTTTTATTCAATATTATTATAGATTAGGGTTAATTTCGACCCGCAAAAAAAAAGTTGAATAATCTTATACCCTTGATTTTGTATTTTACATCCCAAAAAAAAAAAAAAAAAAAAGAAAAAAATTAAAGTTATATAAAAATATATTAAAGAAATTTTTTGAATGGGTTTATGGTAGCAATGTTGCCATTTCTATTGTTTTTTTTTTTATTTTGTATATTTTGATTTTTATGAAAGAGGGTTTAAAATTTAATTGATTTATTGTTTTCTTTTTTAACTTAACTTTTGTCATTAAAGAAACAGGAAGGTATATATATAGTTATATAGAAAAGAGTTACACAATTTTTGTCCATGGGTGCATATGACCAGTTTTGACAATGAATTTATTAAGTATTATTATTTTTCTTTTATTTTATTATAGATGGGATTTATACTTTTGTATTACAAAAGTTGCAAAAAAAAAATTCTGAAACCGAAATTTAACAAAAAATTTTGGAACTGGCTATGTAGTATTTTCTGTTAGCAAGTTTGAACAATTTATTTAATTTAGATGTAAACTTAACCAAACAAAAAACTAAATTAAATAATTTAATTGTTGTCAGGTTTCCGTTCACTAATAATTTTTAATATTTGATTGCAAATATCGATATTTCGGAAACAACATACTTCCTTCATCAGTGCTTGTGACTAACTGTATATATTAGATAGATATTTGCAATCAAATATTAAAAATTATTAGTGAACGGAAACCTGACAACAATTAAATTATTTAATTTAAATTATCTCTAAAAATAATAATAAAAAGCCGATTAAAAAATATAAAAAAATAAAATAAAAAAGTAAATGCATAAAATAACATTTTTAAAAGTATTGAACATTATGGTATTTGAACAATTTTTCAAAATTGAGTTTAAATTTGTGCCTTCAGACATTTCTCTTTTTCGAATTTGTTTTCTGGAAACTATTGGTTTGCATAAATTGTTTACACGTCAGTAAAAATCTAAAATTAAATCTAAATTTGATTAAAATTTGATGCCAGATTTTGTTTACATGCCAGATTTTTAACAGATTTAGATTTAATTCTAGAATTTGTATTACGTCTAAATTTGAGCCTAATTTGTGTTCTCTATTGTACCAGACCAGGTCCTATATATAGGAAGCGTTTGAACTTGAAAAGTTTGTAAATAATAATTACTTAGTATATGCAGAGTAAAGTTCATGATTATATGTCGGTGTACATAACCATTTTTTCACAAAATGGACTTAAATCTATTTTACAGACTTAGTTCGAAATCTAAACACAGACCTGCAAAATATACATAACTGGCTTTGTATGAACAAGGTAAAGCTCAATGTTACAAAAACAAAGTGTATGCTTATCAATCTTAGATCTGCAGCCTCTACTGTTCCTGCTGTTTATATTAATAATGAGAGCAGTTGTTTAACTCACTGCCGAATGAGATAAAGTGTATTAGGAACATCAATCGATTCAAAAATACTATTTCAAAGTATGTTATAGTAAATTTTTAGAATATTAATTTTAAAGTTATTTTGTTTTTATTTTGCTGATAAAATTTAATTGGTATTATTTGATTATTAGATTTTTGATGCATTGAATTAATTGAATTGAATTTACTTAAATTAGTATTAAATTATTTTTATTGTTAATTATATAAAGTCTTATACAAAATTAATAAAAAAATAAAAAAAATAAAAAAAAAAATATTATTTCATCAATTACTTCTGTGTTGTCGAACATACTTAGCTTTTATACGTTACTAATTATGTCTTTTTTTTGCAATTTTCATTCAGTTATCATTTCTACGTTTACGTAAATTATCCAGACTCTCTATTATAATCAAAATATATCCAAATTAAGAGTAAAATAAAATATGTATAAGTTTTGGGATTTGGTAGTATTATTTGAAGATAGATTTGTCAATAAAATTAAAGGGGTTTTCGTTTTTGAAATCAAAACATAGATCTGAGCACGCTCTGAGCAGAGCACGTACAGATACGCTCTGAGTGCTCAGATGTAACAAAAAAAAACACGATTTGAGCAAACTGTCAATAATCGAATTTAAACTTTAAATTTTAATATTTACAAAAGTTTTACTATCGCACAGTAGCGTCATCTATTTTGATTTAAAATAAAAATCACTTTTTGACATTTAATATTCAAACGTTCTACTTTTTCTGTCAATTTAAATCGAGCACTTACATATAGGTAATACACTCTGAGCGCTCTTTGAACACAGAAAAAAAATACGGATTTCAAGCTCTGGACACTCCGAGCAAAAAAAAAAATACGAATCTTTTTTTGACAGTTCGTGCTCTGAACTAAAAAACGGAGCAAAGATTTTGGATACATATTACAAATAAAATAGTTATTCTTAATCTATCAATTCAATGTCAAAATAAAAATTTGATCATTTTTGTTTTCCTATAAAAGTTTTCTATTCTGTTATTTTTATTTTACTTCAATGTGACTACATCAGGTATAATAATGTCGTATTATTTTTTATTTGTCTAATAAAATGCATTGTTTCTATGCAAAATACATTAAAAAGAAAACTAAAAAAAAAAAAAAATTTTATGTATATTTTAAGAACCAAAAATAAATAAAACCCACAAAATAAAAAATAAAAAAAAAATTGTTTTTGTTGTGTTTTCCTTTTGTCTTATTTTTTTGCACATAACGCAATACTATCATGCGCTTCAACGCCATCAGTTCAAAATTATACGATATTATAATTTTGTATACAAGTGCTGAACTTCCAATTCATAACTATATATTATGTATATTATATATAGAGAACTATAGATACTCATCATATACTATTAAATATTAATAATCATATATATCTCTAAAATACAGTATTAATAACGAAATCAAACCAATTACTACACAATCAAACAACAACAACAAAAAGGAAAATAATTATAATAATAAAATATAAATCGTATAAAGATCCCCTATTTTACAAATTTTTTTTTTTAAATCCAAAAATTTTGATTAATTTTAATTTTGTTTTTTTTTCTTGGATTTAAGATAAAATTACATATTCCCATAAACTTGTTTAGAAACTCCCCCATTTCTATTTAGTTTTTATAACATAACAAAAAACCAGAAGAAAAACAAAAAATAATTTTTTTAAAGTAGGTACCTATATTCCTTCACAAATTCCTTAAAATTTTAAATTCAGAAATAATTTGTTAGAGGAAAAATGGGACCCCATTACAAATTCATCTAAAAGCATCTTTTCGAACTTCTCGAAATTCTAATTTACTAAATTAGAATATTGCGAAAACAAAAGTTTTTTTGTTTTTCTTTTTATTCTTCATTTCGGTTTTGGTATTTTGCAATAAAAATCTTATTTGCGCACACAATCACACTTTTATTAATAGGTATATAACATCATGAATTATAAACAAAATTAAAAAAAAAAAAAAAAGGAAAAAAACAAAACAGGGCAACAAAATATTGCCAATATTTTTATGGTTTTTATTTTTTTATTCTTTTTCTTGCAAATAACAAAAATCGTATTTTTTCTGTTTTTATAATTTTTTTGTTTTGTTTTTTTTTTTTTTTTTTGCAAAAATTTTACAAATATTGTCTAAATTGATCAATCTGTTGACTTAAAAAATGTTGTATGAATGTATGGAATATTGATCAGATATTGACAATTTAAAGATAAATGGGGGCCACATTTTAAATTTTTATGTAAAAAAAAAAAAAACAGCAAGGTAATATTGATTTTCCAACACTATGATGATATTATATGGAACTTTGAATTGCTTTTGAATCAAGAACTTATCACCGATTTAGGGTTTATTAAGCTCATTATTTTTTAGTTATAAAATAAAATAAAAGAAATGGGAGCTTTATAAAAGAAGCTTTTGAAGCGAAACAATATGGCTGCAAATGATGCATTTTGCAGCCAGATTAATTTTTGCTAGTAATATACACAATATCGTAACTAGGAGTGAAATGTATGACATATGGGGGCATTCGTCCGAATGATGCGGGGAAAAGGAAAATTGCAAACACACACTGAGGAAGTGAGAGGAGAAATTAAATGAACTGAAAATTGAGGGGATCAGAAAAACATTAAAAATAAACATTGAAGCGAAGTAGCAGATTACCAGAGGAAAATATGGTTGCAAAGTGCCTTCCCGAATATCGTATGTACTACTATATTGCAAAAAAGTACTGACCCACACCTTGTTTGTATTTTAAATCCATTTCAGTACTGGCATAATGATTTCTCATTGTTTTCTAATTTGCCAACTTTTCTGCAATAGAATAGTACGCGGTGGAAGGAGTTTATTTCTATCCTATGCCCTAAATTGACTTGAATTGATGCCCTAATTATTCCAAATGTCGTTTTTTGATATTGATTTAACGATATTTTTTCAAATCTTTGACCTTATTAAATAATTTTGTCAAACTTAATTACATATTCATTTGTGTCTTTGTATTTGTTTCATTTTTTTCAATCCAAAGATGTGGCAAGAATGGGTCCTTGTAGACAAATGAAGTAATTCTATTAAATGAAAATGCAATCTATTACATCCTTGCAATTCACAATTTATGCTAGCTATATATACTATACTATTGTAATATCCCAAAGAAAGGGTGTTTCCATAAATGCTGAAAACAACAAATTGGCGTACTTTGCAATAATGAAAACAAACTCTACCTATATTTTATCACATTAATTACCGATATTCCACATTTATGCATACCAAAAATTTATTCTGTCATGTCAAAATTTCATGTCATCACTACTATTAATTGTGCCAGGAACTATAAGCCTTCTTAAATAGCGTAATTCCATTTTATTTTAGTTGTTACAAGATTATGAGTACTGGACCAGGTCAAAAAATATTATTTAACTTCATCAGGAATCGAACCTGAGACCTTTCGGCAGGCTAGCAAGCGTGTTATTAGCGTGATTATTAAACAATTACAAATTGTTAGCATATTCTTTACATTAATGAGAATACAAAAAAAAAATTTTTTTTTGAAGAATAATATTTATAAATAAAACGAAAAATAAACTGATAGCGGCGGCCCGCAATTGAATTTAGTGAAAGAAAAAAGCCAAAAATTTCATCAATTACTCATATCAAATAAAATGTAAATTCTCTCTAATAAAAGTAATACCAATACAATGAAAATTAAAAATACTACACAATGATATGATATAAGTTAAGTAATCAAGCAATAAATAGAAAAAAAAAAAAAAACAAAATAATATAAAACGCGACTACGCGATTTACGTTTATTATTTTTTCTTTTTTGTTTTTTTATATTTTATTAATTTTTATTTTGCAAAAATATTTCTTTGTTTGTGTGTACATGTAGGTTGTCTACCTGAGAAAATTTTTTTTTTTTGTTTTTGTTTTGTATAATATTGAATAATTAAAATAAGTCGCGGTCGCGGTTCTTGATTACAACAAAAAACAAAAAAAATGTAAATGAGAAAAGAATAGGAAAAAAAAAATGAACCCCTTTTCAATAGGTTGGAATGGAACTACTCGTAATTTTTTTTTTTTATTTGTAAATAAAACTGTGTAGATTGAAAAGAGACTTATGATGTTGATGATGAAGAGACGTGAAATGATGATGATGATGATGATGATGAATACAATGAGATAACCCAAACCGGATTATTTTGTTATATTTTTGTTTTTTATATAAATTTTTTTGGACAGTTCCCTTTTTCTTAATTTCATTTTATTTATTTACTTTTTTTTTCTGTGCATTAAATTGACTATTTTTTAGGTTAGATGTGTCCTATAGTCTTCTATGAGATTAACATATATTTTTTTTTATATATACAAATAATTCAATTATGTATGTGGGAGATATTAATATTTTTATAAAATGCGTCATAAAATTAATTTTCAAAACAAATTAAAATTGAATGTGTAAATAGCAAGCATATACCAGTTGCAATCAATTTGATCTATGCATGTTATTTCCTACTAAAATCCTACCATTCGTACCTACTTCCATTTTATAATTCAATTTCATACATTTATTGCTTATATAAACTTCGTTATATTTTTTAATAGATTAAAACGTAATATGTATGTACAAACTGCAATATATAATGTATGTATGTGTGTATGGAAGAAAACTATGTACTTAGAAAAAATGTGTATTGCTCAATTTCAAGTTAGTACAGAAAAAATGGTCCCTATATATACTCTAAATTAAATAAGCTTTTCCGAACGAATTAACTCATTGATTCGAGTTTTAACAGGGCTATCGAATATAAAAATGAATCATGTTTTTGAAAATTCACGATTTTAATATATATATATATATATAATTACTGCATAATGCAAATAATGTCCTATGTCCCCAACATCGGTTAAAGAAATAATATTAAAAGTGATGTTTGATTTAAGAGGGGATGTCCAAAATGATGAGTGATAATGCACTAAATAATGTCGGAAAGATCATATCGTTGTAGAAACAGTAATAACTCGTATACATTACATATACCTATCGCAATTTCTTTTTAAATATTTTATTACAGAATTCAGTGTTTTAAATTCATAAATCATATTTGATAAATTTTTTTGAAATTTTACCAAAATACCAATAACAACTTAGTTGAAAGAGTTATTTACGACTGGAGTAGTGGCTTACAAGTTCAATCGCTATTTCAAATATGATATTTAGAAAAGAATAAATCTATAAACGTAAGTTAAAAATCAATAATCAAGCTGTCTATTAAATAATTGAGAATAGTATAGTTGCTATTCGTAACAATTAAACAGTTTTTAATTTAACTACCCACCTTTATACATATATATATATATCTTTGTATAAATCTATACTATCGTACAAAATCAAAACCACCTTTACTTTTCTGCTGTGACAGTTTTGTAATGGGTCCTCTATGCCTTATTTGGTTCATATAAATATAACATATAGAAATCGACTCACTGACAGGTTTCTCATATACAATTAAATGAGAGCTCTGTAAATGAGTCGATTTATATATGAATATATATATGATAATGTGATAACCAAAAATTTATTTGTTCATAACAATGATAATTTTTTACTTTAAATTAATGATAACAATTAAAACCTTATTATAAGCAATTCCTTAAACGGATTAAATTTCGACAAAATATAATTTTTTCAATTTTTATAGTATGAATGAGAAGTGTTCAAGTTTTTTATTTTATTTATTTTGTTTTCGTTGTTGTTTTTATTAAACTAAACTTACAAAATAAAAAAAAAATAAAAAAAATCTCTTCAATTCCTAAAATTGAAACCGAAAACTGAAACTGGTCTGGTCCTCTTTCTTGATTCATTGTTTAATGGATCTTTTTATTTATTTATTTATTTGTTTTTTTTTTTTTTTTTTTTTTTCATTTTTAGTCAGTCGCACAGGCATTATTGCCTTTTTTCTGGGAATTACAAAACACATTGAAAAATTATAAAAAACAAAAAAAAAAATTATATTGTGTATATCTTAAATACGCGTGTGTTCATAGCTTGAAAATCACGATATATATATTAAAAAATAAAAACAAAACTCACATATGGTGTGTAACGAAAAATGAAAAAGAACCAGACAAAATAAAAAATACACACAAAAATTTATGGATGTAGATGATACATTATGATAGAATCTATTCGACTCGGCCAGCGTACTGGATGTTAAATTTTACCGTTAAATTTTTGCAATTTTTTTCTTTTTATATTCGTATTTGGTTCTTTTAGATACTTTTTTTTTTTTGTTTTGATTTTGTTTTATTTTTGCTTCTTTATTTTCTTTCGTTTTATTTTTTTTTAGCATTGAAAGTGTTAGGTTGCATAATTTTTCGTAGAAATGAAAGAGGTGAAAAACAGATATATGGATGTAATTTTAAATTTAGTTTTTTTCCCCCTAAAGATGTACATATTTGTTTCATGTTTTTTTTTTTTTTTTTTTGTTAAATAATTCAAAAGAAACTTTATAGTTATATTTTTAAAAATATTTGTTTTAAAAAAAGTTAAGATATTTACTATTATAAGATGACAAAGCCTTATTTTGACTAATTCAATGATCTAAAGAAGTGTTAAACTTTTATTTTGACTTGACTTTAGGTAGGACCTTCTTTATCAATATAGGATTCATTGATGGAGACAAAGTTCCTTTCCTCAGTCACACAAATCAATTTTTGTCACTGGGCTCATAACTCTTTTGAATTTGTTTATAAACTTTGCATTGGATGCATGTGTTATAATGTGTATATTAAACAACACAAGGTGTTTTGTCTACTAAAAATTTACCTTTAATTTAAATTTGATGTTAAAATTACTGTTTTATTATAAATTTTAATTACAATTGATCGAATATTTAAAAATATTTAAAATTTCTTAAGGGTTTTTTTTTTTGTAATTTCCTATAAGTATGCAATTTAATAATGAAAATTTAATTTTTGTTTTTGACATTTTTCAAAGATATTTATTTTTCTCCTTTTGTTGGTATTAACCGAGAAGTAAGGGAGGATCAAGTCCTACGGGTAGCATATAATTTTTTTGAAGGATAGAGAATCAATATGTATATACACCATCAATTTGCGTTATTTTTTTGTCATATTTTTATCCACATCCTGAACGGTATAATATCTCAACATATTATGGTCTTACAAGTCGGATATACAGGTTGGTCCGGTTTGGAGCAAAATGTTTTTAAGGGGTGATTCCTTGGAGTATTTTAGGAAAAAAATTATTCTAGAAGAGGGGTCTATCTTTAAATTTACCTGGGCTACAGAGGGTTAAAGAAAATCGGATTAGAAAAATTACGTCTAAAGAATATTAACTACAGCTCAGAAGAAATTGAAACTGAAGTCTGATATGAAAGTTGTGTATGAAAAAGTTGTATGGGATGATGCAGCGCATCAACACAATAAAAAAAAAATAAAAAAATTAGCGAATTTTTTCGAGATAATCAACGTTTTTTACAAAATTTTCAGTTTTTAAAAGCAAAATTTTAAGTTTATGCAGTTATTATTCAAAAACGGTAAGTCTGATACTCATTAGACATATACCGTTAATTAGGTGTATTAATTCTAAAAAAAAGCTATGAAGAAGATGTTGCTCTTGTTTCAATTTCTTCTGAGCTGTAGTTGATATTCTTTAGACATAATTTTTAGACATAATTTTTCTAATCCGATTTTCTATAACCCTCTGTAGCCCAGGTAAATTTAAAGATAGGCCCCTCTTCTAAAACAATTTTTTTCCTAAAATACTCCAAGGAATCACCCCTTAAAAACTTTTTGCTCTAAACCGGACCACCCTGTATATTAATTATATTTATATCGAGAGAGATATATAATTTTGATATAATATATATAATATATATTTTTGTATGTCAAATTAATCAAATGTTCAATTGTATGTTAATAATTGTATTGAATAACTCTAAATGCGATTGAAATTTAGTTTACTTAAGTTTGGTTGATTTTAAGTATAACATTTTTATTTTTTTTTTTGTTATTAATTCAATCAACAATATTTTTCGAATCACATTTCAAATAAATTAAAATTATTTGGATGGAACCCTCGATTTTAAAACGTGGATTAAACTGAACGAATTGAAAATCATTATTTTAAATTTTAATATTCCAAACTTTTGTTAAATTGGCAACCAGTGGCAATACTGTCGATTTTATCGAAAAAATCGATTTTATCGAGATCTACCGTACAAAAATTAGACGTTTCAATTGATCTGATATAAATAATAAGAGAATAATTGAATTGAATTGGTCAGCTTTTTGAATAAATCACAAACAGAACACTTTTATAATGATAATCTCTTATTCTGAACATCCTTGAAATGAATTTAAATAACTTAAGTTATTTTGCTTTTGAACAGTGCTGTTCAACCCAAGTATTTACTTAATTAACAAAATTTTGACTGAAATTGACTAACTGAATATAACTATGAACTGTAATACTTATTTAGAAAAAATTTTTTTTAGTTAGTTTAGTTTATTTAATAAATAATTTTTAGCTGATTAATACCAGCCAAAAAATTTGGTAAAAACGAAAAATAAAATAAATATATTATAGATTTAAAAAACTATATATATAATAATTACATTTTTATCTTAATTTTTAATTTTTTTTATTAAAAAAATTGATTAATAAACTAATTTCTTAAATTACAACAATTGTTTTCGGTTTTTGAAGTTTTCCCTTAATTTAATTTCTTTAATATTTCTAATTGTATATTATATTTAATGCATTTTTATCAATCAATTTATTTATATTATATTAATTTAATTGTTTTTTTTTTTTTAGTTTTTAATTATTTTTTTAATTATTTCAGTTTTATTTTAAATTAATCCTGTTGCTTAACATAAGATCACCATGGTGTTATCTGTATAAAACTTGTTGTACAATGTACAATGTACACCACAATTTTTAATATGGTAAGTTATGTCAGAATTGCGAATGAAAAATATATTCAACATATTACGTAATAATTTATTTAATTAAGTAGTTTATAAATAAACAGCATTCTGCAACAACAATCATATTTTTATTCTTCAACTTAATTTTATGTTTTTGTAAATTTTATTGTTTAAAAGTTTTAATTTTCTGTTTTTTTAAGTTCAACAATATGAGATAAAATTTGATCAAATTAAGTAATTTAAAATTCAATTTAATTTAAGTATTCAAATTCCAACAATAATATAAAAAAAATATATATATAATAATATAATTTTACTTACCATCTAAATCATCCATATGCTTTTCAAAATCATCTAATGGACTGTCCGATGATAATGAATCAGCTGAACTCATTGATCTAATTAAACTACTATCACTACAAGCAATATTTATTTTTGAAGTAGCTGATGAAGTAGCATCATTATGCAATAATCCAGAATTATTTGATGTTTCAACAATTGATGTAATATCAACATTTGCTGATTTAGTAATCATTGTTGTTTGTTGTTGTTGTTGTTGAAGATTTTGTGATGTTGGTGAAACAATATTTTGTTCAATTAAATTTTGTTGCTGTTGTTGTTGTTGTTGTTGTTGAAGAATATTTTGAATAGTTAAACTAGAGGAACTAATTGGAATTGTTGAATTATTATGATTATTTAAATCAGTTATATTTGTAAAACTATCACATAAACTCAAATTACTATTATTATTACTATTATTATTATTATTTGAAATAGCACTATTTTTATTAGCAGAAATATGTTGTTGATTCATATTTTGCTGTTGTTGATTATTATTACTAGTAGCACTCATTAAATCGCTATTACTATATAAATTATTATTATTATTTGGTTTATTAGTATCATTATTATTATTATTATTATTACTGTTATTATTTTTATTAATATTACTATTATAATTATTATTACTATTATGGTTATTATTATTACTGTTACTTAAATTTGAATTAAGAGTTGTAATTTCTGAATTATTATCAGTATTACAAGCTGTAGTAACTTTTATAATATTATTTGAATCACTTAAAGATTGCATTGTTGAAAATTGATGTTGATGTTGTTGTTGTTGTTGATTTTGATGTTCTTGTTGATGTTGCAGTTGCAATTGTTGTGTAATTGATTGTTCTAAAGTAGCACGACGTATTAATATTGATGAAAGTGTTTCTGTATCTAATTCTAAAATTTTAATATTATTTGGTGTGCATGTTAATGTATTTGTAGTTGTTGATGGCGTTTGTGTTGGTGATGAAATTAAATTATTTTCCAATACTGATGTTGATGAATCTACAAGTGCATTACCATCATTTAATAAATTTTGAGTATGATTTGATTGAATCGATTGTAATTGTTGTTGTTGTTGTTGTTGTTGTTGTTGTTGAATGTTCCCATTTCCATCATGCTTTGGTTGAAATATAATTGTTGCATTATTATTTAATGTTGCTGTAGATGTTGCTATTGAACGACGACGTTGATGATCATCGTGTTGATGAACAATTAAAGGAACTATTTCACAACTATTATTGTTATCAATTGAATGAAATGTTATAATTCTACTGTTATTATTATTATTATTACTATTATTACAATTATTTGATCTGTTATTATTTTGATTTTGAAAATATGTTGTACTATTTGATGGTGTATTTGATGAAGAATTATTAACAGAATTCAATATTAAGGTGTTTGCATTATTATTTGATTGTATTGTTGATACCGATGGTAATGGTGTATTTATTGGTATAATATTAATTGATGGCTCTAATCCCAAAGTTGTTGATGTTGTAGCAGTTGTTGTTGAAACAGTTTCATGATGCTGTTGTTGCTGCATATGTGAATTATGATGATGTAAATTATGATTATGTAGTGATTGTGTAGATGTTATTGGACGTGATAAATTACCAAGTTGATTATTTTGATTTAATATCGAAGCAGTTGATGTAGTAGATGATGTTGCTGCCATTGATGATAAATAATTTGTTTGCATTTTATTTTATTTGTTTGTTTTTCTTTTAAATTTGTAGACAATAAAAATTTGAAAAAATTTTTATTGTTTAATTTTAGAATAATATTTTTTTTTTTTCTGTTATTAATTAATATTAGTTGCCTTTTTGGTAAAGCACCTGTAGATGGACATTTGTTTCTTTAACAAAGAAACATTATTGTATAGAAATGAAAATACATAGAATTAGCCAGCAGAAAGTACATTTTACAAAAATATATATATATTAAATTACACAGTGCAAGTTTAAAGATCTGAAAATAAATAAAATAGAATATACATTAATAAATGTACGTATACATTATATATCTAATTAAATTTTTTTAATAAAAATTAAAAATATAATTGAAATATTAAAGTATGTACCTATGTGTATTATAAATAAATAAAGACGTAACTATTACAAAAGAAATTACAAGGTAGGTATATATGGTAATTAATTAATAAGATAAGAATTTTATTCGACCTACATTTTTTTTTTTTATTAGTCACTAAATAATGCAGACCACAGGTGTAGGTATGTATCTATATACTAATTTACATAAAATAACAGTAAATACTGATTCATTGTATAGTACAAATTATGAAATAATTATTTCTGAATACACAGATACAGTACCTATGCATTTTTGTTTTAGTTAAAGTAGTCCCAAATTTTATTTAAAGTTATCAAACGTTCTACTCTGTTTCAAATAAATATGCATTATATATTTCATTGAAACAAATATGTATATGTAGTTTATCACAATCTTGTGCGTAATTTAACAACATCATAAAACAAAATTTCCGCTTTAAAGTTAACATTTTTTTATATGTAGATACGATTAGAAATCGTTTTATAATTCAAAATTAAATAAACTACATAACTTGATTTATTAATACGTTCTTGAACACTACTAAACATATATATATATATATATATTAAATTAAACTAACATAATATAACAAAAAAATGTCAAGTAAAATCTTTGAAATACGTCAATTCATTTCAAACGTAACTATAATTTTTTTCCTTTTTTCCACGCATTTGATATTAGCATAAAAATATTCTTCATCCATACAAATCATAAGGTCATAAATAATCACATATAATATGTAGATATATATTAATAAACTGTGACAATTCATAAATTAAAATCGACCACGTGAGGATTCCCTATTATTTTTAAACGAAACAAAAATTAAAATAAAAACAAAAAACTATTTATTACCTACATATAAGTAGTAAAAATCCTATTCTTAATTCTCATTTATATTTTATAAAAAAAAATATGAAAACGAATTTGAAAAATATTTTTATGTCCAACATGTATTTGTATATGTACATATAAATGTATGTATGTATGTAAAACCAAAATAATTAAAAATAAAAAAAAATTATCATGACTTTGTTAAAATTTCACCTACAAACATACAAAATCCCTACACAGAAAATTATTGCGTTTGAAAAAATATCTAATTTTGTATTACCTACATACACAGTTTTAAAAGTGGTACCAAAAACAAAAAGAAAAAATCTGCATTTTCGCTTTCATTTGCTTTCATTTTTGTTTTTTTAATTCTATTTTGTCGCATGCAATCAAAATTCTATTTTTTTTTTTTTTTACCGTATAGTCAATTTTTTATTTGATTTTCCCCATATACCCACATTATAAAAATGTATTATATTATATCATATAACTATATGCATATATAACATCATATTCACAACTAATACAATATAATATTCTTCTATGTTGTTTTCTATCTATTCTATTTAAAAATAAAAAAAATAATACATTTGAATTCCTTTATAATATAGTTATAACTTAGAACTTATATATTATATATACTATGAATTTTGAATTCCATTTCAAATTCATTAAACCATAAAACTGCTCGTGTATAGACATCGAGTAAAATGAAATAGAAAAAGATAGAGAATGTAATGTGAATAAGAAGTAAATATTATTTACTAAATTTGCACAACATAACCTAGAAAAAAAAACGCTTCTGTGATTTAAAAAAGCGTATTACTAGTTATTTAAAAAATGTTATTTACTTATATGTAAATTCATATTATATACGAAAATATATAAATAATAAATTGTATATTCGAAAATACATAATAATAATTAACATTTTACATTTACTATATTAAATTTATGTCCCAATAGGGTTGATATCAAAGTAAAACCGACAAATAATAAAACAAATTCAAAATAACTTAAAACAAAAAAAAATTAAATTTTTCACATTATTGATGTGGTGTATGCATGCATGAGCATGATGAGTCTGCGATTGTATACAATTATACATATTATGTGATATGAATGTATGTAGTATATGTATATAGAATAATTTTTGCATGAATTTTTGGTTAACAGAAATAATTTTGACATAGGCCCAATCTACTGTCATCTCATCACTTTTATTTGTACAACTTTTATATCTCTTTTGCTCTTTTTTTCTACATTTTTTTTTTTTTATTTCTCATCTCACTTTCTCTAACGTCTATCTTAAATACTTTTTCTCTATCTCACTCTCTCCGTGCAAATTTGTCTCTGTATAAACAAACAAAAAAATTTTATTTTCCACTACCTATATTTATTTTTTTTTTTTTTTTTCTTGAACTTGACAAAAGAAATGAGAATCAAAATAATAAAAATAAATAGAATAAAAAAAAATCATCAATTTGATATGGTGTTAGTGTATATATATTATAATATACACAACAATTTTTATTTCAATACACCACAATAATAATAATAAAATAAAATTTTAAAGAGTAGACAAAATAAAAACAGAAAATAGAAGAAAAAAAAATGTGTACATAGCTATTTTGTTTTTTGTTGAGGTAGAAAATACATAAAAACAACAAAAACACCAAATCACGTTTTTTTATTGTACTCAAAAGAAACAAAATAATTGTTTTTTAACACACAATAATCCATACCAACAAACTATGTATAGTATAATATATGCATAATAATAAACATACAATCATAAAATATGAGAATAGTATATAATAATAATATAGAGATGGAAAGTTATATGATAATAATTGCGAATTTGCGATGCGATAGAGAAAGATAATATATAAAGAATAGTGATTAAATTCAACTTTTATGTGTTGGTTGAGTAAATATATAAATATAATATGTACAGTGCAGATAGAAAGAAATATAGGAAGCAAAGTAAATATCTACCTACATAAAAATAACAAAAAAAAAAATTTAAATAAAGTATAAGAACAAAATTGGTTGATATGCCAGTGGCGGGGCAAGTAGCAGAAAGCATAAAAAGAGGAAAACATAAAAACAAAACAAAAAAAAAATGTCTTGTCTGGTTTAAAATAAAGCGATATGTTTCTGTATTAAAATAAAAAATGAATACGCAAAAATATATTATTAACCTATCTTATAGATATTATATTAAAAAAAAAAAAAATAATAATTTAATAATAAAATAAAATACACAGATTTAGGGAGAGGAAAATTTTTTATATCTTATTATTTTTGAGTTCACCTTTTTGCTATATCTAATATGTATATAGATACCCACATAAACAAATTTAATACTAGTTAACATTGTACACTAAATATTTAATAAAATTACGAATAATATAATAATTTTAGTATTTAGAAATTAAAATTAAAAAAAATGTGTCTAATACGTAAACGTACATTTTTATATTCGTATATAAATATGTACGTTTTTTTTTTATTAAATAAATTCTTTAAATTCTTTTGAACTCTAAAATTACTTTCAATTTCAATTATACATAGAATAGGTAGATACCTAAATATTTACTGTATATTTATTTTAATGCATTCAAATTGTTTCTATTATTTTTTTACTATTAGGTAATTGATTAGATTTTCTGTTTATATTTTGATGTTTAATAATATGTACGTTATATGTAATAATGTGTGTACGTTACTTTGATTAACGAAATTTACCATCATTTCCTGATAAACTACTTAAATTTTCTAGTAATAAAATTTTATAATTTACAAATAAATTACCTTATATAATAACATATACATAATTAAATACTAGCTTAAATATGCATATAATTTGGATTTAAAATATAATTTATGAATTAAAATTTTAAATTAAAAAAAAAAAAAATTAGAAAACCGTTTGTTATTATTAATATTTTATTTGAAAGGACTGTTGTTTTGCACATTATTGCCCATGTTTATACAAGGCAGAAATCTACATTCATGTTCATAAGTAAAAGAAACTGGTAAATTTCTCTCATTGTTGCTGTCAGATTTCTGAAATATCAAGATGACCGAAAGTTAAATTATTGGCAAAAAAAAAAAATAATTAAATTTTATTATTATTATTCTAATGTCAATCCAATACAATATTATTTGTATAATTTATATTTTTTTATTTTATTTTTACTTTAATACATAAAACACTCATATTCTTTTAGGTGGCCAATCGTATGTAAATATCGTTGAAGTTGAAGTGATATTTTTCTATTCTGTTAAACATACAAGTGACAGTTTTGAATTGATATGATGATAAAAAAAAAATTACAGTACTACCAACATAACAAATTTTTCATTATCGACCTTAGAGCGTCTTATGAAAATAATTATTCAGTTAGACTAATTTTTAATCGCAAAAGTGATGCGTTTATTATATGTGATAAATCTGAAATCTGCATTTAAATTTAAAAACAAAATTCAACACTCAAATTTGCTTCGTTTTTAATGTATATACATATACGATTTCAGTTATACACATTAAATAATAGTAACTGACGTTATATATTCCCTTATTCATCTGATTCGAAATTATTAGGGAGCTTTTGACAAAATCACAGATATGACAAAAAAAAAACAATTGCCCGTTATGTTTAAATGTCACAGAGAATTTTAAGGTAATATTAAATATTATATGGGTAAGGTCCACATTCCGAAAGGGAAAAGTGCTTGTAGTTGGCCACCATATTATAAATAAATATATATTGTGGGCTACACAATTGTATACATGCACATAAACAATAATTGTGGGCTGATATAAAGAAATTTTTTAATTGTAGCTTCAATCATAACAATTTTTTTTTTTTTTTTTTTTTTTACAGTGCGCGGTCACGAAATTTAATCATTTCTAATTATTCAGTCATTAATAAAAAAAATTTTAAAATTATAAATTTAAATCTTAAAAATAAATTGTACCGACTTTTCTGCTTATTTAAAAAATTTTACTAATTTTTTAGTTTCAATTTAAAAAAAAAAAAAGCGCGCGAGTACGATTTTGACTCAAATGAGCACAAAAAAAAATAACTAAAAACAGTATCACTGCCATAAAGATTACTTACACACATTGAAAAAAAAAACTTAAATAAAACACAAAAAACTTTACATATTTGTATAATATAAATTCAACCAAAGCAACTCCTGACGACAAAAAGGAGTAAAAAGAGTAAAAAAAATGTAGCTTTTGGTAGCAATTTAATGTACATATATAAACTCAAAACTTCCCAATTGTTAAATTGACATCTGAAATTTTATATTCATTTGTTTAAAACGGTAATTACATAGTTATTTATGATTATGATATTTCTTAATTAATGCTCTAAAACCACATTTTAGTGATAATTCACTTATTTAACTATCTATCTATTATTATTAAGCTATCTGTTAGGTCTTAGCTCACTTAACTAATGCTCTAAAACTATTTGATTATTTCAAAAATTCAGATACATGTATGTAGTTAGTGATAATTCACAATATTATTATTTATATAAATTTCTAATAATGATAATAATTTATTTATTTATACACGTTACACAACAATTAACTTATATAAATAATTAACAAAAAAATGTATAATTTTGATTGATATGAAATTTAAAAATTATCACAAAAAAAAAACTGCACTTACTTAATTCAATACAGTTAGTAAGTATGTATTAACAGCACTTGTTTTAAAATTAAAAGTATAGATTTTTGAAAAATTTTCAAAAAATATAATTAAATTATTTATTTTAATATTTTAGGGTTTTATTTATTTTTTATTAAATTTTTTAAAAAATTAAATTTTACTCTTTCAAAAACAGAACAGTTTTCAGATGTTCTTTGGTTGAGAGTTACAAATTTAATATAGAAAAGAATTCAATTCAAAGTACCAAAAAACAAAAAAAAAACACACACAAAAAAATGTACCTTTCTTTAAAATTCTATGGATCTTTTTTTGTTGCAATGAAAACATATCCCAAAAAAATTATCCATAAACTTTAGAATGACCTCGATCTTTTAACAAAATCAAGGTGAAACAGAAACGTCATTGCATTGCAAAATGCAACAAAAAAAATGGTTATACCTACCTAACCCAAGGTAAATTTTAAAGTATTCTTCTAGCCAGGGAGGAGTAAATTATAACAATATATTAATTAAATATCATTATAGTTTAATTTAAATTAATTAACAAAAAATACCGGTGGTGGGTCTTTATTAACATTTTTTTTTTTTTTTTTTTATAATATTACACCTGAGTATTTATATTAATGACCTAATAACCTATATTTTTTTCTTCTATTTAATAATAAAATATCCTTAAATATTTTATTTTAAGTATATAGGAAAAATATAAAAAAAATTTAACTTAAAATCTTGAAAATGCAATTTTACTGAAATATTTTAGTACTAACATACATTATTGTTAGTATACTATTGTTAGTTAGTAACATTTTATGTGTCAAGGTCTTTACGTAATTCAACTACTTGTTATATATTTTTATAATATTGTAACGTACACATTGTTGTAGGTATAGTTAGTAATTTTTAAATATCAAATATAAATTCATGTATATATAAAGGTACAAATAATATAGACAATTTGATGTGGATGACCTGCGCTATATTCTTTTTAGAGTCCTGAACTTTAGTACAACGACGAAACAATAATAATAACAAAAAAAAATATTGAATGCATACACCTTACTTATATACATGTATAATGAACGTATATATATAAAAAATTCAAATGTAAAAATAAAATATAATATATAGGACAAGGTCCCAGTAACTATGATGTAACCTATTTTTGTTTTTGTACATGTATATAATATGTATAAATGAATGCACATAATTGAATAATGTATACTGAAATGAAAATCAAGACTATATACACCAATAGAGTAGAAGATGTTGTACATATTCGGTACATATAATTTAATATCAGAATTAATTTCTTTTTTTCGAGTTTTCACTGTACTCATATATGCAACACTAGAAATTTAAATATCCTCTTCTTATATAAAACTTTTATTAACTATCCTTGCCAATTTTTTTTTTTTTTTTTTTTATGTATAATTTTATTTAATTTTTATTTCATAATTATTATATTTTTTCAATTTCATCTTACAAATATGTATGTATATATATATATATTACTTGAGTATTATAAAGAAAAGCTTTTTGCAAGATAATGTTTTGGGACTTTTTGTATTTTGGTTTAATTTGTTTTATGATTTGTTTTTTTTTATTCGTTATTCATTATTATTTATTTATTGTCATATCAGAAATGCACTAATACAAAAATATTATAAATTTAAATACATACACATATAATATAATATATATATATATTAATATATAGTTAGTAGAATAAAAAATGATTTCTCATATCATATCTAGACCCAAAATTGGCTCCCCTAATAACTTCAAAAATGACTTTTTCTAGTTATTATAGTCACTGAATTTTTATATTACTAAATATTTGTAGAGAAAATCAAAAAATTATTTTTTTTATGTTTGTATGATGATAATAGTGATAAGAAAAGTATCTGTAATATACTCATAAATTAAAAATACCATTTGTCGCGTTTTAGTCGGGACTCTATCACAAATTTTCAGTTGATTAATAAATAATAAATTTGAAATTTTTTATTTAGCTAATCGATATATTGTGCAGTGATTATGTATCCTGAGTCCTGACTAATAATTAGAAGGTCCCGGATTCGAATCATATGAGTAATTATAATAAATTTATTCAAAATGTCCCTACTGATCAAAGGGATATTTTTCTTTCTACAATCCTCAATTAGTCCAAGCTATATATTCGTGTATAAAGGTATCGTTTGAAACCTAGTGTTTGGCTTAACTTAAAAAAAAAAAAAAAAACAAAAAAACCAAAAAAAAATAAAAGAAAATGAATGTGTAATTACAATTGCTTTCTTTCTTCCATTATTTTATACAACTTTTAACGTAAATTATATCCCGCTTTTTTAACACAAGTATTTAAATAAATTTTTTCTGTAGAATATAAAAATTTTAATCAGTAGAGATTTATTTTACGCGTGCTTTTTTTATGTTCTTAACTTAGGTAAAATTACCTTTTCATCTTTTCGTACTTAATTAATAACGGTATACTACAAATTTTTACTACATGTTTTTTGAGTATTTATTTATCAAATTACTCTTTAATCTCATTTTATGTGGAAAACTATTACTATTGCCAGGAACTAAAGCCTTCTTAAATATAGCGTAATTCTATTTTATGTAAATTTTTACCAGTTTATACTCTTAATTTCTATCATTTATTTTATCTCAATGACAAAAGGTACTGGACTAAGTCGAAAAACCAATAAAGCGCGGGGCATTTCGATTAAAAGGCAGGCACTGTATCTATACTGTATACCACAGCATGTCGATATATCATAATAATTTCTTATATATTTAACACAGTTAAGGTTATATGGTAATATTGTCCGAAATCAATATAAAATGATTAAATTTAAAAAAATTAAATAAAAATTAAGCTATAAAAATTATTAATTATAATTAGCAAATATACAAAAAAAAAGCCATGCGCGGTCATTTATTTTGTAATGAATCGAAAACTCATTCAATACCATAGCCATATCCAATTTGTAAGCGTTTTAGTTGAATTGAAGCTATTAATTTTATTATTTTTATTTTTCTTGTAAGATAATTTTGATGAAAATTTAATTTAATGTCTACAAAATTTTCTATTCATTATAAAATATCTATAATCATATTTGCAATCGAAATAAAATTATAAATGAAGGCAAATTTGACTTTGATTCTAATAAATAAGACTAAACACTATACCACCAATTTCTACATTGAATAAATTAATTTTAAAATTCTTAATTTAAATGATTTTCTAATATTTAAACACATTTTAAAGCTTTCGTCCTTTTTTAGCAAATAACTGACATACTTACTACCAATACTATCGTACCAAGCCGAAGTATACCATTAAAGCATTATTTTTATTTTAGTAAAATACTTTTTTGCATATAAAGTATGTCGTCCTAACTCCTAAGTACCGTCAAAGTATAGAAAAAAAATACTGTTTTGCATATAGAGTATGTCGTCCTAACTCCTAAGTACCGTCCAAGTATAGAAAAAAAATACTGTTTTTCATATAGAGTAAGCAATTCATTACTTATCGTTATCGAATAAGTTCTAGGACAACTGAAATAGTTAAACTTCAAAAAAATTATAACCACATTTGAAATTAATAAATTTAAAATAACAAATAAGTATACCTACTGTTCATACAAAATTTATTTTTAATAGTTAAAAAAAAGAGTATTAACTACTAGTTATATGGTTTAAAATAAAAATTTTTGTATACGTACATAGGTGTAAAATTTTTAAATTAATTTCAAATAACAATTATTTCAATTGCAGCAAAATGTGTAAATGCACCTTATCTTATTATATAATCTAATATAGTTACTAATGCTCGTTATTATTTTAATAAATCAAGCGTAAACAATATTGTGTTGATAGAAAGTAGCATAATTAATTATATAGTTATATCCTATTTTATATATACTTTAGATTAATATAGATATAAAATGACATTAATAAAATTTCAAAACTATGTACATACATATTATATAAACATTGTATTGAGAATAAACCCTACCTTCCATATATACAATTTTTTTTATATGTCCTTAATAATTCCAATTATTCTAACAATTGCGCTTACTCTCCAAATATTATTCCCCATATTCCATCCTGTACATATTTAAAGTTAAATTAAATTACGGTTTTCAATGATGACACATTCAAAGCTAATTAACTATAATTTCAACATCGACTAAAACCTTAACGAATACAAGCAGCGCATAATAAAAAAAAAAAAAACAAAAAACTTAATTTTAAGTTAACAAGAAAATGTCCCGTTTTTGTTTTAAAATTATGGAATCCCTAATACGAATATATCTGTATATATATACTCGTGCAAACGAATAAATATGCATGCACATTTTTAATTTGAAAAAAATTTGCGATAAATTTTTTTTTTTGAATTGAAATTAAATTGATAATTTTAGTGGAGCAACTTTTAGGTTTTATTTATTGTAAATCATAATATTTTTTGTTGTGTTTTTTTTTTCATTCTGATATCCATTAAAAGCGTTTTATTATAATAAAAAAAACACGAAAAATGGTAACATGTTAAATATATTTACACATATACATAATTATATGTATATATAATATAATAGGTCTCAATTTGTACACACAATAATATGTGTATGTATGTATGTATGTAAGTAAAATTACTTAAATTTTATATAAGTACAGAGCTGGAACATAATATGTATTTAGAAATACATTAAATAGTAGTAAAAATATTAACTTTATGGAAACTGTAAATTTTAAAATTTTTTTTTATTATTATTATAATTTATTTAAATTTAGACACAATGTTTAAGACAGTTAATTGTTTCTTTATCTTTGAAATTTACTTAAATAAAAATTAAAAACTGATTTCTGGTTATATATTATGTACATACATAAGTATTATATCAATTAACTTCTACTATAACTATTTTAAATTTATTTATATAAATATAATAAATTGAATCGGGAATTTAAGTCTTGAATAAATAATAGAGTAGACAGATCTGTATACTAGTTTTATTGCCTTCTAATGTACCTAAGTAAAATATCTATTCTATAATCTACTTTGAAAAGTTTTACATTATATCGAATTCAATTTATTTACTTAAGATTACTACTTACAATTACATATGAAATGTAAATTATGGAATCAAATTTTCTGTATGAATTTCTTATATAATATTTGACTAGTTTTAGTTTACTTCACACCACAGTGAAGTCTATAAGTTCCTCACCTCTTTTTACAAACAGCTTCTATTTTTCTTTCGAATAAATGTAGCCTCAATTTATAAATGACAATAAAACAATTCTTTGATTTTGAAACGGTTAATTTTTTAAGGCTCCAAAATAAATATGTTTATATAGTAAATAAGTATTATAATCTAATGAATAAACTAGTACTTATCGGATTCGTCAGCTAACTCTATTCTCACCCACAGATTATTTATTTTTCAAAAAATTCATATAAAATCAAAAAAAATAACATCTGTGAATTATAATATTGAATTCAAATGTGAACTTATTTATAATATAACAAAGCAAACAAAAAAAACTAATTTTAGCATTCTTCCATATTCTCTCTTCCTCTCTCTCTCTCTCTCTCTCTCACTCTAATTACAAAAACGATATATAATTAGGTAGAAATAATAATTATTGCAATTAATATATTAAGAAATATTTTCGATATATATAGCTAAAGACCTGTTATAGTTATTTCTATGCCACAAAAAAAGCCTAAGAAAATGTTATCAAGATATAGAGACCCATAACTGCGTAATAAATAAATAAATAATTAAGTTAATAACCACTGATACTAATAACAAGATATGAACAATAAAAATATTACATTATTTTTACTTTAAATTTTGAACAATGAAATAAAAATTACATAAATAAGTATATTAAATTTTATATCAAGTTAATGCTTTTTCTAAAACAAATTAATCTTTGTCAGTATTTTAAGTAAATCACAACAGTATCTCAAAATTAACAATTATATTCAATATATTCACATTTTTAGAAACTGTTTAAAAATATAAAATAATAAAAGTTATTGTTGTTGTAAACATTTTATATAAAAAAACAATAATAATATGTAACTACTTATTGGTAAGTTAGTACACAAATTACAACAAAAATTAAAGATATGTTCAATTAGTACCAATTTACTCATTTTACCAATTTTTTGACGTTCAATTACATTCCAATCTACATAAAATATAAACTTGTAATAAAACAATTTCTACAATAATTATTAAAACAACTTGAATGAGTAAATTTTTCTACTGAATTATTTAACATCCAGAGAATGTTTAATTATTTAAAAAAAAATTTGTACCTAGTAGTAGATACCGAAATTTAATTAAAATAAAAAAAATATTATTTCTTAAAAATATATCTAAATAAGTAGTTATGTATATATATATCTTTTTTATTCTTTTAACTCTTATTCTTATTTAATCCTTTTGCCATTGTTTTATTTTTTTATTAATTGGTACTTATAAAGAAAATATACTTCTACCTATATATATTATTACATAAGAATATAATTGAAATGATACCTAGAGTGTAAAAATAGGATTTGAATCTGTGAATCTAGGAATATTTCTCCATTTCAGTAATTATATTTCCGAGTCAGAACATGAATTTTAAACCATTCACTTTAACCACTGAAACAATTTCTTTCAGAATAAAAAAAAAATCTGAATTATATGTGTATTTTGTTATTCGTGATGCGACAGCTATGTATAAGACAGCAAAACAAAAACATCAAATTATATAGTGGCTTTGATATTTGAAAAATCCTCTGACATAATAACGTAATTTTTTTTTTTTTAAAACCAATAAAAACCAAAATAAATTACATCACTTAGTCAAAAAAAAAAAAAACAAAACAACAAATTGTATAAAATTTGTATTTTGTCAAAATCTTAACCCTTTCACTACTTATCTTCCTCATAAGGAAACCCAGTTCTAATAAAGCTCCTGAAATCATATATATTTTTCGTTGCACATATAAGTAGTAAAATATGTAATATAAAATTTTCATTTTTTAATTCATTATAATTCGGTAGTGAAAGGGTTACATATACTTGAACAATTTGTCAGCTACAATTATTTGGCCACTAATTGATGCTACGAATGTTGACATAAAATCCGAAAAAAATACAATTAAAGTGACATAAAACTGAAACCTCAATTTAAATTTCATTTTATTATGATTTAACTGGAACTCGAAATTCATTATATTATACAAATGATTAAATGAATTCGAAAAACACTGATTAAATGAATTCGACACACATTTAATCATACATACTAGAAAATTCGAGTAATTTACATAAACCATGTAGACGTAGAATTGTTTCAGTAACGCAACACTCCACATTTTACATTTTATTTTTTACTTTTACATTTGTTTTGAGAATACTATATAACTAGTTGCTATATAAAATAAAATTAATAAAATATAAGATTAATTTCGTTACAATGCGTTATATTGAAAAATTTTATTTTCAACACTCAAAATTTAACGTACATAATTTTATTATGAAATTTGAATAATTTACGTAAACATAATGTTGTCAAATATACTCTATTATTATCTATAATAAAAATCAACTCTATTATAAATTTCACAAACAACAATGTATAAAATTGTTAAAATTTACTAACCAACAAATTAATAATTGTACTGCCAAATTTAACTAACTGTCAAAATTAATATATATTTACCAATTTTTGACAACTCTATGTCTACGTAAATTGTTCAAATTCCGTCTTATTCAATAGAAATTTATAATGTAGCAAAATCTACTACATTTGTAGTAAAAAAAAAAAAAAAACAATTCAACTCTATTATAAATTTCACAAACAACACAATATGTAGTATTAAAATATTTATATACAAATACATCTAGTATATAAATGTATTTATAGATAGTAGAAGATGAAGAAAATGTAGAATTATACAACTTATATATAGTTATGTATATAATATAAACAAAACTTATTCTTTAGGAAAAAAAAAAACAATAACAATATCAAATAAAATATTAAATTGTTAATTTTAATATATAATTTCTTACCTATACTATTGCAACTGCAAATTAAAATAAAAATAAAATTTATTTAAAATTTTTTGTTTTTTTATATTTTTATTATTAAAATTTTTTTTATACTAAGTATTTTATTTACTTATTTTCATAGGTTAGGTTATAATTTTCGAAAAAGTTAATTTTTTTTTTTTTTCTTAATTATTTACTTTTGTTTTGTTTAATATGTATTTTACTTAAGTGAATATTTTTTTAAATAGATTTAATTATAGATACTTAAGTATTCAATATTAAATTTTTAATTGAAACATATTTTTTTGTTTTAATTAATTTATGATTAGACACCTTTAATTTGACAATAAATCATACACTTTTTTAATTTTTTTTTTAAGTATTATTTGGGTATTTTTGGAATTTATTTTAAATTTTAATTTTAGAACCACATTTAATTAATGAATTTTTTTCTACACACATTTACTATATATACTATATGTATATATATACATAATTTTAATATTAAAATACACATCAGTTGGTATATATATATATATATATATGTATTGGATTAATAAATATATAATATAATTAATTATATATTATTTAAAATTATTTATAATATCTAGATATTATAATATAATATCTTATAGATATAGATTCTAATAATATTAAGAATTATTTTATTCCCAATTAACTTATGTATAAATGTACATAAATATGATAAAAAATTAAATTTATAGGTATTTAACAATACAGCAAATTTGTGAATGCAAGATGAATTTTTTTTTTTTGTATTATTTTTTTTTTCTTTTTATTATTTTGTTGTTGTTATGTTTTAAATTATGATGACACAATCTTAGAAGAAAAAAAACTACAGATACTTTCGATTATTATTTTTCTTCTTTTCACTTCTTTTTCTTATTCTTTTTTGATTTTAAAACATATTTTTCATCTTAAGAAAGAAAAATGATTATTTTTGATTTAAAATTTTTTACTTTTTTTTTTTTATATATTTTACGCAACAAATCTGAACAAAACACATCAGTTTTTAAACAAAAAAATATATATATATAATATTAATATGAAAAATAAAGAGAGAATAAATAAATATTATAATAAACTATATATTTATTAAAGTAGTTTTAATACTTTTCATTTACTTTATTAAAATTTAATTTAATTTTTTTTTTATTATTACTTTCTTTTGTTTTTATTAAATTTATTTTAATTATAATTGTGAATTTTTAAAAAAATTATGATATTTTTTCAAAAAAAAAAATGTAGGTCTCTAGGCCACTCACTTACATTCTAATACACGAGAAGAACTCAAATATTCTCATTTCCCATTCCTGTGCTAATTTCAGTTTTTTTGTTTTTATTTTATATTTATTTTTATATATTTTTTTGTTTTTGTTGTTTTCTCAATTCTCATTTAATTCCTTTTTTTTTTTTTTTTGTTTCCTCCTCTTTATTCTATACATTGACTTATTTTTTGTTTTTGTTTTCGTTTTATTTCAATTTATAAGATTCTCTATGGCATATTTATTTATTATATATTCTAAATTACATGTGATTGTATTGGTTCTTGTTTTGCAATTTAACAAAAAAGTACAAAACTACAATAATTTTATTTTTATATAATAGTTATATAGAATACATATACTTAATACATATGTAAAATAAATGGTATGTGTTTAAAATATTTAAAAAATAGGTTAACGTGAAAATCCAACTGTATTTATACATATATAAGAATGGACATTTATTGTTATTTAATTTTAAAGTCTCCCGCAAATTTTTTTTTTCTTTATATCAAAGTAGGTATCTACATGCCTTTCAAATACCCTAAGCATTCAAATATGTACCCTAATAAGTTTGTATTTGTATTTTTATTAATTGAACAGAAATTTTTTATAAAATATATAAAACAACTTCTTAAATGTTATACATACAATATCAAATACTAATGTAGCAATTTATGTCCCACTGGAGGGGTAACAACAATCACAGCATAATGATGAAGAAAATATTACTTAGTTATCCCATTACAAAAAAAAAAATATTAACCTTAACCCTCTCTAATATGTTATACATGTTCTCAGGCTTAAAATTGTACAGGGAATATATTTTTATATGCATATATATATATACTTAACTATATTTAAAATAAATTCCTGTTTTAGATTTTTATTTATTTTTCTAACCACCCTATTCAATATAATTTGAAACTAAAATACAATCAAACATCTATAGAGGAAATGGAACATAAATATTATATTTTGTTGTTCTAAATATATCCAATTTTAAACAAAATCAAAAATTTTATATAAATAAAGAAATTAATTGCTCTATTTAATTTATCTCTGGCCTACCACCATCCCCACCACCACCACCACCCATCCAATCAATTCAAACAGCAGTTATTCAGTAAACTTTTATCGTTCTTTTCTATCTTGATTTCTCTTTTTCTTTCTCACTTCTTTTATAATTTACTCTATTCATAATTTCTCTATTTCTATCTTCTCTCTTTCAACATAAAATTCCACTTTATATATAAATACATACATATGCACATACTACCGTCAGAAACGGGAAAGGATCAAAAAAATATAATATTTCTTATTACTGGTAAAGTGCTCATTGCTAAACCATACACTACACACACATACAATACATACAACCCCTACCCTTTAAACTTTTTTGTTTATATAAAAATTATTGTTGAAAACAAAAACAAAATCTACAAAATTTTTATATTTTTGTCAATGATAACAAAAGTATTAGTGTCATGTGTAATATAAATTTTGTGTAGGAATACTAGGATAGGAATATTGAATTTGTAGTTGTGGTAGGACAACGAAAATGTGTGTTTTACAAAAAATTATAATTTTTGTTATTTTGTTATGTATTGTATTATATTATTTTATATTATTATAATATAAATGTTTTTTGTATATAATAAATACACGAGTGCACAACTACTAGAACTACGTCCTCTTGGCATTAAAGAATCAGGTTGAAGAACAAGGACAGAATTTGAAAAGAAAAAAAAAATAAATAAATGGGGAATCAAATTTTTTCTACTTTTGTTTTTTTGCTAAATCATACAAGTACGCGCCATCTATACGAAATTATTCTTTAATATGTACCTACATATGTAATCTATAGTGTTTGATTTCGTTTGTAAATTTATTTATATTACACACATTGAATAGATAGATATACATATATCACACCTAAATTTTTTATATAGAATGAATGTATTCATTTAAATTTTCGAATTTTATTTAGGTTAATCGTCTGTATTTTATATATTATGTATGTAGGTGCATAAATATGATGTATATACCTACTATATTAAATTCTTGCAAAAATTAAATTATTTTATTTTTTTCATTTTATTATTTAAATGAGTAAAATAATACAAAATTATGTATGAAGAGCTGTTGTTACAACATGTTGTATATGGTAAGTTAAATATTCTTAGTAACAATCTAACGTGTTTTTGATTTTTCATTATTATTGTTTATTACTTTATATTCTGTCAATATATTGTTATAGGTATAATATATAAATATTTATTTTTAAAATACTTAAACTAAAAGTAAAATTATTGTACATTATAAATTACGCAGATACTCTGAAGAATGCAATACTGGTACCTAGATAGGTACATATACCTAAATATTATTTGTTAAAAAAAAATATAAATAAGTCAGTGCAGTGCGTAATAATAAAAGGAACCTTACACTACCTTTTATACTCGAAATATCAGTAGCTAAATACCTACTACCCTACTACATATTTGTAAAACAAAATAGTAAATAATTTAGTATAGAAACAAAAACAAAAAATGTTTTCTGAAATACTACCTACATATTTTATATTTAGATATGTTGTTGTTAAATTTCCCTTTATTTTATTTATTAACTAACGCATTAGTCATTTGTTCTGTAATTAATAAAAACAAATATATTTATTAATTATGTATTTTTATTTCTAATTTCTTCAAACAATGGAAATAGGTACATAAGACAAAACTGGAGGGAAAATAAAGTAGAATTTTTTGTATATACAAATGCAAACATATTTTAAATTTGTATGTTTGTATACACTAATTAAATTTTCACTAATTTGAATTAGTAAAAATAATTGCATATATTTTGGATGAATCTTATTTTTTCAAGTTTTATTATGTTGAGATTTGCAAGATTTTTAGATTGTTGTTGGTAAATGTTTGATTCGTTTTTCGATTCTAAAAATTATTTATTAAAATAAAGTAGAATTTTTTGTATATACAAATGCAAACATATTTTAAATTTGTATGTTTGTATACACTAATTAAATTTTCACTAATTTGAATTAGTAAAAATAATTGCATATATTTTGGATGAATCTTATTTTTTCAAGTCTTATTATGTTGAGATTTGCGAGATTTTTAGACTGTTATTGGTAAATGTTTGATTCGTTTTTCGATTCTAAAAATTATTTATTAGAATCCATTCTAAAATTTATTATGTACATATTTTCATGTTTACTTTTTTTTATAAATTTTATTTAAATAATGTGATAAATAATAAAAAAAAACTATTCATTTGATCTAAAGAATTAATTTTAAATATCAGTTGAACCGTTGAACTTTATATTTATTTGTGGTTAAACTGAGAAAGTGAATTATGTTTCATTTTGTTCTATAAAAATTATAAAATCTATTTTGTAAGTTAATTTTAAAAAAATAATTTTTAGAATCAATGATATTTAGAGCAAATTCATTTGCTATAGTATTCATTTACTGAATCCGGAGTACCTCAGGGATCTAATTTGAATCCCATACTATTCATACTTTTTATAAGGGATATATATATATAAAATCTGTATTAAATAAAATAATCTTTTTTTTTGTGGAGGATGCTCAGAGTTTTCAAATTATTACCAAATTAAATAAATTTAAAAGTTAATTTCTTATTATTTCATAAGGTATTTTTTTAACAAAAAATAATTTTTAATGTATTGATTTCAGTTATTCTTATACATGTTATATAAATTAAAACATATTTACTTATTTAGTAAAAAATTGAATTATAACGACAAATTTTCAAAAATATGTTTTTAAATCATATAATCATACATAGTTTTCTTGGTTCAATACAAACTAAAAATAATTTTTGTTACAACACGACACGACACAATGGTAACTTACAAACAACTTACATAATTTTGAAAGTTGTATAGATATGTATTATAACTGACTCATCATAATTATTAAAATCCATTTCAAGCCAAACCATTCAAAATTCATGGCTTATTCTTGTTAGATTTTGTTATATTAGTTAATTGGGAGACAAACGTTTTTGTTTTAAGGGTTTCAGTACTAACAGAGATAGCGATCGATTTGTTTACTAGAAAATCAAATGAGTAAAAGAAATAACAAGATTTATCTATAGTAATATCCTATTCACTCACATTATGAGTGAAGAACAGAATTCCTATTCCAGTGAAGTATCTGGTTAACTGTCAGACAAAACTCACTTGCGTATTTGTTTACAACATGTTTACAATAATTTTTTGAATGAAGTAATTAAAAAAAAAAACAGTATTTATCTTCATATTAATCAATTTACATTCATTCAAAAGATTAAAAATATTTAATTAAAGTACTTTCATAGACTGATAGGATCATCATTTGAAAAATATTAAAATAGTATTTTTACAAAGAGAAAAAAACATAACTGAAATCGAAATTGGTAGTTTGACCATTTTTCACAATTATATAAATAAAAAAACTAATTGGTGTTAGGTCATTTACTTCAGCGTACGGTGAAGGCATCCTAAATATACTATTTTTTAAATATTCTATTTAGGAGGCCTTGGTACGGTTGTTTTTCAGCTTGTGTTAGTAAAGAGGCTAGAAAACGAAAGGTTTATAAAAAATGTGATTTAATTTTATAACTAAATTTTAATTATTATTTTATTTTAGGCATTATCATGTCTTTGTTTTATATGTGGTGGGTCTGGTCCACAATTATTTTCCTGTCTTCATTGTATATTTTTTGGATGTAAAGGAACTCAAATAAATTAACATTTAAGAAACAGATCACATTATATAGCATTGTAACTAACTAATGGGACAATATATTGTTATGAATGCAAATATATTGTATACGATAGTCAGTGTTAAGATGTATCCGAAGGACATTTACTTCTTGGTAAACAAAACTGTAAATGTGTTATTGCAAAATCGCACAGCAAATTATATTATATCATGAATTTCAGTTGGTTTAAGAGGTCTTGTTAAGTTTAGACTCAAAATGTTTTATGAATTGTATAATTCAGGGGAGTAAACTCTTGATCTAAATAAAATGAATGATAGTTGATTGGTAAGTCTATTTATTGGATGAAAAAAATAAATAAAGATTTAAATGGAAATGATTATTTTATTATTTTAGGTACGCTGCATGATTAAGAGAATAATTTCATAATTTTCAAGGTTATTTAAAGAAATATTTGCAGTTTTATTATTCCACAGAATACTCTTGAATCTTGAGTTGATTGGTTCTGCTGCTGTCTCACATGTGTTTTTTAATTTGGCTCTGAGTGGGAATCTCACTCAATCCCAATGCTACTCTACTTTTAGGTTGTTGATCAATGATCAGGTTAGTGAGGGAATGCCATTGTACAATGTACAGTTCTTCTGCATTTGTTGAGTAAATTAGAGATGTTTTTTTCTGGATATCCGTTTATTCTTGCAATCTCAAATATGTATTAAATTATGTGCTTAGTCTCTTACTAAACATTTTTGGGAGACTGGAAGGGTTAACATTAAATGGATTGTATGGTTTGATTCACACATCACTTATGTATTTAACCATTGATTATTAATTAAAATAAAAATCAGTTTTTGTATAAATTATAAGTTTTTATTAAAAAACAATATATGTACAAAATTAAAAAATATTTTCTTTAAAATGTACGAAATTATTGTTTGCTAGTTTTTTTTTTTAATTAACTAAACTAGAATTAAAATTTATCAGTTCTATTTTTTCTTTCGGGCGCTATTTTTAACCATCAGATTTACTTGAGCTTCTCATATTTAGAAATTAAGGATAATGACTATCTGACGGTGTACTCCGTCTATTAATATTACACTATTATGGTCTCAGATAACAGATTGTAATTTTAATTAATTCAAAATACCTATTTGAATTGTATTAGAAATCGTATATCATTTTTGATACCTTTTTAAATTGTATTAGAAGTCGTATAATTATAATCATCGTATTTATTTTTGATACTATGTATGAACAAATTTTACAAAATTTGAAATAATGAAAAAAATTACATATATATAGGAGAAACGAGCTTAATAATTGCGATGCGATATATTTTAACTATTAATATTCTTTCGATTTTAAAATCGATTCTAAAATTTATTTTTTCAATTAATAGAAATATTTAAGTTAATTAAAATTTTTATTTAAATAATGTGATAAATAACAATAAATTAGTTGACCTAAAGAAATAGTTTACCAGAACATGTTAACAAGAATATTCTTTAAAAAATTAATTTTTTATTATTTCGTAAATTCTTTCTACAAAAAATAATTTTTAATATATTCATTTCAGCTATTGTTATGGATATTATATAAATACATTTACTTATTTAGTAGAAAAATAAATTATAACGACAAATTTTCAAAAATATGTATTTTCATCATACATACATCACATACATCATACATAGTTTTCTTGTTTAAATGCAACTAAACTAATTTTTGTTGTTTATGATAACAAAACAACATGATGGTTTGCTAACTTTAACTTACAACTTACATAATATTGAAAGTTGTATAGATATGTCTGATTCATGTCAGTAATTTCCATTTCAAGCCAAACCATTTAAAATCCATGTGTTAGTTTGTTATATTAGTTAGTTGGATGACAAACAATTTTGTTTAATGGGTTTCAGCAGTGTGAAAAGAGATAGGACTCGATTTGTTTACATGAAAATCACGTGAGTAAAAGAAATAACGAGATGTATTTGATAATGTAAGAATTCCAGTGAAACAGCTGGTTAGCTGTCAGACACAACCGGCTTGTGTATTCGTCTACACACTTATTATTTTTTTTTTTTGTATAAAGTGATTTAGAAAAAAAAAGAAAAGAAAAAAAAAATAATTTATTTTAATCAATTTTCATTCATTCAAAGGATTGGGTAAAAATTTAATTATAAATTGTACTTTTATAGACTGTTAGTATCATTAATTTAAAAAATATTATCAAAATAGTAATTTTTGTATTTTGTTGTTAATACGATAGTTATATATTTTTAATTGAAAAATAGAAAAGAAAATCATTCAAAGCTATTTACATACAAAGAGAGAAAAAAAAGATGACTGAAATCGAAATTGGTAGTTGCGACCATTTTTCACAATATAAAAAACTAATTGGTGTTAGATCATTTACTTTAGTGCACGGTTGTTTTTCAGCTTGTGTTAGTAAAGAGGCTAGAAAACGAAAGGTTTATAAATAATAAAAAATGTGATTTAATTTTATAAATAAATTTTAATTATTATTTTATTTTAGGCATTATCATGTCTTTGTTTTATATGTGGTGGGTCTGGTCCACAATTATTTTCCTGTCTTCATTGTATATTTTTTGGATGTAAAGGAGCTCACATAAATGAACACTTAAGAAATAGTTCACATTATATAGCCTTGGAATTAACTAATGGAACATTATATTGTTATGAATGCAAAGATTTTATATACGATAATCAGTGTTTAGATGTATCCGAAAGACATTTACTTCTTGAAGCAAAAAGCTTAGGAAGAGATTTACCTTGGCGTCCTTGGATACGTAGTACTAAAACTGTAAATGTGTTGTTGCAAAATCCTAGAGAAAAATATATTACATCATATCCAGTTGGTTTAAGAGGCCTATTAAATTTAGGTGCAACATGTTTTATGAATTGTATAATTCAGGTGAGAAAACTTTTAATTTACATAAAATGAATAATGGTTGATTGGTTGGTTTAAAATAATAATGATTTAAATGGGAATGATATACGATGATTATTATATTATTTTAGGTTTTAATGCATACAACACGATTAAGAGAATTTTTTTGTAATAGTTTACCAGAAAAAAATAAGTGTAATAATAATATGGATACAAGAGAATGTATAGTTTGTGAATTTTCAAGGTTATTTAAAGAATTTTATAGTTGCAGTAGAGAAGATCCATTATCTCTTAATCACTTATTATATTTAGTATGGAATCATGCTAAACATTTAGCTGGTTATGAACATAAAGATGCTCATGAATTTTTTATTTCATTTTTGGGATTATTACATGAGCATAGGCATAAAACAAAAGCACAACAATCAGATCCAGATAGTAATGACCCAAATAAATGTAATTGTATAATAGATGAAATATTTACTGGTAGACTGCAAAGTGATGTTACTTGTACAAAATGCCAAGGAGTTTCCACAACAATAGATCCATTTTCGGATATTTCATTAGATTTAGGTGAAGGAGGTAGTAATGGCCTAGTAGAATCTCCAAGAACATTAGTAGAATGTTTAGAGCATTATACAAGAACAGAAAATTTAGGTGCTACTGCTAAAATAAGATGTTCAAATTGCAATAGTCACCAAATATCAACAAAAAAATTATCAATGCGAACCTTACCAATGGTAGCAAGTTTTCATTTAAAACGTTTTGAATATGCTGAATATTCTTGTCTTGTAAGTTTTCTATTGTTTTCTTTTTTTTAAATTCAAAATGTTTTATAATTATAAAATTATTTGAATTGTAATTTTTTTTTTTTGGTTTTGTAGAATAAAAAAATTTCAACATGTATTTCATTCCCGAGCGAATTAGATATGACACCGTTTATGTCACAAAAACAAGAAGAATATCATCAAGGGGATTATCGATATTTATTATATGCTGTTGTAAATCATACAGGTACAACAGAATATGGGCATTTTACATCATATATTCGACATATAAAAGATGTTTGGGTTAAATGTAATGATGATGTAATTACATTCGCATCTATTGAACAAGTCTTAGAAAGTGAAGGGTATGTATTTGAAAAAAATAAATAATTAACATTTCAATATGTGTATAGATTTTCTGTATCAGAAATTTTCTTTTGTCATATCAAAACCTAATTTTCTCATTTCAAATCTCACTTTTCAAGGAAAAATAGAAATACGTTTGAAATATTTTTAATAATAAATATATAAAAATATCCTTGGAATATTTATTTTATAAAAGTTTGAAATTCAGAATTTTGACCATGAAATAATTCATTGAGTTTTGTTTTTTTTTTTTTTGTTTTGTCTCTTTTTTTTAATAGTTAATATATTTTGTACTAAATTAGTAGTATATTGTAAGGTGTATGTTCATAGTTATATTTGGTTATATAGAAAATTAAATCAGCTGATTTTATGTGTACCCAAAAGTAAACAAAAATATTTGACAATTTAATTTATTCAGTAAAAATCTATTGTAAATAGATATTTTTACATCTCTTTGTCTAAAACAACAAAACAAAAAAAAAAATTTTATTTTTATATATTAAATATAGTTTTTACAAAACAAGATGAGTATTATTTTTAATATTAGAATGAATTGTTTTGTTGCAAAGGTCAATAAAAATAATGCTTTCGTAAAATAATTTTTTTTTTTATTTTATTGCCATATAAAAATAATTTAAAAAAATTTTGTTTTACATTTTTAACCTTTTTGAAAACTATTTAAAAGTAAGATAGAGGTTATTTCCCTTTAAGCAAATTTTTTTGGGAAATCACATTTCTTTTCTAAAATAAAAATATTCAAAATGAAATTTTATGATCTTTTTATAGTTTTATCATATTGATTCTAGAAATTCCCAGTTATATTTGCAATAAACTATAAATTTACATACATGGTATTTTTAATTAATTTTAAAATAAGTATAAATTTTACCTGTTATTCCTTTATGACAACAGCCAATATGTATAATTGTATAACAGAAAATCCTTATTAAAATGGCCAGTATTTGTCATATATGTATTTCTTAATTTAAATTATAAGATTTGGCCCTACATATTTTATATATAAATAACTAAATAATATTTAAATATAAAAATATCAAAAATTGAAGTTTACTTAAATCTAAATCAAACAAATTTTATATTATTTTATAAATCAATTGAATCTACACATAAATGTAAAGCAGTGTACAGTTTTGATTGTCTATCTGTGACCTAAATATGAAATATAATTTAATAAAATATAAAATTCAGTTATCAGATTTGTTATTAGAAGTACCTACTTTTAATAAATATTTCGATTAATCTTTTGAATTATTTTTCTTTTTTGAAAAGAAATTTAAATTGATATTATTATTGTTCAAATCAATATAATGTAATTATTTAGCTAAATCTACCTATGAATAAAAAATAAAGGTTTCAGTTCTATATGAATATTCTTCTGATAATCAATTAAATAAATTTAATCAGATCAGGTTTTCGATCGTAAAAGTCACTACATGCTATACTACTATGTTACCATATTATTCTAAATGTACTTTGATTATGATTTTCTTCACTTTAGACTTTAGTTTCTCTACACAATTTTTGAAATACTAAAAATAAGAAAATCTTCGCAACGGTGTAGAAGTTATTCAATTTTATATTTAATTAATATATTTAAAAAAAAAAAAAACTTATTAATCATTTTTAATAATAATTTATTTATTTTTCAGATATCTTCTATTTTACCATAAAATGAAATTAGAATATGATACTTAATAAAATTTCAAATAACTAATAATAATAATAATCTTCCACCCTCTTTATTTTTTCATCATTCAACATTATTATTACATATAATAATATTATTAAAATAACTTTTAAATACATAGTTTAATTATTATTTTATTTTTACTTTTTTTTTGTCAAATTTAAGAATTATTTAAAGTTATCAATGTGATCCTCTTAAAATTAGAACACAAAAATTGGAAAAAAAATTAATTTAATAAAGTTAATAATAAATTGCCTAAATAATTAATTAAAAACAAGAATAAAGTAAAATGAAAAGAAATTATGAAAAGTATATAATAGTATTTAAAAATGGAAAAGCTTTGCAGATTTTTATTTTTTGAAATGTTAAACATTTCAAATTAAGTAAAAAAATAATAAAAAAAAAAAAAAAAAACAATTTAAATAGATAAGTGTATTAAAAAATGAAAGCAAAAAAAATAAAAAAAAAAAAAACAAATAAAATAAATGTAGTACTTTTGGCCAAATACATTACACATGCTGAGATTATTAGCTAATCGCCTATATATAAATTTATTTGATTATCTTTAATGTAATATATTACATTCACATTTTTAAATAAAAATATTTTGATGTAATAAAATGTAAAGAAAATTTCAAGAAATCTAATATGGGAAAGAGTTTGAAGAAAAGTTTATACATCACGGCAAATTTTTAATTAATCTCATTTTGTGTAATAAACGGCTTTTCATTCTAAATAAGTAAATAACAAAAAAAAAAAAAAAAATAAACTTCAATGGTTCAATATTATAAATAAAACATATATCTTAAAATGTACATTTAACTTAAATAAAAGAAAAGAAAATATTTTTTTGTTTTTTCAAAAACATATTCCATAATATTCAAAAATGAAGAGTAGTATTTGTTCATACTGTTCATATCATTACAAGGAAAAAAAAAAAATACAGAAAATAAACAATACATATTAGGTTAGGTAATAGCAAAGAATATATAAATATATATATATGAAATTAATTTATATATTCTTTGGTAATAGTCAATGTCCAAAGGATATACTTTAGACTAGATTTGGTTAATTTGTTGTTATGCCAAATGAACAAATGATCAAAACAAACAATATTTACAAAATTAACTGATGTATTTTATTCAAGGTATTAAAAACGTTTAGGGACACATAATTTTTGTTTTTTTAATCACTGTAAAAATAAAACAAAAACTAATCATTAATATAACTATATATTAAAACTATAATTTAGAAGAAAAAAAAATAATATGCTTATTAAAACCCATATAATATGTAATAAAATGAGCTCTGATGACGATAATAAATTTTGAACATGCAGAAATTTATTCTATAAAGTGTACATTTAATAATTTATTTTAATAAAAAAAAGAATATAATTGATTGTTAAATGATCTCTGAATATCTATTATCATATTGAAAACTAGAATGCTAAAAATGATTAATTTTAGTTTTTATACAGAGGAAAATTTTTGTATAATTGATGAAAATAGTCGAATATTTTCCTTTTAATTTTACTGATATGCTTATCATACAGATAAATAGGCGTATTTGTCGTCTAGACGTCTACTATTTGCATACTTCAGTGTTTTGTACTCGATAGTGACTTGTATTCGAAGTTACAGCGACTTGTATTCGAAATCGAGTACAAAACACTGAAGAAGTCTGAAATCAGTAAACGAAATACGCGTATCTGTATGATAAGCATATCAGTAAAATTAAAAGGAAAATATTCGACTATTTTCTACAATTGTATAAATTTTAATTTTGATTCGAGTCCAAAGTAAAATAACAATTCATCCATATACCACCACCACTGTAGTAAATAATATAAATTTAATTTAACCAAAAAAAGTATAAATATAGAATTAATAGTTAAATATTAATTTTATAATACACAACAAAATATATATATATATATATATATATATATATATTAATTAAAGTAATATAAATATTTAAGTAATAATAATTTTTATCATTTAATTATCGGAATATATATTTTATTTTGTTATTTTTTAAATAATATATAAACGAATTTTTCTGTATTGTAAAATTTTACAACTCCAATCATATATTAATTTTATTTAATAATTATTAAAAGATAATGAACAAAAAACTAATTCAATAATTTACTTTTATGTCACATTTCTTTTTTTTGTTTTAATTTTATTATTTCATAAAATTTTATTTTAATTTTCTAGTTCTTTGATGAAATATTCTGATAATAAACTTTATTTTATATATTTAATTTAAGTAAGTACTTATATTTTATAAATACACAATCCCTTTATTTTTTTTTTTAAATTAAATTATTATAATTTTTATAAATATCACAAACAATTCAATAAAATTTAAGATTATAGTTTAATTTATTATTAAATTTATAAATATTCATTTCTTTTAGATATTTGAAGTCATAAATTATTAGATAATTACGTATTATCTATTATTTTCAGATATATTTCACAAAATTTCAGTTCAAAAGTAATCAATTGAATTTTAGAACTTTTAGTTTTAGGTATTTTACGATTACTTAAACCATTTAACATATGTATGTTCTATTTTGTAATTAATTTTAAATAGAGAATCTTTATAAATAAGTAATATATTTTTTTTAATCAATAAATTAAATATATCACTAAAAAACAAACCAGATTATGAAAAAAATTGATATTTCAGATAGAAGAAAAATAATTATATGGAATTACTTTTATTTTTGACCAAATAGGAATTCGCAATAAGGGATAATGTTGTTTTCTAATTGTTTCGTATATTATGATCATTTTATTTCTTGTATCTCAAAAAAGGTTTATTAGTGTTTGCATTAATTTGTTTGATTAGTTTTAATCATATTATGTACACTTTTGTGAAAATATGGCAATATAATAATATCAATAAATAAATTAAAGTCTTATTTAAATAATTACATTAATCACATTACAGATTGGTCATTAATTACTAATTTATTCTAATGACACAAGAAATCTTTATTTTTAAAATTAATATTTTTTTTTTATTGTATTTCTTAATAACATTTAAAATTATAAAAACAAATAAAATCAAATAAAAACAAAAAAAAAAAAATCGTAAAGAAAGTAGTGATATAGGTTATAAATGTTTTTAGGATATTTTAAAAAATCAATGAAATAATTTAACCATTAATTTAACACTCACATACAAACAAGTATGTTATTTAAGTTGTTTTTAAAATACGGTATTATTTCAATTTAAAAATACTTTTATTTTATTTTATAAAAAATTTATAATTTATTAATTATATTAAAATTATATACATTTAACCAGAAATTATGTTTTACTTAATAAAATTATATAATATATTATAATTTAACAATTTTTTATATATATTTATATTTTGATAAATTACAATTTATTTAAATACCAAAGTTCATAGCTTTGGAAAACTACATTATTATTTTTTTTTATTAATTATAGTAAATATTAATAATCTTGAAATTATTAAACAAATATAATTAAAAATGAAATTATTTGCCTTGATACTATGTACAGTGATAAGCAAAACTTAATTTTATTGTACTTGATTATAGGCTCGAATCCTACAAGATATAAAAATTAATGAACATATGAATAAAATTTGCAAAATCTAGAATTCTGTGATCACATTAAAAAAATCATTTATTTTCCTATTTTTGTTTTTTAAATTGAAGTAAAAGAAAGCAAAACTTAAAAAAATTTCATAATAAATCTCATTTTGATGAAATTAAACCCAATAGAATACCCTCTTATTATAGAAAAGATACTATCTCAATAGACTTCCGAGGATGACCCTTTTAGAATATAAGAAAGTTTACAAAATTTTTATTTGAAATTTGATTAGAATTCTAGTTTCACATTGTTTTCTTATAACTTAAGTATTTAGTTTGTTCAAAAAACTACATAGAACCAAATTAAAGGATTTGATTTGTGATCGGAGAATTTTATATATGAAATTAAATATATGTATAATATGAAATTTAAAATATTTAATCTGAGATCTAAAACTAAAAATAAAAAAAAAAAAAAAAAAATCAAGAATAGAAATTGTTAATTATTATTGTATAATAAATATTATATAAATGAAAATAAAAAAAAAAAAAAAAAAAAAAAAAAAAAAAAAAAAAAGTGACTCATAATTATTATAATATGTATATAAAGGTAGATTTTTTATATAATTTTTCAATTATAACAATTATAATTATATAAGTAACAAACTATAAAAAAAAAAAAAAATAAAGTATCTAATTTTTTAATTATAATTTGTAAATTATTGTAAATAAAATTAATAAATTAAGAACAAAAAATAATATAAATGAATAAAATAATAAAATACATCAGTAAAGTTAAAAATCCCGAATTAAAAATTATTTGAAAAAAACTGTTATAAATCAGACATATTAAATTTCAATATTTAATTTTATTGTACATGTTCACTATATAAATACTACTCTTCAAAAATTCTCTTTCGATCTGTTTATCAAAAATAAATAATTATTTCCTTTCAAAACTAATAATTAATTATTATAATGAAAATATTTTAATTAATTTTTTTATTATATTAATGATGTGAATGTGTGTGTTGGGTATATATATTTGGTAGCTACTATCTGAAGACTATAATCTCTAGATTGTTTATTAAAGAGTGTAATAAAATATTAAATATATGTATAAAAAATATACCAAATTGTGTATTAAACATATTTTAAACTTACAAAACAAAAAATGATTTTTGTTCGAAACTTTGACTGCCGAATTATGATTACTATTTTTAGATTGTCTTCTTATTTTGGAAGAGAAATAAATAAAATATGTACATATGTATGTACATTTATTTCATTTGAACTGCCCCATATAAGAACTTAGTAGTGAAAAAGATAAAGTAATATACATTTCTACAGAGATTAGGTTTCCTTCATGTATCATTATTTTATTAGAAATTATTAACATTATTAAATTTATTACTTAATGCATGTAAATTTGTCCGTTTGGGAAGTTTCCCGTGCTCCACCGGATATGTTTGGCAAGCGAACCATCACCACACCATATGCATCGGTTCACGAATATTTCAAATTGTGTTTTTTATTTTTATTATGAAATATAAAATTAATTTTAACGAGTAAAATATACAACCGGGCAAAAATAGTTAACGATTTTTTTTTGTTTTTTTGAAAACAAAAAATTTTGTGTTATCATTTTAGATACAGCTTTATTTTTTAGCTAAAGTAGAAATAAAATTAACATATTCGCCTTCAATTTGGGTTTTTATGTTAAGACAAAGATATAAAAAATTTAATTTTTTCAATTACATACCCAAGATAACATAACCTTAACTAATTTTAGGTTATCTTCAGAAACAATTTAACAATTGAAATTAATTAATCGAAATTAAATTTAAATAATTATGCAAAATGTAAAAATAATGAAGGTTTTAACAAGAATAAAGATAATGATATTAAACTTTTGTTTGATTTAAAAAAAAAAAAAAAACATTTATAAATAGGTATTAAAACTTTATTTCATACAAATTATTGAAAACCTATTATGCTCTTTATAACAAAAAATAAATAAAATAGAATATATGTACAGCGTGATTTTCAACTTCTGCTCTTAAAAGTGTTTTTTTTTTTCTTATGAAAGAAGAAAGTCCTGCCAAATATTTAAAAAAAAAAAAATTTGATGGAGTTAAATTTAGACAATATAAATTTTAGTCTATAATTTTCTAAATTAGGTCTAGTGTAATTTCTTTATTATTACAATTATCGAATATCCTAATGTGAAAACAGACCTTTGACCTATTCTATTGACTACATTTTACTTAAACTATTATATATTGATATAAATGTTGTTTAAAATAATATGTAATTTTTGTTGATTTGATGTTTAAGCTTAACTGACTAAAAAGTGAGCTATAATATCTCACGACTCAAAGCATGCAACAACTCTTACTCATGCAATTACACGTAAAGAAAATTTCTATTATATGTACATATATACAATAAAGTTAATTATTAGAGTTATTAAGATTCCAATGCAATGTTACCAAAATTAGTTTCCAAATTAGTTACTCTCGAGTCAGCTTCAACGTAACGTTCCACCTACTAACTCAACATTCCCATATTATGTACTGTATTGTGGTTAGAAACATTAAATAAATCAACTGAACATAAATCGCCTTGGATTCTATTTGAAAGTGCATAATTTTATTTTTAATTGCAATTTTGGAAATCAGTTCATATATGGAGAACACACATTCATCATCATCAAGATATAAAAATACATTTTTAAAAGTATAACGAACAAATTTAAAATTAATAAACATATATATATATATATATAAAAAAAAAAAAAAAAAAATTGATTCTTATAAAAATTTATAAAATTCATAAACAAAAAATTAAAAAACAAATAAATTTTTTTTTATAGTGGTTAGGTTAGGAATATTAAAAAAAAAAAAAAAAAAAAAAAAAGAAACAAACAAATATTGTTTTATATATATAAATTAATTTTACAATAAAAATGGATACATTTTTAATTTGTCTTCGTTTTTTTATTAGGTATTATAACTTTCTTTTTCTTTCTCGAAAAAAAACTATTGATTTATTTAAGATTTAGTTAATTTAAATTTAATTAAAAAAAAAAATACAAAAAAAAAACTATGAAAAATTAAATAATTATGTATGTATTTATCTAATATAAATTATATAATTAAATATATACATATAAAAAATATATATTCGTCCAATTTTATTATTTAGTTTGATTTTAATTTTAGTTAATGTTTTAATTTACAATTTTTAAATTAAAAAAAAAAAATTATTTTTTTAAGTTGTAAAATAATTATTAATTGTTTTTGAAAATAGGAAAACAAATAATAGGAAATATTTTGTAGTATGAATAGTATATTTATAATTCTTATATAATAATTGTATACACATTTATATACATTTTGGTGTGTAAATGAGTTATCATAAAAAATTGTGGAAGAAAAATTGTAAACAAAACAATAACAAAATATATATATAATATATAATTTAAGTAATAATATCAATACATAACTAACTGATTTTGTGAAAACTTCATTTTTTCAATTCCATGCTAATTGAATTAAACTTTCTTTTATTTATAATCAATGACTAAAAAATATGGAAAAATATTTAAATAAATTAATTTAATCTACTTTAAATTCAGCTTTGCAAAATTGAAAATTTTTATAAGAACTATTTTAACCTATTAAATTTTATTTATCTAATTATATATACATAATTTATGTATTTTAATTAGCGCATGGAATAGTAAATTGAAACTTTAAGCTTTTTATAAACATGACTTCTTAATTTTAATCCTTTTTTATTTATAATTATTTAATCATGATGATTATTTTCTTAATTAATTTACATTTTATAGAAACAATCATTTTTATACAAAATAAATACATTATTTATATTTATTTGGTAAATTACCAGAAATAACAAAAAAAAAAAAAAAAATTAATAAAATAAAAAAAAGAATCAGTCAAAAATTAAAAAAAAAACAAAAAGAAAATATTATAGCTTCCCAATGCAGAAAATTTTTTTTGAAATATTTTTTTGAAATAAAAAAAAAAAACAAAAAAATAAATATGTAATTAAAAACATTGAAGAATTCGTGACTAGTAATAAATATGTTTAATTTTACTGTTATATCTTCCAATCGTGTCATCCAGTTGGCATTACACACATACACACATTAGGAAGATATACCAAACCAACACGAAATACGAAACAATACATTGTGTACTATCATAAATTTTCCAAGATGTTCCTAAATCTCGGAAAATTAAAATACTTCCTTCTTACATCAACCTTACCAGAGGAACCATTTAAATCAAAAGAATAATAATTATTATTATCCATCAATTAAACAGTATATGTATTTATAAATATGTAATAAAATTCCCTAAATATATGTAAAAAAAAAAAAAAAAAAAAAATAAAAATAGTATATTATGTAAATTAAAAAAAAAAAATTTCTTTACGGAATACACACATATATATAAATATATTTATTTAATTATATATATGTATACATCATAGTGTTTGCCAGAAAAAGAGAACGGGAATTTGACCATATAAAACATATTGCACCCATTTTCAAATTTAAGGGGGCCTCTCTTTCTAGAAAAAAAAATACATAATAGTTTAAATTATAACAATATTCGGATATGATAAGAAATTTGGGCAAGTCTACGTTTACGTAAATTATCCCAAACTCCATAATACCTGAACACATTATTTATGTATAAACATTGATTAAAACAAATAAATAAATTTTTCCGAAATTGCTATAACCATTAAATGAGATTTAAAATTCAGTTTTTATATAAATTTTAATTTATTATTAAAAAAAAAAAATACCAAAAAAAAAAATGTAATAAAAAAGAAAAAAAAAATCTTCAAAATGTACGAAATTATTGTTTTAAGTTTACTTTTAATTTAGTCTATCACTTTAATTTCAAAAATTGAATTTATTTATAAAATCGACTTTGAAAATTAATTTTGTTTCGTTTATTTTTGTTGATATTTTTCCAAAGAACTGTAATACATAGAATATACATATGTAGTTATATATTCTAGTTTTTTTGTATTTTTCATACTTTCTTTTATAACATAACTAAAATCAAAATTAACATAATAGAGACTCCATAAACCTTTTTCATAAAAACATAGTGTACATCTATAGGAAAAAAGTTTATGAATGGAGTACTTAATATCGAACATACGAACGTATGTATTATGTTGAAAAATTCAATTTTACTTAACACGTTGGCTACCGCGATCACCAGTGATACACAAATTTTCCTCCTTCCAGGTACAAATGTATCACTAGTGAACAAAATTAACTTTTTTATTTTTTAATTTTTTTTTAATGAAATTAATGAAAAACATTTTTTTTTTTTTTTTTTTTGAAAATAAAAGATTTTAATTCATATTTTTAAATTACAGCTACAAAAATATTAAAACAAAATTAACGATTCTTAAAAAAAAATTCCAAAAAAAAATATAAAAATATAAAATAAAATTACAAAAATATTTCAATGAATTTTATTGAAATGATTCAAACATAGAAAAATTTCTGGTTGACAAAAAGTCACAAAAAGTGTTTACAAGTTTCGCTTTTTTGCGTGCTGTTGAAGATCCAGATTCGCCGGATAATTCTTTGTAACACTCTACACAACGTGATCGCTTAAGTCTCTTATCTTTCGTTCGCTCCTGAGTTCGTTTGAGAGTGTGTTTTATGTTTGTCTGAGGATTTGTATTTGATGATAAGTCATTTACTAAAGATATAATGACTTGTTTTCTAAATTCTGCAATTTGAATATTACTTTGTATTTCTTCCTTATATAATATATATGCATTGGTCACAGCCGTATTTAACATCAATTCGAAAGCAACCTTGTGCAACTAACGAATAGTTTTTCTTAAAGGTGAAAAATAGCTTGCTAGTTGATCAGATAAATCAACGCCTAAGATGCGTGTTCGTAGTTGCAGTAAAATATTCGTCGGTATCTTGCAGATTTTTTTCTCTGTTACTATGAACAAAAAAACATGCGCAGGCGCGCAAAAAATTTTGTAGCCATCATTCTTGTTCTTAGAGGCAGCACATGCACAATTCGTTTATATATTATTTATAATTACATTATTATATATATTTAATATATTTTAATATATTTTATATATATTTTTTAAATATATTTTATAAATATTTTTTTTAAATATTTAATATATTTTAATATATATTACTTATATATTACTGATATATTAAAATATATTAAAATTATTATATATTTTTTCAATATATTGATTTTATTATATTTATATAGTATTATTATAAAGATAAACACATTTATTTTATTTTAATAATTAATTTTTATTTTTTACCTAAATATTAAATGTTAAATAACATGCACTTGAAAAAATCATTCTAAAGCAGGCGCACTAAAATATCTGCACAATCTGCCCGACGCTTACGCGACACCGATTACTATGCGCCTGTTTTTTATCTGCACAGAATTGCTAGATAAAAATTTGATGATATACAACTACGAACAAAAAATCTTTTTTGTTGCGCAGGCGCGACCACTACGAACACGCCTCTTATTTACATTTAGGTGGTTATGATGAAGTCCGAAGCGGAATTTCTCCGAAAAAAAATTCCGATCCGAATACGAAAGAATTGGTATGCTGAAGTCCCTTCGACTGCAAAGTCTGTGCAGAAATCAAAATCATATGTTTCGGAAGATTTTTTGTTTTGTTTTCATATTCATTTCAAACATTTTTATTTTCAATTTTTTTTTATTTATTTTGTAAAAATTTTTTAATAGATAATGTATATGACATAATGTATATATACAATATGCATACATAAATTAAAAGTAAAAGATACAACTTTCTTAATTATATTTGTAGTATGTATATATTACAAATTAAAATAATAGTAATTTTTTGTTACATCAGAGAAAATTTAAAATTCTCTAAAGAATGTAAAATATATATGTATCGTTTTTAATATATATACATATTATGTTATAATATTAAAAACAATAAAATATATTATTCTTTTGAAGCGTTTTTTTATTCTTAAATAAAAAAAAATATTTTTCATAAATGAAAAAAAAATTGAAAAAAAAAACTATTATTACATTTTCTACTTCTCCTAATATTCTAAATACAAAAATTGTATGCTTTATAATTCATTTCCGAACCAATCTAATACTTCCGAATGAGAAATTCTGTCGTACAATTTTCAAATTATTTTCCGTTCCGACGAACTTCATCATACATAAATTTTAAAATTTCGGATAAATAATGACATTTGCAGACTGCGGAATACTTTCGGACTTCAGCATACCAAATTGTCGGAATGTAATCGGAATTTCACATTCCGACGAACTTCATCATAACCACCTAAATTAATATTAGACCGTACCACCATATTTTTAGTAATTAAATACATAACAGTAATTAATGTGCCATCTTGTTTGGTTGATAGGAAGCGGACATGCCTTTTATCATGCCACACGCCGATTACTACACTTGATTTTTCTTTTGTAATACACTCATGACGTTTTGGTTTTTCTTTAAGAGGCGTTCCTTTTCTGAATTGCCGAAAAGTTCCTTGAAGATGAGTGTCACGTTCTAGACAATAATTGGCTAATTCTAAACTGGTGTAATAATTATCTACCGTTAAAGTTCTACCAAAATAATTCTCCATTAAATTAGCACAAATGGTTGTTACCAAATTACACTTTACACTTTTTATTTTATAGACATAACCACTAGAATCCGTTCTTAAAAAGCCAAATTTATGTGATTTTCCCGCAATATATTGCCGAAATGATAATCTGCCCCGGAAAGGAACCATAGATTCATCAATTACTAAGTCACCACCTGGAACTCGAGTGTTTTTAAAATTATTGTTCATTTCATCAACCAAACGATCTATTTTAAATATTTTCGACGAAGTTCCAGAAGCTTGATCATTATCAGCAAAATGAATGAAACGTAAAATTGATTGAAAACGGCTTCGCCCCATTATACCTGGAACAAAATTATTCTTAAATAATGGATTTCTGCTCCAGTAATCAGATATTGTTGGGTATTTTACTAGACCCATATACATTATGATGCCCAAAAAATTTTTTATCATTTATATCAACATCATTCCATTCAATATTCCGTCCTCTAGTACATCTTGCCACTTCTTTTATACGATGAGCTTGGCGATTTGTTTCTTTAATTTGCTCGTTAACCCCTTCGTCGTGCGCGTATGCATCAAATTGATACACAAATTTTGTATAAAATAAATACAAAAATACATGTGTTTACAATACAAAATTAAGTAAACCTAACTTTTTTTGATTTTAATTTTGCAAAATCTTCAATAAGATCATCATTATCTAAAGATTCAATTAATTCTCTCTCTATCGATAACATTGCAAATCTACCAGCCTATCTTGTGACATTGTCGTTCGTAAATAATTTTAACTACGTTTATCTGCTATAGAATTTGGAAAAAATCTTTTCTAAATTGGATTGAAATACGTAATTAAGAATGTCTTAACCAGATTGATTTGGTTTGATAAAAGGAGATAAAACTAAGTAGTAATTCCTGTTATATATTCTTTGATTTGTTGCATGTTAAAGCTGAATCTACCTTTCTACATAATTGTTTTAAGTTATCTAATTTTGAAGCATTATCCAAGAAACAAATTATTCCTTTAGTAGGTCAAATCTTTTATTAATAGAACCAATACCTTGATCTAAAACTTTTAACTTTTATTTCTTAATTTATATTTTATTTAGTAATAACGGTAAAATGATTATAAATTAAAGTGACCATATATTTTATGCTGAAATCCGGGACCAGTTCAAATAAATATAAAAAAGCTTAACGCATTCCTCAGGACATAATTTTCAGTTTATTTAATTGTTCGGAATTAAAATATCATAGATTTTTCATTTTATTCATTTAATTAATATAAAAATAAAAAAAAAATATCAATAAAATAAAATTATTATTTTTTTAATTTTTTATTTAAAAGTAAATATCACAGGGGAAGAATATTAGCATTTGAATAAATATGGATTTTTGGAATAATATAACGAGGTACAAAAAAATTAATAGTACAACGTGTTGATAGTAGAGATGCTAGAGCTTTATATAATGTTATTGCACATTATGTTTTACCAGGAACCATAGTTTATGATGATGGATGGGAAGGATACTCACTAATAGCCCAGGAGTGTAATCTGTTAACAGTGATACACAAACATTATTTTGTGTATTCTGATAACAATCTATATATACTAATAATATAGAACGGGCATGGAGGTCTTTAAAATCATCATTACGCGGTGTTGGAATACAGAATATAGATAGTCATCTTAAATTATTTATGTTCAGGGGAATTTATCTCAGTGGAAATTTTTATGCTAATTTAAAATTTATGTTACAACTGGTTTTCAGTATAGATTAAATATTATTTTATTTTTTTATTATATTTTTTTAAATTTTTTTTTTTAATTTAATTTTTTTTAAATTTTTTTTTAAATTTTATTTTTATTTGTCCATAGTCATGTGTTCGAATCCTTTATATTAAATCGGGGCGAACATTTGGGGGGGTTACCAGATGTACAATATGGGACACTTTCCGGGACAATTTTCAATGCAGAACATATGATTTAAATCCGGGAAAGTCCCGCATAATCCGGGACGTATGGTCACTTTATTATAAATACTTAAAATTAAGTAACCTTTATCTTTATGTTTAATTTTCATTCTACAAATCATTTCTTTAATAAAACTGTGTAAATTTAATTTAGATTTTTCAACTTATTTAATGATTTTTTTTTTATACTTACTTTGAGTTGTCTAATTAAAATTCATTTTTTAATTCATATTTTTTTATTAATAAAATTAAATAAAAAAAAAAAACATTAAGAAACAAATTTTGCAAGTATGTATTAATTAACATACAAAAAAAAATTAATTCCTTGTACCGCTACTTTTCGGCATACAATTCAATCTATTGATTCGTTCTTTTTCCATATCTTTTGCTTTTTGCCAACATTCATTATCAAAATATTCCTTACCTTTTGCTATACCTAACAATCTAGATAATATTAAATGTTTATGTAGAACATCTGCATCAGTTTTTGGGTTTGCTTTACGCATTTCAACAAAATCTTTTTCTACAATTTCAGAATTTTCAGGATTTAATTTAAATGTTGATAGTTTTGAACGTGTTAAATAAATTCGAATAGTATTTAATTTGGGCTGAAGATAATGTTTTGCTGCCTTTAGTGTTTCTTCAATTAAAGGTACACATTCGGGATCTGCATTTATTGGAATTTGAAAATTATTCTTTAAGAAAAAAATTTAAATTTTAGTAAATAAGAAAATATTAAGTTTAATAAAAATATAAACTTACTGGCAACATACTCCTTCCTTCACTAAAAACTAAAACTGGAATATCTGTGTTAAATTCTAGCTCATAAAATTTAAAATTATATTTAATTTGCTGATTTTTTATTAAACTGGCCAAACTTTGTACAGCATTAACTCCTGCGTTTTCTAATTTACCTGTTTGTAAGCGTGTTTCATCTAATACAAGATGGGTATGTGGTGCTAATTGAAGTAATCCTGAAGTTAACTTATTAGTAGTGTAATCTTTTCTAAAAATCAAAAAGTGGGATTTGAATTGTTAAAACAAACAGTTCAAAAGTTAAAATGTTTTAAAAGATTATTAATAACGGTAATTATGATAAACCTCTTAAGATAATAAATAAAACAAAAAGTTTCAGATAGTAAAAAATGGGAGTTTTTGATATTTTCAATTGCGATTTCAATCAGTTTACGATTACTTTGACTTTTCAATTTTAAAATATGATTAATTTAAAATTATTTTCTTAAATTCTATAGATTCCATCAATCAAATCAATATCAAGACAGTCAACGAACAAGAAAAAGGAAGTCCGATCTGCATGTGCATTCTGAAGTTCTGTCTAAACTGAAACTGAACTTGAACTGAATAACTGATTGGGTATTTTCACACTAGTATTCAAGAAATTTTTTGAAAATTTTTTTAATGTAGGTTGGCTACGCAAATTCGGAAGAAATGTGTGAAAATACATGATAAAAAAATAATTATGATAAAAATGAATTAAAAAATATGATGATTGAAAATTTATTTGAAGAGATTTTAGGTTTATTTTTTTTTTTTTCTTTTATACATATAACAAAAAAAATTAGCTATTTTGATATTATTTAAGTTTATTATTTATTTATAATCACTAATTATTTTTTTTAACAAATAAAAATTTTAATATGATTTTGTACAGTAACAGAATTATGCGGTAGTTAAATAAATACGAATGTGTGTTAATATTATTTAAAAAAAAAAAAAAAACCTTGTTATATACTCAAAAATTTTTTTAATCTTTTATTTTTTTTTCAAAAAATATGATTTGAAAATTTTTTTTATGTTATCCTAAAATTCAAATGAGAAAAATATCTAATAACGATACCTATTATTATTACCTATAACCATTGCCGCATTTGTATCTTTGGCACCCTTATGCAATATATATTACCGCGCCCCATAATTCGCAATAAAAATTAAAAAGTACAAATATATACAATAAAAACTAATTATCTGTTGTTTTTGTTAATTTATTGATTTAATAAGAACTAAAAATGTCAATGGAGTACGCATTAATAAATACAATTTTGCTTTTCGTCAGAAAAATAATCAATTATATCAGAATAATCTATATTTGATGTAAAATCTGTTTCTATTGAAAATATTGCTAATGCGTTTAAGGGTTGTTCCTTTATAGTAGATCTTAAACAGGTTTTCAATCTTTTCAATAACTTTTCAGTTACTTAAATGTGTGCAAAAAAATATCCTGAAGATTATATTTATATTTGGAAAAACAGTCTCTAATTTTTTGCTATATATTAATTTACTGGACTCTAATATCGAATTTTCAGGAATTTCATTAGATTTCAAATATGATCCCAAGTGCACACATTCTTTTTATTTATTTATTTCACTTCAATTTGCAGGAATAACCTTACAGATTTTGCTTACAAACTACAGTTTAAAACTAATACTTATTATTATTAATATAGTAAAATACAATTCAAATTTTGACTTTTTATGATGAAAAAAATATGGTAATTTTCCTTTTAAAATTTTGTCTGCTATAATGAAAATCCATTATAGAATGGCATTTATTATATATAATCTTTGTGAATTAACGATGGGTTCCGAAAATCCATAGTTCGTCCTATGAGAATCTAAATAAAGAAAATTTCTATCACGAATAGTATAAAATGGTACATAGATATTATATATAAATTTAAAATAAAAGGACAGTTTATTTTGGCTGACAAAATGTCATACGAGAACATTACAGCAGCCACATTTCGCCTAGCTTCAAGTGTTGAAATATCTATGAGTTGGCATTTAGCTAGATAACTCGTTGTATAGGGTTGCCAATTGAGCTTACGAAGACAGAATTTGATCATATTCTTTTGAACCGATTCAATTCTTTTTATATGCCTAGCTTAAAACGGCATCCAAATAGGAGAAGCATTCAACCATATTCAAGGTGAGGACGAACAAGAGAAGTATATAATGATTTAAACGTATATGGATCAGTAAAATTTATGGAATTTCGTTTAATAAAACCTAGCATAGAGAAAGCTTTTGCTGTTATGAAATCTATATGAGGATTAAATGTTAATTTGCTGTCAAGAATTATCCATAAAACATTCATCTAAATCGTTTTTTTATATCTGGTATAATTTTTCTGCATTTTCTAATATTAATTTAGGTTGGTATTTCGTTAAATTGTTTAAAAATTCTAATTTGTAAATTAATTCATATCCCTTTTTTTCAGTTCTTCACTAAGACATGAAATTATAACATTAAATGTTTTGGTTTTAAAATTCTGATTGCTATGTAATTCCGATTCTAAAATTGTTTCATCATGAAACATTTTCCGTTTTCTCTCTCATTTTCTTTCAAATTGTTTAACAAAAGATATTTCTTGGGCTTTAAGTTTATAGTTTTGATATAAATTTGACATTGAATTTACAAATTCAATCAATGATTTGTATTGCTCAACAACAATCCGATAAATCATTTTTAATGGATTGTAACTTTAAACTAGTAGCATTTAAACGTTCTAAAATAGATTTCCAAAATGTCATCATAAAAGCACATTCGAGACGATTCATTTGATTGTTAATATTTTGACCTTGACTTCTAAGTTGGGAAGATACTGTTTCATCTTCTGATACTTTTTTTAAAGCTTTAGATATTTCCGCCCAGTTTTCATACAGAGCTTTGCATGCATCATACCGACAAGATCATCTTGTTTCGGAAATATTTTTTATGGTTCGCCCTTTTAAAGTAGTAGTTAGCACTAACCAACAACTTGTTGAAGAAGAAAAGAAATTAAATAATTCTTGTAAAAAATTGAAAAAGGATGCTGCATCTCGGCAACAATCTGCCGCAAGTATGATTTCTGTTTTTCTGTTTTGTTTAGTTTTTGTGTTAATTTTTGTACTTTTTTCTTATATTAAAGAATTTTTATGAATTTTTAAAAAATGTCTGTACTTGAAATTTATTTTAATATATGTAGCGGCATCTATTCGGAAATAACCATCGTTAGACATCTCTATATTAGTCTATGGTACTACTTATAAATAATGTTAATTTATATTAATATTATAATCTTGTTTAATTGTGATTTTCTCTTACATAATTTAATTATAATTATAAATAATTATAAAATTAATTTTGATTATGTGAAAAAAAATTATGCTTGATAAAATTTTCCAAAGAAAATCAAATTGCAAGCGCCTTTTTAATCTATTTTAAATTTTTTTGACTTGTTCGTTTTCGTTTCGTTTTAAGTTTAATTTTTACTCCCTAATGTACGAAGCGACATCTGGAGCAAAATTCAAAATGACATTTACATTTGTTAACAGTCACATTTTACGAATCATATGTTCTGACAGCTGACAACTCCTTATTCACCAAATCAAAACAACTTGTTTTGTTAGCGTACAGCATACTTAAATATTTTTTCTTAATAAAATAATAAATTGCAAAAATGACTATATTACGCGGTAAAAACTATATAATTTTTTTATCAGTAATTATAGGAACAATAGGAGCAGCAATTTATCCAATTGTTATTAGTCCTATGTTAAATCCAGAAGAATATAGTAAGCCTTGAGTTGTAAAATATTTTGTTAACTTTTAACTACATAGTTCTTATTTTAGAAAGAATACAAAAAATTAACAGAGCAGGAGTTAAGCAGGAGGAAATTCAACCAGGAAGTATGTTTAATTAATTATTTATTTTTGTTTTTTACCTCATAAAACTCAATTATAATATGTTTAATATTTTAGATATGAAAGTTTGGTCGAATCCATTTGAAAGAAAATAACTTAATTTTATGTTAATATCATAAATGTGTAGAATGTTTTTTTTTTTTAAATATAAGTTATGTTAAAAGATAATTTTAAATTTTAATTGTGTAGAGTTAGAATTTGAATAAATAAAAAAATTAGTTAGTTAGTATTTGAAGAAATAAAAAAATTACTCACATGGGGATAAACTGCTTTAAATTTAGATTTTCCAATGTCATTGGTAGATAATGACTTGTTGGCAATATACTCTCGATAATATTATATAATTGTTCAATATATTTATTAAATATTCCATTTGGAATATTGAAAATATTTAAACTAAATTGTCCTAATGTCTCAAGATCAGTACGGACATAAACAGTAGAAATTAAATGACAAATTAAATAATCGGCTGCTAAAGTATCACCAAAAAGACATTGAGTTAAGACAATTTTTAAATCTTTTTGTATTAATTCCATATTAATATTTTCATCCGGTAAAGAATTCATAATACTCAAATCTAATAAAGGATTCGAATGATTTAACTTTTTGATAACAACAGCATGTATTCTTGGAATTAAAGATGGAGGTGGATTTGCTGCTTGTATTTCATTCATATCTTCAAAATCATTATCATCTTTTTCCATAGTTGAACCATCTAAAGATGGATCAACGGATAGAAATCCAATAACATCAATTAATGTATTTAAAACATGATTTTCAAATTCACTATAAATTTTTACCATACAAGCCTTGCCAGGACGATCAGAAATCGGTGAATTTAGTAAATATTCTGACGACAGACATGCATTAGTTGAAACATTATTATTTAATGTTTCATTATCAGCTTTAATACGTTTATTTATTGTATTTTCATTTTGTAATTCATCTACATCCATAGATTGTTCTTCATCACAAGATCTTTTCATACATCTATTTAATTCCATATTATTAGATGTTATATTTTTTGTTGTATTATTTTCATTCAAATACTCTAAATTTTGTTTTTCAATATCTAATGCCCAATCATTTATACCTGGTGTTGAAACCAAAAATAAAGTTCTTCTCTCCCCATGTACATTTTCTTTTGAATTATGGTTGACACTTTCTTCAGAAGACATTACCAAACAATCACGGTATTTTCCTTGTTGTATTCTAATTTTCTCATCCGTGTCATTTGATACAATTTCATATTTTTCTAAATAAAATTCTGGATCTAGCATATCCTGTACAATTTGCAAAAGTATTAAAAAATTTATTTTTATTTTTATTACAATATTATTTAGTTTACTTGAATCATTCCTTTGAATCGAACCAAAGTACAATCCTTTAATTTGTGTAAAGGGATGTGATTAATTAGAGGAATGTGTTTCCAATTCCTGTGATCTTCTAAAAATTTTTCAAAATTAGCCTTTTCTGCAATGAAATTTTCAGGTGTACATTTTAAAATATTTTCCATTTTAATAATTGTTTTATTATTTTTTTTTTAATTTTAAATTAAATAAATAAACAAAACAAGAAATTGTTTGAAATTTTAATATGAAAAAATTAGGAAATGTCAAACGAAAATGAATTTTGGCGGGATGTTATATGGGTAACATAAAAACTTCGTAATAAATATTACGAGGGTTCCACCACAAATTAATAAGTAAAGTTTAAAAATAATTTGATAATAAAAAATATTAAGTGGGGATCTTAAGATTGTCTTTGTATCCAATATATATAAAATCTATATCTCAATTCATAATAAGTATTATGCATAATTTTACAAAATGCAACAGTGCAACTATAATTTTTTCTTATGTGGTGGGAATTGAAACAAGGAGTTAAAGGCTAAAATTGAACTCTTTTTCAATAATGTGTTATATGACATAGATTCCTTCAATCAATTATTTTTACATCATTTAATGCAGTTTATTTAAAGGGTTTCTTACTCAGAGAGTTACCTTCAAAATGTATTTTATTTGTGTATAAACCTTATAGCAGAGCTTATAGTTTAGTTATTAAATCGAAAAATCTATTTATGTATGAGTGAGTCAAAATTGAATATATGTACATATATCAAAAATTATTAAATTTTTTCTTCCTCTACTGAAAATCTTATTAAAAATTAATTAATATTTAATTAAAAATTTTAGTTAAAAAAAAATGCAACATTATGTAATTATAGATGTTATAATATATATATATATATAGATACTAAAAATTAAAATATATAGTTTAATATAATATATATTAAATATTTATTGTATATTATATAATATATTAATCTTTTTAATTTATTTATATTTATATAAATTATTACATTGAATGTACATTCTAAAGCTATAATACTATCATAAAGGAATTATAAATACAGAGTAATCACGCAGAACAAAAATTTTGAAAATATTTTTTAGTTTGAAAAAATTATAAAAATACCCCATATACAGTAGGACCTACATAAAATCACATCAAAATTTTGTAATCCGTCATTTGAACGTCTTCGTTAACAATAATTATACAAAATATTGAACTAAAAATTTTTATTTTATGCAGGTTCAACTTTATGATACTATACTGACACATTATGTATATAATGCACACATACTATACATTACTTATTATCAGTGTTCTCACTTAGAAAAAAAAAAATAGAAGTAGATTGGGTGAAAAAAGTGCAGTAGATTTGTGACTTCGGGAGTAGATTTTTTACAAAAAAAATATAACTGATATATATACTATAATTAGCTTATTTAATGTTTTTTTCTGTAGGCTTTATTGTTTATTTTAAATAAAAAACCATTTCAATTATTATTTATTTGAATTATTTATTGGATCATTATATCATTTAAAGTTCATCAAAATTATTTTATTGCAAAAAAATGTAATTACAAAAATATTACAAGGCTCCCTCTAATTACAAAAATATTACAAGTGTTAAAATACAAGGCATTTTATTGTACTGATTTCTATTTTTAAAATAAAACAAAGATATAATTTCGTATTTTCCATCGATAAATTTAAATTTTTTAAATTAGTAGTTTTAGTACTGAACTTGTACTGAACACATATTTGATTATTGTAATAGGAGTAGTTTTGGTTAAAAAAAGGAGTAGCGCAGTAAAAATGAAAATTTATTGAAAAGTGGAGTAGATTTACTTCTATTGCAGTAAAGTGAGAACACTGCTTATGATACTATGCTATGAGGCAACTGTTTATTGAGTAAAAAAGTTAATTTTTTTTTCTCTTATTGCTCTTTTTTCTGAATTTACAATTCCAATTTACAATACATTACATACTAAAAAATCTTAAAAAAGCTTTAACCATAGGTTAAGTGTGTTGTATTCTATATTGTAGTGTAGTTTCCTCAAATCTTCAAAAATCAAATAAAAAATAAATAAATTTGAGTGTATAAAACGAAGACGGAAGAGTAAAATAAAATCAATTTTCGACATTTTTCAAATAAGTTTCGGAAAAGCGAATAAGAAACAGGCTTTTTGTTATTTAATTGAAAAATTAAACAACTAGAGAATTGATGTACTTACAAAATTGCAATGCAAATTAATTTTCAATACAAAATACAACAAAAGCACGTAGATTTTTAATTTAAGCAACAGAAAAACTTATTTACATATGTTCAGATGCATTTATACATTTTACTCTATACTGGTAGTTTTCATAGCTCCTACTTGCTCCAAGTAACTTCAATAAAGCTTATCCACTTAGTACCTATATGAAAATTTATAATAATAGCTTAACTTCATTCAATTATATACTTGTTCTTGCACATACCTCATTGTTACTATACCTTCCTTTCTATACTTCCTACCTATACCTTCTATACGTTTCGAATTCCATTCTTAAAACTTACGTATAGGTACTGAAGACGTTTTATTTGTTTATTTATGTACAAAATTTCCAAACCGAATAAGATCAAGATCCAGAAAACATAAAAATTATATTAAAAATTAAAATAATATTTCTAGAATCAATTGGATTGATAAGATTGAAAAAAAAAACAGGTGATTTTTAATTACTAATGTCTTTTGGTTAAACGTTTCAAAATTTTATTTAACATATATTCTAGTTGGATTCATTTTCTCTTGTAAACAATCAATGAATTTTTCTCTTAAAACAAACTATATCTATCTACTTATCTATAGTATCTTTCCTACCTACATGCTCACCTGGTTAAATAACAGCAAATAAATTAACCAACACAAAAATAAATTTACCTGTTCGAATCGCGTTTCGTTTGCATGTTTGTGCATTTGAGCGTACATACAAATCTTCCATCATTCATAATATATTATTTAATGATGGCTTTATTGTTGTATAGATTTACCATCTGAGCTGAAGCTTGGCTCAGTATAGTTTCATTTTATTCAGTTGCAAGAAAATATTTGATTTAAGCGCAGATGAAGGAAAAGAACGGATAAAATTAATTTTTATTTTCTTTATTATATACAAACATAAATTTAATTGAAAAATTGAAAAATAATAAAAATTCGTGTTTCCTTAAAAAAAAATTGTTTTTATTACGGAATTTTTTTTAAAAATAATTCTAATTATTTTGAATATTTTTGTTTTATTTTTTATAAAAAATAGTGATTATGTATAAATTATAAAGTAAAATTAAAATTTTATTAAAATTAAATTTCAATACATATTTTAAAAAATAATAAAAATTATTAAAGTAAAAGCGATCGAGTTGGCAAAAAATATTCGTGATCATTTATTGTTGTGTTGGTGATTTAATATATACACATGTAAAAGCAGACGTATTTTATACGTATATTTTATATAGTTAGATGGATAAGAATTACAAATGAAAATATAAATAAAATCAAATAGTTATAGCAAGTATAGTTAGTTATGTTTAAATAATATAATAATAATAATAATAATAATAATAATAAGAATGAGTATATTTAGATATAGTTACAGAGATTTAAAAATAATCAAATACTGTGAAAATGTTAAAAAGTTATATTTCGAAAATTCAGTTTTTTTTTTTCAATTGAAATATTTTAAAATTTAAATAAATAAAAATAATAAAATTGAATTGAAATTCAAATTACATTTTGGTTGAAATTTATTGTCGAGGTAAATATGTAATTAACATTTAATTATAGAAAATAAAAAAAATTGCTCTCTACTCTAAAAATTCTCTTTACTAAACAGTACCCGGATGCAAATTCGAAATTTAAAATAAAAAAAACTGAAACTGGGGGACTAAACTATATTATTTAAGATAATTAACTATGAATGAAAAGTTAGGGAGCAATCTAGGAATTGCTTGCTGGTATTCAAAACCCATTATTTAAACAAACCAAAGAGATTCATTGTGATGGTACCAACTAACTATAAATGCTAAATTTAATTGAGATAAAATAAAAATAGAAATCTATTCATTATTCAATTAATTAATTAATAAGAAACATAATTTATGAATTAATTTATTACATTTTTCTAAAATTTTAATTAGAAAACTGCATGTACAGTAACATAAAAAATTCAAAACTACACAATCTACACTGTCGTCCGTATATTTAAATTATTTTTCAAATGCATAGGAATAACAATGTAAATAAACGGGATCATATACAAATTATACATTATAATTTTTCGCGCAAAATGTAATCGATTAAATTTTTTCGTTAGCATTTGCATTTACGTTCATAATATTGATGATGATTATATATTTTCAAAATATGTACATACATATAATCAATTAAAATAAATCTATATAACTATGCTTAAAATTATTTTCCCGAGTATTTAAAAAACAATTTAAATATAACTGTTGTTTCATATGTAGCAATTCTTTTTTAAACATCCATTAAAGAAAATATAGTATGTTAGATTTATATTTATTAAAGCATTTTGACACTTTGGTTTACTCTTAGAATAGTATAAAAATTTGAAAAGGTAAAAAATATTTATTGCTACACACATCAAAAATTGGTATGCGAAAATTTTGACGTTCGTAATATTGCAAAGTTCTAAGTACACTCGTGTAATTTTTCCAAAGAAACAATTGTAAACTCAAAAAGTAATCCAAAAACACTAACTAACAAATATTAGATATTCCGGATGTCCCAAAGCATGCGTATCAGTTTTTTAAGAGCAAAGAAGCCGTTATTTGGAAATTACAAAATTTTTTTTTAACAAAATCGAGAGAAATTTATCAATTTGTGATATTTTCAACTTCAAAAAAGGGCCGGAAATCGAGGTTTCAAACCGGAAATTAACAGAAATCGTGATTTTTAAAAGAGCAGTAGTACTTTTCCATGCAAATTCGGAATCTAGTATTTTTTTAGTATTTTTCTTTAAAACTAGTTAAAATAAAGCAAAAATCTTTCATATTTTTCCTTTGGTACTTAAATTTAAATCAATATTAATTATATTAACTAAATACAAACAATTAAGGGCGTTTCCGAACCTCTCGCACTTGCACTTGATACTCGTACTAAAACTGTGAAATCGCACTTGATTTGTTGTCAAAATTTTAGTATAGTCTCAAGTACACTAGATATCGAAAAATTAAATTTATTAAATTTAGTGCGATTTGACAGGTTTAGTGCGAGTATCAAGTGCAAGTGCGATAGGTTCGGAAAAAATTAAAATAAATAAATTAAAAATGAAATAAAGTCTAAAAAACAATCAAATTTGATCGAAGTTATTTCAATCGATAAAATCTGTAGTGCCTTTATAATGCAATGAAAAATTAAATTTACAATTTTACATATTTGAAATCGTGTGTCATGAATTGTACGACAACTAGTTATAACAATTTTGTAAAATACAATTTTATTTTTGGTTTCATAACAAAATTGACATAAAAATTTCTGTGGACAAACCTTGACAAATTTTGTAGATTTTACCTTTGTTTATGAAACAGGAATTGACAATTTACAATTGTGCCTATTTTATTTTAAAGCAAAAATTTGACAATTGTCGATCTCTAATTTACAAATTTGTAATTTACAAAATTGTCACCTGTCAATTTTTATGAAATAGGCCACAGTTAACAGTGAGGTTATTTTTATAAAACCAGATATTATATGTACACAAAATTAATATATATATATATATATAATAAAATATATAATATAGATAAAGTACGTATTTAAATAAATTTAATTAATTACAGCTACATTTTTTTCTCATTCTATTTTTTCAATTATTATTTATGAACATAAAATATAGTAAAGTAGCATTTTCTTTTCTTTGGATTGTTATTGAAATCTTTTGATCAATATTTTTAGAACAATAACCTCTTGAACTAAAATAAGTAAATTATTTTTATGAATCAATGCAATTACCTATAACCTCCCACACTATATACTATATATGCATATATATATGTATGTACCATGCTGTAATAATCTTTATTTCTTATTTAAGATAAGAAATTAATTTAATTGAAATTGTATTGGTGTTAAAAATAAATATTTTGTATTTTTATTGTTGTATTGTTTATAAAATGTTGAGATTGATTCTCAAATCAACTCAATTTAAAAAAAAATAACTATACCTAACCTACAATAAAAAATTAAGAGAATGGATGTTATGTAAACGGGTGTTTCTTTGAGATTTATTTACATGCAAATGTATTAACATTTTTATTTCATTGCATAGCATATCCAACCAAACAAACAATATATTTATTTGCTATATACATACTTAGCAAATAAATCCATATTCATTTATATATACCTGTGAATAATATTCATAAATTACTCTTACCTGATGGTTTTTAAAAATTCAATAAATAATACAAAGTGTGAGTTTTCGTGTAGTAAACTTTAAGAAATAAAAAAATTTGGGTAAATAGGAACTGGGGAAGAGGTCTTATTATATTTTTTGAAAATGATTAAAGGACCATTAAAGAATTTTAACCAAATTTTATTGAATTCAAATTTGATTTTTTTAATAAAAATATTTAATAAACATTATTTTTTTATGAAACTACTTTAATGAAATTAATTAATTAAAAACGAATCAATTGTTCTGTTGATTCCAATCTATTTGCTATCATTCTGTTATTATTTATCAGTGCTTATTATTTTATATAAATATATATTTTGGATACAGTTTAGGTACAGTTAAAATTAAATTCATTTTCATTATGTACAATGCCATCCTTCCGTTTAATAAACATTGGCAATTATGTTTGACAGTATAATTTTATTGACAGCTCAGCAGCGATTAAGTCAGAACTATATTGACTAAATTGAGGTATAAAGTGATTAGATTTTAAATAGCTGTCTCAGAAAATACTTTAAATAGTTAAATTGTTTATTTACGAGACAAGTATGGAAGATGACTTTGATTCTTTAGAAAAAATATGTCAGAAAATGAACACAATTTTTTTTTACACTAAAGCTATGTACCAATCTGCCAAATGAAAATGAAAGTCTAATTTTAATTACCTATTCATAAATTTTTTGACAATTTGATTTATGTTTTATCAATTAGAATTGAACTGTCACCAATTAGAAACATTTGGTTAGAGCTTATTCCAAGACACAAACAAGGGAAATTTAAAATTAGTCAATTCTAATTTAAATTCTAGTTTATATTATAATGTATGAATGTGTGTTAGCTAATTCCAAGACACAAACCAGGCAAACTTTAAATTACTCAAATTCTATAGTTTATTCTAATTTACATAATGTATGAATATGTCTTAGCTAATTCCAAGACACAAACCAGGGAAATTTTAAATTAGTCAATTCTAATTTTCATTCTAGTTTATATTATAATGTATGAATGTGTGTTAGCTAATTCCAAGACACAAACCAGGAAATTTTAAATTAGTCAAATTTTAATTTATCATACAAATGTTTATACAAATATAATTAATTCATCTAATTAGGCCTAAGTATACCATAAGTCCAATGAAATCAATGGTTTAAAATTTAATTTTATGCTATTTCTGACAAATTCATGTGATAATTTCTACATTCGAACTAATATTTAATTTTTAGTACTGATATTAATCTATTTGAGTGCTAACTAAAACTTTTGAATACATCAAATACAAAGTTTTCAAATAATTTTATTATTTTGTAAAACAGAAAAATTGTGGTTAATTTCATATAGTACCTAACAACAAAAGAAAAAAAAAACAAAACAAAGCAAAAGACCTTCGTGCCACAATAACTTAACTATTAATAGTTTAATTTTCATTCATTTTTTTACAGCTATGTATGTACGTTACATATACATATATGTGATGTGTTTATATTTAAATAACTAACTTACAATCGCTTCTTCTAACTTATTTACTTATTAATATTTTAATTCATATACGTATATATATATATACAATTATGTGCATATCGGAATATACTAGAATTATATTTAATAAAATATGCACCAAACTAGCCACGGGTAGATGATTTTATTATTCTTATTAATAGTTAATGAATTTTTTATAATAAAATTTTTTTTTATGTCTTCGGAAAGAGTAGCACTAATAGTAATCGACATAACTAACCAAACTTAATCTTTATTATTGATAATCATGATGATAATGATGATGTTGGTCTTTATGATTATTATGATCATCATAATGATCTTTATATCTAATCTATCGTTATAAGTAGAGAGGCAAAAGAAGAAATGATTATACTTAAACATTGCTAACCATCAATGATATGATGTAAAATTATTTACTTCCTTTCCATGCCTGTATGATAAAACATAAACGTTATCGTTGGCTGATTACTATTTTGTTCTATATGCCATATTGACATGTTTTGAATAAATCAGAAAAATCAAATTATATTCACCATCGTTGACGAGAAGAAAATATTCATCTCGTCTCGTCTCGCTGAATATGCATTTCTGTTAGACACTGTATGTAAGCGGCGCAATAAAACATTTTATTTGTTGGTAGTACTGATCATTTTTTACTGTCAACCAAAATTATTGTTATATAAACAAAATATGGTTTATAAAATTTTTGGAAAGTATAAAAGTACGTTTTCAGTTGGGTTTTAGTTTCAAAATATTTTTTAAATAAAATATAAATATGTTTTAAATATTTTTTAGTTTAGTACATAAACAGTAGTAAAACAATAATAGTAAAGATGGTTTTTTTTTTCAAAACAAAAACACAATTTTAATAATAATGCAAAAAAAATAATGAAAAATTGTTTATTAATCTTTACTTAACTATTTTATCTATTCAATTTATTTATTTAATTCAATTTTCTGATAAAAAACACAAAATACTTTGACGAGTTACTCTATCGCTTACAATTTTTGATGAGATAAAAAATGGCAATCTCGTCTCGTCAAATGTCTAACAGAAATTACTCACGAGCCTGTTTTGACATTTGCCGTCGCGGCAATTTGCTATCGCGTCTGTGGTGTCCAACAGATAACAAAACTATATCGTCAGAGATATTTTCACGCGATCTCGCGAGATGGGTCTAACAGAATATGGCTGATTATTATTTAAAAAAAAAAAATCAGCTTCATTAATCGAGTGGTAAAACAGTGAATTTCAGAATGTACTTACAAAAAAATTAAGATTCGTATGCCATGTGTGATAAGCCTTTTTTACGTTCTGAAAATTTCTAAAAAATATCAAAAGACTTCCAATTCAAGCTGTACTTAATGGAGTGACTTAAACAAAACGCTTTAGTGCCTTTAGTTTATGCTTTCTTGATTGTCAATTTCTTTAAATTTAAACCGGAAATGTATTTTGAATCAATCTGAAGGTTGTTTAACGAGTACATATATATGTGTATTTTTCAACTTTCTCTTTTTATTGTACATTGTCTTAATTAACAGAATATAACTATAATATTTAAATATACATAACTAGTCTTATTTTGTTATTAACCAAACTTACCAGTGGCGCATTTATGATATATTTTAAAGTACACAATGGACTCGGAAGGGTAACCTACTACGGTACTACTGACAAAAGGATTAAAAACAATTTGATTCTCTATATTTTCAGCTAGTTTTGTATATCTATTAAGCTGTTCAGTATAGTTTTTCCGAAGCTATAAACTTGAGTTTGTATAAAACATCAGCACAGCTTTTCGTCAGTAAAAGCAGTAGTGAGAAATATTCAATGAAATTTTGACATTTCTTATAAGTTGAAAAAAATTTAATAAAATGTTTTGTAATACTAAAATCAGTATTCAAATAAGTTCATTTATAGGTTGAAATGACTCTAGTTATTAATATGCTTATTGGAAAAAAGCAATAAAGTTTACTGACATACACATAATCTAAGAGAGATGCGAAGAAATACACTAAATTGTAAAATCAAACAAATGGCCTATAGAGTAGAATCGTTATCCACAACGCAACATAATAATGTACGTATAGTAGTTATATCCAAAATAGGTATAAAGAATAAATAAATAGAGAAATTGAGAGAGAAAAATAATTCAAACTTATTTCCAGGTTGTTATAATGTGGTTTTAATGTGGTTTAAATATTTTTATTAAAAAACAAAAAAAATAATGAGATTTTCCACAAAAAATCATAAGTTTTTTAATTTATTTATTGTTAACTATTTTTTTCAAATGTTAGTTACTAATTTAATACCTCTTATTTGAGGGCTGGTTGCTATAATTTTAAAAATTATTTTTTATTTTTTAGTTTTATTTTTTGTACTGAATTGTTGAGGTTAACGCTCTTGTTACACTTTAACTTTACATATAGTAAAATATTAGATGAAAATTGAGTTGCTTCCATTTATTTTTTGAATTATTAAATTACGAAATTAATGGTGAATGAAGAGCAAAATATTTAATTTTTGTTTTTATATTTTTGTAATCTAATTAAATTTTGTTAGAAAATAGTGCAAAAAAGAAAGTAAGTGTTTAAAAAAAAATAAAACAAATTATTTTTGAATTGCTTTTAGTAATTAAATATCTTTTCTAATTTCTAAAAAAACAAAAAAAAAAAATTATTTATTTATGTAGAAATACTTACGTATAAAAAAAAAACAAAAAAACTAATACTTCAATACATATTTTTAAAATAAAAGAATTTTGGAAATAAAGATGATTGTTTTCAATAAAAAACAAAAAATTATAAAATTAAAAAAAAAACCTGTTTTAATTTATTTATTCCAAAATTCATTTCGAATAGCTAATTTATTTTATGGTTTTTATTTAAAAATGTACATGTATGTGTATATAATATGTAAATAAGTATATAAAAAAACAAATAAAAAAAAATGTTAAATTTGGTCGATTTATAATATAGCACTGATGATACTGTGATGAAACAGCTACCATACAACTCTATTTTCGAATATTATCAAATGGTTTTCAATTCGTAATTTAATTTTGAAACACTCAAATCTACAATAAAAGATAAAATATTTTTCAAAAATTTTAAATTTCTCGATACAACAGTATGTACTTATATTGACATATGATAAAATATCTTCTGTTATAAATATTTTCTTTTGTCGAAACACAATTGACCAAATATTGATCAAAAGTTCGAAAATAATAAATTTCTACAATACTTATGTAAATTATAGTTTGCTGAAAAATGAAAATGTGACAATATCAAAAGTATGGTATAGACAACATAGAGTCCTATTGTTGGAATAGTCGTATTGCTCTTAATATTTCCAGGAGACATCTGGTTATAGCCGTTGATTTCCAGAACACGCTGGGTGGCGCAGTAGGTAGAGCACCTACCTTTCAATTTTATTTTATAAGACTTACTTCCTGACAATATCAGTAGTTTTCCATATTTAATGAGTAGATAAGCAAGTAAGTTGTTAAATAAATACTCGAAATTTTAGACGTAGTGTAAAATTGCAGTACCGTACTTAATGAAGCACGAAAAGGTGATTAGTTACTGTCATGAGTGTAAAAAAAAAAACATTTCCGAATTCAGTTAAATTAATTTGAATGTCTCAGTCACACAAAGTTGTAAATTTTTATCAGTAGGCATTGCTAAATGTACAGGACGTAGTCCCATAGATCTAATTTTTTTTTTTTTTTTTTTTGTGCTCTCATTTAGAGTGTGTTAGTAATTATTAAAACATGTTGCCATGTCTCAACAGGAGCTCCCCGATACGGGATATTTTCAATTAAGTTGTCTTGAATGCTTGTGGTACATACGTGGGAAAGATTACCGTATCACGAAACGCACGAAACAAAATATCTATTATTGTCATAATAGATATTTTGTTTCACTTTCAAAACAGATATTTTCAAAAATTTAAAAAAAAATTTCATTGTCAGTTTTGAATCGCTTAGAAATTTCTACTATATACGAAAAAACATTTGCAGTCTTTCTTCATTCTCGTAGTAATTGTATAAGAAGGATTATTCATTTTTTTGATTCATTTGGACGAGTACCAACATCTAGGAGGTTTCTATATAATATATCAGAACAATACAGTTAGTATTTTATATCATTATCCAATTTCTCAGTATTAATTTGAAATCAGTAACCGAGATAAATAGAAAATTTTAGGTTTGATTTTAAAAGTATTCTAAATATTTTTGGAATCCAGCAAATATTCATTATTACTGTTAATATAGCTATTTTGAATATAATTATACTCTTATTATAGCTATTTTGAATTAAATTTACTAAAAATATTTGCCATTAAAAAATAGTCTTCACTAAATTAATCACATTGTTTGTGCAACATTGCATAAGTTTGAATAGTGAAGCAAACTTTTTACATGATAATTATGTTGTTTTTGCGAGTCCTGATTGGTCAAAAATGTTACACAACTGATTATCAAAAGTAATAAGTTATCTTATACATATTTTTATCTCGCAAATAGACCTATTTCATTTAATGCTGTGGATGAAACATTTATGAATTTTATCAGGGTAGTAAACCATGTATATTTAATAGTGATTTCCAAAGAGTTGTTAAAATAATAATTTATGTTCAATTGAAATAAAATATATGATGAAATATCTAAAAATTCATCACTTATTGCTACTGTTGGAGTTTTTCTTGGTTTTTGTGCTCGATTCTTTTTAATGTCAATTTCATTTTCAGGCCAGAAAAAAGCAGTTTTGAAAGGTGTTGGAAGAAATGTTCGTACATCCTGCTTTTTCGGTGTTTGATTATCTTCAATAATTGTTCTAAGTAATTCGACATTGTTTGTTTCTATAACCTATAAGTTTTTATTTAAAGATTCGTTGTTCTCTTTCTGAAAATTTATTATATTAAAATTACCATCTTCTTGAACATCCAAATCAAGTATATTTTGGTTTGTTAACCAGATACTTTCATCGATATTAATAACGTTGGTTAATTCTATTAGAGAGTTATCCATTGTTGAAATATTATTTTTAAGAGTAATTTCATGGGCTGATGTATTTGAAATCATTTGCAAATTTTCAATAATTTCAGTTTCATTCTGTGCTTCGTCAGGTTTACGTTTATTTGCCCCAAAAATTTCGTGTTCATTGTCTAATTTCGAACATTTTCTTATATTCTTCCAAAAATTGTATAAGCCTTCCAAATTAGTTACTCCGGACCAGCCGTCGTCAGAAGATTTAAATTCCTCTAAAATGTTTGGTTTAATTTTGTTTTCAAATTCCGCTAGAAATTTCAGATCGGATTCACAAGTGCCACTGTATTGAATCAACTGTTGTAGGATTTATGACGAATTCCTTCGGGTTTGTCAAAACTTTTTTGCAATCTACGTTATTGACGTCAAATGGACACAAACCACACATTTCAAAAGATTTTATTATTGTAGTTTTGCTACAGGAACTATCAAGGCAATTTTTTAACAAAGCTGCTGAGAAGTCCTCTTTCTTCAATTTTTTATTCTGGTTTTTCAAACGCCAATTATGAACACATTCTTTCCAATATTGTTTTATAGGTTTAGATAAAGCAACGTCAAGCGACTGCAGTATATGTGTTAAATGAGGTAATAAAGCTGTTAAAATAATACTTTCTTTTTTACAAAATTCTAACAATGGTAAACTTAAATGAGAAACATGGCCATCTAAAAGTAGGACAATAGATAACGTAACCTTATTTTCCTTGAGCCATTTGAAGAAAACATTTGTGACGGATTCATAAAAGCCTTCACTCGTCATCCACCCAGAATCTGACCGTCCAAGACCCCAGTTTTTTGGGCATCTTAGAAGTGATACATGTTGGAATCCTTTTATATGGAAAAAGAACCAGTGGATTTGGACTTTTACCATCTGCTCTTATTGTTACTAAAACAGTGAAGCATTCTTTTTCATCATTTGCGATTCTGTTATAAACTTTTTTAGATCCTTTGCGGACGATCACTTGTTTTTCTTTAGGTGCTAAATAAAAACCAGTCTCATCACAATTGAAAACTTCTTTTCTGATCTTGTAAAATATTCAGACATTTTTCTTCTGTAAAATACATTTCGACTCTCTTAAACCAATTACGAATTCCTTTCTCAGTTATTTCAGCTCGTGATCTGGTAAGGTGTTGAGATATTTTTTCAAAAATTTCTGGATGCCTTAAAAGAAAACCTTCATACCAATGTCGCCCAGGAACGCCGTTTTTGAAAGGATTGCATCTTTCTAACTTTGCTATAAACTACGCAACACTTTCTAAAAGTGGATTTTTTGTTACTGGGAATCCGGTCCTACCTAAATGTATTGTCCAGTTGACAATAGTACATTCCTCCTCGGTAGTTAATATTGTTGGAGCACCTGAAACGTCATTGGCATATTTTTTCTTAATTTTATCAATCAATGTAGTTTTCGGTATATTAAATTCAATTGAGGCTTTTTTATAACTCATTCCATTTCTAACAACATGTAAAGCATTTTCCAAAATAATTTGATCATATTTTTTTTTTTTTTAAGCATGCGTAATCTGGAAATCATATTAATTAATAAAAGAAAATGTATTGAACAGTAAGTGAATAAGTATGCTTTAATTTATGAAATCGAAATGGGTCGTAATTCTGTACATTGTAAATTTACTTGTACCTAATTTCCAGCCAACTGAAAACCAAGAGGTCGTAATGCTGTACATTGTAAATTTACTTGTACCTATTTTCCCACCAACTGAAAATGTAACTTTTTTAATATTTTATTGACACCAAATAGAAAAAAATTTATAATAATCAGTTTTTAATAAACTAACTAATAAGTATTCTAATAAAATTAATAAATATTCTTACCTGTTGTTTAAATCTTTTCTTAAGCAAATATTGTACTTTTTTAACAAAATACTTAAGACCTCCTATGAAAACGTCTTAACACTATGGTCTTTTGTTAATAACTAATTGACAATTGTAAAAAAAGGCGGGCTCTAATTTATATAATATATAGAAAAATTTTATATCTTTTTATTTCAAAGAGTTTTTTCAGTTATTGAACGAAAACCATCTTGGTCGGAATTATGTACAGGGTCGGAATTCCGTACATTTACGTTAAGTTAATTTTTTTGTAGTTTGCGGAATTTCTAATTTCGCGTCATAATAACAAAAAATACTCAATTATTTTAATTTCGAAAATTTTTTGGTTTTTGTCGAAAGTATTTCTGACTTACATTAGTTATGGTGATTATAATCAAATATTTCAAAATGAGTCTCAGTTAAATTTATAAATGAGTGAAAAAAAAATCAATAAATTTTTTATTTGAAAAAAGAAACATATAAATTTACTATTTAAAATTATTACAAAAAAACATTTACCACAATTCAATGTGGTAAAAAGTTGTAAATTAGTTAATTTAAATTTTCTGCATAATACAATAGAATTTAACCGTAATTTATTAAACCTATCAATCAAGATAAGAAAACTGAAAATGTTCTCATAAAATTGAAATAAATTTATCTATACAAGGTAAGAGATAGATATATATATATATGTAGGTAATTTATATCATTCACTTCGGTTAAATCACTTTTAAAAATCATTAAAAATAAAATAAAATTTTCTAATAATTATGAACAATTAGTTGTGGATCAAGTTAATAACTTGAGCTTTCAAAATCTAATTAAGAATTCATCTTTAAAACTTGTTGAAATTATTTTACTTAAAAAATGATTGCATTTGAAAATATCCAGTATAACAGATTGATAATTTCATATCTATATCTTTGTCAAAGTTAGAGATTTTTCAATAGTTCGTGAAAGTTTTTTTTAATAAATTAAAATTTCAATTTTGAAATTATGATGGAACATTAATCGTTTTCTTAAATAATTGAAATTTTAAACACAGTAGTTATCTATTATATACCGGGTGTCCCAGACCATGCGTATCAGCTTTTTAAGAGGGGAAGGAGCCGTTATTTTAAAATTTAGAAAAAAGTGTGTTAACTAAATCGAGGATGCTCTATCGATTGGTGGTATTTTCAACTTTCGGAAAGGACTGCAAATCGGTTTTTTATGATCAAAAATCGCCGAAATTGGCCGAAATCGAAATTTTCAAATGGGAAGTGGTACTTTTTAATGCATATTCGGATTCTACATCAAAAAATAAGAAACATTTGTAAAGTAAATTTTTTTTTTTTTTTTTAATTTTTTTTTAAATTTTTTTTTTGAGTTTTTTTTTTTTTTTTTTTTTTTTGAAAATATTTGCATTTTTGTTTTATTGTTATTAATTTTGACGAAAAATACTAAGAAAACAAAAAAAAATCATTTAACAAAAATCATTATAAATTTGCATTAAAAATACCCCTTCCCATTTGAAAATCTCGATTTCGGCTAATTTCGGCGATTTTTGATCTTAAAAAACCGATTTGCGGTCCTTTCCGAAAGTTGAAAATACCACCAATCGATAGAGCACCCTCGATTTAGCTAAGAACCTTTTTTCTAAATTTTAAAATAACGGCTCCTTCCCTTCTTAAAAAGCTGATACACATGGTCTGGAACACCCGGTATATATATGATTATTTTGTTTGTGCATTAAAATATAAATGTTTAATGATATTTTATTGAAATCCCACACTACAATGGGGTTTCAGGACAATGACAATTATTATGATTTTATCATTATCATCATCGTTACTGCCTTGAAACTTTAGTAGCGCGGAATAGGGTAGCAAAATAAAATAAAATGTGTAGTTAGATTGTGGAATTTGAAGTTTGAATTAATTAATTGCTTTAAAGTATATATATGAACGTTGAGTTATCAAAAACTATAAATTTATATATATATATATATATAGACTTTCTATTAGATTTAAAAAATATAAAAATAACAAATTATGTTATTTTTTCCTTATAACTAGGCATTGTTGTAGTTATAGAAAGCAAAATGACAATTGAATGAACTAAATCAAATTCATAGCGATTCAAACTAAAGTTAAAATCATCTACTAACTACAGTAAATTATTTTGGTAGTATTACATATAGCAGAACCGGATATTTAATTGAAACTTTTATGAAAATCTAAGATGGTTGTGATCTATAATAGTTGTTTTCTCATCCTTTTCAACTTAAATTCGGGTGCAAAACAAATATTGTGGCTCTAGATATTTCTAAAGCTTTCGATCGAGTATGGCATAGCGCATTATTAGCAAAATGTCAAGCAGTAGGCTTGGGTCTCTCTTCTCTCAAATGGATTGAAAGTTTCCTCTCGAATCGTACGATTCAAGTCTTAGTTGACGGTTTTAAGTCCGATCAATTCCAAATAAACGCTGGTGTTCTCCAAGGATCAGTTCTCTCACCTACCCTATTCCTTATATTTATAAATGATTTGCTCCAAACCACTTTCAATCAAATCCACAGCTTTGCAAACGACAGCACCCTAGTAGCCTCCAACGATTTTCATAAAAAATCTGAAGCTACATTCACCGCTGTGTCAACCAAAAGAGACATCATGGCCAGTTCCCTCAGCCACGATTTGGTCGCTAATTGGGGCTTAAAAAACAGAGTCGAGTTTAACACTTCTAAAATTCAGAGCTGTACAATCTCCCGAAAAATTTCCATTTTTGATCCTACTCTTTTGTTTCAGGAAGATAAACTTCAGCGGTTTGAAAGCTTAAGCATTTTAGGTATGCACCTTAATCGAAAAATGATCTGGAATGATCATATATTTGATGTTGCAAAAAACGCAGCCAAATGCTTAGGTTTTCTTAGCCGCTGCAAGGCTTACTTTTCCCCTTGTGACCTCTTGAAAATCTATAAAGCTTTCATACGACCGTAGTAGTATTGCGACTAGTATTGCGTTAAAACATTTGAATAAAGTCCAAAAATGGGCTATTCGTCTAATCAACGACCCAAATGTGTCAGCTCATCTTGCTCCTCTTGGACATCGTCGTATAGTCGGAGCTCTCTCACTTTTTTATAGATATCTCGTAGGCATCGACACATGCTCAGTGGAAATTAAATCTATATTACCTCCACTTAAGCGTTTCCCCCGCGAAACACGAAGGGCCGCATGTGCTCATCCCTACTATTGAAATCCCTAGATGGCAAAAGACAAGTTATGGAAATTCGTTTATAACTTCAACATCCCGAATGTGGAACCAAATTCCATCTTATGTGTTCCCAAAACATGACAAATTTTATATTTATGACCTAAACAAATTCAAGACGAACATTAACACCTTCGTTCGTAATTGTCCTCCTTCCCTTTTACCATCCTCCTTTCAAAATTTTCCTTTCCCACCCTAGCAAAACGTACCAATCGGTATAAAAGGTCCCCATCTAGTGTTTCGGCTATGCATAAAAAAAAAAAATCCCTGTTTTTTTTCCTCTTAACTGAATTTATTGAATTTTTCTAAACAAAAATGACAATAATTTATAATAATCTAGTGATCTTTGTTGTTTATTCAAATCTAAAAAAATTGGAAGGTCTAGTCCATTAATTTGACACTTCATATTTGCTCGTTCATTCCAATTCATTTCTGCCTTACATGACTGTTAGCGATTTTTTTTTAACCTGTTGGTTATTGAAATGTTTTGTAGATCTCTTGCCAAATTGTTAGGGTGTTGGAACAGTCTGGTTGCATATCTGTTTTTACATTTTTCCAGTTCTTTTGTAACCATAGGTATATTCAAATATATTTATATAGTTTAATATTTCTAAGGGGCCTGGGTTATGGTACGTAAAATTTTGATTACATCCTCTGAATTGTTTCGATGTTACTATTAGAAGCAGTTTTCCATAACTGACATCAATAGGACCAGATTGGTTTCAGAATGGTTTTATATAGTAACACTTACACTTTGTGTTTCAGGTAAAATTGCCAATAATCATATAAATGCTGTTAGTTTTGAGTTTTTGTTGCTCTTTTTTTGCGGTGTTGTGCTTCTTCCAAATTAGTCTTTTGTCTAGGTGTACTCTTATGTATTTAACTTCGTTAGCTTGCGAAATTGTTATCCAATTTATATAAACTGTGATGAGCATAATCCCTTTTTTAACGAGAAAGTTACATGTACACTCATTGACCTTCATTTTCTATTTATCGAGCCCTTCCTGTTTCTGCTGCAAATGTTCTTGCAGATTTGTAGATGCTGTGTTTGAATTTAAATGGCATTTCTAAAATGTTCGTATCGTCTGCGAACGTGGATGTTATTGTGTTCCTGTTTTCCGGTAGATCAGACGTATATATACTAGGTATAAAAGTGGTTCTAGTACGTTACCCTGCGGGACACCAGCATTGATTTCATGTTCTTCTGGGTCATAGGATTTGAATCTAACTCTAAAGCAGATTGGTTACATAAGAATATAGTAGTAGATAAGACTCAACTGGTAGCTTATGTTATATTTTAAAGATTAATTCATCGTGCCAAACTTTGTCAAATACCTGCCTGACATTCAAAAACCCTACTGAACAGAACTATAAATTCTTGTTTTATTTGGGCAGCTATTCTATTAGTAGCGGTTCGATCATAAAATACTTTTGACAGCATAGGCAATATAGACTGAACTTAAAGCGTTGAATACATTGTTGTTCATAAAACAATTCGATTAGTTTAAGTCTGATAATGGACAAATCTATTATACGAACATTGAAAGATTTCAATATATTTTAAAGAATCGTATGTACACAAAACGATTGAATTTAAAGCTAACATTTGAACAATATATGACAATAATTAGAAAAATTTATAATTATTATTCATTCACGTTAAATACCACAATAGAATAATAACTCTAAAATATCAATTGAAGAAAAAAAGCATATTTTAAATTATTTTAAAAACAAATCAACATGTGCAGCATACATTAATTAGCCATTGAAAAATTTCAAATTTTCTACACAAAAATTTTCAATTTATAACTTTCATTTTCATTATTGCCAACATACAAAAAAAAAAAAAAACAAATTTCCTTTAAAACAAATCCATTTTTACACAATAAATAATGTGAGAAACAAGAAATTTCAAAATAACAATTTCAATTTTTTATTTTTGTTATATATTTTTTTTTTTAGCTGAAATCAAAAAAATTATAATTCACAAAAAAAAAAAAAAACAATTTAAAAAAAATTGAAATCGAATTTAATTTTGTGTAAGTTAAGCTTACAAACTTTCTACTAGAGTAAAAATAACAGCTTATGTATATTAAATTTAGCTACCTTATTTAATCGCTTAGTACACATTATACATTAATTTACCATTCATCAATATTTAATTGAATTACGGCGGCGCAATTGTCAACAATATTATTAACAACTGAATACTATCCAGATCTATTTACATAGAATTAAAAACAAAAAAGCAGAAAACACTTAAATCAATTTGTACAATTTATTCTGGTGCTCGTTTATACATTGTTTACATAATTAAAAGTCATATAAATTTGACATAAATTCAAAACAAAAATTACTTAAATGTAACTGAGCGAAATTATTTGTGATATCTGTCAAATTTATATATACATTACGTAAATACAATACACAATTAAATATAGATAATTGGAAAAAAAAATCATAGATAAAAATCGGCATTTTATTAACTATTATAAATGATAATATATTGTATTTAATTAACTAATATATGATAATTTAAATTATTAATAATTGTAAAATATTGTTAATTATAAAATCTTGTACAAACAGTTTTAGCTAAATAGTATAAAATAATCAATATAGATGAATAACATATTTATATTTAAAAGATTAAAATCTTTGCAAATACCCTAAAGCTAAAAGTATGTAACTCACTTACAGATAGTTACCAAAACTCAAATTCTTATGATTAAAATAAATCTTAACTTAACTAGACTAATAACTTCGGACATTTAATATAGCTAGTAATGAAAAATGTTTAATCAATGACTATTATATATATAAGACATCCAGAGTAAAAATTTTTGTAATGAAAGTAAAAATATTGGGTTTTGTTAAATACCGAGTCGACATCTATTGATAGAAAATATTATCATTTTAACAAAAATGTATATATGGTCATTGGTTTAATGTAAACTTTATTTTAAGTCATATTTAGATTAGAAGAGTATTTTTTTTTTATAATTTAGATTCTATATTCATTAAGTGTCCATGTTTATATTATGTGAACTGACAGCTCCTGAATTTGTACATTAACATCCCTACTAATTAATTTTACATTGTATATAGATTAGATTAGATTTAATTTATTCCGAGAGGGATCCAGTCCCTACATCACCGCAGCCGCAAATGGGCTTATTGGGATAATTTTTTACATTGTAACAACTTCATATATATTAAAAACAAGCTAATAATGAAAGTTAAGAAAAATTTGAGAATAAGCTATGAATTTAGAAGAGAAGGAAAAAAGGTAATAAACCTTTATGAGTTTTAATTGCTCTTTATTACATATTTGATCAGCTTGTATAATTTTCGAATCATTCGAATCATTTTATATAACTAACTATATGAATTATTTTAAATTAATTTTTAATACTTTTGAAGTCAAGTGAATTAAAGTCGTTTTTTTTTTAAATATAAAACGAAGTAAATAAAAAATAAATATTTTTTATCGTAGTGTTATGTTATCCGGTTTGTGACCTTTAAAAAAATGCAATTAAGAGTTTTTCATCTAAATTTGGGCTTTGCAAAATTTTTTTATTTTCTTTTTCACTTTTTTTGTTGCTTCTGGTTTGTTTTTTATTTCAATTTTTTTTTGTTTTGTTTTTTTTTTTTGTTTTCTTTGGAAATTAATTTTTTCTGGTGAGAAATTGAATTTATTGAAGTTGGTTTGAGTTAAATTGTTGTCGGTAATTTTTAATTTAATTTACAAAAAATAATTTTTTTTGTTTTATTATGTGGAATACATAACATTTTTTTTTTTTTAACGGTATTACAAATCTGATATTCTATTTGTAATTTTTTGCTTTTCTTTTACATGAAAATAGTGAACTACTTCGGAGCCTGCGCAACAAAAAAGATTTTTTGTTCGTAGTTGCAAATAGTCAAAAAGTCTGCGCAGATAAAAAGCAGGCGCTTGTGTTCATAGTAATCGGTGTCGCGTCAGCGTCGGGCAGATTGTGCAGATATTTTAGTGCGCCTGCTTTAGAATGATTTTTGAAGTGCATGTCATTTAACATTTAATAAATAAGAATGTCATGAGAAAATATTTAAGTAAAAAATAAAAATTAATTATTAAAATAAAATAAATGTGTTTATAATAATAATATATAAATATAAATATAATAAAAAAATATATTGAAAAAAAATATATAATAATTTAAAAAAAAATATTTATAAATATATTTAAAAAAATATATTATAATTTTAATATATTTTAATATATATATAAGTAATATATATATATCAAAATATATTAAATATTTAAAAAAAAATATTTATAAAATATATTTAAAAAAATATATTGAAAAAAAATATATTATAATTTTAATATATTTTAATATATATAAGTAATATATATATATCAAAATATATTAAATATTTAAAAAAAAATATTTATAAAATATATTTAAAAAAATATATATAAAATATATTAAAATATATTAAATATATATAAAAATATATAATAATGTAATTATAAATAATATAATATAACTATATAAACGAATTGTTCATGTGCTGCTTCGATGAACAAGAATGACTGCTAAACAATTTTCTGCGCGCCTGCGCAAGTTTTTTTGTTCATAGTGACAGAGAAAAAAATCTGCAAGACACCGACGCATGTTTTACTGCAACTACGAACACGCCTACAGTTGTTAAATGAAATGTCAATTTTTGGTTTTGGTTTTTCTTTGAGGACGTATTCACTTATGTCATCTACTCTTTTGAATTAGTTCAAAGTAAAAAAAAAAAAGTAGTTAAATCTGTAAAAGGAACAAAAACAATATCGTTTAAATAATCAGTAGTTACCTATAAATTAATTTTAAAAACAGTTCCTAATTAATTGAAGCTAGTCTTATAGTTGAATAACATTGATTTTAGAGTCGCATCGTTTTTTATTTCGCTCTGTATTACATTCCATAGACGTTGGGGCTTATGATGGAAGACACAAATGTATACCGTAGCGTAGACTATATGATAAACTGTTTTAATATTTGGTATCAGTAGGAATGCGATTGAAATTGCATACATTGCGGATGTAGGATTAAATTTGTCACGCATTTTCAATCATATCCGGCTCTTTTCATTATACAGAGTGTTTACATTTTTTTTAAGTGGGGTGGGTTGAACTAAATAATTTTCTAACGCTAAAGCTTAGGCTCTATAGTAACTAAGTATGTGGTGTTATTGGGTATAACTTATTTTTACTAAAATTAAGTTCAGTTAAATTTCCACATCAACGTTTGTACTACAATTGTTGTTTTATACTTAAAATTAGATTAATTTACTTTTTGTTAGTTTTTAATGTACAAAGTGCTATTGCTAATTCTCATAATTTTTCCTTCCTCTTTTTGCGTTGTTGATGTGTTAAGGTGTTTGTATATTTTTGTTTTTATTTTAGGACTTTATTAATTATTAAAAACTGTTATATAGCAAGTCATTATTCTAGGGTTGTCCTAAATATCAATAATTATTTATGTATTATGAAATTCATCAATAAATCAATTCACACTAATTTCCTGATGATTACAATACTACAATTGACAACATATGACATTTTATTAACGATTATTGTAAATTAAGCATAAACAACATTTTAGATTGGCAGGGTCAACTATTAATTTTCCACGTTTTAATTTCCTTTTGTATTCGTAGTCTTGCAACAGACTTTCTTGTACATATACGAAACTACATTTATTTTTTGTTTTCCAATAAAAAATGCTTACTTTTTTTCTTGATCATGATTTGAAAGTGATTTTCAGGTGGTTGGATTCAATAAAGCAAAAAAAAAAAAAAACAGTGGCTTAAAGTTTAAAATTTGAAAAAATAAATTTCTGAAAGAAAATATTTTTTTGTTGAAAGTTATTATTATGTAGGTATGAAAATGAAACAAAAACCAAAAAAAGAAAAAAAAAATAATGCATAAAAAAAATTAAACAAAAAAAGCTTTTATGTTTTATGTGAGAAATTTTTTTTATTAATAATTTTCATAATTTTTCATAAATTTACCACCATGTCATTCACTTCTTTTATAGAGTTAATCCAGCAAACATATATATTCCTACACATGCAAACAAACTATAGGTACTATTCTATATGTATATGTATATATATACATATATATATATACATATGTATTATATTTTGCTGATTAATATTAAAAGAAATGAACAATTAGCGGCATGTTGAGCGGCGGTGGTATGACTTGAAAATATGATGAAAATCTAATAAAAATTTTTGTATGCATATGAATAAAAGGAAATTCCATTATTTTTTATTAATTTTTTTTTTTTATTATATTATTATTTATTTACTAAAGAAAGAGAAAATAAATAATAAAAAAAAAAACTAGTAAAAGTAAAAATTTTCAAACCTTTATTTTATTTCAAATTAAAAGAAAGGGAAATTTATAATTTTTTGAATTTACTTGGCTAAATTATTTAATAAATTTGATTATTAATATTTTTATAATTAAAGATACATAAATAATAATAATACTAAAGTGACCAAACGTCCCGGATTATGCGAGACTTTCCCGGATTTAAATCGTATGTCCTGCATTGAAAATTGTCCCGGAAAGTGTCCCGTATTGTACATCTGGTAACCCTCCCATGTTCGCCCCGATTGAATATAAAGGACTGGAACCCATGACTATGGACAAATAAAAATAAAATTTAAAAAAAAATTTTAAAAAAATTAAATTAACAAAAAAAATTTAAAAAAAATAAAATAATATTTAATCTATATTGAAAAACAGTTGCAACATAAATTTTAAATTAGCATAAAAATTTCCACTGAGATAAATTCTCCTGAACATAAATAATTTAAGATACTATATTCTGCATTCCAACACCGCGTAATGATGATTTTAAAGACCTCCATGCCCGTTTTATATTAGTATATATAGATCTGTTATCAGGACCCACAAAATAATGTTTGTCTATCACTGTTAACAGATTATACTCCTGGGCTATTAGTGAGTATTCTCCCCATCCATCATCATAAACTATGGTTCCTGGTAAAACATAATGTGCAAAGACATTATATAAAGTTCTAGCATCTCTACTATCAACACATTGTACTATTAATTTTTTTGTACTTCGTTCTATTATTCCAAAAATCCATATTGATTCAAATGCTAATGTTCTTCTCCTGTAATATTTACTTTTAAATAGATGGCATTCATCTACTTGGTCTCCACCCAATTTTATATCTTCCTGTTCAAATTTCTTAACACATAATTGTCGGAACATATCATAATATTTGTAAACTGTTTTAGCATCATGTTCGCAATGTAGAGATTTTTTTATCAATATTAGTTTATTTTTATTAAGTTTATTTCTTGTAAAAAATTAAAAAAATAATAATTTTATTTTGTTATTTTTTTTAAATTTTTATATTAATTAAATGAATAAAATGATAAATCTATGATATTTTAATTCCGAACAATTAAATAAACTAAGAAAATTATGTCATGAGGAATGCGTTAAGCTTTTTTTATATTTATTTGAACTGGTCCCGGATTTCAGCATAAAATATATGGTCACTTTAAATAATACCTATTATTATTATAAATTAAATTAATATTATTTAAATGTTAAATAGGAATACAGTAGGAATATAATAGAAAATAATAAGTCACAATAAATTATTATGTTATTCCGGAAATTGTAATGATAATGATGTTTAAATATTTAATTAATTTGCTTTACTTGATCGTTGAGAGGATTGAGTTAGAGTTGGGTTGGGTACGAAATCCCAAAATCCCAAAATCAAAAACCCAAAATCAAAATCCCAAATTTCAAAAGCCCAGTGTTACAAAATTCCAAGTTACAAAATAATAAGTTTTAACTATTCATTTGAATTTCAACTCATCAATTCTTTCAATAACTGAACGGCTGTACAAAAGTCCCTGAACCCAAAAACGAAAAAAGTAAAAAAAAAAAAATTCCAAAAATTGCTTGTGTTTTAAAATTTTGCGTTTTATAATTTTTTTTTCTTTTCTTGTTTTTTGTTTTTCAGATAGAAAAAAATCATTAAAAGAGGCTTCTACTTCTGTTCTTTGTACCGGGGAAGAACGAAGTGAATGACTGTGCTGACTTTAACGCACTAAAAACTCCTTATGTTAAACTTAATAACTACTACAGTAAATGTACCAATTTCCGCCCCCTTAAGGAAAAATTAGTTTAAGTTGACAAAATAAGCAAAATATAAACTTTTTACATATTGTTTTTTCTTGATTTGAATGTAATTTTCTATACAACCACATCGGTTCAAATATAATTTAATAATTAATAAAGATATAATATAAATATATAATATACAAAAATATATACCAAATAATTAATATAGTTTAATAAGAAAAGCCCACATTTCGAAAGGGAAAAGGACCTATAAAGTTGGCCTACAGATTTGTCTGTAGGATCAACTGTTTAAATAAATAAATAAACTTTTTTTAATTTTTTTTTTCCAAATTACAATAATTAGTATTTTTTAATTAAAAAAAAAATATTTTCATTTAATTATAATTTAATTTTTTCCAAATAAATAATAAAATATTATAACTGCCAAAAAAAGTTTGATATTTCCGTTCGACAATTTCAATCTGAACTAATTTCGCTTTTTGAATCTATTTGCGATTCACAGTACCTATTTACGATTTTATTCAAAAAAGGTATTTAAAATAATTATTAAGAGTAAAATTAATAATTTTTTAAATAATTAACTAGTAGTTAAATTATAAAAAATATTTATTATAATAGAAAATCAATATTACTATAAGTAATTTGAAAAAAAAAAAAAAAAAAAAATAGTTATAATGTAAGTAAAATTATTTGTTACACATAAAAATATACATTTATTTCAATATGAAAATTAAAAAAAATTAAACAATGCAACAATTCAGTATTTCAAACAAAAAAAAAATAATTCAATATAACATAATTAACTTAAATATTATAACAATGCACATTTAAAATAAATAAATAAAAATACAAAATATTTCATATGCATACAAATTAAAAATCACATTTACTACTCCTTAGTTTTGGCATTTTTTATTTGTATGATTTCGGGTACATTATATTGTCCTCTTCTATTCATTAAAACTGGAGGCTCAATTTTGCAGACTATGTCACTGTCTGAATATATTAGAATATCTTCTTTTACAGGCCATCTGCAAAATGTGCCAGACATGGTCATGGTTTTCACTCCTCTATTCAACTTATTGTGAAATGTATACAAAGAAATTATTTTGGTAATTTATAATGGACCCCTTAATAAAATTTTGGTGGCAAGGCAAGATAATTCCAGAGATTTTTTAAATCATACAAAATATAATATAAGTAAAACCATTGATTAATAATACTAATATAGTATTATTAATCAATGGTAAAACATAGTTTTGGAAAAACTAATTATTTAAGGTTAGCGTTAGAGTAAAATTTATCTAATTGTTAAAAATAGTCGAATATTTTCCATTTAATTTTACTAAATATGCTTATCATACAGATACGCGTATTTCGTCTACTAATAAAAGGAAAATATTCGCTTATTTTCAACAATTAAAATATATTTTTTCCTTTAAATATAAGACTTGGTATGAATTTAGTGCAAATAGCTTACACCTGCATATTTAGTTCGGAATTAGGACATATTGCATGTATTACCGACCCGCTTTTTCATACAAATTTTTATAGAAACTCAAAATTTAGTTGTAACAAAAAACACATATGCGAAATTAAATTTATAGGTCGTAATTAGGTCCAGCTTAGTTTATTGAATTTCAATTTAAAATTGTCTAGTTGCATCCTTATATAATCAAAAATAGATGAATAAATTAATTAATTATTTCGATATATCATTTTCCTAATTCCGCCCGGTCGATCGTAAATATACGTACAACATAAATTTACGTGTCCCTTATTCCCACTCAAAACTAATTAGCAATTTTAAATATTTTTTATTTACAAATTGAAGAAAGTATGTATTATAATCTATTTAATAATATATCTTTTACAATTGTTTGAATAAAATAAATAAGTGAACATCATAGTTTAATTATTATGGTCTTAACAAAATAAAAAAAAATTTAAACGTTTGAACCAATATTTTCACTAAAATGTCTACCTAGTTTAGTGTTCTATCAATAACTTATTTATTAACATGAATACAAATGTGCATTGTATTGCATTACAACGAGGAAATAATATTCTTTTTTTATTTCAAAAATAAATTTGAAATATAAAGCTTGGGAGTATTGTATTTACAAAAAAAGGGTTTGGACGGCATAATGTACTAGGGCGGTGAATTACGTTTAGGTACATTTACGTTATCTATAAACTAATTAAACTAATAAACTATCCTTTTGTTAAACTTAATACTACTCTTTAAGACTAACCATTAATACAATTTTGGCTCTATTACTTCAGATATCTTCGATCAAACAAAATTCCATTAGGAATTATTGTAAGATAAAAGATTTTATCCTAATTAGTTCCACAGTTCGAACAGTTTAGTCCGTTTAAGTAATCCATTCATTTTTTGGAGGGTGATATTAAATGCGCAAATAGTTTTATTTTAAAATATAAAATTTTTTAAAATAAGTATATTTTTTTTTATTAATGATATTTACATACATATATAGAAATATTTTAAATTTTTGATACAATATTTTCAAATTAATTTTCATTTTTTATTATTTCTTTTCAGATTTCATTTAAATGTCAATAACAGAATTTAAACACAAATTACTGTCAAAATTTAAAACAAATCAAATTTTTTTTGTGTCAAAATTTTAAATAATTGAATAAAAATCAAAAATGTGACCTTGTCTCTTTAAATTAATAATATTATGTAGTTATTAAAAAAAATAATCAAATAAATATAACTTAAAATTTGTAATAAAGAAAGTTAAAACATAGTTTAAATATATAAATAAAAAACAAAATAATCGAAATTACTTAATATTAAATTTAAATAAATTTGAAACGGAAGTGAATTTTAAAATTGAAAAAAAAAAAAAAAAAATAAAGAATAAAAAAAATGTATAATTAAATTTTAAATAATATTTGGAAAAAAAAAAAATGAAATTTATTAAAAAATGTAATAATGTGTATTAGTGTAAAATTAAATTGTAAAATTATATTAAAATCAGGTCAATATTGCTTAAGTACACAGCAATTTGACTCCATGATTTTTTAATTTATTAATTATGAATCATTTCGATTTACAACCAATGGAATACAAATTATGGGAGATAGTGCTGCTGAAAGTTTGGTATGATTATTGTTTTAACTAGTACTTATTATATATGCTTATAAAATTATATACAGAACCGGATTTAGGAACCTAAGATTAGGTAAATCCAAATTATTTATTATTCATTCCCTATTCGTTATTATCATGTACCATTTTTTGACAAATAGTAGTAATTTTTTGACAAATAGTACTAATTTCTTAACATTTATATTGACCAATTAAACATTATTAGTTCTTTGAATATCTCAAAATTTAACATATAAATACTTCATTATGCTATATTTTTCTTTTGATTGTTGTTATAGTTGTTCACTATTTTTATTTAATCTTCTCAAAACTTCTTGGTGTAAAACTGTATCAGTACATGAAATTTTGAGAACCACATTTTCAATGTTTTAATTTTATTCGTATTTGCTGCTTATACAAAATGGTTCAAGTTTCCACACCATACAAAAATTTTCATCGTATATACTAGTTATATAGTACTTTAACCCCATCCGTGGAACATAAGGTAGAATATGGTATTTAAGGAAGCTAATTTTGAGTCCAACATTGACATTATTACTTGTGAATACTTTCTTCGATTGCGACAGAATGCGCCTTTAATAACTACATTCAATTCGACATTTGATTTTCATAAGATGATTCTCAGTTTTGATGTATAACAATCAGGTCAAATATTTGAATTTTGTCATGTTTTCTAATATTGTATAATCGATTTTTAATACTGAATGAACAATTTGTTCAAGTATTTTGGCGACTTATAATAATGCATTTTGTTTTTTCAATGTCCATATTCAAAACAAGAAACCAAAATATGTCATGTACGAAAAATATTGCAATAAATACAGTACATCATTATGTGTCATCATTTTTTCAGATTATGTATTGTAACATTAAATTTTAACGGCTTCTTTATAAATACATATTAATTATATATACCTACATATATGTATACATATATGTATTTTAATGTTTTTTTATTGTTAATTCATAAATTGTAGTCGAAATTGTATTTTAATTGTATCTCATTACTGCATTACTGTAAGTGACATCACTCAGTCAGTATTGAAATGACATCTATTACTGTAAAGTTTATAGATGTCATTTCAAAAATTTATAATTTATTTACTAAGATTTTCGAAAAAGGCTCTAAAATTAATTTTTATTATTTTCAAAGCGGTTTTATTCACCTATAGAGTTACAAAGCGAAAATAATCTGGTTCTGTATATTATATATTATGTAAATTTTAATTATTTCTTTAATTATACTTAAAAATAATAATAATAAGACGTAACTACATATAATTATATATCTTGACCTTACCATGAGAAAATACTCAATGAAATTTTATTTTAAATATAATTACTCATTAACTACATATAAATTAAAGTGGAATAGCAACATATTTCAATACACACAATATTAAAAGAAGTAATTTAAGTCTAAAATATTTATGCTAAGCCGGTAAAAAACAAAAAAAAATAATATTAAAAGAAATATGGGTTTTTTATTGGTTATGATTTAAAAAGTATAGTACATATTTACGTACATACATACATACATACATACATATATATACATTTATGTACGTATCCATAGAAAAGAAAACAAAGTAGAAAAAAGTCGATGGTTTTAAAGCTATATTGAAGGTTTCTACAAATATTTATCTTTAAATGGTTTCTATTTCAAGTTATATACCCTATAATAGTTTTACTATTAGTAAAGCTATACATAGTTGGTTTGTTACTGTTTTTTTTTTTGTTTTTGCTTTTTTAATATTTTACTAATTAGTATCATGTTAGAAACATTCTTCTTTAATTTTTTTTCTGGCGCTAAAACCCCCTTCAGGCCTTGTTCTCCTTCCGAAATCTTCAGAAAATTTAATTAATAATTCTTGCACTCAATGAACTTGGATTTTTTTTAAATTTTTCTTTTCTATTAACGGAAACAGTGTTTTGTTTTTGAGTTAATTTTGTCGGAAACTGTGTCAAGCCGTGATCTAAATATTAGTAAAAAAAAAAAAAAAAAACAAAAAAAAAATGGTAAATTCTTCATTTATTTACTTTTAATTCACTAACACATGCTTATTGTGATAAAAAAAATGTTTTGTATTATTGTTTAAATTAATGAAATGTCAAATTTAAAATAAATTTAATAAAATTTTGATGGTAATAATAAAAAAATATTATTCTAATTTTAAATGAAAATCTGTCAAAAATAGAATTGGGTCTTATGATGTATTCGTTGTAAATGTATACATTAATACTGAAAACACAATCACGACGAATGACGAGTGACGAATGACCAAAATTCGCCCTTAGAGACACAATCACGACGAACTATTCGCGACGAAAAAATTTTTTGTGTTTTTAAAATTTCAAAATTTGTTTATAAAAAAAATGGAGGAAAAATTTTAAAAAAATTAATTTAAAATTTTTTTTATTTGGATTTGAATTTTAAAAATGTTTTATTAATGCCTGAAATACATGTGAAGAACTATGCAGCAAAAATAAATTAGAATATATGGTTTTATATAAAACCAATTACATGTAATTCTGCACGCAGTGAATTTTGATGCAAGATATCTCTATTTCTAATTTTTGCTGCGCAGCGGCAGAGCTACCAACACGAAAGATTGTAAAAATTGCTATTTTACTCATACTATAAAAAAAATAATGACAAACGTAATAAAAGTGATTTAATATTTACATATTTATTATTGGTTTTTGTGTTAAATAGGTTATAACCAATTTTGTAAAAATTTATTTTAAATTAGTTAATAGAAGAAACTAGCATTAATTTATTCATATAATTATATTTTTTACAATCATGATAGTAACAGATAACAAAATATGTGATTAAAATTTTTTCAAAAACTTTTAAATTTTTTAATAACTTTAAACTTTAAAATTTTTCAAAAATTATTTTATTTTGTATTTTGTTACTATACAAACAAATTGTATGTGTATCAATGGCGGCAATTATCTACATTATTTCAAAACAAAACAATTTTTGATAAATAAAATATGCACATGTGTCTGGCACGCAGATATGCATGCATATCTGCATGCAGCGATGCATGATAATTCTGGACATGTATTTGCCACTTAAAACAATTTTGACCAATTTTGTTGGTATCAATGAATGTCATTCGCATTCGTCGACGAGTAAAATAGAAATAGATCTATTTTTTGAACGCGAAATTTTGGTTATTCATTATTCGTCACGATTTACATATAATCTCATGTATTTGAAAGCGAAAAATTCGTCATTCGTGGTGATTGTGTTTTCGATATCAAGGTGGATTTCTTTATGTGCCGATTTACCGTCACGATCGCTTTTTTCTGTGACAACGGTTTTTTCAGAACGATTTCCACATACGACGATTTCAGTCATGCATTCATTGAAATATTTGACATTAAAAAAATTAAATATATATTAAAAAAAAAAACTGTAATATTTCAAATATAATATACAAAAAAATAATATAAATTGCTTGATTTATTTTAATTTATAATAAATTATAAAACAAATAGTTAAATAAAAAAAAATAAATTATAAAACTATTTTGCTTTCATTGGACTTATTGCTTGTCACTTGTCATTTGGTCTGTATGTTAACTCGCAAATTTATAAAATGTCTAACTTTTGTTTGCAAAAGAGAACATTTTAACTATTCTCGCAGAATTTTATGATCACGTGATTTTTCCTTTCATTTGCAAATTTTTGCAAATAAAAGTAAACATACAGACCTATTATATTGAATTTCTTGGTATGTGTGACCACCGTTACGGAAAAGAACGGAATATTTTACCCTATGAAATGCGCATCCGATGCTTTTTTTTACTAGATCTCCAACTTTGTTTCCAGCTATCCCGTAATGCCCTGGTTATCCACATTATTATGACTTCATTTCTTTTTGTCAGAGTTTTGAGTATATCTGAACAAGCTTTGATGTGATGGTATATGAATTAATAGCTAGTATGACTGCTTTACTATATTCGAGAGAATGTAGATTTTAGGTTTTTTTTGTAATTTTTGTTAAATTCCCTCGCACACAGAGTTCTATAGCACGTACTTCAACTTGGAAAACTGTGTTGTACAGGCTTGAATAAATTTGGGCTTTGAGGTTTTTTCTCCCGATCGTACTCCATTCATTTTTTTAGAGCCGTCAGTATACCATACTAATGATCCTTTATCAAAAAAGGGTGAATAGTTTTACCACGTATTATTTTGAGTGAGTTTTCATAAATTACTTATTTAATTATTTATAAATAAAAAATTTAACTAGTTATAGTACAAGAATATTGAATTTAATTAAAGAGTATAAGAAAAAAATTAAATTTTAATGTACTTACTTAAATTAAGGTATACATACAGTCCTGTGTTTGACCAAGATATCTGAAAGGAAAGATATATAAAACCGCATTATATTAGACTTATATATTAAATGTTTGGACTTATATTAGACTTATATATTAAATGTTAATTACCTGCAGTGTAGACCTAAGTATTAAAAGTTAAAGTAGTGAATGGAAAAAAAATGTTTCAGCTAAAAACCCGTTATATGTTCAGATGATGGTGTAGATGACGTAGAAAAAAAAGCGTCCTTATTTGATATAAAATATACTGATTTGAATATGCACTTTCGAAATAAATACATCTATAATTATAATTGACAAGCATTTAAGGTCCTGCGCAGTAGACACCTTTTCATTCTATTTCGATTCTCCTACTCCTTAATGAACTTCTGATATAATATATAAGATGTATATATAAAACAAAAATGCGCATACAGTTGATATGTGAGAACTTATTAAAATAATAAAGAATAGCAAACAAATCAGTTATTATAATATTTACATTATGTACTTGCAAATGAATCTATGTACTTATGCCAAAAAAAAAAACAAAAAAACAAAAAAACAAATTCATCTAAAATAAAAAATATAAAAACAACAAAAAAACAAATCACTTTCTTTTATCTTTTTAAGTAACTGTTTCTAAATTTTTGTTTTTTGTAGTAATAATATAGTTTTTATTAAAATTATGTATTATGTAGGTACATATATATACATACCTCTTTAATGACAAATTTTTTTATTTTTAGTAATTTTATCCACTAAATGCCACTATAGGGAATATATCGGAAACGAAGCAGTATATGATGTGTATTTATGTGTCCTAAATAAAACTTACTAACCACAAAACTTTTTATTAAACACGAGTGGTTTCTGCTATATCTTGCGAAGTCTATGTCAGTACGTAAATTATTGTTTTTTTTAAAAACTTTAAATTTGACTTCAACTTGAAATATAATTACTCAACAGGGGCCCCTAGTATAACTATAAGTTACTAGCAAAGTCATCCAACGTTTTCCGTCCATCACAAAGTGTATAAAATTTACTTGAATCAAGTTTTAGTTTTGAACCAAATTAAAAAAAAATGTTTCTGAAAATTATTCTAGAAGTCGATAGTTATGATGAACAAATGATAGTGATATCAATAGAACAAATGACATAGATAGAACAAATGATAGCAATAGATAGATGTGTATAAATGATGTGTTCAATTCAATATTGATGAAGGGAATTATGTCGCGTGCGTTTTTCTTAACTTTCAAAAAGCTTTCGACTATGTAAACATGATATTCTTCTATTTAAACTTAAAATGAATGAATTTTAGTATGAATCAAATTAACTTTTCAAATCGTACCTGCACAACAGACAGTAAAGGATATGTGTTATTGGGGTCTTAAGTAAACCAATAATAAATAAAAAAGGTGTACCACGGGGTTCTATTCTTGGACCAGATCTATTAAAATTTACATATATAAATAAATTTCAAATTGTACCTGCACAACAGACAGTAAAGGCTACACGGTTAAAAATTTAGGTATAAAAATTAATAGGTTTTTTCGTATAAATGTTATGTATATATATTTTCATATAAAACTAATATATCCTCTAATTATAAATCACTTTGATCTGATTATTCTTATATATCTAATATCAAACTCGTATGCAATGGAAAGTAATAAGTTAGTTTATATAAAATTAATAAATAATATTACTATATATTTATATTTAAAATATATTAATTTGGATAAGTAAAATTTATAAATTCTGTACATAATATAGAATTATTATTATAATATGACAAAGTTATAAAATACTTCATATATTTTATTATTGTTTTTTATAAATTTTATAAAGTAAGTTTATAAAAAAATGTTCCAAAATTAATTTATAAAATAATCTTATAAATTTAATAGTATTTCTTTATAACATTTATATTTTATTCAGTATTAATTTTGTAAGTTGCTTACATTAAATAGTTAATTTCAATATAATGTACTTATTAGAATGATACAATTTCTTATTTGTTTTATAAACTTATAATATTAAATTAATATTATTTACTTATTAATATTGTTCGATTAATATATTTCTTCTATCAATTTAATAATTATGTACATCATTATAAAGTTTATACAAGTTTATATAACGTAAAACAAATTAGATGATGCAGTTTTCGAAAAGAAGTTGAAGCTGAAGCACTGTTCTTGTGAAGTATTTTGAAAAAATTAAAGTAATTTATTTACAATAAATTAAAATTAAAATGTCTGGAGTATTTTTAATAATAAATGCTGGCAATAATTTTAAATTCGTGGAAGTACAAAAATTGAGTGACGATTTTAATCAATTATGTTAATGTTTAATGATTTTGTTGTAATTAATAGGCTTGAAAAATTAATTGAGGAACATTTATTTAATCTTGTAAATATGTACTTATAATATTAAACTCATTCCTAAACACCATATTCTTATTCATTATCCGAATGTTATGGCAAAAATGGTTTCATGGATTCAATACTCTACAATGAGGTATGAATCGAAGCATCAATATTTTAAGCAATTATCCAGAAATTTAAAAACTTATATAATTAGTTATATAAATAATGAAAAAGTATTAAAAACATTGTTTATAAGACTTAATCTACTTATATATTGAATAAAATTGTATTGCAAAATATTATAATATATAATGTAAAAATACATAATATAAATAAGTTTTGGTAAATTGTTACTTGTAAGAAATTTAAAAAAATAAATAAATTTAAATACATATACAATAACTTTTTACTTATTTTTATGAGATTCGTCTTCGTCAATGTTTTTCGTAAGTATCATAATGATCTCATCTGCACTTTGTATGCCATAAAGGGTATATATATATACTTTTATAAATTATAATATGAAAAATAAGACCTTTTTCTTATTATTTTAAAAAATTTTGGTATAAAACCCAATAAATTCTTCATTATTATTTTAATAAGATATTCTTATAAATATTAATATGAAATTAATTTATTAAATTAATAAAGATTGGTATATCCAATTTTAATACCTACAGTGTCATATAAATTTAATATGATATGACTATAAACTTGATTCATACCTATAAGAATATTAAATTAATATATTCCAAGATATAAAAACATCTAATATGTATAATATATTAAATTAATATATTGCTAAATATTAAATAATTTTATCTTTATAAGTTATTAAATTAATCCAGAATTATACTTATTGATTTTAATACGTTCTCTATTTATTAGTTTAATATGATTTTAGTCATGATTTATATGAATAGAAAAAATTTATTAGTTTTATACCTAAATTTTCCACCGTGTATGTTTTATTGGGGTCTTAAGTAAACCAAAAATAAATAAAAAAGGTGTACCCCAGGGTTCTATCCTTGGACCAAATATATATTTAAAATTTACATAAATGATATGGCATGCCTAAATCTCAAAGGCTAAACCGTTATACTACTATACACGCTATACTACTATTCGAGTCACCGAATATACCTTTAGTTCCAGCTTGTAAGTGAAATCATCAATTTAATTTAAAATAACTTTCATTTCTGAAAAAATACAAAATTAATTCTTTTAACACAATATTCAATCAACTTTTGCGGCTTACTTAATTGTATTTAATTTTCATTTTATATATTTCTTTGAATTTACATTCTGAAGTTGTTGTTTCATCTTGTTCAGACCTTTATCTGTCAAAATGTGGGCAGTTTATTTATAAATTAGTTTTTTTTTTTCTTTTTGAATAATTATTTTGATTTTAATCAAAATAATGTAGGTGAAATTCTATTAATCTATTTTAATTTAAAAATTTTACATCGATTTTTATAATTTAATTTCAATTTCTTTATATGAAAATAAAAATATATATATATACATATATACAACTAATTATAATTTAAGAATAAATTAATATAATAAATATTTTAATTAATTTTTAAATAAAAACAGGAAATATTTTATCTTTCTATTTTAATATTTATATTTAAATATTCTTTAAATTGATAATCAGTTGAATAAAATTCTAATTTGTTTTAATAAAAATCTTAAGAATTTTTATTTAAAGTAGTTAATTATTTAAGGTGATAAAATAACATTTATGCATGTTGTATTTAAGTATTTATGTAATAAAGAATTTTTAATTAGTGCGTGGTATTTGAAATTTAAAGAAAACAATAAAAAAAAAAAAAGATAAAATGACAACAAAACCAAATATAAATTAAGATAGAAATACTTAACATTCTCGACCTAAATAAATTTTCAAAATCAAACATTTAAATATTTTTTTTTTTTTTATAAAGTTAAAGTTGAATGCAAGGTAAATTATTAATCATTTATTTATGAAAATTATAAAAAAAAAATATGGTGTCGGCGGTTACATATACTTAATGATATTGTACTTAATTTATTTACCTACTTGTAATAACATTTTTATTATTTAAGTATAAGTTGTATTTAAAATAAATTATTTCCACGCAATAATTTTTGTAATATCCACATATTTATATTACTTTATAAATTATCTAAACTTATGAATAATATTTCAATTAAATGATTTAGTTACTGTATATTACATGCATATTTTCATGACGGACTCATTATGGACAAAAAAAATATTATCTATTGAAAATTTGAATATGTATAACTGTGTATAACTAAAGTAGTTTCATAACATACATTGTAAGTACCTTGGTATGATTAAACATTCAGTTACATTTTTGTTGTACATCTTTTGTATATATTTTCAACACAATTTTGTTATACGGACTATTCGAGTTTGAGTTAATTGATATATCTGATCAACTACACACACATTAATACTGGTGTTTTGTTCTGTCCATGTGACTCTGTTCTTTCCCTAATTTTTTTCTGATATATATATTTGTTATAATAATCTTCTTTAAACAATTTTAAATCCATAGTTTTGCAAATGACAGTACTCTGGTAGTATCGTGTTATTTCTTAGGTGCAAAAGTATTTTGAGTTTGTATAATATAGATTTAAAATAATAGTTAAACTCACAAGAACATCTTTATTAATTTAGTAGTTAGAATAAAAAACGTGACATAAAGAAATAGATAGAGAAAAACAGATAGAAAATAAAAAGGAAGACGAATAAAGCTGAAGAACATAAAAGAAAAAGAGATGGTTATTAATTCTGATTTGATAGTAATATTATATTCGTATAGTTAATTATGTCAGATTATTGGAAAATTGTATAAATGTCCAAAGTTTTAATGAAAATTTGAAATATAATAATTTAAATTTTAACATAAAAACGAAGTTTAAAAAATTAATTATATATTTATACTTACATGTACTCGTATATATATATATATATATATATATGTATTGAATAAAATGTTTTAAAAAATTTATAGAAATTTATGAATTATTAAACTGTATTCTAAAACTATACTATTGTGTAATAATTAGAATATTTCTCTAATTGAAAATTCTTGAACGATTTATTTGTGCTCTATAATAGGAATAACAAAATTTATACGTAACTATATATACCTACACATAAATAATATATTGCTAGACAATTGAATTTGTATTCAAAGCTAACTTTTATTGCGTATTGAAGAAAATATGAAATTGTTATTTATTAAAAATTTTAAAACAAATAAATGTGAGTTTTAGCATCTGCTTGTGATATAAGATGACTAGACCCGTACATCGAAAAGATAATTAAAATAAAAATAACTGTATACTATATATACATACCTATATTCATTTTGTGAAAAAAAAATATTTTTATAATAATATGAAATTGCATAGTTTATTACAAAAATTGACCATTTCTCATTTTGAAAATACAGCCAAAAGTTCGAACTGAAAAATCATCTTTATTAAATTCTATCCAAAACTTTAATTTTTTTAATACTTAGACATACTTACCTAAATATTTTATCAATCTAAATTGTTCTAATAATTAATATAGCTATTCAGTATGCTATTATCCCGTTAAATAATAATTGGTACATTAGCAATGTTTAAATTACTTTGGAAATAAAATTGCTCACTTCTATCAGATCATAGGTAATACAAAAAAAAAAAAAAACAGACTGGATAAAAAACCAAAAATAGAATCTGTGAAAAACTTAATGATTTTCCTTACATAAAATAAATAATACAAAGTTTCTGTGGCTTGTGTTGAGTAGAATTATAGAACGTATCGACCGCGAGTGAGAGTGTATACTAAAATCTTACATGTTCGCAATTTAGTTTTTTAAGAATAGAAATTACTGAAAACACACCACACACAATCACTTTTTATTTTGTTTTTGTTGTTACGTTACAAATCCGTATCTTAAAGAAATACAGCATTACAAGTACACCACTGATCCTCTGTAGAAACTTTTTTTTTTTTCCCTGTTACTCCTCGTGGGAGCATAGGGCATACAATTGCCTCCTCCATTGTTCTCTGAAAATTCTACGAACGCAGCTCTGGCCTTACGTAGTCTGTTGTTGACATCTGCTTCTGTACCTCCGTTTAGAATGTTACCTAGGTAAGAGAAGCTTTCCACATATTCGACTGTTTGACCTTCTATGGTTATGATGTTTGTATTGGTGTTATTTATCCTCATGGCCTTGGTTTTGTCTATGTTAATTTCTAGCCCGACTCTGCGCGCTGCTTCCTGAAGTAGGTCTGCTTTATGTTGAATGTCGCAGAATCTATGCGCTAGCAGACATATATCATCCGCATAGTAAAGGTCCTCAAGTGTCCCTAAGAGATCCCACTTTATACCTCTTCCGGAACAACCCGTTTCTTTCATTATCTCATCTATTACAAGCGTGAATAGAAGTGGTGAGAGTGGACATCCTTGCCTTACTCCAGAATTTGTGGTGAATATGTCGCTTATTTGTCCGCAGTGGAGAACTGCTAATTCTGCATCTTCATACAAAGCTTCTGTTAGTCTTATTAATTTTTCAAGAATTCTTTTTCTTCTTAATGTATTCCATATCGCAATGCGTTGAACCGTGTCGAAAGCCTTCTTGAAATCGATGAACAAGAGATATAGGGGAGAGCGCCATTCCACAGATTGCTCTATGATCAGCCGTAGTGTGTTGGTGTGATCTGTACAACTCTTTTCTGGACGAAATCCTGCCTGTTCGTCCCTTCTATTTTGTTCTATTTTAGGCTGTATTCTCCGATTCAGTATGGTTGCGAAAACTTTGTATATGATGTTCAGCAGTGTTATACCTCTCCAATTATTACAGCTTTTTCGGTCTTTTGGAAAGTTTCACAATCAGGCCCTTTTTCCAAGATTTCGGTAGTCTTTCTTCCTCCCAGGCTTTCGTGATGTAAGGTTCTAATAATTCAGCCGCTAATTCCGGATCTGCTTGTAGCAATTCTGATGGAGGTTCATCTATACCTGCAGCCCTGTTTCGTTTTAGCGTTATTAAGCCCTCTTTAATCTCTTGCAAGCTTGGTGGTTCAGTGTGGATATTCAGTTCTGGACTACTCGGACTACTTCGGTGTTGGTATTTATTGTGATGTTGTTGATGTTGCTTGTTTCCTGAAAGTATTCTTTCCATCTCTGGCGTTGGTTATCCGTATTAGAGAGTGGGATACCGTTCCTCTCTAGAAAGTAATTATATTTATTCCGAATTCTTATTAAATTTTTTTTTATAAAATTTTTATAAGAAATCGCTTAAAGTATTCGATTTTTCTCTACATAGTACAAAATATCTTCAACGAAACGATTTCGGAATTTCATTTGAATGTCATTGATAAACGATATATACAATAAATCAGTTAATTGTTAGCTCTTTGATTTTTGCTTAATTAATATAGATAGATGATATTGAAAATTAATAACTAGTTACTAACAGAATAGTATTCAAAGGTTAAATGTATATGGAGTTTAAAAAAATATGGAAAACACGTGAATTTTATTAGAAAAAATCAATTAATATATATCTATATATATATATATATATATATATATATATATATATACATATATGTATATGTACAAAAACTTCAAATAAAAGGTTTGTTGTTGTTTTTTTGTATTATTATTATTATAGTTATTATTAGTTTGACATAATCGAATGTTAATATATTATTGTTATTCAAATAATCCGATTATATCATAACTAATACCAATAAATGAAAGTTTTTGTTTTATTATTTTGAATATTTTCAATATTATTGTTTTATATTTTTCTTTTCAATTTTTGGTATCTTAATTTTAAATTTAAAAGTCTAGTATCTACTTAAGAATAATCCGGATATCATTATAAAGTTTATACACACATGTGGACGCATCAAAACATCATAATATACATATACAACATACTTATATAAGTAAATACTATTTCATCATATATCTCTTCGACTAATAATCTTTTAAGCATACTTTAAAAAAATATTTTATTTTATAAAATAATGCATGCATCTCTTCTTTTATTTTTCATCTTTTTTGTCATGTTAATTTCATATTTTTCGTCTTCTTGCTTTCTAAAATAATTTTTTTTTTTTTTTAAATTGTCTTTTGCATAATATGCTAACCAGATACGAATAGAGACAATAACACCGATTATCATGATTTTAATGCCAATGATAATGATGAAATTTTTTGTCAAGCAAGCCATACTTACTTACCATGTTTTTTTTTTTTTTTTTTTTTTATTTATTGTTGACTATGTTAACGCATACGCATATTTTGTTTTCTTTAACTATTTCTCTTTTTAAAAAATTCAAATTGAAGTCAAATGGAACGTGACAAAATGTATTTTAAAGAAAAAAAAACAATAACATTTATAAAGTGTCAGTCAATTGTTAAAGAGTTGTTTGACAGTTTATATTGAATTAGAAAATTTGTGATAAGATTTGTTAGTTGAGTACGTATATCTGAAGAATTTTAAATTGTTTGTATAAAGTATAATATAAAATTGGTTTATTTCTTCTTCATGTGCACATATGCATACATATATATATACATATATATATACATATTAGTTATATATATACCGATATTAATCTGGCATTAAAATTACCTACTTTGAAAAAATTAATTAAATAATTTATTTTAAATAAATAATAAGAGTTTTTCTGTATCCCACTGATTTGCAGTCATAAGTGCTCTAAATGTAAAACACATTTCAAAATATTTAAGAAAAAGAAAAAAGTACCGTATAGTTCTCTTAATTTAATAATAATAACCATGTTTATCTCTTAATTTAATAATAAAAATTATCTGCTAATATTTATAATCTTGCTTTGTAAAAAGTGACTTTACACAGCCTGTTTTATTGTTTACTTTTAGCAAATCGGCAGTCATATCTGATTATATGTAATAGACCTGAAGTTTTTTTTAATAAATTTTGATCTAACCTTTTGTAGTTAAACTTTGTTGGCCAACAAATTATTTCGTAAAACACTATAGAGCTCTATTTTCACCACTTATCATTTTACAAAGTGAAAGTATCAAAGTGATATATCACACTTTTCAAAATAAAGTGCTGCCATAGAATATTTTGACATTTATACTAAATATGTAAACAAAAAAAAAATAATAAAATCAATAATTATATATATGTACAATGATTTACAATTAATATTAGACAAAAATTAATTGTAATATTTTTTATTTGATTTTTCTAGTTGAAATAACACTTAATTATAACTGATTTCAATAATGAAAATTCTTAATTTTTTTTCCACTTATTCTCTCATAATTTGTATTGTGGTTGCGTATTCAGGTCAAATTAATCAAAGTTAAACATTAATCTTATAAAAAATTGTAATATATTATTTTAATGGGAAATCAATTGAAATGATTGATTGATTGATTTGTAAGAAGATTTTGTAAAAAAGAGGATGTTCTAAAATTATAGAAATGATTTGTAAAAATCATTGTTTAGGTCAGTAGATTAATGTACACATATATTTTTTTAAATGTTATTAAGTAATTAAAAAAAAATTATTTGTTGACAGGATAACTAACTACTAGTGATATTCATAAAATGATTTATGATGGCTGTTAATTAACAAAAAAACAAAATTTGATGTATTAAATGCCAGTGCTACAAATTAATTTTGGTTTTCGAATAAACTATTGTTATATTGTGGTGTTCGAAATGTATTATCATTAATTTTTCCTTACTACTTCCTGTAGTTTCATTATTTTTTTATAATAGTCAATAATTATAAAAATCAATGGTTTAAAAAAAAATTGTCAAACATTGGACATTGAGTTCGTTCAGTAGCATTTACCGGTAGATCTAGAATCCATTTTGGATCCATGTACCATATATCTGGTCACTGAACGCAATTCACCACAAATATTTACTGCAATACGAGCGCCATCATCGTAAAATATAATGAGTAGTTACTTTTAAAAATAAATTAAATTTGAATGGAATAATATTTATTATCATACATATAATTTATTTTTTATAACTCTTAATTTAATTTTATGTACATAAATTTTCCTTAAGAATTTAAATTTTCACACTAATTCAAAAAATAATGGCGATTTAAATTTAACAAATTTCATAAAATAATATAAACATTTAATTTTTCTTACAGTAGATGTCACAACACTCAACATAAAAATTGTTGTTGTTGTTTTTACATTTTAAAAGTCAGATCCATGAAATGTATCTAGAATTTTTTCAGATCCATTTTCATTAACCGCTATACATTAACCGGTAAATTTACCACATCGTTCAGTAAACAGATCCATGAATCTGTGGATTTCAGATACATTGGTTAGTTTCACTGAACACAACCATTGGGTATTTTTTTTTTTTTGGTACTGTGTATATTAACTATGGACCTCTATTAGGGTACAACGATAAAAACAACGATACGCGTCATATGATTATTATTTTGGTATTTTTTTTTAACCCTTTGACTACTAATGCCATAATCCATGCCAAAAGTTTTTCAATATAATACGTTTGGTATATTTTTGAATTGAATTTCATTGTAAAATTCAGTGAAATTCCCGTTAGAAATTTTTGTTTACACATTTTTGTTAAAGTTCATGAATCTTGTTAGTCAGTGCGACGTGTTTTTTTGAAATAAATTAAATTTTTGTGTTAAAAGTAATAAAAACAAACCAAATACTGACCAAAAATATTTAAAAAGTATATAACTTATATAATTATAAATATATTAATAAAATTAAGAGCTAAAATTTATATTTTAGAGAACTTTTATCATGCATTTGGGATTATATATGTCCCAGTAGTACTAGAAAAATTATCACATACATGTACATGCAGTCAAAGCCTCTTTTAAAAGCTACGAAATAGGAGGGATCTTTTAAAAAAGTTACCTTTTTAGAGAGCATACAAAAGGTACCATTTTAGGGAGCTCCCGCTGATATATAAAAGCAATGTTCCATATTATTATATTAAAATTTCGTAATTTTATATTCAAGCCTTTCTAGATGTAATTAGATCGTTTTTTTTTATTTTTTATTTTTACTTCGTTTTTTTACTTTTTTTATTTTTTATCGTTTATTTCATTTCATTCTTATCGTGTTTTTCCTGTAGTCCTGTCCTGTAACTCAATTCATTTTCATTTAACATTTTTAAAATTTTTTGACACTTGATTTCTCAAATATTCTACAGATCTTGATTTGTATAATGTAGTTGTCAAAAGTATTTAACTTAATGTTACTACAACCTGAATATGACAATTGAAAAGAGAAGTGTTGAGAATGTTTTTTTCATTTTTTATTAACAATGGTAGAAATCTACCGTTTCATTTTACGTAAGAACATGAAGTTAGGTTTCTGCGGCAGATCTGCGGTAGATTTTTGCCTCATATACACATCGGCAATGACATGAGACAGTGGTAAACTAAACTGCTTTTTCGTACCTACATTATTTTAAACAAAAAGTTGATATACTCGTAATATGTATACATATTATGTTGATAAGAGTAAAAGTAAAATATTAATTTATATATATAGAAAATTGACAATAATTATGTAAAAAAGAAAAACAATTTTAAATTTTTTATTTGAAAAATTTAATATATTAAAATTTCATGTTTTACAAATTTCATATTTTTTACTCCACTTTTGTACTTAACTATTACATACAAGGAATTTTTTCGCAATTAAAAAAAAAAAAAGACAATATGAAAACTTGAAAATGAAAATTTAAGAAAACAAACAAAAAAAAGTAAACAAACATGTCTTTCACTTTGTTAAGTTTTTATGATATATATTTATAAATTTTCTAATTTTTTGTTTATGTTTATTTTTCATTTAAAAAACTTCATCGGTCTCATAGGAAAGGTAAGTTAAAGTAATAAATAGAAAAGCTCAAGTATGTACATATTTATTGTTTTTGTTTGTTAGTCAGGTGAAAAGGTATTCAAAATATTTGTAATCACGTTTTTCTAGATTTTTATTGTTTACTATTTGCTTTTTTCTTGTTATTTGTATTTATTTATTTATTGTTGTTTTTATATTCATTGTCAATTGAATATAATTCCACTCAATATAATATAAATATCTGAATCTATGTATGGGTACGTATATTTACAATTCAATAACAGTAGAGATTGTGGCATGGAATAAAAGTAAAATTTTGTCGTGAATCATGAGTGAATTGTTTATATATGTATATGTATATGTATATGTACTACGAAAATTAGATTCTGAATTTTAAAAACTATATAAGATTGATTTAATTTCATAATTTATAGTTTAGAATTTATAGTTCTTCTTATCTAAGATAGAATTTATAGTTTGTATTATTAAAAAGTAAAATCAATTGTAATATGACGGCAACACTATATTGAAACAATATAAAATCCGTTGAAATTCAATTTAATGTCAATTGCAGTATTCATGGGTAGAATAGGAATTAGTAATAAAATTTTTCTATTTTAATATTGTTAAAAAATGTGATATTTAGTTAGTGGACATTAATTGAAAATTAACATTTGGTGTTTTTATTTTTTTGTTTTCAAATACAAATAAAAAAAAGGTTTATATATAATTTTGTATTCTAGTTTTTATATTTGTTTTTGAAATTACTGGAAATGAACCATTGATTGATAATAAACCATGCGTTAAGAAAAAAAATTGTATAAATTTATACTATTTTCAGGCCTTTCCAAACATTTTTTTTTTTTTTTGTAAATGAACTAACTTCATTTTATGTATATATATATATACATAGTTATGTGGTTTAATTTTATTTTAAAAGTCAATTATTATGAAAAAATTTAGACCCAAAATGCTGGAAATAATAATAAAACTCAAAAAGTAAATTGAAATTTCAATTTTATTCTGAAGCCGCAAAGTTGTAAGTAGATGAGCTCATTTATCAAATTAACTGAAATATTTTAAATCAACTCATATATTAAAGCTTTTACTGTAAAAACAAAATACTGCAGAAACATTTTTTTTTTTTACAGAGTTATTAAAACTTGAATTTTCCACATTTGCAATTTTGTGTTATTAAAAAAAAAAAAAGCAACACAACTGATTGTCATGCGTTATTTACTACAATCTGGCAGTTTTCCTGCTAAGTTAGAAATGTTTATGAACAAACTTCATTTGCAACATTTTGTTTATAAACAAAATACTTGTCAATATAGGTGTAATATGGTAATCAATATTGCTAAAAATGCTTGTTTATGAAAGTCAATAATAGTTCACAAATTAAAACAAATTCAATACAATTTTTTTTTTAATTGTTAACTTAAAAACAAATGTATCAAAATATTCAATCCAAAAAAAATTAATGAAAATTAATAAAACAATTAAATACAACTCAGCTCTCAGTTTCAAATGTAAATCGCATGCGGGCTCACTCAATTTGTGATTGAAATCAAACTTTGATAACAATACATTTTAGGAGTTGGTTCATCACAACACTTACTTGAACTCATCAGAAGGTATATATTTGTAGTTTTAGGGCCATTTTTTCATCTCAGTAAAACTATCAGTTAACGCAAACTGACAGTAAAACTGTCGGTTTTTACAGAATTCGTTTTTTCAACTTACAGTAAACTTTTTACAGACAGTTTTACTGTTAGTTAAGTTTACTGTTGGAATTTCTTTAGTAAATTGATTTACTGACGGATTAGAAAAATATTGTTATTTTTAAATAAGAAATATTATATATATATATGTATGTAAATAATAAGAATTTGTAATTTTTTGAAGAATTTTCATTAAAAAAGAGTTTATAAAAATTGAAAATGTTCAGATTTCGTAATTGATTCTAATTCTTAAGATGAAGGTTGAGTCAAAAAACAAAGATACAAAACCCAATTTTTTCGTTATTTTGGATGAACAGAATTTATTAAAAGGTTTCGTCTTTCAAGAAATTCTGTTCATCATATTATGTTGGGACTAATAATAAATGACATTGAACCAAAAGTTTCAAGGTATTCCGTGTATTATATTTAAATATTCATAATTATGCTTTGAATACCCTCGACAAATATTATGGTTTTAAGGTAATTTTTATTTTTATTTTATTAGAGATCGTGGTAATTATTCCAATACAAATTCTACTACTAACATTAATATTCTATATGCTATATGCATACTAATAAGAGTGGCGGATTTTATTGGTGTATCAACATCATCTGCTTCACTTATCGTAAATTAGTATAGCTATAACTAAATTACCACCAGTTTATATATCGTTACCACTGACTGCAGAAGAAATCTACAAACTTCGAATTTTTCAGAATAAATAGATTTCCAAAAGATATTGGCGCAATAGACTGTACTCATGTCAGGATACAGTCCCCCGGTGGGCCCAATGCTGAAATATACTGAATCGAAAAGGATATTTGCCTTTGGAGTACTAAAAAGACATTTTTCGGTTTTGTCATTTGGTATACGAATAATTATTAATACTGCCATGATTTGTGTAGTGGCATGCTTAGTATTACATAATATTGCATAAAAACTAAAAGAAAGTGATCCTTCAGTAGATCCTTTAATTCTAATTGATTTTGTTATTTCAAATACTATCATCGGCAATAACGATGATAATAGTTCTGAAGATAATATGAGAGGAACAACTAACAATGACAGTAGCAATAGAGATCATTTTTGATAAGAGAGTATAGTCTTCAACGTAACTGAACAAAGTAATTAATAAATATACTTTGATAATTTTTTATAACATTTTTTTAGACTTTAATGTCACCAATTCTTCAAAATTTATTCATTAATTTGTAACTCAAAAATTAATTAAAAATTCATGTACTTTATATATAAAAAAAATTAAATTAGTTATGTACTTTAATTTTCATAATTCGTTTAAATAAAATTAAAAATAAAATCACATTTTATTTATATTAAATCATATTTCTAATTTCACAGCACATTAAGAATAATTTCTTCTTCATCTGCTGTAAAATTAAGTATAGATAATCTTCTATTATTTACTTAATTTTTCATATTTTTTCTTTATTTATCTTTAAAATCAATATAAATTAATTTCAATTTGTTGTTCAAAATAAACAAAACTGACGTTTACTTGTTTCCAAAAAATATAAAAAAGTACTAAAAAATCTATTACTAATCCAAATTTGTACTAATACTGCCAGTATGAAAACTGACACGATGAAAAAACAAAATTTTAAAAACTTTCAGTTTACTGTGATTGTAAAGTAAACTGATAGTTTCATTACAAATACTTTTACTGGAAGAAGTAAAAATGGGCCTTAGACTACCTAACTATATATCGATTTTTGCTTTGATTGATTTTATAACATTTGTGAGTTATAAAAATCGATCAAAAACTTTGAGTTAAATTATTTATAACCCTCATTGAATGCAATTTGGTAAATGACAAATTGGAAAAGTTCAATAAATGAAATCTCGTTTCTAATTAATTTTTTTTAAAAGCCAGTACCATATACACTAGCAATGACTTTTATCTTAATTAAAAACTATTAAATGAAACTAAACAATTTTAGGGCTACCAATTTTAGTAGATTTTGCATTAATTTTATTTTTTATTACTAAATTGAAAAGTTAATTTACCAATGCTCTTTGATGTGAAAAAAAAGATACATTTCCTTCTTAAATATTTTATCAATAAAAATTCATAACAATTTTTATAATTTTTCCACATTTCAGACATCGACTAATTATTAATTTAATTACTTACATATATATACATTACTTTTACTTATAAATTACATTTATAACATTTCTCATGAATATTTCAAAGATTCCCGGGCACTCAACATAAATAAAAACGTGACTATTTATATGTAAGTACATAAAATATACAATATGAAATTATTCTTACCAGAGGGGGTAATTCCCCACCGATGGGGAAATCCTGATATATTAGTATATTGCATGCAAAAATGAAAAAAGAGGAAAATAATTATATATAGTGATGAATTTCCTGTGTTGTCGTTAATGTTACAATATAAAAATAAAATTAGAAAATATAAGGAAAATTGCAATTGCCAAACCTCAAGTTTTACAATAGTTACTGTGTATAGGAAATAAAGGAAATGGAGTCATGTTTTTGATATTGTAAACAAATGTAATTTTATTATTTAAAAAAAATATATGCATATATATGTATATATATATATAACTATATATACACATTTTGTTCATAAATTAAAGACTACAAAAATTTGACTTTGACATGAATAGAAAAAAATACTGGTTAATGATTTTGTTTTTTAAATTTTCAAATTCAAAACTGAATTCAAATATTAATTAAGTTATTTTGTTTAAATAACTGAAAATTTATTTATATATAAACTGTCAATACTTAATTTTTGTACATACGAAAATTGAAATAAAATATTTTTAAAATTCATGGCTTTTTTAAGATAATTAACTATTTTAATTTATAAGTCTTTGTTTTTGCCATGATAATTATCAAATATTTAAAATAAATAATATGTTGGTGTAATCGTAGAACACAAAAGTATTTCGTGTATAAATATTTATGTGAGATGAGTGGTCATAATACACGTTATATCTGCATTTTTATTCGAAGTATACATATACTGTATATATATTTTTATATAAAAAAAAGTGAAGTAAACATTTGTCAAGTTTTTTTTTATCTTGTTTTCATTTTTGATGTCAATGACACACAATGTTTATGTATACAAATGACATTTTATATTAATCATGATTTAAAATATTTTAAGCTCTTTGATAATCTAATCATTTTTAAATAATCTATATCGATATATATATATATAACTATATATATATGTATATATATCTATAAAACTATCGATATAGAAAACTCTCTGAAGAGGGAAACGAACATTCTTTGGGAGCGTATTGAAAGCAACATAGTCAAATATATGCACCAAGAACAAACACCAAAATAACCAAGTTCATGCTAACTCTGAATAGAGTAGACTGTAGGAAGATGGTAGGCATACATACTGGTCATAACCACATGAATAAGCACATGTGTAGACTAGCACTAAGTGACGACCCAATCTGTAGACACTGTCTGAAAGAGGAAGAAACCTCCACACATATATTGTAGGAGAGTGCTTAGTTCTTTAAAGGCTGAGACTCAGGTTATTAGAAAACAAATCAACTTAAAAAAAATTCAGTAGTGTTGTTTCATTGTTTAATTTAGTAGTGGTGTTTTAAAAATATTTGGATCATATTTTGATAAAATTTAGAAAGTTCTGTAGTGAATACACTCATGATTTGAATACCCTGAAAGTAATTTAAATTTAACCACCAAAGTTCTTCTTCTTCTTCTAGTTTCTATTATACAAATTTACAGTTCGGTGTAAATTTTGGTGATAACTAGTTACTTTTCCAATAACTTTGTGCGACTGATCTTTATTTTCTGATTTTTAATACTCTGGAATTTTATTCAACATTGTCAGTTTATTTTGAACTAACATGGACATGTATTAACAAGATTTAGTTACGATCTTAATAAGATGTTAAGTAAATTATTTTTCTATATGTATTTTATGGGAGCGATACGTTATCTTGTTTTTCAAAATCTTGTTTTTTTTAATCTTGATTTTTTAAAATATGGTTTTTAAAAATCTTGTTTTTCAAAATTTCGTTTTTTTTTTTTAAATCTTTGCTTTTTGATTGAAGTGGTATTTAATTTGAATTTTGTTGCCGTCACTAATAACAGAGTTTCAATAATATAGGACGAAGGTTTGGGCGGAGGTTGCGCCCCCGAATTTAAAAATAAAATAGCTTTTTTTAAATTTTTTTACAAACTCTTACCGTCTACGTATACCTGCCGTCGGCAAAGAAAGGGTTTCAATAAATGAGTAGCGGGGGTTTTGGAGGCAGTAGCCCCCGACTTTAAAATTAAAATACCTGCTTTTTATATTCCTTACTAAAATCTTTTCGCTAGCAACACCAGAATTTATATTTTTATATTATAAAGATTTTGAAATGCCTTTATTTTTGCATATTCAGTGACGGTGTTTTATGGGCGCTGCGAAATAACTTCGATATTAAAAACTTCGAGACACAAAATCCCCAAAAAAAAAAGTTTTTATCTTAATTATTTTTATACTTAGCTGCTTTTGGATGAAAAAAAGAGGATATATCCCTTTTACGGTGTCGGGATAAAATTACATATGGACAAAATTTCATATTTAAAAAAATGATTCTGCCGTATGCGTTTACTTGCCGTCGACAAAAACAGGTTTCCAATAAATGAGTAGCGGAGGCTTGGGGGCGGCAGCTTCCGATTATAAAAACAAGAGGTCCGGCATCCCAAGTGTCGGGACCGAAGACTTTACATTTTTTTTTTGTCATCAGTACAATAGCCCTTAAAAATAATTAAAAAACAAGATTTTAAAAAACAAGATTAAAAAAAACAAGATTAGGTAGTAGACCCGTATTTTATAATATTAATTCTTTTTCATTCTGTGACACCAATTCGAAGGATTTTACCCTCTATAACCTTCGCGTCAAGTTGGTGGTGATCTCCAAGAGCTGTAGCGTATCGGTGTTGACGTGTTGGAGCAATCTTGTTTCATGTGTGATTGAAATTTTTTTAATTACTGCAGACACCTGGTCGATGTGTAGATCTCGGTGTGTCGTTATTTTTTTGCTATATCTGGGAGCATTAACAATCTTCCTTAGCACCTTGTTTTGGAATTTTTTAATGGATCCAATATGTGTTTTAGCCGCACATCCCCATACTTTGGCTACCATATATATCCGAACGGGGTTTCCAAGTTCGAAATGTTCCAATTTTTCTTTTTTAATTATTCAAAATAAATTTTTTTCATTTGTTCTTTTTTTCAACTGATTTTGATCATTTTTCGATATCATAACATGTCCACAAGGTCTCTAAATTTTTTCAGAGAGGTTTTTTAAAGTGTGCCTAAATTTCAACACCGATTCAATTTCGAATCAATACAAAAAGTTGATTATTTTCTATAAAAATTAAATTAATTTTCTAATTTTCTAATCGTATGGAGATAAATGGGTAAATATTTTATTTTATTAATTTCACACCTGTTCCGTATCGAAAATTTAATAAATCAAGTGAAAATAAACCAAATAAATTTTTTGTTTTGTAATAAGTAGGCTTTCGAAAAATTATTTAACCAAAACGACAAAACAATTGGAATTTTATATTATTATTTTATAACAATAATATTTAAATTTAAACTATGTATGTATGTATGTATTTTCTATGATTAAATTAGTTCAGCGAATGAAAGGAGGTTTTACTACTGCTGCCGCTAAATTAAACAAAAAAAATGCTTAAATTATTACGATTTAGCCTTAATAAAATAATAAATTAACTTTTCTCTGATTGATGTTTGCTAATTGATCATAATTTAAATTTATTTTGAAATTTTTTTTATTTATTTATTTATTTTGTATTTAAATACTAAAAAAAAAATACATATTTATTGCATCATAAAAGAAAAACAATATTCAATTATGTGAATATTTTTTCTATCAAATTTTATTTATTAAAAAAAAAAAAATAGTAAAATAGTAAAAGTTTAATTAGCATAAACATAATTAATCATGTAAAATTTATTATGAAGTCTCTTCATTATATACATATAAACACCTCTAGTAGTTGTATTTAAAAAAAAAAAAATCAAAAACAGTGACTATAGTTATGCAAAACAATATTTTTTTTTAATGAAACTGAACTTTGGGAAAAAAACGGATCTTAAAATTTTTAACAATCTTAACTATAAGGTTTTTATTGCGATGTTCAGTCGACTGACAACTGAGAAATTTTGTCACTTGAGATTTTATTTGGTATTGTGAAGTAATAACAATATTAACAATATTTTGTTCTATTGTGAATACTGAGAAAATTGACGTTTTTTTGACAGTTAAAAATTTAATATTGTAGTTTATTTTAAAATTTCTTAGAATTAGAATAATTATTTAAATTAAAGTATTTTATTAATAAAATATAAATAGTTATATGTCGTCAACCATTTTTTTTTTGTATAATAATTAGTCTATTCTCCAATAATTCGACTTATCGCTTTATGATGAAAACACAATCACGACGAATGACCAAAATTCGCCCTTAGAGACACAATCACGACGAACTACTATCGACGAACAAATTTTTGTGTTTTGAAATTTCAAAATTTGTTTATAAAAAAAAATGGAGAAAAAATTAAAAAAAAATTAATTTAAAAATTTTATTTGAATTTGAATTTTAAAAATGTTTTATTAAAACCATTTTGACCAATTTGTGTTGGTATCAATGAATGTCATTCGCATTCGTCGACGAGTAAAAAAGAAATAGATCTATTTTTTGAACGCGAAATTTTGGTTATTCGTCATTCGTCACGATTTACATATAAGTAATCTTATGTATTTGAAAGCGAAAAATTCGTCATTCGTCGTGATTGTGTTTTCGACATTAATCGAATTTTATTGCTATAAGAACTTTCGTTATTTTACTACAAAATGTATGTATTTTTAATAGGTACCTTTAAAGCACATAAAATTAAAAATACTTAAAAATTCAATAAAATCGAACAACAATTTAAATAAAAAACACAAACAATTTAAAAAAACTAACAATTTAAGTAAGAAAAATTTTTCTTTAAACTAAGTATGCTGTGAAAAATGTTTGCCTGTAAAAAAATGAATGCAAAAACTACTGTAAAATCGGTAGCAGCATTTTATCAGTTTTAAATTCGTTTAATCAGGTGACATTATTTGCTCATATCTTATATAATCTATTTTTTATCTTAAATAAACCTATTAGTATTAATTAATCTATGTATCTATTCTTAATCTATCTATTATCTTAAATAAACTATGTATTTAAAAATAAAATAAATCGTAAATAAAATAAAGTGAATCTAAGTATAAATCTTAGTAAAATAAAGTTAATCTTAAAAAATATTATTTAAAAATGGAACCTTTAAAATAATATTTTAAAGAATATTTTTTAAGATTTAATTCATTTTACATATTTTACTATGTACATATAACTTCGAATTTTCACTTTATTTTACTATAGATCAAACGTTGCTGATTGGCTAATGTCAAAATTTTGCTGAGCAAAAAAAAATTTCATATACCCGCGTATATAAATGTGGGGCCAAAATTTTGAAGTTTAATACCTGGCGGTCAAAATAAGAACCTCATTTTTTTTTTGCTCAGCATACTGACAGCGTAAGCAAAATTTGAAGTAAAATTTTTGCTATAATATTTCTACAACAACAAATTACATGAAACAATGTAAATTTTTTGCACAACATACTAACAGCATACGTAGCTTAACACAATATATTTTGACACGCGAAAAAAATTGCTTTAAAAAATGTCAGAAAAACTGACTCTTATTCACAATACCAGTTTTTGTTAGTATTCACAATTTATCAGTGGTTTGTTGTCAACTGATAATCACAATATCGACTTTGAATGTCTGCTGAAACGTGTTAGATATATTTACTGAAAACTGACACTTCACAATAACATGGCGTTCTGTTCAAAATTGTCCAATTTAATTTACGAAAAATTATTATTAACACAGAAAAAAAGATTAAAAAATTGTGAATATAAATATATATACGAAGAAGAATAGCGAAGTCAATGATCTGATCAAAAATGAGGATATTTTACACGGTTTGATAAATCACAAAAATTAATATAAAAAATCAGAGCATATAAATAGAAAAAAACAGGAACGTATTCGAGTTGAATTAAGGTGAATTTCCTCTTAATGGACGAACGTCCGGACAAATTTTTTAACCAATCAAAAAATTTTATTTTACCAACACATACACAAAAAATCCTCTCCGGGCATTTTCTTAGTTAAAATATTTTTAACTTTTGGCTCAAGGACGAAGTAAAAGAAAAGGATAGATATATAATTATCTGATAAATATTTATTGCTATCTCGATTTATGTATGAACGCATTCACATAACTATTGAATTTCAAATGTTTTTTAAGAAAAAGACATGAAGTATAATTTTTTTGTTTTTTAGTATAAGATTATTTTGTTTCTAACAAATTATTTATATTTTAATATTTATATTTCAAAGCGATATATTTTATTTTTTTCGAATATTACAATATTATTATCCATTATTACTCTTAACAAAATTTTAAATGTTATTAATAAAAGTAATATCAACGCATGTAAACATATTTTCAAACGTCAACCTTTTTTGACTACATAAAAAATGTCAGTCCTTCGCGCATTGAGAGGAAATCATAAACTTTTCTTTAATGGTATTTGTGTTTCAATTATAGTGTAAAAACAAATTGTCCGGACGTTCGTCCATGAAGAGGAAATCCACCATTACGGTATGGATTCAGAGCTATGCTCGTGCCTTACAAGTTTACACGTCTAAATAGACTGTTGAGTCTTCTTCTCTGGAGAAATGGAGCTCTATAGAGTAAAATTAGCATAAATAAAGTCTATTTTTGTACCCTATTTTCTATACGATACCTGTTTTAAAATATAACATAAGAGTGTAGATATTTTTTTATAAAATGTAAGTAACTATATACTTGAATCGTTTCATTTCATTCCAAAGTAAATACTCCAGTAATTTATTTCATATATTTTTCATTTGGTTGAATGCAATTTACATGAATTTAATTTTTTGAACATAAATAATTACAGTTCTAGAATGTTTATAATTTATATATATATTTATATATATATTTATATATATATTTATATATATATTTATATATATATATATATATATATAAGTAATTGTCAAGTTAAGTCAATCTTGTATAGAGAAGATGACATTAAAATATCAAATTCTAAAAGATTGTATTGATGAAATATATTTTTGTTTCTATCAACTTTTATTACCTACTTCCACTGCACAATGTTTGTAATTTATAAAATAATATTTTTTATTAAACGCATTAAAATTACTTTGCATAGAAAAAAAACAGATACATAATTACTTTTAAATTACAACACACTTACTTATATTTACAATAATTAATATAGTAAAAAAATAAATTTTTCAACTATTCATTTGTCAGTAAATTGACATTTTCATTAAAAATCTGTTGTGCAATAAAAAAAAAAAAGTATAATTCAAGAAAATGTCATTTAATTCGTATACAATTTATAAAATTAACATTAAAATTTAAATCAAGATTTTTATGTAAGCTTAGCCCACACCCAAAAATTTTCCAAGCCTTTTTAAAACTAAAAGGGAAAAGACGAAAAGTTTTTTTGTGTAATTTTATGCCAAATAAAATCTTTACTTTTAATCTTAATAAATAGAAATTTTTTTTTTAAAGATGAATTATATTCCATTCATTTTATTTAAGTACTTTAATTATTTTTTTATATTCCCTTTATTTTGTGACATTTAAAATTGACATGAATTAAGAAAAAACAAAAGAAGAGACAGAAAATAGAAAATGGTGTAAGCGAAAGTTTACTGTACTGTATTTATTTATCGTTAAAGCCTTGACAAGTAATTTGTGATGAATTTATTTAAAAATAGAAATAGAAACTTTAAACTTAAAACTAAATATAGATATACGGGTATAGCTAGTAGCTATATACATATAAGTTACAAGAAAATCACTTTTAAGCAGTAATTTAGAAGCTCGTCAGGTAAATATAAATAATAATCTTCTTGTTTCTCTTCTTTTTGAAGAAGAGAAACAAAAAGATGGTTGTAAAGATTCGTTTCTGAGTCACCAATATCCACTCTACTATATTGGTGTTTCAGAAGATGACTCACAACTGTTGTTATTATGGTTTGTTCTTCAATATCCCAATATGGAGCTATTAGTTTTAAATTTTAAAAGATTCCAAATATGTAAGAATAAAGTTAGAATCTACATAAACCAGTTCAAAACTTTAGAGCTTAAAATTGTATACCTACACACCTACACCAAATTCAATTCAGACCTTTTCGATTGGGAAAGTAAAGTTTAAAGCTAATCTAATAATTTTGTTTATCTTTGAGTTGCGACAACTTTCGTTTTTGTAATTTTTTTCGTAAGCCTTGGGTTTTTTTTTTTTTTTTTTTAATAATAATTTATATTAGTAAAACTGATGATAGGCCTCTACTTTTTTTCTTTCTGGCAAACTTAATCTGTTTTTTATCATTTCCAAATAAGAGTAAAAATCAAATAATATTTTATGTGATTCTCTCTAATTAAACAACAATTCAAAGACAGGGTTGCAAGCAATAACGATCGGCTATTTTCGGAGAATTTCGGGTTTGAAAAACACATTTCCAGATCTACCCGGAAGTTGAAAATATCACCAATCGATAGAGCACCCTGTCGATTCTGTTAATCAAATTTTTTTTTAAATTTTAAAACAACAGCTCCTTCACCTCTTAAAAAGCGGATACGCATGATCTGGAACACGCGGTATAACCACCAACCAAATCGATTAATCATAATCGATTAATCATAATCGTTTAATCATAAATAAATTACTAATATTTACTATTTAGCTTGTAGTTATACCAAATACCAATCATAAGAAACATAATTACTAACTAATTAGTATGGATTTGATTAGCATATAAGCTATCAAAACAATAACTGCAACATACATGTGGTTTGTTCAGTAAACGGTTCGTAAGAACGATCTAGAGTAAAACAAACACTTTTTTGTACAATATTTTCTGTTAATTAATTTTTTTTTTCAAAGGTGTTCAGTATCTAGATTGTTCAAAACAGTTAGTTCTAAATTGATCTTTTTTGTTCTGAAATTTATTTAGTTCTTTAAATTTTGACAGTTAAACAAAGAAATTTGAGAGTTATGGAAGTAAAGAGAAATTAGAGCAAAACAAAATTAAAAAAAAAATCAAAAAAAGTGTTCATTAGTTTTTTTTGTTCTAAAACTAAAAAGTGTTTGACATTTAATTATCAGTGTCCAAAACAGTTCTGTCCGATTCTGTTTTAAATCTACTGAACAAACTTATTATTTATTTTTTGCAAATTTTTATCGTTGTTTGACATTAAAATATATATGAAAATTTGCATTATAAATAATTGACGTTTAACAATTTTGTATTGTGAATATTTGACATTTAAAAATAATATTGAAATATTTTTTCTTTTAATTTTATTTTATATTTGCATGTCTTTTTAATGTTCAATAATAATTTTGGAACACCATTTAATTATTTTAGTCTAATGTTTTAAATATTGTAGGATATACAATACTAGGAAATTGAATAATTAGCTAATAAATTTCGCGTGTTTCTAATGAATTTAGTTATGAAATGTTTTAAATTTGAAACTGGTGGTTCACTGTAGTTAAGCAGTGTAATGACTGTAATTAAACACTGCAGAAAATCATCATTATAATAGTAATTTTATTTTTGTTTCTTTAAATATACTTGTTAAAAATATAATTAATTCGATAATGTAATATAATGAAAATATTAAACTTGGATATAATTTAATAATACAGGTGTATTAACACATTAGTGACGTGTTAATAGTTTCGTTTCAGTTCATTATCAATATTAAATTTGATGAAGATTACTTCTGGTTGTTTCCGATTAAATTGCGTTTTGTTTTAGCTTTCTTTTTTTAGCTTTTCCTGACTTTTAGATTTCTTTTTTTCATAATTTTTCATATTTTAGTTTGTTATCAATAATCTTAACAAAATAGATTCTTTTACTTCCATTTGTACTTAGTTTTCGTTGCATTTAAATAATTAATTTTTATGAGAGAGATTAGGTTATCAGAAGGAACATTTAAATAGATATCTATTGATTTCAGTTTAAAATCTAAATACTTAATCAGGTTAGTAAATATTTATTGTATAAGATCAAATTGGATAAAATATTGAAATTATGCGATTTAAAAACACCTGAATACATACATCAGTCAATATACAAAAAATGTTTTTAATTAGAACTAAATGGTACGCTAAATTACAATTTTACCACTAAAATGAATATCGTACTGTAATTTATTCCATAAAGTGTAAATGTTTTACGTGTATTTATTTATCAATTTTATGGTATATCTATAATAATGAAATGTGGAAAACTATAGTAACTACTATGATCAGTTTAATTTAATTCTTATGATAGTAACTAAGTATATTTGTTCTTTTTGAAGAATATAATTAAATTAATTTGTCATATTTAGGAATTGTATTATTTTATTGCTTAAAAATATTTCAATAAATCTAACCTTTTTGTTCTACGAATCATCATTTTTCCAAACAACGAATCAACATTTTGTTCAATTAGTCAGCTTAGTACTGAACAGCTGTAGAGGAAGTGTAAACAGACAAGTACAAAAATATGGATTGAAGTTTTTTGTTATCATTAATACGAGTACATACTATAGTAAATAGATTCCACACGGAATACGGATATCAATTTGAATAGAATTTTTATTGATATGAAATTAATAAATTGTTGAAAAACTGAAAACTGTAATTGTTTTTGTGAGAAAAATATTATTCATTTATTATCAAATATAATTCATTATTAAATTTGTTCATATTAAAAATTAATTTTCTTTTAAAGTGATTGGTTTTAATTACTCTGATATATACATATAACTATATATATACATAATAAATTTGTAATTATAATAAAATTAAATTAATTTTGATATAGTTAATACGTAACGTATATTTTGAAAGATCTGCAAGTAACTGTAAGTCAGATTAAATTTAAATTTTTATTTAAAATAAAAAAGGCCCACATTTCGGAAGGGAAAAGGACCTATAAAGTTGACCTACAGATTTATGTGTTAAAAATGATCAACTGTATGTGTTAAAAATGATCAACTGTAACAGATTTATGCGTTACAAAATAAATAAATAAAAATATTTTCTCGTACTTAATTTTTATTGACATTTGAAAAAATAAGATTATATTGCACGTCGCAAATTACTAAATTGTACTTAAAATTTGTGATATATACAAATTCCAATTTTGAATTCACAAAATTTCCTTCTATTACTGATGATCTCAATAAAAATTTTAATTCACATTAAGTAAATAAGATTTTCTTGTCCGCCCACTGTAAGTCCCTAACATTGCTTATCAAACTATCATGATCACTATCACTCTTGTGTTATCTATGTTCTATATTTTAATTTAGAAATAATACAACTCGGATAAATCTTATTTAACCCTTTCTAATCTAATCCCGAATAAAAATAATCGGGGTGGCTAGCTTTGGTCACTACAATCTACTCAAAACAATGATTTTGTACTGAAATCACCCATTTAAATAAAATTATATCTATAACTATAAATAAACTGGTGATAATTAATCTTCCTTGGTAGATTGATATAAAAAATTAAAACTGCAAAATAAAATAAAACAAAAAAATCTTAAACAGTTTATTTTGTAATAATTAAATAATTTGTTAAAATTTCAATAACAGCCATAATAGGTTATATCGTAATTTCAAACCACAATAACTATTTTTAATACAATATACGATTTTATTATTAAATACATACAGTGTGACTTATACAAAAAAATGATTGTTGTCCTGTACTATTAGGCCTAACTAGCCGTACTTAGTTTCGTTAGAAAAATTATCTTCTTTCGTTCAACTTCAGTTCGTAGGTAAAATTAAGTAAAATGACGTTTGAATGAAAAATCATTCGATTTGTGGAAATGAATATTCCTTCTGATATGTTTCCACATTCAATTTATACTTTGCAAAAGTTTAAAGAAAATATTAATACCTTTATTTTTCAACTTTCTAATACTATTCTGTCTACCTTTATTTCTTCCTAATTTATCCTATTCTATCCTATCCCAACCAAGCACGTAGGCATCGCTTTGGTTGTTTATAAAAAAAAAATATATAAAATATATGTCAAATCACATGAAGTTTTACCAGGTGTAACTTAAAGGCCTAACCATAATGGGATTAAGATGGCTTAAGCTAACGTCAAAACTAAACGAAATAGTTGGCTGTTTTGTAATTAGCTTAAGTTACCCATAATAGACTTCAGCTTAGTTAAGTGAATTTGACATTTTGTGAATTATAAATGTAAATAGAAATAACGTAGATAAACTAAAGGTTTGTTAAATATAAATTATATATACATGGGTCATTCTTTTTTTAAACGACCACTTCACTTATCAAAAAAAAAAAAAAAAATTTTATTTAAGCTAAATTCTTGTTTTCCATCTTATAGCTTACACCATTAGGAACAGTAATCAAAGCTCAGCAGCGATGATTTTTTTCATTTTATGCATTTTATGCAGAAAAAAGCAAGTCAAGATTCTACTTTTTTTCAACTCTGTTACCAATTCATTTTTCAATTTTTCAGTAAATAAAATTAATTAAAAATTTAATTTTTTTTCACAAAATAAGTAAACTCCAGCAGTATTTTCAATTTCTTTTATTATTATTTTTTAATTATATATAATAAAAAAAAAAACTTAACATAAATCACCTTACAATTAAAATTTTCAGTCGGTGCATTATACAAATTCAAATTAATCACATAAAGTTTTGCATTTCATTAATGTATTAAACTACATTAAATAAGGAACTTCATTTGTAATTAAAATAATTCATTATAATTTAATAATTCAAATATCAGAAATATAATAAATAAAAAAACTTAACAGTAACAGAGTGGAATGGAAGGTAACATAGTAGAGCAGAAGTAACAGAATAGAAAAAAATTTGCACTTCTATTGTAATTTATTGTTCTGCAATATCTATAGGTGAATTAAAATTATAAAATATTCTGCCACCATTCATTTTAATGTTTGGGTTAGGTAAAAGAGTTAATACTTGATCAGGCGTAATGTACGCTACATCATTTTCTTGAATCTTAAAACATAAGTTACTGCTATCACAGCTTTTAAGGAACATGATATTAATATCACCATCTTCAATTAAATTTTGGACGATTCCTACGTATCTATAAAAATTATTCTTTCGTCCAGCAATTTTAACAAGGAGGAAGGTACCATTTTTTATATTTGAAGACTTTTCGTTTTCGGATTCCGAAGATGGATACACTTCCTTATAAGACATCCTAGATGTAAATCGTAACTCATTTTCCATCATCTTTCCAATTTCATATAATTTCGGACTATAACATTTGCAGAGGCCTCTATTATTATGATTTGCACAAAAACAACTTACATCTCGATACGCTAAATTATCATCATCATTGTCCTGCAACCCCATCCGTGGGGCATAGGGCGGAACGCTAAATTATGGTCCGCCATTAGGATAATATGATGAAGTTTCATGGTCCCTTGTAATATTGGAATATTTTTTGGAATCAGCTAATTGTCTCAACTTCTGTTTTGTCGACTAAAAAAACTTTAATGTGTGTTGAAGCTTGTAATTGTTCATAAAATTGTTGACCATTTTGAATATCTTTGCCATATTTTTTTTATTTTTTTTTTGTACACTCTACAGTAACTTAGGTAGAATCACCTTTTCGTGCTTAATTAAGTACGGTACTGCAATTTTACACTACAATATGCAATATTTCGAGTATTTATTTAACAAGCATTGCAACCATTTTATCAGCAGAACGCTTTAAAGCACCACCGACACCATCTGCAGCTCCTTTCCCATGAGAACTTTCAAAAAAGTTCCAGGTACCATATTTGAAACCTTCTTTAAACATTAGTTTAGTGAATAGGAAGAAATTTCCTTTTTGTCTATATTGAGTGCATGGTCCATCTGAAAAGAAATGAATAGTGTTTATATCTTCACTCATTTCTTTGATTAGTCTCAAAATAGGTTTTGAATGTGCCCAAATGTCAGCCGGTCCGTGCTCTTTCTTTATCGTTCTTTCTATTTTCAGCTTCTTTTTTACTATTTTCTTTCCTCCTTTGTCTGTACAATCGTTGTTTTTCTGCTGCTGTTAACGCCATGTTCTGTAGACGCAAAGCTATACGTATATGATTTAGTAAGGTTTATACTCTGTTACTGCTTTTTCCATTCTGTTACCATAAAAAGTAACATTGTAGAATAGTAACAAAGTGGAAAAAACTTCTTTGAAGTCAAATAAATTTCTATTTCATTAATATTTTAAAATTCAATAATCTTCCTTTGAATTAATATCACATATTGTAAACACTTTATTTATATAATTTAATTTTAATTAATTTACTTACCCGAATTTTTTCACAACAGAGTGGAAGTATAATTTTGCCACAACGAGACCAAACATGAAACGCACTGTTACAATTTTGTAGTACTACAGAAAATCAGAATATTTTTTTCTCCAAATAAGAAGTGAAATTCTTGTGAATTATTTTGGCGCGTTTTTTATATTTAAAATTTGAAACGACCGTTTTTTTAACGAAAACAGAGTAGAAGTAACAGAGTTGAAAAAAACATGGGACACATATATTTTATATCATATCTAAATGAAAAAATTAGCAAAACAATTTTAAATCTATATATTAATAAAATTTAAATTAAATATTTTATTATAAGATTGAAAATCAACAGATTTTGCAGTAATACAATAAAAAATTTGCCATTTGAATTTTACAAATCTATGCTGGGACATACCTAAATTTGATAGCTTTAGTAACATAATGGAACATTTTTGCTAAAAAAAATAAAAATAATAATAATATTATTAGTTATCTAAAATCTAAACATATTTTGCATTTCATTTTTATTTTAATTTTTTTTCAATTCACAATACTTTCCGAAATAACAACGTTTTTTTGTTGTCGCAAGCAAGTGGTCGTTTAAAAAAAGAATGACCCACATATACTTAACTATTGCTTGTTATTTTAATTTTTTTATTTATATAACTAAGTATTTTAATTTTTATTATTAATCGGATTTTATTTTTAGTGTTATTTTAGTTATATTTTAATTAATGTTTTACTTATTTTTCCTCCTTTTATTATTATTAGGTATATATATATAACTGATTAATTATAAAATAAATAAATAATTAAATTATTAGATTATTTTATTATAGTTATTCACAAATATACATGCATAAGCATAACTGTCATGTGTGAATGAAAATGCACTTTCTTTAAGCCAGTTAAAGTTAACGAAAACTTGACGAAATTCTCTGATATGCCTATTATGGGCTCACAATACAATTTACATGTAATCATACATTTCCTTAAGCCAGTTAAAGTTCACTATGATTGAACCTTAAAGTTAACTAGTTAAACTTAAGTAGCTTGAAGTTTTGACGTAAGTACGAAAAGTATTAAATTAACTTAAGTACTGCTAGTCAGGCCATTTTTATTTCTGTGCTTCTACCATTTATATATTCGATTCGACGACTCACTCTGTATAATAGAATATTCAAAAAAATAATTTTAATATTAAACAAATTTTCATTTTGGATTAAACTGTTTTGATTTTTATTTTAAATCGACTGACTGCATTGTTTTTAAATTTACTGTGGTTAACCTAAGTGTTATTTTTATATTAAAGTTTTTAAAAAAAAAAAAATAAAAAAATTTAGAAACAAATCCTAAATTCATATTTTGTGTTATAAAAAAAAAATTTATTTATAATTAAATATTTATTAAAAAATGTTCATTCTTATAAAAGTGTCATTATTATTATCGTTTAGTTTAATTTAATTATTAAAAGTGAATTTCCAAAATAAAATAAATAACAGTACTTAAATTAATATTGTTTTTCTTTTACATTTTAATAATAACAGTAGAGTTTTGTTTGAATTAATCTCTTCTTCATATTTTTGCGTAAGTGAGACTGGACTAATCCAAAAGGTGATTAAAAAAAAAATATTTAAACCCTTATATATAATATGTATACTTACTTAGTTGTTATAAGACGATAAAAAATGTAAATAAGATTGAAAATTGTATTTATCAGAATAAAAATTACAAGTGTATTTAATGAAATTAACAATTAAAATATTTTTAATAAAATTTATTTTAATTGTGTAGTTATTATAGTTGTATTTATAGTGGAACCCATTTAAAATCATTGTCTAAAGCTGATTATTGTCTGAAAGAAGTTTTAAATTATAATTAAGACTAAATTAATAGAAACTTCAACATAATTTACAATAGAAAAATTTTTATTTAGAAAAATTGAAATAAGAAATAAAAGTGACGAAAATAAAATATTTATAGAATTGTGAAATATACTTAGGTTAGGTATAACCATACTCTTACGACTTAATATTGGCAATATTGCCTATAATGACAAGTATTTTGTTTATAAACGAAAATGTTGCAAATGAAGTTTGACTATAAACATTGCTAACTTAACAGGAAAACTGCAAAATTTTAGTAAATATAGCATGACAATCAGTTGTGTTGCTTTTTGTTGTTTATAACACAAAACTGCAAATGTAGAAAATTCAAATTTTAATAATTCTGTCAAAAACAATTTTTTTATATTTTGTTTTTGGATTATATGTTTGTGGCCCAAATGTCTTATCTGTAAAAATTGTGATCAACCCTGAATTTTTTGAATTAAAACTTCTATCATAAATAATTATTATAGTTCTTTTATTTTCAGATTTTTTTTCGAAACAAATAAAAACTATAGATGGTGTATTTCTACTTTAACTAGAATATATTTCCTTTATGATATTAAAAAGGCAATTTAATAATACTTGGGTTAACAAACATAATATATTTTTAAATTTTTCATCGTATTTTACTTACTTACATCCACTTCCACTAAAGATTTTTATCTATAGTTAGTGAAATAAATACATTTTAATTAAGTTATCATATTTTGTTTTAGTTTGTGGAAGCTGTTAATAACATTCAAACCTAATTCTGTTTTCAGCGTTACAAAAAATATGTCTTTTTCTTACCTTAAGTACCTTGCCTATACCAATGCCATCATTTTTAGTACAATTCATTGCAATAATAAAACACTCCTCAACTCAACTCATTTTTTTTTTATCTGTGAAAATTCTCAAATTTTCCACATACAAAACAACTCAAAAATTTATACTCATTTAGATATTTATTTGCATTGGAATTGGAATTATTTTAAATTTAACGGAACGAGTATTTTTTATATCGTAAATTGAGTAATAATTAGGGTGTTACCAGATACATTGTCTTTTTTTTATTTTTTTTTATTGTTATATTGTTTATGTTACAAAAAATACATACATGAATGTATTATTAAAAAGTGAGTAATTTTATTGTTATTGTTTTTAGTACTAAAGGTAATCAAATCCACATTTGATTTTGAATGTTATATAATATATAGATACTTTATGTATATAAGCCTCCTCCTGTATTGTAAACATATGCATACTTTGCGCGTCATATTAAAATAATGTAATTGTAATATGAGAACCTTGAGAACTTTTTACAGTTTGGAAAATATAGATACTCTCATTTCTCGTTCTTTAATAACATAAACATACGTTGTAAAACTCTACGTAAAAAAAATATCTATGTACCTATGTTCTATATGCAATTTTTGTATACATTTTTGTGTACTTGCTTTGTTTGTGTACATTTGTTTTTGTATTTTAGAAGAGAATGGGTGTGGGATGTAAGAGGGTTAATATTGATGGAGTAAATATAATTTTAAGTAATGTTTACAGTATTGAATTTTTATATTGAAAGATGAAAAAAAAAGAGGGTGATAAAAATAAAATTTAAAATGAAAATGAGAAATATAAACATTAGAGTTTTTATTTTTGTTTAAATGCATGTATTTGAATGAACGTACGTACGTACCTACTTACATAATATGTTATAAAATATTGATTGAGTATTTTTTTTAAATATGTATATAAATAATAAAAAAATATTAATAGAAATACATATTTATGTAGGTATATATATATATGTGTATATTTTATTTGTGTCTTTTAAATTAAATTAATTTGTTTTTGTTTTTAAAACTCATCTAACCCAACAGTACAGATAAATTCAACATAACAATTTGTCAATTTATTAAAAATTTTAACTTCCAACAATTGAATTAAATTTTAATCAATTAATTAATTAATATTAATCGGATCTAAATTTACTTGATATTATTTTGCAGGTTTAAACTTAAATCATATTTTCTTTGATTGATAATGGTTTTTTATTGCAAATATCGATATAAAGGAAGCGACTATCAAATTCCTAATATAATTTTATATTATATACTTTATATAGAATATTGAAACTTAAATTTTATAAGTCTTTGTTGACATTTACTTGATATTATTAGATACTATAATATGTGCTTGATTTAATTATATTTATTTTGTAGGTACTTTTTACTGATTTAAAATTAATTTTACTAACTCTATATTTTTGTTCTTCAACTACGTATATGTTTCATTCCAGTCCAGCGCATCAGACTTATCAGTAATATAGAGATCTATTTTTTTCTGCTAATTTTTTGACTGGTTGTTTGATTTTATTATGTACCTACTTCCATTTTGTATTTTTTTTTTCGAATCAACGTTCAGTGTGTTGTTTAAATTATTCTTGGTTTATCAAGTATCTTATATTATTTGGGTACTCAAGATTAACATGTTTATTTTTTAATATGATTTTCTTGTGTATATCAAATATATAATCTACATTTATATAAATATGTAATATACATTTGAGTAGGTGAGATCGAACTGAGAAAAAATTTGTTTAACCGTTGGTCTAGGATTATAATAATACTGTGTGGGTGATGGGAGATATTAGTTAGTTCTTTGAAAACTTTTCGTCTTAATCTTACTCCAATTACATTGAATACATTTGATGATTTGAATCAAAACTGATGAATTCATTATCACTTGAATCTGAAACCATAATATTCAAATATCTGAAACGGTTTAAAACAAATTTTTATTTATCCCACATAAATTATAAGAATGACATGGTCACTCAAATTTTTATAACAACGGAATGAATAATTATTGTAAATTCCTATTTAAAAATAACAATGAGTGAATAAAATTTAATTTCACTCAAAACAATTAAAAATAACATAAAATTTTATAATAAAATGTATATATTATATATACCTATAATAGTATATATACATACTCTCAACAATTTATATTGAAATATTGTTTTTGGTTTAATATTTTCACACAGTGTAGTACCTATACCTAACCTAGTATAGCATTCATCATATTTAATTCAATTTATATATGAATGAGTATTTATATTTTTAATATATAACTACAATACAATACAACATACAACTACACTACACTATACTACAAAATTGACAAAATCTGTGTGGGGGACATTTTATTTTAATTTTTCCTCTTATCTTTTCTTTAAAAATTTTTTTAATAACAACCAAAATACATTCAACAGTATTTATATACCTGACAGACTGTGGTGAATTGATATGTGACAGCAAATGTGTATGCTTTTCTTCTAATCGTATTTTTTTTTTTTCGTTTTTCATGAAAAATTTTACGAGAATATGTAATAAATTATATATAAATCTCTTGTCTCGCGAGAACAAGTAATTAACAAAGAGATTTTTATTAGTACTAAAAAAAGAAATGAGTAAATGAAAAAGAGAAAGAAAATTGTTTTTTTTTTTTTTTTTTGTACTAAATGATAAGTACTAAAATGGTACTAAATAATTTGTTTTGACTTTGAGTGGTTATGTTTGTTACTCAATCAGTCAATTTGCTGAATACATATTCTATTATTGTTGTTGTTGTTTATTCAACTTACTGAATAGCCTGGTTGGCATGGCTGGCTGGTCACCCTATTCATTTATTTATTTTGTTCTAATCTTCTTCTAAACTAAATCATTATTTTTGATTCTTCTTGAAATCGAGTAAACGAGTTTTTAGTTAATCGAAAGTGCTTGACTAATTCGTATCTACTTCGTATAGTTAAGAATTTTATTCTAAAAAATTTAATTTTTGTTTAACGGTAGATTCGTAGAGCCAAAAAAAAAAAAAATAATAATATAACAAAAATCTTTTTTTAAATTTAATTTTATTTAATTGAAAAGTCGATTTTTCCCTCCATTTAATATATCTACATATTATATTGCTTGTTTAAACTGCAATAGGAAAATAAATTTAACATGGTGTTATGAGTGTAGGTAGACCTTGTTGAGTAACATTTATCAAAATATAAAAAATAAAAATAATAATAAAAAATTGCTTTAAATAAGTGCAAATAAAAAAAATAATCGAAAGTGATTTAAATATGTAAATATAATATGTATACAAATGTATAAAAATTATGTCCATTCAGTATATGAATATAAATATATTTTATAAATAAAAATAAAAATCATATCATATCAGTGAATGAAAATATTTATAGTTGTTTATTATATTCATATATATGTATATATTATATACAATATACATATCTATGCAATATTTTTGATAAATCATAATTTTAAAAATTATTTTTAGAAACTTAAACTGAAAATTTATGCAAAAAAATAAAACATAAGTAGTGATGTTAATTTAGAAAATTTATTGATACTTATATTGTTTAAAATATTGTTATAAATTTTTCTCTTTAGGGGAAATATTATTCTTATGTGATCTTGAATAGCTTATAAGAGAATACATACATATATATATATATAGATATATATTCAGATATTTTCAAAATACATATTAAAAGGTTCAGAAGATTTTAAAGTGATGCATTTTATCAATTTTTGACAGTAATAAACTTGTTTATTGTAATAACGGTATTTATTTACTGTCATTAAATATTTTTTTTCAAATACAATACTAACAACACTAATGTAAATTTTGTTTTCGAAATTTAAGCGGTTCTTTAACATTCTATTAATATCGTAAATTTTTGATAAATAAACAAATTTAATTTGAAAGGAATTGAATCGTAAAAATTGAAAAAATAATAATAGTAGTTTATATTGTAAACTATATTATCAAAATGTATTCTAAAAAATATGAATAAATTAATTAATGTAATATGGTAATAATTGATAAAAATGTATTATTTTAAATCGTTTTTTTTTACGTTAGGGTACATATTGTATGAAAAAATATGAATAAAATAATAATTTGCAATTTTTGCAATAATTCAAATTTTTTTAAAAATATTCTATTTATATATTAACCTACATATTATATATATTAATGTATGTTATTATTTATTTAAAATTGTATTAAATCAAATTAAGTAAAATAAATTAATTAATATCAATTTTTTTGATTTTTATATAACTAAGTTTGTAGCTAGTTGTTTTGTACATACATGGGCATAATATACAATTTGCTAGTAACTAGTTTCAATGTAATTAATTTAAATTTTTTTTTCTTTTCTTTGTACCAAAAAAGGTTACAAATTTTTTTTACGATACAATTTCAAAATTAAAAAAAAAATCTTTAATAAGCAAAATACTTTTTGTTTAATAATATTTTCTTTACCAAAATTAAAAACTTTTATTAATTATATATATTTATCAATATTATTATTATTATTGTTTTATTTATATTATTATTATTATCATTAATTCTATATGACATAACTAACACACAGTAATAATAGAAATAATTATTTTTATAGAAAGAAAATAAATATATACATAAACAACAATAGCAACAACAATAATAAGAATAATTTAATAATCATTTTTGTAGTTCTTCTATTTTTAAAGGTAAGATTATTGTCTTTAATATAAATTTATACTATTGTTTTTACATATTTAGAAAAATTTCATAAGCAATTTTGAAACCCAAAATATTTGATATACTTCTATAAGTATAATACTAAATATGTGTACAATGTACATATGTATATGTATTAGAAAACAACGTAAATCGATTTAAATATGAAATAATATTAATATAATAACAATAATAAACATTATAACAATTTAAACATCTTCTATGCATACATTATAGTCTATCTAATTTATAAAATTTAGTGTACAATGATAAACATTTATGAGAATATGTATGTTGGAGCACTAACTACACCTTTTTCATTGATATCTTATTAGAGGTTGCTTGAAAAAATTGAAATTATTATTTTTACTTTTTGAGTCATTCGAGGAACGCGAACGGCAGTAAATGCCCATCCATAGACCGTGGAAACACCGAGGTGATTTCCTTTTCACGGAAATTCGTTTTTAGCTAAAATATGGAATTACATTCCATTTTGGCAGGCATTTTCAAGAATGGATAGGTTTTTACATATAGGTAACTATCTATACACTCAATGAAAATTGTTTAAGATAACACAAGTCAGAGCAATATACGTCAACTACAAACATATGAAATTTATTATTTTCATACCAGAAAATAATTTTTTAAATTAAATAAAATCAGTAAAAAAAAAATTAATTAAAAAAATAAATTAAATGTATAAAATAGTTTTCATTATTTTTTTTACATTATTATTAAAAAATGTGTTTTGAAAAAAAAACTAATCTTTACTATGACTGTTTTACAACACTTTTTATACTGAACTGTAAAAATTTTATAAAAAATTTTTATTTAAAAAATATTTTAATACTTTATTAAACTAATTCCAAACTAATATGTTATCCAAAAATTTTATAACGGTATATTTTGTTTAAATACCAATAATCTTTTTTGACGGTAAAAAGTGATCAGTATTACCAACTCAATAAAATATTCTATCGCTTGCCTTTACAATGTCTAACAGAAGTGTATATTCATTCGTGTCAGCGATAGGTCTAAGATAATATGGGTGTAAATCTCTTTCCGCTAGCTAGATACAAAAGTATTAAGTTTGCTTTAATATAAAACTTAGATAAAAAAAAATATGATACATGTAGATATACATATATACATATACAAATATAATCCAAACAATTAAGAAGAAATTTGAAACTTCTATGTAAAAAATATTTTTAACTTTGAAGTTTTTAATTTTAAATCTTCAATTTTTAATCTAATCTGAACTTAAGTAAATTAATATAATTTATAATATTTATATTAAATTTTATAATAATAATAAATTATATTAATTTACAAGATTTATTCGAGGCTTATTTCGTCCATTTTTAATTAAGTAGTACTAAACTTAATTCCTTATTTAACTTTTAACATAAATATCGAAAATTATTTTTATGGGAATACATTGTCCAAAAACCAAAAAATTCTAATTACTTAAGTACATTTTCAAATTACATTAGGTATAAATTATCAAATACTTAATTTCATGCTTTGATAAATTTTTCCATAATATACAATCATCATTTCTCATTTTTCCTCAAGCTTATGGAAAACTATTTAAGAATGACCTATTTGTATATGTATATGTAACATATATAAGTAATACTGTTTTCATTATTTATTTTGATCCTGAAGCATTGTCATAAGTAAGTTTTAAAAAAATTTGCAAAAAAAATAATTGTAATACTTACTTCCCTTGAGCATAACAAAAATAGATCTTTCTAATGTTCAACACCGTTAAGATTAGTGAAAAATAGTTTGTTATATGATTATCAAATTTGATGAAATTAATCTTTCTTGCATAAAATCATTTTATTCCCAGTTGATTTTTTTTTTCATTTTTAGAAGTGTGGCTGTTAATAATCATATAGTCATTATCTTTATTGGACAATATTAAAGTTCCTGGAAAAAAAACTCTATTTACCAGTAATTCATGAACATTCTAGAATTTATGAAGAAAATCAGTGTTAATGCATTTTTTTTTTAACTAATTTATTAACCAACACACATTGACAGCATTGAGATTATTCACAGATATTAGCTCTTACAATTTTTTTTATTATGAAGATTAACTTTTTTTTATATTAGTTTAGATTTGATAGGTAATAAAATATTTTAAAACTATAAATAACATCAATTAGGGTTTGATATATACTTTGAAATGGTTTGTTATTAGTAACTTTACTTGAAAATTGTTGTAGAAAAATATGGAAACTAGATAAAATTGTAGATGAGGAATTTAACGTTGTTAGAACAACTTATTTAAGTTACTTAAATCAGGATCGCATTACGTTTAAATTACGTTTCTTAACTATGGTTGAAAAAAAGTGTTCGTATTATACAAATCATGATTAATTTTGACGTTTTTTTATTGTTTGTCAAAATAAAAAATGTAAACATAATGGAGCAAACAATACTTTTTAAAAAAATGGTCAATACTACCAACATAATAAAATGTTCAATCACTTCGCTTACAGTGTGTAGCAGAAATGCATGTTCAGCGAGACGAGACGCGATAAATTTTTCTTCTCGTCAGCAATGGGTCTAAGAGAATAGTTATGGGTGATAAAATTAATTTAATAACAGATTTCAAATTTACAGAATCCTCCGAACAATGTTACAGTAGTTACATAAATAATAGTTAGTTACATAGCTATATGAAGAAATTTTACAATAATTTCAAATTTTTTATTTTTACCATACTTATATTTAGATTGGTACGATAAAATTTCGAATCTTGCATTCATATTCTATTATATATTTAAATTTTATTCTTAAAACTTTTTCGATCCAGAAATAGTATAACATATCTTAATTAAATTCATATGTATGTCCTACTTACAATCGTTTTATTATATTTTAAAAATATTTAAACGTTTTTCAGTATACAATAGTATTCAATAGTAAACAAATAGAAAAAAATCAAATAGATTCATTCAAAAAAATCAATTATCATAAATTGATAGCACCTGTCTTAATAATATACATTAATACATATTTTTAATAATAATAAAAACAAAAACTTAAAATTTAAATATTTACATATTGATGAATAATTCAAAAATATTTTGTTTTCAAACAATAGTATATTGTATACGTATATATTAAGTAAATAAAACAATAATCAAGACAATGTAACATACATATATATATACATATACAAATATGTATTTATTTATGTTTTGTATACTTACTTTAGATAAATCGAAATTATTCACAAATTCTAAAGAAATTTATGAAAACAATATGAAAATAATTAATTCTAGTAAAAAAAAAAAATTTACAAAACTTTTGTTTTAAGATCGAATAACAAATTTCTTAATTTAATTGACATAATGACTGATCATGAAAACAATATTGCCAGACGTTTAAAATTTTTATTAAAATATTACTTACTATACTACATATTTTCTTTAATAGAATAATTTATTTATTTCGCATTAATTATTTTACACAATGAATCACTGAAAAATAAATTTAATTTTGATTATAGATTTAAATATCAATAAAAAACCAGTAATACAAAATCCAACATTTCAAAATTCAATTAAAATTTAGTAATTAAATATCATTTGAAACAGTTTTGCAGTGTCAAAAATTATATGACTAGTTAGTTAATTTTACCTTGGAACGATGGATCTCCTTTCAAGTTTTTTAATCGTTCAGCCAAGGTTTGGGTTACTGTCACAATATTTTAAAATGATAGACTATTTTAAAATAATTTTTTTTTTTGTTAATATTTAAACAATTTTAAAAAATGTTTTATTACATAAATAATTTGTAGATAGGATCCAATAATTGAACTCTATAACTAAAAACAAAAACAAATATTATTGGTATTAAAAATATATGAATATTACTGAATTTTGTTTTATTGAATTTTGAATACTATGAGATACAGAAGTGAAATTTTGTAAAGTGATAAATGATAGACTGTGACAAAAAGTAAAAGCGATCAGAAATGTTGCTGAACATTAATTTTCGGTATTTCGTAAGGTGATCATTTTTAAAACTAGCAGCATTAAGCAACAAGTAAAAATGTATTATATATATATAATTTTCTGCATTTATCTGGATGTTTGTAAGTCCGACGGAATACTCCAACACATATACAAATTGCAATATGTATACAAATTGCTTTGGTACTCTTTTTTTAACTCCTGTCTACCATGCTGAACCTTTGCAGAAAAAAATACCATTGCATGAAATATATTTTTTTTAACATAATGTTAGTCTTCTTCGCAAATAATAAGGAAAAATAAAAAAAAAAGTGGCCTCGGTAGCCGAGTGGTAAAGCACTCGAGTGTAGTAATGTAACGACCGAAGGAGCACGGGTTCAAACCCCGTGAGAACCGAAAAATTTTTCAAATGGTGAAAATTACTGAAAAATGTAATTTTCTATACTACAACCACATCGGTTCAAATATACTTAATTTAATAATTAATAAAGATATAATATAACTAATAAAAAAAATAATATAAATATATAATATACAAAAATATATACCAAATAATTAATATAGTTTAATAAAAAAGGCCCACATTTCGAAAGGGAAAAGGACCTATAAAGTTGGCCTACAGATTTATGTGTAGGATCATCTGTTAAAATAAATAAATAATAAATAAAAAAAAATAATTATAATATAAAACAAACAATTTTTTTGATTTATAATAATAAGGACTAATAGAAATTTTATCAATAGTTTAATATGGTATAATAACCAAAAGGCAAACAGCACTTAACACAAAAAAAAGATAATGCACTTAAAGGTTATTCTTATTACTTAAAATTATACACAATATGCATATGTGTCTACATATTTTTTTTATTTTTTTGTTGATGTTATGATAATGATCATAGCATCATAGTTTTGCTACCGCATGCATAGCCTGTATAGTACTATAGGTATATATACTCTAGGCAGAAATGTGGTGCGATGAAGAGTTAAAATTGTTGTTTATTTTTATTTTTTTGTTTATTGTTTAATATATATATGATATATAAATTTACGATCGTATAAATTATTTAGCATATATTATGGGGTTAGGTTTTGGTTTTGCTGATTTACACATAACAACAATAACAACCTATACATTTTTAAAGAAATTAAATGAAATTTTGTACTATCATTTTTTATTTCTTATCTTTGTAAATTTATAATTTTTAGGTATTTATATTTGTTTTCTTCAAGTGTGTAGAAATGTATGTTGTAGGTAGGTATATATAGGTATCGGTTAAACCATATTGATTGTTGTTCTTCTTTTTAATGTATGTTATAAATAATAATTATGTATGAATTTTAACCTGAACAGTTAGATAATGCATTTTTTAAAATGAAATGAAATTTTAAATAACCGATCAATGGTTCACAAGTTATGAACAGTTTTGTAAATACCTATTTATTTGCAGTAAATTTTTTTATTTTAATTTTTTCTCCAACCCGAGTTTTATTTTATTCATCAAAATAAATATTATGTGTACCTACAATATTATTGTTTTTTTATATTTACAATTTTATTTATTTTTGTTTTTAAAATTGTTTTCGTTCAAAGTTGTGGCTTATTATAAAATATTATTTGTTCGCTATAAACTTTGACGCTAAACTTACGCAGCGAATGTTATTGAATGTTAACAGTATTAACTTAATTCTGAATTATACGATAAATTTTCAATGTTTGCAAAAAGGATGTCTCTAAAATGATCGAGTAAATGACCCATAGGGAATAGAAAATTTTGCACTTTACTACAAATATTCTGTTTATATCGTAATTAAAAGTTCGTTATAATACAAAAATAAAGGTAAGATAAATTAGTTAGCAAATACGTATTTTTCTTAAACTTGAAATAAAAACTCTAATGAAGGAAAGAAATGCTAGAATTCATTTTGTTTCCATCATTTATGGCGGGTTACAAAGCTAGTATTAAAATACAAACAAAACATATATATTTAATATAACAAAAAAAAAAACAAAAAAAATCACAAATAATGACAAATTGTATACAGCTATGAAATTATATTGTTGGGTAAGAAGAGGAAAAATAATATTTCGTATGACGGTGAGGGTGACGATGAATTTGTTGTCACTCTCAATTTAACAAAAATTGTCACTATGACAAAAACATTACAAAATTCCAAACAAAAATTTGTGATTATTTTTTCATCATTATCACCTTACTAATTATACAACTTATGGATTTTGTGACAAATTTCTTCAAAAATTTATCGAATTTATTTTAAAAAAAATGTTTTGTCTGGTTTTTGTTTGTATAACTAGTACATATTTCGAACAGAGTTTTCGAACTTTTTCCATTTTATTATTTCCAAATTAAATTTTCAATAATGTTCATTACAATTCCATTCAGATGAAAATCATATAGTATGGCAACCTTAAGTTAGTCTATATTATTTACCTATCGCAATTCAATTCTATTATAATTATTTATTTGAAGCTTTTAAAGCTTTAAAATGTATCATTGATGGTTATTGATTTGTTGTTAATTAAACAAATCAACTGAATATTTTCATTTGACGTTAATACTTTAAAATTATCACATTCGTTTTAACTAAGCAATTGTGTTTTTTTTTCTTTGTCATCTGAAAAATTTAAGAATTTACTGATTGTTTTTGAATCAAATTTCATAAAAGTGAAATATAATAGAATTAGCTATCAAATGGGAGAAGAGAGGCTTTGTTAAAAAAATTCCATTTTGATGATTATTTGTTTTTCATATCCCCACCCAAAACCCAAATTAAATTTTCTATCAACAAGTTTCGTTTTATCTTTTTGAATTTTATCAATGAAATGGAATAATACATTTTTTTATTTATTTATTTGTGTAGAGCACGCGGCATGGCATACATATTATAGTCCATTCGTTTAAATATCCATTCGAGCGAATAAATTTTCTTTATCCTACACATACTATCAAATATATGTATATATGTACTTACATAGAATTACTTTTACTGCATTAAAGATGTAAAAAGAAATTAAAAAAAATTTAAGGTTTGTCATTTATGTTTGATAATAAAAATTTTAATTTTAGATTAAGTTTTAAAATTATAATGCATTTATAATTATATTTGTTTGTAATATAATTAAATGTGGTAAGTAGGTCAAGTCAGATCAATTAGATTATAATATTGTTCCTTAAAAAGGAAAAATTTAAATTAGTTATAAAGTCCTTTGTTGTATCATACATAATGATGTAAAATGCATTGTACATTCAACAATATAATGAAAATTCATTTGCAAGCAGAAGAGTAAAAAAATATTAACTAATTTATTAAATAAAAAAGTTAGCTGTATTAGTTAGATATATTATTAAAAGAAAATTAAACGAATTTGGGTCAAGATTTTTATAATACAGACTAGATCAACTAATTATAGTTTTCAATTTAAGTAAATTAATTCAATAATATTAAAATGGGTTAAAATAACTTTAAGATAAAAATAAGTCAGAATAAAAATATTTATCTATAGTTTTAGGTGGTATGGATGAGAACAGCTACTAATTACTAATACTCATAATAATAAAAAATAAAATTGAAAATCATCAAATCTTATACAAATCAATAACTAAATTCAAAATATTTGTTGATGGCACTAAGAGTATTTTGATTATTTCTAAACAATATTATATAATTAATTTTATTTCATTTAAATAGATTAAATTTCTATATTCTATATATTTCTATCATAACAAAATTTACTACATATTGAAATTGATAAATTTTTGTTTTAAAATGGCACAATTACATTATGATCTCATTAAGTATAGGATTGGTATTCTGTAATGTGATTCGTGACTATTTAAATTTAATTATTTAATCATTTTTGTGATTTGATGATTACAATGTATAACGTAAATGTACCAATTTCCACCCCCTTAAGGAAAAATTAGTTTAAGTTGACAAAATAAGAAAAATATAAACTTTCTTTAACTTTTTTTTTTCAAATTACAATAGTTAGTATTTTTTAATTAAAAAAAAATATTTTCATCTAATTATAATTTAATTTTTTCTAAATAAATAATAAAATATTAAAACTGCCAAAAAAAGTTTGATTGTACGTATTTCCGTTCGACAATTTCAATCTGAACTAATTCCGCTCTTATATGAACTCAATTTCGCTTTTTGAACCTATTTGCGATTCACAGTACCTATTTACGATTTTATTTAAAAAAGCTATTTAAAATAATTATTAAGAGTAAAATTAATAATTTTTTAAATAATTAACTAGTAGTTAAATTATAAAAAATATTTATTATAATAGAAAATCAATATTACTAATTTGAAAAAAAAAATAGTTATAATGTAAGTAAAATTATTTGTTACACATAAAAATCTACATTTATTTCAATATAAAAATTAAAAAAAATTAAACAACGCAACGATTCAGTATTTCAAACAAAAAACAAAAATAATTCAATATAACATAATTAACTTAAATATTATAACAATGCACATTTAAAATAAATAAATAAAAATACAAAATATTTCATATACATACAAAGTAAAAATCACATTTAACTACTCCTTAGTTTTGGCATTTTTATTTCGGGTACATTATACTGTCCTCTGCTGTTCATTAAAAGTGGAGGCTCAATTTTGTAGACTATGTAACTGTTTGAATATATTAAAATACCTTCTTTTACAGGCCATCTGCAAAATGTGCCAGACATGGTCATGGTTTTCACTCCTCTATTCAACTTATTGTGAAATGTATACAAAGAAATTATTTTGGTAATTTATAATGAACGTTTTAATAAAATTTTGGTGGCAAGGCAAGATAATTCCAGAGATTTTTTAAATCATACAAAATATAATATAAGTAAAATCATTGATTAATAATACTAATATAGTATTATTAATCAATGGTAAAACATAGTTTTGGAAAAACTAATTCTTTAGGGTTAGCGTTAGAGTAAAATTTATCTAATTGTTAAAAGCAGTCGATTATTTTCCATTTAATTTTACTAAATATGCTTATCATACAGATCCCCGTATTTCGTCTACCAATAAAAGGAAAATATTCGCTTATTTTCAACAATTAAAATATAGTTTTTTCTTTAAATATAAGACTTGGTATGAATTTAGTGAAAATAGCTTACACCTGTATATTTAGTTCGGAATTAGGACATACTGCACGTATTACCGACCTGCTTTTTCATACAAATTTTTATAAAAACTCAAAATTTAGTTGTAGCAAAAAACACATATATTGCGAAATTAAAATTATAGGTCGTAATTAGATCCAGCTTACTTTGATCAATTTCAATTTAAAATCGTCCAGTTGCATCCTTATATAATCAAAAATAGGTGAATAACTTAATTAATTATTTCGATATATCATTTTCCTAATTCCGCCCGGTCGATCGTAAATACTTACAACATAAATTTACGTGTCCCTAATTCCCGCTCAAAACTAATTAGCAATTTTAAATATTTTTTATTTACAAATTGAAGAAAGTATGTATTATAATCTATTTAATAATATATCTTTTACAATTATTTGAATAAAATAAATAAGTGAACATCATAGTTTAATTATTATGGTCTTAAACGTTTGAACCAATATTTTCGCTAAAATGTCTACCTAGTTTAGTGTTCTATCAATAACTTATTTATTAACATGAATACAAATGTGCATTATTTTGCATTACAACGAGGAAATAATATTCTTTTTTATTTCAAAAATAAATTTGAAATACAAAGCGTGGGAGTATTGTATTTACAAAAAAAGGGTTCGGGCGGCATAATGTACTAGGGCGGTGATAGGCACATTTACGTTAAGCACTGATGATGTGAACATATACTTTTCATCATAGATTTGCCTTGTAAAGAATTTTCTTTCTTCAAACTTCCAAATGTTATTAGAGAAGAATTTAAGAATACTAAGCAATCCCTTCTCTGTTAGTTTTCTACTTCGCTGCGAAAATTACAAAATCCTACACTAAAGGGATTTCGTACTTTTCTCATTTCGAAATAATTTTTTCAACTATTTGTATTGAAAATTTTACAATTATAGAAGTTTTAATTACAAAAACAATTAAAAATTAATTTTTATTACCACAATTTAGAGTTATTATTACGATTGTTATATCTAAAATTAATAAAATGAGATAGAATTTAAAGCTTAACATTTTTTAAGTAACAATAATTGAGCAAAAATTAGTAAAAACTGATGGTTTGCGTTTCAGTCACAAAACTTATTCAAATGAATAGAAAGGTAATAAAATATTGTTAAACATTTTTTTTTGTTAGATATAAAAATAATAATTTTTTTATATACAACAACAATGTACGTAATGCTTGATTAAAAACTGGACAAGGTTGAAATAACATATTAAAAAAAAAAAAAAAAAAAAAAGAAAAAAAAAATTTTTTATTGAATATTTGAGATTTTATATTGAAGTATTTTGTTTACAGCTCCTAAATAGCTCATTTCATTTACAAAAAAATAGGAAATCACCTTTGGATTGTTTTAATTTCTACAAAATTCTTAACAAAGAAATAATAAGTAATAATAAAAAAAAGTAAAATAGTGAAAATTACAACTAAAATTTCTTCTTTTGTCTCCATATCACAAAAAAAAAAACAAAAACAAAGTCTCTTTCTTTTGTGAGTCATGTGAGTTAAATGACTCCTGATATGGAAAATGAGGGAAACATTTTTTTTTTTTTTTAAATTTTTATTTTGAATCATTTTTGTTATGCTTTTTTTTTGAAAAACCAAGAATTGTTGTAAATATATGTTTTGTAGTTGAAGTGATTCAACTTACATTAATTTAGATACGGATATGGGTAATGAATGAAAATGTGATAAAGAATGAGGTTCTCATTCTTTTTTTTTTTTTTTTTTTTTTTTTTTCTCCTATTACTCCGCGTGGTAGCATAGGGCTTCGATAGTGAACCTCCATTCCTCTCTGTTGCGTACTACTTCCTTAATATCGTCCCAGGTATAATTGTTGACTGTTAATTCTTGATCGATTGTGCGTCTCCATGTGTTGTATGGTCTGCCGGGTCTCCTTTGTCCTTGTGGATTCCACTCTAGAGCTCTTCTTGCTATATCACTTTCTGATTTCCTTAGTGTATGACCTATCCATTTCCATTTTTTCCTATTTATCTGTCTGTTGATAGGTTCTTCTCCAGTTATCATCCATAAATCTTCGTTGCTAATTCTTGCCGGCCAGAATATTCTGCATATAATTCTCAAGCACTTGTTGATGAATACTTGTAGCTTCTGTTTGATTCTGACCGAAGTGAGCCATGTTTCACTGCCATATATTAATGTTGACTTAACACATGCTCTGAATATTGTTAGCTTTGTTGTTCTCGATATTTGGTTGCTCCGCCATATCTTCATTAGGCTCCCAAATGTTCTTCTTGCCTTATTTATACGGCTGTTGACATCTTCTGTTGCACCTCCTCTTGATGTTATAATGCACCCCAGGTAGTTGAATTCTTCTACGAATTCTATCTGTTGTCCACTCACTGTTATTGGCTCACTGTAACTATTGTTTGTCCTCATTGCTTTGGTTTTCTCGATATTTAATTCCAGTCCCGATTTCTTTGCTTCTTCCTGTAATCTGTTGACTTTGTTCTGTAGGTCCCTTTGATTTTTTGATATGAGGCATACATCATCTGCGTAATCTAAGTCTTCTAAGTTTCCGAAGAGATCCCATTCTATTCCGTTTATTCCAGTGCAAACTTCTCTTAGAATGTCGTCTAGTATTGTGTTGAAGAGAAGTGGAGATAGTGGACATCCTTGTCTAACTCCTATATTGGTGTAGAATGGATCACTGATCTTACCTCTGTGTTGAACTGTTGTCTCTGCATCTTCATACATCGCTTTGATGATGTTGATGATTTTTTCAGGAACTCCTTTCTTTGTAAGTGTTCTCCATATTGCGCATCTCTTGACTGTGTCGAATGCTTTCTTAAAATCTATGAATAGTAGATATAGTGGGGCATTCCATTCCACTGATTGTTCAACTATGACCCGTAAAGTATTTGCCTGGTCTACACAGCTTCGGTTTGGTCTGAAACCTGCCTGCTCTTTCCGTAGTATTGGTTCTAGTACTTCTTCTAATCTTTTCTTTATAATAATTGCTATTATCTTATGAATAGTATTTAGAACCGTGATTCCTCTCCAGTTGCTGCAATTTGCCAAGTCTCCTTTCTTAGGTATCTTGACAATCATTCCTTTCTTCCATGATGGTGGTATATTCTCTTCTATCCATGCTTTCCTGATGTGGGGTTCAATTGTTTTTGCGAATAAGTCAGGGTCCAGTTTGGCTATTTCTGCTGGAATTCCATCTTCACCTGTTGCTTTGTTGTGCTTCAGGATATTGATTGTAGCTTTGATTTCTTCTATATTTGGAGCTTGAGTAGATATTGGCAGTCCCTCAGTTGGGTAGATATTTGCATTGTCTCTGTTTCTTATGTCTGCTTCATTATTTGTACTTTCTTCGTTGCTCAGTTCTTGGAAATGTTCTCTCCATCTCTTTAATTGATCCTCTAAGTTTGTGATGAGCGCACCATTTTTATCTTTAATTGGTTTGTTTTGTTGTTCCGACTGGTTAGTTAAGTTCTTGATTATGCGATGCAATTCTCTCAGGTTATGTTGCTGTGCTGCTTTTTCTGCTTCTCCGGCTAAATTTTGTAGAAATTTCCTTTTATCTCTTCTTGCTGCTCTTTTTACTGTTTTCGCTATTTCTTCATATTCTCTTCTTGATGCCATCCTGTTGTTTATCATTTTCTTCATTTCACCTCTTCTTTTAATCAAGGCCCATGTGTTATCGGTTATCCAGATTTTTCTTTGTGGTTGTGAAATTCCAAGATTTTGTTCGCTTGTTTGGTTGTAAATTTCCAGAATCTCTTCCCAAGTGTATTCTCTATTATTTCTAATATTTTCTCGTAACGCCGTAACTATGTCAGCTCTTACTTGCGGATTTTTTAAGTTGTTTATATTTATTTTCTTCTTTCTATATCTTCTGCCTCTTCCTTGTTGGCTTAGTTTCATTCTGAAGTCCCCAGTTAGTAATTCATGATCGCTGTGTATATCTGCTCCCCTTCTATTTCTCACATCTAACATTGATTGTTTCCACTTCTTGCTGATGCATATGTGATCTATCTGATTTCTTGAGATCCCGTTTGGTGTTGTCCATGTGTATTTGTGGATATCTTTGTGTGGAAATAGACTCCCTCCGATTGCTAGGTCGAAAGTCTGACACAACTCTATCAATCTTTCCCCGTTGTTGTTTCTTTCTCTTCCTAACCCGTGTTTGCCCATTATCTCCTCAAGTCCATTGTTGTTAGATCCTATTTTCGCATTCCAGTCACCCATTAATATTATGATATCTCCCCTATTTATGAGTGCTAGCGTTGTTTCTATTTGTTCGTAGAAGTCATCCTTAATATGGTCTTCAGCGACATCTGTTGGTGCATAGCATTGAATTATTGTTACATGTCTTGTCATATTTCGAAATCGCCCTATAACAATTCTATCCGAGACTGCCTTCCACGAAACCAATGTTTGTCTCAATTTCTTTGATATTAGTATTCCGACTCCACTTTCACCCCCTGTTTCCCTTCCACTGTAAATTACCATGTTTCCATTCTCCGTGTTGATTTCTCCGGTGTTGTTCCATCGCATTTCACTTATACCTAGGATGTCTATGTTGTAAGTAGCCATTTGAGCTTCCAATTGCGAGAGTCTTGAAGCTTCTCTAAGTGTTCTTACATTCCATTGTGCAATTCGGGTCCTTTTTTGAGTGCCAAAGGTCGTTATCAAGTAGTCATTCGTGTATCCGAGGCTTCTTCTTCTATTATTTCGAATCCATTGATTTACCGATTATGCGGGTGATTGGCCTACAGTAACCGGTCCTAGGAGATGGAGTAACCATCTACCGCTGCCTAGAATCATTCTTAAACAAACAAAATTCTACATCATTATGTACGAATATATTATAATAAAGATACCCAGATCCGTAAATGTTAAACATACCTAATTTAAATGATAACAATACAATTGTTGTTGTTTTTTAATATTCGATTGGAAAAATATCGAAGATTATTAAAATAGTTTATAAAAACAAATATGTAATATAATATGTACTAGGGGCCCCTGTTGAGTAATTATAATTCAAATTGAAACCAAATTTACAGTTTTTAAAAGGACAATAATTTACATAGTGACATAAACTTCTCACGATAAAGCAGAAACCACTAATGTTTAATAAAAAGTTTTGAAATTATAGAAAACAATAATTTGAGACATTTAACTACTTAAAAAAAAATTAATATCCTTTGATTAATCTATAAAAATAATAAGATATTGAATGTCACAAAATGGATAGTTATATTTTATAAAATTAAACAAATTAGAATACACATTTTTAACCCCGTTGCGCATTTCTGTTGTATATATATACAGCTTAACTATTTACATGTATTAAGAGTTTATTAAAGAGAATTTATTTATTTTATTTATAAAATGAAAAGGTGTCTACTGCGCAAGTCCTTTAAAAGTTGTCTATTATAATTATAGGATGTGACATTATCATTTAAATAATAAAATTTAAGGTAGTTTCAGTTAAATTTGTTGATTTATTTCATTTATGTAGAATTCGCAAAAGATGAAAAATACGTTAAAAATATTAATCAGAATTAATATAAATATTATATTTATATTTATAAGTTCTTAAAAAGTTTTATGTACATATATAACATGCTTTGGATTAGGCTTATATAAACAACTTAAATTTTATTTATCGTTCAAATCATATTTCAGTTCTACTCATCTAAAATACAGTACGGGTACACAAATTTGAATGTGAATGAACTGAAGATATAAGCGAAATCAAGTATGTTGCACAAATTTAACAAAAACTCAACAATCAATTTACATTAAATTAGCTAGGGGTTAATTCACACTAAAGTGACTGCTCGATTTAAATGTGAAGTTTGCTAATATTTTGTATTTGATGTAAGGGTTAAAAGGATAAGTTAGTTTGACAAATGAGTACGTATTCACAACCCGTAATTCAGTTGACATCTAGGTTAGGGCTGAACAAATGTCTTTCACGTCACAGATTTTACATTAAGGAAATATTCTAAAAAGTAGTGCGTATAACTAAATTTAATTGTCAAATTTATTTGAAGAAACATTTTGATTTTTGTAAGTATTAGATTTTAGGATAAACTGATTTCAAAAAGATTATCAAAATTTGTAAATAAAAGAAAATTAATTTAAATTAGTTAGATATCTTTCTACAATAGTTATTCTTGAAATAAAAATTAGTGAAAATTAAATTGAACCCTTTTTATAATTTCTCTTTCACCCTGCATTATATCTAGACGCCACTTTGTATTTTGTATATTTAATTAAAATTTCATATTCTAATATTGTAATATATTATTATATTACTAAATACTAAATAGGGTATTATTCTTTCTACCTTTATTACATCTTTAAATTATTTTCAATAAATGTATCCTAAAGATAAATAATTTTTTATTTTTCCATTTTCTTTATTAAATTTCTAAAACAAATTTTCAGTAAATGAGTAATTACATAAAAACAAAAAAAACAACAACAGTTCCAATTTCAAGGTAAATGATAGATTGATAAGCTGTATAGATTGTTTTACATAATATATTTTATTGTATTGTATATATGTATATATGATAGTAATTATTTATAAAAGTAGAATATTTATACATTGAAAATGTATGTAAATATAAATATAAGTGAAATTTGATCAATTTTAAATTGAAATATTAGAAAGATAATCTTCAATTTATTTAGAAAATATTAATAATTATTGAATATTATATTGTTGTAATTAGAGTAGTTATTACGGATTATTTGAAAAAAAAATTGTAGGTATAAATTTTAACTTTGATAAAGTTCATAATAAGATTTTAATTTTTCTTACTTTTTATATAGTAAAGGTTAATGAATTGAATAGTTAAATTAAATGTTTTAATAAATTTTAAAGTCACAGTTCAAAGAAATTTGTATTAAACACAGGAAACAATGTTTGTATATATATACATACCTATATATATATATCTATGCTAAAGAAATAAACGTTAATTAGTTATGATCAATTTAATTAACCTTTAAATTTTAAATTCAGTTCTCATTAAATATAATCTATTAAATTATCTATTTATTGTTCAGATGCGATACATAATTTTGCTGATGATGCGTAATAATGTATAAATGTTGCTGTAAAATGATATAATAGTAATGAATCTCTGCTATACTTTTGCATTAGAAAATATCAAAACTTATGTAGTTTTGTGATATAGTTTGAGTCTTATTATAAATCGACTAACTACATATCGTAAAAACTATTTTTAATTTCATTGATTTTTTTTTTTAAATATTTCCTATAATTTTATTACAATTTTTTAATTTTCACTTAATCAAACATATATAACAAAATGATCCAATAAAACAAATGATTCATATATATTATTTTGTAATTATTGTAATAAAATTTACTTACTTATTTTTGTATTTAACCAAATCAAAACAAAAAAAATATTCTAGTCAAGCTCGTATTCACGTCATATATGGATGTATGTATATATGCAAAAATTCAGGAATAAAATTTTAATTAACACCATTTAAATAACACTTTTTAATTTAAGAAAATAAGTATATTTTATTATACTTACATGTATTCATATATATTGTATATATATATATATTAATTTTACATATTTACATACATATTATTATATATACACATATTATATTCATTATTAAGTATTGTCATTATTATTTTTGTTTTTATTATTAAATGAACACATGGAATTTCTCAAGCATTACTTATGCATACCTATTGTAATTTTATATTTGATTATGAATGACTGAGTCTATCAACCAGAAGTTTTTTTTGTTTTTTTTAATATTATAAAATGCTAATTATTGAATATTTTATTATTTTCTAATTTTTTTATAATTGTTTTTTTTTCATTAAATTTTTTAATGAATTCAAATATTTTTATTTTGAAATCTATAAAAAAAAAAATCATAATAAATAAACGAAAATGTTGTATCAAGTATTCAGATTTTAAACACTGAAAATAATTTAGGTGGAATCGATTAGGGTAAAAAATTATTATTAGATTCTGTTGAGGGTGTATTTTAAACGGAAAAAAATATTGATCAAATTGATTACTAATTACTTGATTAATTAGTTGATTATTTTGTTACTGATTACGTACTTGATTGATAAAGTGAAAAATGTTATGTAAATTTTTCTAGCACGTATCAGTATGCATGCATGGGTATAAAAGTGATAGAAATCTACCAAAATTTGTTGACAAGGGTTGATTTTGGGTAGGGGGTGAACAAATCTACCAAAATTTAATATTTCTGGTAGATTTTTGACGTTTGACGATTTTTTTTCTGGAAGTATATTGTTAGTGTCAAAATATATTTTTTATACTCAAAATGTAAGGAGATTGTTGTTGAAGACGTAATTTTCGGATCAAATATTGATAAGATAAAATATTTTTGTAAGTAAGTATTATGCAAATAATATTGTTGGATTGACATTAGAATAATAATAATTTATTTATTTTTTTGCCAATAATTTCATTTACGGCTATCTTGATATTTGAATAATCTGACAGCACCATAAGAGAGAAATCTACCAGTTTTTTGTTTACGTATGAACATGAAGGTAAATTTCTGCCTCGTATAAACATGGGCTATGATACACAAAAACGCTACTATATAGCAATTTTAGTTTAAGGCTGGCAGCCATAGTAATCGATTTCTGTCACGACACTAGGCCACGTGTGATGAATAATTATGGACATTTTAATTAATTAGATATATGTATTATAATTCTGGGTACGACAACTCAGATCTTAAATCAAAATATGTATCTAAGTATTTGAATTAGATTATTTGAATTAAAACATTTACTCTAATCTATAGTTATAGCTATTAAATATTTTTTTCTCTTACAATAGAAGTTTTTGCTTCTTCCAAGTTTGTCATTAAAAACTGCTTGTTCTACTAAAGAAATCACAATATATATATAACTAAATTAGTTTTGAAATTTTAATAAGAAATAGTTTTTTGAAATTAAAATGCAATACATATATGTATGTGATTAAAAATATTCTTATACAAAGTATTTTTTTTTACACTAATGTATAATGTCTCATTCATGTAACTCATCAGGTTAAAGTACGATATTCTGTATATGTTTATGTACTTGTAAAATGAAACTTATTAAATGTAGGTATATTTATACATCGACAATGCACCTTATTCCGCCAAAACCACTTTTTGTTAAATAAATTAAATCCTAGCTTTTTATTCAATAATTTTTTTAATTGTGTACATCTGTGGACGAAATTAGTTCAGATTGAAATTCTCGAGCAGAAATACAAATACGTACAATTCAATTTTTTTTTGTTAATCTTAATATTTTATTATTTATTTAGGAAAACTTGAATTATATAATTGGATTAAAATAATTTAATTGTAATTAAAAATATACTTATTATTGTAATTTAAAAAAAAAATTAAAAAAAGCATGTACTGGGTCTAATTTTTCGAACCTAAACGTAACTTCTCCTTAAGGGGACGAAAATAGGTACATTTACGTTATCTGTTTTAAATTAAAAATTAATATGCTAATATTTGAAAAATATAAATTTAAATTTTAAATAAAAAAAGTGACAGCTGTAATACTAATTGGTCAAAATGTCTTTAAACTATACTATTTTTTTTTCTCTATAACTCGTATATCGACATCGTATCATCATCAGCAACATTGAATTGAATATATATAAAGCACTAAAGTCTCACAATATATTTTGAACGTTTTTCTTTTAAATATTTCCTCTGTTACCATGAAAGAATATTATTGTAATTTTCCAAATATATTTCTTCATAATTTGTTAATTAAAGTTGTGTCACATCAAAAGTGAGCTACTGTAAATCAATATGATGTAGGTAATAACCGTAGCTACGTCTTCTAACTTTACTTTTTTTTTCAATAATAGCTGATATATGATTTTGCATACTCGTACTAACATATGTATTTAGTTTGTAGACAATTTAATATTTTATGTATTCTAAATTAAGTTTCATTATTTTTCATTTTTTACTAAATTTAAAAATGATATGACACGGTTGTATGCATCATTTATTTTATGATGCATTTGATTTGTTTTTATATATTCTTACTACACTATACTCTAGTGCTAGTCTATAACATATTATATTATTTTTATATATTGTATCCCTTTCTATCTTATTAAATATGGTTAAAACAATAAAATCAATCCTGGCTCTGAATATATGTACATGTATAATAATTATTAATTAAAATATACTCAATGTATCTTCTTATATATAAAGAAGGATGTTTGTATGTATGTATGTATGTATGTATGTATGTTTGTGTCAGAACTCCTCCGAGACGCATGGACCAATTTCAACAAAATTTTACAGGATGGTTTTTTACTACTTGGAATCGAACCCGTGATATGTTGTTTTCCAAAATTCTGACTGGTTCGGGTACCTGTCATACAACTCCGAGCACCTGACAAAAATATTTTAAAAACCAAAGGTGTTACAGAGTTGAAAATTTGCACACAGTTACTATCTCAAAAATAGATAAATATGACTTTCACATTTTTTCGAAATTTTGACTGGTTCGGGTAGCTGTCGTACAACTCCCAGCACCCGCAAAAAAGATTTCAAAAACCAAAGGTGCTAGAGAGCTGAAAATTTGCACACGGGTACCCTTCCAAAAATAAACAAATTTGACTTTAAAATTTTTTCGAAATTTTGACTAATTCGGGTAGCTGTCATATAACTCCGAGCAGGTCCGCAGATCCCTCAAATTTTCTAATAAGAAAAATAGTTTTCATTGGAACTCAACATATGTACATATGTGTATTAAATTGGAACCAAATCGGTCCAGTTTCTGAGATATGAATTTTCGTTCAAAAGAGCTCTGGCGGAAAGCAGGTTCAACAAATTTGGCAGAAACTGCTGTAATCGGGATCCAAGGTAAAATGTCAAGTCCCTAACTTAACAGGAAGTTGGTCTAAAATGCCTGAATTTCATATGTTATGCAGACCATATATAATTTTCTAATGGAGCTTGAATTTAGCTTATTTATTTGACCCTTTTTAGTGCAGTTAATATTGGTACAAAATATTGGTGATAGTCATTCAAAAAGCAAATTTTTAAATTTTTTTTTATTTTATTATTTTTAGAGAGGAAGAGAAAAAGGGTTGAAGAAAACAGCAAAACAAAATTTCAATGAAATAAAATAAAGAAAACAATTTTTTTTTAGAAATATTTGCCTTGAATTTAAGCGTACTAAAACTACAAAAAAAACTTTAGAATCGTAGCTTGATATAAGGTTTTCAAAGCAATACAGAAGAAAAGTCGGACATGATGTGGTCAAGAGCGACGCCTTGAGTCGAGTGTATACTGTTCTGCCAAAGTCCGGCGCGAAAATCCGATGTTACCAATCACGTTTGGTCCGTACATATTCAACAACACATTAATTATTCTTGAAGATAAATGTGTGGCTATGATCGGTAAAACATTATTGCAACTCGGTCTACCAGTATGAAACCAACAAAATGAACTTTATACAGATTACATACGAGAAAAGAACTGCAACGTCGAAGAGCTGAAAGCGTAATATCGCCAAAAAAAATACCACTTCTAAATCAAGATCAGAAAAAAGCATACAAAATGATCATGGATCAGGAAGAGAACCAACAAGGTAGTACCGTTTTTCTTGATGCTTCGGGGGCCAGAGATAAAACATTTTTAACCAACCTAATTCTAGCCGAAATCAGAGCTCGAGGAGAAATTGCTCTTGCCATTGCATCTTCAGAAATTACGGCAACATTAATGGAAGGAGGAAGAACAGCCCATTCTGCACTGGCAACACTAGACATCTCCAGACAGGAAAATCCGACCTGCAACATTAGTAAAACAAGTGATCGGGCGCAAGTACTCAAGACATGCAAAATTATTGTATGGAATGAATTTACCATGGCTCACAAGAAAGCTCTCGAAGCCCTTGATGTGACTGTGAGAGATCTGAGAGGAAATAACAACCTTATTGGAGGAGTTCTGTGTCAACGAAATGAATAATCAAATACTTTCCATATTACCGGGCGTAGTAAATGAATACAAGTCCATTGATAACGTAGTAAATGCTGATGATGTAGTCAATTTTCCAACAGAGTTCCTAAATTCTCTTGATCCGACTGAATTACCGCCACATCGTCTTTTACTGAGACTGGGATCACCAATTATTTTAATACGGAACCTCGACCCACCAAAACTTTGCAACGGTACAAGACTTTGTGTTAAAAAATGGCTGGCAAATATAATTGAAGCGACAATTTTAATAGGGAAGGGACATGGTGAAGTCGTTTTTATCCCAAGGATACCACTTATTCCAAATGATCTCCCTTTTAACTTTAAGAGGTTGCAATTTCCAGTTAAACTTGCGTTCTCGATTACGATAAATAAGGCACAGGGACAGCCTATTAAGTACTGCGGTGTGGATTTAAGTGTGAAGGCGAAACTAAAAACGTTGTTTATAATCAAGTTTTATCTTGAGAAAATTATTTAATCACCCGTCAATTTAATTAGTTTATTATTTTGTATTTTTTCGTCTTTCCTTTTTTCTGTTCTTTTGGTTTTTCCTAATTGTCTTTATTTTTTTTGGATTTCTATCTTTTTTTCTAAATTTGATTGTTTTCTTTATAACATTTTGTACTTTTCTTTTTTGGACAATGAAAAAAACTGCTATATGGATAAGAATTGATTAATTAAATTAAGAGTAACAAAAATTAAAATGTGAACTACTAACATCTAGCATAAGTTTATGTAGCATTAGGTTTATACTGACATATAGAAATAAGTACTTAATGTTTGAATATTAATAAAAATGAAAATGTTTATTATTAATGCCTAAAAAAAGATTTATACTAACATAAAAAACGGACCATAATTGAGTTTTCAAAAAATACTTCTAATTAAAATCCCAAAATTCTAATTGAAATTTGTAAAAAACGCCTAAGACTTATGTTTGCATTTTACTTTAAGTTGTAAGTACTATTTTTGTTCAAAACTGAAACTCATTTTAATTTTCGTTCACATTTGATTTTTTTTTGTATTTCATTTAAGTAGATAAGTACCTATAATAATTTTTAAAATTTTCATGAATTAGCTTTTTATTAAATATTTAAAAACTTGCAGTGGTTTTAGTGGTGGTGGATCCCACACTATTACAAAGCACGGGCGTATTATTCTTTTTATTGGTTTTCAAACTTTCCACAAAAAAAAAAAAAAAAAACAATTACATATAAAAACATTTAACAGATAGTTTACTAACAGACAAACATCACATAATACTTCCCTTTTCAAACTAAAAACGCAGAAAAAATTCTAGGAACTTTCTAGGAAATTTTCTCGGGCAACGCCGGGTAACTCCGCTAGTATATATATAAATGATATGAATATATATATAGTTACATTATGTATGTGTATGACAAATAAAATACGAATTTTAAATTTCAATTTTATTTATTTTAATTTAGAGAGAATTGTGGTTTTGTTGGTGAATGAACACGTTTTTAATGCTTTTGATTAGTCAGATTTGTATGGGGGAAAATTGATTCCTATTTCAGAAAATTATAATTCACTCTTCATTAAACATTTTTTTTTTAATTTGTAAATTCATGAATTGTTTAAGTATAGTAATTTTTATTGTGTTATATTTTCGTAGTTCGATATAAGTGATGTTATATTATACATTTGTTTATGATCCTGTCGTATAAATTGTACTATAAATTGATATATATATAACAAAACATAACGAATGTCGATGGATAAGTGTTATATTTGTTTAATTTGTTCAAAGCAAAAATATAAATAAGGGTACAATAGCTTTGCAGATTATACTGAATCCGAATTTCCGGACATGCATTCATCATTCACATTAATTAATATACGAGTCATTTGGCTCTTTTGTGTTATTTAAATAAATAAATAAATATTTATAAAGATTATTATTTAAACGGCATTATTTAGAATCGATGTTTATCGGATCGGATGGATCGACAAAATATTGGTGTAAATTATTGTTGCATAAATTCTATTTCGGTTGATGTTGCAAAGTTCATAAAATTTTTTTTGTTGAGTATTTTTGGACATTACATAACAGTTGAGAAATTTTTTTATTATTTTTAATTATTTATATACATAAGTATACGTATAATTTATCAATAATTATTGTATGATTATTTTAATGATTGCTAATATAGCTCCAACTTAAAGTAAAATATCTTTTACAATTTAAGTAGTTTAATTCATCCATTTTGAATTCAATTTTCTTACATAACCATTTACCATAAAATTTATTTTACCACAATTTATAAATTTACAAATAACTAAGTTCTAAAAATATTTTTTTACTTTAATATTTTTGTGGTTCTAATAAATTTCATAAAAAAATATACATATATTATATATGTATATAATTTTCAAACTAATTAACCTAAATTATAAAATACATCATATGAGAAAAACTTTTAATTGTCTCCATTTTACCTACCTAAATATTCCATTTAAAATATAAGACCTCAAACTAAAAACTTTTAATATATAAGTATATATATATATATATATATGTTCTCTTATATGATTATTAATATCCTCTTTAAAAAATTAATTTAATTGGAATGCTGTTAAGTAAGTTGTTTTTCCTACCAAATTTCGTTTATCCTGTTTCTTTTTCGACAATAATAAATTTTCATTAAAATAAAAAGAAAAAATTTAGATTTAAAAAATGTTTAAACTTATTTATTGGTTAAAACCATATGTTAAGTACCACATCCAAAAATTTTACAACAAACATTAGAAAATTAAATTGAAGGTTGTATATCTATATAGCGCTATCTATATATATATCTATATATGCATATATGTATAAAATTAATGATAACAAATTGAAAATTTCGCATATAGTTATACACCTTTACTATAGTCGTTTTATACTTCTATAAAACATTTTTCACCTCAGCATGAAAAAAGTAATATTTCAAATTTAAAAATATCCTTTTTTGTTATCCTCGTAAATATTAGGCAAAACAAAATTCTAGGAAATTTCTATCTAAATGAATGAAAAACAAAAAAAAAAAGTTATTCAAAGATTGTTGACCTTTTAAGTAAATGTGAATAACTCGTCGTTAGCCATTCTGAAGTGAGTGGAAAAGGGTATTAAAAAAATTGTATAACAGCATGACAACGTCAACTAAGTTGTTTGTGTATATACATATATAATTTTTATTAGAGTGTATCTTATTTACAAAAAATAAAATTTTTTCTCAAATTACATATTTAAACATCCAGTTAATACCGTAATTTTCTGTTTAATTTATTCTTCAATTTGATTACGGTTTTGTACATCGATTCCTGTTCTAATTTTGAGTATTCAAGCTGTTATCTTGGTATTTTTTTTTTTTTTAAACAATTTAATATCTCATTACATTTTTTAAATAAAATTTGATACCGAGATTTTTCCGTGAAGATTTTACGATTTTATGAGAAGTAAATAAATATGGATATTAAGTTTGATAAATTTTCAAAATGAATGTAAAAATTATATTTTCTATTTAAATTGAATACAGTTTAAAATGAATCTATTTTTATTGTAAATTGAATTTAAGGACGATATTTTGAGCAGAGTTAAAGAATCAGATTGTAACTACAGACGAACCAAATTGTAAAGTAGTATTTATAAAAAAAATATATTTATTCAAAATAAAAGGAACACCCTAATTGGTAATTCTCCATATACACAAACATATTATAATAGTACACGACGACATATTGTTATGTGGTGAATCAAAAACAAAAAATAAACATATTATTATACAAGTTCACGAGTAAATTTTGGGTTGCTGTAATTTTTTTTGTTTTTATTATATTATTAATAGTTGCCAAGATATAATAGTCATTAGTAACAAGGATCATTGTGAAATCTTCTGCTTTTAAAAATTTTATGAAGTCTGAAGTAGTTGTTGGTACTTTTTAAAAAAGGAATTGTTATGGAGGGATATAATAATATAATGTCTGAAACTACATTGGTTGTAAATACAAATAAATTCATTTTTCAGTGCCAACCAAAATTATTATTATGTATATGTAACTACTTACAATTAATTATTTAGACAATGTAAGTATATAAAGAACATTTTTAAATGAACTCCTTGGAGCTTTCTCAATTGTTTTCAATTGAACTGAAATTTATACCACAACTGCTTATTTTAAGTTCTATGTGTACATATAAACAATGACTTCTTAATATATACATATATATATCAATTGATATATCTTGGCTTTGATTACAAAAATTTTTATTCAGGATGCATATAGTCATTGGTATAAGTCATAATGCCTGTACATATAGTAATTATGAGACCAACTATTTATATTTTAATAAAATTTTCAGGTTATGTACTTGTAAATAGATATTAATGTTACATGGTTACATCTAAGTTCTATTTTTTTCGTTTTAATATAATGAAATAATTTCATATAAAATAGAATTAGAAAAAATTGAATAGACATTGATAGTGTAAAAAACTTAATAAGTATCGTAATAGTTGGTAGTAAAACTAAAATGCCCTCGTCAACAATTGACGTTTCTTTCTTCAAAATTTTTTTGTTATTATTTTTGATTATATTGATTATAGACTTTACTTTGATCAATAATTAAAAAAAATATATATACTTACTTATATATCATTTTTTACTTACTCCATTGACGGCATTTACCACGCAACTGACGGTGTTAAAGCAATAAAATTTTGTAATTTTGATTTTAGCTAAATAACTCGACGTCGTTCAATATTTAAAATTTTCATTAAATTTTTTCTTTTTTTTTGCTTTTATAAATGACATTTAACGCCTTTAGAAGTTGAAATAAATTCACATTTCACTGCGTTAATGTCGATTAGCTTATAAAGTTTTATAAGAAACATACATATATGTATAATATTGTTCTGAATTTTTTTTAGAACAATTTTGAGACAACTTTTGTTGTTGTTGTTTTTTCTTCAAATTTTGACAGTTAAACAAAGAGTAATGAGAGTCAGGCGGCATTTACACATAGGATTTAACCCATGGATTTGATTCAAATGTCAAAAAATCGTACGTGTATAAACATTCTTTTCTATCCAATCTGATCGTATGAATTTCGTGAACCAAATTGAAAGGCCATCCATTTTCCATTCAATCAAATTTGACAGTTAATGAATTAGATATGACAACAATTGGATAAAAATACATTTTTAAGAACTAAAGCCTACGAAGCCATTGCAATTAAATTTAATATTAGTACTTAAAAAAAAATTGATGGATTTTGTTTAACGTGTAAACGGTAAATGGATTTCATGGTGAATTTAATTGGGAATTGATTTGGATTAAATTATACGTATAAATGCTGTCTAAAAAAAATTAGAACAAAACAGTTAAAAAAAAGTATTCATTAGATTTTTCTGTTATGGTTCTAAAGTGTTTGACGTCATTGTCATTGTCCAAAACTACTCTGTCCGATTCTGTTCTAGATCTACTGAACAAACTTAATATATATATCCTATGCTTTCAACTTTTGTTTGACATTTTAACGTTGTTGATAGCACCGGGACTATCAGAGGTATTAGATTATAAATTATTCAAACATTATACTCTAGCATATTAACGATGTCATTTCTCGATGTCAGCAATAGTCAAGTTATCTTATGTAGTCATTGTGAAAAGTTATATTTTGACAAATAATAGAACATGTACAAAAATGTTAGTTGTCATATTTTCATATATGTATATACTTACATATATACTTAATTTCTAAATTGAAAAAAAAAATATACCTATAGTGACTTAAATTTATTCATCTGCTTCAAACTATGTATTTATAATATTCATACTTAATTAATATACTTGAAAAGCAATAAATCTTCAAAAAATTTTATAAAAGAAATTTTTTTTATTTGTTTTATAAAATTTAAACGTCAGCATAATAATAACAGTTAAACAACAATCTTTGACATTATTATCAATCAAAATTGTTATTAACTTTCTTTCAATTTAAAATTCCGTAGCTTTTTGTTTTAAAATTTTTTTTTAAATATCATTTCGTCTTATTGTCAATAACAACAGTAAAAAAAACTTAAGAAAAAAAAACTACGCCTACAATTTTTTTTTGTATTTTGAAATACCAAACTAAGTAAGTTTTTGTTTTTATTTTATTTTTTTTTTTTGATAAAATTTTAATTTACATAAATATTTTAACAGATATTTGTATTTATGTACTAACATTCAGTGACGTCTCTTTGAAAGTAAAGTCTATAAAGTTCTCATCATTCACATACTATAAATAGATAACTATATGTAGTTATATGGATTTGCTACTTTTTTTTGAAACAATAAAGAATTTGGCATAATTTAACATTTACCTGACATGTATGTATTAATCATTTATATATAATATTAGAGTAAATCTAATTATCTATGCAAGACAGCAATAACATAATATTTTTGTTTTGATTCAAAATTGAAAAAATAACTAAAATAAAATAAATTGTTATTAATAGTCATATATATATACATAGTTAGAAACTGATGGATGAATAATAATTATTGTTATTTTTGTTACATTTAATAACTAAGAACATAAATATTTAAAAATATATAAATGATAATAGCTTCTTATTAATTGTGATTTTACGTGCCTATCTAAGAGATAGATTTTGTCTATTTTATTTGTTTTTCTTATTTTTTTTTTTCTAATAAATACAATCTATATAAACAAAATAGAATCATTCTTTTATAAATTTACCAGTATGTTATCGTGTTTTTCGTTTAAACTTTGTTTAACTAATTTATTTTATTTATTTATTCGGTTATACAATTTCAGGTTCTTTTCCTTTTCGGAATGTGGATCTATGTGTAACTAAAGTAACTACTTAAAGTTTAGGAGCAATTGTAAATGGTTCTATGAAATATTATCCCTTTTGGTAGTTTTGGCTATCTATAAATTTTTCTAAAAAGATGTTGAAAATCTTCTAACATTAATTTTTTGACAATCATCTTTTAAGCCATTTAACCATCCTCAGTTTAAGTCTAAACTTAACGCTGTTTTATTAATTTTATTATTATTGCCCATGTTTACACGAGGCAGAAATCTACCGCAGATCTGCCGCAGAAAACCTGATAGATTTTTGCCATTGTAGCTTACAGACTATTGAAATATCAAGATGACCGAAAATGAAATTATTGGCAAAGAAATAAATTTTTATTATAATTCTAATATTTGTATAATTTATATATTTTTTTATTTTATTAAAATTTGATCCAAAAATTACGTTGTCAACACCAATATAAAAAATATTTGACATTGACATATAGCTATTACCAGGAAAAAAAATTCAAACGTCAAAAATCTACCAGAAATTGTAATTTTTGGTAGATTTGCTTACATCTTACCCCAATCAACATCAAGTTTTGGTAGATTTCTACCACTTTTCTAACATGCATATTATTAAACATTATAATACTAGGGGCCCCTGTTGAGTAATTATATTTCAAGTTGAAGTCAAATTTAAAGTTTTTAAAAAAAACAGTAATTTACGTACTGACATAGACTTCTCATTACAAAGCAGAAAACACTCATGTTTTAATGAATAGCTTTGGAATTAGTATGTTTTCGTTAAAAAACATAAATACCTTACTTCTCATTTTCTGTTTCGTTTCTACCTGTTTCTTAATGTATTTGGCGAATAATAAAACCATATGATTAAAAAAAATTCAACTGTGTGCGCATTATTGTTTTATTTACAACTTGCTTATTATATATTAAGACTTCATTATGGAGAGGAGAGATTATTTTTTATTTGAGATAAATTTGTTTCTTTGTTTTTATTTGGCATATGTAGATAGATTTATTTGCAAGTATATAATGTAAATTATAATAACTTATTTGTTTGCTTTTATTTATTATTTTAATAAGATCTCACATATGCATAATGTATTTGCTGAATAATAAAATCATAGGAGTAAAAAATTTTCAACTGCGTGCGCATTTTTGTTTTATATACAATCTTATATATTACATATATTAGAAGTTCATTATGGAGTAGGAGAATGGAAATAAAATAAGAAGGTGTCTACTGCGCAGGACCTTAAATGCTTGTCAGTTATAATTATAGATTAATATTCCAGTATCTAGAGTTAACAGCTTGTCGATATTTGACAGTTGTACTTCATTTTGTAAAGTATTATAGAATAACATTCCATTGTAATCAATCCTCTTTCTATTACCTAATATATGAACTCACTACTTTCAAATAGATTTTTTTATCTATTTATTTTTTGTTTATCAACACTTTGTCCATAAGAAAATTTTGAGAAAAATATGGTACCAAAACTATATCTTATGTAAAATCTTAATATTAATAATTGTTAGTTTTGCGTTTGTGAAATCACCACAATCATAATGTATAAATAATTGATTATCATAAATGATACACGGTATATTTTAATCTATAGCCATTTTATTATAATGAATTGAAATTAACAGTATTTATAATTGTGCGAATCAAATTTAAAGTGTTCATTTATTAAAATTAAACAGTTTGATTGTTTTTGTAAATAACTAAAGAATTTTATAATTTTTTTTAAATTTATTTATTTTGTTTTAAATTTGTTATTATTTTTTTTTTTTTTAATCTATTACAATTTTTTGTAAATACCACCTACATCAAAAAATTTAACAAATACAAAGTTTAACAAATGTCAAGAAAATTATTAATTAATTTCAAAGTGAAATTAATTAAATTATATACAAAGTCATTTTATAATTATGTACATATATCTATATAGTCTTGTGAAGTACATGTACATATAGTTATATATATATATATTAATTGAAACGCTTAACACTTTTATGGGCAACTAAGTTAACTTTAGTGTCGTGTCAAATGAATTAACGTGACCAAAATTTTTAAATTTATAGTTTTATATAATAATTTTATGTGATGATATTTAAGAAGCTCTGGTACATACTTATTTTTTAAAAAATTAATTCATTTTTTTTAATTTTGTTAAGTAATGGTGCCGAAATTGAAATACAAATTAAAAACAAAAATTAATTAACTAAAATATTAATGTTTTTTATCGACATAAAATAAACCAGTTATTTGTAATATGAATAAATTAAGGTATGAAAAATATTAAACTATTAACTGGTTACATAGTCAGTCCATACTTGTTTTAATTTTAACTATTGTATATAATATAAATTTACTGAATTTTGCATTTTTTTTAAAAAATTAAACGAAATTTAATTAATTTTCTAATTTTATAAGCCAAAAAATGTTTCGTATAAGTATTTCGATTAATTTACTCTTTTTTGATATCGCACTATAACTATTCCGACATGTCGTTTCTTTGCTTAATTTGACTTGGATTAAGATTAAATTTTATTTTGATTAATACTTAACGAAATCAAAATAAATTTATCGAAATAAGACAACAAAATCAGATAGTTGAGTGATGATGATATTTATTGAGAATTTTTTGAATCTGAAGAATAGAAGAATTTTTCAATCAGAAGTTTTCAATCTACACAAAAACATGTTTGAGAACTGAAATTAAAATTTTGTATGCTTATTTGAACGATCTTAGATGATCTTAAATTTGATGTTTCAAAATGCAATAACTACCTTATATATGCATACGTATGTTTATATGGTGTAACTTTAATATTGTGTTTTTTTTATTACCAAATCGAAAATAACTGTTGTTGAATTAACTGCGATTTTTTATATTACTTATCTATGTAGGTAAACATAATGTAACTACACTCTGTAGAGATAAAAGGCACAATTTTATAGTAACGCCACTGAAATATAGTCATACATACAAGAAAATTTTTAATATTAAAATACATAATTGACAGGCATTTTTAATGGTCGTTATAAAAAATTTTTATTTTTTTATTTTGTTCTTCTTTGCACTTCTTTAGCTACATCTTATCTCAAAATTCATTGTTTAGAATTTTAAGTTGTTTGCTCATACGTCAATACACTCATTATTTAGATATAACTACAATATAAAATACTTATAATATAATATATATATATTATACATAGATATATATATATAAAATAATAATATAAGTAAAATATTTTATTTTAGTTAATAATTTCAAATATGTAAGATGATGTTTATTCTATAGATATGCTTACCATAATAAGTATTTATTTACAATTTTTCCAATCAGGGTTTTGCATAAAATGATTCAGCAAATGTTTTCGAAAATTTGTTTTTTCTTTTTTGAAATCCGTTTTTACAATTCCTCCAATAACAACACTGTAATATATAATTCTAAGTAACATTTTTGACTTGTAAAATATACTTAATTTGAAATGAAAAATAATTCATCTTCATTTTATCTGTTTTAACAAAAAACGGAACTATCCCCCAATCTGAGCTAAATAAATCTCGTACGGGATTTGTAGCCCCTCTGTGAATTTTATATTTCATGACCAAAATGGTTTTATCCAAAATCCAAAACCAAAACCATTCCTCCATACTATATCACTGTAGTAGACTGAGCCACATGTAAAACAGTAAAACGATAGGATATGAACTGGGCAATAGTAACCGAGATAATCTTCAATTTGATATGTCCATACCAGACAGAGACAAAAACATTAAAAGAGTATGTTGGTGGTTAGAAATCACATTCAATAAGTTTAAAAATTAGGTTAAGTTAGTTTAGATAGGTATAGGTTTTTATTTAAAATAACAAGATATACTTAATATTAACTAAAATCTAAATTAATTTATTATTTATTTATATTAAAAAAGACTAAAAATTCTAGATTTTTGTTAGTTCAGCTTCTTTATTTGGTTAAAATTCATCGTTGTCGATAGTCTAGACAGTTCCCTTTTGTAAAGAAATCTGTTTTTGGTTCTCCTCTGATAAAAATTAATGAAATGCTAGATATTTACAAACTGGATTTTATTTTTAGTGGATTTTAATGACTTTATGTAGTAAATTTTGACCATATCAGATTTTAACTTTACTGTATTTTAAGTTCTGGATCGTGTCTTAACTAAAATTTTATCATATTGAATTTCTTTTAAATTACTAAATATCGTAATTTTATCGATTTAAATTATTGAATATCGCAGATTATTGGATTACTTGATTTCGTTTTAATGAGTTTTTGTAGGGTAGAGAAATAAATAATATTTAATAATTATATACCTAAAAAATAACACCTAAATTTTAAATTTTACTCTTCTTTTATTTTAATACGTTAAAAAAAAATTTCATATTAACATTAAATTTTATTAATAATTTATATTTAATAAATTATTAATAAACGTATTTATTTTTTAATATAATAATTCCATTTAACTACATCAATGTACATATATATATACATATTTCCCTACAATTTATAAAAATTCCCCAATCTACGTAAAATACACAAAACATTTAAGTTAATTATTACAAATCAGACAATTGTTTGAGTCATAATAATTAAATTTTCTTTTAGGTATGACAAACCAACCCCCCTCCTACACACTAGTAATTTTTTAGAATATTACTTTTAAACAATAGAAGTACATAGATAGCATTATGTATATAATATATACATACATAAAATTTATTTTTACTTTGCCACCTGCTGAGAAATTAAATTAAATTCATTGTCACAGATAATTATCCCGAATAAGTGGATGGGTAATTGCCGGAGATATTTAAAAACAAAACAGCAAAAGTAGGTAAAAATGAAAAATAATTTATGTAAAATATTTTATTGATAATTTTTGATTTGACAAGCGATTAAAAAAATTGTATTTTTGTTGTTTTAAAATTGTAAATTTTTCGGCCTTGATAATGACAATCAGAATTTCTTAAACAAAACAAAACAAAAAAGTCAAAAAAATTTTAATTACAGGAAAATTTTCAAGAACTTATTTTTTTTTTTATTTTTTCAAAAGGTAAATGAAACTTAAGTTTGGTTGGACTTCAAAGTAGTTATGTACATATATATGTGTATCAAAGTATACGAGTAGTTAGAAAATGATAAAAAAAATTAACTTACAAAATTATAGATACCGTAGTAAGAACTGTTTTTTCAAAGGAATTTTTTTATCGATTAAAATATAAAAAAATTTTAAATTACGTGAATTTTTTTCTGATAATAACGTTTTTAGATTTCGTATTTAAATTTCAGATAAACTATTTTATTTTATTTGTTTTGATCTCTTTTATTTCAGGAAAAATTTTTTATTTTGTTTTTATTTACATTTCTACTCTTTGAAAGCAATTGAGCCTAACTACCTGTACTTAAGTTAACTGAATATTTTTCGTTAAACTTACGTCAAAACTTAAGCTACTAATTAGCCAACTTAGCTTATAATGACATAGAACTACATATGTCATGACATATGACATTCCGTATATGAAAAATACATGTAAATGCACACAATTGACATATGCGGCAATTAAATTGAATTTGACAATTCGTTAAATTTTCGTTAAGCATAGAATTGTTATGTTAAATTCCATTTTAACCATCATTCGTTATATTCGTATATACAAGTATTCGTTAAATCATAAGCATACGAGAAGTGTACAAATCATAACTAAGCAATTTTGACAGCAATGTAAATAAATAAAAAATAATTTTGCTAAAGTAAGCTAAAAGAAAATTGCGTTTTTATTTCATTAAACTAAGAAGTTTATTTATATAAATCTCAAAATAAAAAATAAAAAAACATTTAAGAACTTTATTCAAAACTCGAAATAAAAAAAGAGAACATTTAGTTATTTGTAGAATTTATATTTTTATTTCACTTTTTTTAACTTTTGTTTTTGACATTTTGATATGATTAGGTATGACAATTATAATTAAGGTTATGATCATGATCATAACGAATCATATCGAATATTTAACAAAGTATCATATGATTTCATATGACTATTATAGTTAAGTTTTATATCATTATGGGTCGACATATGCTTTCATAAATGTCTATGTCAACTTCGTTAAGTAATTTGACATTTAATTTGACATGTAGTTATATGTTATTATATGTCATATGCATAAATTATACTTGGTAAAACTTCATTTGATTTGCCGTCATTTCATTCAAACGTCATTTTACTTAATTAACCTACGAATTGAATCGTACCAGCTTAAGTTGAACAAAAAGTAAATTTTTTAACGAAACTGAAACTTAAGTTAACCTAGGTACGACTAGTTGATTATATACAAACCCATAAGAGCGTACATAAGTTTGACATTTTCTTAAGTTAACTTTAGTACGACTAGTTAGTCCTATTGGATTTTAGCATAACTTTCATCCGTTTTGATTATTAGATTGTATTTTAATTTGTTGAAATTACTAGTTTTTAACAAAGTATATTTGTCTACTCCACTGGTTCTATTCTACCCAATATTTGCTCGAGCCATCTATTGTATAGTAGAAAAACACCAAGTGCCACATCATTGAATGTATTTCTTTTCTGCCCTTTTATCGATTACAGCTAGTATAGAAATATAATTTATATAATATCTATGTATATTAAAAATATTACTTCCTCATTTTCTGGTCAAAGGTACAAAAATGTATGTACGAGTATTTAAATAAGATTTAAAACTAGAAATAATTAATTGAATTATTTTTTTTTTAATTAATTGAATTTGATGACTTTTTTGATTTTGTAATAACTAAGTAGATTATCTTCCCTGTATATATATAGGGAGTAAGTAAAGTATCACAATGAAATTTCATTTTTAATATTGAATAAAAAAAACTACAAAACACGACGGATAGAAATCAATTTTTCATTATTTTATTCGTTTTTTATTTGTTTTTTTTTTTTTTTTTTTTTTGTTATTCTAACTACACCCCCAATATTACCATCAACCTACTCTAAATTATACAATAAAATAAATAATTTTTTATTGACAATGTAGAACCTTGAAATGAGTAATACTTATAAACTAGAATTCTTGTTGTTTTTACGAGTATATATACCCTTAGTGTTGCATATTTTAATCGGATAGAAAAAATTGTGTCTGCATATAATAAGTAGACTGGGTGTGCCAATGGGGGTTGAAAATTTAATTTATACTTATGCATACTTCTATACGTATTGTATATGAAATTATAATTTTGGTAATGTACTGTTAGATGTGTATATATATGCATTTAGAATATAAAAATAAAATATTTAGGTACTGTCATGAGAAGAAATTTTATGACATAACAGGGTTGGGTAAATTTTTTTTATGTTTTACTTTTTTTAATTTTTTTTATTTCCTTTGGGAGCATATGTTTTTTACATATGATATTTTAAAATAATATACTTATGAAAGTATTTTCATAACACATTCACCTATAACATATTAATTTGTACTTTTGTTGCTTAATCTATTAGGACTGTACTATTTATTGCTTAATCTTCTTCTGTTTTATTTTAGATTTTACTGTTGTAATGGTTATAATTTATCTGTATAACTAATTTGTTTTTTTTAAGGTAAATTTTTTACCACAATGGATCTAAATGATCTAAGGGTGTCGGCTTAAGCCGGTGGTCATATTAAAATTAAAAATGATAAATACTTCGACAAAATATTGTGAATTTTTTATCGAAATTGTTTTACTTTTAATATCGAAATTATTTCAATCGAACTTATTTCGCAGTGCCACATTTTTGTACGGTGTATTAACCACTTAGATAAAGTTCGTTGTCAAAATAAAAATGTCAATAATTCTACACTAATCAGAATTATTGATTTTGACAAGAGAGCATGTCCTTCATTTGAATATGGTCTGGAAGAAGAATGATCTACAAAATATTTAGGTACTGAGAAGAAATTTTATGACATAACAGGGTGGGTAAATTAGGGTGGAAAAATCATTAAAATTAAAATCACATGAATTAGATTGATCATATTGGGTGAAAAATGCTTTATGTATTTATTTTCGAATTACAAGATTTTCAAAATCGACCACCTTTTCGTTGTGAAGAGATTATAAATCTCTAATCAAAATTGAAAAGTAATAACAAAATGAGATCAATGCCTTTCTGGTTCTGGTTTCGGATTAGATAAATAAAGTATATGTAATATGTATATCGTATATAAAACTTTTTTTCCAACTGAATACTATTTTTATCCTTTTAGTTATTGATAATTATTTTTTCTTATTTTTATGACGTTTTAACTTTAGTCATTGCACCTACCTACCATATATATATATATATCAAAATGACGTATTCATAATTTTTATGAATTTGAAAACATTTTAATTATTTAGATTATAATAATAGTTCAAGCGGGAGTGGGGATGGTTGTTCAGATGTTATGAATAAAATCCTTACTAAGAATATAATTTTTATGTTGTACAAATCACGCATACTTATTTATATCTATATATATATAATGCATTTAACATGCATTTATTATACTTTTTAAATGAGTTTTATAGACAATAATAATATTGAATGGATCTGGGATGGGATATGAGTAGGTTATTTTTTTTAATGATGACTACATATTTTCAATACACATAATTTATTTTATTTTATTCTTTACTTATATATGTATGTAAATTCTACAATAATGATTTCTTTGGGGGCGTTGAACGTCAGTAACTTATACCATGTACGTACACTATTATATATGAGTACATATATAGTTGTAGTACTACAATTATTTGATATACATTATGTGTGTATCTACTTGTGCCAGTTTAATTATTCTTATTGACAAGGGGTGATGATGTACAAAAAAAAAAAAGGTAGTAAGGATGTTTAATAGTAAAACTGAATGAAAGAATAGGAATTGAAAATTTTATGGTTTGTAAGAAGAACAGAAAAATCAATAAAAATTTCTGTATGGTATATAGAAAAAAATAAAAAATAGATTAAAAATGAAACGAATAAAATTTAATGGAAAAAGAGATTCAAAAAGAAAACATTCAGAAATAAAGATTTTTCCAAATAAAGTGTTGATAATTTTTTTTTTTTTTGTAGGAAGGACTATAAGGATGTATATATAACTATGTGCAAAAACCAAAAATAACTTAATTGAAATTTTTTTTTATATTATCTATAAAGAATAAGTTTTATAAAAGTATTAAAAAAAAAATATTTATTTTATTTTTCACATCGAAAATAAGTTGTCTTCGTTAAGAAGTTTTTTTTTCAAAACATTTGTTACATTTTCATTTTTAGTAGTTTTATATGTATCTAATGTCTTTTAAAGATTTATTTATAAATACTAACCTTATATATAACATTACTATGAACTACTATATAACATTATTTATATAAGTAAAAAAAAGGTATCCTTAGAAATTGATGATTTCTATTGATTTTAATATTTTGTATATTAAACTAAAAGTATTTTATTATTAAAATGATATTGAAGGTATATTAGCACTTAACTATATATAGTGATGATGATGTGATGAGATGAGTGATTTTCATTTTTGCTCACTTTAAAGTGAATGAATGGAAAATGTTGCACTACAAATTGAAGGTTCTTTATGCTGTCATTAAATATAAGTCCTTATAATATTAAGATTAATTTAGATATAAATCCTTATAAGCAAGTTCGATAACACTATATATAAACATCATTGATTTTTATAGTGTTTTGATAAATTTAAAATAGCTTTAAGATAGTAAATCCAGTATACTTGTCAAAATTTTGTTCAGTGATTTGATACATTAAGATTTTAAGAAATAGTTTTTCCCAGAGGGCTGGTCGCAATAATTGCCTCAAGATCTGTCTTAGTGTTTCCATCTATGCGTACGTGGCCTGGTATTCAAGCCAATCGAAGTTCGCCATTTTTATGTGATATTGCATTTCTAATGTATGTTGACATTGTTTTTGATAATCAGATTTGTTTTTAGTGATATATTTAGATTTATGGAATAAAAATCGAGTTTCCTTTCACTAATCATTTGTATTTATTTTGCAAATATCGATATTTCGGAAGCAACTTACTTCCTTCATCAGTGCTTTGCGACTAATTAATATTTACACTAATCCTTACATATAATTATATAATTTGAACCCTTAATAATGTGCTCATTTTGTTAACAATAGTAATTCCTTAATAGTGCTACCTAATCTACAGTGTTTTATTTATTTTTTTTTTTTTTTGTATAATTATTATTTATTGAATTTAAACTAGTATTACGTAATAACCCTTATTCTAGTATTTATGATCTTAATTCTACCTGAACCTGATTTTTAATTTTAAAGTAATCTATGGCAGACCATACAACACATGGAGACGCACAATCGATGAAGAATTAACAATCAACAATTATACCTGGGACGATATTAAGGAAGTAGTACTCAACAGAGGTTCACTATCGAAGCCCTATGCTACCGCGCGGAGTAATAGGAGAAAAAAAAAATCTAAATAATGGTGAGAATCCACTACCTACATCATTATTAAGTCTATTGTTAACAGGTGCTCTAGATATTGCCAGACTTTCATACATATCTAGTTTATTATTATTTTTTACCTCTTTTATTAATTTTAAACTATTCTTATTTATATGATGTTCTTCTTCAACTATATGCTGAGCTACAGCTGACCTAAAATTCGTATAGTTTCTTTTCCTCGCCAATTGTGCTTTCCTCATATGTTCCTGGAATCTAACTGTAATTAACCTCTTGGATTGTCCTATGTAAGTTTTGTGCAATCTTGGGATGATATTTTGTATATACCACTTACTTCTTCTATGCTCTTCTTATCTTTATCAGATCCTAACAGATTACATACATAATTTGAGATTTCTGCTAGTAGTGACTACATTTTAGTTGTATTTCTTAAATATATTGCTAAATTTTTTTGTGTATGCGGAATGTGTTACACTTCTCCATATTTTTGTTTTGTTCGAATAAAGTTGAGAGATTTTCCATTTTAGTTCTATGGATCGTCTTCTTTATTATTTTCTCAATATTTTCTTTCATAAATCCATTTACTTCTGCTGTGTTCTCAATATATAATTTTTCCTTTTTGAAGTTTTCTTCTGATAAAGGTGTGGTCAGTAGTCTGTTAATTATTGTATGATATGCTGCCATTTTTTGTCCATGGCGGTGGTTTGAATCGGAAGTGATAGTTCTTTTAGTTGTCGTAATTTTCCTACAGATATCAAAATTTATTTTTCCTTCCCTTCTAATTAATTTGATATCTAGGAACGGAATTTCACCATTTTTTTCATTTTCCATTGTGAAAGTTATGTTTTTATGGATGTTATTGAGTTTAACAAGTAAACTTTCCATTTTGGTTTTTCCCCCCTACTGCGATAATATCATCTACATATCGCATCCAGATCCTGGGCATAATTCCTTCTTCTACTATCCTTTCTTCTATAAAATTGAAGATTTCGCTCAATATAGGGGATAGTGGATTTCCCATAGCTGTGCCTTTTATGGTTTTGTAATACTTCCCTCTAAACATGAAATAGTTTTCATTCATACAAAGAGCTGCCAATTTTATGTAGCATTTGGTTTTTTCTTTCCATTCCCTCGAATCATCTATTTTGTTGAGCCATTCCTCTAGTTTTATAATGGCTTCTTTATTTGGTATGCTAGGGAAAAGTGATTTGACATCAAATGATACTAGCTCTTCACTTTCCTCTATTTCGGTATCCTTTATTGTTTCGATCAGTTCAGCTGTATTTTTTATAGCTCCTAGGCTCATTTCTTTTCCTAGGTTTTTGAACTCTGCTACTAACCATTTTGTTATGTTGTATGTTGGTGAGTTAGAATCTGGTTGGAATCTAATTCTAGGCAATGAAGGGTTCGGCATTCTTAAGTTTGTTATCTTTTCTATGCTACCCTTAAATTCTTTTAGAATTTTTTCTACTCTTCTTACTTAATCTGGCAAGGGATTCTTTCTAAGTTCGAAAAGATTCCCGGATTTAAGTTTTTCTTCTACCAGATTTTCATACTCCTCTTTATCCTTAATGACTATTTTGTTTCCTTTGTCTGCTTTTAAGTAATGAACTGGTTTTAGAGATTCTAATATTTGTTGCTCTTTACAAGTTTTCCTATGCTATATGTTGACATGTATTCACTGTTGTTAGGATGTTTGATAGATTTGATTAAACTGAGACTATCAAGTATTATTAGATAATTTAGATTATGTGTTTCGGTGGCCTATAGATTACTCTGTATATGGCAGTCAGGTCAACTATTAAAATGATGCATTCCCCCGGGAACGACTCCGCCTTCCAAAGGGAGTTATCGCTCAGGCTACGCTTTGGGGACTCTTTGATCCATTTGTAAAGAGTTCGGAATGCATGGGGAGTGCTTTAATTGGATGTTCAACTGTCCATGCTTTTTAGAAGATGTTTTTTGCTTGTGATATATGGATATGTGGTCATGTATTAATGTTTTATAGTTGGTTCATAGGTAATCTTTCCTGTTTGGTTCAAATGGTCGTACAGGTCATACAGGTACAGGTTCTGGTATAGGTACAGGCGGTCATACAGGTCGAGCTCCTATGGCTCAACTAGCTGAATGTACGAAAATTGTTCTTTAGGATGTTTAAATATATATTTTATGAACCCCAATTTTGCATAAAAAAAAACATTAACTACAATTAAGCTAATAATTTGATTTTGATTGAAATTTGATTCGAATTGGATATTTATATCCATTTTATTTGTTAAAAGTTTAAACAAAAGTGAAATTAATTTATTAATCTTTATTTCAGTTTCATGCTTGAATAGACCGTTTTCAAAAGACGATAAAATTATTTATATCCAATCGTTTATTCCTTACATCAGTTATTTATTAAGTAGTTAAGTGTTCTTAAGTATGGTAAAGATTGTTCACATATAAAAATAAAATGAAAATAATTGCTTACGTATTTGTAATTTAATTGTAAAAATTATCTTAAAGAAATCAATAAAAATAAATATAAAAAATCGTAATCAAAATATAAAGAAAATCATTTAAATTTTATATTCACATTTTTACATTTACATATATAAATTTTGCAGACAAAAAATTAATATAAAAATTATAAATTAATTTCTTTTCTTAAATATTATAATTTTACAACATTACCATAATTCTGTAATTTACTTTATTAAATTCACATTTTTATTATATATATATGTATTTAATTTCTGAAATAAGTAGATTATGATATAACTGCCTGTTCAGGATATTAATATTGAAGTTGTCAGTTCAAGAAAAAAAAAATTTTTTCCCTATTTGATAACAATTATTTTATTATCCTTGAAATAACAGTTAACATGATAAATTTCCAACATGTAATGTATACAGGTATAATATTAAATTTTGTTTTATATGAACATTCAGTTGTATTTTGAAGGATACGGAATCATACATATAAATTTATTTTATGATCATTGTTTACTCGTGTAATAAACAATAAAATTTGTGTTTTTCCTTGACAGGAAATAAGTGTTTACTTTTGTTATTATTTTTCTTTTTGTTAGCTTTTAATCTTCGTTACAATAAATTATGTATGTACAATGAAAAATGCATTTATTATTAAATTATAAAATAATTCAAAATGTTATAAAATAAAAAGTTGTTTAGAATTAGGTCGAAATTTTTAATACTTCAAATTTTTTGGTTTGACATAACTAAACTTAGAAGAATTAAGCACTGACGTTTCAATTTTAATTTTTTGAATAGTCTTAAATTTTTATTTATGGGTACTGTAATGTGATATGGCATTGATTCCGTGACTTTCAAAATGCAGTGAAACTGTAAAATTTACAATATAGCATCTTCCAAAGTGTATATCAAAAGCTCTTGACCTTGTACACTATTCCAAAATGTTTGAAATACGTAGTGGAAACGTAAAATAAGATCACAGTGTGTATCGAAAAAATTTAGACTATACATTTTGTATACATGTCATAGTTAAAGTTAGCAGAATTAATTAAATTATAGGTTAATATATATTTTCGGTGGAAAAATAGGTTTAATGCCAAATATGTTAATAAAATATATTTTTAAAGCGGAAAGATCTGGCATTATTAATTTTTATTAAACGAAAGATAAATCAAAAGTCAGACTACTACCAATTTATATTACAAAAACATAAAATTATAATTTAAACCTCAAAGTGTATGTATATATGTGTGTATTTATGTTGTAAATGATATTCTAAAATGTAACAAAAATCTTATTACATATTTTACAATGAAGAGGTTATAAAAACGACAGTTCACGACTTTAAACGACAGTGTTGTAGAATTACATTTTAACTGGTTTAAAAAATTGTATACTGTATTTTGGAAGTCACCCCTTGTCATAAAAACAACAAAACTTTGTTTAGATTTTTGACTCATTAAAATTGTTTTGATTTTGGATAGAAAATTGTTGAAAGAATTTAATTCTTGCTTTTTTGCTTCACCTCTGAATCTGCTAAATTTGAAGAAAGTACGCTTCAACGATATTTTTTATTGTTTTTTTACTACATTTCTGAAAACTTGTGCAAATCATGATTGTACAATATACTCTATGAAGTTGAGATGATTCAGAATTACAAAGAATGACTGAACCACACAGTGCAAATTCCTATTTGTCTCAAAACTGGCAATGGAAATTCGTTTGTAGAAAAATTTTCTCAAATGTGGTGGAACCATATTTTAACAAACATATTTCCCCAATACAAAAATATACCTACATATGCAATCTACAAAAGTTCAAGTGTATGTTAACAAATTTATTTAAAATATCCCTACCAATCAAAAGGACATTTTTCTTCCCCAATCTTTAACTAATCCAAGCTATGCATTCATGTATAAAAGTATCATTTCCCTAATGTTTGGCTTAACTTCGTTTGTGCTTATCCTTCTCTTTAACTAATATTGAAATATAATTTAGTAAATAGAAATGTGAGAATATAATTTTAACAAATAAGGTTTCATCTAAATTAATAAAAGAAAGTGTACAAAAAAAAAATACGCAGGATACTTACATATGCATATGTATGTAAATGACGTGATAAATTTAAAGAGTTGTATTTATAAGACTCGTTTACTAAATTATATAAATAAATTTGAATTTGCTTTTTTTTTGGATTTTTTTTTTATTTCTATCATCTCATCACATCTTATTTATTTTTATATTTACACATACTAACTACGTATTACATTTTAACTGTACCATTTAAGTAGTAATTACAGGGTGGCTTGTACATGAAATATATTTATTCAGATCATGAATAAATCAGAAACACTTAATTAAAATACTAATTCACCTGATTTTAATAGGTTCTACAACTTTAAGTATAGCATGTTGAGAAATGATATCGAATTCGAAAACTTATCAATAAATGTTTATATATTCATTTTGACATTTATTTTTCAATAACATATTATCGTCAGCTGATTTTTGTTCTTGTTCAGGCGACAAAAAAATATTATTTTAGGAGAGCGTAAAATTAAAAGTATAAGTACAAGTACTTATATATCAACCGGCACTATTCTATCAGTGTAGTGAATCTTACTGTTGTAGTTGTGGTGGTTATTTCAAATTAATGTTTCTGATCCAACTCATCATAGCTTAGTTTAGCAAAATAATATGATATAACGTCTGGGACATTATTGTATGTAGTTGCCAAGTAAAATTTATTAAATAATTTTAATTAGAGGATTAGATTTTTTTTATACTTAGCCTGTTAAGATTTTATTTAATTAAACCAACTGTGTGTAAAGCTCATGTGAACAATTTTATATTTAAAATCCATTTAATATATTTATTTATTTATTTATATATATACTGCTTAGTACAAACAGTTTACAAAACAAAATTATTATATATTTGCTACAAATCAAATTAATATTGAAAATTAAAACGAAAAAAAAAAGGTATAACTAGTAAGTTTTATATAAAAATAAATTAAAGAAGGTTTTGTTTAGTCATTTTTTCCTTAAAACTAACAATTAAAAACAAAAAATAAAATAAAAGTATCGGAATAAGCTAAATAAAAAGAATCATAGGTAGTTCAGGTGTAAATACTTAGTATAAGCTCTAACTAAAATTAAACTTTGTATATATAAAACAAAAAACACATATTATAATTAAGGCGAAATAAATAAATAAATAAAAAACGAAAATTAAATTCAAATAAACAATTGCATACACCTTAATAAAACAACAAAACAATGGGGCTTATGATTGAAAACGAAAACGTTCAATCGTTTTCCGAATATCACTAACGTGTGTCATTTGGTATGACAGAAAACGAAAACGGAAAACGTTAATTTCGAAAATAATTTTTCATATGATTGAAAACGAACGGAAAACGTTTGTAGTGCAAAAATCAAACGTTCAGTTGTGTTGAACGTTTGTATGGAAAAAGTTTATAAACATAAACAAAAGGTGTTTATATTTGTATTTTTGTAAATAAAAATTAGAATATAAACTTAGAAATTACTTTATTTATATTTAATTGTAAAATAAAACATTTAATTTGTAAATACAAATAAATACATATAAAATACAAAAACAAGTGAAATTTTAACCTGTAATGCATTTAAAAAAAATTCTTTTCTATATAAAAGAAGAATTGTTTGTTTCTTTTTTTTTAGTTTTTAAATTTTTTTTGTAAATAAAAAGTATAATAATATAATAAAAAAATAAATCAAAATAAACAGAAACACAACCACAAAAAATTGAAACATATGTTTTTGACAACTGTCAGTTAAGTTTCGAAAATTTGCGAAAATGTTTTTATTCACACGTCTTCAATCATATCAAAATGTGAAGAATGATAGTGATAGTGAACGATAGTGATGATCGTTTCATTTCGTTTTCCGTTTCGTTTTCAATCATAAGCCCCAATATAAAAGAATAGCAATATCCTAAAAATTGTGAGATTGATAAATTTTGTTTTTGGGAATGTTTTGATAGTGTAAAATCAATGTTGAATTTATGTTTGTTACCTATAATAAGGATTCTATTAATAGGTTCATATTTTCTATAATTAGCTCTATGATTAATGATTTAAAATAAATTAAATTAGTGTAGACGATGCAGAAATATAATAATGTTATTGCTGGAAATGAAATATATATATAACTTAACTCTGAATTTGAGAAAAAAAATGATTTGAATAACACCCTGTTCCATTCGAATGCAAAAAAAAAAAATAACAAACATTTTATATTATTGTTGTATAACAATGTTGTATAAAATATACATAATGTATTATTTTACAACATTTTAAATGAATTCTTTTTTCATATACATATATATAAGATACATATGCAAAATAAATTTTTAATAACATCCTGGATAACATCCTTGAAATATAAATAGGAATTTTAATAATTTCTTTATTTCGTTTTTGCTTTTCATTTCCAAATAAAATGTAATTGTTTCAATGACGTTTGTAAAGCAGGACTATAAAACATTGATTTTAAGTTGTTTTTTTTTTTGCCTCTATCTACTCCTTCTCTGCTCCTTGAAGAAACTCTCCATTATATAACAATTGAATAATATATATATATATATATATATTGTACATAGCTAGTATGAAAAAAGTAAAATAACAAAAAAATAAATAAAAAATTAAAATATAAAATAAAGTTTTGATCCTTTATTCTTCCTTAGGGTTTTATTTCAAAACTATGGAGAATGAGATTTGTTTTGTATATATTATTTTGATTTTTTTTTTGTAAATGAATGAAAATGGAATGGAAATGTACTGGGATTTGATAAATACAAAAAAAAAAAATTACTGAAATTTCAAGGAATCAAAACAAATACATAATATACACAATATATATATATATACATATAAAATGTTTATATGGATATATGTATACATAATGTATGAATAACGTAGAAAAGAATGATATGAGATTTAAAAAATAAAATTCGAATTTCAAAATTATTATTCATAAATTTTTATGAACTTAAAAGATATGTATATAAATATATATAGTTACTGTACTTATAAATTATATTTAGTTATTTTCTTTAAGGCGATATCTTATTCGATTTTTGGTTTTATTTATATCTTGTAGTTTTTAAAATACATATATATAATTTAATATTTTCGGGACAGAAAATATAGGTCCTCAAGGAGTAATAATTTCTATTTTACAATATTATCCAATTGTTTTTCTTTTAGGTATTCCCAATTGAATGGATTTTCAGTTCATAATTTATGTATCGTATTTTTTTTTTTTTTTTTTTTTGAGAGTAATGAACTTAATGTTGAACCTCAATTTTTTGATAGGTTATAAAAATTTTTCAAAATATTGTATAAATTTGTATTGAAAACAAATGATTTTGAATTCAGATTAATGATTTTTTGAACAGATTTTTATTAAATTTAGTGAGAAATTGTTGTACATATGTTCAATTGATTAATATTTACTTATGATGTAACTATAAACTTTTGATATAACTTTTGGTTTGGATAAATTCAATTTAGAAAATAAATATTTGAATAAAATAAAAATCGAAATTAACTCATTTTTTTTTTTTTAAATTTGATTGAGTTTAACTTTGTTGTTGCGCTCTTCTGTAGCAGTTAGGTCTATTATAGAAAAAATAATTTTAAAATTTTTTGTTCAAGTATAGTAAAAATAAAATCAAATGGTTAGAATAAAATTCTCGGAAATCCTTAGATGCAAACGTTAAATGTCACATATATATATATCTAATATGTACATATATATATATAAAATATTGTCAGTCCATTATGTTCAAAAATATATAATATAATTTTTATACATGAATTGAGAAAAACAATTTTAATTAAGTATGTTGTATGGCTTGGATTTGTATACTAAAAAGATTAAGAGAATAATGAGAAATTACTGTAGAACACAAAATTGTATTTTTAAGAATGTGTAGTGAATAGAATGGGGAAAATATTTTTTTTCAATCATTCATTATTAAGTTATTTTGAATGTATACCAAAAATGAATATTCCAAAAATTTAAGTAATTAATTCATTTGATTTATATAAAATAAAGTATGTATTAATATAAACCAAAAATTTTCATCAGACAACCTTCAAATTACAATATCTTAAATAAATAAATCCTGCTGTAAAAACGTTTTTGTATTATTTAAATGGAAATTAAAACCAATGGAATTTTTGATTACTTTAATTATTAATTTATTTATTTAATTTGAATTTTTGTTTGCAGAAAAAAGTAATATACAATTTAAAGATTTAAAATACAAATAATAAAAAAACAAAAAAGCCGATAGCCATGGTAGCTAGTGCTTATAAATTACTATTGTATATAATTTAAATTATATCCAATAAAAAATAATAATAATAATAAAATACAAATAGTATTATATTATTTATGATTTAGTTAAGGATTATGCAAATTTTACATTTTATAGGAGTAATTATACTTATGAAATTAAATAATTTATATAATTATAACTTTGAATTAGTTTTCATTTAATTTTGTATTTTTATGTAATGAATATTTCACCTAAGCTAACTTTAAAAATTTTTTAATAAATAACATATAGGGGCAAATATATTTAACCAATTATAAGGGCAATAAGTCCACATAACATTAGCTCCACATGGAAATTTATTCCACATCAGTCCGAAATAAATCCATCAAATTGAAGTGGATTTAACAAAAATTACAGTGAGAAATAAAACCTTTAATTTTGATGGATTTATTTCCCATTCAACACAACAAAAGTGAAATAAATTCTCATCTTAAACTCAAATTTCAAATTCTCGAATTAAAAATTTATTTTGTAAAACTCTACAAAACAAATTGTATGTAAATTCATTTTTCAATCCATTTTTAATCCTTAATATTAATACAAATTATTTTATTTCAATCTTATGGAAAAGGGGTCATATCCTTTTAAAAATCCGTAAATTTATTATATTCTATAGGAATGCTCTGAAATAATATTAGCATGTCCAATTAAATTTGCGCACTTCATATTCATGTGCTCTTAATTCACAACGCCTATTACCAACAAAGAAATCAATAAGAAGGTAGGAGGATGTCATAATGTCCACAGTCATAATGTCCATTTTTAAATTTTAAAATATTCGTTTTTAACAACAATTATTTTTATTTTAACTATTGACTATACTAATCCAAATGTATGACCAGAAAAATATTCAATATTGTGTTCAACTCATTATATTTTATCTGTAAATTGAAAAAGTACGGTACAAGTATTTAAACCATTTCATAATCGAATTTATTATTATTATTCTTATATATAATAGATATATTTAAAAGAAGACGTAGCGAAATTAAATATGTTTTAACGCTTTTTTTATTTTTCAATTAGAAATTTCAATTTAAAATTTCACCCCAAGTCAATTACAAAAATTACCAAATTGTTCCATCGCCAGTTTTTTTTCTTTAAATAAATTATTACGTACACGGTTGTTGTCTAAGATAAATCAATAAAAAAATTTAAAATGTAGTACCAAATATAAGTTTGTTCAGTAAACTATTAAAATTAGAACTAATAAGTTCAAAAATAAGATTAAAAAAATGGTTCAGTAGATTTTTGTGTTCTAAATAGTTTTAAAATTGTTTGACCAGTTAATTGTTATTGTCCAAAACTATTCTGTCCTTATAAATTGAAATGATGAAAAACAATTCATAATGAAATTGACTAGGTTTTTTTTGTACACGATTTTTTTTTATATATATACGACTTCCTCGAATATCGGAAGCGAACAAATACTAGTAGTAGTTATATTAAGGTGCCTATTATGTATTTCGATAACGATTACGATTTGATCGAACGAAATGTCAAAATGCAAAATTGCCATTATGTATTTCGATATCGTTCAGAAATTGTCGACGATATCGATAAAGTTTATCGATGTAAAATTTTATCACGAAAGAGACATCGAAAGAGAGATTTTGTACAAATTATTTGAATTGAAAGGATAAAATAAAAGAGCGACGCTTGGACACCTGATGTTTGTTTTATATTTGCGATATTTTTTGGAATAAAAATAAATTTAAAAGTTGAAATGTTAGTAGGTATTTTACTTTATTCTTCATAATTATTATGTATTAATCTATTTTTAATAGGAATGAAAGGTCAGTTACAAATAAACTGTAATATGAAAGTTAGTTTAAATAAATTATTTCAGTAATTCTACTTTAATCATAAAAATAATGTTTGTCTGACTTTTTTCTTCTAGTGCGTAAAGGAATTTGATCCATTTTGGACATAAGTATAAACTGCAAATTTCATATGAAAATTCTAAGCATAACAAAAAAAAATTAGCTCTGCTAGTCCGACATAAAAATCATTTCCTACGCTGCGAATCATTTATTTGGTACAAACCGCACAGAATCTTAATACGCTGGCCAATTTAATTATATTTGGAATCGATGTGTTACTTATTGGCTATTTTAGTATTTACCCTTATTATTCTAATAAATCCATAAAAGCAATGTTGTTTAACAGGAAATTTTGATCAAAACTGTAATTAAGTTAATAACTGTAATAAAATTAATTAACTGTAATAAGTAATTAACTGTAATCAAATTAAGTTTTGTAGATAATAACTCATCAATTTCATTTATAATTATATACGTATAATCTTCCAAATCCAGTGGATTGAAATAATCCCGACTATATGATGGCTTGTTTTTTAACTCTGCAATTTGATAGCGTTTTTCAGCACTATCAGACACTGAAAAATTTAACTCTGCTAAAATCACTTTATTTATAAAAATTTTTAATTTAATAATTTTTATTTTATTTAAACACTTTTAACTTCAACTTAAAAATTTCAAATAGTTATAACATTATTGTTTTGTTTTTTTTTCGTATAATAATTTGAATTTGACAGTCAAACAATCAAACATATGTCATTTTCAAACACTTTCGTTCAAATTTTCATCGAAATACATAATGGCACTAACGATTACAATCGAATAACTCTAACGATAACGATGAACGATTCGATGAAAGTCGATCGAAATACATAATAGGCACCTAAATAATAAATGTTCTTAACATGCTCGACAGAGACAACATTAACAACAAGACGATAAAGAATTTGTTAAAAAAAAAAATAATAACAGAAACCTTTCAATTCACTGAGTCCAATCAACTACAATGAATGTACTCGATTATGTGCAAATTAAAATATAAAAATCAAAAGATTGAAGTATTTTAAGTATATCTAATTTTCCAATCTGAAAATGATACTGATTTTTCTTATACAATATTGACACAAACAATGTTTAAACAGGTTAATTAATCGAATTAAATTCATTTAATTGATTTCGAAATATTTTATTTATATAGTGAATATTTTGACCTACACCATAGATAAATAACATATTATTTATCTATACCCCCTGACAGATACAATTTCTATAGATATATCAAATTAGGTACTCTTATTATTTATTCTTAACATTTCAAGAAAATTCAATAAGAATCTGACAATTACAAATGAATTCATTAATTTATGAAATTGAAGGTAAAAAACAAAAAAATCTTATTTTTAATTTAATAAACAAATTATTATTAATTTGAAATTGAAAAATAATTAATTGTAACAAAAAAATATATATATAAGTATGACGTGTGTATAAACTGGTCGTAATTTATTTCAATGCCATGAACCAAATTACCCAATTGTATTGTAACGCATCTGAAACATTCTTTTGTTTTTTTTTTTTTTTGTTTTTAAATTTTCTTCAATGAATTAAAAAACAAACATTTTTTTAGACTAAACTAACTAATTAAAAAACTCTAAAATTATAAATAAATCTATACAAAAACAATAAAATATAAAAATAAATCGGGAAATTCTAAAAAATAAAAACAAAATTATTTATTTATTTTTTTTTTTTTTCTAAATTTGTTAATTCCAAATTTATAATCCCCCCCTTAACCCCTACAACATTCAAAACACATTCCCACTTAAAAATTCACCACAACTCAAAATAAACTAAAAAAAATTAGAAGAAAATTTCAAAGAGAATTTTTCAGTTTCCCAAAATAAAATTATAATTCCTGAATGTTTATATAGATAGAATTGAAATAGATAGAGGGCGAACGAGAGAGAGAGAGAGAGAGAGAGAAGGAAAAAAAGAAAAAGGGAAACTATTAATTATATACTTAGAATGTTTTAGTGTTGACATCTATTATTTATATGTTCTACTTAAGAAATACCTGTATTTCAATATCTTGAACTCAACAAAAAGTCATCTCACATAATATGAGTGGGTTCCAATCAAATTAATGAAAATTAAAATTTAATGTTTAATTTAGAAAAAAAACAAATATTACAATTTTACAAATACAATTTTATTATTATTATTATTTCCTTATTTACCATATAATTAAAATTACAATAAGCCAGGGCTATCGGCTTAGCAATTTTATTATAAAAATGATTAAAGTATAAACAAATGTATTTTTAGACAAAAATATCAATTGATGTTGTATAAAAGGTCCTTCACACAGGTCATTTACCGACAATATGAAAAAAAAAACTATTATTTAGAGAATTTCAAGTCCAGTCAAGTAAAATTGATGTTGGCAATTGGCATTGAAACCTTCCAAAAGAAAATTTCAAGATGTGAAAATAAAATAAAGTAGTTTCGAGGTAAACAAAGTTTATATTATCTCGTATAAAATATATTAGTTGTAGAATCAACGAAGTTTATGCGATGTAGTTTTTGGCCACGAGATTTTTAAGATCATCATCAGTATAGAAAATTTGAATACCCTTAAATCAACATTTTTCACACTAAAACAATTCAAGAAATAATTAAATGGCAATTTTTGTAAAATTCGAATAGGTTTGAATTGAACTAAAATTGTTATAGTTATTATTTGAAAATAAGTAGTTGATTTAATAGATTCTATTTGTATTTTTGAATTTGCATAACTTTTTTTTATTCTTCATATTGTTTTGAGTCTTCAGATACTTGTATCTGCTTGTATATTTATTTATAATAACAAACAAATAGCATTAGGATGATGAGTCAATGATTTCATTCATCAAACGCCAGTTTTTACTACATACATATAGTTATTTATTTACTTAATGTATATATTATTGTGCCTATTACAGGTGTCACATCACTTTTCCAGTCATTTTTCCCAGTCACCCGAATGAAATTTACTTTCGTATTACAGGTCTCATCCGACAACAACAAATTTCTGAACGTATTTTTTATGTACTTTGACAGAAAAACTCATTTGACGTTTGAATTTAAAAAAAATATTTTTATAAAAATACAAAGTTGGTTGATGTGTTTTTTTATGTTTTTTTTTAAATTGTGTTTTTGTTGTTTTTTTTAAACTAAAATAAACAAAAATGTTTATCATCCAATTTTTGAATTAATATATTCAAATATATATTATATAATATAAATTCAAATTCAAATATATATTATATATATAAATTATTTCAATAAATTTGTAAATATTTACATACCCTTTCTTTTCAGAATCCATTATTTAAATTTATATAGACATAAAAAATTACAAAATTACAGGCAAACGGAATCCTGTCACATATAAATTGCAAATGACAATTGAGTCGCATTTTTCAGTCAGCGCGTGACAGTTGTAATAGTAATTAGTGTTGTCACCTGAAATTACTCGGATCCGACAAAAAAAGTGATACCTGTAATAGGCACATATATGTTAAATAATACGGTTATTATTATTTGTTGATAAGATATTTAATTTTTTATTTATTTTCATTTAGCTTATCTAACTATTTTTAATTATTATACAATTATTTTTATTATTATTCTTTTTATTTTTTTTTTTTTTTTTAAATTCATAATATTACCTAAAACTACATCTTACATATTCAACTATTTTCTTTTTGAATCTATTTGTATTTGTTTCACAACTAATTTCAAAAGTTGAAATTCATTGAAAAACTTCAAACCTTTATAAAGAAACATATTTTTAGTTTTTTCATTCCTAAATAAGTTTAATCTAAAACAATTAACATTTGTTAAATTATAGTTGTGAATATCTGACACATACACCAACTGACCACATAAATAATTAGGATATTTACCAACTTTCATTTTATGAACAATTACCAATACATTTATTATAATTTTTTTTTGGTTCACACTTAACCATCTCAAGGCATCTAACATAAATTTACTTGAAGTATATGAATTCACTTTCAATATTATCGGCATTGCTTTATTCTGTAACCTTTGAAGCGTAATGTAATCCTGCTGGTATTATTTGCCATAAACAAAATGGTCGAACAATATTCGAAATGAGGTTTTATGATTGTGTTGTATATCGTTATTGCACTTGCCATTGATAACCGTTTCCGAATTTTTTTTAAAAAAATAAAGTTTTTTAGATATTTTTTTGCAAATTTATAGTCAACGTGTTTCTTAAAATCTAGCTTATTATCTACAATAACACCTAAATACTTTATTTCTTCTACTTTTTCTATTATCTCGTTATCTATTTTAATATGATCATTTGTTTCTCCATTAAATATTATACATTTTGTTTTTGCGATATTTAAGCTAAGTTTGTTCATTTGAAACCACATACTTAAAGTACGTAAATCACTGTTAATTTTTTGTATACATTCTTCGACAGTATCAGCAACAGCATAAAGTTGAACGCATCATCTGCAAACAAAACCATTTTCGACAGTATAACTAACTCTATGTCATTAATATAAATTAATATAAACACCAAGTATCTGAAGAGCCTTGTGGTACACCAAGCTTTACGTCAACATAATCAGATAAGTAATCTTTAAATTTTGTCCTATGTTTTCTGTTAGACAAGTACGAGCGAAACCATTCTCTTATACCATAACTTTCCATTTTTAGTAGCAGTATATTTCTATTTACCGAAGGCTCAATTGCTCTTGTCAAAGGCTCTTGTCAATTTCAAAAATACTGCAGCTATGACCTTGTTGTCATGTGTAAATATTTTCCAATTTGTAACTATTAAGTTTAACAAAGATTCGCAGCTATGATCTTTTCTAAACCCCGATTGAAACTGAGAAATTAAGTTACATCTTTCGAAATAGTTGAGCAGTTGTTCATTGACTACTTTCTCGATTATCTTTGACTCAATCATAATGGTGTTAACTGGTCTAAATTCTGAAGTTATATTAGTACCCTTCTTTTTCTCAATAGGTACAATAACTGATTCTTTCCATATATCTGGAAACAGACCACTTTGCATTGAACTGTTAATAATTGACAAAAAGTTGTTACCAATAAGTAATATCTATATCAACCATCGGCAACCTTTTCAACTGATGGGCCAAAATAAATTTTCTGGATAAGAGCATAGGCCGCAGGGGCTTAATACTTACTAAATTTAATTTTAATTAAAATAAGTTTTCAAAAATAAACTTTTTTATTTTTTTACACAATTTTGTAAATCTATTTAACAAAAACGTAAACAAAAAAACAAAATAGTGAATTGTGATTAATGAGAAATTTGGTATTGTTTTGACCAACTCGTTGTAGTTCACCTCAAAGTTGGTTCCACCTGCTTTTAATATTGTATGCAATTCAAATTTAGCATGCAATTCAACTTTGAAAATGTTTGTTCGCAGATATATGATGTGCTTACAAAAACTATTATCATCCCAGCAGAAAATTTTTTTAAAAGCCGAAAAGCAGAGTCTGGTAGATTAAAATAAGATGTTTTCAGCTGCGATGGGTCTAAAGTTGATTTTAAAACATCATTGGATTGTAGGTCAATTAATTCCATTTCCATTCCAATTGGGAACATCTTCAAGTTTAATTGCAAATAGATTTTGAAAAAGATCAATTTCTTTGGAACCGCTGTAAAAGTCAGAAAACTGTGTCGAAAACTCATTTTCCAAGATTTCGATATAATCGTGAAATTTGCTATTTGATAAAGAAAGATTCGATTTTTGTTCTAAAATTATTGCACAAAAAGGCAAAGGATGTGATTCATTTTTTAAAATATTGTTTGTATTTAAGTAGTTTTAGTTTAAACTGAAAAGCTTTTATATTTGAATATGCTTCATTAATCAAAATTCCTTTTATTTGAAGCTTTCGGTTAAATTCGTTCATTAAAGAAGTCATGTCTATTAAGAATGCTAAATCAAAAACCATTTTGGATCCGATCATTTTAATACTTTTGCTTTCAACCATAAATATATGTATAGCTTCTTTCAACTGTAAAAACCTTTCCTGCACTAAGCCACCTTACTTCGCAATACTAGATATTGGAACAGACAAATTAATAATAGTTGAGTTTTTTAATTAAGAATTTTAATAGTGGTGAACGAATAAAAAAAAAAAAACACAATGGGCCGCATTTAAAAACCGAATGGGCCGTATTTAGCCCATGGGCCGCACGTTGCCGGTGGCTGATCTATATTATCCATTATCATATTTTTATTTGCGAAATAACAGTCATTTTTATTGTTCATTGCTTTTAAAATATCTTTGAGCTTATTTATGTCAATATCTTGAAATTTAAATATACTATTATTATTATTTTCAATTAAATTTATGTATTGAATTGTTTTTATATTATTATTTATGTCATTTATACTGTCAACGAAAAATTTATTAAATTTATTAGTAATTATTTTAGGCTCATATATTTTATCATTATTAAAAATTACTTCATTAACGACATTTGGATTTTTTTTTAGGACATATTTTTTTATATTTTGCCACATTAAAGTCTGATCACTCGTTTGAATTTTCTTACTTACATATGTATAAATTTTGTGCCTTAGTTAGCTTACATTTGTATAAATTTCTAATATTCTTATAATTAATCCACTCACTCTCATTATTAGTTAATTTTGCTTTATCATACTGGTTAATTTTCCGTAATTTTAATAGTCTTAGTTCATTTGTAAACCAACGGATTTCCTTTTGTTCAACATACTTTTCTATCACAAAGTCTTCTACTAAATTATGCAAATTGCTACTAAAAATATTGGTTTTACTATTACAATCTAAAAAAATAAGTTGTAGCAATATCATTGAAAATTATTTTATTTCTAAATACATATGTCTTTTTTATATTTTAAAAATCTAACTTTCTGCTTCACTTTTTTTAAGTCTTTATCTTCTTTTATTATTATTCTCAATGTTTCATGATCGCCAATTTTAAAGTTATTATCTATTTTTGCCTCGATTTTATTCACTTTATTAGTCACTTTATTAGTTAATCAAAGATTTGCTGTTTTTTGTTAGTCTTGTATATTCATCTACCACTTGTTTGAACGCATTGTCGGTTATTATTTCACTAGCCCTATTCTTAATATTGTTTTCAGTTCGCCAATCTATATTAAAATCGCCCATTGTTATAACATTATCATTTTCAAAGAGTTTATCCATTAAATTATTAAAACAGACAAAAAAATTTTACTCCCCATTGATATATTTTGGTGATCTATACAGTCCACCCAGACAAAAACTTTTATTATCATGACAAGCTCTTATAACTAAAACCCATAATTCATTGTTAATTGCAATACTTTTCATAACTTCAATTTTCGAATAATGCTTTATAAAAAAAAACCACACCTCCAGTATGTCTTGAATTACTATCAACTCGTACTATTTTATATCCATCCATTTGTATCAAAGAGTCCTCATTCTTATCAATTAAATGTGTTTCGGTTAAACATATAAATTTAAAGTTATAATTATTTATTACTAACTCCAGCTGATCAAAATTATTTATTATTAACCCTTGAATATTTAATGACAAACCATGAATTTCATTTAATTGCTAGTAACAAATCCTATCTATTTATTTGTATAGATAGATTGTAAAATATAAAAAAAAATATTTACACACTGTGATTGGAAATGTTGGGATACAGAATGAACCCCATAGAAAGAATAATTATTTTTCTATTATCATACTTATAATATATATTGCCATTGAATGATAAACTCTGTATAATAAAATACTTTTATTACATTTTTGATATGTATTTGATTTTCTCCGACAGTATATCTATTCCTTTCACAGTTTTGATTGACCCACCGGTATATATTCATACAAATCCGACGATTCAATTTTATTTTCACTTTTTGATAGTACAAAATATGTAGGTATGATGTACAGTATTGTACAAAATATTAAAAACAAAGTAAAAACAACAACATCAAGAAAACTAAATGTCAAAAACAAATTATAAATTATAATACAAGATTACAAGTAGGTCAATAATTTAAAGAGATGAAATAAAATTTTCTTCTTTTATTTTCAAATATTTAATTTAAAATTTTTTAATTAATTTTTTTTTTTAAAAGTGAATCATTTTATTTGCAATTAAATAAAAAGAAAAACACCAAAATATCTTTTGAAAAGTTTATTTGGAGAGGGGGAGAGAGAATAATAATCTCTCAATTAAGTACATTAATATATTTTGTTACTCACAAATTTTCTATTCAGTTTGTTTTGTTGTGTTAATGTTTATATATTTTTTTTTAATTATTTTTAAATTAAAATAAAATTTTGTTTTGAAATAGGTAGTTTTTTTAATATAATTACAAATTTAGTTAATAAATATGAAAAAAAAAATAGAAGATGAGAAATAAATTTTAGAATGTATGAACACTATTATAATAATTTACTATAGATTAGGTATATCCATTGATTATATATCGAAGTTTAATCAATGGTATATGTAAATCCTATTCCTTATTATACTTTAAGTGTAGAATTATACAAATTTTAACCCTAATCCAAGTAACCAAGTATAAAGAGTTATATACTTAATTAAAATTTTCAATTGGTTTGGATCTTCGGTAAATATCTAAGCAGTGTACTTGTATTATGTTATTGTGACAGAACAGAATCACTTTTGAAACACTCTATAAGTATGTATTTAATAAATTTCTCTATTTGCGTAGTAAATCTTTTTTTGGGATTTTCCGGTTTTTTTTTTTTAAAAAAAACTTATTTATATTTTTAAAACTAAAAGTTGTTTGAAAGATAATGAAAACATTACAATAATTCATTTTATTTCATCTTATCTCGTAACCAAACCAAATTTTGATAGGATATGTGAATGTAATAATTTCATAAATTTAAAAATAAATTTTTATCTTAACCACAAAATTAGTTTTTGTAATCACAAAATTATTAAATTACAACTTGAAATTGTTCATTTTTCGAGTTCTAAAACATATTTTAAACTATAATTAAAATAAATTTTTATTTAATACAACTTAAAACCACATTTTATATTTTGTAATTTATTCTACTACATTGGCATTGGGCACATAATGTACATATACATTTAAATGTATATATATAAATTAAGTGCAGAGAACTCAAAGTATATTAGAATCAATTAAAATAGAATTCACATTCCATAATTGCTTTTCTATATTAAGTTGCATTTTGATGCTATTAGTCCGAGTAGTTAAGACTTTTTGTTGATTTTGCAATTTAATTTTAATTAAAATTGTAAATAAAATAATAAAAAGTAATTTAAATAAGGTTTTTTTTTGTGAATGAAGTCAAAATAGTATTTCACAATAAAATTATATATGTCTAAAAGTGATTGTTATCCAAAATAATGCAAATATAAAAGTATGTTACTAACTTAGAGTACTAACTTTATATCATTTACGATTTTACTAAAAATTCATAAAATTAGATACTGTAATCCACTCTATGCCTTTAAGTAATGGCATATTAATGTAATATTTTGATTAATGTTCCTATCAACAGTAAATATGTTTGACAATGCAGTATTTGAATTTTAACTAGTATGTTCCATAATGTATAATATGCAATTTATATAGTCTCAAAATGCTTGACTTATACAGACTTAATTATGCATAAACAAGGACATTTTCGAATTATTTACATTGTATCTAGTACATTATGAAACATTTTAGATTGCAGTAAAAACTCGTATACTGCATTTTCGATGTCACAGTATACATAGTATACCTATAATATACATTTTGATTTTCAAAACCACAATCAAATCAAATAACACATAATTAAAACATTTTGTTATAGATTCGTACATAGCTTAAAATCTTTTTTGATCAAAATTAATTTATGAAAATCGTAAGTGCGAGTACTTCGTATTTAAATCTTTGAAAGTATACAAGGTCATAAATTCGTTATAAAATATTTTAAAATCATTTCATTATTTTTAGATGTGATTTTATAGGGACTTTGAAAAAAAAACGAAAATAAAGAACGGGTATGAAAACATATTTTATAAAAAAATATGATCAAAGTTTTATGTATATATATATATATATATATACAAAAGTAATGTTTGTTTTAATTTGAATTTAGTCTTCCTATACCCGGAAATATTTGTTTTTCTAAAAAATTTGTATAAATCATAAATTTAGAAAAAACAAAAAACAAAAATAAAATAAAACGTGATTTTAATAAAAATTTTCAAATATTTTGGGATAAAATTGCATGAAATTTTCTAATTCAAAATTGCAAAAATAAAAAAAAAAAATTTTTTTTAATTTAATTTTTCAGAAAACTATTATTAATTAGAATTAATATAAAAAAAAAATTATACCACATTAATTCAATTGAATCATAATTAAGAGGCAAAAAAAAAATAATAAAATAAAATTCATAAAAAGCATAAAATGAGATGTTTTGTCCAGGGAATGAAACATTTCAAAATATTACCGAAAAAACAAAATTAATAGCACAAAAATGTTCTCAACAAATTCGTATTGCAACAGCTGCAACATTATCACCTCAACAACAAAAACCATCTCAAACAACATTAGAAGTACCAAATCAATATGATTCACAACAACAACAAACTCATTATATGAGTATAAGTTTACCAACATCACCAGCTGGTTATAAAAACTTTATTGATATTGAAAATGTTGATGGCAACATATGCAGCTATAATAATGATATTAGAGGTGGTATTGGTTGTGGTGGTGGTGGTGGTGGTGGTGGTGGTGGTGGTAGTTCCAATAGTATAGAAAATAAATATAATATTAGAGAACTTCCAAATTTTGTATCAGAAACAAATGTAGCTACTGAAATAAGTCAAAATCAAAATTTAAATGAACCATATTGGAAACGTAGAACAAGTGATACAAATGTTAATACCATAACATTTAATAATAATAACAATAATAATAATAATGGTAGTGGTAATATTATACAGGGAACACAATCATTAAGTAAAGCAGCAACAACAAAATTAGGATCAAATTTTAATAAATATTTTTATTCATGCACCGGTGGTACCTTAAAAAATTTAGCAAAAAAATATCAACAACAAAAAAACTCTCATAGTAATAATCATATTAATACAACAACTTCAACATCAACGGTTACGTGGTATGTCAAGGTAACTATATATAATGATTCAATAATTAATTTGAATTTTATGATATGTACATCAATATATCGGAATAGATCATCGTTTACTATGTATATAGAAGTTGTGAAGTATAAGCGCTTTTGCGTAGTAAACGTATAACAATCAGTAGTACTATAGTTAATGCCATCAGCAATCAAAAATCCAGTTCGATTTTGGATTTGTTAGTACCTGGAAATAAAAAGTCTTTAAGAGTAAATCTCACTATACAATCATTCTTAAGAGAAAGCAAAATATAATTTTTGAATAATCAATACTATGAATTATACACTTCTGAACTGTTAAAAAAAAAACAAATCTGAAAATGTAAATTTTGATGTAAAATTCGACTCTCTAGGAGCAATATTAACGAAGTTATGAGCGTTTAAAGTTTTTATAATAAAAAAAAAAAAATCTGAAAATGTAAACCATATTGTGTTATCAACTTGGTCCCAACAAATCTTTTCCTACTCGATATTTACTCGAAGTTAGGTTAGAAAATAAGTTTTTCATTAACTACTAATCAATTTTGAACCATTTTTTGTAATTGTAGCATTTTTTTCATTCCGAATAAATAGTAAATAATTTTTTATTCCCACCTACACTATATCCAATAGAGAGTAACAATGTACTCTACCTGTAAAATAATTTATTATTTTTTTTAATGTTGTCGTTTCGGTATAGCTCAATCATTTGCTAAAATATTATATTTTTCAACTAAATTACTATCCTCTATCATTTTATCCATCCCATCCAACCAACCAATTCGTTTTACCCCATTATTATAGTTTTTTTTTTAACTTCTATTTGAAATTCATAATCATTAGAATTTTCTTACCTTTTCTGTTTGACATTTCGGAATGCATACTCGTATAATGTGATCGAATGTACATACATTATGCATATAATATGAAAGATGGCATGTCATAAGTCCCATTGCGATTTATGTCCCACTAAAGTGAGTCAAAATTCCCATGAGAGTTTTGTTTCACTTTCACTCATTAATATGGTTAAAAATCCCAAAATAACTAAGTCATAAGTCCCATTCGTTAAATGGAGTGTTAATATTATTTATTGAATAATTTTATTCTTTGATTAATTTTCACATGTCTACCTATTCAGAGAAGATCATACCACTATTTAAACCTAGAAAGGTTTGAGAAATGCAATTCAATTCGTTTTTTCAGGTGTTGAAGTAAATGGTTGTTAGTTTCATTACACGAGGGTTGATTGTTGAGAGTTAATCTGGTAACAAATTAAATAAAATGAAACTAATCTATTTAAGAAGGCTTAGTTCCTGACAATAATGAGTAGATAAGCCAGTAATTTGTTAAAGACGTTAATTTGAACGAGGGCGTTAAAAAAAGAAAACTATCAAAAATTTCAAACCTTTTACGTAAAATGAAAATAGACTAAAAAATGTATACAAGTCCCATAGAAAGTTATGACCCACCTAACTGAGACAAAACTCCCATGGGATTTTCGACTCTTCTTGATGGGACATAAGTCCAATGGGTTATTACTCTGCTGGGACTTATAATAGTCATTCTAACAATATGAAAATTGAAAATTACATTTAAGAAAAATAATAAACACTCAAAGACAGTTTGTCAAGGAAAGAATGAATCGCATGGATAATTTAAGAAACTTTGTTTTACAAATAACTACATATAATAAAAATGAACCCATAGAAAAAAACAAAGAAATAACAGGAAAGTGTCTTCTCAATAATAAAACAAAAAAAAAAAAAAACAAAATTCTTGAAATCATTTAAAATGATGAACCCTAGAATTTTCAAGACGAAGAACAGAAATTGAATTTATTTAATTTTTTGTTTTTTTTTTTTTTTTGTGGTTGTTTTGTTAAGATGTGTTTGAGTTGAACGAGCTAAATAGGTTTACTAAATGCTTCAGTGATTTTTGTATAGACACACCAGTGTGCGTTCATTTTTTTAAAATCTTCCATAGAGTCTAGAAAGTCTATAGAAAGTCTATTCATCTTTGTCTCAATTTGTTTTTCTTTTTTTTTTTTTTTATTCATTTTTATGAATCCATTCAATTGGAAATGTATTCATACTACAAACAAAAAAAAAATGTATATTTTTAATATTCAAAAGTTATTCTATTGTCTCTTAAGAATGGTTGGTTGGTAGTGAGCATTATATATATTTTTTTTTTGTTTTTGTTGACATAAGAGTTTGTCTTGCATAACTTTTTATTTCGAAATAGCAGAAGCTTTAATATTTTTTTTTTTTTTTCTTAATTTGAATATTTTGTACGTATAGTAAAACTTATTTAATTCTTTCAATTTTAATCAAAACAGAAATCAAAACGACCTTACATTATTGTAATCAACGTTAAAGCTCATACTATTAAATTATTGATAAACATCAGAGGTGTTAAAACATAATAAAATTGTATATATACTTATGTACATGCATATGTAAAACATATTTTTGTATTAGATTATCAACTAATTGCATTATATCAGATTTTATATAAACCTATAATATAGTTAGTCTCTGACCCTTTCACGACGGCTCTCGTTGAAGCACGTTAAAGTAAAATTTTGAACTAATTTAGTTAAAACCTGCGAGTTTAATGTTAAATGTGGCAATAGATTTCATTTATTAGCAAGGGCTGGGGACACTGTTACAATACATAATGTACAATTCGTTTTTATATGTGGTAGTGCATATGTTTCTGAAATTAAAAAAAAAATTTAACTCAAAGTACATAATCCATTTATTATTTGAATAATAATAAAGAAAAAATGTCATATAAAAACAACAGAAACATAAAAAAAAAAACTTGTATAGCGGTACATTGCATTCCTGACATATTGTCTTGGTACGAGTTTACTTATTTTTCTTAGCGCAACTAGTACATCTTCGTCTGGTTTGACCTTCTATTGGCAAATGTTTTGAATTAGTTGCGACCCGGTTTTGATGATCTCCGAACTGAAAATTGTCTTCAAACGTTCTTCAATTAATTTTACTGTTATTCGATTTCTTTCGTAATAATCGTTAAAAAAAAAAGTTCATCAATAATCGATAAACAAATTTTTTCACCATTTAGACAACTTTCGATTGTGTTCATTTAATGTATTCATTTGGTCCGCCAAATCTACTCCTACTCCCATAATATTACTGTAAATTTAAATCATTATTGGACATTATTCACATTTTTCTTCACATTTTTCATTTGTTTAGTAACAGTTGTCATTTCAGGTTTGTGACAATCAATTAAAACTAGTATCTTGCCATTTTACAAAAAGAAGTCCTGAATTTGAGTTTCGAAATGTTTTTAAGTTCTATCTTTAGTAATTGTTTTCTGTTTGAATTGCACGTTTCAACTGCCAATCGCATCAAGCTCACTGATGTAAAAAGTCTATCGAAGCACAGTGTAACTTCTGGTTCCAAAATAGTGCTTGTCAACTTATAAACAACTCTTTCACCCATCATTTCTACATCTTTTCCACAATAGATATTTTAATATATAAGTATAACCAGAAGTCGCATCACATCGAAGCCAAATTTTTATTCCTCGTTTAACCGGGTTTATATAGGCATATATTGTTTCAAAGCTGAACGCACAAAAATATTATGAAATATTCTAATTTGCTAATAAATATTGGAATAACTTTGCATTCATTGATTTTTTATCTACAAATAAGCGAAACTAGTTGCATTTACCAAACAAATTCTGTTATGTGGGGAATCTTTCAAAACCTTTCTTTCAAAATTAGCTGTGTTTATTTGCAAACGTATCTATAATTATAATTGACAAGCATTTAAGGACCTGCGCAGTAGACACCTTTAATGAACTCCTAATATAATAAATAAGTTGTATGTAAAACAATAATGCACACACAGTTGAAAATTTTTTACTCATATATGATTTTATTATTCAGCAAATACATTATGTACATGTGAGTTCTTATTAAAATAAAAAACAGATAAAACAAATAAGTTATTATAATTACTTGCAGTGAATATAATGTACATTGTACATCTATAAAATAAAAACAAAAAAACAAATACATAACTACATCTAAAATAAAAAATAGTAAAACAACAAAAAAAACAAATCACTTGAATTCTTAATTTTTTATCTTTTTAAGTAACTGTTTCTAAATTTTGGTTATTTGTAGTAATAATATAGTTTTTATTAAAATTATGTATTATGTAGATATATATATATATATATACATACCTCTTAAATGACAAAATTTTTTATTTTTAGTAATTTTATCCACTAAATGATACATACTATAAAGAATATATCCAAAACGAAGCAGTATATGAGGGACGTGTATTTATATGTCCTAAATAAAATTTACTAACCACAAAACTTTTTATTAAACACGAGTGGTTTCTGCTATATCGTGCGAAGTCTATGTCAGTACGTAAATTACTGTTTTTTTAAAAACTTTAAATTTGACTTCAACTTGAATTATAATTACTCAACAGGGGCCCCTAGTACATATATACATTGTATTAAAACACGATTTGGTACATAGTTTAACAAATTTTGGTACAATTTTATGTTTCTAGTCTTTTTTAAATTTTACTGGTATACGAATGTGTACCAGTCGTCGCGAAAAGGTTAAACCAATTTAAGTACAATACTATCATTGTTGAATTTATCAAATTTTACTTTATTTTTCGGTATAATTTACATCGAGTTTTAATTTAATCCTTTGAATGAAATTGAAATGATTTACATCAGTGGTTAATTTTATTTTATCATTTTTTACGGTATTTAATTATGTATATTATGTCACTTAAAATTTATCATGCAATATTACATTTTTTTTTCAAATATATCCATTCAGTCAGTTTGTTTGTGGTTTTAAGTGTAGTTGTCAAAAATCGTTTTTATTGAAATTACATAGGATTAAAGCTACACTTTTACATTACTGTTTAAATTCAACACTATATAGAGATCACCTCGACCTACGAGACAGTGATTTTCTAGATCAGCTATTTTACAATTAAACCCTTAATCGGAAACAAATCTATATGATATTTAAGATAGAAGATATTGGGCCTTATTCTGAGAAGCGAATCAATTTTTCGCTACGTACCGGTAGAGCATCACATTGCATCACATTTGGTATTCTGAGAGGCGAATTATACGATATTTTGCAAAGCTGGCAGCATTGCTAATTAAAACTGTCAAATTAATTTTTTTTTGTTTTGACATTTTTTAGCTATTAAAAAATGTTTTTTCTTTATATTACGAAACAAAAAAAATGTGTTCAATTATATTTGTTTTTTTGAATTCATTAAGTATTTCAGACTCTTGAAAGAAGCCTTTGCAATGATTATAAATAAATTAGACAATAATTTAAATCCTGCAATTGGTCCACATTCAGTAAAACTAATTATAAAATTGGTTGGAACATTGCGCTTCCTTGCTGAAGGAAGTTATCAAAAAGACTTGGGGGACGAGTTTTTGCTAGGTTCAGCTACATCAACTGTTTCTAAAATATTAGCCGAATTGTGTCGAGAATATATAAAATTTTCTGAAACCGAAGAACAAAAATTATCCATCAAATTGAGATTTTATAATAAATTTGGATTCCCAGAAATTATTGTATGTTGATGGAACACGTGTAAAAATCATTGCACCAACAAACATTCAAACTGCCTCCTATTTGTAACTTTTCTATAATTAAAAATGTAAAATAACATTTAATAATTATTTTTAAATATATATATATATATAAATAAAATTAATTTACTTGAATTTTACGTTAATTATATATTTACTTTTTCTCATTCGCCATCTTTCACTATCTTTTTCTATAATAATATATTTATCGTTTTTTCTGGCAGCGAGCAAAAAAAAACGATTCTCGTAATACCACGAAAATCGAAACGTTGCGATAAAAACCGATCAGTATCGCTATTTCGCTTTGCAGAATACCAAAAATAAAATTTATCATATTTTTCAATACGTACCGAAAAATTCGCTTCTCAGAATAAGACCCATTTTATAGAAATGTCATCTATTAAATATAAATAATGAAAAAATATACTTCCACCAATTTACCACATTTTAACATAAATTTCGTAAAATTAATTTTTAAATATATCTAGTTCGAAATTCATCATTATTTTAAAATTAAACTGTTAACAAGTTGAATTTCTGAAACTTTAATGACTTATATATGATATAAAAAAAACTTAATAAATTCTTACTACAACTCATAATATTTAATTATACATAATTTCCAAGTACTTATACACCTAACCTCATTTATCTTATCATTCATTCACAACACACAAATAAATCAATACTTAAAACACTTAAAATTAATACCTAATTAATTGATTTTTTTCAAGTACTTAATGTATGTAGGATAAATTTGAAACATTTTAATAAATTTTAAAGGGTTTGATTTTAATCACAAGTAGGTACTTTATTTATATTTTTAATTCTGATAATAATCTTTTCGTAGCTACTTATGTTGTTAAAAGTTCTTAAAAATAATTTGATAAAAAACAAAATTTAATAAAAACAAATTTTCTTATTACAATTAACACAGTTTCGATTTCATTGTAGTTCGTAATACCTTTTTTATGTTATAAATAAAATAAAAATAAAAATTCCATTTTGACTTCCGAATAAAAACATTAAAAACAAAAACAAAAAAATATAAGATAAATAATTATTCGGAATTTGGGATTCCAAAATATCTAAAAACTCTTTCATTTTTATTTTTTAATGTGAAATTTTTTAATGTGACGACATCAACCTAAAAATATTTTATGAGAACACCGGTGTCCATAACCATAAGTCGCGCAAACAGTATAAAATAAAATTACAAAAACAAAAAAAAAATACCAATTACGAAATTAGCATCCTCTCTCATTTTAGCTTTTATACAAATTTTTTATTTATTTACCTTAGCAATGTGTCGGAGTTAACTAACTACATACCATCATATTCTTATTTTGTTGGCGTATTTGGCTTTTTCTTATTTTTATTACTTATCAATTGGCTGGCAACAATATTCATAAAATGACAATTTTCAGTTTTGTTATTTTTTTTATTTTTTTTTTTGTTGTTATTTTGCTTTTCAATATGCGCATTTAAATATAAATAAAAGTAAAGAACAGGGAAACCCAATAATGATGAGTGTTCACTTTCTTAAAATATATAGAAAAATATAATTTATTTATTAAATTGGAACATGCATTAGCTTTATATATATATATATATATATATATATATATATATATATATATATATATATATATATATATTTTTGTTTTAATCAAATTAATGGTGTGGTGTGGAGGGAACCTATTACACTGTTACACTTACTGTTAACTATCATCATCATCAATACCAAATGGCGCTACAATTTGTAATATTGTAACAAAAATTTATCTATTTACTATCTAGTTTAAGGTTGGCATTGATTTTATATGCATTATCCTTACGTACATATGTATGTGTATATAATTTATCTTTATTTTTATTTCCGTGCCGGACTAGTATATATACGAACAATTTATGCCTTAGTAATTTACGATATTGTCAGTATCGGTACCTTATACTAGATAAAAGTATATCCGTAATTATAATAGCAAGTTTAAGGACAGACAGATGACAGGTATGTAACGAAAAAAGAAAATAAAATTATATTTATAGAGTTCAGAAGTATTTTTATAAGTACTACATAACTACATACTCTATCTAATATTATTTTACAGAGATTTATATCAAGAAATGGTTTCATCGAATTCTCATAGCGTTAATAAAGCTAAGGATATTTATTATTCGTAAATTAGATTTACATATTTCACTTTGAGACTGCCTTGTTTAAAAAATTGTTTTTTTTTATTTTTTTTTTTTTATTTAATGCTCATCATGATAGAATTATCATTTTAATTTTAAGTTATAAGTTGTACTAAATTGATTTTAAATATATCATTAAATTTGAACGAACAGATTTGTCAAATAAACTCATTAATTCGATATATTGATTGAGTGATTTATTCATTATCTTAATTTTGCTCATATTTTGAACGATAAACATAAATTAAATGATTATTTTAACGATTACGATTATTTAACGAGTTCAAAATTTGAACAAATATATGAAATCAATGTGTCTACACTACTGGCGCGGCCTAAGAGAGCTACTTTAAAAATGGGACAGCCGTTGTTGCAATGAGATAGCCGTTATTTTAATTCCTCTATCGATTGGTGATATTTTCAACTTCCGGACAAAACAATTTTTAATTTTTCTCTTCCCTGAAACACCCTGTATATACCTTATATGTAGTATGATTTGACCCTTTATTATTCAAATATCTATTTAAAACATTTTAATATAAACAAAGCAGTAATAAAAAATATTAGTGAACATTGATTACTACAATGTACAATTTCTGTTTATAGTATTTTATTTTTTACCCCTGATATATAAACGTATGTATAAACACATCATCATTTCATCTCTTAACAATTGTTTTGGTTATTTGGTTTATAAATTTTAATATTTGAATCATATAACTATTTTGAATATTTTTAATTTATTTAAAAAGTTTTATTGAATGAAATTAGTTTTTTTTTTTTTTTTTAAGTATGTGATATATATATATATATATATATATATATGTTGTGTTACAACAATAATAGTGAAAATTTTACACATCTACAATAGTAAAAAGTGTGAAAAGCTTTAATAAAAACGTCACTTGATCGTCATTAATATTCTAAATTCATGATTCATGAACTTGAAAAGCGTCAATCATAAATCTGAAAATTCTAATAGCAAGTTAACTAATTAGAAACTGTAAATCAAACTAGTAATAAACTAGTAATCAAAATAGTATGCAGTGTTATAGTTAAATGTAATCACTTGAATTGTCGAGTTAGTTAAAAATTTAAATTTTATTTATTTTAGAAATAATAATAAAAAAAATTTGTTTTATTAAAAATAAATTGAAATTTTTATAATTTCATGCATAAGTATGTATGATGTATGTATGTAATAAAATAATAAATTAAAAGATTCGAAACGATATAAATTAAGTATTTTTAAGAAGAAAAAATTTAAAAAGTATTTTAACAATAAATTATTATTGTGATGATTTTGTAATGTGTTTGTTTTATGTGACAATCAAATTTGTGATAATACACATATAGTTAGGCTGTGAGCTAATTAAATTAAGTAAATTAACGCCACTAAGGGACCTATATATTCGCCTATTATGTTATCGTTAGAGTTATTCAATTGTAATCGTTAGTACCATTGTATGTATTTCTATGAAAAATTTATCGAAAGTGTTTAAAAGTGCTGCCAGTGTTAAATTAAAATCTACGATAAAAATGGCATATGTTTGATTCTTTAAATGTCAAATTCAAATTATTATTCGAAAAAAAGCCAAACAATAGTTAGTGTTATATATATTTGAAATTTTAAAGCTGAAAAAAAGTTAGAAGTTTTGAAAATAAATAGAAATTATTAAATTATGTATATATATATATAGTTACGTATATGTTAATAGATAATAATGATTTTAGTACTTAGCATCCAAGCAACCAAGCATCACTTCTTTATTTTACTGTTCATTTCAAAATTAAAATAATAATCTCTCTTGTTGATGTCTCTTTCGCGGTAAAATTTTACATCGATAAATTTAATCGATTTCGTCGATAATCTCTGAACGATATCGAAATATGACATAATGACAATTTTGCATTTTGACATTTCGTTCGATCAAATCGTAATCGTTATCGAAATATATAGTAGACACCTAAATTAATTGTTGAATTTTAAAAGGTGAATACGAAATTTTTAACATATCGCAGCGCAATATAAAAAGTTATTAGGTTTATTTTTATTTGCAAAAATTTTCAAATGTTGCGAGAACAGTCAAAATAATCGCACTTGTAAAGTATTATAAAGTATCTAGATCTACACAAAATTTACACAAACATAAATAAAAATTAAAATATAATATGGGTAATTATACGATTAAGTATGGAAGTGTAGTACTTAGGTGTAGATTTACAATAATTTGTACTATGATTTAATGAACGCACCCTTATACTTTTAATGTTGTACTAGATGTAGAATTGTGACAGCGGTTTGTTTACATATGAATTTAATCAATTTATAATTATGAGAATAAGTGGGAAACAACTTTCTGTTTTCCACTTGTAACTATACATTGATAAAATAATTCAATTTAAATTATATATATTTAAAAAATTATGTCTTTTTATCTCAACGATTTTCCATATATAAATTTATTGACTTTACAAATGTCAAACTGAAAAAGTACAATGGCAACTAAAGTACAATACTAAAAATACAATAGGTTTGAGTCTTATATAAACATACCAGTCTTGGCAATGTCAATGGAAATACTTCTACACCTACTACAAGACTACACCTTCAATCTACACCTAATCGTGATTACCTTTATTAACTTAATAGTGGCAACTAAAGTACAATACTAACAATACAATAGGTTTAAGAAGGTCTTGTAAAAATTTAGAAGTCTTGTAGAATATTTTTTTCATATAAAAATTTTACAATGGCACTACATTTCTACAATTCTAAACCTAGTATAAGACTACAACACACCTCCAATACATATTCGTGAATACCGACGTAATGACGTAAATGACTTTTCACCATATGCTTGGGAATTTAAGCTTTGGAGGTATAATAGGTAGGTGGAAGTCGCTTTTCCAGTTACTTTTGGAAAAGTAGTTAACTCTTAGTTGTGCTTTTTTGATGCTAAGAACCAAGTGAATAATTGAATGTTGTTGCTGTTAGTCGATGTTAGAGTCAACTTGCAGTGGAGGAAATCAATTGAATCAATATTTTAGCTCTCGAGATAATTCCTGTACATTGTTTGGGAAGGCCTTATCTAAAAAATTTAAAATTTAATTCTTGCTGGATAACTGTTAATTTTTTTATGTATACAGGAGGTGCATGCGATGATTATGTGGTTCCGGTTTCACATTGGGAATATTCCAATGATAATTTTCTTTTGTTAGAACATAATATATGTCTTTTCGCCTCCGTAGTATGCATATTAAGAATTTTAAAATAAAATCCAATTTTCTTAAAAATTATAATGAATAATAATACTTGCCCAGGACCTACATTGTCTGTTGGTCACCTAAGTAAATAATAGTACTTAAGTTTTTTTTTGTTAATTGAATAGTTGGATAGCTTAGGCAATTTATTTACGCTTAAAGGTGCTACGTAGGTGAGTGATGTCAAATATATAGTTAGGTATTATAAGTAGACGTAGAAAATAACATTAATATGTTAGGTTTACATGTTGATAACAAAAGAGATAAACATACGCAACATCCATTTAAAATATATTTAATAAATTTCTACAATTATTATTAAACTATTAAGATATAATTATTTTATTATTTTATGCAAATTTAAATTTTTTATTTAATCATATTTTATTTTAAAAAAATATATAAATTTAAAATGGATTTAATTCTGGTGACGCACATTAAATGGTATTAATGAATATTTACGTGTGTGTATGTATGTATCTATAAAAAAAAAACATTAACCAAGGACCATTTTTTAAAATAAAAATTTTATTTCTAAAATGTTTAAGTACATTACATTTTTTTGTGTAAGATAACTACACTCTTCCTAAGGTGGTGATAATTTCACAGCTTTTTTTTATTTTTAGATATTTTCAGTGAAAACTCATAACAAAAAAGTGTTAATTAAACCAAATGTAACGTCAATTCAAATGAAAATAGACAAATCATTTTATTAATAAATAGTTTAATCGATTTTTATGTTCTCTGTAACCAATTAAATAATACGTTCCTTATTTTGTTTTATGTACTACGGTACTACTTATTAAAGAAAATTAAAAAAAGGATATTCGCAGAAATCCTTTCTAATCAATTTTTTTGATCAAAATTAAATAATTACAATTTATAGGCGAAATTTTTTTTTAGACCAAAAATAGAAAAAAAAGTTTATTTTGACTGGACTTGATGTCATTAGTGAATTTATTTTTAGAAAAATTTTAATTAATGTGTTTCAATATTGTATATATGTATTAACCATTCACCATTCTATTTTAATATCATCTCTAATTATTTAAAAAAAGAATATTAAATATTAAATGTATAGGTTTAATCTAGTATATCACGAAAAAAGTTTATTTTATGTATTATTATGTACATACATATATGCAAAGTAATTTGGTTGAATAAGTACCCAAATATTTAAAGACTGGTATTCCCAAATCATATTAAATTTTATTATGAAATGTTTTCAATCATTTCAATTTATCCCTAGTACTATATTTCATTTTTTTATTGATTTATCTTAGACAACAACCGAATACGTAAAATTTATTTACAAAAACAAAAAATTAAATTTGAATTTCATCCTGATGATAGGTGAGTTGTGGCAATTTGATAAATTAAAATTTTTGTATGCTTAGAGGACTTGGGGTGAAATTTGAAATAGAAAACAATTTACTTTCGCTACGTATCCTTTTAAATATCTATCATTCAATATACATAATAATAATGAAAATCTGTTACAGTATACTTTTTTTCAATTTACAAATTAAATATAATGATTATCCATTTTCAATTATTTTGCTTATATTTTTGTTAATTTTTGATTCAACGTTGTCGAGTTAAATTTTAAGAAATTTTATACAAAATAACAATAATCAAAATAGTATATAGAAAGAAAAAAACGTTCACGTTCGCGGTTAGGTTACTGCAAGCTATTTACGATATTAAAATAATTGGTCTTTTGATTCTGATTTTTTTTTTTATTTCGAGATCAAATGCCTTGTGAGATTTAAATCTCGTTTGTTCGCTTTAAGTATAGTTCATACAATAATTAAATTTTTTTTTAATTATTCATTAACAATTATAAATTCATAGTTATTATAAATTATAGTTACATATTAATAATTAAAAAAAAAAAAAAATAACTAAAATATATAATTGTTAAATTTATAAAAAAGAGTAAAAAGTGATATAAGTTAAAATTAGTTGTAGTACCAAGAAAAAAAAAACGTTAATTCATTTCAATTTCATAAGATTTTAAAATTCTATTCTTTATATTAGTAATATTTAATATTTTTAAAGATTTATTAAGTTTATTATAATATATAATTTAATTGCTATACGTATGTATAAAGTTGTTTGTAAACCATTTTGCGAAGTTATTTTGCGATGCAATTGAAACAAATTTTGATTCTTGGTGTTATTACTGGGGATAGTCATTTCATTTGCTCAATGATGTAGTAGTATGAATAGTTTGAATATTTTATGTAATGTATATGTAATATGAGTGAATTTGAACTCTATAAGATCTTTAATTAAGAGTATTATATTATCTTTATGAATATATAATGTACTTTCCAACTAACGATAATTAAATAGGTTTTTGAAAGCTCTATTTTGAATTATTTGTATTGCTTCGAAATTTTTCTGGCATAAGAAGTACCCCACAACTTAATGTCGTAATTGAGATGATTTTTTTTTTAGATAATTTTTTTGCCAATAAATTGAAAATTTTGTAGAAAACACCTGCAATTAACGACAGTTTCTTGCTCAGACGTGATATGTGATAATTCCATTTAAACTGATCAACTGTCAAACTGATTTGTCAATTCAAATGCCAAGGATTTTGATTTTGATTGCTTGTGATTTACATACAATCATGATTTTAACTGATCTTTTATTTGATTTATATTTCTTTTCTTAAATTTATGAATAGTTTCACAATCATATCTTCCAAGTCATCAAAGAATTTATTTTTGAGTCGGAGAAATGTTTGTTCATGTAATTTGAAGTATAGGAGTATATACAAATTTTGTACAATGTAACCAAAGACCGTTAATATATAAAAATACACAAAAGTAGTTTGATCGTATGAAATTTAAGTCGAGCTGGGATATTTTTACGATCTTACTTTTGCATATTAAAAACATATGTACCTACACAACCACTCGTCATATCGATTATACCCCAAATGATCGTAATGAGAGTTGCATAAATTGAATAAATGAATATGTAAATTTAAAATTATTTTGACTAAATGATTTTAATAATAGAATAGTAATGTTTTCTATAAATTATAAGATTATACTAGGTACTATTTTTTAATATTATTTTATTATCTGGTTTTATGAAATAAAAAATAATTTATCGATAAATTTTTTTATAGTAAATTAAGTATGTACCAAAAATGGAGGAATATCAAAAGGGCAGATTCGTAACAATAAAATTATATTATAACCATTGCTGTGTATATACTGTATCAGGCTTCCATATTAAATTTTTTTTCCGAACATGACATTTCGTATTATTTTCGTCTGAAATTACAATAACAATTGAACGTTAATTTTTTACGATTTATTTTTTGTTCTTATATTTTCTCATATTATTTTTTGCTTGCTGTGTTCAATAAGTTTAATGTGTATTAAGCGGTAAACACAATTGGGACCACCGACTACCAACGAAATTCGCTTCGCTCAACTATTTTTCGTCAAATGAAACAGAATTGCAACGAAACGAAAAATAAAAATAAACAAACAAAACAGAAAAGCAAATGGCGTAATTTCAAAATAAAAAAATATTTTGTTAAAATATTTTTAAAAAAATTTTGAATAATTTATTAATTTATTTGTAGCATCATCAGATCCACGTACATCGCTAATAAATCTAAATTTATATATGTATCTAAATAAAAAAATAAATAATTATAAATTGTAGAGCATATAAAACTTTTAAAAAACCAAAACAATTATATTATAATATCAGATTTCAGAATAATTATTTTGTTTTTATTTTTTGATGTTTAAAAAGGTTGTCAGAAATGTCAAATCCAACTACCAGCGAAAAAAATAGAAAATAGCCTTATTTCGACGACAACGAAGTGTAGTTGAGCGATTGTAGTTGCAATTGTGAGCATATACATAAGAGCGTATGTATTTTAATTTTTTCCTCGCGAATTTTTCGTCGGTAGTCGCAATTGTGTTTACCGCAATTATGTTTGTTTTGTCAAATTAAACTTAATTGAACAAAGTAAGCCTTGTGTGTGAGGAATTTTGTTTGAAATCAAAATAAAAAAAAATAGATTATTTTTTTAGTCTTCTGATAGAAGTTGAAGTGAAAGCCTGTATGTAGAATAATTTTGCTTATTAATTTTTGTAATTTGTAAAATTATAAATGAAAACATTAACATTTTTTAATGCGGCAATAGATATAAATAGTTTAAACACTCCCCTTCCATATTGGTAAATTAAATTTAGTCCAAACTTTGTCCGAAGTAATATCTTTTGAAAAGAAAAATGCTCATTTGATTTACACATAAGCTGGATATTATTTTTACTTAAATTTTTTAATCTACCGGCCTGTTAACAATATACAAGGCAATGTTATAACCATTATCAAAAAATCATATTCTACTGAAAATATTGTCGATTTATCAAGTATATATTTTGAAAAATTAGCACATTCATTTTACATATAGTACCACAGATTTTATTTGTCAATTCAACCAAAATGTAAAAATGAAATTTTTACAAAGAGAATTTAAAAAAAAATTTATTGTAGTTTCTACATTATGCTGTGTGGTTGTTTATGTTTTTAATATGAAATATAAGATCGTAAAAATGTCCCATCTCAACTCTGATCTTCTCTTCATTTGATCGTATACTCCTATTTTTATTATATTAACGGTCTTTGATGTGACTAAGTAACTACGTCCGATACGTGTGAGTAGTTAGTATCTTATTTTAAATATCAAATAAAGCTATATAAGTTTTTAATAAAAATAATTTTAAGTAATATTAAAATGAATATTATATATTTTATACCTGTGAAGTATAATTTCTAAATTTTTTTTATTTTTTTTGTTGTAATGAATTTTTTTTTAATTCTTTTTTCTCTTACTTTATAATCTGTTATTATAATTGTTTTTGTTTACTAGATTTTTAATTTTTGATTTTTAATTTGAAACATTGCATTTATGTAATTTCTATTTACTTTTTTTTTGCTGCACTTATTAATTTTACTTCATTTGTTATTTCTATATTTTATAAACTTTATGTTTTTGTTAATATAACCTTATCTTGAGACTTGTCTCTTTAGGCATTTTAAGTTGAATTAAATAAATAAATAAAATAAATATCATGTGGTTTTTTGTTTCCATTTTGTACATTTACCTTTTTTTCTGTAATCATAATTGATTTTCATTTTGGTCGAAATGAATCGACTTGCTTCTATCGAGTGCATAGAACATCAACAAAACTTCTTTTATTTGAATGAGTGTTTCGTTCTTTCAACACTTTGCTAACACTTTTGAACTCATCAGTACATATATATGTAGCTATTGAAACTACATAAGTATACAATTCCTAGTTTGAATTTGAATAATTTCATAACTCATAGATTTCAATGAATTTCAATTTGTGAATTATAAAAACCAAATAAAAACTTTAAATTTTCTTGTTGTGACAAATTGTAAAATAATGTCAATTTTAGAGATTTACTTAAAATAGCATGCAGACTATCATTTAATTTATCATTTCAGTCCGCGACTGTCATTTAAAATGATGGTGTAATAAATGATGGAATGACAGTTTAAATGATGAAATATCAAAAAATTTTGATTTGGACTGACAGTTTTGTAAAAAATGATGAGAAAACTGAAATGATAAATGAAATGATAGTCTGCATGCTACTTAATACAACAAAAATTAATATAAACAAAATAACGAACAAAAAATAATTTTTTAATTATACGTTCTCAACTCAACAAAGTATGTTCAACCAAAAACGACAGAAATTAGTTATAATTTGGCATAAGTAGAATAGAAATCTACAATTGAAATTTATGAATAGAAAACCTATTGGGTACCTTACGTTCTTACCAATACATTATATATAAACAATTATCCCTTTTTCATCTAAGATGTGTATGTATACGTGTACATATTTCCATTAATTATTTACGTACTTAGATAATTCAAAGGAATTAAAAATTTTAGATTTTTTTTTTTAAATTTTGTAAATTTCATTCTCATGGCAAAGTCTTCCTTATTTATATTATATAAAAATATTAATTTTTTTTCAAAAATTAACCAATAATTTATTTAAAAATTTCTACCAGCAGCCTACTTGGCGATATTGGGGTGAGGAACATGAGAAGGATGTTATATTTACAGTTTACTTAAAGAAAGTTCGATATCATCGTCCGACAATGGTTGCGAATCATGTAAGTACATATATATATATATATATATATATATATATATATATATATTTCATAATACATAAAACTTGAAAATTAATTCGACTAATTTTAATTGTTAAAAATAAAAATAAATTAAATGAAATAAATTTTTACTAATACAAAAAAAAAATGTAGGTAATTAAATAATTAATCCTCCTAAATTTATGCATTTTTTTTTTGTTTTTTTCTTAAATCACATTTTTAGGATTCTGATGATGAAATTTCACATTTAGAATGGGAAACAGTTCGGGTACGTTTTGTCAAAGCAGCATCATTACCAAAACTTGTCGAAGCATTAGCAACCATTGACGGTGAATTAGAGAGTACATTTATAAATGTATTTTTATCAACATATCGAACATTTTCAAATAGCAAGGAAATTTTAGATTTACTTTTTAAACGTTATGATACTCTAACTGAATTAATTTTAAGAATTAAAGAGAAACATATAAATAATGTATCTTCATCATCAGCATCATCAACAATATCATCATCATCAATTAATTCACATAATAATTCATTTCATCTGCATCATCATCATCAGAATGGTGATGATTCGTTAAATACTCATATTGATTTAAATGATGATCTTGAAGATTTATTAACAAAACATGAAGAACATAAAAAAACTCTAGTCAAAGCTCTTTATGTCTGGCTTGATGGTTTTCCAGAAGATTGGAATGAAGAGAATTTACGTTATTTATTGACATTTAGTTCAAAACGTTTACCAAATTCTGAATTACATATGAAAGTTTTACATCGTTATGAGAGATGTATACGCTTACAGGCTCAACAAAATTATCATCATCATCATCATCATCATCATCAGCAGCAGCAACAGCACCATCATCATGGAGTTAATAGTGGTGGCAGTGGAAATGGTGGTGGTAGTAGTAGTAGTAGTAATAGTGTTATAAATTGTAGTAATAACACTTTACCATGGATGGATTCATCATATCCAGATTTTGCTGAACAATTTTCTGGTTTATGTTTAGCGCCAGCATTTCGTGGCCCACCAAGTCATTTATTACAGGCTTATCGTTTTCCAGATATTCCAATTAAACATTTTGCTGAACAATTAACACGAATGGATATGGAATTATTTAAAAGATTGATACCACATCAATGTTTAGGTGCAACATGGAGTAAACGTGATAGACATGAAGCAGATACAGTTGTTGCAACTGTTAATCAGTTTAATGCTGTGTCATATAGAGTGATATCTAGTATATTAATTGAGCCAAAATTAAAACCACAGGTAAAATTTATTAATTTATTTTTTCTTTTCCAAATAAAATTCAAAAATTTATTTTCTTTTAATAATTTTATAGGAAAGATCTGTTAACATATCAACATGGATTGAAATTGCACAAGAATTAAGACTGCTAAAAAATTTCTCATCTCTAAAAGCTATCATATCTGGTTTACAATCAAATGCTATATTTAGGTTAACAAAAACTTGGAATTGCTTACAAAAAGAAAAGGTAGGCAATATATTTATTTTTCTTTAAACAAATTTTTTTTTGTTTTTTATATATATATTTGTAACCTTGTAAGCTTATAAGTACTTAGTTAATGTTCATAAATGAAAATTAAAAAAAAAAAAAAAAATTTATAAAATGAATTTTCTTATATTTTGTAGCAAGAACTTTTTGAGGAACTTGCCAGAATATTTTCTAAGGATATGTCGGAAATTTTAATGCGAGAAGGTACTGCAAAAATTGCCGATACTGTTGGTGAAAATGATAAACAACTTCAGAAGGCACTACAAAAACAGGTAGCTATAAAATTTTTAATTTTTTCAAAATATTATTAAAAATTTTAATTATTTTTATTTAGGATATTCATACATCACATGGCACAATACCGTACTTAGGTGGATTTTTAAGTCAATTAACTTATATAGATACCTTACATCCAAGCTTTATTGAAAATAAATTAATAAATTTTAGTAAAAAACGTAAAGAATTTGAAGTTTTAGCACAAATAAAATTATTACAAGGTGCTGCTAATACATATAATTTACGTGAAGATCATCATTTTGATAGATGGTTTGCATCGATGCTAGTCTTAGATGAACGTGAAGCACATGCACTATCATGTCAATTAGAACCACCTGCCGAACCCAGAAAATTAAATAATAATAATAATAGTAACAATAATAATAACAATAATAATAGTAATAATAATAATAGTAGTCATAATAATTCAACAGGAAATTCAATTGGTCATCGAAAAACTGATTCAATTGCATCAAATTCAAGTAGTGGTGCTGGTTCACATACACCTTATTGTGAAATAAATAATGGTAGTAATAATTTATCATTTACTGAAAGTAATTATTCAAGAAATAATAGCTTAGATCGTGATACAATACCACCAAATTCATCATCAATAATGTCATCATCAAGTAGTGTTTCAAATTTATCCATTGATTCATCAAATTCTGGTGGTCAAAAATCTTCAAATAATTCTAAAAATAAAATAACAAATGGTAAATTGTCATCAACTGGTATTGTAACAAATGATGGTAAACCAATAATAAATGCACAATTGGTACAAAGCCCAGGACAAAAAAATACAACACCAGATTTTTATATAATACGTGTTACATTAGAACTAGATAATAATGAAAAATCAGATGGTGTTGTAGTTTATAAAAGTATTATGTTAGGTAACAATGAGCATACACCCCAAGTAATTAAAAATTCAATGATAAAATTAGGTATTGATGGTGATCCAGATCGATTTACATTGGCTCAGGTGCTACCCGATAAAGAATTATTGATGCCACCAAATGCAAATGTTTATTATGCTGTAAATACACAATATAATTTAAATTTTATTTTAAGGCGGAAGTAAAAATAACAAATTTTTTTTTTTAATTATTTCCCTCTTCTCTCTTTATCCCTCTCTTAATTAAATTAATAATTTTTTTTAACTAGTATTATTTTACTTAGTAAATTAACCCAAAAAAAAAAAAAAAAAAAAACAAAAGCATAAACAAAAAGTAAGACAAAAATTAAATTATAAATTTGTTTCAAAATAAATTTACAGATTTTAAGTAATTATAGTGAAATTAAAATTTTTTATTTTGTTTTTTGTTTTTTTTTTAAGGATAAAATATTCCTTTTAGAATGACATTTTAATTTAATTTATATATGTAGCTTATAATTAATGTATTATAATTAAAATAATAATAAAATTAATGTTAATTAATTTATTTTGTATATTTTGTACAAATATAAAATAATAAAAAAAAAAATTACAATTTAAGGTTATGTCGAACTGTAAGAAATTTCAAATTATTATCAGTTGCATAATAATATTGTTTTGTTTTTAAATTTTCTTAAAACTGATATGCTGAAGTATAAAATTGTATAAAATCTTTAATTATATCAAAGTAACTTTAAAATTTAAAATATCTCTAAGTTATTTTTTATTGATTTTTTCAGTACATAACATATGACTGTGCAATTGTTTTCAGTACATATGACTACTTAAAAATTTTATTTTAAATATTTTAAAGTTAATCAATTTTTTTTCAATATGTATTTAAAGAAAATGTAAAATATTTCTAAAAAAAAAAACCAAACTAAATTTGATAATCTTTAAAAAGACTATTATCAATTGAGCTGACTCGAATACTTACTTTCAGTAATAAATTACATAATAAATATTTCAAAAATATATCATTAAATATCTTCGTTTTATATAACATTATTTCATATGAAATATTTTTTTTTCATATACATACTTAACTATTTATTAATTTTGTAAATAAATTACTTAATTCTGATAAATATTTTGTTAAATAATCGTAATATAAATTCATTAAAGAAAAAAAATAATTAAAAATAAAATATTTTATATAAATTTACAAATTTTTATATGTATATGTATATATTTATATTATGTAAAGAACCATCTATTTTATATAATTACATATGTGTAATTTAAAAAAATTTATTGTAATTACAAAAAAAAATTAGAAAATTAAAAACAAACAAAAATATCACAAATGTTAAATATGTCTAATCTTGAAAAAAAAGGTAAACATGTAAAAAAATATAATATATAAACAAAATAAAAACAATAATTAATTTATAGAAATTAAAATTTAATAAAATAAAAATTCTTTACTTTTTTGTACAAAAATTAAATAATTTTGTTTTTTCTATTCAATTTTTAAAATCTTCAAATTATAGTGTAAACGATGCTATTTTAAAGCTATTACATTTCCCTTTACTATTTAGTTAATTTTATTATCATCCCACCCATTTATAAATATCAGCTAAATTTTTAAAAATTTATTAAATATACCATTAAATCAAGTTTATTTTAAATTCTGTTTAAATTTTTGCTTTATTTTTACACAATCAAAACCTAGTTATTGAAACCTAGTCATTCCTAGTCATTCACCTCTTGTCATTCACCTCTATTTTTTAAATTACCCTAGTCACCTCTATTCTCTAGTCTAGTGTATCGCGAAACAAATTTTAGTGTGAAAAAATGTATCTGGATAGAATTAATGAAAATAGACTTAAATATAAGTATATCAACAGTTAAGACGTCCAATACCAGACCAATACGATATATTATGAGCATACAAATAACAATGAACATGATTGGTTTATTGATTGATTCGATTTTACAAAGCTACTGTCATAAAAAAATAAGAAAAACCTCAAATAGTTGATGAAGGCCGGTGTGTAAAAATAATATTTCAATTCACCAAAGAATGATATTATGCTTATTGATGAACACAAAATATGTGTAATACCGGTTGTTACATGTATAATCAGTAGAATTTATATATTCTTAATGATTTTTAACAACTTTATATAAGCTAACGGTGGTTTTCAGAGTTTCAACAGTTTTTAAAAAAACTAAATTATTTTGACTTGATGTTAATATATGGACTAGGGAGTTGGAGTAGGTAGAAAGGGCATAGTAATTAATTGAGGAGTATTTATGCTTTTTCAAACCATACCAATTTCAAAGGTTTTTATTAAAACGTGAGTGTTTACTGGTAGATAGTGTGTGAAAAGTCTATGTGTACATGCAAATCCACTTTCTGTTAAAAACTTTAAATTTGGCTTTAACTTGAATTATTATAGCTAATCAATAGCGGCCCGGATCCCAAGTTTATATATTTATGTATTTTTAATTGCTTAATACGTAGAACAAAAAACCGTAATTGTTTTTTAGTAGATATGTAGTTCTTTGATGTATTGCTATGGATGGAGTGGAGTATGAATCGTCTTAACACACATAAACTTTGTAAAAAATAAAAAGCGAAAAGCTGTCATAACATCATACCAGAAAATTTATTGAGTGAAGATTTTTTTTCAATAACTGGCATTTCTTTCTTTGACGTTTATTTATAAATATTGCTTTCAAGATTTTTTTTTAAATAAAACGGTAAAATTTTCGATTTCAGTTAAATTGTTTAAATTTAAAAAAATATTAATTTATTTTATTATTAGTATTATTTAGCCATAATTTAAACTATAGTATAAAAAAAAGTGATTCGTATTTTTAGGAACTCGTGGTTGTTTGAACACATTTTAAAAAAGTATGTATATGTATAATTGAAAACATTAACAACACCACTATGTATTAGATGTACATTAATTTTTTATTAGTACCTATTAAATTTTTTTATATGATAATATACGATGAGGTTTCCTTGCTTGAACGTATGTTGATTTTGTGGAAAGGAAGAGAAAACTCTAGCTGTAGCACACCTAAAAGACTATAGATTATCGTAAAATTACGAAAAATATGTTTTAGATATGGATTGAATCGTTTTCTTAGTATCTATATAAAATCAGATTTTTAAGCGTGCATACCAAAATGTCGTGATTTTAGGAATTAAAACATTAATTATCTTCTAGAAAAATTCAAATAAGAAATTCTAATAAGAATAAAAAATTATGGAAATATAAATAAAGGTTGATCTATGTGATGCATACCCCTATTAACACAAAATATTTTTTATAACATTACAAAAAAAATTACAAATTTCTAATTTTACTTTTTATATTTTCTTTACCAACAAAATTAGGTATAGATTTGAGAAAATTGTGAAAACAAGATTCATATTACAAAAAAAAAACAAAAAAGTATTAGCTACTTATGTATATTTATTTAAATTTAGGTAATATGTAATAAGTACATAATAAATCAAAGAATCTAACTGTCGTAACTCGTAACTACAAAAACATGGAATTGTATTCGGTTACTTAATGTCATTTATAAAAATCTAAATACATTTTGTATTAAAAACGCAACCTGGAATTAATCCGTTATTTTGGCGCTCTAGTTTTCCATCTTTATTTTGAGTTTGAAGTTGTAAATCTGACTTGAATCGATTAACATATTTTACAATTTCTTTTTAATATCGAGATGGTAAAAATTTTAATTTATTTCAAATTATAAAATTGTAATTTGGTATCTTTTAGAGGGAAGTTATTTCAATAAATATTGGTCAAGCTGGTAACCAAATTGGATCATCATGTTGGGAATTATATTTACTAGAACACGGTATATTACCAGATGGAAGCCAGGGTGAATCATTTTCAGATGATGAGAGTCAACATACGTTCTTTTCAAATACTGGAAGTGGTAGATTTGTCCCGAGATCAATATTTATCGATTTAGAACCTTCAGTTATAGATGATATTAGAACTGGCAGATTTCGATCATTATATCATCCGGAACAACTCATATCTGGTAAAGAAGATGCTGCAAATAATTATGCTAGAGGACATTATACAGTTGGAAAAGAAATAATAGATAAAGTTATGCACATAACATTAAAATTAGCTGAACAATGTGAAGGACTTCAAGGATTTTTATTATTTCATTCATTGGGAGGTGGAACTGGATCTGGATTTACAAGTCTTTTAATGGAAAGATTTGCAACAGAATATAGTAAAAAATGTAAACTTGAATTTGCGGTTTATCCATCACCAAAAGTCTCAACAGCTGTCGTTGAACCATATAATTCAGTAATAACAACACATTCCACAATGGAACATTCAGATTGTTGTTTTATGTTTGATAATGAAGCTATTTATGAAATTTGTCAAAAGAGTCTTTGTGTTAGTTTACCACGTTATATAAATTTAAATCGTTTAATAGCCCAAGTTGTTTCATCAACTACTGCATCATTACGTTTTCAAGGATCAATGAATGTTGATTTGAACGAATTTCAAACAAATTTAGTACCTTATCCGAGAATTCATTTCCCCTTAGTAGCTTATGCACCGTTAATGTCAGCTAATAAAGCGTTTCATGAATCATCTTCTATTTCGGCACTTACCAACAGTTGTTTTGATCAAGCAAATATAATGGTGAAATGTGATCCAAAACATGGAAAATATATGGCAAATTGTATGCTTTATCGTGGCGATGTAGTTCCAAAAGACGTTAATTCAGCTATAAGTACAATTAAATCAAATCGAAATATAACATTTGTTGATTGGTGTCCAACTGGATTTAAAATTGGAATTAATTATGAGGCACCTACTACAGTTCCAGAGGGCGATTTAGCTAAAACACCAAGAGCTGTATGTATGCTATCAAATACGACAGCTATAGCGGAAGCATTTTCACGTTTAAATTTAAAATTTGATTTAATGTACAAGAAACGAGCTTTTGTTCATTGGTATGTTGGTGAAGGAATGGAAGAAGGTGAATTCAGTGAAGCAAGACAAGATTTAGCTGCTTTAGAAAAAGATTTTGAAGAAGTATCCGGTGACACAATAGATGAAGATGTTGATTACGAGGAAACTACAGAATATTAATAGTTTTGAATTTATTTTTTCATATTGTAAATAAATGTAATATTATTTAATATTTTTTTTTTTTAAATTAATAATTTTGAGTGATGCAAATAAATAAATTTTTAAATTGAAATTCAAAAGTTTTAAACATCTTCACATGTACATTTTTATGCATTAGTTTTAATGATTAATATAGCCCTTAGAACTTCCAATAATTTATTAGTGGTTTTCTTTGTTTTAAATAGCTTCACACCAGTGTTGAAACATGAAATTTGTGGAGAGATTATTATGTTAAAAATATTTGAATGGAGTTTGATCTTATGGAGCTTGATTTTAAATATCAAAAATTCAACAAATATGTGTGTGTCTTTCTTTTAAAGTCTTTATTATTATATAATATGTAATTTTCTTTTTTTTTTTTATTAATTTTTATTTCAATTCTACAATATTTAGTGTAATATTTCTAGAGATGTAATATCTTTAACAAAATATTTTTTTAAAATTTTACATTATTTAAAAATCTATTTTTGTTTTAAATTATGAGATGTAAAAAATTGTTTCTTTTTATTTATATATATATATATTTCTCTCTACATAAAATTAATATACATACATACTTAAAACTTTGCATGTATAAAACGATTGTTTTGTTTTGTAACGAAAATTATAATTTTACAATATAATAATAATTAAAAAACGTAATTTTCTTAGCACATTAACAATTAAAAATCAAAAAAAAAAAAAAAAAATCTAATCTCTTAAAACACTTGTTTTACGTTTTTTTTAAAAAAAAAAAATCTTATTTGTAATAAAAAAAATATGTGTATACATATATATTTATGGATTTAATATGGAACATTTGAAAACAAATAGGAAACACTTTCCCCATTATGTGTTCTTCTGACAGCCTCTGCAAACATCATTGAAACATCAATGCACTAAAAATAGAGAAATATTTTAAAATTTTAAATTACAATTTAAATTTAATAAAATATGTAGTTTAATTTTCATAAAAAGATGAAGGATTTTTTAAGGTATTCAAATTGATTACTGTAAATCTTAAATACGCTAATTTTCTTATTTGAATCATATATTTATAATTGAAGTCATTTAAGAATTAAATTAAAAGTATTTTAATTTATACATACAAAAATTTCTTTATATTTCTAATTGTTAAAAAGTAAATCTTTATATCACTAAATGTTTGTTTCATATTTTGCAAAGATTATCTAAGATCCGATAATTACATTGGACACATTTTTTTTTTTACCTGAATTTTAGGACAATCTCTCATATGACCATCTTGAGGAATAGTATTTGTTACAACAACAGCTTCGAAACATGCATTATTTATTCTGGAAATAGCTGGTCCAGAAAAGATTCCATGAGTAAGAATTGCGTATACCTTAAAACAAAATAAAAAAATTTTAAAATAGAAAATTTATAAAATTAATAAAAATATATATATATATATATATATATTTTTTTTTTACTTTTGTAGCTCCGGCTTCTATAAGTTTATCAGCTGCATGAACAATTGTTCCACATGTATCAGCCATATCATCAACTAAAATTGCAATCCTATCTTTAACATCACCAACTAATACCATTGATGCAACTTCATTTGCCTTTTTTCTTTCTTTATGAATTAAAGCAAACTCAACATTTAAGCGATCAGCTATTGATGTTACACGTTTTGCACCACCAGCATCTGGTGAAACAATTATAGAATTTGTCCATTCTGCTATATTCTCTTTAATCCATTTTAATACAGCTGGTTCTGCATATAAATTATCTACAGGAATATCAAAAAATCCCTACAAAATTATAATATTATAAATATATATAATTATATTATAAATATATATTTGAAATATTTTTTTTTTTTAAATTTATTTGATAAAAATTTTTACTTGAATTTGCGAGGCATGGAGATCCATTGTAATAATATGATCTGCTCCAGCTACTGAAAGCATATTTGCAACCAATTTCGCTGAAATTGGTGCACGACTCTGTAAACAAATTATGTTATAAATACAACTAAATTGAATAAATTTTATAAAAAATAATTTTATTCAAAACTTTGAATTTATTTAAAATGAATAATTAAAATGAATGTCCTGATGATTAACTGTTAATATATATATATATATATATATATAGATATTTAATAAGATTAAACTGTTAATTTTTTTTAAAAAATAATTTTTTGTCAAAATCACAGTAGTAGCAAAAATAAAAAAAAGTTAAATATATTATAAAATCCCATTTTAATTTTAATTTTTTTTTTTTTGTAAATGCGATTGAATTATAAAAACATAAATAAATTTTATTTAATTAAAAAATTAATTTTTATTTTTGATTATGATTAATATTAATGTTTTGTTAATTATAATGATTTAAATCTCGAAAAATAGACCTCAAATGCAAAGAATATATTAACATATTTAAATAATTTACGCAACAATACATCATTATTTAGAGCTCCTTCAATAGGTTTAGACTTAATATAGACTTAGGATTAAAAGATAAATATATTAACACTACTTTTAAACAACATTTTATATAAAATAAAGTAGATAGATACACTACACTATAACCAAAAATAGGTAATTAATAATACGTGAATTGGTTAATTTTAGAATTTATTTTTTTAAAAGTAATAAATATTAAAAATAGGATTTTTTTAAATTTTATTTTCCAAATTTCAATTTACACCACCAATATCTACCTAATAAAATAAAATTTTAGCGAAATTTTTATATAATGATTGTACCTATTTCTAAAAATAAAATATTTTTAAAAAGATTTTTGTACAATCAACTTTTTTTTTTAATTTAAAAAGTAGTTTTTCTTTTTTTTTTTTTTTAAAGAACATTAGTGCTTTAGTAGACAATGCTATACATCGAAATATCGAAACTTAAGAGAATCTTTTTTCAAAAACTGCTCCATATCCATTTCTTATTTTACTTGTACTGATTACATTTTGAGAAGTTTTTCGAGATTATGAATAAAAGTGATATTTTCTGTACTCGAATTTTTTTCAATAGTAAATTTGACTAATTTTCTTTAAAATAAAAAAAAAAAATAAATAAATAAATATGTAATAATAAATAATCAGTCATGCAAAGTAAAATAAAAATGAGAGTTAAAAAATTAAAAACAATATGCAATAAAAATATGAAATTAAACAAATTAACATTCCATTCCTTAAAATTCATTCCAATTAAGGGTTTTGAATTTTGTTTTCTTTTTTTTTTTTTTTGTACATTTATTTTCTAGAGAAATTGAATTTTGTATTATAGTTTGAGAAAGTACCTGAAATAAAAAAAAATAGCTTCACATACCTGTAAATATAGTTTTTAGATAATATTTTTTCATCACGTGGAGTGAAATTTATCATGTACTTTAAAATAAAACTAAAATATTGTATCCTGTAGTGAACCGTGTCAATGAATTATTTATTTATCAAAAGGTATTTGTGAATTAGGTACCAGGTATTTAAAATTTTACAATTTTAATCTTTATTTTTGAAGATTACAAACATTTCAAATTGCCAAAATTAAATATTTTAAAATATTGCCAAAAAATATTATTAGAACTTTGTAATAAATTTAAAGAAAAATTACCTTTTTGAAATCAATTCATGAAATTAATTGTAGAACTACATACTAAAAAATGTATATTGATGGAATGAATTTTCTTTAAAAAAATGAATAAATTAATTAACAATTAAAAAGGACAGAGTTTTGGCAATTTACATAAAAGTAAAAGTAGATTTGTCCAAATATTGTATCATTCACCGTTTATTAATATTATTTATTATATTATATTTTTAATTAAAAACCAAATTCGAACCAAAATCTACGATTATGTGGTGAATTGCCCAAACTCACTTATAAAAATTGAATAATTTAAAAATTAAATTGAATTAAAGAACTGGAATATAATTTTAAGTTGTAAGAGAATTTGTAATTTGTATATATACAATAATTTGGAAATACTAATAAAAGTAAAATTATATATAATATTATTTACAATTTCCCTAATTCTAATAAACGTACATAATATATTTCGTCCATTATTTTTGTATTTTTGCACAAAATTAAAATTTTTTATAATAACAAAAAGGATAATCGAAATAAAAAAAAAAAATTAGAAAACAGGAAAAACAAATAGGTCCACAAAGAAATTACTCACAGTATACTGTTTTGATGAAAATTCCTAAAAATATATATAGAAAAATTAGAAAAAAAGAAGTAAGGAAAATCATAATTTTTTTTTTTTTTAAAGAATAAACTAAGAGATTATTTTTGTATGTAATCTCTTGTCTAATACTTTGATGCAATATTGGTGCAAAAAGAATGATATGTGCATTTTTATAAAGCTATATATAGAATAGAACTAAAAAATTGAAAACAAAAATTGATAATATTAATCTGAAAATAGTTTAAGGAAATTTAATTTGCATATTCTTAGAATTGTCTATTTTTAAGTTAATAACTTAAAATGTTAAAATGCAATTACGATATTTAAGAAGGCCTAATTCCTGGATAATGCTTTAGCACATTTAAGTAGTTGATTAAATAAATAAGTACTCTTAAAACATAACTCGTTCCACTTGATGTAATAAAATACAGTATCCTACTTATACATATATAAAAAAAGAAATTAAATCTTTTAATATCATAATTTATAAACCGTGTTCGTGCCTCAAGTATTTAATCAAGTTATTTCTTAAACTAACAGAATCGTGATAATTGATAAATCAATAATGAAATTATATTATTCGAAAACATAAATGACGTGCGATTACTTAATTAAAATAATTTGTTTATCCCCATAAAATTATATACATATTGGAAGAGATAATGGGATTTAATACTCACATTATTGATTTTTTATAACTTTTTAATTCGAAATTGTGACGTAAATTATATTATATAAAAAAAAAATTTAAATAAACGAAATCTAATTGCTAGACGAATAAAATATTTAAATCTATTTAAATATAAAATAAAACATTGAAATGTTTATTATTATAATATACATTAATATCTAAGGTCCAACAAACCCTTTTTTTCCATTACAATGTGAACCATTGTAAAATAAAACATGTAATAATTGTTTTTATTTTTAAAAAATAAAACTTCGAAAATATTTTCATTTTCAATAAAAAAAAAAAAAAAAAAAATACATTAGTCAAGAATCAATACTTGAAATAAAATTTCAAAAGGTTATCTATTGAAAAACTTTATCAATATGTACTTTTTTTTTTTTATAAATTATATTTATATATTGTTTTGCATTTATTAATTGCTTATTATAAAGAGTATAAATATATATATATCAGAGGGATGATAATAAACCAAATATAAATTCATTTATAAAAATAAATTAAATAACAATATTGTTTTTGTTTACGAAAATTAAATATTTTTTAACAATTTGAATGAAAATTTTTAATAAGAAAATAACGAGATTAAATTAATGCATTTAGTTTCGTTGAATTTATCATATTTAAATAAATATTTGCAATGTCATTCTTTTCGTTTTCCAAATGTTCACATTATGGAATTTTAATCAATTTACATATACGCAAGATTGTTAAAGTACACCTTTAGCCCTCTATATGACAATACTAGGGACAGTTAACTTACGTAAATTTAGTTATATTAAAATACACAGTATTTTTCTATTATTTTTAATTTAAAAAATTATTTTCTTTCTTGAATACAAATTTAAATTATTCAGTTGAATAGTAAAAATGGTACAATTGTTAATATTACTCTGGATAATGAATATGAAAATCTGAAAATTCATATGAATGAAATTTTTTAAGGATTATATTATGTATATGTATTTTTCATATATAAATTTAATTTAAATATTTAAAAAAAATTGCCATTTTTTCAATTTTAAAGACTGAAACGAAAACATTAATTATACATATTTTGTTTATTATATACTAATTGTTATTGACTTTAGGGTATGAAAATCATATTTGCATTCAAAATTTAAATTATGTAACCGTTATGAGAACAAACTAACTATAGAAATTGAACTGCATAACTTTTCAATACAATCACTTAATTTTCGAATGCACAATAAACCCAAATTTTAATTGATATTATTTTACAACACAAATTATTAATATTACAATTTAATTATATTGTATTTAAAACATAGATAACAAAGACAAATATAAATACTGGACAAAAGAATAAATAAAATCGTTGAAGAATGTAAAATTTTGAAAAATATTTCAACCAAATTTTCAATTGAAATAAAAACAAATTTAATCATTTCGTACGAAACACGAAAAACATAAAAAAAAATATATATATATATGTACTTATAATGTGTCATAAAAAAAATGTTAGCATTTAAATCAATTAGTATAAAAAAAAAAAAAATTATCTTAGTATAATAATATTGAAATACACTATGAAAATAAGACTATTGAAATTGAAAAACAATAATTAATAAATAAATAATGAAAATTGAGTAAACTATGATGTAAAATTTTGATTTTCTTCTTGCAATCAAAAAAAAATAAATTAGAATTCTTCGCTCTTTAGTTTAAATACTAACATTTTTTTTTTTTTATTGTTGCTACAAATGTAAAAATAAAATTTATTTAAATACCAACAACCATAAAACAAGAAAAAAAATTTTGATTTTCTAGTAGTAGAAAAATTTCAAATCATATTATAAATAACGAAACCCATATAACATAAATATATATAAACATTATTATATATAACAAATTCATGCAAATACTAAATTAGCCCCCTTATGGCTTTAGAATAAAATAATATCAAAATATATTATATTTTAAATAACTAAACTGATTTTGGTTCAATATAAATGAATTTTAAAAAAAAAAAAAAATTTGTTTGTTGTTTTTTTTTGTTTGTGTGTAAAAAAGTAATTATCCATTATATACCCTGAATTTCCGATCAAAGTTTTCAAGTGACTTCTTAAGTTTCGATTCCTCCTCAGCACCAATCTGTCGAAATGTATTTAACAGTATAAGTTTTTAAAGAATTGTAAAAACTTATTTTAAATTTTCTAAGTTTGTTTTTTTTTTTTTTTTTTTTTTTAATTTTTATGCAATTTATTTTTATTATTACATATTTTTTTTTATTTTCAACAATTTCTAATAATATAGAAAAAGAAAAAAAAAACTACTAAAAAATGTTTACGTAGGATATAAGTAATTAATAATACAAAAACTTCGACAAAAATATTAGTTCTCAACTACTTTCTACATAATATTAAATTATTTGTATATTTTCGTTTTTTTTCAATTTTAATCTTTTCAATTTTCTTAATGATGAAATCTTTTTTTTTAATGCTTTTAAAGCTTAAAAAAAAAAATCAAATAATTTTTTTTAAATATTGGTTAAAACTTAAATTTATATAAAAATAATAAATTAAAAAGCAATAATCGAAAATAAACATTTTCTTGGTGTTACCTTATCTTTCTTATCTTGACGAGCATAAGGAAAACATGGAATAACTGCTGTTACTCTAGATGCTGATGCAATTTTACATGCATTTATCATAATTAATAATTCCATGAGATTATCATTTATTTCACCCGAACCAGATTGAACTATATAAACATCTTCTCCACGAACTGATTCGCCAATTTCAACACTATAATAAATAAATTGATTTATTTTAGTAATCTTTAATAATAATTGTTTCAAAATTATTTATATTTGTGATAATTTCTGAAATAATAAAAGTTAAATGATAATTGTGGCATTCAACTTGCAAGATTAATTGATTAATTAAAATTAATGTTTTAATTGGAAACTTTTAACGATTTGTTCAGTAAGTACTTTTTCCCATTTTGGTGATTAATATGACTCCACAACTTTCAAATTTATTTGTTCCATTTATTCATCTTTGAATCTAAGGTACTGTTGTTTTGAAAATGTTATGGTACATTAAGTTAGATTTTATCTGAACATTTTTTTTCTCTAATTCAGAATTTTTTCTTTAAGTTATAACTCTTAATTAATATCATTAAAAATTACCCTTTTAAGGCAATTAGTAATTTGATACCGTTTAAAATTCATGAACCATTTGAACATTATAATAAAAAAAAAACAACCCATATTGGTGCATGTACTCTTAGTTAAAAACCCTGCCTGAAATATGAAAAACGAGAACAAGGTTTGATGAAAGGCAATGATGAAGGTTGAAAAATATGAAGAAGTAAGAATGCAACAAGAGTTCCTTCCGAAAGGAGTTTCAGAAGTGATGCAATATAAAATAAAAATTAAAAAAAACTATATTGATTAACTTTTGCAGTAACATATTGACATTTTTGAAATGTATGTAAAGAAGATAATCTTGTTTTAGCATAGTGTGTGCTTGCTTAAATAAATTTTAATCATAATCAATTTAATGCAATTCCACATTTTACATGTGGATGTTGTAAGTAAAATCGAACATAAATTTAATTTATTAGACATATATACACTCTCAGGTGACGGTATAGTAAGAGGGCCCAGTGGTAGTATCCTATGTTATTGGGATAAAATAAATGACAACAAAATAATAGGCCCACATCTCGGAAAATAGGTATATTGATTGACAGGTATACTGATATAAAAACTACTAAAATATAATATATACATATATGTATATATATTTTAATTTAACTCAAATATTCGTACATAACGTTAACCATTTAAAATTGATAAAATTTTATAGGTCAATATTAGAATAAAAAATATATACTCATAGTAACAAACTTACAAAGCTAAAAACAAAGAGTAATAATGAAATCTTTTAATATATATATATAAAAAAAAAATCTAAATTGTCCTATCATTTTGATCCTCGATTTTTTATTAAATGGTTCTCTATCAAGCCTAGCTAGTTTTTTGTTTTTTATTTTTACTAGATTGTTTGAAGTGATAAACAGTGAATTAAAACATCACATGATAACAAAAACAGTTTATAAACAATATTTTTTAAAAAAATAAACTCTAAATATGTAAATAGCTTTATCTCAATAAATTGTGTAAATTGAAACAACAAAAAATACAGATACAATTTATTGATATAGCATCAAATTTCACTTTGGTTTAAATTTTTCACACAGGTAAAAATGTTGCACCTATAGTTTATACATATTTTAATATATGTATTTTTTTATTATCAAAACAAAAAAGAAATGAACTACCCGACTTTTAAGGTATCTTTAGTGTATTTTAAAAATTTTAGTGAAAACCACCATGTTTTCTTCGATACGTAAATGATGCATTGAAATGAAATATTTAATGAATTCTACATATCCAGTATCATTAGATCAAAGTTATAGTTTAATATTTAAATCAAATGTCTTAAGTTAAATAAAATTAATATAAATTTTATAAGATAAATTCAAAAGATATTTGCATATACATTGTAAGTATTTGTAGGTTTGTAAGGTGTCAAAACAAATTTAGATTTTGGCACACGATATCAATATTATTTAAATAAGTAGCTACATATTATTATGTAGAAATACATATATGTCTATTTAATAAGTTAAGTATTTTTATGAAATTTATTACTATTTATATAATTAAATTTTTCTATATTCTTTATTTTAATCAAATGTACAATTTCATACATTATAAATTTGATTATCTCAATTGAATATGATATAAATTGATCCAAAAAAAAAAATGCTGTCTATTCTATTATAAAACAAGCATTTCTGTTTGATCGATACAAACGTGTCTTGAGCTTTCAATCGTGTTTGAAACACTTTGATCTTATTATATATATGTATATAAAGAAATATGCATATATATTTCATCAATTATTATAACTAATTCTAGATCGCAAGCATTATTTTATAACCTCTAAAATGATTTAAATTTTTTTTTTTTGTTTTCTTCATCTTTAAAAATGTGTTCTTTCTATTTTATTTAAATGTTTTTTTTTTTTTTTTTTAATAAAATGTTGGTTAATAATTATTACTATATTAAATATAAATTAATTAAACTGAGATTATCCAAAATATTGTAGATTTTTAAATTAAAACAAATTTAAATTAGTTAATTAAAATTGGGCAAATTAGTTTTAAGAAAACTTACCATGTTTCCAAATTGCTAAACTTTTTTGTAACCACTTTGCCTAAATCAATACCCAGCCGGTCAACGATCCTTTGAGCTAAATCCGGATGAGATGTACCTGAGAACACTTTAATATTAGGCATCCTTGATTGAAGTAAATATTCTGTTTTCTGTTGTAAAGTTTTTTCTATATTTTTAATCAAAGACTAAGCTCGAATTGGGTTTGCAGATACAACTGGCATCACAATTCACAACTTTACACAATACAAAATATTTTAATCAAAATATCTTTAGAACATGTCACTTTAAAAAATATCTTAAAAGCTTATATTTTCATGTTTTTCGTTGACGTTTAAAAAAAGCTTTTAATTAAAACTGAAATGACGCCGCGCAGTTGTAATTTGTGATAGTTTTTAGGGATGTGTAAAAATATTTATTTTTTAATTTGTTACCATTTATTTTAGTCTTAACATCAAATATAGAAGAAATTTCTAATACAACAAATTGAATATACTAGAACTTTTTATTGTAATTTAAAGACTTTAAAAAGTTAATTCATAAAATATTAAACTTTAAGTTTGAAATTTAATCAAAATAAATTAGAATTAAAAATTAATTGTAAATAAATAAAAATGTAAAAAATAATAAATCTCATGGACTTCAAATTTAATCTACGAACAAATAACTATGAAATAAATTATATGACTTGGCAATACTATTTTATGAATGTCAATCTTAAAAGTTTTGGATTTGCAAAAAAGACAAGAAAAGAGTTCTAATTTTTATAATATAAATATATTTAAATCGCGCGGATTTAAAATTGTAAAAACTTTATTATAAATTGAATTTTAAATTAAAAATTTTGTTTGAAATTTATAAGCTGATTCAAATTATTGAACTAATTTTATATTATAATTTCTTTGATTATTTTAAGTAATAATGCTTGGGTGAAATTTTTTTTTGTTAAAAAATTTCTGTTTTTTACCTACATTTAATTATATATGTATAAATTATAAATAAAAATCGTCTATAAACGTTAAAAACTAAATTTCAATAAAAAATTTGTTTTCATTTTTTATTTTATAAGAATTAAAGTATTTGGAAATAACATCAATAAATAAATTATATTTAAGTCAAAATGTCCATTAATATGGCAGTTTCTCGTATTAAACGAGAGTTTAAGGAAGTCGTAAAAAGTGAAGAGGCAAGTTGAAAGTATAAATAAATTTTGTTAATAATATATATTAATTTTTTATCGTACGTAAATGGTACAAAATTTATTCAAAAGTTTTCTAATTTTTATATTTGTGCAAAGGGGTGGGGGGGAATGAGCCAGGCAAAGAACAAAATATAAAATTAGTATTACAAAAACTACCATGTCTGTGCAATTTTCCAATCTTTTGTTATACCACACATATTTTATATATTATTCTATTTTCCTTAAAAGAAAAGTAGTGTATGCATATTCATACTACATATTTTGTTGAGATTGAAAATTTTTTCATTTCATAATTACTTTTTTTTTATTTTAAATATCCTTTTTTGTTATGAACAATGTCAGTATTTTTTTTAGTAAATTTATTTCGCAAGGTTATTTTTTGTTGTTTTAATTAGTAAAAAAATTACAATTTTGACTGGGATCATTGAAGGAAATATTACTATAATGTTTAAATTTATTGGAATTTTTTTTGAACAAATTAAAAATCAGTTCGTAATGTTTTAATATTCATTGTTAAGCTTAAAATTTACTTGAACTAATGTCGATTTCATAAGTTTTTCAATTACATATTATTAAACAATTTTTTTTTCACAATTCAAAAAAAGATTTTTTATTAATCTAAATGAATTATTTTTAATATAAATTTTGAATAAAGAACTTTGAATTATATTTGTAATTCTTATGACCTTGTGAATTTATTTAAATCCTTATGCCATTCCTTTCATTGTTCTAAAATTAAAATGGTATTTTATATTATTATAATTATTGATTTTACTACAGATTGTGCAATGTTCAATAAAAATTGAACTGCTTAATGATAGTTGGACTGAATTAAAAGGCGAAATAGGTGGTCCTCCAGATACTCCATATGAAGGTGGAAAATTTTTGTTGGAAATCAAAGTGCCGGAAACTTATCCATTTAATCCACCCAAGGTAAAAAATGAAATATAAAAATTCGTTCGTCTAAAGTAATTTCAAAATTTTAGGTTCGATTTATTACAAAAATATGGCACCCCAACATTTCATCAGTAACAGGAGCTATTTGTTTAGATATATTAAAAGATAATTGGTAAAATTATTCATGAATGAAAAGTGTATTTTGAAATTAATGATTTTTCAACCTAATTTTTTTAGGGCTGCTGCTATGACTTTAAGAACAGTTTTGCTCTCACTACAAGCACTTTTGGCTGCGGCTGAACCCGGTAAGTAATGTTTTTTGTTTTTTAAATTATAAATTTTTACTATCTGAAATACACCTCTTGGTATAAAATTCAACTTTGGATTTGATCATATTTTTATTTTTAAAGTTCATGTTAAATTATTCCAATTTTAATTATATTAAAAAGCTTACAGTTGTTTGGTAATAAGTGTAAGGCAATATTTTCTTGCATTCAATTCAATTTGCAAAAATTCAACTTTGTGGAATATACTTAGGATTTTATTATATATGAAAAATTAATTTACAGATGATCCTCAAGATGCTGTAGTAGCAACGCAGTATAAAGAAAATTATCCACTTTTTGTACTTACAGCTAGACATTGGACAAATGCATATGCTGGAGGTGAATACGATGAATTTAATTTTTTTTTTTTTGTTATTTTGAAATAGTTTAATTAAAATTTATTCAAATTTGTAGGACCACATAAGTTTGCCGATTGTGATGTTAAAATTCAACGTTTAAGAGACATGGGTATAGATGAACATGAAGCAAGAGCTGTTCTGTCTAAGGAAAATTGGGATATTGAAAAAGCGACAGAAAATTTATTTAGTTAGCTTTGTTTTCTTAATTATGATAATAATTTATATAAAAACTGGTAATAATTTGTCTATTTAATTATTTTTTTTTTAATATTCTATTTTCTATCTCCTTTGATATAAATAGCAATAATTTTTGTTTAAAATAAAAAAAAAAGTACTTTTCTCTTTATATTAACAAATTGACTTCATTTCAAACTTTCAAACTTTCAAACTTTTTTTTGTTATTGAATAATTTAATGAAAATTTTAAAACAGCATTATAAGCTACCATGTTGAAATAAATTAATTTTATAAAGTCCCATTTGAAGTCTATAAAAAAGACAATATTATCATTTTAAAATAAGAAAATTATTTTGTTGCAAGAACTCTTTAAAATACGCGGATGATTTTTAATGATAATGATATATAAAGGATATTTGTAATTGTAATTATTTTATTTTGTAAATCTTTTAATTGATTCCATTCGATTTTTATATTAGAAATTTAAAATAAATATCTGTTCATATATAATGTAATCTCTTAAAGAGAAATAAAAACAAAAATAATTTTTTGGTTATATTAGTTATTGTTCTTTTACTGTATTTAAGGTATTTTTGTTTTGATTTTCAATTGAATAATTATAAATAATTTCAAAATTAAATATTTTTATTTTTATATACATATTTTAAGGTAATAAAAAGGCTTATATGTTTAAAAAAAAAACTCTGCATAAAAATAAAAATGTTAAAAAAAATTTAGACATACGCTTCTGAAATAGAACATTAAAAATTAAATTTCATTTTTAAATATACAATATTTAAAAACCATCTTTAAATTATAAATTTTTTCTACTGCTTATTATTTATTAGAGGCAATTGTTTGTAAGAAAAAGGTGATTTAACTTCCAAAATTACATTAAGGAATATAATATGAACTGTTAGAAAACTGGGCTTAGACTAAATTATTCTATACAAAATTAATCTTATTAAGCATTCTATAATCAACTAAAAGATTTGTTTCTTTCTAAAACACAACGGTAATAAATAAAATAATCTTTTGACCATAAAACAGATATGGAGGGATATATATATAAAAAAAAAATAGGGTGGAGTTAGATGTAATAAAAAGATAATTTATAAATTATATACAAGCTAAAATCAGCTTAATCATTACACTAGACTGGAAAAGGTAGAGAACACAAAGAAATTTCACTTCGAAACTAGTTGTAATATAAGCTTAAATGCTTAAATCTGCTTGTTATACTAGATCTGAAATGACAGAGAGCAAAGAATATTTTTCACCTAAAAAGTCTCTTTAAAGCGTATATATACGACTAAGATGGAGTGTTATATATGGATGGGGTAGTTCAAATTGTAAGTTTATTTCATTCGTGTCAGATGATGCAAGTGTTCTTTCAACCCTTGTTCCACTTGGTCATTGTCGTATTGTTGAAACTCCTAGCTATTAAAATTCTTTATTTTTTTCCTCTAACCACCCTTTCCTCTTTCCCTAGCCCAAGATAAGAAAGTATAGAAATCTCTTTAACCTCAGTTTTAGCAAAATATAAAAAATTTCAAATTTATAGAATATGTTTTTGATTTATTTTCTTTTTATATTGATGTTGTAGCTTAAAAGTACTTTTCTATTAGAATACAATATACATAGTACATGACCAAAAATAATGAAACAAAAATAGTTTTTAAATCTTATATTTATGCTGCAGCATCTTTAGCTAATCTATCAGCTTTCTCTACAACTTCTTCAATTGGACCAACCATGTAAAAAGCACCTTCTGGCAAATGATCATATTCACCACCTAAAATTTGTGAAAATCCTTTTAATGTTTCCTCTAGTGGTACTAATTTTCCAGCATGACCAGTGAAAACTTCAGCGACTTGGAATGGCTGTGATAAGAAACGTTGAATTTTTCGTGCACGAGCAACAGTTAATTTATCATCTTCTGATAATTCGTCCATACCTAAGATAGCAATAATATCTTGTAAAGATTTATAATCTTGTAAGATCTTTTGTACACCACGAGCAATATTGTAATGTTTTTCCCCGATAATATTTGGATCCATAATACGTGATGTGGAATCCAATGGATCTACAGCTGGGTAAATACCCAATTCAGCAATAGCACGTGATAATACGGTTGTGGCGTCTAAATGGGCAAATGTTGTGGCTGGAGCAGGATCAGTTAAATCATCAGCTGGCACATAAATAGCCTGTACTGATGTGATTGAACCTTTTTTAGTTGTTGTGATACGTTCCTGCATAGAACCCATGTCAGTGGCTAAAGTTGGTTGATAACCTACAGCAGATGGAATACGACCCAATAAAGCAGATACTTCAGAACCAGCTTGTGTGAAACGGAAAATATTGTCAATGAAAAGCAATACATTTTGTCCTTCTTGATCACGGAAATATTCAGCAACAGTTAATCCAGTTAATGCAACACGAGCACGAGCGCCTGGAGGTTCATTCATTTGACCATATACAAGTGCTACTTTTGATGTTTTATCTTTTAACGAGATGACACCAGATTCAATCATTTCATTGTACAAATCGTTTCCTTCACGAGTTCTTTCACCAACACCGGCAAAAACTGAATAACCACCATGAGCTTTAGCTACATTGTTGATCAATTCCATAATCAATACAGTTTTTCCTACACCAGCACCTCCAAAAAGACCGATTTTACCACCTTTCACATAAGGAGCTAATAGATCTACAACTTTGATGCCAGTTACAAGAATCTCTTGTTCAACGCTCATTTCAACGAATTCAGGAGCTTCGGCGTGAATGGGTGCAGATTTATCAGTTGGAATTGGACCTCTTTCATCAATTGGCTCACCTAAATATGTATAAAAATTTTATAAGTGTTTTCCGTTTCTATTTTAAATATGTGTATTTTGTTACCAATAACATTAATAATACGTCCTAAAGTCTCAGCACCAACTGGAATCCGGATTGGAGCTCCAGTATCTGCGACGCTATGTCCACGAACCAAACCTTCAGTACCATCCATGGCAATTGTTCTTACAGTACTTTCTCCTAAATGCTGGGCGACTAAAAAAAAATTCTGTAATTTCTGTATGAATCATTATTTCAAGTTCTATATTCACCTTCCAAAACCAAGCGAGGAGATCGACCAACAACTTCAAGAGCATTCAAAATAGAAGGTAATTCGCCTTCAAATTGAACGTCTACAACAGCACCAATAACAGCTACAACCTAATATGTATGAGAATTAGTTTAAAAATGTATTCATAATTTACAAATTGATCTAGAATAACTTACTTTACCGTTGCCTGCAGCTGCGACTTTACCAGCAGCTTTAGCAGCATAATAACGGTTGAAAGTGTTTAATGCTGGTAGAATTGTTCTTGCCTTTGCGGCAGATTTTATTATGTTAAACATTTTGTACCTTAAAAAAAAAATTATTGTTATTAAATAGGAATATATACATTTACATTTAAGTACATACATAATATATATACGTGCGTATTATAAATTTTGGTCATAACCTAGCTTTCTTAATCAATATCAAGTTGATAAATTAATATTTTTAAAATATAACTAGGTAAGTTTATATTAAATTAATGTAACTATATGTACATATAAAGTATAAGTTGTGCAAATTAATCTTTTTCCTCATAATTTAAACTGTCACAAAATTAGTCGATGTCACATGGTATATGTAATATCGCATTTAATAATTTTAGATTTTATTTTTTTATGAGTTTTACTTCTAATTATAAATTTTATAAAAGTTGGTCCCGTAAAACACCTTAATTCTTGTGACCAAATTATTAATACTATAAAAACATTAGAAAAGTTCAATTTGAACACAAAATTTTGTAAGCAATGACATTATTTTAATGCTTATTTGAAAACTATTCTTATAATTAATATTTTTTATCACTTTAAAGAAAATAAGTTACATAAAATAAAAAAGTCTATTTTCTTAATCTAAAAAAGTGATTACGTAAAAAAAAAGTGTGAATATAGAATTCATATTTTTTAATTTTTAATCCATAGGAGTTTCGAACGTGTAATAATTTTAATATTTACTTACTTAATCTATATTTTGCTTATTATTATTTTATGAAATAAATTTTTATAAGAAAAAATAAAACTGTATTTTAATTAAATTTGCCGGATGAAGAAGTAAAGTAAATTATACATACCTTCAATTTTAGCTAAAACCAGAAAGTCACCACAGATGAAGCTTTTTTTAAGTATACCTATAAAAAAATTCCAAAAACTGATACTTTGCCACTTTCGAGAATCGTTTTATTCTTTCTAATCGCATAGCATACGACTACCACTACTTCTTAATTGATGAAGATGAGTTCGTTTTTTAAAAATATGTACGACATTCGTTTCTCGAAAAAATGTTGACCTGAAAAAAAATTTGTGTTCGTTTCTAAAAATTTCTGCTTTTATGTAGCATTTCCTCCTGACTTAAAATTTTCAACAGTTCTATACTTTTGACTTGTACAATCAGACAACATAATATAAAAAATTAAAAAAAGAAACAAAGGAAATATCAAATGTCAATATTTCAAGTAGACAAGTAAAATAAAAATAAAAATGTAAGATAAAGCAACAATATTTTCTGGGATAAATTTCATTAATCGCAGTTTTTGGATACTTCTTCATCTATATTTGATAAAGAGATTTTTATTAATGCCTACCTCCAGACGGGTCAACTTTCATCACTTTTTTCCTTTTGTTTCATTCACCTTTTCTATAAACTAATTTTGCGGCAGTCATTTTCGTTCATCACTTTGTTGACAAAATTTTAGCTGGCGAAAGTGAGAATCTACTAACACAAACAAAAAAGTAAACAAAATACCGAACATACGTACGTAGTACCGATAAATAAATATTTTTTTTATGTACTTCTCGCTTCAAATTTTTTTTTCAACTAAAATATTTACAGACACATATAAAAGTGAATCTAGTTTTTGATGAATCATCTGGAAGTAGGAATAAATATGTTGAAAGTTGCAAGTTGAATCGTCTGGTTTGAGTCAATGCCTACTTTCACACGGTTCAACTTTCATAACTTTTTTCCTTTCGTTTCATTCCCCCCTTTCTATTAGCAAAATTAGTTTATAGAAAAGGGGGAATGAAACGAAAGGAAAAAAATGATGAAAGTTGACCCGTGTGGAAGTAGGCATTAAGAACAAAATTAGGTAAAAAAGAAGTGTAGGAAACATGAAAAAGAAATACAGAAGATTTCTTGTTCGTGTGTGAAATGAAAAGAATTCAGAATTCTGTGTTTTGAAGACAATACTAAATTATAAATTTTTAAGAGTAGTATTTCTTTGTTTACAGTTGTATATGCGACCTCTTCAGATATATTGTACTCTCAAGAGTAGTGTAGTACTTGGTTTTTGAGAACAGATATTAAGTATAATTCTTTGACAATATACATTAAATTTGAATTTGCTCATAAATTCATTTATTAAAGTTTTAAAATACATAATTTTATTTATTTATTTAATTATTTTGTCAAACAATATAAATTACACTTTCGCTAAAAGACGACCTTACTCGTATACGGCCACACTTATTTTGTTGAATAAATTCCGACGACTCTCGATTTAAATTTTGATATTGTCAAATTTCTTTCTAGGTTTGTTCTTTTCCGGTAAAAAACGCAAAAATGGTAGGTAGTTTCGTAAAATGTAAAAATTAATTTTCAAATATTCTGTAAATCCTTTATAATATTTTATTTTTATTAAATTTATTAGTTACTATATTTATTAAATTTTTAATCTTTATATTCCATATAGGGTCGCGTACGTACTAAAACTATCAAAAAGGCCGCAAAGGTTATTATTGAAAAATACTATACCCGTCTTACATTAGATTTTCACACAAATAAAAGAATATGTGAGGAAGTCGCTATTATTCCAACCAAACCATTAAGAAACAAAATAGCTGGGTAAGTTAACTTATGTATTTATTAAATATAAATATAGTTTACTATAAAGAATATTTTTTAAAATGTAAATAAAAGCATATTTTTGCAAAGCTTCTGTTTTAAATGAAATAAATTAAACTGTTTATTTTGTTTTAGGTATGTTACACATTTAATGGGTCGTTTAAGACATTCACAAGTTCGTGGTATTTCAATCAAATTGCAAGAAGAGGAACGTGAACGTCGTGATAACTATGTTCCAGCTGTGTCAGCATTAGAACAAGATATTATTGAAGTTGATCCAGACACTAAAGAGATGTTGAAATTGTTAGATTTCAACAACATAAGAGGTCTTCAACTTACACAACCTGCTACAAACAATTTCAATAGAAGAAATTAAAATGAAACTATTTTAATATGATCTGATTTAAATCAAGTGTATTTATTTTAATTGAATGTTTTTAAACTTCTGGCGAAACTTTAGCAAACTAAAATTTAAACAAAAAAAAGGAAAATCAAACTTTTATTCATTTCAAATTTGATTTGAAAATATGAGGGAGTATTGAATCTAAGAAATTTGATCAACTGTGTTGACTTGATGAAAATGTACATGATTCTAAATTTACAGCTATTTATGTAAAGTAATTTACATACAAATATTCTGGAATCGATGTAAACAAAGATTTACATTGCAATAATTAATAAAAAGTAGATTTAAAAGTGAATTTTCATACGAATTGAGAATTTTCGTTTTGATAAATTGTGATTTGAATTATATTTCAATTTCCACAAAATTTAGAAGTGTGACATCAAATTGAATTCAATTTAATAATTTATTAAAAGGGGTTTATCTAACTGTAATAACGAAAAGAAAATGTTAATATAAACATTTTATTTACGATTCCCATTTGATATTTTTTTATTTATAGGAAACGATTGAAATTTATTAGAGGTTGCAATGCAAATTGTAATTGAGTTAAAGAGTAACTTTTATTAGATTACATACTAAATGTTTGTGGTTATGTTATGCATAAATTCGATTTTTGAGACTAGTACTCCAACCAAATACATTACAAAATTAAAATTCTCATTAGACCGATTGGCAACACCTATCTTTTGAAACAACTTTTTCATATATTTCTGACGTTTTAAATTATTTTCGTAATAAAATTCTGTATCAAAAGATAAGTTCTGCCACCGTGTACTCATAATTGTCCTGCAACTTCATCCGTAGTCCATTTGACTATTATAGGATTAGATCTATTATTGTAATGTAATAATTATTTGCCATATAACTTCGAAATGAAAGAAAATATTTATAAAAGTATGTACTTGTTTGTTTCAATTTAATATGTCAAATTGTACTCATTAAATAATCGTTGCTAACTCAAATTTATTATTTTCTTTTCGATTTTTCACGTCGCACCTGAATTCAATCAGACATTAGAATAGATTTTCTTTTTCGTTTTTCCTCGCTTTCAGATAAACAAGAAAAAAAAACTTTTCTCAGCAGAATTTTAGTTTACACTTCAGTTGAAGTTTGAGTTTATTCGTACTTTGGTGTTTGAACGGTATCGTAAAGTTGTCGGTATAAATAAAATTGTTTTACCGTGATTAAATTAATAAAAAAAAAACAATAACGAAAAAAATAAAAATTATAAATTAAATGAGAAATAGATGAAAACTTTGAAAATTAAAAAAAAAAATAATTAAAGAATTTTCTCTATAAAATAAATTTATTTGAATATTTAATTATAAAAATTATTAATTAACGGTATTTTATTTACAAAAATATTTTTATAATTCTTATTTTAAATATTGCCCAAATATATTAAATTAAAAAAGAAGCAAATTCAAGTTGCATAGAGAGAATTTAAAAAAAAAATCGATACAAAAAATATCTGGTGAATTTAGTCTGTAGATGTACCGAAATCTAAAATAATTTTTGCATGTGTGCTGCCTATTCTGTGCTATATTTTATATTATAATTATATAGTGTTATAAATTGTGCAATCGTAGAGAAATTTATATTATTGGATGCTGCATAAAGGTCTCCCATAGAGAGAAGGAAAAAAAAAATATACCTACATTATAAAGTGTATAAAAAAATAATAAAACTTTAATCTATCTTGAGAAATAAATTAAAAATTGATTGAGAAAATTTGTAAGTTTTATTTCTTTTTATAAATTTATTTTGTTGTATCACATTAAAAAACCATCTATAAAATTAATATAAAAATAGTTAAGTATAATTTCTATTAAAATTAAATATGCATGTGAAAATGAAGAAAAAATATCGTAGGCCGATAAAATAATTTACACCTAGCTAAACCAAAAGCGTTCTATATAGTCTTCTTTTGATCGGTTTTAAATTTTAATTGGCTAAATTAAATTTATTAAGTTTGATCATAAATTTTTTTTTCAATACATTCAAATAATAAAAATTAATCAATAATTTTTAAATTTGACACGTTGTTAATTGAATTGTGATGATGATAAATGATAACTATGATGGCACTCTATCTGATAATAAAAACGAATGAAAATTTAATTTGTACCTAATTATCTTAAAAAAAAAAACTTACCGAAATCTAAATACATAACTAAATATATATATATATATATATATATAGGTGAGGTACCTACCTATAAATTAAATAGAATATTCAATATGATTGTTTACATAGTAATAAATATTTTAATGTTAATATTTAAAATGTTAATACTTAAACTATCATTTGTCGGCAAAATAATCATCATCATAGTTACGGAAGAACATTGTTATGTATTGTAATAGGTATATCTGGTAGATTTATTTTTTCCGGCTGCAACAAAAAAACATTTTCTATTTCATGGTTATTTATTATTGGTTTATTCTTTGCAGACATAATGTACATACATACATATATATATATATATATATATATATATATATATATATATATATATATTAAATTAAATGCTAGGTAAAACCAAAAACATAAATGTATATACATATTTTAAGGTTAAAAATTATAAAAAAATATTTCTTAAATATTACAAAAAAATAATTTAGGAAAAAAATTATTTCATAATTATTATAAAATTGATTTAATTCAATAATATAATATTAATTATTTTGATTTTACTAGCTATGTATATATATGCATGTATACACACACTAGTTATTCAAAATTTTGTATTTTTGATTGCATGTAATTTTATATAATTTTATTGAAAATTTAATAATTTAATTATTTATTGACCCTTCAGAAATTAATTTAAAATTATGGTAACATTAAGGTGATAAATATCACAGTTAGTGATAATTATCACTAGTAAATTATATTTACTATTCTTGTCGTAACTATACGCATTCAATTCTCATATAAAATAAAGTCATTTCATGTTAGTTCTATTTTTAGAGTCAATAAAATATTTTCATACTTAAATAGTTTAGCATAACAGCTAAAATCTAACTTAAATGAACTCATCATAGTAGAATTAAGGGGTAAAAGCAAAATATAAAACAGCCTTTGTACGACCATAACAACAACCATAAGTCGCATGAGTATAAATGATTGTGTAAATTTCTCGAAATGATCGTACATAAATTTTAAAAACTGCCTAAGTATAAACAATAAAGCCCACTATTTATGTATTAGCTTCATTAAGTTTTATAATAATCGAAAATTGTTATTTTAACCGACCTGATGAATGGAATTCAGATGTCATGGCTACTGGTCTTTATTCATATATAATGATATTAACTGGCCGAAGACTGGTTATATTCAGAGAGTTTTGGTGAATGTTGAAAAGTATTTCACCATATAGATTAACTAAGCATATGAATTAAAAGTACATACATAACTATATGAATTAAGTTAAGCTAAGAAAAGTTCTTTATATTTATAGCTAAGCTTTGTAAGTAATTAATTATGCAAGTTGTATACTTAATGTGATACACTTTTTTGTTATATACATATGTACTACAAGCATCAAATGGAGTCGATCAATTGAGAAATTGGAAAACAAAATCAATCAATAAATTAAATGAACTGAAAGGTCCCAAGTTGCATTCCCGATGAAGCAAAAAAATGCTTTATGGGTTTTTCAGCCTGGTCCAGTACCCTTTGTCATTGGAAAGGATAAAATATATGATAAAAAAATTATTGAGAGTATAACCTGGTATATAGCCTCACGGATGGGGTTGCAGGACATTGATGATGATGATGATGATGATGATAACCTGGTAACAAATTAAATAAAATGAAGCTGATCTATTTTAAAAAATCTTATTTCCTGACAATTGCTGTAGTTTTCCACATTTATTGAGTTGATAAGCCAGTAATTTGATAAATAAATGCACTAGTTATTGTAGATATTGTAGTATAAACTTGCAGTACCACCGTTCTTAATTAATTAAGCACGAAAAGTTGATTCTACTACTTAAGCATGTTACTGTCAAGAGCATAAAAAAACATAAAACATAAATAGTGTAAAGCACGATCATTACTTTGTTTTCAATGCATCACGCGAAACGACTCAATTATTGTATGATTGTGTCACAATTGCTTTAAGTTCTTAATTTTGAAAAACTGATTTCTCTGAAAATTATATTTATTAAAAAAAAAAACTTTAAGTAAATCAAATTGACAATCTACAGTTAGTTACAATGTATATATATATATATAGTTATTTTTTTTAAAATTTTAAAACAAAAGAATTTTCATTTTTATTTAAAAAGAAAATCAATCTATCTTAATAATTTACATTGTTCAATTGTTCCTGAGTTTATAAGAAAACTAAAAATTTCACAATGAAATTGATTTTTTCTTATTAAAGAAATTTGTTGTTAGCGTAGGTTAGGGCTTAAAGAGGAAGAATGTTTTATTTTAATGAGTTAATGGAACATTATAATATGTAGTTATGTATGTAAAAGTAAGTAATTTAAAAATATATGAGTGGTTATATGTTTGTATTGTACCTACATACTTATTGTATATATACTTGCCCGCCTAAGTTTGAATTTAATTTAGAGTGAAAAATTTGGACGAATCATTGATCTATATATAATACATACATAACATTCATTTGTAAGTACGCATATTTTTAATTAGATCAGCTAATTATTGTCCATTAAGAACTAAGTATTTATTTCTCAAGAAATATTATTGTTTTATTTAATTTCTTTTGCCCAATTGTTTTTTTATATAATTTCAATAGAATTCCATTCAATTGTTATAATTTTCAATGCATTTAATTTTATTATGTGTACTTAACTATGTAATTTTATATATATACTGTTCATTACGTTACGTGATATATATTGTATTTATTAAGTTTAATTGAAATTGATGTTTTAATTAACATATATGTATATATACAATATCTTTAAAATACTGTGTTAGTTAATGATGTGAAAAATTGTTGAGCTATTCGAAACAATCAGAATATTCTGCGATAATTTTTCGAACATTTGAATTTTTCGCAGGGCATGGAATCATTTCTAGAATCAGATTGAATATACTTACAGATTCTAAAAGCATATTCTAGCTAGTTCTATAGGTGATATTATTCAATTGCCGAAAAAACTGTCGTACTGAAATAATTTTTTGATTATTTCGAGCAGTTGGAACAAATTTTTATATTATAACATTTCTACTTATATAAATTCAAATAAGTTACTATATATATTCTAAAAACTCTATAAAATAACTATTTATTAACTTACTTAGATGCCAACATATATACCATGTAGTTCTCGGGTGTGATCAATCAACGTCCTCTATTTTTATCGGTAACGGGTGGATTATCTTCAGTTGAAGATGCGAAATCGTTGTAGATGTGCCGATACTTCATTCGTTTCTCCAACGAAGGTTTGGTCTGTCCCGACCTCTTACAATAGTTACTATTTGATATTAGACAATATTGACATTGAGTAGACTGTAAAAAATTTAAAATCAAACAAAAAATGTTATGTTATGCTATGTTGTACTAGTTTACAGGTTTAATAAATGATATAAATAAAATAATCCAATTTTTGTTTCAAATTAGGGCGTACAAAAAAAAATTATAGTTATTACCTAAATATAGAAAAAGTAAAATAAAAGAAAATTAAAAGAAGCAAATAAGAAAGTTCTTTCAAGATCTTGTGAGGTACTAGAAAGCTAAGTTAATTATTGTTGTTTACTGTTTCACTTAATTTAGCAGCAGAAATTTGGTTTTTGCTATTGAATATTGGATTCAGGACATTTTCAGGGTTGGCAAAGATTTCTCTAAAAAATATAGGTACACATACATAAATATATATATATATATATTATTGGTATAATGGTATATAACTAACTATATTTACTATTAAAGATATATATATATATATATATATATATATATATATATTATTGGTATAATGGTATATAACTAACTATATTTACTATTAAAGATATTCGACTGTCTAATATCTAAGAATTTGACACTTTGTTTAGAAGCATCAAAATTAACCAAAAATAATTAGAATAAATCTAATTTATTCCTGCTCACGTGTTCCTCTAAGTTTACTTATTAAGTTTTTTTAGTAAACTGTTTTTAAAATGTTCTAGAGTAAAAAATAACACTTTTTTATATTCAGTATTTTCCGGTAATTGAACTTTTTTTGTCCAAAAGCGTTCTAATGCTAATCGGTGTTCATTAAATTGTGCGAAACTGTTCTAAATTGATCTTTTTTGTTCTGAATTTTTTTAAGAACAGTTTTAGACAACTTTTTTTGTTGTTGTTTTATCTGTAAATTTTGACAATTAAACAAAGAAATTTGAGAGTAATAAAAAATTAGAACAAAAATAATTCAAAAAAGGTGTTCAGTAGATTTTTCTGTTCTAAGTTGTTCTAAAGTGTTTGACAGTTAACTGTCATTGTCCAAAACTGTTCTGTCCGATTCTGTTCTAAATCTACTGAACACAACTATTATGTACAACAAAAAAGTTAAAAAATATCCAAAAGAGTGTTCAGTAAATTTTTCTGTTAAAGTATATGACAGTTAATATAAGTGTTTGACAGTTAATTGTCATTGTCCAAAAGTAAAACTGTTCTGCCCGATTCTGTTCTAGATCTACTGAACAAACTCATTATAGTAATAATATTATGCAGATGATGTAGTTATAGGTACATTATGTAACTATACATACATACATATTATTTTTACTACATACATAAGTACATTATGTATATATAAAAGTGCTATATAACTATATTTCGTTTATAACATAAGTTATGTTTGGAATACTGAGACTTAACCGGCTTATTATTATTAATTGTCTGTATAAATTTATGTTTTGATTTCTATATGTACATACATAGTATACTTACATAATGTATGTATATAATTAATAACATTGTTAAAATTTGCGATTTGCTTTTAATATCCTAATGCTCCACTAAAAGAGAAAGATATACGTATATTTTAGTGCAAAAAAACTAAATTTATCCGAATATCTGATGATGAGCTCATCATCTTAAATGATGATGGATGAATTTAGGTAAAAAAGATAATAATGTATACATATATGCATAGGTAGATAACATACGTATGTATTTAAAATTTAATAAAGGTTTAAATTAATCTATAGCAAAAAACAAAAGCAAAAGAAAAAAAAAATGACAATACTACTAATATTAACTATACGGTTAGTCGCACATTCTATTTTATACCTATTAAAATAAAAAAGAAAAAAAAAACAATAAAAAAAAATATCGCGCAATCATTGCATATTTTTGTTGTATGCTACATATTAACAAATGTATAGGAAGTCTTTCCCAAAATGTTGGTTTAAATATTACTAAAGGTGGGTCGTTAAAAATTATAATGTTTTCAAATATGATATACCTATAAAATCATTGATTTGAAATTAACGAAAAAAAGTTTAAATAAAAAAAGGTTCACTAAATTCTTACTATTGATTTGTCTGATTAAAAATATTATTACAAAAATTTTAAATTGACAGCATTGAGTAAAAGCAAAAATCTCGATTTGAAATAAAAAATATACAGTTTTTTTTTTACATCACAAAATACTGACAACAAATTTTTACATTACTGTTCCAGAACAAAAAAAAAAAATGTATGTGAAATTTTTACATAGAAATACCTATTGTTTTTGCAAATTTATTTGTTAATAAGTATTTGTAAAAATTTGAAAATGAAAGCGCTGTATATTAACGCTACATTCATTTGCTTACTTTTCGTAAAAAGTACTCAAAAAATAAACTCAAACTCAATATCAATCAGAAAATATCAATAAACTTCCAAAAACAAACTATATATACATAACTATGTATAAATTGAATAAAAAAAATGTCTCTTGATTGTCATCGCAAGGCTTTCGTCTTAATATACATATTTTGGCTCAATATTTTTGCTTATAATTTATTTCATCCCAATGATTAAGGATATCGGACCAGATCGAAAATCTATGAAACATTTTACTTTCATCGGGAATCGAACCTGGGACCTTTCGGTTGAAAAGCATGCATTTTACTTACTGCCCCATCCAACGAATCTGAATTTATAATCCCATAAAATAAATACTTAGATATATATATATATATGTACATATATATATATATATATATATATATAATACACATCATAATTTTGTTTTCTGAATAAAGATATTATAATATGTTATGAAACATAATTTCTAATCTAAACCTGGTAGACCTAGATTCGTTAAAGTTTGGGAACCTCTGCTGTAGAGACATTTTATTGATAGAGTTAAAATAGAGAATAAAAAATAAATATTTTTTTTTTACTCAAGTAGTGATGTAATTTAAAACAATATTGTTTCGAATATGCAGAGACAAGATGTTGAAGAGACAAAAGAAGAAGGAAGGGGGTGAATGTATCATGAACTTGTTTAATAAAGCTTCAATCTATGCCAGCAAAATTTAATAAGTTTTGTTTTGTATATATATATTGTTTTTTTATTTAGATTTTTATATCTTTTGGTTGGAATTTGATTCTCTATGCTGAATTGAAAGTAATATTCATGGGATTAGTCATCTTTATTTACATTACTTCTTAGGTTTTATTTTTATTTTTTAAAATTTTTGTTTTAATTTTTAACTGATGTAGTAGAAAAATATGAGTTATATTATTTATGTATTTTATATATACATTATGTAGTTATATGTAATATTTTTGATTCAGTGGATTGGAGTGGAGTTATTTCTGTATTGTTAATCTACTAGACTCGTAAACAATGTGGTTGATACTTCAAAATAACATTTATGTTTTTTTTTTTTTACTGAATTGAAATTTTTAATCTTTATGTATTTTTGAAAGTGTTAAAAATCATTGTTTTTGTTAATACAAACAATATTTTCATCATTACAAGCAATAATTTAGTTTTAAAAGATTTCATTAATAATTGTAATTTACTTGTTTTTATTTTTATGTATTATTTTTATGTATAGTATTGTACCTACCATATTATTTTGAAATCATACTTATGACATTATTGTTTTCTTGTCGTAGTCTCAGAGAAAACTATCTAGGTACTTATGTACATAATATGCAAGTAATCAGTGGTAGGTATCTATCCAAAATTTTGTATTTGATGAAAGCTAATAGATATTTTTGTATTATTTGAAATCAGTCACCGGCAAATTCGATATGGAACCATGTGAAAGGTAATATTACAGTTCTGAGTTTTCAAAAAAAAATCTTGTTCCTGAATCTGGAGTCAACACTATTTAAGAATAACTTTAATCTTAAAGTTACAAAATTATTCGAAAAAAGGTATACGTACTGACTATATATACGTGCGTACTAACTGTTAAATTTTTCATTATCATCATTGTTTTGTAATCGCATATTCGCCCTACACACTGGTCGAAAATATACTTCCATCGTTCTCCATCTGCAAATATTCTCTTCAGTATTTTTGTTTTGCTAAATTTGTGTTAATAAATTAAAAAAAAAGTTTTTCTTCCTACGTGTACTCTGGAGATTGCATTAGAATAATATTGTTTCGCGATAATGTTCTCTGGTTTCGTTGGAGTATGTTGAATGTCATAAATATTAAATTAAAAAATATTTACTATTAAATACAGCTTACAATGAAACATATTAGTTTTTAATTATTTTACCATCACAGTTGGTAGATTCATTCAATTTTTTTAAATGCTTCAAACTCTGAACGCTCTGAACAAAAAAAGAATCGAATCTATTTTTGACAGAACGTCATCTGCTGCTGAACTAAAACAAAATGAATTCGATTAATGTTTAGATTGATCTGTTTATGCCATAGAGATTAATCTGTAGGCCAACTACAGGCCCTTTTCCCTTTCGGAATACGGGCTTTTATAATAAAGATAAACAAAACAAAATTTTAAAATTTACAAAATATAGTTAACACTTAATATCTAGGAAATATAACAAATAGTTAAGTAATCTAAAAAAGAAAAAATTAAACAATTCAACAATATAAAAATTTAACAGTTTAACAATTTAATAAATTAACGATTAAACAATTCAAAGTACAGACCAAGATAAAGATTAATTCTAGCCAATGAGGCACAAACCAGAAAGTGGAAAATTTATGATGTATTAGAAGGTTTTTTTTTTTGTGAAAATTATTTGTGTATTGGTATGAAATTGTTATTGTAGGGCTTGTAATGGGGTGAATGTGAACTGAGAAGAAATTGTGTTATTTGAGATGCATTGTAATAGGATGTGTTTGATAATGAGGAGTGACGCACAGTGAATACATGTCGGAGGTGTGAATCTGTCAAATAAATGTTTATGTGTGGCAAAGGTATAAATTTAACACCTAGGGCTCGTGATTTAGTTTTTATTGGGCCAGGAATGTTTGCGTTTAGATTGTTTAATCTTACAAAACCATCTGGAATAATTCCAGGCTGTTTGCGTGGATTGCAATAATCCTTTTAAAATAGGCGTAGGACATTAATGAACCTCTGGTAAGAGGACTTTTGGACGCTATATTTGCTTCAATGTCAGCTCTAGTGTTTCATTTATGTCTATAGTTCCATCTATACCTACTTGGCTTTTTTTTCTTTGAGACAAATATTTGTAGTTATCTACGTACAGTAATAGTTGTGCATAGAAATTAAAAATAACGAAAAAATTAGTATAATTTTCCAGCTAATATGTACTGGTATTTGAATAACTATTAACAGTATTTTAATTTTAATGAAACTATATTAAAAATCGGAATTTAATTTGAAAGATTTTTCACTTTGAAATGACTCGTTCAAAAAAATGAACATACGTGTCGATTTGAAATAATACAAGCACTGTTGGTAGGTTGTACTGTACTGATTTTACTATAGTTAGTTAGGTTGCGCTGTTGATTGTACAAAAAAAGGTCGTTTACATTTAAAACAATAATAATTAACGATAAGTTAAATACTGCTGTAAAATTTGTATCTCTGATGACACACCTTAAGTTAGGCAAGATAAAAGTTCAAAAATATTCAAAATTAAATAAATGTAAAATTCTTTTTAAAAATTTGCCCATACATAACATAAAAATATGAAATAATCGAAAATAAAAATAAAATAATTGAGTAACTACGAAAATTTGAAGTAATTCGAAAATATGAAATAATCAACTAGAAATGATTCAAACTTAACTTGAAATCAAAATCAAACCATTTTTAGTTAAAACAAAATTTTATATTTTTAAATATGTACATTATAAAAATCTGATATAAATAAGTATGTAACACTTTACTTTATTTAGAATTATTTCATATAAAAATCTTAAATGAAAGTGGGTGAGACTTGTTTTTAGAATACTAGCATTCTATAAAGTCATTTTGAAATGCTACTTTATTTTTATTTTCTTCTAAATTTCAGCCTTGATATCTAACAAAATTTACAACCTACAAAATTTTCTCAAAAAAAAACACAAAAAATCCAAAACAAAAAAATTAACTTTAAAAAGTAAATAAAAATAATAAACAAATAAGTTCAAAGCTTAAACCCGATCTGAGTACATCATTTTTTTTGTTTTATTTTTTTTTTTGTAATTTTTATCTAGAATACCTTGTTTGTATTTTGGCTTTTCTTCTTAAATGTGGGTGTTTTAGAATTATATATGATTCTATGACTTTTTTTCATAATACATATATATGTATTTGTAGTTCTTTAATATGTATAATAGGTAAGGTATAATGTATGCTTATTTAGTAAAATATAAAATGAAAATTTAATAACCGTTGTTCTAAGCTTTTCAAATAATTTTTAAAAAAATTGCCCACTTTATCGATGTCAACAACAATAATTGTGTGATATACAAATAAACTATGTTAAATCGTTAAATATAAAAATGATCTTCCAATTTGCACAAGTCACAATAATAGAATCGTTCTGTTAGAATTTTAATTTATGTATAGATATGTGTGTATGTGTAGATTATGGAGTAGTTGTGTTTACAAAAGTGGTAAAATAAATGATAACAATTGAAGTGCGATGAAAATTAAATTACTACGCTCTCGATTTTTATAAGATAACATTTTTTTATATTTTTAATAAGTATTTACTTATTTTCTCGATCGGGCAGAATTTATAAATTCTAATTCTGATTACGATGTTCTTGATTTTAATTTTGAGCTGATCAATCCGTGACTTCCAAAATGCAATGAAAGTGTAAAACTTGCAATGCAATATCTTCCAAAATGTATATCAACAGCTCTTGACTTTGTACACCATTCCAAAATGATTAAAATACAGTAAATAGTGGAAATGTAAAATAAGAGCAGATTGTGTAGCAAACAAATTTCAACTATATTTTGTATGTCATATTCATATGTCATAGATAAAGTTACTAGAATTAATTAAATTAACTATAATTTGCATTGTAGCATTAACTATATTGTAGCAAAATATGTTAATAAAATATATAAATATTTTCGCCGAAAATATGTGCGAAGATCTGGCAAAATTTTTATCTAAAGAAAAATAAACAAAAAGTAAATTTATGGGAAGATAAACAAAAAAGTCAGATTATTACCGATTTGTATTACAAAAACACAAAAGTATAATTTAAACGTCAAAATGTATGTTTGTATTCTATTTATATTGTCAAAATGGTATTCCAAAATGTAACAAAAGTTTTATTATATATAATGAAGTGGTTATAAAAGCTTTAAACGGTAGTAGAACTATATTTAAACTGTATTTAAAACTTTTTATACTGCATTTTGGAAGTCACCCATCCATCTCTCAAGTTGTAAATTTGACAATTTTTTAACCGAATATGTAAATTCATATATATATATATGTATATATGTATATTTTAGAAGTAGTACTATGATTTTCTTATATCTCAGGTTCTCGAATATAATAATCCAATGACAATTCATCCTTGATAAGAGGTCTTTAAGTGGGCACACAACGTTAAGAAAAATTATAATTTGAAGAAATTTGAAGTAAAAATTTTTCATGCTTTTTATTTTACCACCATTGTTGGTTGTACATCGTTATTTTGTTTTAATATTTCTAGATAGATTCTAGACAATTCAATAAATGTTTTCAAGTAAAGTTTAGAGCTTTTGACTTTTATAGATAGAATTATGATCTAATTATTAGCTATATTATATTCTATATGTCCGATAATAATTTGGCACTTAAAATAACAACAAAAAAAAAAAACAAAAAAAAATTGTTTGATTTATTATTTATTGTTATTGTTTCTTTTATCTTATATTATTTTACAGGGTGTTTCAATAGTAACTGGAAAAATATTCAATTAATATTTTAGTTAAATTTAGAAATTAAAAACTGAAAAAGAAAAATAATAATTATAATTTAGTAAAATAGAACAAAAATAAATACAATAGATCAGTACAAATACGATCTCCAATGAATTTATGCACGTGCATTATTTTTTATATGAATTTTTATTTGTATTGAAAAGTATACTGAATAGAAGGTATATTTATAAATTTTCAGCAAAGAATATATTTTTTGATTTTGCTAATTTTGTCTGTTTTTATTTATCAATCATATACAAATATATATGTACATTTTATATATGTACATTTTATATATGTACATAATTATGTATATATCACAAAAGAAACAATCTATCAAAAATGGATTATTGCTGTTTTATTTCTGATCAAATGAGATGAAATGAGAGAGCGTGTTGTAATGTGCTAAATTAATTATAGCTTGAATAATTTGAACTGAGATAAAATGACTATCGCTTCGTAGAAAAAGTCTTTCAAGAATACCACCTACGACGCTTTTGATATTTGTCATCGCTTCAAATTAAAAACATCGCTTCAGCGGCATGCAGAATAACAAAGCATCACGTCAGTGATTGTATTTGTATGACAAGTTCTCAAGAATATGGGTGTGTATCGGGATGTGGTCATCAATTAAATATTCAAATCTCACTTATTCATATTTCTGTTATTTTTGTACAAATTTTCAACATTTTACAAATTTTATACATTCTACGGTCAATTGTTTATTTAACCTTTGATAATATATTTCTTATCTGTCACTTTCTTATAACATTTGGTCTGTATGTTAACTCGAAAATTTATATAAATTTACGTAAATTTATCCAAATTCCTGTATCTTTACTTTTTTATTTGCACGCTGTGTACAAATTTTTGAGAAATTTAAGAGAATTTTGTGTTTAAAACGTCAGAGCTCTCTCTTAAATAAATTTTTGCAAATTAAATTTCTATTTGCAAAAATTTGTAAAAATAAAATATTTTTCATATAAAAAGTAGTATACCTAAAATAAATAAAAAATTGTATACCTAACTTTTTACCGAAAAAAAGCCCAAAACAACGAAAAATTATTTAATTTCATTTTTTTCAACAAAAGCATTCAATAAATTAAACAAAACAAAATTAATTTTACAATTAATTCAAATTTAAAAAAATCTCGTAACCTAAAAATCAATTATTTTTGACATGAAAAATTTGGATAAAAAAAGACTACTTTTGTTTGGAAAAGAGAACATTTTAACTATTTAATAACATAAAATAACAAAATTTATGATCACGTGATTTTTCCTCTCATTTGCAAATTTTTGCAAATAAAAGTAAACATACAGACCTATTGTAAACTGATGGGCTTAAAATAGTATATAATTTTAAGTTTTATTTGATCTGTTGGTCACCCTATATTTCTATCTGATCAGATGTTATTGAAGCTGACATTTTTTGATAGTAATTAAAAAAAAAAAAAAAATATATATTTATTGCAAAAATATTCTTTGTTAATTGAAATAATACGCCGCCGTCGTCATCGTTGTTATTAGTAAAGTAAATATATAGGCTTTTTGTACTAGGAGAAATTCTTTATATATTTTGAATGTGTTACTAAATATTTTGCGAATGTGTAAAAGTTGACGTTGAAATTTATAAACACCTACATGAATTGATTTCTAATTTTTTTTTGTTTATTATTATTATTAAATTTTAGATTTTCTATCCATATTTGGTAGATTTTCTGATTCGAATAAATTAATTTGCAAATATCTATGGGTTGTGTGTAGCTATGATATAAATGAATTTTTAATCAAAATCTTGGGTGTTGTTGGGTTTAGATTTCAAAATGTTTTTAGTTCAAATTAGAGTCTTAGAAGATACATGAGAATTTATTTGTATTTGTAACATGAATAAATGTGCAAAAAAAGAAAATGACAATATGTTAATAATTAATATAAAAAAGTTTTTTTGAATTCATTTCATTTTGTAGAAATTTTTAGAGAAAAAATAAAATCAATTTTGGATTCTACTTTTTTGGGTTCCTATTTTTCCAAAAAGGGACAAGTTGGAAATCGTTTTAGTTTTTTGTTAAAATAAATTATTGAATTTTTTGATGTTACTTTGGCTTTAAAAAAAAAAAAAAAAAAAAAAAAAAAATTCTCTGATTTTAATGTTTTGAATTAATTTTTTGAGATTGTGACTTGTAAAAAAACCTTTTTCGAATATACCAAAATTGTATACCCATTGTCTGTTCAAGGGTATACTTATTGACACTTAAAAACTGCAATTAATGCTATTTCATTTCATAAAGTCAGTTTCATAAAATTTTTTTTCACAAAAAAATTTGATTAGTCTAATGTTGTTTTGATTAACCAAATGTAATTGTTCCGCCACCTATCGTCTAATAGAAGTTTATGAATAACATTTCCAAAACGGAAGTCAATATAAAATTTATTATAATAGTAGTTATTTAAAATGTTGATCATTTTGAAAAATAAATCTTACATATATATGCGTAAGAACGTTTTATATTATAATATGTATAAGCCGATAGTCCAAGTAGCTTACAATTAAATATATTGTAATTTTAATTGTAATAAATGTGACATAATGATATGTAACATAATCAATTTAATTATATGATGAATGAAACAATTTCCTAAATATATTTTGTTTGTTAACACAAATAATAATAATAATAATATAAAGATACAATGGTGACATAAAATGTCTATGTATCAATATTAATTAATAAATCGAACTTGTTCTTTTTATTAAAAGTAAAATGACATGGAAATTTTAATATTTCACATTTAAAAAATTTATAATCACATAAATTTATTTTATAAATTTAATAAATTTGAAGTGGTCAAAGGGAATTAAGAATGACAAAATAATAAAAATTATAATTAATCGTTATTTATAACACTTTCACTGCATTAAGACGAAGATAATAATGTATTCATAGAAGAAGTTCAAACCCACTACGATATATAATATTTAAAATTGAGTAATAAATCTAAATTAATTTAAATAAACTGGTTATCTTATAAATAAATAATAATGAAAATAATTTTTAATTTTTTAATTATCAAACTTCATAAATAAGAATTTATTTATAAAACATTATGAATATTCATTTTATTTATTTTTTGTTGTTGTATCTTAATTAGGTGATATTAAGACAACACTTGAACAACAACTTTTACTAATTTAGGATGTACAATGTACATACAAAAAAACATATTTAAAAATTTTCATTTATATAAATCGTAAAAAGATAACTCAACTAAGAATAGATTTTTTCTAAAAAGGAGTTCTAAATCGATATAAGATGTTCAATTAAATTTAGAATTTTTATGGAATTTTAGAGATTTCAAGTTTTTTTAATTTTTAAGTTTTCAATTATATAAAAATAAAATTATACAAAAATAAATGAATTTGAATTAGTTATACAATGTGTTTGCATATTATTTATTTGTATTAAATTTATAATGAGATTAAAGAGAATATCTCTAAACTCTGTAAAAAATTCTGTACTAAAAAAAAAAAGTATATTTAAGGAAATAAATGAATTGAAAAATTGAATTTATAATAAAGTCAAAGGGTGTATAATACAAATCCCAAAATATTCTCAGTTATGTTTAAGGTGCCTATTACATATCAATGTTCTCATCAATATTGTTGCCCATATATTGACAATATATATTATATTAATGGGCTATTATGCATCAATGTTGAACTCATCAATATTTTTATCCATTTGACATTTTGTAATGACATTATGTAGAAGTGTTCAGAATATATTGATAATTTCGAAACGTATATGAATATTGAAAATATAATTTCTGGAGGAATGTTTTATTAATTATGTTGTATAATGAATGTTATATTAATGTTCAATTTAAATTGAATTTTTAAAGTAAATGTTGTGTATAAAAAACAACAAATTATTTTTTTGCACATATTTTATAATAATATATCAATTATTTTATTATTATAATAAGTGTTATAACTATTAAAATTAATATAAAAATTATTCTTTTTAGAATTATATACATTATAAATTAACATTATAACATTATCTGAACATTCCCAAAAAATTTATTTTTTTTTTTACCTCAACTGATTTTGACACAAATATCATTGTTGAGAATATTTATTAGAATCATAGCTATATATAAAATATAGATTGGCAGCTTGGTATTGCTTTCTCTTTCTCTCTAATACATTATCATATTAATTATTAAATGTCAGATTCAGCCAAAAATGAGCATATGTTTTTCAATATTTCAACTCAGCTGATTTGATTTTATAAATTTAACAGCAATTTCTTAATATTTTGATGGTTTCGTAGAATAGATTCTTTTCAATTTTTTGTTATTGAATTTAAAATTAGTTTTATTTTTTAACATTTTTATCTACGCCTATTTACTAACTATTTATTTTTTATAGTTTTTCTGTTTTAAATATATTATTTACGCTAATACGATAATTTGAAAATCATTTTATTTCATTTTATTAATTGCAATTTTAGAGCATTGGAAAACGTTTTCAAAGAAAAATAGAGGGGAAAACTTTAAATTTGATGGGAATGATAAATATTTTATATATGCATATAATACAAGTGATTAGATATACATTGATTATTAAATAATAATAATAATAATACTTATAAATAATATAAATTTGTATACATATCATCTAATATGTTTTAATATTATCAATATATGTAGACATAAAATTTAACGGGAATGTCTAAATAATAAAATCTATGTGAATTTAGTTTTATAAAATAATATATAATTTATACGATAAAGTAAAAGAATTTTTTCCTATTCTTGGTCATTTTATTTAGTTTAACATCAAACTGTATCAGCCCATGTATCAATTTAATTCCAGAACATAAATATATACGTATCAAAACATCTTGTTTTAACTTTACTTTTTGATTTGTTAATTATTGTGAATTTTGTATGAATATACACATACACATGTTTTTAAAAGAAAATTAAAAAAAAAATTATTTTAAATTAATTGAGATTTTACGTTAAAAATAATCTAATTATTAAAATTATTGTAATTTTATATTTTTTTTACTCTAAAACTTTTCATATTACATTGGTGCGAAGTTTCCATTTTCAAGGGAATTATTTGCAGTAGAAACTAAATTATTTGAACTCAGATTTTTCAAAAATAGCTGCCCAAAAGTGGCTGAAAATTTTTAATCTAACTGTCAATCTATATTTTATATATCTATGATTAGAATAGAATCACCATCATTATATTGACAATAAGTAATTGATGAAAATATTGATGTGTATTAAGTGTGTAGTACCATTTATACATCAATTTGTGCTAGAAATCTCGTAGTTGATGGTAATCTTTAAACAAAGAATGAATCTTGAAAGATGATAAGAATTTTTTAACAGTATGAATTGATGCCAAAATGATTTCCAAATGATGTACATAATTGTTGTTTTCAGTAAATTGTTCTAGAACGTTCTTCTAAAACGTTCTAGAGTAAAAAAGACGTTTAGTTTCTGTTTTGTCCGAAAGTGTTCTATTCTGTCCGAAAGTGTTCTATTCTGTGTTCATTAGATTGTGCGAAACTGTTCTAAATTGATCTTTTTTGTTCTGAATTTTTTTGAGAACAATTTTGGACAACTTTTGTTGTTGTTGTTTTTTTTTTTTAAATTTTGACAGTTAAACAAAAAAATTTGAGAGTAACCAAAAATTGGAACAAAAAAGTCCAAAAAAGGAGTTCAGTAGATTTTTCTGTTCTAAGTGGTTCTAAAGTGTTTGACAGTTAACTGTCATTGTCCAAAACTATTCTGTCCGATTCTGTTCTAAATTTACTGAACACAACTAATATGATTTGTCCATCTAAATAATAAAACTTAATATTGTGGATTTAAGAACATTTTTTTTACAATAAAATAATTAAATTAGAACATTTTAATTAAGCATTATTTAGAGTATATTTTTTGTTTTAGTAAAAGAAAAATGTTTAAAAATATCAAATGAGTAGAGTATAAGGTGAATTAGAAGTAGTAAAGTAGTAAATTTATTTTTTCAAAAATATTATGTGATTAGTTATGAAATAAATATTATACTATCGTTTATTAAAATCGTCGTACTTACTTAGTGGCAAAGCGGTATTTGGTAATTTCTCAAATCGTATATAATAATTTTAACTGCTTTTGCGATGAACTTTAAATTTTTTTTTTGTTATACTTAATTTGAGTAATTTCTAAATTAGCAACAAACAAATATATTGTCAGTTAGTGTTTAAAAACATTTTATTCTTTTTTTTTTATTATTAAATATTAACTATAGTTAACTGTAATTTTGTAATTAATTAATTTTTATAATTATACTTTAAAATTGTCATGTTTTGTAATAATAAATTTTTGTTAAAAAATGTTCATGAACAAAACAAGATTTATATGGATTATAATATTATTATCTTTAATAACTTTACATGGATAAATCGTCAAAATTTCAAAAAACTTTCATTTGCAAAAAAAGATTTTTTTTTATATTAAGTTAAAAATAATTAAATTAAATTTAATTTATTTAGGTTATGCTACAATTTACATATCATGTAATCAAATTAATTTCTTTTTACTTAAAACAATATAAAATCATGATATACGCACCCAAAAAAAAAAAAAAATAAAAACAAAAAATTAAAATTAAAAAGCTCTCAGTATATAGTTTAATTAAATTTAAAATAAAAATTTTTTTTTTTTTTGCAATATAAATATTTAACTATAAAACACACACAATAAGTTCGTATTATTAAGTTCGTATTTTAAGCAGCGTTTTGTAATATTGAAACATTTTAGGACAGTATTTTATTTGTATATTGAAGGCTCACCTATAAATCTTTAACAAACATGATATTATAAAAATAGTTCTATGGAAATTCACAACAAGTTGGTTCAAAATGCGACAAGAGGTATTCTTAAGAATGTATGACCATAAAATAATTTCAAAGATTTTTGTCATTACTGATAATATTGGTATTTTTGAACTATTTTTTATTTCTCTACAACATTCCAATTTGTTAAAACTAACGGTATTAACATTTTATTGACTGAATGACAATGTAGTGCTCAAGAAATGTAGCAATTTTTCGTCTGTTATAAAATATAAGTGATTTTGTTTACAACTAACACTAATTATTAGTGTTCATCATTATATTTGGGCTTGGTTTTTTGTATAAGATTAACACCATATTAAAAATATGATTACTTTGCCTCTAATGGTATTAGTGTCACAAAACACTAAATATCGATTGCTAAGCACTGTTCAAATAAAATAAAAAAAAATTCTTAATTTCAATTTTTAAAACAATGAAATGAATGCGAATACACATTTCAATATTTTTTTAATTCGTTTCTGTTAAAGTTGAAAATGTTTTCTTAAAATATTTCTATATACGCGAAGCATGTTAAAAATTAATTTAAAAACATTAATATTAAAAATAAAATAAACTGTAACTAGAAGGTTAGGAAATGTTACCAAAATTGCGTGTATTTTAGATTTATGAATTAAACAGAACATATTTATACATAATATGTGTACATTTTATATATGTATACGTACATATTATTATATATTTATCCTACATATAAAGTATATTACCAGAAGTTGAAAAATATTAACTATTGTGTGAGTAATTAACATTTTTCATGAAAATTAATGAAAATTTGTGTAATCACGACAGAAAATTTTTGTTAATTTTTTACTTTTTTTTTTTTTTATTTCAAAAATATTGCTGGAGTGTGTCCCTTTTTTTTTTTTTAAATATAATAATAAAAAATAGTAATAATAAAAATGAATTTGTTTAATTAATTTTTTATTTTACAATTGTAATATCTGACATTTTTTTAAGGTCAAACTTGTGCTAAAATAAAAATAAATATTTTTTATTCGTTTTAATTTAAATTTTTTATTTTTCACAATTGAAAATAATTTCTCAATTTGATTAATTTTCTGTTCTGATTTACTATAAATTTATGTTTTAAAATTAAAATAGTTTTTGGTTTAAAATTAAATAATTTTTGAAGCAGTTATTTAAGCTTTTGTACTTAAATTTTAGTTTTGTAAATAGTTAATATTTGTATGTTAACACTTTAGGGTGCACGAATTCTATTCAAGTCACAAAATAATTTATTGAAATTGTCTTAGGGGATTCTAAAAAATATTGATATTACCAAAGACAATATAACAGTCAGTACATATTATTCGCCTTGGTACTAGAGCTTGAAAAAATTATTTAATTTAATTAAACAAACCATACTTAGTTTTTATAAAAACTTGTTTTCTAGCGTTAGAGTAAAGTTTTGGTATAATAGTTAATAATTTTACTGATATGCTTATCATACAGATACGCATATTTCGTCTACTACTTGCAGATTTCTTCAGTGTTTTGTATTCGAACCATACTTATTTTTAATAAAATTTGTTTTTTCTAATGAGAATACCTACAGTTTTAAAAAATTTAAATTAGTTTAAAGGCTAACCATTTATATTCTTTTAAAGTGTTATACTAAAAATGTTTAAAGAATTTGATAAATTTGTGTTGAACCATAAAGGTTCTGATCAATAACTGATTGAAAAAAAGAAATTTCGTTATTATACCAGTTGAAAAGATTTTATTCTCTTCTAATTCTCTAACATTTTGCAGATTATAAAATAATTGAATTGTCTTCGCATTTTGATATAATAATAAAATATAATTTAAGTATAGTTATTAAATAAATTTAAAGAGTACATTTTATTAAGCTTTTTAAGACTGTATCTTAACTAAGGGATGTGGCTTAAAACTATTATACTACATAGCAACAAATTTATGGTTATAAGCAGGCCCGGCTCATGGTTTTTTTTGTGTGTGTGCGAAAAATGTTTGGCGCCTTTGATTTTTTTTTTCAATAAGGTACCAAAAAGCTATATTATAAGCAAATCCCGGTCACTATTTTCTATTGTCTTATATTATTATCGTTTAAAAGTAAAGCGAAGTCATTGTCAATTTTTTTATGTTTGATAATTTATAATTGTCAATTTATTTTAAAATTCGGTTATAGTCTATAAACTATAATATTTTGATTATAATTATTTATAAGGTAAATGAAATACATTTATGACCAAAAAATTAAACAACATGAGTTTTGATTAAAATTTTTTTCTTTATTAATAAAAAAAAAATTAATAAACAAAAATTAAAAAATTAAATAATCCAAGTAATAAAATTAGAAAATTAATAAAACATAACAAAAAATATTGTATAAAATATTAAATTAAGGGATTCGCCTAGCTTTGATTTTAGCGAAATCTTTTCTCAACATATCTAGGTTTATAGATTTGGCAATGTCCGATTCAATGGAGATTATTGCCAAACCATTCAATTTTTCTTGTCCCATAGTTGTGAATTAGATATTATTTATAATAATGAATTATTTCAAAAATTAGAATCGGTCTTAGAATTGTATAAATTCATTAAAGAAAATAATTTCGAATTTGATCAGACCAAAAAATTGGTCGAAATAGTTTTGACGACACCTGTGACAAGTGCAGAGTCGGAAAGATGTTTTAGTACTCTCAATAATATAAAGACTTATAAATCGAGTGTAATGGGGCAAAATCGCTTAAATTCATTAGCAGTTCTATCAATAGAAAAAGAATTTGTATTAAAAATTGCTAATTTTAATAATAAAGTATTTGACTTGTTCGCGAATCAAAAAAATCGTTGTGCAGAGTACATATTTAAATAAAATAGCTATTGCTTTAATATTGCTTTTTTGATTTAAAAAAAAATATTTTTTTTTAAATTTGTTTTTGAATTTGCATGAATTGTTATATATTTTTTTTAAATTTATAAATTGTTATCTATTTTAATTTAATGAATTGTTATATTTTTTGAAATTTATTTTAATAAAAGTGCCCATTTAATATGCCTAACGTTATGTCTGTCAAACGTGCTTAATGTTAGGGAAACTGGACACTAAATTCCAGTTAATGCTTTAAGTGCAGTACCTCAGTGTGAAGTGGAAACCTGCACAAACTTTTTTTACTTTTTTTTTAAATGCGTTCAAGTTAGCCCATCACACCCCACAACACAAATTTGAAAACTGAGCCAAGCTAAGAAAACAAACAAACAATGAAAGCTTTTTCAAAATATTTCGTCGTAAAAGCTTTTATATAAACACTCGTAAAAAATATTTACGTAATAAATTATACCATTAATGCAATGGAAAACTCCAAAAGAACTTAAATGATTCAAAGAACAGAAAGCAAATTTCAATGCCTGAAAATAGGTACAAAAATAAAAAAAAATCGTCAAAAATTAATTTCATTAATTGTTTTGGAGACGCCTTTTCATTTAAAAAAAAAGGAAAAAATTATGTTTAAAAAATTAAAAACTAAAAAAAGTAAATTTCATATCATCTTGTAGGCGCCTTTTAATTTTCGGCGCCTGTGTGCATTACACACTTCGAACACGCTTCGAGCCGGGCCTGGTTATAAGCTATATGTTTATGAAGACAAGGGTTATGAGCAGTGGCACTATTACGTTTAATTCTATCATTATATCTTATTATTCAATCATTCAGCCACTTTTTCAACAACATTTTGTTCTGGACGTTTGATTTTAATGCAATATATAAATGTAAAACACAATGCATACATTTTGATTCGATAATAGTGTTTTGATTGACTTTATATACATGTTGTTGTCTTAATATTTTTGTTTAAGTTTTGAAAACCTTAAACTTTGAATTCGTTTCTATAATATAGTTCTCGGTTAGAGATTAGGTTTTGTATTTGTTTTAGTTTTTAGGTTCTAATTTTTATTTTGTTTTTAAATCCACTACGTCAAAATGTAATTACTCTCCTATTCTATTATAATTTATAAAAACATATAATTTTTTTTTTATATAATTGATCTTTAAAGAAATAGTTAAGATTTATTAATCGAATTTGCTAAGCAAAATCAGTAAGTTCAAATTACCCAAATTAGTTCACATGTTATGTACTAAGTGATGTGATAATAATAATTTCATTTTGAATAATTGAAATCAAAATATTCTGAATGTATTTTCTTAAAGTTATTTTGTAATGGATAATTAAATATAAAAAAATATATTTATAATTATAATAGACAAGCATTTAAGTACATAGTTTTGGTTCAAAATATGTATACATATATATACGTATATACATACGTAGATATATCAGTGACGGGGCGTGGAATTTTCAACTGGGGAAGCACTATAAAAGGAAACATCAGTTTGCTTTGGCTTTCCTTTTCTATTGAAATTTTTGCTAAATTCGACGGTTAAAATTGTTAACATCTATTTGTCAAAGTAGTTTTAATTCGGTTTAGGCAAAAAAACGATCGCTCAACTGAAATAGTTGTTATAGAGGAAGTGTTACTATAAATTAACAAAGTTTAAACTATTCATTAAAAGAGTTGTTTAATTCTGTTTCAATTAAAAATGTTAATATTTCGCAAATACATACTGTTTTTGTTATTAAAATTTTCATCTGAAAATATAACTTTAATTTAAGCTCTGACTTTAAGAAAACAATGTCAAAAAAGTTATGAATTTTCTATATTAATGTTGGAAAATACCTCGTATACGAATTATAATATGAAAAATGCTAATTACACCGGTTTATTTGTGTTGTTATTAGTAGAGCAAGCATTTGGTTTACCATCCTTAACAATTAATAATTTTTCCTCAAAACTTCTAGCAGAAAATGATTTTTTCTTAAGCTTTCAATAACACAGTTACAATTTTCTATTTTAATTATTTATAAATAATAAAAAAAAAAAAAAATGTTTTAAATTTTTACATTTGTTAACAAATTTATTGTTTCAAAACTGCATAAAATAAAATTATGGCTGAAAATAAACAATGTAGCATTCAATAACAAAAAACTACAGAATTACTTAACACAAATCAATTCTACTCTCTAAAAAAACCCAAAACTACATACATTATTTATATATATATATATTAAATATCATCAAAGTCAACAACCACAATAATGCACAAAATTAATTCATTCCTTGCTACTTTTTTTTGTTTGTAAATTCATTTTGTGTCATGCGATACTTTGTTACTGTTTCCCTAGATAATTTATTTTCTATCAGATATTTTCTAATTATATCAGATAGATTTGGAATGAATATCAGCCACTCATTCAATTTTTTTTTCCTTGTCAGATTTTATTTTATTGTCGCTTCATTTATTATTTTGTTGTTGTTGTTGTTGCTAGGAAACTAAATAGAGACAGTGTGTTTGAGTGTATGTATATTGTAAATGAGGAGAATGATATTTAATTTGTCATTATATTTTTATGCTATGTATAATTATTATAGCTATATTGGTAAGAGAATAATGATTTTTAATAGGCATTATTTTCAAATATTTTAAATTTGTGGTTGTTGAATATCTCTTGTTGGCTTGTATGATTAAAAGAATAATAGAAAATAATAATGTTTATATACGCATTAATTTCTAAACATACATAATGTAATTAATATCTATGCATATAATTTTTGCCTGAAATTTTTTTTCATTCGATTTGAATTTTTGTAGTTAAGTAATTTTTATATTAAATTAAATATATATTTTATATTAAATTGTAAAAAATAATAAATAATATTTTATTTGGGCAAGCACTCATTCAACTCAATATATGGACGCTTCGTGCCTGGTATATATACATGTATCTTGAATTACAAAAATATTTTATTTTTAGTAATTACTTAATTTTACCCACTAAATGCCACTTACTATAGGGAATATGTCAAAACGAAACAGTATATATATACCAGGCAGGGCTTACTTATGTTTCCTAAATAAAACTTACTAACCTCCAAACTTTTATTTATAATTTGGATTCTCTGGATTTTGTTCTTTGCTCAACAGAGCATCGACAGCTTGTTCCTACGCGAAATCAGAAACTACTCATGTCTTATAAAATTAAGACATGAGTAGTTTCTGATTTATCGTGAGAATTCTGTGTCAGTACATAAATTACTGTCCTTTTAAAAACTTTAAATTTGACTTCAACTTGAATTATAATAAATCAACAGGGGCCCCTAGTATGCACATATTTATTAAGAGTCATTTAAAAATTAAATTTTTGTTGAACATAAAATAATAATAATAAATAAATTATTAAATATAAATTTTTTTTGTTAAACCTTTTTTAAAATGCGTTTAAAATAAAATAGTTATAGAAACATTGTGAAACAAACGTCATTTATTTTAATTACAATAGTTGTAAATGTCATGAAATAAATTAAATAAAACATGAATTTTTATATAAAAAAAAAAATTCTAATAAAAATTTTAAATTTAAAAATATTTATTAAAACAAAAAAACTATGAAAAATAAATTTGCAATTAAAATATATTTTTTAACTCCCACGTTATAATTTTTGGTATAAAAATTTTATTAAAAAAATTCATTTAAAGCATAAATTGTGAAGGTGATGTGATTATTATTAAAATCTAGTTAGTATGTAACTATTTTATTACATTGCAACAATGAATTAACCTACTTGCAATTTTCTAATCTTTAATTATAAATAAAAAAAAAATGAAAATCTAATTTTTTGAATTAAATTAAACTTTGGTTAGCCCTGCATTTTTAAAAGAAAGTTTTTTTTCTGTTATTTTATTTTATTTTCAAACCAAAATTTATCATAAAAATTGTAACAAATTCTAAGAAAGAAACTAGAAAATATTTAAATATACATAACTTATTATTATATTTTTATATTTTTTCTTTTTCTCAATGTTGCGTATAATAACGATTGTTCAACACGCGTAACAAACAATAAAATTATATTTAAATGAGTGAATTTTAAAAATAAAAATTCAATTTAATCGGATTGATTATTATGTAGGTATGTTGTAATAGTATGGTATGGTGTGTAGTGTAGTAGATCTTTTGTTTATTAAAAATCAGGTGCACAGATTTCTGAAATAGAAAAGGAGTACACAAAAAAATAAATAAAATGAACAAAAACAATATTTTAATTATTTTAAAATTATAAATTATTTAAAAAAAAATAATATGAAAAATTTAAATAAAAATTAAAGAGAAATTGACCAGGAGATATTGTAAATATTCGTTTTGTCTCACCCATCCCAACTTATTCTGTTAAATAACAAAGTTAGAAACTTAATATTTAGGACAACCGAAATGTCTGAAAACGGAATATAGAATATGATCAACTCTAAGTTAAATGTTAATCCTTTGCTTATTATAAAGATTCTTCTTCTGATTATAACGTTTCAAAAGATCTGAAAGAATATTTTAATAATGACTGGTAGGTAGGTAGGTAGGTAGGTAGTAGTGGCTGCCGACATTACATCGACACACTTAGACCGGTGAGGTCCATTGTGATACCACGGAAACTTTCTTCGCGTAGTACCCTACTCGTTGAACCAATTTGAGCTTTTAACGAAGCGGAGGAGGTTTTTGATACCATCGTTTTCAAGATCTGTAGTATAAGATCTATAGATAATATAATGCCCTCTCTAGCAAGTAGATCTGTCATGCAGTTACCCGGAATATCACTGTGTCCTGGCACCCATCGTAATAATATGTTGAACCTATCCGCTATTTCGTCCAAAGAACTGCGACAGGTCAACACGGTTTTTGAGTTGATGGCTACCGACTCCAGTACTTTAATTGCGGCCTGACTGTCTGTGAGTATACAGATATTTCTAACAATAATACGCTGGATCTCAGCCAGTCTGAGGCTTCTTTTATTGCCATCACTTCCGCCTGAAACACACTACAATGTCTTGGTAGGCTGAAGGATAGACTAATATTCAGGTTTTCCGAGTAGACTGCACCCCCCACTCTGTCATCCAATTTTGAACCATCAGTGTAGAGGTGTGTACGTGTTCCTTGTTTAGAACCGTGCTACTCTTGCAACTTTTATACCTAGACGGAATATCGATTTGATATGATCTCTCAAAGAAGTACCCTGTAAGAGTCAGATCTAGGTTCTCTGGAATAAATTTCTTGTATTCCATAATAGAAGAGTGACCAATTAATTGTGGTTTCCACTGGGAATTGGTTTTTAGCCTGATTGCAGTTCTGGATGCCATTTATTTGCCATGGATATCTAATGGTAAGAGATGAAATACCGTATCCAGTGCCGCGGAAGGAGTTGTTCTAAGTGCTCCGGTTATGCAGATGGAGGCTGATCTTTGAACTTTTACAAGGAGGTTGAGATTTGTACCAGTGTTGAGTACCGTCCACCACACCACGACACCATACATTAGTACAGGCCTGACAACTGCTGTATATAGCCAGTGGACAATGTGTGGATTCATTCCCCATTATTTTCCAATAGCTCGTTTGCAAGAGTACAGTGCTGTTGTAGCTTTCTTTACTCTTTCAATTATATTCGGTTTCCAACATAGTTTCTTGTTTAAGATAAGACCCAAGTACTTAGCTCTATCTCTAATAATGATTGGTAATGAGCGACAAATCTACAACAAACGATAGGGAATTTCTCAAATAATATTTTTTTTTATTTATTTCATTTAACAACAACTAGTTAGTCCTGTTTATTTTTAATATACGATGTCGTCCTAATAATATCATATGCTCATTTCATCATCAGTAAAATTAATTTTTCATATTTATGTAAATATATTGTCTATCTTGACGATCAATAACATATAATAACAAAATATAGTAACAGAAATAGTTATAAATCAATAACATATAAATATAGTATTATATATTGATAGAAATAGTATGAAATACAGTTTGATTGGTTCTGAAATAAAAATTAATTAATTAGTAGCATATTCTATAATAAATCTACGTATTTTTAATGTAAAGATCCGTCATGTGAATTTATGTTCACCTTAAAATGCTAGTTAAGACGTAATCGATTGCATTTAATTTAATGTAATAACTTTTCTATTCAAACAGTCATTTCGCCTATCCTATCTCAAAAAAAAAAACGGTATGGATATATATAATTAAAAATACCTAATGAAAAAAATTAAATTAAAGAAAAATACATCTGGTCACCTTATTATAAAGTACCTGTGTAAGTAAATTTAGTTGATTTACGATAAAATTTTCACGTAACTATTTTGTTTCTAAGATGAAAAACTTATGATTAAGAGGTTTCTTTCTACACCAAATATAACTTTGTATCTTACTTAAGTTATGAGGTTAACCCTAAGTTAAATTTTTTTAAAAAAAATATTATTCTATTTTTTCATACTTTTTTTAAAATGGTTTTTTTTGTGTTTGTTTTTCTTTTTTCAAATGTATATTACCTTATATTACCTTTTCAGTTAAGGTAAAAAAAATAAAGTGTTTTATGACTAAAAATAAAAATATAACTAGTAATGGAGCAACAAATAAATTCAACGGAATTATTTGATTGAAAGTGAAATTGTGTGCAACTTTCTTTTAACAGTAGCTAACACTAGACAAAACAATTGTTTTGTATTGTTGTGAAGAAAAAGCAAAAAAAAAGGAAAAATTATAATAATAATAAAAAAAAAATTAAATTAGTTTCGCTCTTCCGTAATTTATTTCTGATTTTGTTAGATCTTATTTTATATTACAACAATATTACAGCCAGTCAGTGCAATCAATATAAGTAAAATCTTGGTAAGCAATCAAATTTCTTCAACCTCTCTTAATAATTACGACTATGTATTATAAAAATTCATTCACTTTTGTATAATCTTCGACAGAGTTCGTTGATTTTTGATTGTTTTATAGTTACTTTTTTTTGTGACTAAAAATTTAAATAAATGTGTAAAATACACTAACTTACAAAAGTATCATATTTGTGCATATTTTAATATTTTTATTTTATTTACATTATATTAACAAAATTTTGTTACATCAACGAATAACAAATGAGTAAAATTATAATTATTATAAGTAATTCAACCTTAATTAATAATTATATTCTCATTTTATTTTATTATCATTATCAAATTTTATTTCTAACTTTTTTTTTTATTATGTTATTATTTTCTTTATTGCTTTAATTTATTTTTATAACATATTTAATTTTATATATTTATTTATTTATCAGTGGACCTGCGGATAAATCCACAGGCCTACTTCGGATATCCTTTTCCCTTTCGGGATGTTGGTCTTTCAAATTCATATATTTTAAGAACTAATTTAAAGAAATATATAGATAATTTAACAAAATATCCATAACTATACCTTAACTGAAACTTGAACGCACCATTTGCAAACTAAGCACGTTTAGATTTGATAGTGATTGAACAAAACCCGATTAAAAATAAAAACAAAAAAAGGACATTTTATTTATTTAAATCAAAGAAAGAATTTGTGCACTACTCCCTTCATCATGTGAAGTTAACTTTAGTCATTTTAATTTCAGTTTCAAATTAAAAATGTAACGGTATTACATATAACGACGGTATGTATACAAAAACTTTCGAAAATATGTGTATCCAGTACTTTATTATAAAAAGTTGTAAATTTGATATACTAGCAGGTAAACTACTACGTTTTTAATTAACTTGAGAATTGGAAGTATATAAAAAAAAACGATAGAAAAAAAAATAATTATAAAGCGTATAAAGTTATTTTTTCAAGCGTATAAACAATTATTGTAAAATTGTTAAACAATAAAAAAATTTGTTTTTTTTTTTTAAATTTATATAAACAATATTCAGAGTTGGCATTTTAAACAATTGTTCTGCACTTAATCATTATAGTATCAGTACTATATACATTTCCACCCATATTTAAATAGAATTTTAACCTTTCCAGATGTGATTTTATTTTATTATTAGAAAATATTTTGTAAATTAATAATAATAGTTAATATTATAAGTAATTAAAAATTATACAGATTTCAGTTGACTATCCTTGACATTGTAAATGTCTCAACACAAAGTTGAATATAACATCCACATGATCTTAAATGTCCCAAAAAAGCTTACAAAAGCTTGAGATATTGACTTCATGATCACAATTGTTTATGACGATGTCTCCGCGACCGGTTTGACAGGTATTTGGGTTAACAAAAATTTGATATACGTTGACATTACTCTACTAGGTAGTATTATATAATAAATACTCTAATTGTCTTAAAATAAAACTTCAAACTGATACATTGTAAAAAAAACTAAGTTGTCAATTTTAACCGTAACATAAGTTGTCAACATTGTGTACTGAGAGCTTTCTGAGATTTTGTGTTTTAATTCATTTGTGATCAAGTAAAATGAACAGATAGTTTTTATTAACACTGTACAACATTATTTTGATTTTTAAAAATTTTTGTAGGCCCAAATACCTGTCAAACCGGTCGTGGAGACATCGTCCACAACAATTGTGATCATATAGACAATGTCTGAAGTTTTGTGAGCTTTTGTAAACATTTAAGATAATGTGGACGTTGTACTTAACCTTGTGTTGAGACATTTACGATGTCAAGCAATGTATGATCAAAGCTCTCATTACACAATGTTGCCAACTTATTTTACAGATAACGTTGACAACTTAGTTTTTTTACATTCACTGAATCAAAATAAATCAAAATAAAAAAAAAATGAAAATATTGTTTTCATTGTTGCCTTTGCCTCATGAAATATGAAAATAATGCTTGTATTAAAAATTCGTTTTTATTAAAGTTTAGTTGAGCATGCTAAGTAAGGGTATTAGTATTAGTATGATATTAGATTTGTTCAGTAAAATTTTCTAGAACGTTCTAGAACGATCTAGTACTCTAGATTTTCTTCCTACTTCCTAAGAAAACTTTTTTGTGTTCATTAGCTTCCGTTGAACTTTTTTGTAAAGTTGACGAAAGTATTTTGATCGGTGTTCATTAGATTGTGCAAAACAGTTTTAAATTGATCTTTTTTGTTCTGAATTTATTTATTTTAATGACATTTTCTTTTTAAATTCTCAACTCTCTAATGTCAATATTTTTTTCTGACTTTATGCATGTTCACACGAGCAGAAAAGTGATAAAAATTTACTAACATTTGTTAGTGACGGGTGATTTCGGACTGGTAAAGGGTGAGTAAATCTACCAAAATATAAAATTTCTGGTAGATTTTTGATTTTTGACTATTGACTTTTTGTTCTGGGAAAATTGTCAGTGTAAAAATATTTTTAATTTTTTTTATGCACAAAATGCAAGGACATTCTTATTAAAAATGTAATCTTCGGATCAAATATTGATAAAATAAAAAAAATATATTGGTATTTAGTGTGCAAAAAAAATATTTTTGGATTGACATTAGAATAGAAAATTTATTTCTTTGCCAATAATTTAATTTTTGGCCATCTTGATATTTCAATAATGTGACAGCAACAATGGCAGAAATCTACCAGTGTTTTTTACGTATTTGAACGTATTACGTAAATTTCTGCGGCAGATCTGCGATAGATTTCTGCCTCGCTGGCTCTTATAAACATGGGCATTAACATTAAATATTGACATTAAACTGACACTATACTAATCTTGTCTGTTGAAATATTTATTAAATTCTGTGTCTGTTACATTTAAAAAGTCAATATATAGATTAGAATAAGAAATTCGATGTAAAGAAATTATTATGAAAATTAATTCATTAACATTGAAATTACATAAATTGCATCAATGTAAGTTATTTGACTAGTAACTGACCTCGACAATTTTTTGTAAGTTAGATTATTTTATTATGAAAATCAGTGGCGATAATATCAGATTGAATTGAGGGTGGTATGTGGGTTTTTTTTATTACACTTTAATAATTATTATAATATTTTTTTTTTAATTTCCGGTGTTATTGATGAAATTTGTTTTAATTTTTTTTTTTTTTTGGTAAATTACAAAATTGATTATTAAAACAAAAATTCAAATAATAAAAAACCCAATTTTAATGATGATGATTTGAAATAAAAATTTTATTTTACTACAATTAGAGTATTTATTATATAATACTACCTAGTAGAGTAATAATATAGTGTGTATAATAATGACTATTGTTAATATCGCAGACTATTATAAAATTAATTTACACGTTTTTGTTTGGTCTGAATGATAATAAGAATCCAAGCCTTATTAATACCTTAATATAATTTCTGCGTGAATCATCTGGCAAAAAACTTAACCTTTCGTAGTTGTGATTTTAAAATGTTATAATGTAGAAATTTGAAATATTATTTTTCTTCAACAGAAAAAGCAAAATAATAATTGAACTTAAGTTATTGTTAGGTCTATCTTCTATTTTTCTTGCAATAGCAGATATTAATACTACAACACTACCACTACAATTTTCCGTTAAAATAAATTTGACTTGTGACTTTTCATTTTCATTTTGAAAAACTCACAAATTGGTAATTTGGTTTAGTAATATATATAATTATGTTACAGTGTCACTAATTAAGTTTAAGGTCTCTTCTTGTTTAAATTATTGTTATTATTTATACAATTAATATTTAACTCAAGGAATAGGCGCCAATTACCAACTATACCCATAATGTTTTCTTTTTACGATTTAAAACATTTCGAAAAAATTGAAATAGTACGTGAAATAATTTAACAGTCGTAATTAAAATTAAAAACTATTAATTTTTTTTTTTAAACTTGATGATTGTTGTTGCAAATGTTTTTAAATTTATTTTTTTAAGTTCAAATTTCAAACACTAATTTCGTAATTCTTTTGATATTTTCAGTTGGTGAATTTGAAGAAAAAAAAAACACGTTGTGTGCTAATAATTGTGCTAACATCGATTACAAATTTTTATTATACATAAAAAAGAAAAATAAATAAAGAAGCTATAGTTAAAATGGAATTCAGATTTGATTTAAAACCAATTTTTTCGCAACCAATTGTAAAAGTTGGAGCAAATTTACTACCGCATACATTTCGTGGAGACCGCAGGACGGCATTGTAAGTTTAATTCAATTAATTTAATTTAATTTTTGTTTTATACAATTTTATTATTTAATATAATATTAAATATTGAAAAAAATTATAATTACAGAGATGTATCCACAAAAATGCAAGAAATTATCAATACTGTAGGTGAACATTCAGCAAGAGCACAAGGCCTAACAAAAGCAGTTACAACTGCTCAAAAAATTCGTCAATCTGAAAATCAAAATATTTATCTTTTGGTTGATGTTGATGATGGTAAAAGGTAAGTTTTTTGTTTTTATTATTATTTTTGAAATTATAAAATATTATTAGAACATCATAGGAAATGATATTTGTTTAATTTTTCGTAACCAATTTGCATTTTTAAATTACTCAGTCTCTTAACAATGCCTCTATACTTTCTAGCCACGTCACACGAAATTTTTTTCGTATTTTACCGAATTATCATATCGTTTCAAATTTTATTTTTGTTTTGTGTATAAATATTTTTTGATAAAAATAAAAATTTCGAAAAACACAACTAGTACAAATAAAAATATTCTGAACAATTTAATACCAAGAAATTAATACAAACACCATCAAAAGTGTTTTAGCTTTGATAGTCCAACATAAACCATTCATATTTTGATGTGCTTCTTTCCTCTAAGAATTTTAGGTTCTTAAGAGATTCAAGGGTATCTACTATTGTCCTTTGTGACAACTGATGTTAGCGATTTGTTTGACGTTCCAAATGAACAAGAACCGCCAGAAAGTGTTCTGGATAGTTCTGGTCATTTTAGAACGTCGGGAAAGTTGTCACCAACTGTTTCGTAGATTGTAATGCTCAGTAGTGTCTACAAGTAGCATTTTTTTTCTTCTTCCGATTCGGTTTTTTTAATTTTTTTGTCTTGATGGTTCGTATTGTTCCCACGAGTATAGCGAGAAAGGTTGGTCCACACTCAGAGGCAAGACTCAGCTCACTCAAAGGCAAGACTCAGCACACTCAGAGGGCGCCTAGTATTTGCGATCACCGTATACGACTACTTCACTCAGTAGCCGTTCATCCCCTCGGCACGGTACGAATGACATCTTGTGATTGGGGTTTTATTATCGAGATTGGCTTCTTTAGCCTTTCTAAAACTGAGATTGTTAGGAAGGAACAGTTCTGCAACTATTAGAGTCAGTTCTAGATCAATTCCTTCTCACCCTCTCGGCATTAAGTTACCGGTAGTTACCACGAGGAAATGTACACTTGCTGGTAGCAGACACAGTTGTGTAACTGCAGGCAGAACTTTCCCTTTCGCTTTCCAACCATATTTGAAACAAAATTTTAATTGAATTATTTTAATGAATGTAGTAACAAGTGAAAAACAGAAAATGGTTTCTCACTTATTCTCATAACTATAAATTTAATTCAACAAACCGCTGTCATGATTTACAACATTAAAAGTATGCAAGGGTGCGTTCACGAAATCGTTGTACAAATCATTGTACATCCACACCTACTACACTTCTAAACCTAATCGTGAATACCTTTAATATTTTAGCTTTTTTAATTCTGATTAAATTTATATAAAAATTCTTGTAAGAATTCAAATAAGATAATTCAGAGTTTAAATTGAGAGCAGTTAAATTTTTTTAAATTTATTCGAAAATGTTAAATTTTTCTAAATTACTCAGAACTACTCATAAATTAAATAAATATTTATTCTTTATTGAAAACAACTTGAATCAATTTTAGTTCAATTGAAAATTATATAATTTAATAATATAAAATAAATTTAATCAATTGGTGACGTCACATCACTTATTATTATTATTATTATTAAATGTTATTTTAACGATTAAATAACTTTCCTTTTATTGAATAATAACAAAACGTTCAATGTCAACTTTGTTTCTTGTTATTTGTACTGGGAATGAAAACACATTTCGTAGCAAAAAAAAAAAGAATAAGAAAGGAAAAAGAATAACCAAAAATAAATAATGGCCTTGATGGCGTCTTCACGTTTCTTTTCAGAGTTTTTTTTTGTTTTTTCAATTCAAATGTAGAAAAACTAAATAAAGTCAAAATATGAGTATGGAAATGCTTTTAAAATGTTTTTATTGTATATGTAAGTACTGTACATAAAAATGAAACTTAAATGGTCATCAGACCAATCACCATTAAGTTAAAGAATAATCAACACACAAACAGTGTAAACAATTCAAATGTAAAATTATATAGTCTCTATATTATATCTATAATAGTTTTAATTGCGAATGAATCGATTAAGAATTTGGTGTCTGTATTATTTCTATTTAAATAAAATTATTATAATCTTATGGTGAAGGCAGTATCTGTGAGTGAGTTCTGTTCAAGGATGAATTATCTTGTAATTTACAATTTCTTTATATAATTTATTATAATATATTATAAAACATTTTCACTGTTTTACAAGTGTATTATATGATTCAAAAGAGATTCGATTTGTTCATAATAGAAATAATAAATATTAAGTGTTGTAATATTTACACAGAACCATTACATTACAGAACCATTACATTACAGAACCATACATTAGAACAAAAAGAAATTTCAAGAAATTCTTCAAACTCCTAAAAGTATGGCTCCTTTCATCCAATTAGGATATTCTAGAAATTATGTCTTAATATTTATTAATTACCGTGACATCGAAAATGCAGTGAAAAAAGTTTCGTTGCGGTTTTAATACTGTATCGAAACCTTGTTGAAATGAAAAAAAATACAGAGTATAATTTTGACATTTCTGATCATAATTTTGACTGCATTAACGTTTTGTGTTTATAACGGCTACCCAATTTATATTTTTTGTATTTAAAAATGTTGTGTGAATTAAAAAATTAATTTAAATATTTTTGGTAATATTATTTTAAATACTATAATTGACTTGCAAGCTTCATCATTGATGATAATAATGTAAAAAAAAATAATGAATATGATATTTTTTTTTACCTTGTTTTTGCTTACTTTCTCACTGAACTATGCTTGCCTACTGAATTTTATTGACATATTAAAATTGTTTCAAAAAGTTGAATAAAAAAGAGTTTTTCATCAAAATTTTGACTAAAAATTACTAAAATTTCCTTAAATATATATGTAATTTGTAATTTCGTTGCATTGGAGAACACCGAATGCAGTAGACTTTAAAATATGTATACTAAAAATTTTCCCCGCGGTATTAAAACCGATATCAAACATTTCTGATCTCAAAACATTGTAAATTTTTTTTTTGAAAACATTTTTGATCCTAGTACATTGTAAATTTGACATTTTCACTGCATTTTTGATATCACGGTTAATTAAAATTCTCCCTCAATTACAGTGACAGATTTTAAAAAGTTCGCTAATGAAGTTATCGTCATATACAGTTCAAATTACAAATAAAGATATCTCACATACATGGTCAGTCAGTTATAGATATTAGACCAGATATAAATGCTGACGAAGTCATTTACTTTTGTTCGATATTATTTAGTTGTGAACTTTTCAGAATACTAATTAAAATAGATAAACTTCAAATTTTCCTTAAACGATCTGTGGAAATACCGCGACTTTGTTCTAACAATAATGAACTTTAGATGGCTTAAGTCAACTTAAGGAAATGTACGATTGCATGTAAATTGCATTGTGCACCCATAATAGTAATTTCAGCGAATTTTTCGTTAAGTTTTCGTTAACTTTAGCTGGCTTAAGGAAAATGCGATTTCATTTACAGATTCTGTACTGAAATTTGACATTTGATTTAAAAGCTGTTATACTTATTGAAAATTTGTGATAAATAATAAAATAATTTAATTATTTAATAATTTACACATACTTCATAACAAATTAATTATACATAATATTTCTTGTACATAATATTTTTTTTCCTTTATTATATTATATTAATACTAGGGGCCCCTGCTGAGTAACTATAATTTAAGTTGAAGCCAAGTTTAAAGTTTTTAACAGAACAGCAATTTACGTACTGACATACACTTCTCTCGTTATAGTAGAAACCACTCATGTTTTCATAAAAATTTAGAGGTTAGTAAGTTTTATTTACGAAACATAAATACTGCTCCCTCATATATACTGTTTCGTTTCGACATATTCCTATGTTAAGTGGCATTTAATGGATAAAATCACTAAAAATAAAATATTTTTGTAATTAAAGAGGTATATATACATCATATACATATTTTTAACCAAAACTATATGATTACTACAAATGACCAAAATATAGAAAACAGTAACTTGAGACAGTTACTTAAAAAAATTAATAGAATAAATTTCCTTTAATTATGTATAAAAATAATAAGATTTTGAATGACACAAAATGGCTATATTTTATTTAAAAGTTTGAATATTATAAAACCAAATAGAAATTTTTTTTGACCCGTATGGGCATTTCGGTCGTATATACAACTTATTTACATATTAAGAGTTCATTAAGAAGAAGCGAAATAAAATGAACTGCGCAGGTCCTTAAATGCTTGTCAATTATAATTATAGATAATAAAGGAAAAAAATATAAAAACATTAGTTAAAATATATTTAAAATAACACTGAAAACAAAATTCGATTAATAATAATAAAATATATATAAAAAACAAAAATAAAATTACAAACAAAATATAATTTATATTTAATAAAACTTCTGTTTATCTATACGTATTTTTATTTACATTTACAATTTAACAATAGTCAAAATTACTTAAGTTAGCTAAAGTCTATTATGGGTAACTTAAGCAAATTACAAAACTTTAGCTGGCTTTTCGTTTATAGTTTTGACATTAGCTCAAGCCAACTTATGTTCATTATTGTTGGGTCTTCAGATATTAGTGATTTAAAACTGGATAGTACTTTAAGAAATTACAGTAAAAATAAATCATACAAAGCTAAATATTCCCGACTACTTGGTAAAAATGCATTTAAAAAGAATCAGTGCAAAGGAAAATCTACTAGACTTCAAGAAATAAATTGCGAAAACATATTTTAACTGTGACTACAAAACGTTCCGTTCTAGTTTAATATAGAAGGAAATATTGCGACATCTATGCTGTTCCACTTTTTCCAACTGCAAATGTTTAAAGTAAAAATATAAATCAGGATAAATAATAAAATAAAATATACCCCACATACTCCACACAAATTTATGAACATTAAATTTAGTATTTGTATTAAGTCACAAGTGGTAGATGTCACCACTAAAGTATAGTACAATTACATTATAACAAATATAACACAAATAAACATTTAATTGAACTATAAAAATTTATTTTAAAATTTATTTTAATTTTGTAGGATTAATATTGTACCTACTCATATTATAATCATTAGACAAAATAAATAAATAAATAAATTATAATTTAATAATTTGATAAAATTTAATTTTCTTTAATTTTGTTGTAGTTATATGATGAGACCTAATCTTATTATAACTTATCTCATACAAAATAATGGGTTGAAATGAAATTCTAAAGTACGTTATGTATTTGAAATTTTTTGGATATTTTTGTTATAGTGTCGTTCTGAAAATTATACTCAAACTAGCCTAGAGTGGTTCGATGTTTTATAAGGTTAATGTATATATTAATTTTTAAACCTAAATCTTGCACTAAGTATATAAAAAATTATTTCTTTTATTTTCTGTTTTCTCATAACTTACTGTGGAAGTTATTTTGATTTTCCAAACGATGTGAATCCCTTATCAGATATTTCAACCTATAAAATAAGATATTTTTACAAATCGTCGGTTGCATGCTTGATTGATCCATACGCCATTTTGACATTTTTGACTTTAGAACATTTCTTGGGGTTTTGCGACATGCTCTTTCTTTCTGTCTTACCCGTTTTCTTCTATATCTAATACAATTTGCGTTAATGAGAGGTAACTTTGAACCACATCCACTTTGTTTATAATTTTTTATGCAACTTTGATCTATATCCAAAATTTTAACGTTTGTATCACAAAATATATGAAATATCCACTATTGAAATTATATGTGCTTATTTGATCCACATTATTGTATAATACACATGGATCACTAATTTATAAATTTTTTTCAATTCAATTTTGATTCACAACCATTCATTAGTGTAATAAACTATCAAATTTTGCAATTTACATGGATCAAAAATAAACGGGTTTTCTTAATGTCAATTTGATTCATGTACATTTATTTATATATATACTCCATTTTACTGTATATATAAAGAGCGAATATATAAAGTACACATATTCAAGAGATTGAAGTATAATGAAATATTCAAGTGGTATAAGGTTATATATATGCAAGAGGTGGATTGCGTTCATTCTTTCATTGACAGGAATTTACAAAAAACTTGGAAGTGCAGAGCCCCTTGCATCTTGTAAAGTTACTAAACGGAATGCAGTCAAAGAAAATTTGTTTGAAAGTGATTCAGATGACAAGACATCACGATTTTAATTTTTTTTCTATTCCTGCCGCAAAATTTGACTTTAGCCAGGTTTCATTTTGAAAAATAAAATGCATATTATATGAAAAGGATAAACCTTTTGCTATTAAATATAAAACATCCTTTTTGGGTTTGGACTCTAATTACATTACCATAAATCAAAGAAAGAAAGCCATCCAAAAAGATTGTTCCAAAACCAAAAAAGTTGTTTAATGTTCAGTCTCTTACTTCGAAGCCGTCCAAAATTGACTAAAATAAAATCAGTGACATAAAGGACTTCTCTTCCTCGTGAAAACGTAACTTATATCTAACTGCTTTGCTTAAATAATTATTATACTATTTCAAACGTACTACCATGTTACAAAAGATAATGCCTGTGAAAGCTACAATTACTTTAAAAAATTAAAATTATATGCCTAAGTACAAAAATATTAATTTCTTAGTTAAGATTAAAGCTACTTAACAAACCTGTGAAATTATTTTTAAGGTAAATGAATTTGTTATTTTTGATTTTATTTAATAAGATGAATGTTGTTAAAGAAATATTAATAAAAAACTGTTAATACGTAATATATAGAATAAGATTTTGCTATGAAAACAATTTTTAATTTTTGTTAGAAATAGTTTTTTTTTTGTTTTATTTAATAAAAACTAAAAATTAAACAATATCGTTTTTTATTTTTATGTTTTTTGTTTTGGTGAATATATAGAACTTTCTTACTTTAAGAAAAATTTAATGCTTGCTTATTTGATTCACGTGGATCACCCTTGATCCACGTCATACAATGAAAAACTAAATTCAATTTAAAATTGGATATGAATCAGAAGTGAAAATTTAATTTTCTTTTTAAAATGAACAAACCAAGAGTTATTAGTCTAAAAATTTGCATGAACATATTTTTGGAGCATATTCATAAGTAGGCCAAATTTGGAAGAATTCTATCGAACAGTTTAATTTTTATAGTCTTTCAAATTTTAAACTCATTTTTCTCAATACGACTTTTTGGCGTATGGATCAACCAAGCATGCGACCGACGAAATTTTGAATAAACTATTCCATCAAAGGTTTTAGATCCTACTTTAAATTTTAGTAATTTAATTTAAAAATAGACTAAATTTTTTTCATACTTATAATTTTCTTATATTACAAATATCAATTTCATTAGTAGTAGCTTACTCTATATTTGATGTAATATAATGAAGTTATTAATGAAAAGAAATTCAAGTTTTAATTAATTAAAATTAAAATTTCTTTTCTGATTTACTTATTTTTTTAGTTTTTTTAACCTTCTTCTAAAATTACTTTTACTATTATACATTTTTTTTTTTAATTTAGTAATGTTAAATTAATACATTATATTATAATTTTACATTTTTATTACATATACATGCATACAATTTATGTATCTGAAAGTAAATTACATGATCTCATATTTCGTAAAAATTTCGGAAAATTTTTATAATTTATCATTTTATTTATTTTGTTTTTCTTTTTAAATTTTTTTTAGCTTGTAACATGTTTGAATATTATTAGGGCAGGGTTTCATTTTCAATAAATAATAATATTCATAATTTTCTTGTTGGTGTAATAATGAAATTTTACTGAGAAATAATTTCCAATATAGGTATATAATGGTGTATTATTTATTTCTTTGATAACATTATTACTGATATAGATATAAGGTTTATGTACATATATATTGTGTACTGGAAAACTGCAATTTTAAAGGTAATCAGCAAACACCTTAAAACAAGGCAAGATCCAGCGATGATTGTATTATTATTTTTGTACATTTAAGGTAAATTACACATGATGAATGGTGCATTGTGCATGGTGTATAATGCATGGTATACTATTAAAAATATACAAGATATGATCTTGGATTATCTGTAAGAAAATTATTATTGATTTAAAATCACATTTATTACAATCACCAATTTATAAAAGCAGAACAATTGAACAATTGACAATGAGCTTAAAATGTATTAAAGATATTATAATTATTTAAAGTAACTTTAAGAGAATAGAAATTGTATGGTTAGTGAGCAAATCCACAAATCGAAATTAAGAAAAAAAAAATCCATAAAATTGTGGCAAATTAATCCTGGAAAGAGGAGATATCGTCCCTGTAAAACCAACAGCGGCTATGCATAAAAATAATTTATATAAATATTCTGTAAGAGGCGTAGAACTTTGATTTTGAATCCAACTCTAAAATTTATCCTAACTCAAAATTTCGCATAAAATGCCATATATAACAAAGTGCAATGTGTAAAAGCAATAACAAGGATCGTTTTTTGTGGCAAAAGCCATTATTGATTTTGTTTTTTGGGGACTTAGAGACTAACTCAAATTGTAATTAGACCCATTACCTAAAATATTGGCCCTAGATTTTGAAGCTAAATATTTTTTTCTTAATTCAACTTTGATGACAATCATTGATGATCTTCATTGTTGACGACAATCATTGATGACGTTTAAAATCGTAAACATTGGAAAGGTAATGTGTAAACAGACCAGTTTATAATATATTGATTTATAGTTCTTGCATATCAAATCACAAATATAGATACGTTAAATGTTTGACGTAGCTTGTCCTAGAGTTTGTCATTTGCCATACGACTTCTATATAGCAAATTACAATGCTTGAAAAAGACTAGAGAAGACGATTTAAATTCGCTTAAACAATTGGAACATTTTTTAAAAATTGTTGTATATATACATATATACTATAACTTTATAATTTTTGGAATAATAAAATTGATGTTATACTCATATTTAAGACCATATAACTTCTAAACGGTTCTATACAATTTTCGTTTTTGCTTCGACTTCGCTAATCACTTTCTACGAGGCTTTTGCTAATTTACTAGTTGCAAAGAATTTAATTTAATTTTATTATTTCAAGTGGACATAAATGTACAGTTAAAATTTATGACCCTTTTCCAGGTAGGATGTGCGTCATCACTCTGTTATAAATTTTATAGTTGCAAAATAGAAAAATTTTATAAGCTTCACAAAATGTATTAAACGTGTAAAATTGTTAAGAACCAAATTCTAAAGTACGATCATGGTTACAATTAAAAAAAAAATATTTATCAACATAATTTAGAAATTCGGTTTCTTCTTTGCAGGTATTATAAACCTGTCATAAAATACATTATACATACATATCATTTGTAACGATGTTAAAAGTAAAATTCTATATCCAATTTTGATTTATTTTTTTCTGGCGAACAAATTTCATTGAACAGTTTACATTAAAATATTACAATATTTTTAAGTAAAATATACCATCAGTCTCATTTCACAACGGCACCATAAATGAATTTTAATCGTATCAAGGATATTTAGTATATTTGCAATTTGAAAACTTAATGGTTGGACTACAAATGCCTTGCAATTATTTATGGCTCTGAACTGTTGTATGTATTACAAGTGATATTAATATCAAAAATACGAAAACATTTTAAAAATAAAGTAATTAGGTCATAATAGTTTGATTTTAGCGCAAAATCGAAAAAAAAATAAATAAAACAAAAAAGAGTTGTAAAAGGATATTTTAAGCCAATATAAAAAATAAAAAAAAATAAAATTATTTGATTTTAATTATTTTTGTTTTTAAAAATCAAAATATTTTTTTTTATTCCCTCTGTAAGTTTTGGCTTTGGTATAATAAAAAGTTTATGACTATTTTATAATAGTCGGTCCACGGGGTGTCGGCTATAGGTGGTTTCATTGCTCGTAATGTGTAGTTCCATTTGCTTGTAAATATATATATATAGTAATAACTTTGTTTATTCTAATGTAAAATGTACTTTGGTTTGTTAGGTACTAGCATTCGGGTTTGTATTTCTGTTATCCATTTTTTGAAATTGATGAAAAGTACTAATAACTTTCGATTGGGATGAAGATAGTTTAGATACTTCATTTAAGCCTATTTTATTATATATGAACTTTTCACATTTATTTCTAGATTAGTAAATATTTATTTATTTATTTAATTATACTATTTAGCTCAAACAGTTTACAATTTAGTATTGCATTTCATATATTAATTAAAGTACAATTAAATTTACTTAGTATATATTCAAAAATAACAAAGTTCAAAATACAAAATAGTATAATATTATTTTTTTTTTTTAAATATAAATTAAAAAGGTCAAATTAACAAAATATTCAATTAATTTCATATAATTTTCGTCTTAAAGTATCTTTAGATACTGAAAATTTTTTATATATAAAGATATTGTGAGATATCTATAATAGCTTATTGCTAAGCTGTTTCGGTCGGTATAAATGTTACTTTTGTACAAGAAACTGAATGTTCGTACTATGTATAAATAATTGAAGATGAATCATGACTTTCAAATAGCATAAGCTGCAGCAAGCTATGCGATACCATGTTGGAATTTGTTAAGAGTAAATAGACGAAAAACATGTACCTTAACATAAGGGAATATATTTTGAGAAAAAAATTCACCCACATCACATTCACAATGAAAACTGTATATGAACAATTGGGTGTATAAAGTCGAATTCAAACTATTTCAAAATTGCTGAATTAAAATTACGTAATAAAGAGTGTTAAGAGAGTGTAAGACGAAAGAAAGCATACAAAATTATAACAGTTTTCACATTTAGTTCTGAAACCAAAAATACTAGAAGCAGAAGCTGCACGGAAAGAAAAAAAACGTTCGTGGCAAACGAAAACTCAACAAATTAACTTAGTTTGGGATATTTCATTTGTGACAAAAATAATTATTATTTCAACCAAAAGAATTTAGTTTAAATTTTATTGGTTCAACTGTATTTAAAAAAACGTTTGTTCAAAAAGATAATCATTTATTGCAAACGTTTTTATATTTTTGTGAACAAAGTACTTGCATTGATGGTGAACAGAGAGATTTTTTGTTGAAAACACGCTTTTTTTTTACGGCAAATGTCTTATAGTTTACCGCTAACACAAAACAATTTTTATGCAAATAAAGTTTTTTTTTTGTCAAATTCGTCTATTTTCTACTGAATTTCCTGGAAATACACAAAAATTTTTCTTGCGAATGAAAAAGGAATATCATGTGGCAAAAATAACAATAACAAAAATTACTTTTAATAATTTTTTATTTTAATTCAATTTTAATTATTTTATTTACACAACAATGGATATATGTACATACATAACTTAATTTTTTTATTTAATTAATCATATTCTTCAATTTCCATTTTGTTAATATTAATTACTGTTAAATTATTAATAAAATCAAAATTAGTTAGGCATAAAAACCTTAAATTAAAACAAACATTTTTTGATTTTACGTTATAGCGCTCAAGCACACTTTTACTTTTCTTTATTGAAGGTCCTACGGAGATGCAAATTTTGATGAGAACTTTATTCGATTATATAATCGTATTAAAAAATTCCATATTTGAATTGACATTTGCATCAGCTGTACAGCATTTTATAGCTTCTAAGGGATTAACAAAAACGTATTTTACTTGAGAGACTAACATCACATTTATAAATGGTTGAATGGACTCGTTCTCTTTCTCTTTTATAAATTCACATATATTGGAATCAGCTCATTAATTGCTTCATAAGTTCTATAAAAAAGCAAAAAAAAAATATTCTAAAATTCCATTGTTTCAACAAAAGTTTTTAATTTTTCCTTTTGCATAGCAAAAAACTTCATATTTACCCAATAATGTAAAATAAAAGTTTCAGCAATTTCAGCTTTTTTATGACTTTTTGTTCTGGTCTTGTTTTGTTCTTCTTATTACTGTAGGTATAACTAAAGGTTATAACTAAAGGTAACAACATTAGTTAACCCGGTAAATTATTTTAATTCGTAAACGTAAAAAAATTAAAACTACTTAAAGTAGTTTTAACTTAACTTAAATTAAAACTTCTTCAAAATATGACCTACGAATGTAACAAAAAGTAAGCATACCAACCTCCAGTTTCTTTATCAATGAGTTAAAAAATCTAATTTAAGTCTTCGGTTCTTTTATTTTTTGTATTTTTATTAACAAGTCACTAAAGTTTTCTGGGATATAAGAACTAGATAATATTTCATTTCTTTTGTCAAATGTAAAATGCGACCTGTCAGTTTATTGAACTAACATCAATTGCCGTATATAATTGTTACAAAATTTTCATTGATAATTGGTTCATCTGTTTAAATTGAAAAATTATTATTTAAATTAAAACTTAAATAATTTTTGAAAGTTACTTAAATCAATATTTTCTGCTGGAGTTTTTGATTTTGATTTATTTCGTCGGGTTATGAGTCCAGCCTTCGCCAAGCTATGCCTATAACTATTATAGGCATCATGCAGCTTTTTAATAGAGTGTCCATTTATATCATTAGTTACATATTTTTTTTTAATTTTAATTCTACATTATTTCAATTGCCTTTCAGGCTAATATATAACTTGTTATCTTCTTTCAAATATTTCTCAATACAAAATTTTTAATATCACATACAGTAACACTACTTGCCTTGTCGAATCAAATCAATGCACTGTTGAGTTGAAGTGAATTCAAGTTTACGCCTGTTACATAACTATTCAACTACCAACCAAACATGTAAACTTTTAAATTAAATAATTAAATTGTTGTCAGGTTTCCGATCACTAAAAATAAAAAGCCGATTAAAAAAATATAAAAATGTAAACTTTTGTTACAAATGAAATTCGTTTGCAGCTAACATTTTACTATTTTTTTGTTTTTGTAGGTTTTACATTTGTAGTAAATGAATAATTTTATATTACGACTTAAAACATTTCGGACGAGTGAAGTTCGTTTATGTCAAATTATTAAAGTTTGCTTATATTTCTCGCAAAAGTTGTTTTTTTCGGCATTACAAATTACCCTAAGAACATTTTTACGACAAAAGATTTTTTTATTTATATTTGTGACAAAAAAATTTTATTAGTCACAAAATAATTTTGACTTTTTGTTACAAATGAAAATGCAATACTTTCAACACAAATGAAAAAAACATTTTAATCAAAAAGAAAATTTTCAATAATATTCAATAGAAACAAAAAGTGTTTCGTACAAGCTTTTGTGTGTTTATGAAAAAATAAAATGTTTACTACAAATAAAGTTGATTTGCGTTAAATAAGGTCTAAACGTATTTTTTCTTTCAGTGTGGCAAATATAAGCTATCAAAAATAAAAACTTTATAAAAATTAAAATTAAAATCATAATGATGAAAACAATGGAACTTACGTTATTTTGTTGAGTACATGTACGTGGAGAAGAACCGAATATAATCAATATTAAAGTAATAAAATAAAGAGACAGAAAACATTGATTCTATAATAGAATACAACGAATTAGAATTAAATGGAAGTGGCTAAAAAAAAAAATAATTTTATAGTCAAAATTTCTAAAAAAAAAAAACTATTCTAAACCTAAAATTATTTTTAAAATATATTTGAGTTTTTTTTTTCAAATAATTTAAGTTTTTTGACATCTTAATGTTTACAAAAAACAAAACCAGACTATATTATTACAACATTGTATACTACTTCAAAATAATTACTGGATTCAAAGATAAGAATTGGCTACATTTTGGTTTTTTTTTTTTTTTTTTAAAATTGTAAATATTTTCCAAAATTTAATTCGTGAGGTTCCTCACAGGCAGGCAGTCAATGAACTTTTTAATTAGTTTTTGTTTATTTTCTCTTACAAAAAATTTACTTTTACCTTTCTTTCTTTATACACATAATATTATCTTACATACTTTCATATACATATTCTTTAAAACAGAGTATAGATAATGTAATATTTTACCTTAGTTCGTAATTATATTGATTTCCTGCGAGTATAAAAATCTATTTAAATCAATCTAACCTGCACATTTTGTGTTTTTAGTAAAATTTCAAATTATAGAAAATATGCAGTAGGAGAAGGTAGGGTGTGGGTATATAAACAAGAAAGGAACTAATTTAAATGTAGACTAATTAATTTTATATGGATTTCTTTTTGTGCTTGTTTTATTCTGACTATATGGTTATAATAAGAAAGAAAATTAAATAAATAAACAATAAAATAGTTTTAAAAGTTTGAATATTAAATAAGCAGTGGGGAGGGTAACAAAAACATTTTTCTAATATTAGAATAAAATAAATAAGAGGATTAAAACTATACTTAAGATACTCATTTAAGACTTAATTTAATTGTCTTGTTTTTTTTTTGTTTTAATTGAATATAAATTTAAAATAAAATTTGTTTTATATTGAAAAATGTAAAACAGCAAAGAAAAATTTCATTTGACTGGTACGAACACCTTGACTGGTATAATACAAACATCGAAAAAACCTGTTAAAATTAATTAAAAAGAAAATTTTGAAAATAATAATTGTAGTTTGTTATAGTATGAGAAATATCACTAATTAAAAATATTGTGTAATGAGAATTTTGAAAGAAATTTATATAGAAATTGATTTCATGCGCAAAAGCTATACATTAATTGGGTAAAAAAAATGTATTTATAAACAGTATTAAATAATTTAATAACAAGTAAAGTAAGTTCTGGAAACGATGATGGAAGGAATGATTCGTTTATCTAACACTACTAGAATTATTCAGTACATATAGGTATTGTAGTGTTGGACTACTTAGTCAACCTTTGGTTTTAAAGTCTGTGATGAATGTGATAACTTATCTAGTTGTAATAAAGTCACTGAATTATATAAGAATCAATTAGAATTCCACTTATAAAATTTATATTGGGCCCTATTCTGAGAAACGAATCACTTTTTCACTACGTACCGGTAGAGCATAACATTGCATCACATTTGGTATTCTGATAAGCGAATGGTACGATATTTTGCAAAACTGGCAGAATTGCTCATTGCTCATTTTTTGTTTTAATTTTTTGTTTGAAAAGTGAAATTAAAATTTTATAGCTATTAAAAAATGTTTTTTCTTTATATTACGAAACAAAATATAATAGAAAAAATGTGTTCAATTATATTTGTTTTTTTTTTAATTCATTAAGTATTTCAGACTCTCGAAAGAAGCCTTTGTAATGATTATAGATAAATTAGACAATAATTTAAATCCTACAATTGGTTCACATTCAGTAAAACTCATTATAAAATTGGTTGGAACATTGCGCTTCCTTGCTGAAGGAAGTTATCAAAAAGGCTTGGGGGACGAGTTTTTGGTAGGTTTAAGCTACATCAACTATTTCTAAAATATTAGCCGAATTGTGTCGAGAATATATAAAATTTCCTGAAACCGAAGAAGAAAAATTATCCATTTTATAATAAATTTGGATTCCCAGGAATTATTGTATGTTAATGGAACACGTGTAAAAATCGTTGCACCAACAAACATTCAAACTGCCTCCTATTTGTAACTTTTCTAGAATTACAAATGTAAAATAATATTTCATAATTATTTTTAAATATAAATATATATATAAATAAAATTAATTTACTTGAATTTTACGTTAATTATATACTATTTAATTGTTCTCATTCGCCATCTTTCACTACCTTTTCCTATAATGATATATTTATAGTTTTTTCTGACAGCGAACAAAAAAAATCGATTCTCGTTATACCATGAAAATCGAAACGTTGCGATAAAAACCGATCAGTATCGCTATTTCGCTTCGCAGAATACCGAAAATTAAATTTATCATATTTTTCAGTACGTACCGAAAAATTCGCTTCTCAGAACAACAAATACTCTAATTTTTCACTTAATTTTCCGATTTACTATTTTTAATATTAATAAAATATATTTTTTTAAATTTTTTTTTTTATTATTTTACCTAAAGTTAAAATAAATTATTTCAAAAATTAAATTATCATGTGAACTTGACTATACTTAGTAAATAAAAAAGTATAGGTTTATATACGTATACTCTATTTCGGAGTATTTGATTTCGACATGATATACGATGGATCCATTCTGAGACTATGATGTAGTTTCGTCATAGAGTTCTTAATGTTATACGGATTTTTTTATTTCGAACATGATAAATTAAAATTTTTTGTGTAATGTTTTTTTACTTCGTAGATAGGCACATTCCATAGTTTTATATAGATATACAAATTCTATATATTTGTTTAGTTAAAGTATTTTTAAACGTTCATGAAATGTGGAAAATCGCTACATAATTAATTTCCTAATTTTTTTACCAATTTTAGAAATTTTAAACCTTTTACCAAATCAATGTGTGCACGATGTGGGTCCGTTTTAAAAGCAAAAAATATTTTAAGGCATTATTCATTGCAGTATTTTATGTGAATATTATGCTCTATTTTAAATTTGGGGGTTTAAGAAAATCGGATTAGAAAAATAATGAAAAATTTGGATTATCAGAGGAATCTGAAATATTATGTCTGATAAAATATTCACTAGGTACGCAAATTGAAGCAATGTATTTGTCAGAACATATACAGCTTTGAATAAATGCAAGCTAGAGCAATAAAACCATTCTCTACATCTCCGACATGAAAAACTTTGATATCAGATTGGTCATTTCTCAGATAAAGTCATATCTAACATTTGGGTACCTACCTATGTTTTAGTAAAAAAAATAAAAACAATAGGGTTACAATTTTTTATAATATATTTTACAAATATTAAATATATAATATTTATTATATTAAACAATTTTATTTTGTTAGTTGATGTCAGTTAAAATTATTGAAGTTGTTAAATTTACTGAAAATTAGATATGAAAACACCAAGTCTGGTATGAAAGTTCTGTATGGCGAAAACATATAGACATCATACCTCAAGAGCAGTATTGGATATTATTCATTAGAAAAAATAAGTTCTGACAAATGTATTGATTGCTTCAGCTTGCATATCTAGTGAATATTTATTATGACATCATTTTTCAAGTTTGTCCTGTAGCCCAAATTCAAAAACCAACAACAAGACACGATGGGTGACGCAGTACATAGAGCGCCTGCCTTTCAACCGAAAGGTCCTGGGTTCGATTCCCGATGAAGCAAAAAAAAAAATGCTTCATTGGTTTTTCGAACTGGTCTTGTACCCTTTGTCATTGGGATATAATAAAATATAATTGAGAGTTAATCTGGTAACAAATGAAATAAAATGAAACTATTCTATTTAAGAAGACTTAGTTCCTGACAATAGCAGTAGTTTTCCACATTTAATAAGTAGATAAGCGAGTAATTTGTTAAAATAAATATTCGGATTATTTTAGATATTGTAGTGTAAAATTGCAGTACCGTACTTAATTAAGCACGAAAAGGTGATTCTACCTAAGTTACTGTCAAGATCATAAAAAAAAAAAACCTGCCTAGAATAATTTTTTCAATAAAATATTCTAATGACTATCCTCTGAAAGGATTTTAAATATATAAACGAACTATCAGCCTGTAAAAATGTAATGATCTGATTTCAAACTTGTTTTTGCAAATTAATTATATAATTTTAAAATTCCAAAATTCTAAAAATTTTAAAAATTAAATTAAAATTGACAACACATTAAATTAATTTAATAAAAAATCCTTTTAAAATTTGTCTAAATCAAAAATTTAAATTTTTTCACACCATTTTTTTTATTTTAAATATAACCGCTTTTTATTTTTTGTTTCCTTATTTTTCTGTTTTTTTTTTTTTTGTTATCTGAAAACGGTTTAATTGCTGTTTATACTTTAATTATTATTATAAAAATAACGAAAAGTAAAAAATTTAATCAAGCTTATATTTTCTAAACTCTACGATATGGACATAAATGTATGAGTTATAGAACAAAACGAGATCTTTTCAACAGTATATAAATATTGGGAGGGTTTTATGGTAAAATTTTGAGATATTTGGTTTTTAAAGAAAGATGATAAAGATTGTTTTTTTTTTAAATTTACTACTTTGAACTACAATATCTCTATAACGGCAGCACACTAATTATCATCAAGTAAATGTTAAAATATGCTACAGACCATTATCTTACTAGATAAAAGAACTGAATATGTATATATCTAATAGATCAACAGATATAACGGTTTTTATACAAAAACATAAAAACAACAAGGACATTTTCAATAATATTATTCTATTCGTTCTTAAAGGATAAGATGCGCCATTAAAGATTATATTTTTGTAAAGCTGGAAACACCAGGTAACGTAAATGTACCCCTATCACCGCCCTAGTACATTATGCCACTTAAACCCTTTTTTTGTAAATACAATACTCCCATGCTTTTTATTTCAAATTTATTTTTGAAATAAAAAAAGAATATTATTTCCTCGTTGTAATGCAAAATAATGCACATTTGTATTCATATTAATGAATAAGTTATTGATAGAAAACTAAACTAGGTAGACATTTTAGTGAAAATATTGGTTCAAACGTTTAAGACCATAATAATTAAACTATGATGTTCACCTATTTATTTTATTCAAATAATTGTAAAAGATATATTATTAAATAGATTATAATACATACTTTCTTCAATTAAAATATTTAAAATTGCTAATTAGGTACACGTACGTAAATTTATGTTGTACGTATTTACGAACGACCGGGAGGAATTAGAAAAATGATATATCGAAATATTTAATTAAGTTATTCAACTATTTGTGATTATATAAGGATGCAAATAGACAATTTTAAATTGGAATTGAACGAACTAAGCTGGATCTAATTACGACCTATAATTTTAATTTCGCATATATGTGTTTTTTTGCTACAACTAAATTTTGAGTTTTTATAAAAATTTTTATGAAAAATCGGGTCGGTAATACGTGCAATATGTCCTAATTCCGAACTAAATATGCAGGTGTAAGCTATTTTCACTAAATTCATACCAAATCTTATTTTTAAAGAAAAAACTATATTTTAATTGTTGAAAATAAGCGAATATTTTCCTTTTATTAGTAGACGAAAACCTGTATGGGATCTGTATGATAAGCATATTAAGTAAAAATAAAAGGAAAATATTCGACTGTTTTTAACAATTAGATAAATTTTACTCTAACGCCAACCCTAAAGAATTAGTTTTTCCAAAACTATGTTTTACCATTGATTAATAATACTATATTAGTATTATTAATCAATGGTTTTACTTATATTATATTTTGTATAATTTAAAAAATGTCTGGAATTATCTTGCCTTGCCACCAAAATTTTATTAAGGCGTCCAATATAAATTACCAAAATAATTTCTTTGTATACATTTCACAATAAGTTGAATAGAGGAGTGAAAACCATGACCATGTCTGGCACATTTTGCAGATGGCCTGTAAAAGAAGATATTCTAATATATTCAGACAGTGACATAGTCTACAAAATTGAGCCTCTAGTTTTAGTGAAGAGCAGAGTACAATATAATGTACCTCAAATCATACAAATAAAAAATGCCAAAACTAAGAAGTAGTAAATGTGATTTTTACTATGTATGTATATGAAATATTTTGTATTTATTTTTATTTATATTCTGGGATATAATCATTAGATGATACGCGGATACATTATCTCCCTCAAAATCCCCCTTTTTTTTTGTATTTCCTCGATTAGGCTGCAAATATAGATATGCACATATGCGTTACAAATCTCCAAGTTAGATATTTTGACCTAAGTTGACAAACAACAGATTGTTACTTGTTTTTAAATTTATTATTTTGACGTTTGTGTTCGTGAACAATGATATATATGATTGTCCTCGGTTCCACCCTGGTACAATAAACATCTTCGAATCCCACGTAATCGAAGAAATAAATTATAGAAAAAATTTCTATCGTCAAGAGATCCAATTGATTATAACCGATATTTTAGTGCATTCTCCGAATTTTCTGAACTATGTACAAGTTTTTACGATGAGTACATAGTCAAAATGCAATTTGATTTAATATCAGATCCTAAACGGTTTTGGCATTTTATTAACTCAAAAAAGAAATCGGATGGCTATCCTATGACTTTCAAACACGCAAATAATTCCGTTAACGATTCCAAGGTTATATCAAACCTATTTGCAAATTTCTTTAGTCAAGCCTTCACTGATAACAATTTCGTGCCCAACTCTGACTATATCAGTTATCTAAGTAACTCTCCTCAAATCACACACAATGTCGATCAATATCGATTATGAAGATGTTCATTACAAAATTAACAAATTAAAGGATGATTACTCTTCCGGTCCTGATGGTTTACCTCCCATAGTTCTAAAAAAAATGCATTGACACGTTAACACAACCCTTAACCAGGCTTTTTCAAATGTCCCTCTCTTCAGGAATTTTTCCGAGTATATGGAAAACTTCTTTCATAACTCCGATCCATAAGAAAGGAAGTAAGTCTGAAATAAATAACTATAAACTTTTCGAGAGTATTGTATACGACTCTCTCTTTAATCATTGTAAGCCATTATTATCCTGTTTTCAACATGGATTCCTTAAAGGGAAATCCACTACTACTAATCTAACCGAATTAGTCTCTTTTAGTCTCAACTCCATGGAAAAGGGGAAAGATGTGGATTCGATTGCTACCGACTTTAGTCAGGCTTTCGATAAACTGTGCCATAGTGTCATTTTATTTAAACTTCGTGCTCTAGGATTTCCACTTTTCATTATAGATTGGATGAGTTCATATTTATGCAACAGAGTGTATCACGTCCTTTTTAGGTCTAATGTTTCAGATCCCTTCACTGCTAAATCGGGTGTCCCACAAGGTAGCCACTTAGGCCCTCTGATCTTTATCTTAACCACAAACGATGTACATAATATTATAAAAAATTCTCACATTCTAGTGTACTTTTAATAAGAAGAGATTTATTCTCCCAAGCACTGTGATGATCTTGTATACGACACTCCTAGTCATATTCTATATAATAATAATAATAATGAGAATGGAGACTCTCCCCCGCGTGCGCGGTACGGGAGGGGTAGTTGGTCATTGGGACATTATTATTATATAATTACTCCACAATGGTAGCAACGCACAAGCAATATTATTTTGTCGTATGTATTTTGGATTTTGCATTGTTATGTGGTAAATGTATTGGAAAAATATAATTTATTTTAATATTGTTCAAGATGGTTGACATTAGAATGGTTGTATTTTTTATTCAATCTACTAAACATTAAAAAAAAAAAAAAAACTTTTTCGGCTCAATTTTGTTTTATTTCGTCTCAAACTTCAAATTTAATTTCATTTTATTTGGTTATTCTATTTGTGGGATATAAAAAATTGTGATTGTGATGATTATAGATATAACATTATATTAATCTTTTTTTATTACTGCTTTTGTAATTCTATAAATGTTACAAATATTGAATTCTCAATGAACACTGATGTACAGAATTTTGAAAAAATATCTGCTATTGAGCTTTGAAATCTATACATATATCTGCTTTTGGGCTATGATGTCTCCGAGGTTTTTCTTTAATGTCAATCCAATTCATTTTATTATTTAGTCATATAAAATTAAAGAATTAGAAACAATTGAATGAAATTATAAAAAACCAAATGAAATATAGATCCAATCTAACATTATTTATAAAACCATAAAACTATTAAAGATATTTTTTAAAACAAAAAATAAAAATCTATTTAGTTTTTAAATTTCAAAATTACCAACAAAAATTTATTTAAGAAACCTTCATATAACAAAAACAATTCTTTTCATAATTGTTGTTATCTTCCTGTATATAACCTGTATTTTGTAACAAATTGGATCTATTAAAAATAAAGATAAAAACAATTTTTTGGTTCCACGGATCCCTGCAACTTCCTTCTGTATATATGTATAGAAGATACAAAGACAATAAAAGTTTCTCTTTTATTTTTGGTTACAAAATCCATAAAATCATATCTTAATTTTCACGATAAATAATTTTCAAACTGTTTTTTTTTTATCGTTGCAAAAAATTTAGTCATAAATGTCAACTGCCTGCCAAACTTTATTTTTTTTTTTTTCGTATACTTATTTATTACATAATAAAAATTGTAAAAACTAAAAAAGTAAGAAAAAAAAAAAAAAATTAGAAGAAAATCAAATAAGAATTGTGCCGAGACACGGCGACTACATTATGCAATGTATCTAAAGATACATATATCTTTAAAAAATAACGTTGTTAAAAAGCAATGTAGATTTAAGTTTTGTTGTTGATATAACAACAACAACAATATAGATATATATTATGTACTGAAGGATGCAATTTAAAAGGTTCAACATCCTTTTTTTGTAACGTCATTATTATCATCGTTTTTATCACTATCATCATCATCATCATCATTATTATTTTCATCTTGGATATCCATGAACGGGTATCGTGTACCAACAAGAGACAAATAAAAATAAAAAACTAAAATATAACAACTTAAAACATTAAAAATTACACTGTAAATGTATACACCGTGAGTTTGTTTGAAATGCATGTATAATTGTTAAGTAATCATAAGAAGTTGTATATTATTTTTTTCAAATTTATTATATATTATGTATAATACATAATATCATGTATATATTATTATGTATAATATATTATATAATATACTATAAATATTATGTCACATGGAAATCATTTCATTTAATCTAAATCGTAATGATACTCAATTTAAAAACTTTCAGAAAAGAATTTTTTTTTTTTTTTTAAAGTAAAATGGTTGAATCAATTTTCTTAAAACAAATCCACTAACAGCAAAAAAAAAAAACAAACATAAAAGCAAAAAAAATATAAAAAACCGCTAAATAGAGAAACAATTTTCATTTATGTCGTCTCTCTTCAAATAAAAAATAACATAGGAAAATGCTAAATACTATAATTTTCTGAATAATGCATTATTATTGCGGAAAAACACAATTACATATAAATACAGTTTAGAACAGTAGAACCCTGTGATTATTCCAATTGATTTAATTATTTTCGAATAATTTAAACTTTGTGATAATGCGGTTAAATTATAAACAATTTTCTATGTTTCATATTTTATATTGATAATTTTAAGTTTAGTAAATTAATAGCACGTTTGTACTTAAATATAATTGATAATAGTAAGCAATTTAAAAATGTTTATTTAAATTTTAAAATTATATATTACTATAAATCATTATTGTATTCAATTTGATTGACGAATGTAAATCAACTGTCGCTGTTTACAAGTAAAAATTATAAAAAAATGATTAAATCATTTTGTGAAATATATTTCTTAGTAATAAAACAATTAAAATGAATTATTTTTGATAATCTGATTTATTTTTAGTGATATATTTAATTTAGGAAGTAAAAATTGCAATAGATAGTCACAAGCACTGATAAAGGAAGTAATTTGCTTCCAAAATATCGATATTTGCACAATAAAAATAAATATTTTATAAATTAAAATAACGTTTTTGTAACTTTAAATGTATGTGTATGAAAATCAATTAGACTAATGTATAGTAAATTATCAAATTGGATAACAAAATTAATAATATTTATTTATTTATTTATTTCAATCTACTGGGTAGTCCTTTACAGATTTTGCTTATAAAATATTAAAAATTAAAATAAAATTAAACTAGAAATAGAAAACAAAAATTCTAAATATAAAAATAAGTTCAAATATAAAAATAACATTAATAATAAGATGCATTAACAATTTCAAGTTAAAAATAACATTAATTCAAGAAAAGAAGTTAAAAAAAAGAAAAATTTAGACTTAAGTAGTATAAATAAATATTAATAGTAATAGCAATAGTAATTATATGGGTAGGCAGTACATTCAAATGATAATAGAGAATAATTTTAATAAATTTGTAGAATAAAATTATAATTAATTAAAATTAGAAGAATTATTGTAATATATCAAAGAATGTGATGATTTTTCTCCTAAAAACGAGTCTACTGTAGTTGAAATCAATTACTGAAAAACTGTTATTAAATAAGCGCTGAGAGTTTGCTATAAGTTCGGAAAAACCATATAGTTCGTTCTATGAATTTGAAGATATAAAAATCTTTGGCTTCTGAAATCGCGCACTGGAGCATAGATATTATAAAGGCGAAGAATAGATGGACATGTTATTCTACCAGATAAGATATCATAGGAAAATATCACGGATGCAGCATTTCGCCTAGCCTCAAGAGTAGAAAGCTTAATAAGTTGACATTTAGCTAAATATCCAGTAATATAAGGTTGCCAGTGGAATTTACGTAGGCAAAACCTAATCATATTCTTTTGAACAAACTCTATTCTCTTAATATGTTTATCATAATAAGGCATCCAGATTGGACAAGCATATTCGAGGTGAGTAGTGCGAGCACGAACAAGTGCAGTATATAAATTTTTGAATGTATAAGGATCAGAAAATTGTTGTGAGTTACGCTTAATGAAACCTAACATTGAAAAAGCTTTAGAAATAATTCGATCTATGTGAGCATTAAAAGTTAATTTATTATCGAGAATGATACCCAGGTCTTTTGTTTCACGGACATGTTCAATAATAGAACCATTGATAATTAGAGTTTGTTTCCTAGAAAATGACATGTAACTGCACTTATTAATATTAATGGTAAGACAATTAATGTTACACCAAGAGTAGAATTTGTCAAGATCCTGCTGCAGGAGATGGCAATCTTCGTTCGACTTAATAACCTCAAAAAGTTTAGTATCGTCAGCAATTGATAAGATCAAAGACTTAATATCGAAGTCGATATCGTTCATAAACAATAAAAATAATAGTGGCCCCATATGAGTTCCTTGTGGAAAACCAGACGTAGCCTCGAAGTTATATGACGTGCAATTTTGTATTTTAACGCAGAGTTTACGACCAATCAAATAAGATTGAACCCATAGAAGAAACCCATACCATGAATACCAAGAGCCTGAAGTTTAGAGAGTAGTAAAGAATGATCTACTTTGTCAAAAGCTTTAGAAATATCCGTGAATATCGTATCTACTTGATAGCCTTTTTCAATTGCATTGAAAACTGTGTGAAGAAAAACTGCTAAATTAGTGGATGTAGATCTTAAGATTAAATGGAACTAAAAATTTATTTCTATTATCATTTGGATATTTCCACGATATGCTAGGTAAGTTAAAATCGCCCAAGACACAAAGAATATTCTCATCATTATTGTGAGCTTCAAATATTGATTCAATGTTTTCAACATGCTTACTATAAATTTCAAATTATCTTCTTGGAGGAATATAACTTAATATAAAAAAATTATTTTACTTTGTAAAAACATTACTAGAATTATTAATATTTACTTTTATACACAATTGTTCTATATTAGGATAGGATGACTAATAAATGATGATTTGACAGCTATTAGAATTCCACCACCAAGAAGTTTATTTGTAGCAATTAAATCTCTGTCGTTACGGAAAACACAGTAAGCAGTATATAACACTATATTCAAAATTGTGGTCATCTCTGGACTGTTAAAATCACTGTGTATGGCAAAAAACAAGTTATGCAAATTTATTTATAATCAGAATATTGTGAATGTATAATCTAATTGCATCGTATGTGTATACTAATGATCTTCACACAATTAAAGCAAAAATTAACATTTTCCTCAGATCATACCTAGTGTAAATGTACCAACCGATTTTTAAGATTTATTGTACTTCCCCGTTTATCTGATAATTGTAGATCTATGCTTTTGATGAACGCTCACAATCAGGCAATGTGTATTCCTGGAAATATGTATGTCTTTTGCGAGCTATGGCGTCGCAAACCAATAGAATATGAAATGAGGATTACTCCTTTTCTAAGTAGAGTCTGCATTTGTTTATGTTCGATCTACCAATCTTGAACAAATGGTTGTTAAATGAGTCATGACCTTACCAGCCGATATAGAAATTTCCTAATGTCTGACTATTATTAATAATATGTAATAATAATAATAATAAAATTGTACAAAAACAATAATAATGACTAGTCAGCTACTCAATATTGTTTAATCTATTTTTATTTTTGTTTTTGTGAATTTGTGATTAATTAAATTTATTTTGTTTTATTCTTACAAATTGTAATTTTATATAGTCTTTTTAATATGTCATTTTATTTCGTTTTTCTTTTATATGTGTATATTTCTATTTTATCTCAAATAAATATTTTAGATTGTTCATAGTTCATAACCTTTATTATAACGTATAATTTTTGGAACCAATTTTTAAACGATGATTTTCATATTGTAAAAAAACAGTTTTTTTCTAAAATGCATCATATTCGATATTGTACACAAATAAATTTTTACAATCTAGTCTACTGCATATTGTTTAATATCAAATGCGCAAAAAAAAGCAGGACACGTATCAAAAAAAATTTAGTATATAGAGTATGGATGTATTTATTGGAACGTTTACTTTATTTCTAGTTATATTTCCAATATTTTTGACATTTTTCGGTAAATTTTGAACTTTTTCTGCTAAAATTTTTATAACGTTGGTAATAACGGAAAATTAAAACAAAATAAATACTAAAAGTTTAAAATTGTGTTCCATAATGTAAAAATATTACAGTTTAAAAATGTTAATTTAAAAACAGTTTAAAGGCGATTTAAGAACTGTCTTATTTACATTCTGGAAGTCACGGGATAGAATCGTTCATAACCTTGTAGAATTTTCAAATCTGTTTCATAATGAAATACGAAACGTTATTAACATTTTTTCCGTTTTACAACACCGTTTTAAATTAAATATTTTAAAGTACTTATATTGAGTTTTACTAATAAGAATACAAATTTGTTGATGTTTTCAAAGGTGATATATTACTTAGTAGCACTTCTGGAATTTTAAGAGGACTCGAGCGTAAGTTTGGTGTGCCCTATCAGCAATCTTATATAAGGCGATAACTTTTTTTTCCAATTGATACCGGGTGGACAACGGAAACTTTGCTCAAATTGTTTATAGCTATATTAATCAAAATATTTGTACTATGTTAAAACATTTTGTTTGTAATCTTCAGAATAAAGAATTTTAAAACTAAAATTTATTTTTAATTCAAATAGTAGACACTTTACTGTATACAAAAACATCTTTACAGTTTAATGTCATTAAAAGGATATGTATTAATGCTTAAAAAGATCTTAAATATTTATGTAATTTTTTTTAAATGTAAATTCATAAATGGATACCGAATAAATTGAAACCTTAATGTGAATATGATTTATAAACTAATTTAAATAAAAGAAGAAACATGTTTTTTTGTTTTTGTAATTTTAAATTGAATATACTTATTTTTATTGCATTTCTATCTCAATGTCTGATATAAATATCGGTGATATCTCGTGATATTATCGAACTCAAACAATCAATATAGAATGAAATATAAAATAAAAATGATTTGGAAAAACGTAAATTATATCGCAATCATAATTAGAAATTTTAAGACGACTGAAGTGAAACTATATGTACAGTGAATATAAACTGATACTGATTAGAACTTTTAAGCTACATAAATTGTTAATTGTATAGAAAAATATTTATTAAATTGTCCATTATATTGATAATATAAATTAATGAGCCTATACACATTAATGTTCGATTTCATCAATTTTTGTATCCATATTTTGACATTTTGCAATGACATATTGTAGAAATGTTCTGAATGTAAGAATAATTTTGAAAAATATATGAATATTGAAAATTTAATTTCTGGACGAATGTTTTTGATTTCAATTTAAATTGAATTTTTAAAGTATAACTAAATGTTGTGTATAAAAAACAACAAATTATTTTTTTGCATATTTTAATTATATATATTAATTGTTTTATTACAATAATTGCTATAATTATTAATATAAAAATTGTTCTTTATAGAATTACATTATAAATGAACATTATAACAGTATCTGAACATTCCAAAAAAAGGTAATTTTTTGACTCCACTGATTTTAATACTAATTGTTGATGAGAATATTGATGAGAATAGATCCATCATCAATATTTTCTCATCAATATTTTGACAATATACTGTCAATATATTGACAAGTATCGATGAAAATATTGATGTGTAATAGGGGTGTATTATTAAGCTCTTGCTACTTCGCTCTACTGTTTTTGCATGTCTTTCAGGACTTGTTGTAGAAAAAAATTATTATTATTTTTAAAAAAGACTAGTAAAGTAGGGTCTTTATGATTGCAATTTTATTAAATTAATTTATAAATCTCACACTTTGAATCTTTTTTTTTATAATTGAAATACCTAACTATTTTTAGGCAGAGCTTTAACGTACGCAACCACATTTTTTTCCACAGTTTTTTCTTTTTTTGAATTTTTCATCTTGTATCAACCAATTTCAATGTAGAACAATACATTTGTTGTATAGAGTGAGTAACTTCATAAGAGCAAAATTGCATTTTATTTCAAATCTCATCTGGATATAACCTTAATTAATTTAAGTTTATATTTTTGATAATAATACTATATGTAGATTAAATTTGAATTGACCATGGGATTGAGTACTTAATTTAATATAGGTAGGCATAATGATTCTGTCATGGTTCAAAAATTTTTAAAATTTTATAATATTTTCTATTAAAATGTCAAGTAAGTATATACAATCAAATTATCTTAGTCTAAGTATGTCTGTATATTAGGTAAGCAATATTATCTAATCTATATAGTACTAAAAACTAGGTTAAGTTTCCTTAAAGGACATAATTAAATAAGAATTGTATGTTGTTTTTAATTTATAAGAAGAGTCCATTGTTCTTCTATATAATATTTGAAGTGTACTGAAGAAATGCAGAAAAGATTCTGTTTTTACTATTTTTGGAATCAATAGAATATTGTAACATTTTAGAATTTGCAAAGAAAATTTTGTCCTTGGTATGTTTTTGTTTTTTTTTTATTTTTTTTTATAAGGATATTATTATTAGAATATCTTATTCTGCTGTTGTTTTTTATTTATTTTGTTTTTATATTTTCTATCAATATCGATTCTCACATTTTGAATGTGTCTTTGATATATGTATATATATACAAATGTATATATATACAAATGTATATATATATATATATATATATATATATGCATGCATATATATTTGTTTATATATGAGGTGTTCTTATATATAATAAAGATGGGTTGTGCATTTTCTCATTATAGTTACAAAATAAATAATAGTGATAATATATATATATCTATACATACTATCTATATATATATACATAATATTTACATATTTTTTTAATAATTCTTGCGTCGTAAATTCTAATAACCATTGGGAATATTAACAAATGTTTCATTAGAGAAACCATATGTTGTTTGAAAGCAAAAATAAAATTATTAGAAAATTTCATAATAATGTTATGCTGTCGTGGTGGCCTATTTGATTTTAAATATAAATAAAATAATAATAAAAATTAAATATTTTCAATATTAATAAAGGTAAAATTAATTATATGGAATAAAATCACTTTATTGTTTTTCTTTTTTCGAATTTATCAATGTCTTAGGACTTAGTATAGGTACTATACTTAGTATAGTAGAGTAAATTATTTTATTACATATCTATATCTATCTATCATTATGTTAAGGGTCAGTTTAGGCCAAAAAAGTGTATTGTATAACATAACGGATGAATGTACTTTGAATTTCGCCATGCCAATTAGAAATTTCTCAGTTTAAATTGTATAACAGATTTTTTCTCTCATAACGTTTGTTATACCGCTTGGTTTTTACTTTGGGTGTGTAAACGAATCATTTTGTATCCATATTTCAGTGAAGATATAACCATACTTATATATATTAGTAGTATCCAAGTCAACCTAATTCGAATCTATTGAGTGTTTACACTAACATTTCTAATAATTTTTTCATCAGTTTGAGTAAAAATTGTCAATAAAAAATGATGAAAACCCTATAAGTGTCTTATTAATATTTTATGGAATTTTATTTTATTTTTTACGAATTTTATCGTGTAATTATACAGCAAATGAATATTAAAGACTGAGAGCCTGACCGAATGTGAAAAATTTATTTTGTTTTTTATTATTAAATTGTTTCATTTTTTATTCTATATAAAGTTAATTGTTTTGAAATACTTTAAATAATTTACTGTAAAATTTGTCCTTGATGAAATAAAGTAAATCTATATAAAGTGCTTGATTATTTTAATTTACTAAAAAAAATATCAAAAAATTTTTTGACATTGAAAATTTCCTTTAAAAGCTTTCTTAATTTAGAAAATGTTAAAAAATTTTCCAAATTTTAATAAATACTTTTCACAAAAAAAAAAAAAAAAATCACTTAAACTATTTTTAACTTTTTATGAATATTTTTTTTAAGTAAAAATTTATCACCTTTTTTTGTATACTATACCTATATGTATATATTATTGTATATTCAAGTTAAATTCATTTCTAAGAAAATATCATGTACGATTATTGTGTTTATTTAAATTTATTATTGTCGCTCGTTTTCAAAAACAAGGTACAAAATAATTCAGATTGAAGTAAAACATCCTTAAAACCTTTATTTTGATACATAATATAGGATATAATTTTATTTAATTCATTTTATTATGAACATTAAATTAGTTTTTGATTATATTTTCATTACTCATATAATACAATAAACTATACAAAAATGTATTTATTTGTATGTTGTAAGTAGTGAGTGACCATTGGGAGGAAGGACTCCCAAATTGTTATTTTATTTTACATATTATGTATATATAGTATTACATATAGACTAATTATATAGTATTTAAATACTATAGACGTGAAAGATTTGTGTACGAGAGTAGTTTGAAAAATTATTATAAGAGCGATATAAGATTAAGGTTTAGTATTAAGATCATTTTACTAAATAGACGTTAGTTAAGCTTTAGGTTTAAATTAGGTTTTATATTAGCATAAAAATAATTCATTAAATTTTTTTACTTATAATATTGTCTTTTACAAACTAAATTTATATGCTAAATAATTAAGTCAGGTTAGTCTAAATAAGTACAAATCAAAGTTGTAAATATTCTATAGTAATATAAGCTCTTAAAATATAGAATTAAAATATATGAAATTAAACATATTGTACAAATATATTAAGGCAATAAAAATAAATAAATAATAATAATGCTTATATATGTCTTTAATATATTATTATATTTTTTAAAAATTATTAATGAAAATATGGTTGTTTTCATAATTGCAAAATTGCAGTCAATCTGCATATTCTAAATTTATATGCAAACACTTGTCATATTTTCTGAATGGTGTTCATAAATGCAAACTGAAAGTCTACTGAACGTCAACTTGACAGAAAAAATTTTTATAACACGTTAACCTCTTGAACAGAATGAACGCAGCCATCACGCAACCAACAAAGTTTCTAAATGTCAAAAACGCAGCAATCTAACTTTGTGCACAGAATGCAAAACGTTGAAAGCGTTGACTGACACTGTTTTGCTTACTTTTTCTTATTAAATAAATTTTCAAGAAAATTAATAAATGTTAAATATATGTTATAAATTTATAAATTAATTTTGTTATACTATATCTGAGCTCTGCCGCTTTTTTTATTTTAAATTTTTTTTTATTTTAAAATTGATTTTATGATTTGATTACATGATATAGAAATTAATAGGACCGTTCCCGTACTTTTCTGGTAAAAACTTGCAAATGAGAGAAAAGAGAGAAAAAAAAAAGAAAAAAGAGTTAAAAAAACTCTCATCTGCAAGTAAAAGTACTGGAACGCAATTCTTGTAAAAACTTGCAGCTGTCAAACAGATGACAAGCAATCTGATATTCTGAAATTAATTTAATTATAAACAATCATTTTGAATTTCCGGAGGTGTTTTTTTTAAAGAATTGTAATTAAATTTAAACGAAATGGCAGCGGAAGATATAAAAAATATATATTACTAAGTAGCGATTCCGATTACATTTTTATTACATTTTTTTAGTGAAAGCGAAACTGAAGAGTTAAGGAATGTAATTCTAAAGCAAGTGCTGTTGGAGAACTTTTTAGATAAAAACAAAAGACATTGCATTCGAAACTATTTGGAAGAAATAGTTCCAGGTTATTGTGAAGAGGAATTTGTAAGACATTTTCGTGTAAGCAAAAATGTTTTCAAATATTTATATGAAGAACTGCAAACATTTGAAAGTTTTGCAAACCTACGTGCAGATAAAAAATGTAGCTCAGAAAAACATATAGCTGTATTTTTATGGTTTGCGGGTCATGAAGCTTGCTGTTATAGAGACTTAGCTGACGATTTATCCTTATCAAGTGTATCCGTATTATTAAAATAAATTATACATATATTACAATAATAAAGAATTATGAAATTTATCCTCCACTAAATTATATTTTTCATTTTTTTTAATAAATTTAATTAAAAAAACAAAATTTTGCATAACAGACACATATGAGAAATTACAAAAGTAAATAAAAACATAACCTAAAAAATACAACAACAACAAAAACAACAACAAAAATTTAAAGTATAAGTTTTTACAAGTTAAAATTTTACTTGCAAAAACTTATTCGAGAGAATGTTGTTGAACTTTGTTGAACGAAGTTGAAAACATATGTTTTCTCTCGTTTTTAGAAAAAACTCTCAGTACAGGAACGACTTCTGGTAAAAACTTGGAAAAACTTGGATAAGTTTTTACAAGATTTGCGTACGGGAACGGTCATAATATAAACAAAACAATTTAATTTGTATTAATGTGTTGTACTACAGTCACACAATAATTTCACTTTTACATACACATTCAAATAAAAAATATTTTTATTAGTTGTCAAAGTAGATTTCCTGTGTTGAAGTTAAAACTTTTTCAACTTCTGCGCGATGGCTGCGTTGACAACTTTTCATTCTGTGCATTTGCATATGTTTAAACTTTCAAAGTAGTATTTCTGCGCGATGTTTGCGCGATGGCTGCGCTCATTCTGTTCAAGGTATAAAAGCGTCGAGACTATCTCCATCAGGGTTAATATTTTTTACTTAACATGTTTTATTGATTTTGTTTCATTTATTGTTTTAAATTTTTTTGTATAGTTCAATATAGCTTTCAGAAAATTTATTATTTTTTTATAATCAGTTTCATCATTCATCACTCATCACTCTTTAAAATCTGTAGACTATTAGTTTTTAAATATTTATCTCAATCTCTTGAATATTGAATAAAATTTTCGAACGGATACCTAATAGTAAGGTTTGGTCCACAAGCACAATTTGGTAGTTCTTTCAAATATAAATTTATATTCAAGCATGCCCTATTCTGATTCTAGTAATCACGGTAGAATCTCTTCTATTAAGTAAACTCACTTTTTTCCAAGGTCTCGTATTTGCCTGTATATTTTTTAGTTTGTTACTATATCGTCCGTTTTTTATCCATTCTTGTTCTACACTTTGATATATATTCTTATTTATTATATTGTTTACATTTTTATAGTATAAAAGATGATGGTTATCGTGTGGTTGGTTTACAGAGCTTTTTGCTAGATTGTCAACTATCTCATTATCACGGATGCCGATATGACTTAGAATCCACATAAATTGGAAATTTTTTGATTTTTCTTACTTATCATTGCTTGTATTTTTTGTATTAAAGGACTTACTGGATATAATTTGGAAATAACTTAATTTTTTTTACCAAATAATGTTCATCAGTAATGAAAGATTCGCCAAAATGTATAAAAAGCTGTAACATGGCATATGTATTATGTAGCTTGTAAAATTCAGGTAGTTATAGATGTCTAATGGACAATAATTGTTTTAAATAACCCCTCGTATAAAATTAGATATATTTTTTTTATATTTGCTTTCCGATATAAAAATATAGCATGACATAAAATAAGAAATTCTCTTTTTGTTGTAATCAACTACAAAATTTATTCCTCCTTTAACGCGCTCCTTATTTTATTAGAGTTTTCCTTCTTTTCTACTTTCTGTTGTTGTTTTATAGTTGTATAGTTTATAATTTTAACAAAATACATATAAATATTACGAATATTATTATTTTTTCATATGAGAAAATTGGATTAAAATTATATGAAAATTAAAAACATAAAAAATAAAAATAAAAATGTAATTTACACTAATATTCTTTCATGGTATGATGTATGTATGTATTATTTACGTGTGAGCATAATGAATGAATAAAATTTTGTTCTTCTGTTTTGAATTATTTTAAGTTTTATAAGACGTTAAGTCATGCTATTTCAAAATATTTACATTTAAATAAAATAATATATTTTTTTTTTTCAATTAAATTAATTTTATTTTAGTTATAAAATCAAAATGAAAATGAAATAGAATTTTGGATATTGACATAAAATATATTGTCGAATATCAGACTGAATAACTTGTACCACTGCTGGTTATTTACAGGCACTAGCGTACATCAGGAATAAATATAAATGTTGGAAATATTTTCGTTCTCAAAATCAATTTATGCTAGTGCCTGTAAATAACCAGCAGTGCATGTAAATAACCAATAGTTCTTTTACATTTATCGCCCAAATTGAAAAATTTGATAGACATTTTTTTTATTCCAGTTTTTCTTCAAATTTTCGTGATTGTATTTAAATTATTTTTGAATTGACATTTTTAATTTATTATGAAATTAAACTATCTACATATAAAAAGAAATTATTGTACTACATATATGTATATATTCAATTGAAAGACTACTCAAAATAGTAGTTTTCTAATAACAACAGTAATAGACTTCAAAAATGCACTTAATAATAATAATAATTTGGACCACATTTGAATTTGCATTAAAAATCGTTTTTCAAAACCTCAAAATTTCTTTCATCGAAAAACATCAACAATATCAAACTTTGATTATATTTTCCAATGAAACACTTACTTATTCTATATTGAATATTTTTATGTAAATTTTTATATAAGATCTGATAAGAAAAAAAAAACACATCCACTGTATAGAACACGAAGGGTCATATTATTATATACCACATTTACATTATGGAAATTATATAGGTTTCGGACATCCGTATTTACGGATATTTCTTAAGAAAAGAAAACAAAAAACTATAGTCTTTATTTGTATATATACATAAGGCACGGGGAAATTTATATGAATCAATCTAATAGTATACAGTATTAGTACATATTATATTAATATTCCTAACATACTAAAACTTCTGTAATCAGAATTATTTACAGAACTAATTTTTATTCAGAAAATTAATTTTAATTGATTTGGTTCCCATTTTGGATTTAGTTTTGTATAATCTGACATAAAATATTATTGTTTTTATGTGTTACAACTTCTGAACAATATGTTACCTAACAAAAACGTGTAATACTTGACTTTAATATACATTTACATTAGAGTAGAGTAGTGTAGTATTGTGGTATATACCCTTTTTATTTTGCTGAAAATCCCGAAAACTAGAACTATAATTTTTTCTTTTAGTAAGTTTGTTTGTATTTGTCAAAGTATACTTCAATACAAAAGTTCAGTAGAAAAGGTACTATTAAAATCTAATCTAACACAAAAAACCAGTACATATTTACAAAATTATAAAAATAGTCCAAAATTTGTTATTTTGAAAATGTATGGGTAATGAGGTATATACGTCGCAGGGTAATATGTTTTATTAATTTTGTTTTATTATCTATTTTTATAATTTAATTTATTTTCATTATAATTTATTGCTAAACTGATTTTATAAATTCAGCATTTCTTCAGAAAAATAAAAATAATAATTAAAAGAAAAATTTCTTTCAAATTCAGCACAAAATATAAAATTATTACTTGAACTGCAAATGATGAATATGGGCCCATTATCGTTACCCAACAACTTCACTGCAAACATTGTATCCATTTTTTTTTACTTTAAACTCGTACCTCATGTCAAGTTGCAAAAATCACGAGTTGTATCTGATGTAGGAAAATCGACGAAACTTTCCTTGTTGGAATCATTAAGAGATAAATGTCTAATTTGCAAATCTTCCTCAGATGAAGATAATTTTCTCTTCGATTAAATTTTTTATTATATTTCACCTTTTTTTGCTCTTTTGAGCGCTTTATAGCATCTTTTTTTCGAACTGTGTTATAGGATAAAATCTTTTATCTTACAATAATTCCTGATGGATTTTGTTTGATCAAATATATCTGCTGTAATAGAGCCAAAATTGTATTAATGGTTAGTCTTAAAGACTATAGTTTTAATTTTAATAAAAGGATGGGAGTTTTTAAATTTTATAACATTTATTAACTAACATGCATAAATTGAATATTGAACAAATAATGTTTGACAATGAGCACAACTTTAAACGAAAACAATTTTATTTACTAATTCAATTTCGGTTTTGCACGTACAATAGAAAAAAACAAAAACAAATTTTTAATATAAAAAAAAAGCGATTCCCCTATCGATACCTTTTCGGAAGAGTATACTAAGCGATAAAATTTTCAAAATTAACTTTATTTAAGAATTATGAAATCTTACATTTTTTTAGTTGAATTAAATAATTTTTTTGGTATATTTTCATCAATTTCATCATCACATTTTTTTAGTTGAATTAAATAATTTTTTTGGTATATTTTCATTAATTTCCTTGGTTTCATCAGACTTAAGTGATGAAGATACAATAGTGATTTTGAAAAATAAACAGAAGTTTTTAGAAAATTTTACTTGCTTTTATTTATTTATTTTCAATTATTTTTAATGTTTAATGTGGCTCACTCTCGGGGTACCGAAATATATTTTTTTTATGTTCATAGTCAGGATGCTTTGAGATAGTTACATAATTTCATTTCATGACTGTGGTACTTTTTGGGCCTACAATATTTTATTTGCTTTTCTTTGTTTACTATAATTTTCTGCGTTTATCTGGATGTTTGTAAGTCCGACGGAATAATCCAACACATATACAAATTGCAATATATATATACAAATTGTAACATCATGTAATTGTCATAAACATAGTATCTGTTTTTTGTTGCTTATATATGCCATCTGTCATTTGTCATCTGTCATTTGTCATCTGTCATCTGTCATCATATTGAGGTCTTAGGATAATATATGCTTAAATTTCCAATGATGGCAAATAAGATCAGCACTTTACTACAAATTCTGTTTATATGGTAATTAAAAGCCTTCAAATAATTCTAATAAAGGTATGATATTGATAAATTAGTAAGCAAATACATATTTTTCTTAAACTTGATATGAAAACTCTAATGAAGGAAGAAATGCTAGAATTTATTTTGCTTCCGTCATTTATGGCGGGTTACAAAGCTAGTTTTTAATATTTAAGGTAAACCAAGGGTACCAAAATATATATTCATTTTATGTTCATAGCCATGAGCGTTTGAAATAGTTAATTTCATTTCATGACTGTGGTACTTTCTGAGCCCACAATATTTTATTTGCTTTTCTTTGTTTACCTTAAATTATTTTTAATGTTTAATGTGATCTACTCTGGGTACCAAAATATATTTGTTTTATGTTTGAAAGGAGCGTTCCGTCAAATTGGCAGATATATATGCTCTAAGCTATATATATAATATTTTGATCACTTTCATTTCTGATAACATTCCAACATCATTAGAAGACAAGTATATACTTTTTTATTTCATTATTTTTAAAATATATTTCACTAGAGCTACAGCATTTTAATAAAATTTCTTTAGTCCAATTCAATTAAAAAATGTATATTTGAAAACTTTACAAAATAAAAAAAAAATATTAATTAATGACCCACCCTAATTTTACGATTGACAATAACCTACAGTTGTTTATTACGACTCTATTATTTACATTTTATTTATAATTTTTATTTTATATTAAATAGATCCTTTATTTCAAAAGAAGGGGGGGGGGGGGGGACATTAAATAAAAATAATAATTATTTTGTTCTTTTTATGTATAATACGACTCAACGAAATCTATACTACGAATCATCAGAAATGAAGTAAAAGAGTCACGCAAACTTAACTTACTTTATCCTTAATTCTTATCCTTAACTATATATATTATCGTATACTTAAGAGAAACAGTAGGTACTCCATCTCACCTCGAATATTAAAATAACAACAGTATAGTTTTAGTAAAAAAAAAAAACAAACTTCAAAAAATTAAAATAAAAGGTAAACAAATAGAGGTTAACATATACAGTTAGAAAATATTTTATAGTTTATAAATATAATATTATAAATACATACATTTATGTATTAAAATTAAAAGGATCTCATTGCACAATCAAATAAATTTTAAATAATACTTTTCAAGCTAGTTGACTTTTCTAGCTAAATTTATTAGAGCGTGTAAGTAGATTTATATAATATATATACATAAATTGAAATGAATAGGTTTGGCAAAATGTTCTTTTCGATGACGATTATTTCTTTTAAAATTTAAGATGATTTGAATTTATATATTTAAACATAATATTATATAAATATATTAACGACACTAATACAAATACAAAAACATTGTTGTAATAAAATTTAAAAAGTATATGATTTGAATTAGGTTACACGATATTTTATTATTTGTGTAATTTTTTCAAAATATATTATTCTTGATTTTTAAATTTCATGTTTATTTAATACATAGTTATGTACTTACTAACTAACATTCGTATACAATCTTGACAACTTAACTCTGTTATTATAATTTTTGATATTTGATTTTGTAATTGATATAAATCTAAATCTAAATTAGAATTAGTATTATTAAATATGTATATTTGTATTTATTTCTTTGTGATATTGTATATATGTATACATTACCGACATTATATTTGTTATATTTTTAAGATAAAATCCTGAATCGGAAAATCTAAAAATAAAAAATGACACATTGGTATTTAAAAAAAAACTATAATTAAATTGTCTAAAAATAATCAAGATAGTATTTGGTATTTGAATTAAAATTTCGTATTTATCAGTAGCACAGTAGCTTGACAATTATTTAAACTTATTTAGTGTGTTAAAACTAGTGTTCACAATATTATGTAAACTTGGTTGTTGAGTTTTCACAGTTGTAACATAACTTTTATCCAATGACAAAAAAAAAAATAGAGAAATTAAAATTTAGGAAAAAATGGCAAATAGGTATACTATAGGTACCTATTTAAATTTTAAAAAAAACTTAATTGAATTAAAATCATTAGTTTATTGCATTAAAATTTTACAGAACTACTAACGACAATCGTTTTGCTGTATTTGCATATACTGAAACTTGGTTATACATGATGGTATATTTTCATCAGAGCTTTTGATGAATCTACTTATTGTGTTTATTGGAGAGACAGAAAGTCTATTGCTATACAGGCCGGCGACTTGGTGGTGGAGTTTTATTAGCATTTAAGTCATTCTACACTAGTCATATTATACCTCTTACTCATAATAATGATATTATTAAACAACTATGATGTTAAAATCCATATGCCTAATAAAAATAACTTATTTATTATTATTAGTTATATTCCTCCTAATTATGATTTTGATGTTTATTGTGTTTTGATTGATACAACAACAAACTTATCTGTCCTTCTCATTCAGTGTTCAATTTTGTTCTGTTGAGCAAGGCCTGCAAGTCTATACAATTTTTACTAACATTTATAAAGCTTGAGGCAATCTCGATGGCGTCTGTACCGCGTATGATCTGCGAACGGTCAAAAATAAGTTAAATCATTTGTAAAATAATATAAGTAGGCAAACTGAACGCCGTTCTACTGCGTTTGTTCGGCGAAGAAAATAAAAGTTGAATCAAGTTTAACTTTTTTGGCGTTAAATGACATTTGATGGTACAATACAAATGTAATTGACAGAATTAGTAAGTGTTTGGAAAATTAAATTAGTAAGTATTTGGAAAATGGAAATAAGTGTTTTGAATAAGTGTTTTGAAACAATTAAAAGTTAGATAAATATAGTTTATGTAGTTTGGTTTTTGATACATATATAAAATATTTTATTAAAATATTTATTAAGTAAATTAAAACTTTTTTTTAAATAAACTGTATAATTACTTTTATAAATATTTATCAAAATTTAATTTAAATAAAAAAAATGGCTACAGTCTACAGTAAAATCTTCTTGATCTGTTTGCTTCATGTAGTCAAAAATATGCTAAATATACAATGCTAATGGTTATAAATGAAATTGTAACTACATTTTCATAGTCCATTTAAGAAGCAATTGAAAAACCTCAAAAATATATAATTTTAGAACACAAAAATTTAAGCACAAAATCTTTATAAATAAACAATTTATTTAAAAAAATCCAAAATTAATTTTAAAACTCAATTTAAACCACAAAATGTTTATCAATGTTTAAAAAACGCAATTTAAACCACAAAATGTTTATAAAACACAATTTATTTAAAGAAATCCAAAAATTAAAAAAAAAAAAAACAGAATATTTAATTTTAGGAAGCGCACAGAAAATTTTCACAATAAAAATATTACAATTGACATTTGACATCTTAAAACATATAGATTTAAATGTCATTTAACGCCGTTCAGTTTGCCTGGTTAAATTAATTTTCGCCGTTCTGCGCCTAAAGAATTTTCTACGGCGCCGAGTTTGCCTCAAGCATAAAGCTTTAAAGTGAATAAAGTGAATCATTTTAAACTTTTATCAAAAAATTTAAGCATTGGGTATTTATGATGGCACATTGTTAAAATGAATAACAATCTTACTTAATTGGTCGAAAACTTACAGTAAAAATTTCTAATACTGAATCTCATTAATTTCTAGCAACGTCGGGATTTCCCCAAAGAACACAATATATGGGTCCCTTTCTGGTTCTGTTATTTATGAATGTTTACGATTTGAATATTGATAACTCTATCTTGTCATTTATTGATGATACAAAATTGTTTGCTATCATTAGAAAGTTAGATGACTGTCGTAGACTTCAATAGATGCACCTGAGAAATTTTGTTTTATAAATGGGTTGGTTTTAAATATTAAATAAATGTAAAGTTATGGCATTTTACAAAACTTATATAATTTTTTTGAATTTGACTATATAAATTGTATAATTCTGATATGGATGTTGTTAATCAAATGAAGGAGTTGGGGGTTATTTTAGACAATAAACTCACTTTTAATTGGCATGTTGATTATATCTTAGTTAAATCACTTTGCATGCTTAGTTTAATTAAAAGAAATTCTCTTCAATTTATTGATCAATACACGTTTAAGAGCTTATATAATTGATTAGTCCATCCTCATCTTGAGTATGCTTCGCCTATCGGAATGCCATCTATACCAAACACATAAAAAGAATTGAATCAATTCAGAAAAATGCGGTTAAATTTTGCCTTCGTAAATTTAATTGGCAGGTTAGTATCACTATAGCTACATTGTAAAATTGTATTCAAACTCTTGAATCTAGACATAATATTGTTTCAGTAATGTTTTCATATGGTTTTTTATTTGCTATAATAAATTGTTTATCTATTTTAAATTTGTATAATTTAAATGCTCCAATACGCAATATACGATTTCGTAGATTTTTATATCTCGAATAGAACTAATAATGACCTTTCTGAGCCCATATAGTTAACTTTCAACGTTTATTTAATAGTTGCTCGACCGTGATAGATTTTCATTATAGTGAACAATTTTCTCGAAGAGAAAAGTCATCAAACTTTTTTAAATTTTGTACTTTTAGTTATTGTCTAGTTTAAGCTAGACAAGCATCTGTAATAGATATTCCCAGTAGATTGAATAGATATATTTAAATGTAGACAAAATATATTTCATAATGTTTAGTTTTTAAAAAATAATATATGTATAAAATATCTATATATCAAATTATATATATATCCCAGTAGGTAGATGAAATAAATAAATAAAACGAACCAGGGTATTGAAAAGTATATTTAAAAACTATCGGCTTCACACCACAAGAAACGGAAAACGAAAATTTTACCAAAAACAGTAATGAAAGTACTAATTTTTGCTAACCATCTATTCAAAATCTTCAAGTCATACGAATGGGGAAGAAGCATATACGTATCTATTTAACGAATGCCGAGACAAATTGAATTTGATAATCTTATTCGGAAAAATGTCTTGCAATAAAAAGCAAGTAATGAAATTAAAAAAAAGGTTCGGGTTATGACTTGATCACGCGAAAACAATTGCCTCAACTAAGTAAGCATGTATGTATGTACTAAGCAAATTTACAATTCTTTTACTTCGTCAGTATCGTTCATATAAAATAGCAGTTCCTCATATAATAACGATAAATATTTTACAAATGGTAAAAATTAAATGTGAATTTAACCTCAACTTCTTTAAGTTAATTGAGAATCCTTAATCCGAAAGAATATATTTTTTTTTTTTTTTTTTTTTTTAAAACATCTGACAAGTTTAAAAATAAAAACTTTTTACTTAAAAAATGTTCTTTTAAAGTTTTTCTTATTTTTTTTTTTATATTTAAAACACAAATAAAGTATACAAAAATAAAAAATATAACATTTTGTTTTTCAATTTATTTTATTTTCTTTTTTAACTATCTACTATTATTGTATAGAATGTCCTGGGTCAGCAATACTTCATTTCAATGTTAAAAATAAGTTTAAAAAAATGTTTTTTTTCTATTTGTCGAAATTAGAAAATCTTTTTCATTTCTTTTAAAATTTTTATAATGATGAGAGAAAAATGTGATAAGAATAATAAAAACGTAAAAAATGCAGAATTCTATATAATATAACAGTTAAAATAGTAATACAAAACTATATGATGAATGAATTTAATAGAAAAATACTGCAGTATAAAATTGATGCCAATAGGAGCAAAAGGATGTACTAACCCGGTACGGTATACAAATAAATTGTCAACCAGGTTAAGAAGACACAAAGTCATAGTATTAAAACATTTTGATGATTTTTTAGATTAACTCTGGGTTAAAAAATTAGACATTTATATCGTTTTATTGATTAAATTATTTGATTGTACTACTCTATTAGAAAAAAGTTGGCCCCCACCTTTAAACTTATCATCATCATCACAATAAAAAATATTGTATAGATTATTTATTACCATCTACAAAATATTTGATTTTATGTGGCATTTACTGAAATTTTATGGTAAAAATATTAGAAGTACTGAAACGGGTTAAAATACAAACAACATTTGGGTCAACTTTTTTGAAATAGAGTAGTATTATGATTTGATATATTTGCTTTTAATTATTTGATATCTGATGTAATTTTTTTATATAATTTAAATTTAATAAATAAAGCATAAAATAATTTCAGTATAGCCAAGTATATATATGAACGACAAACTATACATAAATAAAAATATTAATATAATATGTATGTATGCCGTACCGAGGTTATCTTCGTTCGATTCGATTATCGCTCATAACTAATGATAAATCACCTATCTAAACCATTGAGTAAAATTAAAATTCGTATAGAATTACAAGTCGGTCACAAATTTCAGTTTATACTTATTGGTCTAGTTTTAACACTCCATGCATATTGTATTTACTCAATGCCTATATTATACTAAACATTTAAATTGTCTAATATTTACACTAAACATTCGATATATAGTTAATTATTAGGGATTAAAATAAAATATAAATTTTATATAAAATTCGACATTTCGTTTTCGTTTCACTGTAGCCAAATATTTACTATACTTTAGGGATTACATATATATTGACATATAAAAATAAAATAAAAATTATTTAAAAAATCTGGGTCATAAATAGTTTTTTTCAAAATAGTAAAGCACCTCTAAAAATCGTTTAAGTTTTTCTACACCTCTATGTTCATAAAAAAGTACCCATTTAAAATACCTACATATATATATATGAAGTTCATAAATCACATAAGAGTACACATAATAGTCATTTCTTAATATTAAGTCGCATTGCAGTATTTATCACATACCAAATCTTAGAAATAAATTTTATGATTTTTTTTTGATCAAATCGAAACAAAAGTCACAAGTTCAAATCGTATGCACAGTGTGGATATTTTATAGTTTTTTTTTATTTCAGAAAATATGATTTGATAATTTTGATAGTAAAGTGGAGTGGAACTATGCTATTGTCGTCGGTCTAGTACGAAAACGTTCCAAAAAGATAAATAAAATATACTTTAATATACTTCTGTTTTTCCAACTTTAAGTATATTTTTTTTGTCAAGCCTATGGGATGAACCATGAACACCCTAACTGCTTTTACATATAATGTGTAAGTTACTTCTATTTTTTCTATCCAAAATAAATTGTTTCATACCATATCTAATGTACGAAAAAGTGTTTTGCCTTGAACTGGCAATAATTAAAAGAAACATTTAAATTTATTTAACCGCATCTAAAAGTTCAAAACTATGGGTGTTAAGATCTTTGTTAATTCGTTTTTATTTTTAATTTGAATAACTTCTATGAATATAATGCACAGGAAAAAGCAATGGCGATTTCATTCATTGCTTCAATTAAAAGTTTCTTGATTTATAATTTTTAACCTATCGTTTATGTTTTCTATAATAGTTTTCATTAAAAAGTTAAATATGGTATATATAACAACGAAAATAATTGAAATTATAAGTGAGTTCTAAATATATTATTTATTTAAGGTTATAATTCGAAGGCCATCCCATTTTATTACATATTTAAAAATTCGCATTTGGTACCTCGTTGACCACTCATTATCGTAATTGCATAGTGCAACGAATCACTGCAAATTATTTTTGTTTTAATTATTTTGTATTTGAAGTGTCTGGTAACATTCAGTGTTTGTCACAACATTTGTTTAACAGTGTCTGGAGCGTTATGTCTAAATATGAAATTATTCCTTTAAAAGTGATTTTGCACTTACACAGACCGTTTTACGACATCATAAATATTACATATTGCAATAAAAAGGTCATTTGTATTTAATCATGAATACTGATTTTGTTTCTTGAATATGCACTGCCGTAGTCCTTGAAGTATTTTCCAATTAACAAGAGCAAAAAAAGAACTACATATAGAATTCATCTAAAGTAAAATATAATGTAGACATGGAGAACATTAAAAATCTTTACATATTCTTTGGAGTATATAGTCATAGTAACAATATTTGTTTTTCAAATAATTTAAATGGAGCTCAATAAATGACCGAAATTTTTTTTCAATAAGAGACAATTTAACAATATTTTAGCACGAAAACAAAAAAAAAACTATGTACTATGTACTTTATTATATGTATTACATTATGTATACACGTATCTATGTATTTCTCTTTCGATTCTGCAATTAAGTTGTTATTTTTTTGTGCTGTGGCATTTTTTGAACACTTCTTCGTTGATTTGTCAAACCACAAATTATCACAATAGAATTTATCACCTAAAAAATGGCGATATAAATTTATTTTTGACATTTTTCCAAAATAATAATTTTCTTTTTGTTCAATTTTAATAGTTATGTCAGCAGAAATTATAAAACAAGAGTAAACATTTTCCATTTTCTATTTGAATTTGGAAACATTTCCAAATTAAACAAGTTACTATCAGAATATTTGCTTTAAAACTTTGTGAGTGTACATATGAATATATATGTGTGTATATATGTGTATAGAATACATGTCGTGGAGCTCTAACATGGATTTAAATTTTAGGAAGAAATACGAAATTTTTTTAAAGTTTTTTATTTAAATTTGCCTTTTTTTCATCATGTAAACATTATGATGTATTCATATTAGAATGACCATTTCTTGCAAACCAAAATACAGGACAAATCAAATACTTTATATATAAACCTTTTTTTTATTACTTTCTAATGTGATACATATTTATAATTAAAATAAAAAAAATTAGTTCAGTTTTGTATTATTTATTATTTATATAAAAATTGCACTACCGAGATACTGCAGGTGTTCAAATCCTTCCATGATTACAATTCACTTTTTTAAGGATAGAAAATTATTGAGAAATAATTCTCTTTATATTGCAATCATTTTGTGTTATTTGTAAATACTTACCAAAATAAGGTCTTACAACCTCTGGTAAGTATTTCTACTTATTTCGAGAAAATAATTGGCATGAACAAAAACTAAAAAAAATAAGAAAAAAAACAGTCAGCTTGATAAGGAAATCTAAATAAATTGATTGATTGAATTTCTTCATTTTAGTCCTGAGTAAAAATACATGAACAAAATTTTGGCTCCAAATAAATTGAGTAATTAATATACATACGTACATTTATTTTACATTTTTACGCAAATTGTTTTTTTTTTTGTTTAAATATTTTCATTAATCTTAATTGTGAAAAATGTTTTATATATGTATTCTATTAAAATTTTGTTATTACATTTACTAGTCGTCCATTCATATGAGACATTCAATTTCCCAATCTTTCTTGTTTATATAATTTCTCTTAGAATTTTGTTCTAATTTTTAGTTTTTAATAGGATAAGCATAATAATTATTTTATTATATTAATATTTCGATACCATAGTTTACACTTACGCTAAGTGATTTTTTTTTCAAATTGACTTAAGTACAGTTTTGAGTTTTCCCAGCTGTTCTTTTTTTAGTGTAGAAATATTAAAAGGGTAGAATAAAAATTTTGGCTGTTATAATGAGTTCACAAACAGGATAAGTACATGTTTTGTCAAACCTAAAATGCACAGATATGCTAAGTGCGCTTACCCTATCTGGTTTTTATAATAACAGTGACCATTATATACAATTTTGTTAGACCTTAAATACACAGATATGATAAGTGCACTTAACCTATCTGTGTCTTAACAAAACAGTTACTTGTAAATACAATGATATAACTAGTGTTTACTTCAAAAGAGAAAAATAGGGTCAATGAAAATGAAAGAAAATGACAAACAAAAATGAATAGAAGATAAAGGAATTCAATTTTAGAAGTATTAGTTTCGATATTTTGCTTTGTTTTATTTTGTGCACAATTATGCTAAGTACATTTAGTTAAGTGTAAAACATGCTAAGTGCATACTGCATACTTACTTTCGAAACTACCTAAATTTTCAACCATCAAAATAATATAACATTAAAATTTTAATCAAATACGATAGAGTACATAATATGCAACAAAATAAAAGACGTTTTATCCATCTACAGCATTGCATTGAGTTTTTGGGTTGCTGTAAATTTTGGAAATGCTCTCCTGTAAAATTTCATTTTTGCTACTTAGCATATGTGTGCACTATATTATCGATTTATTCTATTTTATACTCAATTTCCTCATTAATAAATTGATTTGTTTTTTTATCTAAGGGTTCAATCGCCACTTATCGTTTGGATAACAGATTGAACCTAGCTATTTCATTAAAATTCTAGGCTAAGAAATCTGAATTAATTTGTTATATAATTTTGTAAATTTAGTATGTAAGTTAGCTTAAGTTGTTAATGAAATAAAGAATTATTATTATTATTTATATTATTATTATTGTACTGATTAATTTTTTTTTCGTTTAAATTAAAATTTGCATTAAATTACAATTTTTAGAAAAATGTATTATTTAACGTTTAAGCCTTCATAATTTACAGTCCCAACGAACATTTTGTATAATTATACATTACTCATAGTCATAAATTTTTGTTGTACATTTACATATTGTTTACTGTAGACAAAAATTGTAAGTATATATATATATATATATATATATATATATACTTAAACAAAATTATGTTACAGAATGGATACAGTAAAGAGAAATTGTAAACTTGGAGCTGTATATAAATCATTGATGCTGCTGAGTTAAGCAACACAGATATAATAAAAACATTAAATTAAGCAAAAAAAGGACATTTGTAGTAGATATAAAATTCAAAATATGGACCAAAATGGTAACCTTATAATATCATGATGTACATATATATATATACTTTATAAATTTAAATCTAAAAATTGTTATGGGCTTAATTAAAAAAAGAGAAAATTTAAATCAAAAATTTCAGCTGCAATTAATGTGTGTAGATTGAATTAGAGGAGAGAAGGTCATTTAAATTTATTTGAACAACTGAAGGAAAAAAAAAGTGTGTTCCCAATAACAATTGAATAACTGAAAAAAAATTGTTTTTTTTTTTTTTTTTTCAAAAGTGTTTTTGTTTTTTAACTTTTATGCCTAGAAAGCTATGAATAAATTCAAGGTTAATATTTTGTTTGTAATTTGTTTTGAAATTTGGATTTGAATTAACTTGTATACATACTCGCATTATAACTTAAGAGAATTAAAATTATTATTCACCTTTACCTTTTTAAAATTTAATTTATAAATATTTTATTGTATAAAAATTAAGAACTTTTTCTATCAAGGTCGTTTTATTGTTTTCACTCAGTTGGAAGATTCTTAAGTAATTTTTAAAAGGAAGTAAAGAGTACTTAATTTAGTTTATTGAATTTTTTTTTTGTTAATATTCAATAATTTCCCAAATGGATTGAAAAAATAAAAATAACACCCTGATTAAAATTTAATTTTTTTTTCATTTAAAATATTTTGAAAAAAAAAAGTTTTTTTAATAATTTTTTATTTTTATATTTTTTTTTTTTTACAGAGGTTCTGTAATTGGTATGCTTAAAATTGGTAAAAAATCATTATATGTATTTGATCAAACTGGTACAACACAAATGGTTGAAGCACAATGCATCTTAGATTTTTATATACATGAATCACGTCAAAGAGCTGGTCTCGGTAAGGATTTATTTGAAACTATGTTAGAACATGAACATTTGGATCCAAGAAAATTGGCAATTGATAGACCATCTGATAAATTATTGGGTTTTTTGAAAAAACATTATGGCTTAGAAAAAACCATTCCACAAATGAATAATTTTGTAATATTTGATGGATTCTTTGATCATACAGAAAATGGTAATGTTATTCATAATCACAATTACAACAATCAGGTTATTAAAGTTGATAGCAGGTAAGTTTCAATAATAAAATAATAATTATTAGTTTTAAAAATATATCTAGTATATATACAGACATATTTACATAAATTTTAAATTAATAAAGGAATAATAAATTAATAATATATATAGGTTCAATTGTTTGAACATTAATATCGGAATTTAATTTGGATATTTGAATATCTTCTCCTCTATTGTATATCACACTCTCTCATTCTATATATATGTTTATTGTTTTTGAAATATTATGCAATTAATTTTATTATGAATTATTGTTAACGATTTCGATTATATTTGTAATTATATAAATCAATTAATTAAATTTTATACAGATATACCATATACATATATGTACAGCCTGGCCAAAAATTTATGATTGATATTATGTTTCTCAAATATTATGCAATTAATTTTATTATGAATTTATTGTTAACGATTTCGATTATATTTGTAATAATATATTTCAAATAATTAAATTTTATACAGATATATGTACAGCTTGGCTAAAAATTTATGATTGAAATTATGTTTCTCAAATATTATGCAATTAATTTTATTATGAATTATTGTTAACGATTTCGATTATATTTGTAATAATATATTTCAAATAATTAAATTTGATGCAGATATACATATATGTACAGGCTGGCTAAAAAATTATGATCAAAATTTGTATATTAAGAAATTATTGGACATAATATATATAAGTAAAATACAGTAATTATAATTATTATTATACAATATATTATATATATTATTAATAATTAATTAAATAATATACAATAGTAATTAAAACTTATATTGCTCAACTAAACATTTCGTTCAAGATATTGAAAGATCATAGACAAAATGAACTAAAAACTCTAATTATAATTTGTAATAGTTCAAATAAATATTTAATAAGTCAAAATTAATTTATCATTTTCATGAATCTCCTTATCGATTCACAAAATCAAATAATTTTATAAAAGTGTTGCTCAAGAAAAACCTCATAACTCATACGGGTGCATGAATAAAACTTGTCTTGTCATTTATATCTTTTTTGTTGATTATTTTGACTTATAAACCAATTTCCTGCAATATTGATCACTTGTATATATATACAGTCTGTATATATGTTATATATATCAAAAATTGTCAACTACCAAATGTTGTATACCTCTACCTATACTTTGAAAATATAATTCCATTGATTTTACCATTATAATTATGTATTTCTGAATTTTATTCAAAATTTTCTTTTATTATCGATTTCAAATATACGTTTTAAATAAATGTTGACAAAAATGTATTCATTAATATTATTGGGTGGGGAAAGAAGGCAGAACGGAAGTATAATTTTTCATTAAATAAATAAAAACAATTTTATAATTTGAATTGTGGTAATAATTTAAATAAAATTGAAGGATAAAATATGTAAAAAATATAATGATATAATATTGATAAAAATATTAATGAATTCCACTTATATTCAAATTGTATTGGAAAATAATATTTTATTATGGAAATAAATATATTTTGGAAATTGACATTTCTTAAATTTATTAATATTATATCATTTTTATTCGTTTACATTGTGTTCCGAATAACACACACATTATTTAAATTACTACCTCATACCTTCATTTGCATCATTTGCAGTACTACCTAGCACGATCTATACATGATCGATATTGCGTTTTCTATAATACCAAATTTTGAACTGTAATAGTCCTCTTATTAAAAATTTTTGATTTTAATGTCTTGTTGGTGAGAAGTAAAATTTTTAATGATCCAATGAATAACAACTACTGTTTCCAATAATCGATCGATATAATGTTGCTAATAATTTTCACGAAAAGTTCACATTGATTGTGCACAATTATTATGACTTTTGTATACAACATTTGATTTAATTAAATTCATAAATATTAAAATAAAATTATTTAAATAATTGCATAAATATATTCTCTTATAAAAATTTGTATTTTATATATATAACTAATAATACCTTATACTATTGTTTCAATATTAATAAACATATCATTTTGTTACTAATTTAATAAATAACAATTAATTTGACTAATATCTTCTTTTAATATTTCATTATTCATTATCAAAAAAAAAAAAAAAAAAAAAAAAAAACCCTATTAGCCCTAACACAGCCCTATTTGGTCCATTAATATCATCAGATGAACGTTTTAGAAGAAGTAGAGCTGAAAACACCGCCTCTTATAATCCATTAACTGGTGTACAAAATAATCCAATAGGTCGATATGCTGCTCACCGACCAACATGCAGTATGGCAGAGGTATTTAACTATTCAAAACAAACTAAAAAAAAAAATAATATTAATTAAAAATCATTTAATTTCTTTAATATTTTCGTTAATTGTGTGTAATTAACATATTTGTTGTTGTTTTTGTTTTTATGTTTTTTTGTACTATGTATACTTATTTGGTATAATAAATGTATATTCATACAAATGAAATTAAATTAATTAAATTGAATAGTTTGTATAGATGAAGCGAAAAGTCTATATACGGTTTTGTTGCAATTGTTGCAATTTGTTGCAGTGCATTTCAAACGTCTCGTCAAAATTAATTTCAAACGTGTTGTCAGCACTCGTCTCGTGAAAACAATAATAAGAATGTATTTATATAAATGTTTTTAAAAAATATTTATTAAAACTTATGTAAATTTTTATTCTAATAGAATATTTAATATCAACTTCATATTAGTTCTGCTTACGTTGATATAATGGTGTAAGCCAGTTTCATATTTTAAAAATAAATGTTGTAAATTTAGTACAGTTGATATTTGAAATTCAACTTAACTGATCGGTTAACTCAATTTTTAAGTTCATGTGTACTCTGGCATAAAGTATGTGCTTACAAACGGACTTAACATTTAATTTAATATATTTGTTTAATATTGAATTTGAGTTGATTTGAATCGCATATCGTTGAGTGCAACGCGAATGTTCAGTCCGCATAAATTTAAACAAATTCATATTGACACAAGTTTGAACACACATCACTCATACTGATAATAGTTTATCTTCGCTCTAGGTGTAAACTCACGATAATTGGACTAAATATTTTAGTTGATTTAATAAATGAGTTCGTCCAATTCTGATGTTGATATACATAAATATAGTGACATTTTTCATTATCATAACTCAGGTATTTTTTGTTAATATTTCATTAAGCATATTTCATTATCATAATATAGCATATAGTAACTGCTGGAAACTGAAGGAATCGAATTGTAAGTTTAAATTAATTTTTATACTTACAAGTTGAAATTAAAATGCTTTATCATATAAAAATTTTTAAAATTAATCATTTATTTTTACATTTGTATGAATATATAAAATATAAAAACAACTTTACTTTTAACAACAATTTCATTATTAATTTTATTACAATTTAAAATTTTCAAATTCAATATCGCTTTGCTTTTTTAATTTTATTTTTAATTTCGAAATACTTAATTTTACATACATAATTTTAATATAAGGACCTAATTTTTTCATTTGAATTTCACACAATTTTGTATTTTTATTTTTAATCATTTTTTTTTGTGCAGTTTAAAAAAAAAAACAGATTTGTGGATAATTTGCTAAATTAACGTTAATCGTCTAAAAAAAAATATTATAATTAATTAAAAATTCAAAAAATATAAAAAAAAAATTCACAAAAATAAAATTGTGTCTATTGGAATAAAATTTTAAATTTCGAACTGAATTAAAACTTCCAAACATTGCAGCTTGTACAACACTGTTGTTGATACTTCGGTTGATAGTCAAAAAAGTGTCGAATAATATGAGTAATGCACAAGTGGTAAATTAAATTTTTTTTTTGTTTTTGATTTAATTTTTCTGTTTGTTAAAGTGAAAAAAAAAAAAAATTATTTTTAATTATTGCACTGCAGACAAAAAGCAATCAAAATATGAAATCAAGCCTAAGTCAAATTTCAGCTGTCAGAAATTATGCATCTCAATTGAATGACCAAAATCCTAGGGTAAAATTTAATAAAAAAGAGAAAAATAAAATAAACCAAAATTTTGCTAATTTTCTTAAATTTTCTATCTCTTTCTTATGTATATTGATTTGTATATCCTGAATGCAGCATAATAATAAGGCAAAATCTATACTGAACAAACGGTCAGTTTGTGATATCGGTGGTGGAAAGAGATCGGTAAGATGAATAAAAAATACATTGTTATTTCTTTGAGGAGGGTATTTAAATATGCAAATGTATATATACTTTGCAGGGTCTTCAAGATATTGACATTGGAACTTATAATAAGGTGCAATATGGAAATTGTTTTAATTTTCGAAATCCTCAGGTATTCGCATTCATTTTTAAGTCGATTTTTAACTTGACATTAATTTGAAAAATGGTTCTATAATAGTAAAACAACACTATACAGAATCATATAATATGCACATTTAATACTCAAAAACAAAATTTACCAATTACATATTTTCTTTACATTTAATTTTAAATTTTCTTCTCAATACTCTTTATACTTAATCAAAGTAAATTTGCATTCTATTGTTTTGTATTAAAATTTCTAAAAAGTAAGTTAAATTTTTAAAAACAAAATTAGTAAAAAAATTTGTATAAACAAACAAAAAATGTTTAGAAAATACTAAAGTATTGTATAGTTTTCAAGTTCGACGGATTCAAAAGGATCACGATTGCATATGGAAAAACAAACAGTTAGTCAATTTGAAACGCCGAATATTACCCCTGAAGAAATGATTCGACATCAATCAATGCCATCACAAATACATAATCAAAGGACTTGTCAAAATCAATTATTTCAGCAGCAACAACTTTCACAACGACCAATACCCGTACAATCGATGTCTCAACTGCCACAAAACTGTCAAATTCCATTTTATCATCACACAATTCCTCCATATCAACTAGTAGCACCGGAAAATAATTCGGTACACAATTACTATCTATTAAAAAAAAAATCGCATTTTTTCTAATCATATCATATTCTCCATTTAGTATTCTCATATTGAAAATTTTCCCCAGCAAATTCAATGTCAACAAGTACAACCACCACAGGTATTTTTTGTTAAGAAAAAATTTAAAACTTTAAACAACTGTTGGTTATTATATGCAAGAGCATAGAGAGAGAATAAATTCTCACAATTTAAAACTAAGAGATTTTGATAAAAATAAACCACAAAATAAAGCCACTTTTCGTTCAAATTTTCTGTCAAAATTTTTGTGCGCTCTGGTCTTTTAAAGGTTGGGTCATAAGTCACTGAATATTGTTCATTTTATGAAAATGAATTTTAAAATGAATAATTTTGATTACAATTGATATTTTTAATTATGAAAAAAACAAATTAAATTTTTAAAACAATATCTTTCTGCCATCACCCTCTTGGCAAGATGCTGCTCTTTGCTGTACCTAACCCATAGCTGAAGCCAAAACTGGTTGATCAATCGCAATAATTTCATTTATTATGTTGTCTTTTAGTTGTTGCAAAAAGAAAAATGGTGGGTGTTGAGTCGGATGATCGTGACGATCAATTAACATCTCCAAATCGTGAAACGAAAAAGAAAAATCGTGAAATTATTTTTGATTGCCTTGCAGTACAGAACGTAGATTGTTGAAACCACATTTCTTGAGTATTATCAAGTTCAGGAAACCAAAAAAAAACTCTAACATAGCCCTGTTCCTGTAACGCTCACCACTTAAGAAGTACGAGCTGGGCCGTAAATCTTGTGTGCTGATATTCCGCACCAAATTGTGACTCTTTTAAGTTTTTGACTTGGGTTTTCGGTGTCCCAGATTTTAAAATTTAACTTATTAACATAATCACTTAAATGGAAATGCGCAAAAAAATCTGGAATTTTATTTGGTTTTGAATCATTGAGTTTTGGCTAACAAAATAAAAATCAACAATTTTTACTCGTTTTTCAATCGTATTAATGGCTACTGAATCTCCCAAATGTTGTTTCTAATACTGAAAAATAAAAAGAGAAAAAAAAAATACAACATAAAAAAATTATATCAAAAATACAATATTCAGTGACAGTGGGCCATCCTGTATGCGCACCCTCTTGGCATTTTTTGAAAATTTTCAAATTTATTTTTTTTTTGGATGTGTATGACTACACACAATTTATACACACTATATATTTAAATACAATTATTTACTTGGTGTAGTGTGTATATAGTGATAGATGCGTTAACAGGGAGTTTGGGAAATTAATATGTAAACATTTAAACTCCCTATTATATAATGTTGTTATATTAATTATTATACAAAATACATTTTATAAAATTAAATAAACAAAAATTAAATTTGCTTTAAGATTCCAATACAAAATCAAATGATTAATCAACATCAGATGATGTCCTATCAACCGTTACAAAACTCTCAAATAATTAACCCTATCGTAGGCATAATTTAAATTATTTTTTTTTTTTAGTTTTTTGCATAAATCTAGAAATCATTTTAAATTTCTATTGAATTGAAGGTATTACAATCTGAAATGTATCATCAGCAAACTTGTCCAAATTGTAGTGCAACATTTATATGTACTGATGTGGCTAATCCAAATATTGTACAACAATAAAATGTTAAATGAATATTTTGTTGGAAAAAGTAAAACTAAAATAAACTAAAATTAAAAATTGAAAAAAAAAAAATTTTGTATCAGTGTCTTCGGGCGAATAAAATTATTTTATATAAGTTTTGAATGAAAATTGAAATAAAAATATACATATATTGTCTAATAAAATATAATGTTGTTTTACAAAAATGTTATTTTAAATGTAATAATGTGTATGTTATACATAATAACAATATAAAATTTTGTCAAGCACTATAATAAAAAATTTTTATTTTGTTATTTCAAAAATATAGTCTTTAAAGGAGTCATAATCAATTTCTTTGGTATATTTTTATAAAAATATTTTTATTTTTATGTGAAAAAAATTATGGTTGAAGCTGAATTAAAAATTAATTTAAAAATTTATGATTAAACATTAATGAAAATTTGATTAGAGCTGTTGGTTTTCTTCAATTATGAGAAATCCAAAAAAATTTAGATCTGGCATAATATTTTTCATTGTGTTTGATTAAAACTGTATATATTATGCTAAATTTAGAACTCAACACATCTACATGAATAATTTCTATAATATAAAACGATTAAACTAAAAGAGTTCGATAACATTTTCAATTTTTGCTATTTTTAAGTAATGAAACGTAAAACAAATAAATGTTTAAATGACAGAATAAAAATGTTCTTCAAATCAAATTATAACTTCTAATATTAAATTTCTTCTAATATTATGATCCTTATTATTATCCATTGTATTATTTCTTATTATACAACTGTATTCATTGACTTCTATTATCGTCGAAATAAAAAGTGAAATCAATTTTAACCATTTTATTTCTTTATATCGAATATATATATATACATATATATATATACATATATATATTTATATATTTATACATATATATATATATATATATATATATATATATTTATACTTTGTATACGAAAACCTCATTTTAAAATTTCCGTTCTTAATAATTCTCTCTGTCCTACGAAATAATCTCGTTCAAGTTAAATGAACACCGTTTTAACGAGTTATTTTAAACCGGAAATACATATATCGTCACCATGTCTTAAAAGTCTTTATTGTATATATAGATCGTCGTCTGGTTGCCTTTTTTTTTAAATTTTTTAAATATCTTATATATTAAATAATATATAATGAAATAATGTATGTAGTATATATATGAAAGAAAATGAAAGAGAAAGAATAAAATAAGAATATTTTGAATTACCACCACCACCATCACCAACATAACAACCAACCCCGGATATGCATGGAAAGTGAAAATTCCTTTCGTGCTCGATATAGATTAATTTACGATGCAACCAAATTCTAAAAACCTAGAAAATTTTGAATCATATGAAATAAGGGGATTTTTCTACTCTATACTATATATACACATATATATATTTTAACTATATTTTGGAACAACCATTGTATTTTGTTAAAGAACATTATAAGACTTATTATTCATTCAGTAACACAATTATTAATACTTATTCAAGGTAGATAATAGTTAGGTAAGGTTTATATTAGCATGGAGGAAAAATAAAAATAAAAAATTAAAAGGGTTCCCTATATATATAAAAGTTATTGTTGTGGTCATGATGGATTATAGAAAATTTAATCACATACTCATTTTAATATAACTAACTATATTTACAAAAAAAAAAAAAAATAAATATATAGAATTTTCTCTAATATTAATTTAAAAATTTGAATTGCTTATGGTTATTTACGGTACGATAACAAGCATAACGTAGTGGATAGAAATTCCCAATCATAATTTGTATTCAATTGATTATAAATGTAATATAGTATGTTGTATGTACAATGCTATATCCCAATATTTTGAATTTAAGCTAACGAACAAATAGTAATACTGGACATTTTATAGTACTGGACTAAATACAGTAAAAGTATTTAGTATGAGGTATGTACTAATGAATAGCCTAGTACTTTATTTTTATTTATTGATTTTTTTTATTTATTTATAAATTTATTTAATATGTAGGGCTTATCACCACATTAGTACACCACAATAATATTTGATTAAATTAATAATTGTTGCAAACAGAATCCAAAAGAATGCACATTAAGATTTACTTTTTTATTACACAACAACAACAACAACAACAACAGAAAAGATTCAAAATACATACTTAGGTACTTATACATTTTTTTTTTCTAATTTAGAATTAAAACAGTCTGGGTATAGTATATAGTCTTGCTTATAGTCAGTAGTACTACTAATCAAAACATTCAATTGATTTGACAACTGAAAAATTTATACTTACTCTTAAGATTCTATTAATGTGTTCATATTTCCCATAATATAAAAACTATTAGATTATGAAAACTATAGACCTATAGCTAAATTAGCAGCTATTCCAAAACTTTTTGAGGCCATTGTTACTGAAAAAATGTAATTTTTTTTACTAAAAATTATCTCTAACTGGTTTTATGAAAGGTAGGTCTACAATAACAAACTTATCTATATTTTTACATTATGTTTTTAATTCAATTTAAGCGTTTATATAGAGCATTAGTTCGTCCACATCTTGAATCTGCTTCTCCTATTTGAATGCCATTCTATAATAAGCATATTAAAAAATTGAATCCCTACAGAAAAACATAATCAGATTTTGCCTTCGGAAATTTAAATGGGAGGACCATACCACTGCGGTTATAACGCTGAATGTCGACTCATAAATCTTCAAACAAAATCAAGAGACGTAAATCGTAATGTAGCGTCTGTAATTTTCTCATATTATATTTTATCAGCAAAGATAAGTTGTCCTGCTATTTTAAATTTATATAGTTTGTATGCACGAATATGTGATGGGGTGAACGTGCTTTTAAATTTTTATATCTTGATTCTCATAGAACTAACTATGGTTTCTCAGCAGAACCTATAGTTAATTCGCAGAGGTTGTTTAATAGTTGTTATTCAATTATTGATTTCCATAATAGTAGACATATTTCTAGAAGTAGACATATTTCATAATAGTAGACATATTTCCAATTTTTTTTCTCGTTAGTTTAGTTAATTTAATATGATATATTTACTTGATATACATATATATGTAATATTTATATTATTATAATTTTCCAAATTTATTTTTAATTGTTTAGTTTTAAGTTGAAATCTGTAAGGGCTATTAAGATTATATCAAATAAATAAATAAAAATAATTTGTTGTGTGCAAGCTTGTTGTAAAAAGATTTAACAACTAGCTTTGTAACCCGTCATAAATGACGGAAGCAAAATAAATCCTAGTTTCTTTTTTTCTTTCATTAGATTCTTTATTCCGAAATTACAGTACGTATCACTTTTTATTTATTTTTATTTATGTTTATATTGGCCTAACACTAATCTTTTTTTTTTTTATATAACAGAAAAAGAAGTACCATACCAACAAATTTGTATAGAATGTTTGTATTTTTGTATGGTATACTCGTACTCACTTCCATTTAGTTATAATTCGTTAGTTGGGTTCCATTTAGTATAAATTATACCGTATTAGCGTTATTGAGGCCTCCGGGAGAGCAAATTTAAAAATGGGATCTTATTTTCATATAAATTTTGTCTTTTGTATAATGTATAGGGATCTTATTTTGCTATATGAATAAACTGTTATTATGGTATTGTGTTATTTTTAAAAAATATTCATAATTTATATATTCAAAATTTTATATGTAAATTGGTCAAATTTACCAAAAATACAAAAACATTTTCATCAATAGTTTTCAATTTAAAAAAAACAATGTTTTATTATCCGGCGTAGAAGTAGAGTTAATTATCCTACTCTACTTCTATCAAGTTCTATTGATTGAACAGTGAAAAGTGAACACTTAACACTGAAAATAAAATAATATTTTTGGAATGGAGCATATAGAACATACAGAATACAGATACAGCAAATAATAAAAAAAAAACAAAAAAAAACAAAAATAATTTTTTTTTAGTGAAGTGAGTTACGCACACAATAATGACAAAAATAAAAGGTAGAAGCAATAAAGTAGTATAATATATAATATTATACAATACAAATATGCTGATGCACATGTGTATTATTATGTATAATTTTAAGTAATAAGAATAACCTTTGAGTGAATTATGTTTTTTTTTTGTGTTAAATGCTGTTTGCCTTTTGGTTATTATACCATATTAAACTATTGATTAAATTTCTATTAGTCCTTATTATTATAAATCAAAAAAATTGTTTGTTTTATTTATATTATTATTATTATTTATTATTTTTCCTTATTATTTGCGAAGAAGACTAACATTAAATTAAAAAAATATAGTTCATGCAATCAATTTTTCCTGCAAAGGTTCAGCATGGTAGACAGGGGTTAAAAAAAAACACCAAAGCAATTTGTATATATATGCATTTGTATACATATGCAATTTGTATATGTGTTGGAGCGTTCCGTCGAACTTACAAACATCCAGATAAATGCAGAATAATATATATATATAATGGTGTAACCGCAAATTTATGTTAATAAGGATTTTATTTATAATATAATTTATAATATAAACTGTAATTAGGTTCTAGGTGAAATATTACTAAAATTAAATAAATATTAAAATTCTAGGTATATGTTTCACAATTTTATTAAATATCTCAATCGATTTCGGTCTTCTAATGATGGTGTAATAACCGAAATCGATTAAGATATTTAATAAAAATATCAAACATACCTAGAGTTTTATTATTTATTTGATAATATTTATAGTTGAAGGTTAGTTTTAGTTTAGTTTTAAAATTCTTTATTCTCAAATTTACAATTAAAGTGCTTACAAATAAAGATCGATTTTTATATAAATTTACTTTACAAATAAGAGAATAGTTAGTGACACTTTTTATTAAGAAAATAGTGTTAAGCGCCACTTCAATAAAAGTTTACAATTTGAAATTTACAAAAATTTTTAATGTAGGGTAACAATAAAGTATTAAAAATTCAATATACCCAAATAAATAAAAAACAAAAAATTCAAAATAATACATTAATTATGTAATAAAAGAAAACAAAAAAGAATAAGAATAAAAATAAAAAAAAACAAAATAGGTAAACTAAGATAAAATAGTATGTATATCTAATATAAAATAGCATGTGAAACAAAAATTAAATTATTCACAAACAAAATATAAGTTCAATAATTAAAAATTCAAATATTCAAATATTGAAAAATAAATCATAAATTAAATTTAAATAATAAAAACAAGTATTAAAACGAAATGACTGTAATAAAATATTAAATTCTAGAGTTTAAATATCCACTTCGAACAAAAAAAATTTTTAAAGTTTTGAAATAATACAAATGTCTAACAGGTAAGATTTTAAGACTCGAAAATAATTGAAATGTTGGATAGAAGCGGTTCTTGTTACAAATATTTCTGATAATACATTTCTGAAGTATAAGTAGAGGGGATATTTTATTATAGTATGATCGTCCCCAGCAAGCAATACCATACTGTAATTTAGAATGAAATATTCCATAATAAATCATTTTTAAAGTGTTAGAAGAACATAGTTGCCTAAGTCGATAAAAGCTACGTAACGTAGATCGTAAATACTTTTTTAAAAACAATGAATGTTCAGCCCAACTCATATTATTGTCAAAAGTAACACCCAAGTATTTAAAGCTTTTCACTACTTCAATTTTGAAACAATAAACACTACAAAAAGAATCATCACAAAAGGAAGGCTGAATAGTAATGCAAGAACAATTTTCATTAATTAATTTAAATTTACTACATTCAGACGCATGGAAAATTAAATCTAAATCCGGATAATCTTGTTGAGATAAACTAAAAAACATCAATTTGGTTTTATTACTCACAACAAGCCTATGTTCTGAAAACCAACTTCTTAACACATTTAGATCTTGATTAATTTCTGCAACCATATTAAGGGGACTTAGTGAGGTATAACAACAGCCGATATCATCAGCGAAACCAGTTAGCTTACCTTTAAAATTTTGATTGAAAAGAGAGTTAATATAAATTAAAAAAAGAATAGGTCCTAAAACTGACCCTTGTGGTACACCATGTTTAATAAACTGACGCCTAGTTTTTTTATCACCAATATTAACCCTTTGCATTCTAAAGTTGAGATAGGATTTAAACCAGTCAAAAATTGCACCTCTAAATCCAATATTATATAACTTTTTTAAGAGAACTTCGTGATTGACCATATCAAAAGCTTTCTTTATGTCGACAAATAGTCCAGCGCAAATTTTTTTACTATCTAATCCTATATTAATATTTATGTAAAAATTAAGTAGAGCATCCTCAGTAGATAGCCCTTTTCTGAATCCAAACTGTTCTGAGTTAAAAAACTTGATTTTTTCTAAATAATCCAAAACTCTATTTTTAACTAGTTTTTCAAATATTTTGGAAATTGAGGAAAGTAGAGAAATTGGTCTATAATTACTAAATCAAGGGAAATAATACCATCTTTAACAATTTGGAAAATAAATAAAACATAATTTATTTCACGTCTTTTCCACAGAGACATGAAGACGGAGAGAAGGTTTAACTTATGTTTAATTTATTAGTATGTATATTTCGAATGATTTTCTTGGAATCTAATAATTTGTTTAATTTATTAATTATAAGTACTACATTATGTAAATAATATTTGAAATAAATGGATTATTTTAATAATAATAATAATATATGAATGCAGTCTTGTTTAATATATAGTATCTATATTATATGAGTATTGTATTACTCTATTAATAGAATTTTAATTTTTTTTTTAAAACAATATTTATAAAAATTTTAAAAATTTCAAGTACAAAATCAAATTTAGCAATTACCACAAATCTGTTATTTAATAAAAAAAAAAAAAGGATTTCAAAAGCAATTAAATAAACTTAAATTTAATTTTAATAATTTTATTAAATTTTTTTTTTTTTTTTTTCAAATATATTTTAGATAATTCATAGTACAGCAGTACAAAAATCAACAGGAGAACCAAATAGGTAATTAAAAATTTAATTTTAAAATTAAAAAAAAAAAAAAATGTACAGTGCCAAACAGAATTTTATTAAAACACAAAACCGTATTTTATTGCGCATTTCAAAAAATTATTAGTAAAATAGAAAACGAGTTTGATAATATAGTAATTTAAACGTAAATTAGGGGAAAAAAGTATATATATATATAGATTTGTAGCCGTCACTTTTTTTTTGTTATCGCATTAGTCATTGTTTTTAAATCACTCACGTTTTTCCCATGCATTTATTTTCTATAGGTATTCATATATATATATAAAAAAAAAAATTATGAGTGACTTAAAAAATGACTTCTAGAATCGAGCACATAAATTATATATTTAAAAGGCACTATAGGAATTCAAAGCAATTTTAAATTTTGATTTTTCGTCAACAATTATTTTAAATATATATTTTTTAAACTAATCAAAAATTTTGTATTAGTAATGTAGAGTATAATCAGTTCAGTCGTAAAAGTTTAGCTGTCACTTGTTGTCAATTTAATTGTCAACCTGTTGTTAATTTAACTGTCACTTTACTGTGATTACTATCTAAATTGATGAAAATCAAAAATGTTTGATATTGATCAATATTACTGTCATAAACTGATAAGCTGAACTGATAATGTACACTACATGTGTAATTTTGCACTTTTTCAGTATAATTTGAACACTTGAAATATGTTTATTTTTACTCGAATCATATAATTAGGTATATATATAATGTTCTTGTGCTTTGTCTCACTATGTTTTGATTTATACGGTACCGAATAAGGTAATCATTTTTTGTTTTTATATTAAACAAAAACCTGAGATAAAAAAAATTAATATTAAAAATTCAATAAAAATTAATTATTTAGAATGAATTATTAATTCGATTAGTTAGAAAAAGCAGTACATATATTATTTTTATAGCATTTTATTGGAAATATATTGAAAAAACTGAATAAAACGGTTCATCAGTAATTGTTTGAAGCTTTTACCAAAAAGAATATTTAATTTTCCGATACCAAATATTGTCCGGCGGATGTATTGATATAGCGCGAACAGCCCTTAAAAATCGTAATTTAACTATTTTATCAAAGTTCATTTGTATTTTATGTATATATAACATTCGCTTTGGTCAATCTTCAACAGTCGTCAACTGTCATCGGCTGATGATAGAGGTATCATAATACAATATTTTGAAGCAATTTAATATTCATAGGTAATCAGAAAATTTTAGGATAAAAATATTATATTTTATTATTGATACACTGACAATGAATATATCAATGGATACAATTTTGTTGTACAAATACATATATACATATGTATGTAAACATGAATAAATAAAGAAAAAAAAATACTCTCTGGAATAGAATTTACCAACTGCGTTTCATTAATTATCATTTATGTAGAATTTATGTTTTCATTATTAGTTTATGTTTTATTTTTTATTTTTTTTTTATATTTATGTTATTTAATATTTTTTTAATTTATAATTTTTATTTTATTTTCAGAATATCATAAAAATTAATATTATAAAACGAATGATTCATTCACCACTCATCTTGTGCTTTGTCTCCCAAAAAATTGAAATTACATTTCATTTAATATATTAAATGTGTATAGCTAAACATTAAAAAAAGACCAATTAAATCATCTTAAATTGCGATGTAAAATAATTTACACTGTTTTTTTAATTTTTGTTTATTATATTTTTTATTAAATTCAATTGTTGTAGAATTTTATTTATTTTCAATACATATTGTATAAATAATTAATATTTAAATAAAAACATTTTTTTTTTTTTTTGTAATTTAATTCAAATTAAATGAGTGCTAGCAATTTTACTTAAATAAAATTTAATATTTTCGTTAATTCGAAACTGTTTTGTCCATTTGGAATAAAAAATCAATACAAACATAATTAATTTTAAACATTTCCAAATTAAATCCTATAGTTGCTACATATATATATTTTAATAAAGTTTTATTGGTCCTATTTTATAAAGAGTTTTTTTTTTAGGTCCTAAGAATGCAAAAATGTGATTTTATAAGTAAAAAAAAAAAAAAATTAAATTTTTTAATTTGAAGAATAAAACTTAAGAGATTTTTATGTTTAGATATTGAAGTTTTTTACTTTGCAATTCTCGAAAAACATTTAAATTAAATTTATTTTTGTTTTAAAATTATTATTTATTGTGAAATTTATAAACAAAGAAAACAAACAAATTGTATAATATGGTATCTCTTGTTTAGTGTTTTTTTTTTTATTATTTTATGTTGAAAAATAAAGAAAAGACATTTTATTTATTTCAAATGTATTTGTTTTTTATTATTTTGTTTTAATTTTTTTTAATTTGTGTTTTTTAAATTTCGTATGTGTGTGTGTTATTGTTATTAGTTTGTATAGTTTATTATGTAGTTTTTCATTTAATTTCAGCAAGTTTTAATAATTTCTATTATTTTCTTATTTGCTGGGCGCTACAGACCTTAAAGGTTTTATCGGTTTGGCGCACTATTATTGTTTAATAGCTGCGGTCACTAGTAAATTTTCTTCAAATAGAGATTTCGAACTTTTTCTTATTCGACGATAACTGCATCTCTCCAATAAAGATTTGATTTCGCTTACAGCAGCGTTCTTCAGGGATTTGAATTCGATTTGTTTTTAGCTGAAGAATTTTACACCCTCATCATGATTCTCGAATCGAACGTATAAGTAGACGAATTCGCTGTCATGCGATCATGATTTCAGTGACAACTGTAAAACAAAAATAAAAAAAAATATTTTGTTGTTTTTCGAGTAAAAATGGAGGGGAGGGTAAATTTAAAAAAAAATCTGAGAATATTATTAACAAAATTTATGAATAATATAATAATAGGATATTGTTTGCAGCTATAAAAAAAAAGTTTGATAAGCTGGTTGAGAGAATAATGATTAGGCTTGTGGGAACAGCAAATTGGAATAAAAGTGCATTGTTGTGGAATCGATTTGCAACCGAATTGAATGTATTAGGATTTTCAAAACGTGAATTCAAAGAGTGGAATAAATCATTGTTTATTTATTTATTCGTCCATGTACTGCGTGTTGATAATAATATGATTACAGGTATTGAAAAAAAATATATATATATAAAAACAACAGGCGTCGATGCTCTGTTGAGCAAAGAACAAAATCCAGAGAATCCAAATTAATCTAGAGAGCCGTTCGAGAGTGTTGTTACAAATTCAAATACACTTGAAGAAACCTAAAATGAAAAATAGCAGTAAATATATCCGAAACAATCGAAACTCTGAATTATTGCCAGTGATAATTTCCTTCATCGTATTGCACAGACTAATGTTGCTATTGGTAGCATATTCCATTTGTTCTAATTTAAGGCTTCGATTAATATTTCACTGAATTTAAAATATCAAATAATGCATCTTTATTCAACTGAAAGTTTTCTATTAATCTAAATATACTACTTGTCAAAATATTTAATTTTTAAGTGTTAGGTTAGCAACGACTTTTCAACAGCGAATAAATTTATTCGCGAATCGTGATCACATTTACGCGAACGTTCGACTAGCATATTCGCTTCGACTCATATTCGATTCGAGAATCATGATAAGGGTATTTTAATCTTGGGGGTACCTAAAACTTTAATATTGTGGCTTAACAATGGATGTGAAAAACAATGGATGTTAACAACTGTAATTTTATCATTATACACAGTACAAAAAAAAAAAAAAACTATAAATTTATTGTTGAAAATAGTTGAATTTTTTCCATTTAATATTACGAAATATGATTATCATACAGATACGCGTATTTCGTCTACTATTTCAGTGTTGTTTTGTAACGAACTGAGGAAGGAAATCTAAAATCGTTATATTTATTTTAATCGGATATGTACAAATTTAACTTTTTCGCAGCATGTTGGTTGTTTACTAGATGTTGTTTGAACCGATCTGTTTATACAAAGCAAAATAAGAGCTATACAGCTACTTGCACAAGTTATTTTTAGACTTATGGTCACATTGATGGTCACATTGAATGTGGAATAATTTCTCTAACATATTAATGCAGTTTTCAAATTAAATGTTTTTGATGCAAATACAAAATAGTTTCAATTTAATTCTAAGCCGACCGATATGGTGTAGTCGTATCAACTGACTATTAATCAGACGGTTCTGGGTTCGAATCCGTCTCAGGCCATTAAACAAAATTGTAAAATAAGTGTTCTCAATTATTCTTTGGAATTAATTTGAAATATAATTTGGTTATTACTTTAAATAAAATAAAATTATGTTATTATGAAAGCTAATCAATAAATGTAGCTCTACAATAAATGTAGTTTTTCAATTTTAAATTTGTTGTTATATTAAAAATTCTTAAAGAAAAAAAAGGAATTTTGTTTGCGAAGTTTCTGCTTAATAATATTCAGGATATTCATTCAAATGTGGTTTTACGTTACATAGTGTGACATCGAACATGAAGTATTAGAATTGCAATGTAGTATATTCCATAACATTATATATACAACATAATTAAATCTAAAATATTTGTATTATGTTTATTTCTGAGTAGTTAAAGCAGTAATCAAGCATTTTGAATTTATTTACATTGTATATATATAATTCGTTATGGAACATATACTCTAGATTGTAGTTAAAACTAAAATACTGTATTTTCGATGTCAACATTACTTCAATTATATGCTCCAAATTTGAATGAAGCTTAAACCTTTTATATTTTTAAAATATATTTATATTTTCACCTGAACTTATTTCAAATATAGTCTATATTAGTTTCTTTTGTGAATTTTAAATAAAGCAACTGAAATTTGAGTCTTACCAAATTACTGATAATTAGGTAGACATAATTTTGTTTGTAAAAATTAAAATCTAAAATTTATGCTCGATTTTCATTTCAATTACAGATGAAAAATAACTTTAAGGCATGGAGCATTTTTTGGAGACAAAATCGAAATTTTTTTTAGTAAAATTTTAGGTTTATTTTATATTAAATGCGGTTTATTTTTTTTAGAAACTACCATTTCTTAAATTTAGCTTCGGCTTTTCAATATAATTGTGCTAATTCCGCATAAAATCATATATAAAAAATATTTAATATTCTATTTAGAGTCAATTTATTCAAATATAGACAATTTTCCAACTTTTTATATTTAGCATTTTTCAAAAAAAAAAACTATATAAGTATATCCTTTTGTTAAATAATGATATTATCAAAAAATGTCATCAACAAAAAAAAAACATTTACAAAATTTCTTTAAAACTTTTGCCTTATTTTACAATAATTATTATTAATATTAAATCCAAATTTTTTGTTTTCACCATTTGCAAACTTAAATTATTGAATGTAAAAAAAAAATATTTATAAATAAATGTCTACAAAATTTAGACTTAACATTTTAAAGATTGCAGTAAAAGTTTTTTAATTAGGTCAACTTAATAAATACCTGGTAGACATGATGACTCCCATTATGGATATTAAAATACATACCTACATATATACATGGCTATGGTGATCTATTTATTCCAAGTATCCACAAAAAAAAAAATTAATTTTAATACATACATTACATATGTATGTACATACATTAAAAACTTTACTGTAGATTTTATATTCTTGAATCTTAATGGGAATTTATAATGAGTATACGAAGAAATATTGCAATAAAATGTTAGGATATCATCATAATAGTTATAAATTCTTTTGATAATATTCTAAAAATAATTCTTTGAGACTTTAAAAATAAAAACAATATTTTTAGAATTAAAAAACAAAAATAAAATTTTTAGATTTTATTAAATTTTAAGAAAAATCAAATATAACGAAAATGAAACAATTTAATTTTTATAAAATTAAAGTCACGCACCATCTAATGATGATGAACATTCAGAAGCTACCGTTTTGCATGATCTTGAAGCGACACGAGCTAGTTTTGAACAACTTGAAACATCGGATTTAGTTACAGAACCAGATGAAAATCCAGAATTAGAGCCAGAACCAGAAGCTGAACAAGAACAAGAACATGATGGAGAACATCATGATTTAACAGATGATATAGCACCATCTGAATGTGGTACAACAAATGATGCAGCTGGTACACCAACATCGCAAATAGATTTTACTAAGAGACAAAGTTTGGTTAATGATCGTTACAGAGGTAATAAACAGCATACTGGTATGAAAAATATGTCATATGGTGTTGGTGCTGCTGTAACTCCAACAACAAAAATGGAATTTTATAATGAGCAATCAGGTGATTTTGGTATACTTAAAATTAATCAACCAGCTGGTAAATCACATCATTCAAATGAGGATAATGCATCAGTAATTTCATCTGTAACATCTGGTGATGGTTTTACTGAACATGGTTATTATGATTTGAAATTTCATCATAATAAATTATGGTAAATTAAAATAATGAAAGTACTTTGCATAATATCAAAGAATCAAGGATCATATATAATATTGAAAATATATTAAATATTATATTATATAAAAATCAAAAATGTCTCGATGGAATTATTAAAATTTGTTTTTATTTATTTATTTATTTTTAAATATTTAAATATTTGTTTATTTAATAAGTTTAAAGTACCTGTTATAATTTTAACATTTTATTATTAAGTATTAAAAAAAAAAATATTGTTTATAATTAATTGATTTTTTTCTAATTACCAAAAGAAAACAGAATATTTTAAATAAAATTTACAAAGTATTAGAAAATATTTTTAAAAGTATAATTGATAATATAAAAAAATAAAATAAACGAAAAACAGCTTCGGATTCAATTTTCTTAAATGTTAATAAAAACTGTATCAAGTGAAATTTTTGGAAATATAAATATACAATTTCTGGATCAAATGTAACTATGAATAATTTTATATAATTCATGATAATTTCAAGATAAACGTAATTTAAAAGTTAAAAAGATTGAAACATCTGAAAAAAATATACAACACATAATATGTATGTATATAATTTGAGAAAACTTCCAGTAATAACAACTTTAAATTTTTGATTACTTTCAATAAATTTATTTACCTTCGAAACTTGAACTTTTTCAACAACGATATAATGTACGTATAGTGCTAATTTTTATATTAAATTAAATATTGATAACACAACTGTATGGTGTACAGAAACATATACTGCCTTTTGAATTAATTTAAACCAAAATATTTATTTTTTCCGAATATGCAATTACTACAGTAACTATCTAGGTCCCACATTAATGTTCAAATAAATTATATATAACTACTAAGGGAATAGGGAAATTCAATATAGTTATTTTATTATATTTTTGTTAAAATTGTATTATTTTGTTTTATTTATTGCTTTAAAATATAATTTATTATAATAGTTGTGTTAATAAAAGTATATGTATGCATGTTCATACATATATTATTTACTTATATATAAAAATCATACATGCACAAAATTTGAAATTTAATTTAATTATATTTATATAATCAAAAGAAAATTTGTAATGAATTGTATAAAATTAATATTCACCATTTTGAAGCCAAGAATTTATATTATGTTTGCCCGAGTATTTGGTTTAAAGATTTCTTTTATTCATTCCCATCTTTACGGAATTTATGCGGTTTATTTTAAATTTTTATATATTAATCTAAATTGTACTATTGAAATTAAATTAAAAATATTAATGGATACCCTGGTGGAACATGAGACAGCATTTGCTTACTTACATATTGTAATTATATTAATATGTATTTATTAAGAACTCTAGCAACTTATCTTAGCGATCATTATTTTTAAATTTGGGATTGATATCTATATAAATTATGATTTGTCTATTATTATTATAATACTATATCATATTACATACTATGGACAAAAAAGGTCTATGTGTGATGTTTGCTCAAAGCCTATAACCAATAACGCAACCAAATCAAAATATTAGCAAATATGTACAGTACATAAACCTATATACTCAAGATAAAACTTCTTAGTTTCAAAGTTATTTTTAATTAGAAACGAAGCTGTCAATAATATATTTTACTTAATACAAAGTTGTTTTATTTTACTATAACTTGTTTTTTTGTTTTTGTTTTATTTATAATATAATTGAATTTAATGAGTATAAAATAAATAAAAAAAAAAATTATGTTGCACAAGCGCACCAAAAAAAATAAAAAATAAACTCAATATATTCCTACAGAATTCCTATTAGTTTAAATCCATAATTATATGAATATGTTAATACAATATAAACAAAATATACATAAATGTAATTTTAATTAAATATTTATAAAATTTATTTTTGTTATTATTTTATTGATTATTGAATATATTTCTAAAATTAATTGTTATTTTTTAAATAATTTGTATTTTATTTTAAAATTATTACTACAAAAATTATACGTGCATTTGTTCTTACAGAGCACCACATCAAACGAAATTTCATAATTATATGCTTTAAAAAAAATTCTGAATAAGTAAATTTTTAAATGAATATTTTGGGAATGGAAATTAATTGATGAAAGAATAAAAATGGAATCAAAAAAATATACTTAATTAAAAAAAAAAAAAAAATTTAAAAAAAAAAACATTTTTTCTAATATTGTACTAGAATATTGTACTAGATTAAAATTCAAGTAAGAAATGAATTATTAATTAAAAATAAAACGATAGTAACAAAAATTATATTAAAAAAATTTATAACTAAATAAAAATTAAAAAAAAAAAAAAAATAGTAAAAACATAAATAGATATTTAATGCTTAAGAATATATATAAATTAATTTTCTAGACATTAAGAATGCCTTGGTGGTGGAATTTAAAACAAATAAAAAAACTTCAGTGCATGAAATGAAGTAAAGTAAATTGGTTTAAAAACGTAAAACAACATGGTAACATTATCATCTTTAAATTAAAATTAAAACAAAAATTTGTCATAAAATTAAACTTAAAACTTCAGATATTATATGGTTATTTCAGATCTTGTATCATTCGGGTCTCTTACCACTCTTGTAGTCATTTTAGATAAAATAATTATCATATTAAAACTTAAAAAATACTATTAAAATAAAAATTTAAATTAATCAAAATGTATAATTAGGAGTAATCTTGAAATTATGAACAAATAATACATATACACAAATTTGCAATAAAAATTAGAAAACAATGATAATGTTTGAAAGTAAAATATTCAAAAGTTAAACAGTGTACATTATGTTAATACCAATAATTTGATTTGATAAAACATTTTTGAATCAAATTCCAAATAATTTGACATTTATTTGGAGTACCAATTTTAATTGTATGTCAATATTTATAACGGTTTAAAAATTTTATATGTAGTTAAAATAGAGAGTGCTCCAATATTATCATGTATATCATAAATAACATAATACGTAAACTGATATTATAATTAAAAATAAAAAATGTAAAACGTAAAAATTCAAAAATTTGTAATTCTTAACTTTGAAATTTTTAATTAACATATTTAAAATGCCATGAAACTGAAATGACCGTTTTAATTTAAATTAGGGTTATTTTGGAGTTTTAAGTTCAAACGAACTAATAAGCTATTTTTGGTAAATCAATCCTCAAAAATATTAATAGGACCAATTCATTTAAAATTTTTATGTTTATTTTCGCTTTTGAAAAATAATAATATATAAATATTCAATTTAATTTTTGAAAATTATTAAAAAATTATACAAAATATTTTATTTTTGATTTACAAACACTGAACTGAAATTAAATTCCAGCCATAAAATTAAAACAAATTAAGATAAATTATCTGCTTCTATATACATATTTTGAATTTTTTTTTTTTTTAATCATTAGAAAACATAATTTAGTAATTATGAATAAAAATATAAATTTTGAAAATTAATTAATTTTTTTTGGCAAAATAAAACAAAACAAAAATAATATTTTAAGTACATACTATAAAATTAATTATTGTCGTTGTAATCAAAAGTCTACCTTTATAATATAATGTATGTTTTTTTTTTGGCAAAAAATATTAAATTAAAAAATTTAAAACAAAAACCTCTAAATTTGTATCATTAACAAAGAAAAATTACATAATAAATAAATTATAGTTCAAAGGAAATGATTTGTTACAATCTTAAAAATATTAAAATAAATGAATATAATACAATAATATGGTATAATTTGGTATAATTGTATATGAATTTGGTAAAAATTTTCCAAGAAAATAAATTTCTTATCTAATTTATCTACATTTGCTTGCTTATACCCCAATTCTGAGTAACTATCATATTACTTTGTACTTAGGAGAAACTTTTTTTCTAAAATTTGTTCTAAGAGGTAAGTATTGTTAATTTGTAATACGTGCGTACATAAATTATATAAGTACGTATAAATGTTATAATATACGTAATAACGTACATACATAAGTCTATTTATTATTTTTAAAAATGATCTTCAATATCAAATTTTTCAATCATTAAACCATAATTACTTATCTGTGTTATGTTTCTCCATATATTATGTAGTTAAATATAGACAGTGAAATTTGGGATTTTGATTTTACGATCTCATAATTTTTATTTATATTGCAAATTTTTGGATGTCACGAAAAGTTACCAGATAATTTTAATTTCCAAATATTCTTTATTTATATTGCAAATTAGACACCCGATGATAAATGGTGTGCGAAAATCATGGTCTCTAAACGACTGGGGTAGCATTGTGTAATTTGAAACGTCGTTTTGTTTCGACTATTTTTAAAAAGTGGCATTGCATAATTTTGTTTCGACCATTTTTATTTTGTTTCAATCTTTTCAAAATTGGTACGACATATTTTGGTATTGCGTAAGGTTGAACCGCTACTTTTTTTACATTTGATACGACCAAATTTTGGCGATTGAAAAATAGTTGAAGTTTTTACGTAAATTTTAAAAAAAATAATAAATTAATACATGATTTTTATTGGAATATTTATTTTAGAAACTCACAGAAATAAAAATTCCAATAAAATGAAAAATTAAGTAAATTTATAATGATTTTCTGTAAAGAAAAAAAATTTTCAGAATAAAAAAAAAAAAATTTTGGTATTATTATTAGCTTCTTTTACTTGTATCCAGTTGCAATTTCTTTCAGTTCCATTTTTTTTATTTTAATATTATTTTCTAGCAGTAATTGTTGAAATTTTAACGAAACAAATCAAAAATGGAATTATGTAAAGTGTTTCACTGTTTTTTCGCGCGTTTCAAAATAAATTAACGTTTCAAATTACGTAATGTCATCCAAATTTTGTTTCGACAACATTTTGTTTCGACCGAAATGTTTGAAACAAAGTTACACAATTCCACCCCTGGTCATTTTTATTGTAGAGCCTGTTTTCTGAGAAATCTCATAGATCTACCGACAGAAATAAAAGAGTAGCATTCCAGTTTGAATTAGTTGTTCATAATAAAACCGTAATTTCGGTTTTACCTTAACCATGAAGTGGCATGAAGTGAACCATGAAGTGGCATCTTACAGATTGATCTACAGTCAAAAAAATTTTTTCTAGTAATCTAGAATATACATGCATCGTATTCCCCATTTCTTCGTTAAAACTAAAAATTTATTTTTACAAAAATTTGCAGCATTTTGAAAACAGAAAAATATTTGTAGTAAAAAAATCAATAACAATAGAAAAGCAGAATATGAGGGCTGGAAAAAAATTTAGTGTTCATTTTATGATGGTAAGTAAATCTTATTAGTTGATATCTTCCAAAATTATTTTGTATTTACTTTATCTACTTACCTTAGGCTACTAGCAACCTTAGAGATAACGATCATCATAGTTACACGACTGAGGAAGAAGGACTTGGATGCATTAATAAATAGAAATAATTTATTAAATAAAATTTTTATATTTGTATATAAATTTTGTGTAAAGAACTTTTACAAAAAAAAAAAAAAAAAAACAAATGCTTGCATAATAAAGTTTTCATATAATACGTATTAATATGTATATTATTTTTCTATATAATTTTTTTTAAATTATTTCATATAAAAATAGCACAAATAGCAAAATATTAAATTTTTTTTTTTTTTATTTACTTTGATGATAATTGTAATTGTATAAATATATGTATATGTATTTGATATAATTAATTGATAAAAAAAATATGTATTTTTATTTATTATATAATAGAGAACTTGAAAAATATGACTAAATACTATACATATTTTTTTCTTATTTTTTTTTTTGTTCGTTTACTTTGATTATTACAATAATTTTTGTTAAAAGCACTTGTGTGTATATAATTACAGAAACATACATACATTTAAAATATCATTAACATGGTATATCTATAAAAAATTTAAATTTATGTAAAATATTGAATGTGTTTTATATATATATAAAAAAAAAATTAAATTAAATTAATAATTATAATAAAATATTCGGGAATACAATATAATAAGGAATTCACATATTTTTATATATTAAATGCATTATTCTAAATATATTTACGAATATGTTAATAGAAATTTTAGTATTCTTTTATGTTATGATTTGCTGTAGTTTTATTTAGTTATTTAATTTTGTTACATTTATAACATATTTAATATAAAACTATGTAAAAAAAAATAATTAATAAAAATAAATTCAACTTTAAGATAATTTACCATTTTGATCTGAAAAACAATTTTTAATTAATTTTTGATAACATTTAAAAGTATTCCAGTAAAGGGTTATTGGTGTTAATATATGGTATTCTAGTTACTAAAATTTACAAATTCATTAACGATACAATAAAAATTTCTTTCAACAATTTCATAAAAAAGTTAGACTTTCTTAACATTTATATTAGTTTATAAAATAATTTGTAAAATTAAAAAAATTAACATTAATTTTAAAAAAGATTAGTTTTTGCAATAACTGGAATCAATTAGTTTTAAAAGGCTATTAACATTTAACAAATTTTAATACAATCAAAAGTTTCTTGAAAATTCAGGTTTTTAAAATACTTTTTTTTATTTCAGGTAAACTAATTCTATTTAAATTGACGATTTTTTTGTTTTTACGATATTTGTTAATAAAATATTTAAAAATTTTTTTTTTGTTTACTTCATTTCATTTTAATCCTTTCTTCTACTTCTTCCCTGTGTATCTTCTCGAATTTGATTTAAAACTCTAGTTTTTTCAAAATCAATTGATCTGTAAACTGTGCTACTTTTCGGAGTTGTTTTCGTATCACTATGATGTGAAATTGTGCTAATAATGCTTGTACGATTTGTACATGGTCCATTTGCAATTTCTAAATCACAATATTCCAATTTTTGTATTTGATTGTTAGGAATATGTAAATTATTAGAAAAAGAACCACCAATACCACCTGGTGATATGAGATTTTGTAAAAATAAATTATTATTATTATAAATTGCATTTCCTTGATTGTTGCTTGTGATGGAATTATTATTTCCATAATGGCCAGATGATGTTGAGATTCGAGGTAATGTCTGCGTTTGACCTTCTCCTCCACTATTCAATGAAGAGAATTCAGAAGGAATGACTGTTGAAGATATTGGAATATGACTACGACGATTTGGAGATTCAGTAGACTAAAAATTTAAATTGTTCAATTATTATTTATAATAGAATTACTTTAAAATAAAGCTATAAAATTTACCTTAAATGTAGGTTTTAAAGTTCTATCAATAGATGGTGGTTTAATAGCAAAAATATCAGATACTGGAATTTTATTAAGTGTAGTTGTGGATTTACTTTGTATAGAATTTGGTGATTTATTTTTCAAAGTAAGTTTTGGTTTTAATTCACGATTAACTGGAGGTAAAATATTATCTTCGCTTATATGCGACTTTCCCTAAAATAAAATGTAAATTGATTTCATTATAACAATATAAATCATCAAAATATACCCTCTCAACGAAATCGTAACGAAAAACATTTTCTTCATTTCGGTCTAAATTCATGAAAGGATTTGAACGTGGTAAAGTTCCACTTTGAGTGTTCATGTTCATTGATTTATTCTGATTTTCACAATATAAATTTGGCGTTGAAGCAGCAATTGGATTATTCATATTGCAATATTGTTGTGCTCTTTGATCAGCAACCCACTAAAAATAAATTAATTAATGATAAAAAATATATGAATATTTTTTTACATTTACCATTGAGGTGCTTTTAGCTAAAGCAGCAGGAGATGTATTTTCTGTATCCGATAACTGTGGGAAATCTTTAGCATTTAACCTGATAAAAATATTTTTATTATATTTCACATTTATTTTAAATATAATTATCTTACTTATCATCAGATTGTTTTGATTCGAGTTGTAAATTACTTTTAACATTTTGATTTACTTGGAATGGATTAACATCATGTATATTTTCGATGGTTTTTACTTCGTATCTCTTCATTTCCTCAATATCTGATGAATTTTCATAACCAAATTTAGAAAATCTTTGATCATAAGAAAAAACAATCAAATCATTTTCAACAGAACTATCAGATGGACGAGCTTTACGATCTTAAAAAAATTTCAATAACTAGTTAAATTTAAAATTTTAGATTTCATTAGCTTACCACTATTATTTCTAGATGGCCGATATGTAGATTCGTCTTCATCAGTAAATACAGATTCAGAATCAGTTGGACTAGAGTGTCCACTTTTCGTTTTATCATTAATCTAAAAAAGTATGTTTTTATTGAATTAAAAAATATATATATTTAATATTACCACATAATTTGTAATTTTCGGTGAATATGATTGATCGTTAGTTAAATTGAGTCCAAAATTGATATGGCTATTTCGTGGAGTTTCATAAAATTTTGGATCTAAATTATTTAAAGGGGTTGTTGGATTATTGGAATATTTTGGACTGCCAGAAAAACATTGACTTAGCGGAATATAAGGACCCGAAGATGTGCTTAAAGCTGGTGATGGTTCTACATTTCCGCTTGTATCTTCAAGATTATTAGTTAATATTAAATTATCTGGAATACGTTTTTTAACTGCTCCACTACTACTAGTTATTGAAGATGAGGAAATTTGTTCACTTTTTGAACGAGTGTGATTTGGTACAAAAGTACTGTTGTTGTCATTATTGGATGTATTCTGATTTTTTCCGCTTAAATTTTGTCTGAAACTAAATGATCGTTCTGTTTTTTCTTTGTGTGTCAACTCCATTGAAGCTTGCGAAAAACTTTTTTCACCTTGGTCTATATTTTTCATACTGTTATCACATGTTTTCACCTCCTTATTTATAAAATCGGTATTTACATAAGGCATTTCATTATTATGAAGGTCGTCTCCCAAGCTCAGTTCATTTGTTGCCTCAATTATTGCATTTTCTTCAATTTCTTTTGAAGTTCGATGTATATGTTCAACATTTGGTTTTCTTGATTGATTAATTGATATGGATTCTGTTAATGCATTTGATGAAACATTTTTAGATGAACTGTGTGCTGTGTTTGGTGATTCAGCTTTCGAAGTATTATTAGTTGAAGGTAATAAATTATAATCTAAAATAAGAAATCTAAAATTATTTATATTTTCGAATTTAGATAAAACAATAACACTTACATTGCCTATCATTCGAAGATTCGTGTAAATTGCAGACTTGACATATACAGTTGACCCAATCTCTCATATCATTTTCAGTATCAGCTGCCAAATAGTACGTTCGTCTCGGAGTTTTTATATCAAACATATATTGAAACTTTTGTTTTCTATGTTCTAATCTAAGACCTGAATCAACTTGTTCGCATTGATCTAGATCAATGACACCTTTTAATTTGCGACAATTTCTATCTGTATAATATTCGAGACAAAATTGTCCTGGAATTTCTCCCTGTTTGAGAGTAAACCATCTTCTACGCCATCTCTGAGATTGAAACAAATTATATAAGTACAAACACTCAGTGGTTTTTTTTTTTGTTAAAAATTTAAATGTAATAGCTACATACATATATTTAAAGATTAAAGTTAAAGAATTGAGAATAATAAGTTTCACTTTTCCGAAAAACAACGATAAGAAAAATACAAATTAAATAATGAACAATTTCAATTGCAATTCTTAAAGAACATATTTATTTGATAACTAAATTAGAAAGTTTTTAATAGGATTAACAAAAAGGATTTGTTAGAATAAATTTGATATATGTACTTTAGTTACTGCAATTATAATTATTGATCTAAATTGAATAATAAATTTTTTAAAATGAAAATTCTATAATCTAGGGTACTTTTAATAAAATAAATGCGTATTTAAAGATTTTTTTGTAGATAACAATTGAATGAGAAAAAACATTGAATACACTTAAACAATGACTCACAGCACGTAAAATTCGCTTTGTTGGTGGTGATTTTATTAACCATCCTTCTTGTAGAATTTCTCTATTAACTTGCATATTCTTTTGCATTGCAATTAATTACAATTTCACATTTTTATATTATTAAAATTTGAAACAAAATTTATTTAATTTCTTTGTATTTAAAATTTATTTACGTGTTTTCGACTACTTATACTTCTATACTTCATAGTTCATACTTCATACCCAAACCAAAATCAAAATGAAAATAAGTTATTACTACACTGGCCGCACTTTTAACTTTTAAATTTCAATTCGTGTATTCCAATTTGCTAAACTTCAAAAATGTTTTATTTTGAAATTGAAATTTATAATTCGAATCGAATACACGTTCTGCGTTTATCTGATTACTACCGAAAAATTATTAAAAAAAAAAAACAGGGCTAGTTTTCGCAGAATTCAGTTAAAATTAGTTAAGTTAAGTTTAGTTTTTACCCCGTCAAGAGACCTATAGTTTTAAATTAAAGCTAAATAGCTTATTATAAAAAAAATTAATTAATTAATTTTATAATTAAAAAACTTTTTAATTTTTTATTCATTTATTAAATTTGAATTCGGATTGGATCGGGCCCCAGCAGTTTCTTTTTGAAGACTTCAAGAAAACAATTTGACAAAAATAAAAAGAAAAACGCTCCTGAAAAGTCAACGAAAAAATTGTAATAGCACAAAAAACTGTCATTAAAAACTCTCCCATAACCAAATTTTAAAAGACACATGCGAAACAAATGGAAATTGAAACAAACTTTGGGACAATTACCAAGCTATTAATAATTAAATTTTAATTTTTATAAAACTAAGTTGTTTAAAAAGTGCATATTATATACCTATATCTAAGTAAATTGAAAAAGATAATAGAAAATGGGTACACAACTTGTAAATAAAGCTGGTACTGGTTGGCCGAGAGGTGTAGCCAATGAAAATTCTGTGAAGCCTGCAATTAATCCATCGATGACAATCAATAGAACAATTAATTTGTAAGTTCCGCTTACCATATAAATTATTGCAATGTAACCAAAAAATATTATTTTTTATATATAGATATCCTCTTACGAATTACACTTTCGGTACAAAAGAACCTCTTTTCGAAAAAGATCCATCAGTACCAGCACGTTTTCAAAGAATGCGCGAAGAATTCGATAGAATTGGTATGAGACGTTCTGTTGAAGGGGTTTTACTTGTACATGAGCATGGTCTTCCTCATGTTTTACTTTTACAACTTGGTACAACATTTTTCAAACTTCCTGGTGGTGAGCTAAATGCTGGAGAAGATGAAGTAGAAGGTTTAAAAAGACTTTTGTCAGAGGTAAGTTGTAATTTTAAATGAAGACTTGTAGTTTTATTGCAGCATTATAAAAAATTTACAAAATTTTTTTTGATTGTACTAATTAAATATTGTTCTTCAAGATATGAATATTTTATGTTTATTCATAAATTTCACTTAAGAGAAAATGTCAAGAAATGTATTCTTTAATTTCCAAAATATGTATATGGGAAACATATTTATAAAATTTATAGCTATTTTAAAATATTAAAGCGTAAAGTTGTAAAAATTTAATTTATATTTTTGCATAGATTATTATTGAAATATTGTCTTTATTTCGTTTTGTCAAAAAAAAAAAAAAAAAAAAAAACTTCTAAACAATTTCAAAGTTTATTTATTGTTCCAAAAAAAAAAAAAAAAAACAAAATGTACCTGTTATATATAAAACTGTTAAATTTGCTTAAAAGATTGTAAATTTAAAGTAAGACAAGAAAATAGAATAAAAATAATTTCTATAAAAATTTTCTGAAAACAAAACCATGCTTTGTCAAAATAATTTGAACTATCCACTTATGTGTATCTTTAATTTTTTAAATAATGTAATATATAATAATATTTGTTTGTGAAGACATTAGGCAGGCAGGATGGTATAAAACAAGATTGGATTGTAGAAGATACTATTGGTAATTGGTGGCGACCAAATTTTGAACCTCCACAATATCCATACATTCCACCACACATTACGAAACCAAAGGAACATAAAAGGCTATTTTTAGTTCAACTTCATGAAAAGGGTAATGTGAAAAACAGAATTAAATAATATAAGAATTAAATTAATATTGTCATTATAGTTTTTTGCAAAATTTTAAATTGAAAAAAAAAAAAAAAATTTTATTGCTACGTATTTGAAATAGATTGATTTTAAAAGTTGTAAAGTTTGTATAATAATTATGATTTCTAAATTATTTTTGTTTTTACTTTTTTTTTTTTTTACATGTAAAAATTGAAAGTATTGAATAATTTTGTTAAATCAATCTATTTCATCGAATAATTTCATTTTTTGTAAGAAAATTAAGTAATAATTATAATTAATTTTTAAAAATTAAAGTTTAATGCATTTAGTTTTTAATGTTGTACGTGTTATGTATTAAACTTAATTTTCATATTTTATATATTGAATTATTTCTTCAACAATTAATTGTATATAAATATATGTATATACTATATAAATATATATATATATATATCTGACAAATTTTTTTTTTGTATTTATTTAAAATTTGTTAATAATTTTGTAAAAGAATTTGTCTCTTAAGATATTTAATTTGAATGTTTAATGAAACTACTCTTATGAATAAATTTTAATTAATCTATTAAAAAAATAACTTAACTTGCTCTGAAACTCACATTAGATATCTTAAACCTAGTAGTTTTTAATGAAAAAAATTAAAAATATTTGTAAAAAAAACATTTAAAAATAAATGCAATTAATAATACTAAGCCCTTTAATTCCAATTTTTTAATTTAATTTAATTATTTTTTGTTTTGTGAACAAAATGTTTATAAGTTTTTCATATCAAAAACAAAAAAAATTTAATTTTTAACAACTAACTATTGTAAGTAAAATTGAAAAATTGGAAAATAATAATTTGTTATTTGAATAAAACGCCCACTATACACAATGTTAAAATAATATAATAATGAAAAATATTATAAATTTATAATAATTTGTATTGATGGCAACTATTTTTATTTATACTTTTAATAGAAACATAATACATATTATTAAAATTTTATGTTAATATTAATGATTTTATTTAAAAGTATTTTTATTTATATTTTAATATAGCCTTATTTGCCGTACCTAAGAACTACAAGTTAGTAGCTGCACCACTTTTTGAACTTTATGATAATTCACAAGGATATGGTCCTATAATTTCATCATTACCTCAAGCATTATGCAGGTAATAACTATATTAAATATATTTTATTTTATAACTAGACATAAAATTTATATTATTATTTTTTAGATTTAATTTTATATACATGTGAGAAGAGGCTACCGAACAGACGTCATATGAAATTCAACAACAAGAACAGGAACCTCAACAACAACGACGTCCAAAAGAGAATAATCAAGATTTTTATCGATGGCATCGTTAACTTAAATTGCTAATATCAGAACAGATTCCAACTCTCTAAAACATAAAATATTTTATATTGTATTCACGGCAGATTAACTTGATATGTAAAGAAAAATAGTTTGTTTATTCTTTTTTATGTACATTTTCTTTTTATTTTTCAAAGACTTTAATGAACTAAAATATAAAAATAAATTCTTTAGTCATGTAATTTATGTATTTTATGATTCAAGAAATTAATTTCTAATACAATTTTTATGTTAGTTAAAAATTAAACGACATTAAAATAAGTTTAAATTTATGATAGTATTTAAATAATATAATATACGACTAAAAAGTTTTGGTATTTTTTTAAACAATGTAAAGGTCGGATCATGAGAAATTTTATTAAAATTCAAATTATTCAGATATTAATGAATAAAATTAAAAATATTTTCGAAAGTTTCAATCCCAATTCGAATTTCCCAATTTAGAATATCAAGAATTAGTACAAATTTAATTTTACGTATAAGAACGAAAATTATTTAAATACATTTGAAATTACATATTTGAATACCTTGGGTAATTTAGATCTTAATCAAGCAATAATTTGATTGCAACAGCAGGTTAATTTTGAATTTGAAATACAAGTTTTTAATTTCCTTGATATATTATAATGTACCAAAAACGATTTTAATTGTATTTACATGTTAAAAGTGATTTGCAACTTCAAACCTTGAAAATTAATATTTATAATTTATGTAATCCATTAAGGTATGAAATTGAATAGTTTAATGAAGTAAGATTATTATAATAAATTATAAAATAAACACTCGAAATTCTGAACTTTGATTTTAAAAACTGTTACTACATTATCCATTTTTATTACGATTTATTGAAAGATCACAAGTCAGTTCTTAGATTTTTAGAACCTATTCAAATACTTTTTAACTAATAATTTAAAGACTATGTATAAATAAATTAAATAAATAAAAAAACATAATTTGTTTTTAAAATATCACCATATAAAATATGTGAATAAAAATGAAATTAGTAACTTGATGAAATGTAAAGAATAATTAAATATATTCACAAACATATATTTTAGGATTGCTCTCACTAAATCTTGTTCTAACTGCTTTAAATATAATTCCATTGAATATTTTCGATTTTAATATTTTCATTCGTATTGCGTCAACAATAACTGGAATTGACTAAAAATAGCAAAAATATAACATGGATATGTTTTAATCAAAAAAAAATTTAAATAAAAATTCATCAAAGAACAAATTCATATTAAGTTGAAAAGCCAGCTAATCAATTTTTTTTCATACTCTCTAAATAAAATTATTCCCTCAATTACAAAATTTAATACATACGATTAAAATGTTTTGTATTTATTCATTTGACATTGGCAATAAAAAATCCTTATTATTTTCTTGAATTTTTTGTAACATACATTTTTCGAAATAACTTTTAGTTTTATATATATACCTACATCCCATACTTTGCTAAAGTAACATAGCTAGGTAATACACCAGATTTGTACATAATGTACGTGCTATGTCAGAGAGCGAAATTAAAAAAAAAAACATTTATATTGTAGAAGTCGTTATTCGCAAGTCATTCCAAATAAACTGGATATTTAAAGAAATTGAGATTTGTATGTACATAAGATATTTATTTGGACAAATACGTTAAACATAGGAATACAGGAATCTTTAATACTTGTTCACTAGTTGATTACTAGAAACTCATAAATTTTTGTTTTTATTTTAATTACCGTTATTATAATAAAAATAAGCTTGTACATTTTTATTCACTATGTATAGTATAATGCATGCATAATGATCAAAATTGTCTAGATACTTTTATTAAAAATATTTTGTTAATTTAATGCCGTTTGCAGGCATTAAGTAACTAAGACTACTAAGAGTCTGTTGCGTTGTTTTGTGTTTACAAATTACAACAACGCTGTATAATGCATAGAAACGAAATTTAATAATATAGCGTTTTAGTAATTGATTAATTGATTGGTAAGAAAAACCTGGTATACAAGTTAAAATTAAAAGAACACAATATCGAAGTTTTTACTAAAAATGTCTTTAGTTTATATTACAAGTCATGATGAAAGCATTTATGATTGTGCTGAAAAAGAGCCTGAAAAAGTTATTAAGCCTGATAAATATGTTTCAATACATAGAAAACGTTTAAAATCAGAAAAAACTTTGGATATTTTAGGTCGAAAAGAGCCGAACATTAAAATAATTGCATCGAGAGCAATTCTTTCATCACACAAAACTATGGGATATCCTGTAACACCATTAAAAAGTCCTTGTGAATTTTTACGTAAAAATAGCGGAGTTAAATTCGCCAAAATACCGGCTCATATTTGTAAAGAAGAAAAACCACCTTTGCCACCAGTACCTAAAAGATATGAGCATGGTAAATTCAAGAGGGAACCAAAAGATTTCAAAAACATTAATATTAAAACAGCTAGAGAATCAGTACCAAAAAAGCCACCACCAAAAATTGTATGTACTAAAGATGGGTTAACTTATATGCTTTGGGGGTCTGGATTAACTCCATACTATATACGTTCAGAGAAATATGGAAAAATCCCAAAATATTTAAATGGAATGAAAAAATGTATTGATCAATGTTATGAGAATAAAATAGAAAGTCAGCCTGAACCAGAAAATACATTACCAGAGGGAATAAGAGCTTTATCAACTAATGAAATACGTGAAGTTCTTTTGGTATTTTTTTAATTTTTTTTAAATTATGAACTTACAATTTTTACTAAAGTTTTTATTTTTTATTTTAGGGTCTTAAAAAGAACTGGATGGATTTAACTCAAAAGTTTAATGTAATTTTGTTTTATTTTTTTTTTAATTTGCTTTTTTATATAAGCTTATATTATTTTAGGCTTTACCAGTTTTCATTGATACAATACCAAAACAAAATCGAAAACATAAAATGGAACACAAATTGAGAGAAATAGAACAGGATATGCTATTTCTGGAGAAAAATCCTATCATTTATGTTTGTGAGGATAATTAATTATAAATCATTTGTTTTAAACGAAATTCGGTTATTTACTGATACCACAAAGCAAATTAAATTAAATCAAGAAAATATTAATAATTATTTTATTAAAAAAAATTACTTTCCATCACATAAACACTTTTATCTAGATATTTAATTAAAATTTATTTATCTATAAAATTTTGATAACATTAAATTGGTTTGGATATTATGCTATATGTAAATATGCTGGAAAATATATTAATATGTATGTAATTAGTTTTATGGTAATATTTCGGAACTGATAAAAAATAAGTGGCATACAGGAGTCTGTTATTTCAATCCTGAAATATTTGTTATTGATTAGTTTTGAACTATTCATTCAGAAGCATAAGATAACAGATCGCAACGCGTCATTTTAATTAAAAGAAAAAATATAAAAAAGATTTTTTATTAAATGGAACGTAAAAAAACTGAACGTTTTAAAGCAAATGATCGTGAGCGTAAAAGAATGCATCAGTTAAATAAAGCTTTTGATATATTACGTGATAAATTATCATTTCAAAAGAAATTTACATTAAATCGTTCTGTTAATTCCGAAGATACCTTTAAATTATCAAAAATTGATACATTACGATTAGCTCAGAATTATATTAGTTCATTGAATATATGTTTGGATTCTGAGAACCGAATATCATTTGAAAATTTTTTGGATATAATTACAAAAGATTTAAGTGAAGGAACTAAAAAGGCGTTAAAAGCAAATATTATGATTTCATGGGAATATCTGTTTTTTGAACGAAAATATTCTACTTCAAAATTAAGACTATAAAATATTGTAGTTTAAATTTGAAAAGAAAATTCAATCAATTTATTCAATTAAAATATAATCACACATTGGACATCGCATATCATGTTCATCTATCATAACTTGCCTTAAAAGCTCTACATCATCAATAGCAATATCACCACAACTTTCACAGTATTTCATCTTTAAGCTGGAAATCTATTAAAAAATAAAAATTAAAATAAAAAGTGTTATGGAAAAAAAAAAAAAAATTAATTTTATTTTACCTGGATATAAGATATACAACATCTGCCAATATCGTGTAAGCAATTTTCATTCTCAATATCAGTGTTATTGTTACAAAACATACATATTTCTAAAATATCCTTACAAACATTTCCAAAAAGAGCAATTGTTTCATTACTTAAATCTTTTAATTGTTCTTTTATTATATCGTAAGAACTATTTTCTACAAAAATTATGTTTTTCAAATAGTTTACTAACATCCTTTGTAAATTTTTGGCTGATAATTTTTGAAAGTCACTTAATTTTGTAATATCTCTTTTAATTATTGTTAATCTCCAAAATGCATAAATTGCTTTAATACTCAATTTAATGGAATTAATTTCGAGTTCATGTATTTCATTATAACTTTTGGTTTTCTTTAAATTATATGCCATAATACCGCTGATAATATTATATCTAATACGTAATCTATGTAAAAAATTAAAATCTATTGTTATTGGCTTAATATCGTACAAATGTATTTTATCATGATTAGGGTTTTTTGTTAATTGTAAACGAATAATTTCATAGCAATCAACGAAATCTTTTGCATTATTATATGTTCTATCGTACTTTTTTAGGATTTCTAAAGGTTTAAAATGATCTAAGTAACAAAAAGAAACTAATGCAGGATACTTTTGTCTATTAAGAATAAAGTTTTTTTCAGGATACATGATAAAAATGTATGAGATTTTATTTTGTATTGCTACCATACCACATAATGTGTAATTTTCGATTTCTAAGTCATTCGATATTTCTGATGATTCAAGAACATATTTTTCTTCTAAATTCGACAATGTTATCAGTTTTGTCTGTCCAATCATTGTACTTACAATAAAATCATGTGATGTAGTAGTTAATCTTTGAAAGTCTAAATAATAAAAAAATAATTTCTTTTTAACTATTTTAAAATTAATTGTATAATAAAATTTACTTGCAATTTTAGCATTACAAAACTTATTTCCTTTATATATAACATTCCAGGTTTTAACTGATACTATAAATACTAGTAAATGAAATCCTTTTATTGTAGTTATAATCAAATTCTGATTTTCTGCTTCAAAATATATATCAAATTGTTTAGATGACATTTTGTCTTCTTTAGTCCAAAGAACACATAATTCTTTAAATCCACTAGATTCAAATTTATATAAACTAATCAAACCATTTATATTAGAAACAAGTATTCCATTACAATATTCGTTATTTTCATTTAAAAATTGAAATAATTTTAACCTATTGATTTTATAAAATTCAGTTTTAGTTTTTGAAATTAATTGAACAGTTAAATCTTTTTTTATTTCAGCAGCAAATATCCAACCAGAAATTGTTGAAAATATTAAAATATTTTTATCTGAGCATATCCAACAGCAAGTGGTTATAGAAATATCATTAATTAATTTATTTAATTCTTTAAACTTTATACCAGCCACTTTTCTTGGAAACATTTCTTTGAATAAATCATTGGTTGCAATTAAAGTTTTTTCATAAGTTCTAGTCACATTGTTGAATTCTACTATATCGCATTGGCCAAAATTTGTAACTACTGCAATTATATTTTGCTTAAATGCATATTTTTTTGGCCAGCAAATATGTTGAGCACGAGATTCAATATTTCCTTCAGAAAATTCAGCAGCGAATAAAGGATCAATACTAAGGGTTTGTCTGTTTAAAATGTTTGAATCTTCATAAACTGATTTCATATCATTATCTTTAATTATATCTTTTGTTGGTCTGGCCTGTGGCACTTTTAAATATTCCATTTTGATAAAAGCTCCATCAATACAGTTTGGTATGAATTTTACTTCAAATATTCGAACTTCTTGTCCAATAAAATAGAATTTTTCAGATTGTTCATCATCGGTGTAAAAATTCAATAGATTTGGTGCATTAATGTTGTTATTGCTTAATGTGATTCTAAAAAAATTTAAATGTAATTTAACATTTCTCTTTTTTTTAGTCATAACTTACAATTTCATTTTTTTTTTAATTAGTCTATATTTTGATTAGTTTTATTAAATTTTAAGATCCGGAATTTGTTTATTGACTATTGTTTACAGTTTCACACAACCTACATAAGTTGTATAAAAGGTTATGTTTATTGTTTTTATATACTTTCATTCATAATTTCGTTGACAGATATGAATTAATCGATTAATGTTATTCAACCCATTCAACCTTAATAACCAGTTGTTTCCAAAATGTAAAATAAAATAAAAATTATACCATCCAAAAAGATACTTTTCATCGATATTTACATAAACGAATCGATTTTATTTTAAAATTGTCAAAATATAATTCGTGTTTAATTATCTAACTGCTGATTTTTGTAAACAAAAATATTTATTAATTTAAAGTCTAGATTAGTTTTATCTTTTAATTTGATTAAAAAATTATTTTGAATTCCTAGCTAATTAAATTTATCGATTTAGAATAAAAAATGTGTGGTCAAAAAGGTGTGCAATTTATTAAACAAATTATAGACCACATGTCAAAAACTAAAGGATTTGATAGTGTTATGAAAAAGGTTTAGAAGAAATCATCTTTCGCTCATTTTAATATAAATTTGCACTTTGACCAGTTAAATACTTGATATCTAAATTTTTGTGATTTAACATCCAAGATATTAATTAAAAAATAATCAAAATTCTAACCAAAATCTTAATTACTTTTACATATAATATTTAAATTTATTTGTAGGAATTATTTTGAAATTTAATTTTTCTTTTAGATACAAATAACTGGTGGAGGTAATGGAAAATGCTTAGCAGAATTTACTGTATCACAAGAACATTTGAATGGCGGTGGTGGATTACATGGAGGATTTACAGCCACTTTAGTTGATAATATAACAACGTATGCTTTAATGACAGCAGAAAGTCACCCTGGAGTTTCAGTCGATTTACACGTAAGCTATTTAAAAGCAGCAAAAGCAGGCGATGAAGTTATTGTAGAAGCAAATACCATTAAAAAGGGAAAATCGTTAGCTTTTCTAGAATGTGAATTAAGACATAAAAAAGATGGTTCAATTATTGCAAAAGGTGGTCAAACCAAATACGTAAATTTGTAATATGAACAAATGTGATTAAATAGTCAAATTTTGTAGATAAATCAACAATTAAAGATAAACAAATTATTTATGCATTTTAGGGTTTTTTTTTTGGTAAATAAATTTTATTTGATTGTCTTACTCAAATTGTTTTTTTTTTGTAAAGTTTTGATTAAAGCACTAATACTTATAGTAAAATTAGGTAAAATTGTGATTATTGTGTTGTTATTGTATGCGTCGCACAAATGAATTTATATAACCATACATAACTTTATATCAGACATTTTCCTAAATAGGTCAAGTCTTGTCTGGTCCCCATGCAGTAATGTGGATATAGCACGTATTGAATCGGTCCAACGTAAATGTGCTTTGTTCTGCACTACGTACTTTTTCATGGTCTAACCTGTTCCTTCTGCTCACTTATGAGAATATTTCTTTTGATAAACCAGAGATGTTTAGTGGGTGATTGATAATATTTATCCACTAATAACTTAAAAATAACAAACTAACTTAAAAAAACATTCAAGCAATTTACGTTTACTTAATTTATTCAATATTATATTCCTAACCTGTACATATGGGAAATTTGAGCCAGTTAATTTTTATTAATTTTAATCTTTTGCATGCAATGTTGTATGTACATAGTTTTTAATTTTTGGTGTAGTCCAAGTACATAGCATGTTGCATACCGTTAAGTCACAAACTTGCTTAGATTCTTGTAGCTCACTATCTTAATTAGTGAGTTAAGTTCTTATGCTTGATGCTTGAATTAAGCACATACATACATACATATATGATAGCATTATTGTATTTGAATAATATCACTCATAATACAACCTCATTATGTAATCTAAAAAATTTGGAAATATTGAAACAAAGGCGAAACCAGTTATGTAAATGTATCAATTTTAACAGAATTTAAATGCAAAACTCTTGTAAATACGTAGTGTTGTCTATCCACAAAGGAGTATGCTAGAAACTACTCAAACTTATGCTAGAAGTATGCTAAAATATTAAAATTGGATTCTTATATGTATATATACATATTAATCCAGAATCATGTATAAAAAATTTAAATATATTAAAAAAAAATATTATGTATTTATGCCAGACTTTATGCTTTTTTTAAGTGAATTATGCCAGAAATTATGCAGCATACTTTTTTAAAAATATGCAAAAATACTTTTCATTATGCCAGATCTAACTAGCATAAAATATTCTAGAATGGCAGCCCACAGTTTCAAGTTCAAGTAAGCTTCAACAGCCCTACATAGTACATATACGGCCTACGCTAGTTTCTTGAAATCAAGGCCTCCTATTTAGAAAAACCACAACATTCAATTCAAAATGGCGCTGAAGAGGTTACAGAAAAATGTAAGCAGAGAAATTTCTTTTATGAGATTTTTCAGTTCATATAAGAATTTTAGAGGTATTCGAACTTTCTTTTAAAACTTTGATTTTTGAAAAATCAGTAATATATTAGTGATATTATATTATCAATAAATAATTAATTATCTAATTGGAATTTTAAAAATCTAATTAATTTAAAGAATATACTAATTGGGAAATAAGTTATTTGTGTTTCAAAAGTTACATCAAGACATCCTAAATTCTAAAACTCATACTATTTAGGATGCCTTGATGACATACCAATAATTTACTTCTTAAAAATAAAAAAAACATCGGTTTATTTTCTTTTAACTTTATTAAATCAACACAGAAAAAAACTAAAAAAAAAAAAAAAATGTAAGATATATAATATTATATATTTAAAAAGAATATATCATCCAGGAACACAATATAACGTTGGCATTATTTCTTTTGAAACAAAATACTATTTTCTAATATTCTTTGAACACGTTTTTGCAAGTGCAAAATATTTGCGTAATTTTTTTAAGTAAATCAATTAGATTTTAAAATTGCGATTAGATTTTAGAATTAAAAAATAAAAAAAATAATAAAAGCTTCGAATGCATCCAAAACTCTTGTAGGAACTGAAAAATCTCATATAAAAAATTACTGTGTTTACATTTTTCAGTAACTCTACATTTTTCAGTAACATTAAATAATTTTACAAAAAAATTCAGAAAATTACTAAATTAATTCAAATTTTAAAAAATCTCATAACCTAAAAATCAATTATTTTTGACATGAAAAAATTTGGAAAAATTTATGCAAATTTTGCGTCTTTTGTTTGCAAAAGAGAACATTTTAACTATTCTCGCAGAATTTTATGCAAATAAAAGTAAACATACAGCCTATTTATACGTAGTAATATTGACAGTAAATTTTTACAAATTTTTGCAAATAGAAATTTCATTTGCAAAAGTTTTTTTCAAGAGAGAGCGTCAGGTTTTAAACGCAAAATTCTCTTAAATTTCTCAAAAATTTGTAAAGAGCATGCAAATAAAAAAGTTCACATACAAAGATTTGGATAAATTTATGTAAATTTATATAAATTTGCGAGTTAACAACATACAAACCAAATATTATGCTAAAATTAAATGCAAATAACATTAAATTGTTTGTTGACAAATGACATTTAAGAAAAGTACCGTTTGCAGCAAGTTGTCTTCGAAATTTGAAACCGAGAAATGATTTCAAATTCAAAATGGTTAAATGTAAATTGCAAAGTATCAATGCAAAGTATGTGTGTGATTTGGATTTCAGAAACTGTAATTGCAACTTACTATGTTTAAAAACAATAAAGTCAAAAAGAATTTAAGTGTTTTAATCTAAAGAAATTTAAAATTACCTGTAAAAGTACAAATAAATACATTTTTAAATAAATTTCAATTTATTTATTAATTGATCATTTTTATTCTTACAATTTTTCAATTCTATTTTTAAATTTTGATTTGTCATTAACTATAATTACTATATTATTTAATATTTTTTGGCTTCTTTATTTTTTATTATTTGTTATTTATCATTGTATGAATATATTAATTTATTTGAGTTTTTTTTTTATTTCATCATCATTAGAAGTACAAAATTAGTATATTATGTATGTAATGTTATACCTTAAAATAGAAAACTTTTTCTTTTTGCGTAGCTCGTTTTTGTTTTTGTCTTTTTTTTTTTTTGTTTTAAATTTTAAAATTTGCCGCATATGAAATTTTTAAAAATTTCTATAATTTTGTTTATTATCATTCGTTTTTCTATTAAAATCATGAATTTATTTATTCATTTTATAATATATTTATTCTATTAAATGGATAAAATTTTATTTCAATTATTTTACGGAATTCGTTTTATAATACAGTAAAATTTGTTTGTTACTTTCTTGCATCAGTTTTATTCAGAATTTAATTATTTTGTTTTTTTAAATTTATATTTTAGAAATTATCTGCACATATGTAAATTTTTAAAAAATTACATAAACATTTATGTATTTATATTATAAATTTTAATAAAAGAGAAATGTAATTTTGAAAGGTTGAAACTGAAATGAAAAGTACATACGAGTACATACTCTAAAAATATAATGTAATATAATTTTGGTTTTTATTAATGATTGGACATTTTTGATTTGAGATTTAAAAAATTCAATTCAATATTTGTTAATTTTCAATTTATATCAGTTACAACTTCTATTTATAATTCTTAAATAATATTTTTGTTTTTATAATTTGATGATTGATTTTGTTTATTAACTTTTCGAGTGTATAGGCTTTCAGTAGTTACGGGGGTGTACATAAAATAGATATTTTATATAATTATTGAACTTATGTTTGTCAACTAGTTTCGAATCTCTGCCATAGTAGTAGACAGCAATTTTGATAAGGAATATTAAAATTTATTTTAAAAATATTTCATATTTTCAAATTATTCTTCACATACATATGGTCACACACAAAATATTGTTCATATCAACTCAAGGTATTTTTCAAGTTGAATAAACGTGTTATTTAAGGTTGTATAATAATTTTTGGAATATGAACAGGAACACATTAAAATATTTAAAAATGCATAACTGTGGTAATAAATAAAAAAAGAAATTTTTATTTATGTTATTTATAAGATTTTTAAAAGAGTCTTATCAATACAAATTACGCAAATAATACAAAAGTATAAAAATCAGCAAAGAAAATAAATAAATACAATTGAATTACAATTATTGTAAATATAATTAATGAATATTGTCTCAATCATGACAAAAATGTCATCAGTTCATTATAATGATTTATGATGTTATTATCCAAATATACTGCTTTATTAGGTTTATTGCCAAGATATGGTAACCTCTAGGCTTTTCTAAATAACTTAGCATATACATGCATACATAATATGTATACTTATGTATAACTTCTTCCGGTAGCTATAGTCATAAAGAAATTTTGTCAATCATTTACGACTAATTATGCCTATTACATATACTGAAAGCGTTCAAAGAATCACGAATAATCATTATTAAAAAATATAAATGTGCAGTTAATGTTTATATTATTATATGTATATATTTTATTTCGTTTCTCTTGTTTTTTTTTTTGTATGTAATTATATTTTAATAAATTTTGTAGAATATATCCAGATAGATTTAATAACTAATTTTTTTGTTTTTAAGTATAACAATTTAAAACAATAAAATATATTAATCAATTAATTAAATTTTATAATTTTAAATTGATTAAATTTAATTTTTTCTTGTTTTTTTTTTTTGTTCGTTTATTCATCAGATTTTCTACAGTATTGTTTTTGTTATTTATTAAATATTTAATTATCTTATATTTTCATTCTTATATTCTAATATTTATTTTTTTTTTGTTTTAAAAAGTGTTTTATTTAAATTTTTGGATTTTTTTTTTTATTTGTTTTAATTTTATTTTTATATGGTGATAATTAATAATCTTAAGTTTAACAAAAATTAAAAATATAATTAAAACTTATGATTTTGTTCTTTTTTTCTTTTATTATTTCTTGATTTAAAACTTATGACAATATATGTTTTTGGAAAATTATACTCATAATCACATATTAAATTTATTTTATAGTTACTTAAATTTTATTTATATTTTCTTCTATATTTATAAATTTTATTCTTTCATTTTTTTTTTATATTTAAAAACATGTGTTTATTAGTTTATTTAGATTTAATGTTTTAAAAATTTATTTTTTGGCCATAGAACTTTCGGAAAATAATGAAAAAAAAGCTAATTAAGATCTCGGATTGTGAAATTTTATTGAAATGTGTAAACTAGCTGTTTAAGATTTTCTTTTTTTTTAAATGAAATATTTATGTAATTATAAATTGTTAAAATAAATTTGCTATTAATTAATTGTATTTATTAATTTTAGTTTTTTTCATTATGCAACCTAAAATTTATTATTCCAAGAAATCATCTATTCAAGTTGAGTAATGAATAAACTAAAGTATGGAGATCTATAAATAAGATGAAGACAAAATATTATTGAAGAGACTGTAAAATTATTTTTATTGCAATTCAAAGATATACATTTTAAATGCTATCCAAAAAGGAAGTAAAGATATATTTTGTGAAAATTAATATTGATTATATATATTATATTATACACATACTACAGTATAAAATTTTATTCGAAAACTAAATTCTGGATAAATTTTTTTTAATGGTCATTGCAGGTGACAATATTTGCAGTACAAATTTATTTCTGTTTGTTGTCCATCCATCTCACATTTAGTTTTCAAAAATATTTTTATTTTTTTTTTTTTTTGATTAATTAATAGTTGTTATGTAAAAATCAAATAGCTTTTATTTTATTTACTTTCCGAAGTTCTTAATGTACATTTAATTTATTTATTTTAATTTTAAAATTTTTTTTTTTTGTATTTATTTTTTATTTATTTTTTTGAAATTTAATTACATATTTTTTTTTTTTTGACTTCTCATTTCAAATCATATTTTGAGCACCGTTATATGTTTAAATTTCCAATTTAATTTTTCTTATCACTGTCATTAGAACATTTTTGGCAGCATTCACCTGGAATTTTAATTGGTCGATTATTACCTGAACAATTTAATTCTGGACATTTCTCTTTGCCACATGTTATTTCAGCATGTTTACATTGACATTTTGTACAATCATCTTGATTCCATATTTCATTATTTAGTCTTTTATTACCGGCTGAATCTAAACATTGACGACGTTGACGTTTTAAATTATTTTTATTTTTATTTTTTTTATTATTATTAGTATTTTCATTACTACCATTTGCAGTATTATTGTTATTATTGCTGCTGTTATTATTATTTAAATCTTTATTATTTGGATTACAGGACTGTTCTAATTTTTTAACTTTTTTACGTAATTTTTTCAATTCTTTTTGGAAACTTGACATAATTTCCTCTAATCCACTAACACGTTCTTCATTCATTTCAAATGTTTTTTCGCTATCTTTTTCATCATCACGATTTTTTATATCTTTAAATGAAGTTGTTGATGGTGGTGATGCTGATGAATTTTTGGCTTCTCTTCTTTGACGTGAATGTGGTTGTTGATTTTTTTGTTGTTCATAATATGTATGTGGTATATAGGATTTAAGTAATGGTGGTTGAGAATTGCATGTACCACAATCTTGCCAGAAATATAAATTAATACCAGGTATTTCTGAACATTTTTTATAACCACCTTGACGGTTTGGTAAAATGAAAACATTATCTGAAGCCTCTAAAATATTATCACCATTGTCACATAATACTCTAGCCAAATTTGATTGTTTAATTTCTAGTAATTGTTCTGGTATAAATACAGATGGATTTTCATAATAGAAACGATCACCATCACGTAATTTTCTAAATTGTTCAACTAATAAACAACGGAATAATGGACCAACTTTACCACCTTCAACTTGATCTTCTAAAATTCCACCAACCCATGGATCAATATTTGATGGATGACCATATAATTTTTCAAGTTTACTACGAACTTCAGAACTTCTTATTTCATTTTGTAAATCATCAAATGTGTTTGCTATTGAGAGATTACAAAATTGTCTGTAATCATTATAGCCTGGAATACCATGTTCACGTGCTCTTTGTATATTAATTGATGCTAAATCTAAAGCTACAGCATGAGCTGTATGGAATAATTTTTCAGTAAGTTCAGTATTAAGATTTTCGCTTGGAGTTTTTAGTTTTGCAGCAATAGAAAACATTCCACGCATCAATGGATCCACTCCACCTTCATAAACTAATCTCCATGGTGCAAAGAAAGCTTTGTGTAAAGGCAAATGACCTTGTGGAATTTCTTGATAAGTTTCATTTAAACGACTTAATACTGGATTTATAAGTGAATGACCGAATCTTAATGCCACTGTTGCAAATTCATTTGCTATACTAGGATTTATGTTTGGATTATAACCAGAATATTCACCAAGCATTTGCATTCCATAATCACCCAAAATCAATGGTAACCAATGTTTATATGTTATGTGTTGCATTTGAGCACCAACAATTTTTCTTGCTTCTTCATACAATGTATCTGTGTCCCAATGTGGATTTAAATCTTTTAATTTTCCAGCTATTCTATTATGCTCCCTGAGCCAAATTGTATGCATTGCAAGTAATGCTACTTGCTCATTAACTCGAATATCACCAGCAACAAAACAATTTACGTTTGCTTCTTCTAAATTGCGTCTACAATCAATACCGTCTTGAGGCGCAGCGAATGGTAGCATATCTTTTTGCTTGGGAAAATGAACACCGGTTCTAAGTAATCCATCTTCAGTTGATAAATTTCTTAATTCTTGAGCAAATTCATTTGAATATCCATACACTTGTGATGCATCAATATATGATGTTAATTGATTAATTTGTTCTCTTGGTTGAACAGAATCAAAGAATACTGAAGTCATTCCAGAACCGCAAACAGCACTTGATCTAACCAAATCAATACATCTACGATTTTTAATTCTTGGATCATTTGGTGGCACTTCAATTGGAAAGCATGGTGCAGCATATTCACATGTTTTCTTACAATCAACTCCATCCCATGTCTCAGAACTAACTGATGGCAATGCATGATCTAAATCATGATCTAAAAATTGTCCCCATTGCATTACCATATGTGTAATATGATCATCTTCTGTTATAGTTTTGGTTGATATTAATGAAGTTGATACTAATCTAGCACTTGGTTTCTCAAAACCATTATACAATTGATGTTTATTCCAACCAATTGGTGAACTAAATCCATTTTCATAATTTGGTTGTAATAATCTTCTAAATCCAGTTAAAGAAGCACCCCATGTTGGATTATTTAAATTATTACATGTACCATCAATACTACGATATTTTGAATGATAGCACATATCAGTACAATTTGGTTTTTCACGATGTGCATTACATCCTGATAATTCGGCTACCAAATCCAAATGTTCTCTTGATAATAATTCTTTATTTTCATATTCAGTACTTGGAACTGTTAAATTTGCACCTTGATCAATTAATCTTCGTATATTAACTAAAGTTCTTTCATAAATTTCTGCTGCTCTAGCTAATTGACGTGCTTGAGTATTTGGAAATCGAAAAACACGTAATAAATCTCCATAATTAATTGGAGTATTTGGTGTTCTAGGATTGAATAAAGTTTCAATGGTATGATTAATTGCTAAATCAATTTCTTTTGATGCTTCTGCAAATGCAATACGAACAAAACGATCTCCAGGTGCTAAAACTTCATTGTTTCTGGAAGAGAGAAATTAAAAATTAAAAATTTAGTTTATATTCGAGTGTGTATGTATGTATATGTATAATAAAATAATGACAATTTACTAAAAAAATTAAAAGGTAGAACACATAAGAAAAGATTATTCAAAATTTTTATCATCATTTCAGTCAGTTATAAAAAAAATTCCAGTTTCCAGATTTGTTTTTTTTTTTTTTTATTTTTGTTTTTATCGAATCGAATTCATTGAATTGAAAAATAATTTTCAGAGATATTAATTTCTAATATTTCCAAATAATGTTAAAATAATTATAATTTATACGAATATCTTTTTCTAGAATCATCAGGAACAACGTGTTTATTACAAGAGTTTTAGAGTCTTAAACCTTTTAAGGAATTATTACTTAAAAATATCCATGTTTCTCTGTTCATCATTTTCAAATTTTAATGTTATGCTTAGCTGTAATAACTTCAGTCGATCTCTTGTGATTTAATTTTTTTTTTTTTTATTTTTTAATTTCGATTATAGTTGATTTGGGTCGAAAAGAAGGTTAAACATTTAACAGATATATTTTTATTGAAATTATGTTTTTCATTTCGTTTTTGTTTTTTTTTTTTGTTTTTACTGCTAAAAATTTTATTATTGAAAATATATATGCACATACAACATTACCTATATATATACAAACAATTAACATACACATATTTTTTTAAGTTGAATTTTGAATTAAACTGAAAAATTCCACCATTAAGTGGCAGTATTAAGAGCAATATTGTAAAGAAAAAATCCTTGACCTGACATGTGGAAAATTTTTTCAATTTATATTTAAAAACTCCCATTGACTTTCATAAAAAAAGAAAAAAATGAAACCAAAACAATTTTCTTTTTTGGTAGTTTTTTTTGTTTTTTTTTTTTTAATTCTTTTTACGTGTATTTTTTATGATGGTGTACTTAAATTTTAAAAGTATGCGTGCATATAAAATGGAAAAATAAAACATAAAGAAAACAAAAAAAAAAAAATATTTCCCTCATTTTAAATGAGTTAAGTATTGCACCATATTATTATTATATTATTATGATGTTGTTTTGTCATAATAAAAATTTATGATGATATATAAATACTTGTGAGGTATTAAAGAGTTAATTCTTGATTTTTGATGTAAATAATAATATATGTATTATCATGTTAGGTCATCATGAAGACCTAATGACCTAACATAATAATATTTTTTATGTTGTAAAAAATGCTAACAAAAACTTTATCATATTTTTTTTAATTTATTACTTACATACATTTAAAGGACAGAGACTAGAGAGTGTATTCAGTGACGGGGCATGAAATTTTCAACTCGGAAAGCACTATAAAAGGAAGCATCAGTTTGCTTTGGCTTTTCTTTTTCTATTGAAATTTTTGCTAATTTTGACATTCAGAATTGTTCACATCTACTTCTCAAAGTAGTTTTAATTCTGTTTAGGCAGAAAAACGATCACTCAACTGAAGTTGTTATTGTGAATTGTTATTATTGGGAATATTTATTAAAAGAATTCTTTAATCCAGTTTCAATTAAAAATGTTAATATTTCGCAAATACTGTTTTTTATAAAATAAAATTTTCATCTGAAAATATAACTTTAATTTAAGCTCTGACTTTAAGAAAACAATGTAAAAAAAGTGTAAATATGAATTTTCTATATTTATGTTGGAAAATACCACGTATACGAATTAAAAAATTTTACTGAAAAATGCTGATTACATCGTTTTATTGTTGTTGTTGTTATTAGTTAAGCAATCACTGGTTTACCATCTTTAACAATTAATAATTTTCCCTCAAAACTTCTAGCAGAAAATAATTTTTTTTTAAGCTTTCTTAAAAATAGTACAGTTACAATTTTCTATTTTAATTATTTATAAATAATAAAAAAAAAAAATGTTTTAAATTTTTAAATTTGTTAACAAATTAATTGTTTCAAAACTGCATAAAACAAAATTATGGCTGAAAATAAACAATATAGCATTCAATAACGAAAAACTACAGAATTACTTAACACAAGTCAATACTACTATCTAAAAAAAAACCCAAAACTACATACATTATTTATATAAATATTAACTCTCATCAAAGTCAACAACCACAATAATGCACAAAATTAATTCATTCCTTGCTACTTTTTTTTATTTGTAAATTCATTTTGTCATGCGATGTTTTATATTCCCTAGATATTTTCTATCAGATATTTTCTAATTATATCAGGTAGATTTGGAATGAATATCAGCAGCACATTCAAATTTATGATTATATGTATAATTTAATACATATAATTAATTTAAATTTATGATTATATTCAAGATTATGATATAATGTATAATTATTACAGCTATAAGCCTACAATAGCTATGTTGGTAAGAGAATAATGATTTTGAATATGCATTATTTTCAAATATTTTAAATTTGTGGTTGTTGAATATCTCTTGTTGGCTTGTATGATTGAAAGAATAATAGAAAATAATGATGTTTATATAGGCATTATTTTCTAAACATACATAATGTAGTTAATATCTATGCATATAATTTTTGCTTGAAATTTTTTTTTCATTCGATTTGAATTTTCGTAATTAAGTAATTTTTATATTAAATATATATATTATATTAAGCTGTAAAAAATAATAAATAATATTTCATTTGGGGAAGCATTCAACTCAATATATGGTGTATATATATCAGTGACGGGGCGTGGAATTTTCAACTGGGGGAAGCACTATAAAAGGAAACATTAGTTTGCTTTGGCTTTCCTTTTCTATTGAAATTTTTGGTAAATTCGACAGTTAAAACTGTTTACATCTATTTCTCAAAGTAGTTTTAATTCTGTTTAGGCAGAAAAACGATCGCTCAACTGAAATAGTTGTTATAGAGAAGTGTTATTATCAATTAAAAATTAAAAATCAATTATCATTCAACTCAATATATGGACGCTTCGTGCCTGGTGTATATATATATATATATATATATATATGAATATGTTCAGTAGGTGATTTAAAATTTTACTGATTCAAATGATTTAGAACGAACTTTTGTTTATAGAGCATTTTTATTTAATCATAAATTCTTATGCACTCAATGCTGTCTGCCATTCTTACTATCTAGATCTACGTACCTATCTATCTACCAGAAGTCTTTTATGTCAAATATTGGTCATAAATTGCTTAAAAAGTTTCTATTATAACCAGATTTGTAAGATTTTTTTTTATAAAAATTGAAAATAATAGATAATTACATATTTGATTATTAAGGAAACACATAAATATTAGGAAGATTAAATTTTTATTACAAACACTTATTAATTAATAAATCGAACTTGTTCTTTTTATTTAAAGTAAAATGACATGGAAATTTTTAATATTTCCTATTTAAAAAAATTTATATTCACATAAATTTATTTTATTCAAATATTTCGTCACACTTTTTATATTTCTCAATTTATTATATTATTTATATGACTTAAATAAGTATAGGTATATTGTATTCAAACTATATATTAAAAGTTTATTAATTTTGTTAAAATTAACTTTTAACTAATCTCAAAGTTATTTGAAATATTTTTTTTTTTTTAAATTTTAAAGTTATAAAACAAAATTAATTAATTAAATAATTTACATTTCAGGTGCATAAACATTTTTTCAATAATGAATGATCTTAATTAAATTATTATATATACATTAAGCCTGTCAAAGTGTCAAATCTCTAATGGGTTGAATGAATAAAAAACTTTTTAAATTATATTTTTATACTATTATAATGTAGCGTAGAAAAATATATCTATGTACATATATATAAATGTAAGAGAGTAGGTTTAAGAATTTCAAACATAATACAGTAGAAATCGGTTATAACGACCGAGAAAGGGAACGCCTGAATCGGTCGCAATATCCGGTTTTCGTTATATCCGATAATTTTTTTTGTATAAGTAAAAATACAATTTTTTTCCAAATTATTAGTTCAAATTCATTCATTAATTTAAATTACATATCTTCTTTAACAAATTTTATTTCAAACTTTTATTAATATGATATATAAAAAACCAAATAATATTACACTTTTTTTCCATGTATATATTGCATAAATCACATAAATGTGTTACATATACATATTATAAAACCTTAACAAAATGTCCATTCAAGACAAAAACAAAAAAAATCACAAATTTTATACAGTGATAAAAAATTACACGGTATTATCTAAATAGCTTGAAAAAAAGTTGTTAGTTTCGTTTGTTTCATTTCGACATTTCTTAAAAATTCTTCTTCTAACTTTTGCTCTAAATAATTCACTTGATATTTGGTATTGTCATTATTAATAAAATGAATTATAATAAAATAATTATTTTTACGAAATTTTTTTTTTTGTATTTGTATTTGTGTAAAAAAAAATGGTCGTTATAAACGGTTTGTCGTAATAAGCGATGTCGTTAAAACCGATAATACTTTAATGTAGTTTTATATTAGAACCAATTAAGTCAATAAAATTGGTCGCTATAATCGGTTTTTCGTTATAACCGATGTCGTTATAAGCGATTTCTACTGTATTTGTAAGCCGTAGAAGTATACGTACTTATTTATTTATTTATTTTATTTATTTTATTTATTTTATTTATTTTATTTATTTTATTTATTTTATTTATTTTATTTATTTTATTTATTTTATTTATTTTATATATTTAAAAATTATATAAATTTTTTAAATTCCATTGGAAACAATGTTTTTGTATTTATCGTTCTTAAAATTTTCCTTTTTTATAGTTATTTCTCATTGCCAGTGTTATATTTAAATACAAGGTTATCATGTAACAGTTCTGTACATAGTCATTGTCCTGTAACACACAGTGCGAAAAAATAAAAATAGATGGACGGACAAATTTGATTAAATTAATAGTAAAAATTAATTAAATTTTAATTTATAGTTTTTAGCCTTTGGAGCTATAATTAAAATGAAATATATTGATTAATTAAAAAAATTAAATAAAATGTTATTTATTAAAAAGTGGGTATACTATAAACCCTAATTTTACATTTTACAAATAATTCTTCAAAATTATTTTTAGAAATTGTTTCGTTAAAAAAAAAAATAAAAAAAATATTTTTGTTTGTTAACACAATAATATTTATAGATTAAAATGGTGATATAAAATATCTATGTATCAAATAAATAACGAATTTCATATGATCTCAATAACAATTAACTTACAACGAAACAATGAACGAAAAAAAAATTTGTTAAATAAAATCTGGCATTCGATGTCACAATATTCAAAGACCTTGGTAACAATCAGATAACCAAAACCTAAGTCTACATATATTCCAAGTCATGACACTGCAGAGAGGATTCTCATTTTGACCCCTATTTATACAGGCCAGCATAGGAAAAATAAGGACCAGATTTTTTAAGTCTAATAACTGAAAAAATATAATTTTTTTCGAGTTTTGTTCTAAAAAAAAATAAAATTTTGTATTTTTTAGATCGAATAGTAAAAAAAAAATATTATATACTTTAATGTTTTATTATAGAAAAATTGATTTAAAAAAGACCTTGCCATTTGAAAAAAAAAAATATTTACACCTTTCAAAAGAGAGTAAAACACATAACAAATTATTTTTAATCATCAAAAATTTTTTTCACCATTTTTCTTTAACCAACAATTTTTTAAATTTTAAAATATATTTTATGTAATATTTTTTTTTATAATTAAAGTATAAGTCCTAAACTTTATTTTGATATTAAATTTATATTTTTTTATTTATATTTAATACTCTAAAACTTTGTTTAAACATAAAAATATCTGCCAAATTTATAAAATTACTTCACAGCGCTCAAATTGGTTGAAAAGAAATACAACAAAAAAAAAGAACAAAATCTAATATCTTAGCCAAATACATAGGCAAATGTCATTTTTCATTCTCATTTACTAAAGAATATTTACATTTATCTTATTTTTGTCTCTTTTTTCACGCATACAGTCTCTGTAAGCGAATGTTATAACTTTCAATAAATGTAGCCTTAGCCAAAACTGATTTAAGTACGATTGGCTCAACAAATGTAATAAAAAGCACTTTTAAATAAAATCCAGCTTAATGAAAACAATTTGTAGATAATATATGTAACCTTGAGATAGGACAGGACTAAATCTTGATGATAAAATAATAATTACAAGTTAATAAAAATTATTTATTTGTTCATTGACATTTCAGAAGTGTAATATGTACATGGAAAATATTATTAGGTATATATATTATATATACTCATTATATGAACATGTCAAAAAATTTAAAACCAAGCTACTAATCAGATAAGATATAAATTTGAAATAAGATGTATCTCAAAGTTAACCACTCTTTTAAATTTGATTTAAAGTTGATGTATAAAATAAAAATTAGTTGAAATTTGAATTGTGCTTGTTGCTAATTAAGCTCTTATCTTATCTTATCTTAGTATATAATAAAAGAAAGCTGTATGTTTGTAACAATTTTCCGGAAGATATACTGAAATTTGTAAAAAATAAAAAAATTTAGTAAGATAAAAGGAAGTCACGTTGTTTTCTTTTTTAATTATAAACTAAAAATAAAAGTTTTTAACTATAAACTCTAAAATAATAAAAAATTTTATATAGTAAGAATCAAGATAATTTTAAATTTTAAATTCAAGTATAGTTTAAGGTAAGTTTATTTCACATTAAATCAAGATTATTTAAGTTGTTTGATGTGTATTTTAGCTTCAATTCTAATTGAAACCAAGGTTTTTAAGTAGTAATAATCTATAACTATATTGGCAGCAAAAATTAAGATGTCAATGAGATAAATATTTCAATTCAAAGTGGCCAAACAATTACATACAAGACAACCGATTGCGTTATGGATCATGATGAAGTTGTGAATTTCCCAATTGAATTTTTAAATTCACTCGATTTAAATGGAACTCCGACCACATATTCTGCAATTAAAAAATGGTATGCCCATAATTATGTTACGCAATTTAAATCTACTGATGCTATGTAATAGCACATGATTAGTAGTGAAAAAATTAATGAATAATATCATCGAAACATCTATATTAACTGCCAAATACAAAGGAGAAATTGCATTAATTCCACGAATGCCAATCATTCCTTCAGATATGCCATTTCAATTTAACCGTATTCAACGAACAGGACACGTTAAGCATTTGCAATGACAATAAATAAATCACAAGGGGAACCACTACAAGTATGTGGGTTAAATCTTAAACCTGACTGTTTCTCATATGGGCAATTTTACGTAGGATGTTCACTTGTTGGTGAACCTTCGGCTTTATTTATATTTTCTCACAAAGGAAAAACAAAAAATATTGTTTACCAAAGAGTATTGCAATAGAATAGTAACATATTTTAAGATTTCAAACTTTGTAATCATTTGAAATTCAAAATAAAACGTTATTGTTGTTTGTTTTAATAAAGAACATTAGAATTAATTTACACGATTTTTGATTTCACAAATAAATTTTATTTTCTACATCAGGTATCACTGTGCTGCAAATAATACGAATTTTTTTTTCAACTGGGTGTAGCAAAGCGCACTGGGTCCGCTATAAAAATATCCGCTAATACCGCTAATAAATGTCCGCTATATACCGGCAGTCTAAAAATTTTCTATTTTTAGGTAAATGATTATTTGAAAATGTATTAATTTGTAAATGTACACTTGTATGCCAATTGAAGCATTAAATAAAGTTAACCTGCATAATAATGTTCAGAAATTCTAATGCATACACCCAACCGTAACTTCCAAAATGCAGTGAAACCATAAAATTTATAAACTAGCATTTTCCAAAATGTATATTAAAATCTTTTGACTTTGTACACTATTCCAAAATGCTTAAAATACGTAGTGGAAACGTAAAATAACAGTAGAGTGTGTACCAAAAACAATTTAGACTACATTTTGTGTACATAAAGCTATCAGAATTAATTAATTTATAGGTTAGCATATATTTTCGGTGGAAAAATAAAATTATTGGCGAATTGCAGCAAAATATGTTAATAAAATATAATTTTCCGCCGAAAATATGTGTTAACCTATATGAAGATGGTAATATTAGTTTTTCATGTAACGAAATATAAATCAAAGGTAATCTGACAAAAAATCAGATTATTACCGATTTGTATGTATTACAAAATCACAAAATTATAATTTAAACGTCAGAATGTATGTTTGTTTTTATATTGTCAAAATGGTATTCCAAAATATAGCAAAATTTTTATTATATACAATGAAGTGGTTATAAAAGCTTTAAACGGTAGTAGAACTATATTCAAATAGTATTAAAACTTATTTACTGCTGGAATTCACTCTAACAAAACAAATTTTTCTACAAATTCACATTGCAAAATAATCGCTATTTATTCCAAAATACTGTTGTCATAAATTTTCCGGCAACTTTATGCGCCATATTTTAGATTACCCATGAAGATAGTTTTTTTTTTAATTTACTAGCCAATAAAAATAATATAGCGTATTTTGTTTTTTTTTTTAAAAGAGTAAAACTAAAATTGTTTTTTTATAAAATTATAATAATATATTTCAAACCGGCCTCGTAGTATTAAAATAATTCAAGTCAATTTTTTAACATAACTAAATTGTTTTTGGTTAATTATGGTAGTCAAAGCAGGCATTTTGAATATTTTCTAAGAATATGCCCTACAGTAGTAGTGTCCTCCTTAAAATTTTCCTTTTTACATTTTTTCTTCTTTTTTTCCTTTAAATATATATATAAAATAAATAAAGGACAACATTTTCTAACAGATTTACTTTGAAAAAATTCTTAAAAAGAAAATTTATAACCGCTAATAACCCTCACCACCAACAACTTATTATTTTTTTTTTTATTTTTTTAGTAAAGAGTTTGTTTTTGATTTTATTTCACCTGTTAAAAAATTTCAAGCCCTAATGATAAAATAATCCTTATTGAAACAACAAGAAAAACAAAAAAAAAAATATAATTGCGTTCAAAAATTTTTCAAATTTTCGAAACTCATTAATTAGAAATTTGGCAAAAAAAAAAATTATTTTTTTTTATTTTTAATTTTACCTAAAGGAATTTTTAATAACCAGGATTCAATTAAATAAAAAACTTTACAGAGATATATATACTGAAAATTGAAAATAAAATATTAAAATTATTATAAATATATGTGTATATATATATATATATAATATTATAAATAAAATACTCGTAAAATATGAAATGTGATAATAATTTGTAATGACCAAAATTTAATAAATGGTATATGAGGATTAGTCGAGTAGAATTTTAGATATATTATAATATATGTATAAGACAAGTGTTATGCGATAAATTTGTATTAAAATAAAATCAAGCTTGATAAAAAAAAATTAGTTGACCTTGAGGCGGGACAGGACTAAACCTTTATAGTTAATGATAATATAATAAATACAAGTTAGTAAAAGTTATTTATTTGTTCATTGCTTTTCAGAATTGCATATATATTACATGGAAAATATGTAATCGCTTATATATGTATATATATTTTTTGGATATAGGGCATATTACATAAGCTCACAAACTCATATGAATGTCAGGTCTGGTCTCCATTTTATAATTCACATATACAAAGAATAGAAGTTGTTCAACAAAAAATTTTTAAGGTTTGCACTACGTAATTTGCCTTGGGATGATCATACAAGACTCCCTCCATATGAGCATAGGCTAAACCTTCTCCATCTTAAGTCTCCGTGGAAAAGACGGGAAGTAGCTGATTTTTTATTTATTTTCGAAATTATTAAAGGCGGTATTATTTCCCCTTCAACTTTAAATAAAATTATCATTAATACCAAATACTCGTTTACGCCACTCAAATCTCTTTACATTAACATTACACAGAACAAATTATGGTAAATATGAACCTATTAATAGAATGTTAATAATTAGTAATAAATATAAGAATAGTATAAATTTTCCAGTATCTAAAGATACTTTAAGACGAAAATTACATGAAATTAATTGAATAATTTGTTTTATTACTATTTTTGTATTTTGAATGTTGTTATTGTTGAATGTATACTAAGTAAATTTAATTGTATTTGTAATTAATATATGAAATGTAATACTAAATTGTAAACTGTTTGAGCTAAATAGTATAAATTAAGTAAATAAAATAAATTGCAAACATCACATTACAAAAAATTACTTGGCAAAAAACTCGTTTCGCAAAAACGCATTTGTCAAAAAGTGTAGATGACAAATTTTTACTTTGTAAAACATCCGTTTAGCAAATATTAAAATAATAACAAGTGACATAAATAAAATATATATAAATATATAAATATTCTATAAAAGCCATATAACTCTGATTTTGTAACAAACTCTGAAATTCATCCAAATTCGGAATGGGCCAAATGTATAAATATGCTCAGGGTAAAGTCGATATTTCCTTTTTTGTATGCAACAGCGCCTACGCACAAAAATGCCGCTCACAAGCCCTGCTAAATTTTTTGATAAATTAATATTTGCGAAATGCAAATTTGCTAAGTGATTTTTTAAATTGTGAATATTTTTATAAGTGAATTATTAGGCGAAATAAATATTTGTCATCTAAGTTTTGCCAAGTGATACGCCCATATATTTTTTGTTAGTAGGAAGTTGTTCTTATTATCCTTTACGTATATAATGCTTAAATTTATTTATTTTCTGCATATTATAACGGTATTATTTTGAATGCATATAAGTTGTTTGTATTTGTATGGATATTACACATTTATTAGTACATATGTATTTATTTTTACTGTTATTTGTCATCAAACATCAGTGGATTACTTTAATTTCAACGTTTTTAAAATTAACATGACAAAAATTCAAGCTTTCAAACATTTCAACTAAATAAACATATATGCAGTTACTTTTATTCATTTATATTCAACATAATATATAAATATACGAATACCACTATTTATATATTGATTTTGTAAATTTACAGTTTTTTTTAAGGAACCTATGATATTTTGTATAAATATAATTTATTTATTGCGAAATTCTGTATATGTATGAATGATGAAAGAATATTTTCATAAAAAAGTTCAAGTCAATTATAGTAAATAAAATTTCATTTTAATTTTGTTTTGTCCGCCAGGTGGTTCCACAGAGTATAGAAGCATGTATATACAATATATACAATATATACAATACAATTGTATAGAAGACTGTTAGTTAAATAAACATCTAGTGAATGTAAAATATTAATTACAATACATACAGAGCTCCTAAAATTAAATTACTATAGTAACAAAAATTTTAATTTTAAAAGAAAGAGCCAAAACACAGTTATTCAGGTGCACTTAAGGACAATTTAAAGGATGTCATATTATTATTATTTATTATTTTACTTTATTATGCCCTAATTTCATTTTACAATTTTCCTTATTTCTAATTTAATAATTAAGAGCTTATACTAATGTATTTACACCTTTGGCTTTTAATTTACTTAGGCTAACCTGAACTTTTCTATTAATAATATATATATTTTTAAGGAAAAATGGCAAGTAATGATGGCAAAGATGGAAAAATGGCGGATGTCATATCAAATACAAAAAAAAAAAAAAAAAAAAAATATGATTTTTAAGAGAACGAATAAAATTTTCTTTACAATTCACTTAATTTAACTCTTTTCTGAACACAAATATATTTTTGCACTACGTATTTTAAAGTTTAAATAAATTAAAATTTCACTTAAGCTCAAATAATTTTTCAATAGTAAAATTTACCTTTAAATGCATAAATTTCTGTATATTTTATAAATTTACATACTTTTCGCATTGTTTAATAGCACATGACGCCAAATTTTGTTAAAATGTTGAGACAACACAACATAATGCGGACAGCTTTAGAATTAATAAAATTATAGACAGTTTAGTAATTTTTACAGTGTTGGATATCATATACATAATAGGTCTGTATGTTAACTCGCAAATTTATATAAATTTACATAAATTTATCCAAATCTTTGTATCTTAACTTTTTTATTTGCACACTCTTTACAAATTTTTGAGAAATTTAAGAGAATTTTATGTTTAAACAGTGACGTCAGAGGTCTCTCTTAAATAAATTTTTGCAAATGAAATTTCTATTTGCAAAAATTTCAAAAAATTTACTGTCAAATTTTTGTTGTTGTTTTAAATGTCAATATAGAATAATTTTCATATAAAAAGTGGTATACCTAAAATAAATTAAAAGTTGTATACCTATCCTTAAAACTTATTTATATAACTTTTTACCAACAAAAAGACCAAACCACGAAAAATTATTTAATTTAATTTTTTTCAACAAAAACATTCAATAATTTTACAAAAAAATTCAGAAAATTCCTAAATTATTCAAATTTAAAAAAATCTCTTAACCTAAAAATCAATTATTTTTGACATGAAAAAATTTGGATAAATTTATGCAAATTTGCATTTGCAAAAGAGAACATTTTAACTATTCTCGGAGAATTTTATGATCACGTGATTTTTCCTGTCATTTGCAAATTTTTGCAAATAAAAGTAAACATACAGACCTAATATGTTCGAAATATGTTACTCATACTTTTATTTACAACATAGCACCTACATAATTAAAATTGATCTAAAAACAATTGAAATATTGTTTTATCCGTTTAAAGACACAACTTGGTTAAGTGCGCAAATTTGCCTGTTATCTTCAATGTGCTCTTAAGCTAGTTCGACTGTACACATATTACGAAAATTCACATTGGAATGAAATTCAACAGTAGTTCACTATATATATTAAAATAATAACAGCCTTCTTAATATTTTTTGTCTTCATAAATGCAAACCTGCAGTCATCCTGCATATTCTGATTTTACGAACACACTTGTCAGTGTGTTTGTATGTATAAATTTTTAGTATGCATACAATTTTTTGAAGTAGTTTTCTTTGATGTTTTGAGTATTTTAGCTTTTGTTTTGTTATTTAAAAAAAAAAAATTATTTTCAAAATGTCAGTATTAATGAACAGAAACTTTGCAGAATTGTCAAGTAAATGTAGAATATAGGTAGAGTTTGTGTTCAGTATTGCAAAGTATGCCAATTGGTGGAAAACTTGTCAGTTTGCAGTATTTATGAATACACCCTTATCTCCATGATTCTCCTCTATTTTTTCACTCTTCCAATAATATTCTTTATTATTAAAGTTTTTCGATTTGTTAATTCCAAAATTTATAACTAGACCTTGTTACCCACATCCAATTTCTCTATACAAACATTTTAATACAATTTACTTCTACATCAGCTAATTTGAATTCTAATACAATAATTAAAATAATATATTAAAAATAACACTCTGTATCCTATTTTAAAACATGTAAGTACAGAACATGTGTATTTATATTATTTATATATACATATACTTATATGTGTTTGTAAAATTAAGTTAAAATTCTGTAAATTTTTTATTCACTTTTTTTTATCCTTTTTTATTCAATTTTTTCAACCTTACATTTATGCTATGTGTATAGTATGTAGTATGTACATATATTAATGTTTATGATTGGTTATAAATTAGATATATTAATATATGTATGTATATGTCAATATAATATGTATTCAATTGATTTTTATATACGAACATATGGTTGTATAAATATGAGGGGGAGGAAAGGGGAGTTTAAACTCAGAAAAAAAAACAAGTAGAAATCAAGCACTAAAACGTATTACATTTTGATGGTACTTTTAAACTCAATTGATGAACACCATTTCATCAGTAGTATTAAATTACATTCATTATAACATATCTATTGGAATCTAAATAAAATATATGTTTACATATTTATATAGGGTGTTCTACATAAATGCATGTAGGTACCTGTTCAATCAAATGTTTTACTGATAAAAACTTAATTTATTTTTTTTTGTTTTTTCTAAGTTAAATTTGTTGTAAAATAATAGCTGCAGATCAAGACTATGGGCGTTTCTGAACCTCTCGCACTTGCACTTGATACTCGCACTAAACCTATCAAATCGCACTTGATTTGTTGTCAAAATTTTAGTGTAGTGTCAAATACACTAAATATCGCAAAATTAAATTTATTAAAACTGAAAATAAAAAAAAATTTAGTGCGATTTGACAGGTTTAGTACGAGTATCAAGTGCAAGTGTGAAAGGTTCGGAAACACCCTATATAAGTTATATTCAAACAGACATAGTTCAGATAGCTCAAGCTACTTTAAAACTCTGCTTTCTCCAATTTTTAAATCAAAGCTTATCTATAGCTGTTACAGAAGTTGAATATAGCTAGCGGAACGAAAAAGAGTTACTCTTATGTGGACTCCGAAGGAATACAAGACAATGAAGAAGCAGATGTACTTGTAAAGCAGGTGCGAAGAGTTAATTCTTAGGACCAGAGCCAAGTATATTGCTCGTTCAAACGCCTACCTACAAATAATTGTCTAAGTGGTGGGTTAGAACCCCAAAACATATGGAATAGTTGCCAAGGACTCACGGTTTTTTTAAACTAAGTATCCAACGACTGAACCAGGTAATCAGAGAGACTAGATCAAATGTCAGAATGCTGACATGATTTATCACAGGTCACATGGCCCACTTTACAAGAGTCTGTTCAAGATTGGTAGATCGAATATCGATAGATGTAGATTCTGATTTGAAGAAGAGTAATCCTCCTCTCATAATCTATTTGTTTGCGATGCCATAGCTTCCAAGAGACATAAATATTTCTAGGAATATCGCCTGATTCTGAAATTGACATCAAAGCAATAATAGCGTTCATCAAGGACATAGACTTACAATTCTAAGATAATAAACGGGGAAGTACAATAGATTTTGCTTACATAGCACTTCTAATTAATAAGAAAAAGAAAATGGGGAAATTTGAAGTAAAAGTAAAATGATAGAGCAAAAAAAAAATTATAAATTATTATTGACCAAAATAGATACAGAATATTTCGGTGAATTGATAGGAATTAATAATTTGGAAATTGATAGCAATCAGAACACTAAGAGTATTAAATTGTAGAAAATATTGGTCAGGGTAGAAATAAATTCGACTGAACAAAGATACGCATGATGGTATTGATATAAGTACACAAGATAGTTAGAAAAACAAAAGGTTGTCAAACTGGAAAATAAGCTTATAATAAACGAGTTCTAAACAACATTTTTTCCTAACAAGGAAATTCTGCCTTGCTCCAGAAAGTCACGAAACTGCCAAATTACAAAATAAATCGTAGATATAAAATTATACTTTGCAATATTTCAAATTATGTATATGTTATTTTGGAACAGTCTGTTTAAACATATTTTAGTTCGCTATTTCTATACACATATATATATATATATGCATATATATATATATATATATATGCATATGTGCTTATCATTTATGTTGTGCAGATTATTTATAAAGATGAGGTTTATTTATTAAACTGAGGTTTTCATTAAGAGTTTCAAAAGTTTGTATAAACGTGAAAAGAAATGTTGGAAAATATTATTTAACCGCATCAGTTGGTGAGGTTTGAAAAAATAAATAAAATCAAAAACAAAAAAAAAAAACAAAACAAAAACAAAAAAAATAAAAATTTTAAAATAAATTACTAGAGAATTTTTTTTTTTTTTCGTTCATCCTGGAAAACTATAACTCTTTTATAGTAATAGTATGAATTCAAAATAGTGGCATTATTTCATCCACAATGTATGGTGGAAAAAAAACAGGAAAAAAAAAATTATAAAGATGAACTAGTTTCAATGATAATAAATAAAAAAAAAAAAAATTCTAATTTTATAACTTCCCTTTAGCCTAAAGTTATTTTATAATTATAGAATTCAGTTTTTTTTAGTAATAGGAATAATATACAATTAAATAAGGACACAACGAATTATTTCCTAAAGTAGAGCAAGAAATGCCAGAAGAACTTAAAATATTCTACTCTTGGTTTTATATTTTACTCAATTGAATAAACGTGCGCCCCGATAAAATCAAATTTAATTCAATATGGAGGATCGTAACAAATTAATATTTTTTTATTCAAAACGAATGATTATTTTGGAATGTTGGAATTTCCATCTAACAAAAAAATATGAATTTAAAGATTTGAGGTTATAAAATGTATGTAATGTAAAGCATTCTATTTAATAATCAACCAAAAAGAGGTAAGTGTAATCATAATAATGAATAATTTCCATCGTCATGAATTTAGGAAAATGTACAAAGTTCAGAAACATAATTTATGATCGTATACAACTAAAGTTAGCCAAAATAGAGGTAAAAAAATTCAATAGGGTGGGTGTTTGGGAAATGCAATTATGTAGACGTAATCTTGTTAAATCTAATATGTAAAGCAAAGAACGTGGCCACAATTGAAGAGGTTAGCCGCAGATAGGAGCCGTTGGAAAGAATTTACTTCCGCCCTATGACCCACGGATGGGGTTGCAGGACAATGATGATGACCAGGAACCCATAGTAGAGAGATCGAGAACCGGTTATCTAAGTTTCCAATTTCGTTTCGGCATTGTTCCACCAGCTTAGAACAGATAGTGTCCGCCACCAAAGCTTTGATAGCGGCTTGACTATCCGTGAAAATGGTGACTTTCGTTTTGGTCGTATGAATGTTATTAAGGGTTTTAAGCGCTTCCCTAATTGCAAGCAGCTCTGCTTGAAAGACACTAGCGTATTTAGGGAGACCATAAGATTTTGATATTTCTAGATCTTCTGAGAAAATTCCTGCACCTACTCCGCAGTTCATTTTAGACCCATCAGTGAAAATTCCTATATCATTTTCCCTTTTCTTTAAACCACGCTTCCAATCGGCCCTGGCAGGAAAACCTACTTTAGGCTTTTGGTTGAAGTTCAGTTTAGGGGTGATATAATCGGTTGTGCTTGGCAGCAGTTCATTTGGAAACTGACCTATAATATTCCCGTGGCCATATGGTCTGGAATACCAGAAGCCAGTTTCAGAAATTGGTTCTACTTTGCATTATTCGATTTATTAATTCATATTTAAATTTATTGCTTAACCAATTGTTTGGTTTTTAAGAGATCATCCAACATAAATTTTAACGTCACTCCAGTATTAAATAAATTTGTGTCTCCACAACAAAGTGTTTCGACAGCCAATTTAATAGATTGTAATGCTGCGATATAATTAGATACCAAACAAATTTCGATCTTTGTAAATTTTAATGTACTATTTAGATTGATGAGTTTTTTCCTGTCACGACGTTTTAAATGAATAAACTGCCTAAATTACCGGTAATAGTACGTTTTTAAGCTCATGTTTATGGCTACACAACTAGCTCATAAACCAGTCAAATGTCAAGTGTTCCACCAGCAACCCCCAGCTGTTTTTGAAATTTTTTTTTGTATTATCTTTGAGTAGAACTTAAGCTATTATAATTGGTCATACGATAAATAAATAAAATAAAAAAAAAATATGTGGGATTTAAAAAAAATATGGAGGATTTAAGAAAAATATGGAGGATTTAAAAAAAATAATAATATCAGAGAAACAAATTTAATCTTTGAGTCTTTACTTAAGCTATTATTAAAAAAAAAAGAAAATTATTACAATTAATAATAGCAAATCATATAGTGTTAATCAATAGACTTGTTGTAGACTTTACACAAGATAAGACGATTTGGAAAAAGGTAAATGTCTGTTTCTAAAATCAAATTAATTAAATTTAATTGAGAAAATTAAATTTTTAGACTAGAAAATTTTTTTTTATTGAAAAAGATCTATTCTTGGTATTTCTTGAACTTCTTTTTGATTTTTTTTTCTTTTTGTTTTTTTTTTGACAAATGACAAAATGAATTTATGTCAAAAAAAATCAAGGGTCATGCAAAAAAATCGAAATTTCATGGATGGGTTACATGTTTTTGAAGTGGTTTGTGATATAAACACCTAGCTAATTGTTTATGATTTTCAGCAAATTTTGTATGGGAAAACAGCTACGTAATCAACCAGTTTATCGTAAACACCATGTTTATCCATAAACATGAACTTGAAAACGTACAATAAAACGAGTAAAATTTACCGGTAAAACTGTATTTGATTTTTGAAACAATTTATTGGTTGCCGGTCTTACCGGTTTTACGAATGCACTCCCTAATCAATCGGAATATTGGATATGAAATTGACATTCGGGTAAATTTGCCAACAAACGAATTTCAACAGTTAGGTTTGATAACATTTAAATGTTTAATTTCCAATGTAAGAATTTTCGAAATTAACCCCCGCCATGAGCAATCATTTCTTATAAGTGGTATTGAAAACATAATTAGTAAAATTTTTTGTATTTCTATGCCCTTACAATCACAATATCACAACAAACCCTACAATGTATCGTTAGAAAACTTTAAACATTTTGAAAATGAACTTTAAAGTTAATAATTATGGGTTGATCAATTCTATCAATGTATAACAAAGTATACAATTAAATTAAAGTTGTAAGTACAAGTATACAATTAAATTAAATTCGTATACAATTAAATATGTATTGAAGCCAGTCGTGGAATACGGTATATATATAGGTGGGATACAAGAGCATGCGGTGTTCACTATAATAGATTGTAATTTAGATTAACTTGTGAATTTCGAGAGGGAATCTGTCCCCTATATCACCGCAGTCGCAAATGGGATTACAATGGGCTGGTGTTAAATAATAGAGATGAGCTTGGTATAAAAATAAAAAGGAGTAAAAATTGATGATAGTGTAATTTTTCTTAGATATATATCTAACAGTTAATTTTCTTATATTCATGTTTAAATTAAGGTGAATACAAAAAACAGTTAGTTAAACTAAAATCGCTTCGATAAATATTTAAAAAAATACATTTATCTCATAAACATTGTTAGATCTAAAGTACTAGAATTATTTCAACGATTAAAATTGATAAAAAAAATATTTTATTCAATGTGAAAGTATAGTATTAGGTAATGACTTCACTATGGAGTATTCTGTACGTATATAAATTTTTCTCTTTAACGTTCAATTATTGAAAAAGAATTCATCCTTAAAAGGAATATAATATTTGTTCTGAAAGTTTACGATTCATTTAATTTTATCCGATTTAAGCTGCCTATTTAAATATAAAAGAAAATCGGTTATTATTCTTAAAGTTTTAATAGGTTTTTTTTTTCTACTCAGATTTAGCTTTCCTTAATTTTTTAAATTTAAATTTGTTTTTATAAACTATTTATAAAAAAAAAATGTTTTTTTTTTTTCATTTTTATTCGTGTCCAACTAAGAAGGGAAGACTAAAAAATGACGTAACATTTATCTTCCTCTATTTATTTAAAAATTCTCGAAGGTCCATGAAAATCAAATTGGGTTCGTAAACAAAGTTAAAAAAAAAAAAAAAAATAATATAAAAAAAAAAGAAGAATACAAACATTTTACAAGAGTTGGGGATGTTTTTAAGCTACCATAACGACACTAAATATACATTTCATTCTATTTAATGTACGCTCCTTGAAAACACTCTTAAGATTTTCCTTCATTTTTCATTTCTTTAAATGGAAGAAATTAAATAGAATTTTTTCTTCAAGGACATATTACAAGGATAAGTTACCGTTTGTAATGTAAGATTTCAATTTTCAATAGATTTAGGTTCGTTTTTTGAAGTATTCAAAATTTATTGAAACCATGATTTTCTGAAATGTTTACAATGCGAGAATTATATTGATTCAATCAAATTGAATGACTTAAAGCAAAGATTATATATGTATATATATATATACAGTCTTTACTGTAACATAAAAGTAACATAAAAGTAACATAAAAGTATTTAAAGCAACAGTTTGAATTGAATCGGTAGTTATGAGCGATCGAAATGGCAATAAATATAATAAAGAAACAATATTATGTGTATTATAACCATCTTAGATTAGCCAACAATTCCGATATGATGTCATGATTATATTATCTTACTATTAATTAGAAGGTACGGGTTAGAATTTTATTCTGGGCATATTGTATGTCGTAAAGCTTTTATTTTTTTTTAAAAAATAATTTGGAATACAATTTGATTATTACTAAAAATAAAACGGTATTATGCAATTATGAAAGTGAAGTTACATTTTATATTTAAATTGGCAGATGCTCCAAAAATTCAAAAGCAAATTTATTTATTGAAGCTTTTATATTAAATAAAATATATATAAATATATATATATATATATATATATATTAAAGGCTCCAAAAATTCAAAAGAAAATTCATTGTATGTGATTATTAATATTTTATGTCAAAAAGCCATTAGAGTGGTGTCTTGAACTAAAAATCAAATCTCATAGTCTTGAAATATAAAATAAAAAATAAAAAGCTTGAAATATCATGATTGCTGATGATAATTACATGAGAACTGAAATGCAGACAATGAAATTAATTGTCGTCTTGAAGTTGCATATTTAGAAATGCATATTATGCAATTGGAATATCACGATATATCAGCATAAAACATCAAATTACCCGTTACAGGCTGGTAGACGAAATTTGACCGTTGTAATGTGCTCGTCTGATGTTTTGTCAGCTAAAATAAACTGTCCTTTTTTTAAATTTATATAACCATTCTATACTATTCGCACCATTCTATACTATTCGTGATAGAAATTTTCATTATTTAGATTCGCATAGGACGAACTATATGGATTTTCAGAACCCATCGTTAATTCACAAAGATTATATAATAACTGTTCTTCTATCATAGATTTTAATTATAGCACACAAAATTTTAAAAGGAAAATTACCATATTTTTCTCATCATAAAATGTCAAAATTTGAATTGTATTTGCTTTTATTAGTAATTATTATTAGTGTTAGTTTGGTCAACTGTACTTTGCAAGCAAAATCTGTAAGGTTATTCCTGTACATTGAAATGAAATAAAATAAATACTATTTGGTATTGAAGTATGGGCACTGAAAATAGTCCACATAAATAAAGTTGAAATATGAATCAGAATTTTTTGTTCACCATCTCATGTCTTTTTAGCTCATTGAAAATTTAACTCTAGATTCAGAAGTGCGATGTTATTAGCTGATTTTCTGATTATTTGGTCTACCCCATTTTGTTCTGGATTTGTTTCGATATTGGTTCTCTCTACCCAGTTAATATACAATTGGTCTTGTAAATAATATTTTAACTTTATATACCACTACTAGTATTAAATTACATTTTTGTATCTAAATACTGCACTGAAAATGACATTATTGTGATATATTCAACGAAGAGTGCTAACGCCAGTTAATATACGAATCATACCCCTTTACCAACAAATTAATTTTGAAGAGGGGGTTTTTGTAGGCAAATAGATATAAAACGTATATCGCGTTAGCACTCTCCGTGGAATATAGGCCGTTCGGATGAATGCATAGGTTAGATAGAATAAATAATTAGAGTGTTCAGAAATACTCTGGTCTTTCGAAGCTTTAAGATGTGCTATGCATTGAATTTGATAACTTCAATTCAATTTTTATTTTTAAATATCCTTAAGTAGCCATCTTTAGTAAAACAAAAAAAAAAAATATTTTTTTTTCTTTAAAATACACATGTACGTTATATATATATATATATATACAAAATTTAATATAGGAAATAGATAGACAATGTAGACCCAAGATGAAAAAAAGCAAAGAAAAAATAAACATTAAGAAAAAACAAAACAAAAAAAAAACAAATGAATCTTAAACATAGGGGAATAAATTAAAACACTAGCAAAGAACAAAAAAAAATTATAAAAACAGAGAAAGAGTAAAATGAACTTTGGGATTTTTGTTTTACAAATAGTCTCAAGGCTTAGAAGAAGGAGGCTTCTAAAAGGAAAAAGATACAAGGAAACAAAAAAAAATGTTTTTTATTTTGTTGGTTGCTTTTCAAACATGGAAGCTAAAAAATAAGAGAAATGCATCATGCCAAACGGAGTTATTTCCCTATATACATACTTTATATATGATCATCATACATAATATTATTTTTACCAAAGGATATGCGGTTTAATTGAACGTTCAAATGTTGGTTTTTCTCGCTTCGTTTCCTCTTTATTTCCAAACTAAACACATTCATATTAGTGTTCTATAATTATATACGTCATTACAGCTGTTATGTATACATACATAGTACATATATGAAATTATATTGGTGGGTTGTTATCTTTATACGATGATTTACTAGTTTTTCACTTATACATTTGTATACATTATATAGATACATTATGTAAATATATATATATATATATATATATATATTATGTCAAAAATATAATGGTGATTACAAATTGAAAATGAATATGAAAAGATTAAATTGCCGTATTTTTATAAAGATTCAGAGATCATAGTTCCATACTTTCCTTTTTGTTTTTTTATTTTTTTTTGTTTTTTTAAACTGTGGAAAGACTATAAGTGCCAGATTGCCTTATAAAAGTATAAAACCATAAATCCGATCCGACAAGAGAAGTTTACCATATATATATATAAATTTTATATATAAGAGCACTGCCCTTTTTCAAATCGTATGTATATATATATATAAATATACATATATACATACAATATGATGAATTTAAAAATATAAAAAATTGCAATTTATTTTCTTTAAAACATACAAAAAAAAAAAAAAAATTTGGTTGATTATAAAAAAAAAAAAAAAATTCATTGAATCAATCTATGAGACTTATGAAAATTTGGAAGGGGGGGCCTTCAAAAAGAGGAATGGATTATGAATCTAATTTCTTTTCTTCACAACATTTCAAATTTAAATCGTGGAATAAGAAATTATTATCAGATTAAGGACATTTTGTGATTGATGATAACAATCTAAAATAATAAAATGTCCACATTTGTTATCCTAGATTGAGATTTCACGAAAAAATAAAAGCTAAAGTAGAAGGAGAAAATAAAAAGCAGAAATAAAATTACTATAGAAAATTGTAATTGAAAAATGAGAGGATAAAAGAGGATATTTTTGTCTTTTCGTTTTTATTTTGTTTTGAAGTTTAAATTAGATTTTTTTTTCTATTAAATTACATAAATTAAAAGATATTTGAATAGTCAAATGGTTGACTAAATAGGACAGTATTTTCAATATACTTATAAAAAAAATTTTTAATTGAAATTAAATGCTTAAATTTAAATGAATTAGTTTGATTTAAATGTTATTTCAAAACTGTATGTATATGTACAAAGTTATTTCAATAAATACTGGGGGTTCGATCAAGTGTGTAGGTAGGCTATACATTTATCAAGAAGTTGGTATTTTGAACAGAGAAAGAAGTTGTCATGGTAACCATTCAGTAAGTTAAAGAAATAAGTAAAGTAAGCCTAAATTATTTATGTTTATAATTTGTCTCAATTTAATATGGCAGGTGATATTTATCGATTTAAAAAAGGCATTTAGTATTATTAATCACGATCACTTTTAGCTAAACTAAAACATATTTTGGGCTTACGTAATGAGTAGAGATCGAAAACAGTTTGTAATTTTTAAAAACATTCAAGAACTTTTGATTGGTATTATTATTGGTATTGATATAAAAATTAATTTGGTATTCCTCAAGTATCTATATTACTATTGGGTTACTACCACATAACAATTTTATTGCTATAAGACTCTTGTGTACTCTTATAACACTATTATAAACAATCTTATAGCAGTATTAGTGTTAATTTGAGTGCAATTGCTGCGAAAGATTATAAATACGTTATAGCACTAAAATGGAGAATCCTATAAGGCACCGGAGCAAGTGCTGTAATATTGTTATAGGATTAGTATACATGTATTAGTGTATATATTTTTATTTGGAAATGATATTCATTTGAAATAATTTATGTTATGCGAGAGTGAGAAAGGTATTATTTTTTATTTTCAAATAATAATTTTATGGAGTTTATATTTATTTCCTGAGAAAGGGAGATATAGATTTTAGTTAATAATATAAAAAATGTCTTACTAATAAATAATATTTTGCGGTTAAGAATAATTGTATTAATATTTATAATTATTGTGACCAAAATGCAAAATTTGGCTGGGAATGAAATTTTCATTGACATTTCGAAAAAATACAATGCCCTTCAAAAATAACCAATTTTTAAATGAATAAAAGAAAATATATTTTTAAATTGCATCTTTAAAATATTTAATAATGTATGTTAATTAATGCATAACATCAAATTTGATATTTAAATAATTATTCTTTTAAGTAAAAATAATATTTTTACGAAAAGAATGCTAAATAAAACTTTTCAATTTTTGTTTATTTAAAAAAAATTTACCTCGTTTGTAGAAAATAATGGCCGTCGCAAAATATTTATCTAAAAGCTACAGTAAGTTTATTAGTAACATTATAGGAATATAGTAAAATAATAACACCACTACTGCTATTCCAGCAATTCTATTCTTATAAGAACACTTTAACTCTTAATATAGGATTACGCACTTTTAGATTTATAAAAACATTGCTGTATCACTTGCGGAAAAGTCCATTATTACAACTCCCGAATTCCCATTATAACAACTCTCATTATAACAACTAAGAACACATCTTATAGCAATATTAATCATATTATTCCCCTAAAAACATCATTATAACACCTTTAGTGCTTATCGGGAGTCATATAGAAGTCTTGTAGCACTAATTTTGTTTTTATAACAATAAAATGTTACGTGGGAAGTATCTATTCTTAATCTTTAGTAATAATACACATAAGCTGACAGGTTGACACCTATAGGCAAATTATTTTTATTTGCTGATGATTGCAGTCTATTTTGCCCTAAGTAATGATACTTTAAATGTCCAATACATGAGCATGACTCTACTAGCAAAATATTTGAAAATAAATAGAATAGCTCTGAATACGCTGAAAATTAAAGTTATAAAAATTAGATCTCGTCAAAGAGATTCAAGCCGTATTCGTATTTATTTTAGTAATAATTATTTAGAGGAAAACGATAATTTGATACTAATTATAAATAAATCGATAATTAATCTATTAATTTTACTTAATTTTGTAAAATGTAAATGTTTTCTATATAATTACTCATATATTAATGATTTTTCAAGTAACAGAATTAGATATAGATTTAGATTTAATTTATTTTCATTTTAAGTGAGCCCAATTATGGCTCATACAGAGTGTAGTTCAAAAACTAATTTTTTTTTTGCCTTAATACATACTACTTAACACTACTATTTAGCTCCTAACTTAATTTTTCGGTGGTTTACCGACAAGTAAAAAATGTAAAAGCTCAATGCTCAAATGATCACAAATCTGACTGTTACCAAAAAAAAAAACAATTATCAATTCAGTTGTTGATCCAACCTAGTGTTAATTGTATTTTGCGCAAATAATTGCTACATCCATTAATAAAATTCTAAATTAATACATTAATAATTCTAAAATATGTTGATACGTAGCCAATGATCAGATTTCAAAATGATTATCAAAGTTTCTTAGAAATTTAGATATTTATTCTGAAAGCATAACATATTTAATAATTATTAAGTTCTTAAAATAAGTGTTACACTTTTCTTTATAAATATGCAACCTATTCTATATTGTATATTATAAGATCCACATAATAAAATTAAAATAGAATATGTCCTGAAGATAAGAGAAAATCTACAAAAAAAAAAAAATTAATTTTATTTAAACTGATATCTTAAGGCAATTTTAAAGTGTTTTTGTATACTTCAAAGTGAATAAATAGATTTTTATAACAGTACCAGATTTAACCTTAGTATTTTTACACGATAAGACAATATTTTCTGAAGATGAAAAACCTATTTTAATCTTTGATCACATTTTATAATTGCTTCTTCGACACTTTTATATAAGAGTTGGATAAGAATTAAACAAAAAAAAAAAAATTATTTAATATAAAAAATGTAAGCTATAAATAATTTTTTGAGTAGTAGCTGAATAGTGGCGTTAAGTAGTATTAAGGCTAAAAAAAATTTTTTTTTTTTAATTACACTATGTACGAGCCATAACTGGGCTCATTTGAGCCATAACTGGGCTCATTTGAGCCATAACATTCCTCAAACAACTTTTGCAGAACGTGTATAGAGAGGAGGAGGAAGATGAAATTGACCAATACCTACTCTGTTTTTACCCTGGTCTTTATCATAAAATGAAAACCCATTTAGGAAAACCTGAAATTGGTTCAACGAGTAGAGTCTGATGCACGGAAAGTTTCAATTGTATCACAATTAACCTAACCTTACTCTAAGTAAGTCGGCATACTGTCGGCAGCCACTATACTACCTACCTACCTTTAGATCAACTACAAATCAGCTTTTGTTCGATTGTTTCGTTTTTTGCGTTGCGTTTTGTTTTATCTTATTGAGTCTAATTTAAAATGCTCTAGTATAACTAAATATGTCAGAGTATTTCAACCGTATTTTTTTTTTGCTTTGTTATATGTGTCAAATGTCTACTTGATGTCAGCTTTTATTGGTATCGACAGTAAACAAGTGTTGTGACTGCGAAATCATCGATAATGATGGACAAAGAAAGGAGTATGGCTGAGCTGTTCAGAACGGTACAGAAGTGAATTCGAGAACATAAACAAGTCTTGTGGCTGCGAAATATTAGGTAATGTACTAAGAAAAGAGTATGTAAGGCTGAACTTATCGCTGACACAGGATAGAAGTGAGTCCATCGATAATGGTAAACAAAGAAAAGAGTATGGCTGAGCTCCTCAGAACGGTACAAAAGTGAATTCAAGAATATAAAGAAATGTTGTGGCTGCGAAATATTAGGTAATGGACTAAGTAAAGAGTATGTAAGGCTGAACTTATCGCTGATACAGGATAGAATTGAATTCAACAACATTATAGTTGATACTTGATAGTATTAAACAGAAACAGGTTTGAATTGATCGCGAACTTTTAAAGTATATAGACCGTGAATAATAGAATCGGCTTGCCTAAATGTACAGAATCATAAATATAAATTTTAATTTTGATTATTTTACTAGTACCTACATACTTTGTACATATACTCATTTTCAAATGTCTACTTTATTCTCTCAAAAACTAATTCTAAAAAATAAATTAAAAGATTAATTTTAAAACGATATCGTCTACATTATCTTAATTTGTTCTTTTTATTTTTATTTAATTTTTTTTTTTTTTTGTTATTTTACCTGTATTTAAGAAATAGTCCTTAAGATCAAAGAATAAAAAAAAAAAAAAACAAAAAAAAAAAACGGAAAATTAAAATTTTATTCCTTGTAGCCATTCACCATAATTTAGAATTATAATTCTAATTTTAGATATAAATATTCCGTTTTTTTAATTTTTTTTATTAAAATAAATTTAAATCAAAAATATATATATATATATTTTTTTTTTGTTTTTAATTAATATTCATTTTTACTACTACATAAAAATGTGAATCCTTTTTATAGAACTAACATTAAAATTGCATAGGTAAACATTTAAAAATAAAAAGTCACTTATAGAATAGTTAAATACAACTTAGGTAAAGTTTAATGACATTCCAATTTTGTTTTTGTTTATATTATTATTTTTTTTTTTTTTAATTCATTTCAAAAGGATAAAATAGAAGGAGATAAAAAGATATAAAAATAATAAAAAGCAAAAAAAAAAGGACGAACTAAAATTCTTTTCTACTATGGTTATGAGTGTGTGTAAAGATAAACCGAGCAAAAAGAAAAAAAAAAAAATAAACTTAAGTGTAGAATTTTTTAAGAGGTTGCAAGGTATTAAATGGAATTTTGAATATTTGTTAATAGGCAAGAAAATCATCAGTATTTGTATATATGTATATATATATATATATAGACAGAAAATATTCTAAAGATAATGAAAAAAAAAACAGAAAAATATCAACAACAGAAAAAAATTCTATATTAAAAACCATACACATAGGCCCAATGAATTTAATATTCTTAGTAATTTTAGACGCCATTTTCTTATTTTTATTTGGTCTATTTTTTTTTGCTTTTATTATTTTATTATTATCTTATTTGTTTCCAGAGGACTTATTTTATTATTTATATTTATTTTTCTATTTCCATCTGAAGTTTTGCTTCTTCAAACTTATTTTTTTTTTCTTTATTCATTCATTATTAACATTTTAATGTCTATGTCGGTTTCAAGAGCTTATAGTTGTTGTTGTTATTGTTGTTGTAATTGTTGTTGCTATACAGTGATGTGGTGTGTACTGAATATAAAGGTTAATTTATAATGTATGTAACGTAAAGTATCAAATAATATCGTATATAACTATTCAAAAAAATATTGCACAATATAATGTAAATTGTGTGCGCGGTTTATATGTACAAATCTGAAGGTATACATCAATTCAATTATTACAAAATGTATATGGTATGATCCATGAACTTATATTGTTACAATTGTATGTTTGTATAAGATTAGTACGGTGAAAGTTTTTAATTAATTTAATTTATGTTTGTTTTATATTCTGTATAGTAATAACAATCTGAACTATGATATGATAAGATATTGAGTTTGTCCAGTAAACTGTTCTAAAACGTTCTAAAACGTTTTAAAACGTTCTAGAGTAAAAAAGAACATTTTTTTTGTGTTCAGAAGTTTCCGTTGAACTTTTTTGTCCAAAAGTGTTCTCATCGGTGTTCATTAGATTATACAAAACAGTTCTAAATTTATCTGAATTTTTTTCAGAACAGTTTTGAACAACTTTTTTTGTTGTTTGCTGTCTTTTCTTTTAAATGATGACAGTTAAACAAATAATTTTGAGGGTACTGAGAGTAAAGAAAAAAAATTAGAACAAAAAAGTTCAAAAAAGATAAAAAAAAAATGTTCAGTAGATTTTTCTGTTCTAAGTGGTTCTAAAATGTTTGATAGTTAATTTTCATTGTCCAAAACTGTTCTGTCCGATTCTGTTCTAGATCTATTGATCAAACTTAAAGTATTATTTTGGAGTACTACAATTGGAATGTAATCCAACAATGCAAGTTAATTAAGATTGAAGTAAATTTAGTTTAGTGTTCTAAAATGATCATTGGATTTCTCGATTCTTAAAAGTTGAATCGAAAATGCATTTTGTTAAAAATTTAACATTTTGTTTTGTTATTGTATTCTTAACAGAAGGTATATTTAAATTTAGCATGATTTTATCATCCACCAATTGATAATGGCATGTCTTAAGACTTTATAGACATTGTGAGATATGTTATCAATTGTCTTACACACCATATAAGGCATTTATGACATATCTTAAGACCTTAAATTGGAATCGTTAACTGATGTAAATGTTGTACTAGATGTTCTTCATAGATTCAGCTCGTATATAGTTTCAAATTGATTTGATAATTTACTTTATAGAAGAAAGTGTTCTGTTAGTCAATATTGGTATGACTGATTAAACTTTAATCTTAGTTGTTTATTTTTGTTTAGAACGTGTGTTTCCCAAGAGCATATATCTCTAAGTATTTCATCGACTAACTATGTGTAAGTTCTCTGTTATTAAGTTTGACGTCGTCGAAATTTCTAATATGAAGAAATTTTAATTCATTAAATTTTCATCTCGAAAATTAATTTGATGAGTAAATAATACGTTATGATGTTAGATAAATATAAACAAACTGGCTTAAGAATGATATGAGAAAACTTATATATTGGTGTAAGTCACAGATTAGGATAATTTTAATTCTAACTTACTTTTTTTATGATAACTTCTTACTTAACGTAACAAATTTTATTATTCTGGGAAATTATGGGAATCAAAAATTTGCTTTAGCTTTATAAATTATAAATATAACTTGCATTAGGGTTACAAAATTAAATAAACATTTTGTAAAAATCAGATTCAACTACATATATAGAATGTAGGTGCAATTTTATTTTATTATCTTAACGACTCATCATATAAGTTCATTTCATAGACATTTTCAAACAGATAAGTGAACGAGAAAATGTTAAAAAAAATAATTACTTAGTTTACTGATCGTACATGTTTAAATATAGTACATAAATTGACAGCGTTTTGTTTATATGTGATGATAAAGCTTCACGAATGATTCGTTATGTCCTGTACTATAGTTTGTATGAATAAACCATAAATTAAATTGTTAAAACGTTAACTCATTTTCAAGGTTTTTTTTTCTGTACTTGATATAGTCAAGTATAGAATATACCACAATAAAATTAATATAAATAAACACACATCCATATGTTTGTACCTACTTATAGAAATATATGTCTTTATTTTTATTGTATTATAATACCTAGGTGATATGTTTGGGTAACTAAGTATTCCCCAGGTATATAAAAATAAAAAAAAAAATATGATATATATATGCACATACTATAGAAAATTTTAATGCTGGATTGGTACCCCTAGTAATTTGCTGTTACTGTACTCATTTACTGTGCAAGGATATACATACATACGGTTATATTTAAATATATATCTGAACCTGTGACGATATTATTTATTACACACCTAGAAATTGTGCAGGTCAAATTATATCAGTTCAGTACGTATATGTAACACATATATGTATATGTATATATATATATATTCATATGTACAATATGAAGTACTCAAATTAATGTAATGAAACTTGAAGTATTTACTTTGCAATGACACTCTATAATTCTACCTATCTATTCCTATACTGATTCCCCTGTTCATTTCTATTTAAAAAAAAAGTGTTTATATATATATATATATATATATATATATCATATTTTCTCCTTTTTGTTTTGTTTTCTAAATTCTATTTGTCGCCATTTTTTAGATATGTGCTATTTTAAATATATGTGTATATAAAAAACAATATATAAATATTATATATATAAAACCAGAATAATAATAAAAGAAAAATAACAAAAAATTTACTTTTACGTTTTTTGAATAAGTTATGAGATGAGCTCTAATGGTAATTTTCCAGAAAATTGAGGTTGGTAATGAAGACACAAGTCAATTCAGTCGTTATTTTCGGGTTTATTTTTTTTTTATTTTTATTAAATATAAAAAAAAAAATTGTTTTTATATACATATATGTATATAATAATTTATTCTTTACATATAATATAATATGCACATCTATGTATATATATATACCAATGTTTTTAACGATGGAAATGGAATTTAATGAGAGCATAAGGATATTTTGAGTGAAAGTAGCACACAACTTGAACGGAAATTCTATGTTTTTTTTTTTGTTATTTTGTGTTTTATTTTAAAGTTGAAAGAAAACAAAACTGTTTCTTTTTTTTTCTTATTATTATAATAAAAAACAAAAAAAAAAAAAATGAGAGAAAGACAAAAAATTAGAAAAAAAAAAAAATGGAGGCATGAATGAAAATAAAAAAGATTTTATTTTTCTATTTTTTTTTTTTTTTTTTTCTGAATATAACAGTTGATATGGTTTCATTTTTTTTTATTGTTGTTGTTTGGTGTTGTTATTGTTGATAATGTTGGCGTTCAAAACGGATTTGATTCCAAAAATATCGTTATTTGATGTGTAGATGTTTATGTATGTATATTTATTCAGTAAATATATTTTTGAATATTCAAGAGATGGACTAAAATTTGAGTAAAAACTATCATGGGCATGGACTATCATAAGATTCTATTATTCGATATGTTACAGAGTTTTAGTTAATAGTTACAGATTTTAAATAAAGTATTCAATGTCAATGCTGTCATTAGAATATAACATAGTCCTGCCCTATAGTTTATGACTCGGCCGGATTTTTGAAATTGAAAAGGAAATTTATTTTTTACCATCTCCATCATCAACTACAAATGATTTGTTGAAGGAGTCTTTAGCAAGTAGTGCTATAATTGGATCAAAAAAGAAACTATGGAGGCAGTAAAATTTGACAAACAATCAATTTCTGTATAAAAGAAGATGAAATTATATGAGGCAACGGGAGCAATGACACAACGAATTTATAGTTCATTTTTTTTTTTTTTATGATCTTGACAGTAACTTAGGTAGAATCACCTTTTCGTGCTTAATTAAGTACGGTACTGCAATTTTACACTAAAATATCTACAATAATTTGAGTATTTATTTTAACAAATTACTGGCTTATCTACTCATTAAATGTGGAAAACTACTACTATTGTCAGGAACTAAGCCTTCTTAAATAGAGTAGTTTCATTTTATTTAATTTGTTACCAGAATATATCTCATTAATGGCGATCAAATCTACATCGACGACTGAACCAGAGCAAGTGTTTTCAATTGATGAAACAAGTTTTTGATTGATAGTTTATACAGCTTGGGGGGTATTTTTGATTTCAATTACAATCTGGGTTACAACAATGTCCTTTATAAATTTGTATTTTTGCTGAATGTGTTAAATAACTGTTATTATTAACTGTATTAATAACTGTTACTATAGATTAGATTAGATTATGAATTTTGATTGGGAATTTGTTCCCTATATCACCGCAACGTCAAATGGGCTTATTGTGATAACCCGTGTTTGTTACTTAACTCTCTGAGTCTTTAAGGATACCTGATTTGTGATCACACTCAGGATATTCTTCAATGGTAAGCTGGATAGTTCCGATTGTTAGGGGAACGCTGTTTCCAAGTGGCAAAGTCCGTTACGAGTGTGCCATTCACAGAGCAGATGTTCAGTAAATTCTTCCTCTATTTCACATATTCATTCTGCATACGTTGTTTTCGATTAGGCCCATTTTATCAAGGTGTTTCTTTATTAGATAGTTGCCTGTTATTATCCCCGCCAAGATATACGTACCTGTTTCCTATTTTGAGACTTAGAATTTTTTTTGGTTTTCTTGAGCGAGCGTTTAGGGATGAGCACGTTTACTTGACGATTTCCAGGAACGCTGGGCCAAAAACCCAAACTTTTAATTGAACACAGCTAAGAGCTCAGGGGAATCCAGAATTGACTTGGCTTTATTAAAGGTGTATCCGATGCTTTTCTTGCTAGATAATATGCAACTTCGTTTCCTCTGCTATGTCAGAATGCCCTACCCACGTAATTGTGACTTTATTTGTTTTTGCCAGAGTTTCAAGTATTTCTGAACAATCCCATACTATAGTTTTGATGTGATGGTATATGAATTAACAGCTAGTACGGCTGCTTTACTATCCGAAAGAATGTAGATTTTACGGTTTTTGTAATTTATTCTTAAATTCTTTCGCACGCAGATTTTTATAGCATATACTTTGGCTTGGAAAACTGTGTTTGTAGAGTCTAGGTTTGAATGAATATAAGCCTTCAGGCTTTTCATATATAATCCCGATCTAATTAATTTCCTTGGAGCCGTCGGTATATTAATGGTCCATTGTCGAAAAGGGTGCGCAGGTTTCCAAATTCGCTCTGCTTGGGATGATTATTATATATATATAAAACGGAGTTAAATTTTTCAATTGCAATGGACTACAACAATTATTTTAATTGAAATTAATTTAAAAATATAGCCCGGCTCTGGAATTCAATTGAAAGTGAAATTGAAAACAACAACAATTTCGATATGGCAAATATGTTGTTTTAATTTTCCTCAAGTGATAAAATAATAATTTATAAAGTTGTACATACATATATAATTTTTAATTTTTTAATCATTATATTGGGTATAGACATATATATAAAATATATTTAATAAATCCTTAAAATCATCTTCAAGTTATTTGATTAAAAAAATTCTCAAATATTTTAATAGTCTTCACAATATAAATAAATCATTTTTAAATTATTTTTGGTCTAACAAATTTTAGCCCTTAATTCTACACTTTATTTAACTTATAAGTACATAATGTGTATATAATATATGTACATATATATATATAAAAAAAAACAAACAATAAAAATTTAAAAATAGAAAATATAAAAAGCAAATAAAACTGTTTTTATTATGTTATTCTATTTTCCTTTTATATTATTTCCATTTTTTGTGTTTTTTTTTTTTTTAAATTTGGTTTAGAAGCTTTTTTCTCATGTGGTGTAGTCTCACTGGTGTAGTGGTATGGATTCCATAGTTTAGTTTTTATTTTCTTCAAAATTTTTGTTTCTTTTCAATTCTTAAACTCAAGTTCTACACATTATGTTATAAAAATGTATATATATATTATATATATATATATAAATAAAATTAAAAAAACAATATAACAAAGAATCTAGGTGATTTGGTACATGTACGTGGTTATTTTTGATTATATTCATTTAGTTTCCATATGTGAAAGTCTAGAATTAGTTGAGTTAAATGAAAATATGAGTTGAAATACGTTTTTATTAAGTTAATTTTTATTTTGAAGAACATCATTATTATAGGAATTACACTAGAACATAGCGAACATATTGAAGAAGTCAACATTACAAGTGAAATATTGGTATTTGTAAAAATAAATATTTAATGAAATAAAATTGAAACTTGAGTTTTCTCTTGAACATTAATAAAAAGGTGTGATGAACGTTCAAAAGAAAAACACTTAAAGGGTATTCAGGATTAGCAGTGGAAGTGTAATAGGTGTAGATCTATATAATGATTTGTACAATGATTTCGTGAACGCATCCTTGTACTTTTGATAATGTACTCAATGTAGAATTGTGACAGCGGTTTGTTTACATATGAATTTATCAATTTAAAATTATGAGAATAAGTGAGAAATAACTTTATTTTTTTCACAACTACATTCATAAAATAATTCAATTAAAATTTTTTATTTAAAAAATTACCACTGGCTTTATTTTAGCCATTTTGCAAATATATTGACTTTACAAATGTCAAAATTAAAAAGTTCAATGGCAACTAAAGTACAATATGTTTGAGTTTAATAAAAATTTACAAGTCTTGTACAATATTTTTTTGTTATATTAATGGCAATATACTTCTGCACCTAGTACAAGACTACACCTTCAACTTACACATATTCGTGAATACCATTTCAGATTAATTATGATATTTGAAGTGTATTTAGAACAAATATTTGTCTTCTTCTTTATTGGCTCGATAATTGATATTAGACTTATTATCAGCCTTCTAATCTACTCGGATCAACCACCGAATCGATTCATTGGTAATTTCCAGTACAAATTACATATTTCCTTCTTTTAAATTTTTCGTAGCTTTGTTTTTGGTTGCCTACTTTAAGTTTTTTTTGTCAGTGTTTAGTATTCTGTACTCAGTCAACTTAGATGATATTTGCTTGCTCACTCACACCAAAATCGACATGGCAAACAAAATGCAGTCACTAATCAAATATGCGGATTGTTGATAAATGTGAGCAAAACAAAATTGATGCGAATCAATACAGCAGTACCTTGCAACTCATACAGATTGGTGATGCAAATGTTGAAGATGTGACGTCATTCCGCTATCTTGGTAGTTTTATTACTGTGGATGGTGGCGCGAACGTGGAAACCATATCCGAAATGCACGCTCAGCATATGGTATTTTGAAAAACTTTTGGAGATCTCCAAATATCTCACAAAACCTGAAACTTCAATTTTTGAAGTCTAAGGTTCTCTCAGTTTTTTTTGTATGGATGCGAAACATGGAAAACAACAGAAAGAATCATCTCGCGTATTGTTAACAAATGTCTGAAACGGGTTCTGTGGGAACGAACAAGAATTGAAGGAGAAATGATTAAACGTAGGAAATGGAAATGGATCGGGCACACACTTCGCCGACCTACAAGAGACTTTGCAAAAGCAGTTCTTGAATGGAATCCGCAGGGTCAAAGAAAGCGTGGTTGTTCAAAAACAATGTGGCGCCGAATTGTAATGAATAAAGCAAGCACATGTGGAAAAATTTGGAATGAAATCAGGTCGCTCTCCCAAAACCGAGTTCGGGGGAGAAAACTTATTTATACCCTATGCACCCACGAGGAGCCACAGGATCAATGATGATGACTCTGTCAACATTGTTTGTATATGCTCAATGTAATTCATTATATAAGTCATTGTAAGCTCGTTGCTCATTGTAACAAATTAAATTTTGCACCTTATGCAAAATGGATGACAAAGATGGATGACAATTGTTCTGAATATATTTCACTTCAAATGTGTTTATCATTTGTACTTTTGTACGCACTTCCATAACAATGATCTGATAAAATAGTCTTATAAATTCTCATTTTTCATTTTCTATCTCAAGATAGGTGAAATTTAACATAATTTCAATATATTAAAATTTTCTATCGTTAACTATTTTTTTTTTTTTATAGGTTTCTTCAAGTTTATGTTCATCAATAATTTAGTACAATACACCACCTTCTACTACATTTAAAATAGTGAATATTTTTTTGCTGATTTAAGCTTCCGATTTTTCTATATCGTCTGCGTACAATACAATTATTTTTGATTTGATTATAATTTTTCAATGCATTTATAAAATTGGAGTTTTCTAAATTCGTATTTTAAGGTACGATTACAAAAAAAGGTAGAATTGATTCACAACATTAGATTAGATTAGGTACTTCCGGGAGTGGATCTGGTCCTATATCACCGTAAATGCGCTATGGATACTCTTAATTGTTATGCTGGATAGCTCTCGATGTTAAGGGAACGCTGTTCTCAGGTGACGAAAACAGCTACAAGTGATCCCTTCGCATTCACAGAGTATTTATAGAACAGTAGATTCTTCCTCTATTTCGCATATATTCTGCCCGAGTTGTTTTTGGTTAGGCCCATTTTATAAAGATGCTTTTTTTGGCCCCAAGAATTCCTCAGCTTTTTTGCTCCACCCAACCTTTCAACTGCATTTACAATATAATCAATAATAAGTTGTTTCCTATCATTTGTGAATCATTATTCACAGTTCTGTAGTTTAATAGACAAAAATGTTCATTTCAAATTTTTAAAAATATTTTGAAATGTTTACTTAAAAAAACAATAGTGATGTTGACTTATTTTATGTAAATGCAATACAATAGGATAAGATATAAAGATGGTAAAGCGTTTTTAATATTATTTATTTATAAATTTTAACTTGCAACGATTTCTCACCACATTAATGGTGCATTCGATTACTTTATCACGTAACTAATATCCTTATGTATATATATATATATATATAATATATATTTAAGTCTACTGTATTCACAAAATGCATGTCATGTGTTTCGTATTTTGATTTATTTAAAAATTTTATTTTGAAACGATTTCTCACCACATTAATGGTGTATTCGGTGCAAAAAAGTGCATTAATGGTGCATTAATGGTGCATTAATGGTGTAAAATACAATCATTTAATTTTCAGAGAAGATATCATCTACAACTTTTTCATCCAATTTAGTAGTGGTGCAGTAAATCAAGGTAGAAATTTTACCACAATGTATTATTACCGGGATGCAAGCTGTACAAAAATTTCAATTTGGCTCAACGGGAAGTGGGAGTTTAAATAGTAAATTTCGTCTAATTTCGTTAATAGTAAACTTAAATGTATTGTAAGTTAAGTAAAGCTATACTTACAGTACAGGCATGTTCAGAGGACTTTCATAAGGTTAATTTAAAGGGTTGGGACATTATTATTATTAAAGCATTTCGTTAATATAATGACTTATGTTCAGTAAATTAAATCTTAAAACTTCACAAATAGTGTAACAAATTAAATATATAGAAATGTATATGTAATTCAAAATATATTTAAAATGAAGAATTTAATTACCTACTACAAATAACTTCTAAAAAGCTTAGTTACATTTATATTCATAAGTATTTCATTATTTTAACAACAGAATTATGATATGGTCACTCTCATAGAAAATTAAATTAAAAACAAAAAAAATAAACACTTTATTTGGGTTAACAGCCATTTTTTATGAACTTATTAAAAACTCAACTCAATTTCAACTACATAAATGAAAACAAAATATCATACGTCGTATATGTATATATGATTATGTTATTTTTGATACCATCATTACATTGTTTTTTTAGTATTCGAATACACAGACAGATGACGTTCTTATAATAGCTTGTTCTTTTTAATTTTGTAAAAATGTCCTTTTTTTATTGTTTTTTTTTTTTGCAAAGTTGTAAAGTTCAGTTTTTTGTTAATAACTTTTTTGTTTGTTTTTCTTGAATTTCTTAGTAGTAATGTGGTGAAATATTATGATTGTGGTGAGTAGATATTTGTTCTCAGTTTCTGGTTTTGTTATTCTTTGTTAAAAATAATCTGAGACGAAAAACTGTATAAAAGAAAATGGGTTTTGAAAAAAAATGTTTTTTTTTTTTTCAATACTAGGTGGTCGAAGTTATGATCATAATAGTAAATGTTCGGATAGTGAAAAAAAATGGCATTAAAAATGTTATTTTTGTTTTTTGTTTTTTTATTGTTTCACTAGAAAAGAAAATGATAACCAGAATTTTTTAGATAGAACAAAAATAAAACATGTCGAAAGATTTTTGTAAAAAAATTTATTTTAGCTATTTGTTATGTTTTTGTTCTTGATTAGGACAGTCAGCTTTTATCTATTGAAATAAAGTAATATTGAAAAGAAATCACTCAAGGTCTTTTTTTTTTTTGTGTTTTTTGTTTTGGAAATAAATCTTATCAAGGATAAATAATTTGTATATCTATATTAACCTACCCATACATTATACAGCATGATTGTAAACAAAATTGAGAATTTCTAAAATTTCCACCAAGTTGTACAACGATAAAGGGTATTTACAACAATAAGTATTTTGAAGGTTGTATGTGGTTGCAGAAAATTAAAAAAAAAAAAATAATAATTTTTGTGTGGGATGGTGTTTTTTATTGTTGGTATTACAATAAACATTTCTTATCCTTTTCAAATTGATTTTCCAGTGAATGGTGTGTGAATAAACATAAAACCATATACCTAGAAATTGGAACTATTTTTTTTGCACAAAAAAAAATTTAAAATAAATTTTATTGTTAACTTATATTACAACTATCTTGTATATCATCAGTACTAATATGAAAGAAGCATATTTGACTAGATCACAAGTAAAAATTTATGTAAAAATGAGCAAAAAACTTCTTAGTGACAATTCCACGGTACAAAAAAACACTTCTTTCTTTATTTATTAATTTTGGTTATTTAAATAAGTTTTGAAAAAGAAGAAAAACAATAAAATAAAAAAAAATATAAAAATATATACTCAATAAGAAAATACAAGAAAACTATACCAAAAACCAGTGATGACTATAATGACGGTTACTAAATTGATATGACTGCTTTGTTGCAAAAAAGTTGGCCCACCTTGCTTGTAATTTAAATCCGTTTCAGTACTAGATATAAATCATTATAATTTTTTTCTCATTTTCTCCATAAAATCTCAGTAGATGTGATCAGAAAATGAAATCTTTTATAAATGGTAATAATCTATACAACGCATGTTTTATTGTGATGATAAATTTGAAGGTAGGCTAACTTTTTTGCAATAGAGTAGTATGATGTAAATTCGTATATGATAGTTATGATATTGTAGTGAAGAATAGTAGTGTACAGTAGGTATGACACATTTTTACCAGATTGTCAACTAAATTGTATAATGTATGGACAGCTTTACACACACACACACACACACACACACTAATAAAAAAACTGAAATTTCTATAATATAAATGAACAATCAGTCACCTTTATTTGCTCATTCTTTTCAATAATTGAGAAGGGTAAAATGTTTATACTAATAAAAAGTTGGGGCTGCTCAACTGACAATATTAGTTAATTTTTAATATCAGAAGACGATTGACAGCATAAAAACAAAAGTGTCAGTTATTTGGAATCGAATTTTTATTTTGTTTTAACAAAAAGAAAAAACAAAAAAAAAGGTAAAAATAAAAACCAAAGAAAGGAAACAAAATACCACCAATCGAATTTTGGATGAGTGATAGAGTAATTTTAGATAAGTAACGGTTGTTGTGATGAGATTTTTAAGTGTTATTTTTGTATTATATTCTATTCCATTCTCTTATGAACTTGAATGGTCATGCTATAATACAAAAAAATGGACGATAATATGTACATTAAATTATAGAATATAATATACATGAACATGGATACATTTATATATAAAGGGTGATTTGTATTTGTATTTTAAATTGAAAACTGACATAACTTGTGACTTGACATATACTATTAACCACTCTAATAAATCGATTAATTCAATTTCGAACCATTTTTTCAAGTAATTGGGGCCTTAATATTTCCAAAAAAAGACCGAAATTTATGTTGATTTACAAAGATAATCGATACAAAATATAATCCAACATTCCATATACGGTTATTTTGCTTCTTAATGTGTAATCATTTAATCGGAAATGAGCTTCATACAAAATTTGTTGAAAAAAAGGAATCAGATTTCTCTTATTTTTCAACCTATTCACTAAAACAAAAGATGCAAACGGTTGTCTGGCTGCTTTGATATTTTGAACCAATTTCATCTTATATGAATATAAACCAAAAACTTTACGGACAATTTTTCATGTCATGAAGCTCACACCTAAAGCTCAAAATCGCTTAAGGTACATACAGTTCTTCGTCTTTTTATTGCTGTTGTATCGAGTAGAGTAAATGTTAATAAATTCTACAAAGTGATTTTGGAATTGAAATTTTCACAATTTTCAAATTTTGTTACAGTTATAAATCTTTTCATGATAGTTAAGTCTTAATAAACACAAAAATGAAAACAGATGACATTTACCTGTTGTAAGCTCAATGAATCTCGCATAGAAGCACAAGGCTACACTGATTATGTATCTATTCTTATCAGGGGAAAATTTGAATTTACAAAGGCTGAATTAACTCAACATGCACTAATCCAAATGGTGCTGAGAGGTGTAACTTTCTATAAATCCAAATGAAAACACTATTGTTGCCTTCACAAACGGAAGAGTTAGGGACAAATTAAGGACACCTAACCTAAATGGGGTGACGATTAGCTTTTCCAAAGAGGTCAAATACCTTTGAATCGTATTTAATGAACAACCACAATGCTCTAAACAAAGTCAGAATTGCATTCTGGAGATATAAAAGCCTATGTCGTCGTAAATAGGCCGCAAGCGCTCGCTTAAGAATAGCAAAACTCTTCTAGGTTTCAATAGGAATCAGTTACGTATCTTGGTAGGGATAATATCAGATCTTTGCCTAATAAAAATCACAACTAACCGAAAACAATTTAAATAGAGGAGGAATCTATTGAACATTTGCTGAAAAAAATCACCCTTTATTATATTGAGTTAAATTCATCATTATCATAGCAATGTCCATGTCAACTAATTCACTTTTATTTTTTCGATTTATTATTTATTAGGCTTTTCACTGTCAATAATACTATATAGTTTATTGTTGTTGTTATTGTTTTGATATTGTTGTGAAAACGATATTGACGTTTCAGAATCAAATCTAAATTTGTTTTAGTTTCTGTATTGATTCTATTTCAAGTAGTAAAAATGCATTTTATATATACATAACATTATGTATAGGTGAGTTAATAATTAGTTTTTAGAAAAACTTATTTTTTATCTTTAGAGTAAATTATTTTGTTTTTTAAAATGGAATTTTGTTATTGAAAATATTCGAATGAATTTTCATTGAATTTTACTAAAAAAGCTTATGAAGTGCTCAGATACCACTATCGTTTACCACTTTGAATCAGAGTCCTACGGAAATTGAAACAAATTAATTAATGCTAATATTTGATTAATATATGGAGTAGAGTACAGCAGTTTAGTTATTATTTTGATATGAATTGTAAAAAAGATGAATTGAATTGAACAAAAGTTTATTCTGGACCAATATGATCCTTAATCATATAATGAGATATACATATAGATAATAAAGGCATTTAAAAGTATTATGTCTATATAGTATACATATAACAATTATTATAGCAATACTAATTCTTGTTTGTATTTAAATATTGTATGTAACACTGACATTAAATTATAATATGATTAATTATTATATAGAGACATTTTGTATACAAGATTAATTTAAGTAAAGTAAATATAATTTAGCTGGTGTGTATTATAAATTATGTATATATATACATACGAGTATATTTGTAATATGCAATAGGTAATAGGCATTCTTTATCTAATTATTATGATACATATCATCCAATTATTATTATTATTATTATTATAGATATAAGATATGTTGAATTAGATTAAATAAGTTTATTGTAGCTATTTACACCATTAGATATGAAAAGATGTGTTAATGTTACAAAACAATTTATTTAAATTTAATTTATTATGTACAATTAGTAGCAAGCACTGATGAGCGAAGTAAATTACTTCCGAAATATTGATATTTGCACAATAAATGATTAGTGAAAGAAAATTCGACTTTTACTTTATAAATTATTACTAAAAACAAATCTGTTTATTAAAAATAATTTAAATTTGTAAATAAAACAAAATTTTTCTATATTTTTTTCTATACAAAAAAGTAATGTACACATATAGTAAATTATTGTATCCTTCGTTTTCATGATTCTATACTCCATTTGGAAAAAAACAACAAAATCACAAACTTCTCTGATAACTGACTAACACTAACTATTTATTGGTATTGGAGAAAATAAAATTAATGAAGTTGTAAGCCATAAAAAAAACCAAATTTTGTAAAAAATTGAAAGATAAATCATAAAGATAAAATAAATACAAGTTGAAGAAAAACAGACACATAATAAACAAACGGACTGAACTTGTATCCTTGTCAGGTATTTTCTATGTTTTAATGCACCAGCAAGTAAGTCATATGCAAATTTTACAACGCATTAAAAATGCTTTCAGTACATTTACTTATTGATTGAAGAACAGTTAGGTGCGAAAGAATAACGTTCAGAGTAATGGAAATTTTTACAGGAAGTAGAATATCATGTTTAAAAATACCGCAAGGTTCTGTATTGGGCCCAGTGCTTTTCTTAGTATACATTAAAACCTAATTCTCTCTGAAATTTAAAGGGAAAGTGATGATTTGGGTAATGTATATAAATCGAAAAGTTTACTTGATTTTAATGCTGATAGTAACTATGACTTAGATTAACTGAGGAAATGGTTTTTTGCTCATAAATTAACAATTAGCAGTAAAACTAAATTAATGTATTGATTGTAGTTTGTCTCCTCAATTAGATTTAGATGTTTCTACTATGTATCAGTGGCGGTTCGTCCCAAGGGGCAAATTGGTCACTGCCACCCCAATAATACTATCAAAAATTCTAAAAAAATTTGAATACTTCTTAATTATAAAATACACAAAAATCCGGACTGTATCAATTTTCTAATATAAAATGTCCGACCCTATTCATTAATAAAGCATCGTCACTGAATATGACAGAAAAAAAAAAGAATTCAAAAGTTCAAATTTTGTACTAGTATTAATATTTTGTACTAGTAATAATATATTTGTAATTAGTATTAAGTTATTTGTATTAGTATTTAGTTCATAAATTCCTTTTTTTCTGTGTACCTGACCAAAATTTTACACCACGATCCGGAACTGCTATATATCATGCACCGGATTGTTGTAGGTTTAAAATGTACTCAAGTAATATTCGATGTTCGTGTGCACCTAATGAATCATGCATTCTATTTGATAGTAATTGTGACTGTAATGATTAATGTTTCAATATTGAAGTAGTTAAGCAATTCGAATATTTACATTTGTTATTAAATTGCAGTATGAATTGGACCTCACAAAGTGAAGCTCTAAGAAAATATATGTGCTAATGTACAAGATGTTTTTATCATTTATAGAATGTTTGCTCGAAGAAAAAATTCTAAGAACATTCTATTATAGTATTGTATACAGTCAAAGTTACAATATCGCTTAGCTTGTTGTTCATGTCAAAATAAAAAATCACCTTTAATACGTCTTCGAAAACACTTAATCAGAATTATTTGCAAAAAATCTTGGTTTCAAAATTGTCTTCCGTTATTTCAGAAATTTAAAATTCTACCTATGTGTCATTTAGGCTAGGCGCACACATGCAATTTTTAGTTGCGCAACTGTGTGATTGCACGTTTATGTTTCATTAGTTTATATGAAAACGCTCACACATGCAACTATTTGATTGCATCTAATCAAGCAATCACAAAGTTTGTAATTTGTTACAAACTGATAGCAACTTTTAGTTGAAGCAATTGATAAATCGATTTCTTTATTACGTATTTAAATGTAAACGCGCACACTTGAAATTAAAACCAGTTGCAATTTATTTTTTGTTGTGTGCAGTTGTTTGAAGTTTTGTAATAAGTTGTTATTGATAATTATTATTTTTTTTTTAATTTCTATATAGCACATAAAATTATTCTTAAATCTGTGGTTTACAACGAAAGATGATAACTGCATTTTTGACATTTCTTGTAAATCGCAATTGAATAAAATTTAGTATAGATATACTTTTCTAGTTATTTTTGATTTTTAAAAAATATTTGTAATAAAAATCTTTGGGAAATCTTTAAAAAGATATGATCTTGGAAATCATTTCAATAATTTTTTTTTTCCGTAATATTTCTAACTTTTTTTTTTAAATTTTAAATAACTTAGGGCCAGTTTTCAGTTGAACACTTAAGTATCAAATCAAACTTAAGCTACACTTAAAACAAAAATTGTGTTTTTCGGTTGTTACTTAAAACAATACTTAAGTGGCACTTAAGCTTGGTAAAATGACCGCTTAAGCTACACTTAAAATTTAAATATTTTGATAATCTTTCTTACACATCTTTCTGACATTTACACTTTATTTGTCACTTGTATTGCATTTTAACAAGTGCTGCCATTGCAAATAACCGAAAATGACAGCTGAAAATCAACACTTAAGTTTTATCTTTAAAACTCAATTTTTTTTAAGTGGAGCTTAAGTGTCGAATGATCCTTAAACTTAAGTGTAACTTAAGTACTCACCTGAAAACTGGTCCTTATTCCTTTTTGTTACATCAAATTTTTTTCTCAAGAGCATGATAACTTCAGTTATTCAGTTTATACAAAAAAAAAAAATGTATAATACTCCGTAAAATTTTTCAAGATACATTGAAATGCAAAACTGTACATCTTAACATATCATTTTTTTGTTTTGTACCATTCGGTAAGTGTTGTCTATATAACTGCATAAGTGAAGTTATATGCTTATGTTAGAAAAATTTACAACGACAGTTGTTAGTTATTGAGTTTTTAATTCATAAATTACTTAATATTATTAAATTTTATTTTTTTTTATTTCAAAGAGCTAAAATTTGATATAAAGTGGCATTCTGAGTAAAATTCGACAAAATTTCAGTTATCATCTTTCGCTGTAAAACCACAGAAATGTAATGTTTACATGTAGATGTAACTGAAAAATTAATTCAAGCTGTTGAGGCAAGGCCTGCAATTTACAATACAAAAATCTTAAAATAATATTGAAATAAAATTGTGGTGTTAAACTTGTAGACGCAATTCTGCGAAATAATTGTTGTTTCATGGGCTAATCTTTATTTTGGTGAAATAGCATTTCTCCACTTTGTGGGCTGATATGTAATTGAAGGTCCAACTAAAGACAGAAGATTATCGAAAGAAGTAATATTCATTCTATAATATCCGAAAAAATCTTCTGACTTACACCTCAAATATTTATAAATTTTATGAAATTGCCCTTTATTAATCTCTGGCTTAATAAAGTGTGACCCTGCAATGTCATTTTCCTTAATTTTTTTTCTCCTTTTAATTTCAACAGCACAAATGCATGCTAATTCTTTAGAAAATTCGTTTTCAAACTATATGAAATGCAACTTTTTAATTGCTATGTGTGCACGGCGCGGCATTAGAAAATCAAATACTTTGGTTGCTTATGTGGGCACGCAAAGATTTGTTGCAATAAAACAGTTGCAAAACTAAAAATTGCATATGTGCGCCTAGCCTTATACTGTTATAAAGTTTTTCTTAGATCTGATCATTTAAATCACAGAATTTCAAATTTTTATGCACTTCGCACAAACTATCGTTCTTCTATAGTTACAGTTCCGATTTTTCATATTTATGCTTTCAAAAGTTTTTTTATTGTATATATAATTCTTTAATATCTTTTAAGTTTTGTTTCTCAGGCTTCTATTATTTTGTTGTAATCGTTTATCTCGAATTTTAATTTTTTCTCTTTTTTCCTATTTTATTTTCTTTCCTTGTTTAATTATGTTTAACTAAATTTAATTATTTCTATTGCATATATTGATATTTAATAGCTATAAGTTTGTATTTTATTTTATAATTTTTAAATTTTTTGCGTTAAGTTTTGCTTTCTTTTATTACTTTAATACTGAATTTTTTATTTTCATTTTTGTATTTCTGTAACTGTATTACTTTAAGCTCTGAATTATCAACCTAATATTTTTTAATTATATATTTTAATTATTTCTACTCTTGTTATTTCATTCATCACATATTCTCAGGAATATCAGAATGATCTTACATTTATGTAATTTTACCATTACTGTTTTGGAAATTTTTTAATTTAATTTATGATAATGTACTAAGGTATGTAATATATTATAACATTGTATAATAAATAAATGAATTTTAAAAACTAAAAAAAAAAAAAAACTAACTAACTAAACTAACTTGTATCCTCATGTAGACTGCATAACAAATTCCCTTCGTTAATAAAATGCGTAAAAGATCTCTGAACAAATTTAGTATTAATATGAAGTTTTGGCTGTCGCATAATAAAATACTAAAATTTGAACTAACTCCAAGAATCTTTTGATACTTAGTATAATTAAAAAAAATTGTCCCTAAATTTGATTCAATATCATATCAAAATCAAATTCAGGTATTTTTACCTAGTTACTGACAATGGAATAAAAAAAAAATACTATTAATATTAATGAAATAACTTCCCAAATAGTTAAAATTTAAAGTAATAAGATTAACCAACCACTGTAACTATTAATGATAATACAACACAAAAAAAATTCTTGTTTATTTAAAAACTCACTGTAAAAGTAAAATTTTTAATAAAAATTCAAAAGAAAAAAAAATGAAATCTGTTACAATTAAAAAGAAAGAAATGAAGAAACATTTTCAAACATAATAATTACCAGAAGTTACAATTTTCCACTAAAATAATTTTTGTATCCTTTTTGTTTTATAATCGGATACAACAAAGAGGATATGGTATTGTAGTAAGTTTTCAACCATTGCACTGCACACTTGTACAAAAAACCGCATTAAATACAACATAAAAAAAAACAAAAATTTTGTTTTTCATAAAAATTATGAAAACGTCTCCACAGTATGAAGCCACTAACATTCAAACTTTTAAAGATATTTCGTTTGTTATTACTCAGAGAATATAATAATAAAATGCAAAATATTGAAAAGTAATAGAAGAAGAGAAGTAAAGAGTAAAGATCAACTTGAAATAAAAAAAAACAAAAAAAAAAATCACAATAGGAAATCTGAAAAAGGAAACAATTTTGCCTACAAAAAAAATTTTCCTTATTTTGATTGCTTGATTTTGTTTTTTTGTTTTTTTGTTTTTTGTTTTTTGATATTCATTCCAGAAAAGTCATTATTATATAATAGAATACATATATGTATGAAATGTATATATATACATATGTGTATTCATTTTGGGTGATCCTATTTCATCATCGTGGACCGCAGTTTGACAGCGCTGTGTAAATAAATCCCATGTCAATAATAATGAGGTCAATCGTGGTTGTCAGTAAACTGATAACTGAAAAAATTTATTAGAAATGGAATCGTGCGTGATACTGATACTGATACATACTGATAAACTTGCTGAAAAAAATTTACTATTGTGAATACTAATAATTTGACATTTAAAAAATCAGCTGATTCATTGCATTAATTATTTTTTGTTTAGTTTTGTGAAATAAAATATAAAATAAAGATGTTAATCTAATATAAATAAAATAAAAAAGAGGTTAAAGTAAAGTAATTTCATAGAAAAGAAAAAAATATAAGTGAAATAAAATAAGTTTGAAAATGGTTTTTTTTCAGTAAACAAAAAGAGGGTTTGGGAAATAAAATGTAAATCAAATGTAAATAAAATTAAAAATAAGCTAATTAAATATTGTGGTTGAATCAAACCAGTCTTTTATTTGCTATATCACACACCTATTTATAGAAAATATAAAATTAATTCATATCAAAACAAAAAAAAAAAAACCAATTTATATGAAAAAATTGTTAATTGAATCCCGTTTTAATTTTTATTGGTTCTCCTGTCTTTTTCTTTTAGTCTTTGATAATTTTCTTTTACTTTCAAGTCAGTTTTTTTGTTTTAAAATTATATTTAAAGTTTTTTTAATCTAAATGAATTTTATTTTAAAATTTTAATATTATCCTTATATGCAGTGTTTTGTAAATTTAATTTTATCACACAACTTATTTGTAACTGATACAGATTATGATAATTATCAGAAAATATGACAAATTTTAAGCATCCCGATACCAATTTATCAGTGACGTTAATAAAATTCACAATCGATCAGATAAACTGATAGTTCTGACAACCACGATAGGGCGTATCAGAATTTTTGAAACTTGTCATAAATACTGATAAATAATACTGACAACTGACAACCACGATTGGGGTGAATGTGTTTTCAATGTGTCAAATATAAGTTTGTGACAGCACATTTACGAAATGATTCTCTTAACCACTGTTTAATACGTAAAACCTTGACATGGTAAATGTCTCAACACAAAGTTGAATACAACGTGCACATGATCTTAAATGTCTACAAAAGCTAATAAAAGCTTAAGGTATGGACTACATTATCACAATTGATGTTGACGATGTCTCCGCGACCGGTTTGACAGATATTTGGACTTGTCAAAATGTTTAAAAACCCAATATTGTACAGTGTCAATAAAAACATTCTGTTCATATTTTGCTTGATCACAGATCAATTAAAACACAATGTCTTAGAAAGCTCTCATTACACAATGTTGCCAACTTATTTTACGGATAACATTGACAACTTAGTTTTTTTTTCGATTACATCAGTTTGAAGTTTTTTTTAAAGACCCTAGGTACCTATTACATATCATTTTTTTCATCAATCTTCTTGTCGCTGTATTGACAATATATTGATGAAAAGAATGATGAGCGATTACACATAAATCATGCACTCATCAATCTTTTTATCCATATTTTGACATTTTGCCAGGACATATTGTGGAAGTGTTCTGAATATATTGATAATTTCGAAATATAATATGAATATTGAAAATATAATTTCTGGAGGAATGTTTTTGACTTCAAATTATTTTTTTGCACATTTGAGTAATATATCTAATAATTGCTATAACTATTAAAATTAATATAAAAATTGTTCTTTTTAGAATTACATTATAAATTAATATTATAACCTTATCTGAACATTTCCCAAAAAGCCATTTTTTTACCTCCGCTGATTTTGACAGCAATATTGATGAAAATTTTGACAGCAAGATTGATGAGAATAGAACCACCATCAATCATTTCTGATCAATCCGCGGTCAATATATTGACCATTGATTGATCAAAATTGTACTAAAATTATTCAATACTACTGAAATAACAATTTTGTACGGACTGTGTATTAAAATATGTGGGAAGATTATGGTCAATCTAAGTGTGTAAAAAATTCTTAACGTATTGAAAAAATTCAATGAAACTGGAGATATTGCAAATGGAGTAAATTCTCTGCATAATTTTCCTTTGAAATTATTGAATGCTGCCAAATGTCAGGCGACAGCTATATTTAATCGATAAATAATCATAGTCAATAAAATAAGTAACATTTTTAATTAATAAAAAAAAAAAGTTAAGATATCCTTATTTTAATTAATCCTTACAAAAAATTTTGTTTTTATTTTTTCTTTAAAGTTTGGAAACTCAAATAGGATCACCCTTTTCATAAAGGTTTGAATATCTTTTCAGTTAAATTTTTTTTTATTGTTGTTTTGAAAAGTTCATACAATATTCAGTTAACATTCTATTATAAATTCGTACATGTGTGTAAATGTTTTGTTAATATATATTTCTATTATTATATACTATTACAAACTTTATTGTAAATCTAGTAACAAAAAAAAAAAATGAAAAAAAAATTATAAGTCTAGTTATGGGGTTTGTAATATTCCTAAAAGTTTTTCTATATTGTTGTTTGTTTTTTTTTTTTGTTTTTTTTCTTTTAAGAAAACTGTGAATTTTATTTAAGCGGATCTACGAATTATTAAGTCTTGAAAATTTATACATAAATTTACTGAATATATGTATATGTATATGTATTATATGTATAAGTTGGGTTTGCATCAGTTACTTAATAAAGGGTGTCTGTAACTTCCATTATGTTTAAAAATAATTTGTTGAAGAAATTGAAACAATCCAAAATTTGTTCATGACAAGAGTTGAGGTATATTTTCTATAAGGTATATACCTCATATAGAGTATATATACCTTCAGTTAGTTTTTATTAGTATTAAAAAAGCCCTATATGCTCCCAAGAGAAGTAAGAAAAAAAATAAAAATTTTACATGCAGGGTTTCCTCTTTTTCTTATAGCGTTTCTATGTAACCGTTGGGCTTCTTTACCGCATCTCCTCACCTATTTCTATCCTCATCAACTATTTTTAATTTTCTGATTTATAGTATTCGAGTATCAATTACGATATTATTTAATAATTTCTTTCTTGGTTCGCCTTTAACTCTTTCAACATCTGGTTTTGTGCTTAATATTTAGTCTGGTTCTCTATTATTTTCCATAATAACAAGTGAAGGTGTAATTTCATTAAATTAAAAAAAAATGTTTTATTATCTTACAGATAGTTTGGGCCTAATTTTATCATAGTCTAATTAATTTAAAGAATATATCACCTGATGTGAGTTATTTGAGTTTAATTCAACTCCCTGTTAACGATATTAATCAGTTCATCATAATCATAGGTTCAGTGGCATTGCACTCAGTGGCCACAGATTAATGGATCTGTTCACTAAACGGTGCGGTAAATGTACCGGTTAATGTACCGCAGTTAATGAAAATGGATTTAACTTTTCAAGTGTACAAACAAAAACAAATTTTTTTTATGTTGAATGTTGTTACATCTACTGGACATATGAATCCAAAATGGATTCCAGATCCACCGGAAAATGCCACTGAACCCACTCATAGACATTGTATTGAAATCTCATTCGTATGGTACAGAACGGAAATAGGTAAAGCTTATTTATTTAGCAGTGGCCCTACAGATAAATCTGGAAGCTAACTTAAGGTCTTTTTCGTTAGAGATGTGGGCCTTTTTGAATTTTTTTTTTATCTAATTTACATTTACTTTATCTTATCAACTAGCTTATCCACTAAAGTAATTATATAAACAAAATAGGTAAAGTTATTAGTTATTAGTTATTATAATGAGTATTTAATTTTATTCTATGTATAGTTGATAGTGTATATTTTATTTGTTCATTGGCAGAAATTTGAATTTGAAGGGTTATTTATTATTATTATTGTATAATTTAACACAAATCACTGTGCATTGAAAATATTGTTCTTCAAATTTTGTAATTTTAATTTATTTTAGATTATATTAGAAATAGAAAAAACATGGTACTTGTACTTGTAACAATGAGCTTGAAAATTTTTGTCATATGATATGCAATAAACTATACCAGTATACAGTATTTATATAATGTGATAGGATTAATTTATAGGGTCGTATGTGTTAATTCAATTAAATAGTTAAAATTTCTTTTCACATTTCTTCTTCTTGGGTTTCTTTTAACCAATCTACTGATGGTAGTGGTGAGCTGGACAACTCATTTTGTATGCTTTAAATATAAATTATTTTTCTAATGTTTTTGAACACCGTTTGATCGATTATTATAATTTGCTATATTGTTCAATATAACAATGCTGATCACCACTATTGTTTATTTACATAGATTAAAAAGCAAACAAAAGAAAAACAACAAAAACAAATTCGAAATGAGTAAAGAATAGATTTAATTTTTGTATATAACTACACTAGTGTATAATACAACTGCTAACCAAATGTGGTAAAGTTTGTGTGCAGTTTAAAAAGGAATACACTGCTGTATTGTAGAGGCTGTATTATGTATGGAATATCCTGATTTAAACCCAACTTTAAAATCCCTAATTGAAGGTCAAATTTATCAATATCATTTGTTAATAATATTTTTACCTTTATTTCATTTTAATTGTTGCTTTAATTGTTTTAAAAATGAAATGAAGCCGAATAAAAAAAATTTATGATTTCGGCTTAATTTTAAATGTGGGTATCGTAATAAAGCCAAAAAAGTATAAACTGATTTTTGATGTTATTTTTTTTAAATTTTAATTTTATTTCAACACCCATTTGAAATAAAGTAAAAAAATGTCATTTGGATTTATTTGAGGTAACCAGATAAACTATACAATCATCTATTTGATGATACGGTTGTAATGAAGTACGATAGTATGAACAGTTGTAATTAAGGCCTCAGACCATAAACAAAAATTCTATTTGCATATAATATTTTTGCTTTTTTTTTGTAAATTATTACAGTATTGAATGACGAATGATTTTGATACTTGAACACTCTGTACTTATATATATATGAATATGTATGTATACCTATAACATTTGATATACATTCATATAATATGTGGGAGAGGATTTATGAAATAAATTTATTTTTTTTTTGTAAAATTCAGATTTAAGTTTTCATTTTCATTTTTATTTTTTATGTTTTTCTGTTCTCAAAAGATTCTAACCTCAACGACTGAATGGTTTAACTTAAAAGTTGTTTTTTTTTTTTTGTTTCCCAAAGTTTTTGTAAAAATTTATTTCTTTGTTTTAATTTATCTATTTGTTTTTAAATTTAATTAAAATTTATAAAATTAAAAAAAAAAAAAATTTAAAATAAAATTTTAAAGTTGAAGAAAACAACTGTCAACTGATCAAATATTAATTTCAATTATGCATTTTCTCATTTAATATTATAATATGCATAATTAATGAAAATTGGTATGCATTAGTGCAAGATAAAATAATATTATTTATATCTATAGTTTAGAATAGAGATTATTTTTATGTAAGTTATGCCAATAGAAATGAAGCTAACATTGATAATGTGCAAATTTTAAAACTTTCTCAAATTGATGCAACCTTAATATAAATAATTATCATTTTGACATTTAACATGACTGTCTTAATTATACCGTGATTTCGTATTTAACATTGGTATTTTGGTTTGTGAAATTTATTATAAATTGGTAAGCAAAAGTTTGGAAAATTTTTGTAAAAATATTTTAATGTTGGGATTTATTTATTGGTACATTATGCATCTTTTAATTTTTGTTTGCAGACAATACTGCTATTCAACTGACATTTGAATTGCTCAAAATTTCTTTTTACTGCAATTGCAAATTATGTACTAAAACAATGTCAAAAATATTGTGTTTAACAATTTAAATTCAATATTGTTAATTTGTTATTTTATTTGTGTAATTTGGGTACACCATTATTACAGAATGAGTTTTTAGAAAATTTTACTTGCTTTTATTTATTTATTTTCAATTATTTTTCACTCTGGGCACCGAAATATATTTATTTTATATTCATATTCAGGATGGTCGGACTTAGTTATTTAAATTTCATGACAGTGGTACTTTTTGGGTCCACAATATTTTATTTGCTTTTCTTTATTTACTTTGAATTATTTTTAATGTTTAATGTGATTTCACTCTGGGTATCGAAATATATTTGTTTTATGTTCATAGCTATACGATCGTCTAAAATAATTAATTTCATTTCATGATGGTAGTTCTTTCTGGTTCCAGAATATTTTATTTGCACTTTTTTGTTTACTTTTAATTATTATATATATATAATTTTCTGCATTTATCTGGATGTTTGTAAGTCCGACGGAATACTCCAACACATATAGAAATTGTAATATGTATACAAATTGCTTTGGTACTCTTTTTTTAACCCCTGTCTACCATGCTGAACCTTTGTAGGAAAAAATACCATTGCATGGAATATATTTTTTTAATTTAATGTTAGTCTTCTTCGCAAATAATAATGAAAAATAATAATAATAATATAAATAAAACAAACAATTTTTTTGATTTATAATAATAAGGACTAATAGAAATTTTATCAATAGTTTAATATGGTATAATAACCAAAAGGCAAACAGCATTTAACGGAAAAAAAAACATAATGCACTTAAAGGTTATTCTTATTACTTAAAATTATACACAATATGCATATGTGTCTACATATTTTTTTCTTGTTGTTATGATAATGATCATAGCATCATAGTTTTGCTACCGTATGCATTGCCTGTACTATACTACTATATGTATATATACTTTAGCCAGAAATGTGATGCGGTAAAGAGTTAAAATTGTTATTTATTTTTATTTTTTTTTGTATATATATATATTTTTTTTTAATATAAATATATAATATATGATATATAAATTTATGATCGTATATAATATTTAGTATGATGGGGTTATGTTTTGTTTCTGCTGATTTACACATAAAAACAATAACAACATACATTTTTAAAGAAATTAAATAAAATTTTGTACTATTATTTTTTATTTCTTGTAAATTTATAATTTTTAGGTATATTTGTGTTCTTCAAGTGTGTAGAAATGTATTTTGTATAGAGAGTGATGAATTTTTTTTAATATAGTAGGTAGGTATATATAGGTATCGGTTAAACCATATTGATTTTTGTTCTTCTTTTTAATTGTATGTTAATTATGTATGAATTTTAACATGAACAGTTCGATAATGAATTTTTTGAAATTTTAAATAATCGATCAATGGTTCACAAGTTATGAACAGTTTTGTAAATACCTATTTATTTGCAGTAAATTTTTTTATTTTAATTTTTTCTCCAACACCAGTTTTTATTTTATTCATCAAAATAAATATCATGTGTAGGTACCTACAATATTATTGTTTTTTTATATTTACAATTTTATTTATTTTTGTTTTTAAAATTGTTTTCGTTCAAAGTTGTGGCTTATTATAAAATATTATTTGTTCGCTATAAACTTTGACGCTAAACTTACGCAGCGAATGTTATTGAATGTTAACAGGATTAACGTGATTTTTATATACGATAAATTTTCAATGTTGGCAAAAAGAATGTCGCTAAAATGATCGAGTAAATGACCCTTAGGGAATAGAAAATTTTGTACCTTACTGCAAATGTTCTGTCTATATGGTAATTAAAAGCGTTCTAATAAAAAGATAAAGGTACGATAAATTAGTAAGCAAATACGTATTTTTCTTAAACTTGAAATGAAAACTCTAATGAACGAAAGCAATGCTAGAATTTATTTTGCTTCCGTCATTTATGGCGGGTTACAAAGCTAGTTTTTAATGTTTAATGTGATTCAAAATATATTTATTTCCTGTTCATAGCTACAATCGTCTGAAATAGTAAATTTCATTTCATGATGGTGGTTCTTTATGGTTTCAGGATATTTTATTTGCACTTCTTTGTTTACTTTTAATTATTTTTAATATTTAATGTGCTTCACTCTGGTTACCGAAATATATTTATTTTATGTTAAAAAACAGTCTAAAGCAATTTGTATATGTATTGAAGCGTTCCGTCGAACTGACAGATATACGCAGAAAACTATTTATATAATATGTTTCTGTTAGATTAATTTATAACATTTTTAAATTTAAGTTCTAGTATTGCATTGTATCTGTTACTCTTTGATTGATTATTACATTTCTACATATAGCTTGTATATCAGTTGGAATTCTATCATATTAAATTATACTTTTTGAAGACTTGAAGCACTATTGGTTTTCAAACAAAAAAGAAAATAAACTAAAAAGATAAATTATATGAGATAATAAGATCAATCATCAAAAACTCATCAAATATTATAGCACGACATGATAATGATGATGATGATGATGATGATAAATATCTTTGTGATGTACCGGTCTTAATTTTAAACACATTAATTATTTTTAAAAATCAACTGCACTATTATATAATATGCAATATAGAGTTTCAAAGTGATTATTTTCATTGTCAGAATTTTGAAAAAGCAAATTGATTTCAAATCGTACGAAGTAAACTATTTTAAAAGTACAATTTTTTTTTTGTTGCAATATTACTCCAATTATAACTATTAAAATAAAATTGTGAAATTGCCATGGGAATTATGAAAAAAAAAGAAAGTAGCATTTGTCCAGAAAACTCTTGGGACAACTGCTGTGTGTAATAATAATAATAATAAAAAAAAAAAAAATAGAAAAATGAACTTTAAACTTTAAAAAATAAAATCATAAGGATATTCTGTTTATATTTATTTTGTTAAAATGAAATAATTCCATATCATGGCTACCTTTTCTATATATACATACATTACATACATATATATATTTTTTTAGATCTTTAAAGAAAAGCCGGAAAATTTTCTCTCCGGAGATGTCTTTTTTTTTTTTTTTTTTTTTTTGTTATATATAATTTGATTTTAAATTATTTTACTGGACCTTAAGAAATTATTTTCCCTCAGGATATTTAGAATTTAGAAGAAAGTAAAAAATATAATATATACATATATGTGTTATGTGTATATATATATATATATATATATAAATAAATAATATGGTAAAAATACTTCATATATACTCATTAACATTAAGAAACCCTAACAATTGTTTATTATATATTATTTTCTTTTTATACAAACAATCTCAAAGGACTTTCGTTTTAATAAAGTAAAAGAAATTTATTTATTTTTTTTTTGTTTAAATAATTAAAATATATATATATAATATATTTAATAATTATTATAAAATAATTTTTTTTTAATGACTTCTATTTAAGATTTAAAAATTATCAGTGTTTTAATAATTAATATTTTAATAATTTGTATGATTAGAAAAATGTAGATATAGAAATTTTTATCTATTTTGATTTGGGATAAGATTTTTATTTCAACTAAGATAACTAAATCTAAAAAATTTTTGCAAGACTAAGGAAAACACTAATTTTTCAAAATAATCAATGAGTCACAAATTAAAGACATTCATATATTAAATTTCATATATTAAAAATAAATTTTTCTTTTACTGAGTCAACCAAAATTATCTTGACAAGGCAACTTTTTGTATTACACTCAGTATACACAAAGTGCTTTCAATTGTTAGGGAACATTAATTTAATTCGATTTAATTTTTAATTTTTTTTTTTTTATTTTCTTACTTTAAAAATTAAGTTTAATTTTAAACTTAATGACAAAAATATTATATTTAACAATAAAAAACAAAATTGCATTTTAATACTAATTTGTTTGAATAAAAATTGCCTATTTATTGGCGCGTGCAAAAATATTTTTTGTTTTTGTTTTGCCAGTTTCCTTACATAAATTTTGCAAAAACTTTCTTAAATTTATTCTCTTTTAAACTTATTTACATAAACATCATAAACAGGATGTTTCTTTACGATTGCATAACTTTTTATAAAATCTCATACCTAGGATTGACCAACAATAACAATTGTTCTGGCCTACGTTCTGTTGATATATTATATATATCAGTGCACCTGCATTAATATGCAGCCAAACTTTCAGATTATTTTCCATTTTAAAATGTGGGCATTTTATTTTTTATTGTCCATTATTAATCCAATGAAAAGGGTACTGAATCAGATCGAAAAACCAGCAATGCTTTAATCAGGGATTAAAAATTGAATCTTTCGGTTGAAATACTTGCTGCGCCATCCAGCGTGTGTGTAAGCTCTCTTTTTAGTTGTTTTGATTAAGTTAAAATATTTTCGTGGCTTTGTGTACAATCATTGTTTTATACTCAATTAAAGCCGAATTAGTTTTTTAAGTATGTAGTTTCAAGGAAAGTTAAGATGCATGGTGTATTGTGCATGACGATAATGGATGGAACCGTATAATAATTATTTAATTAATTTTTACTTTTGCATTAATTGGTCATTCTTAAAAAAAAAAACTATTTCATTTTAAAACAATATGAAATTGAATAAAAGGTTTCATCTTGAACTGTATAAAAAACAGTTAAACAATTTTGTTGCATAAAAATCTAAATAAAGTTTGTATGAAAATTATACGATCAATGTTTGGTTATATTATAGAGGAGATGTATATGAAAAATATGGTTATTTAAGTGAATTAGCTTAGGGCAATAAAGATTTGCAATAAATTAGCTCAAACGACCAAAGTATAATTCAACAGTAATTTTTTGCTCAATTTAATCCCATTAACCCCCTTCATTGTGTAGAAATAAAAACATCCTGTACATGTACATATCTTTGTTAATTTTTTTTTCTCTGTAGAATACTTTCTTTATATTCTGTTCTCTGCTGTCTTTATAGAATTTGCATAATGACAATTTAAATAAATCACCAGCCTGTCAAAACAATTTTAATAATATGGACTGGTATAATGACAATTTAAAATGGCGGTAAAAAAAAAAATTAAAAATAAAATTATACTGCAACAATTTATTTCTACTGCTGGGATTTTAATGTTAGTATAGTAATAGCAAAGTACAAAAGTTTTAAGATAACAATTTTTATTTTTAATGATTACTTTGTACATATTAAAATGGAATTGTGAGTCATAAATTTTGGTTAATTATAATGGATATTTTTTGTTCTTATTGTTTTGTTTTTGGATGGAGATATCAAATAATCTACAGTGCATTTTTTATAATAATTTATAGAATATGCTGTAGGCTCTAGGTTAAACATTATTAAAATTAAATAAATATTAAAACTCTAAATAAATATTAAAAGGTATATTTCACAATTTTATGAAATATCTTAATCGATTTCGGTTATTACACCATCACCAGAAGACTGTCAGAGTTTTAATATTTATTTAATTTGCATTTTTTATATTAAAATTGCAGAATTTTTCTTTTAAAGATTTCAATTTTTGACATACATTATGACAGTAGAATATATAACATTGTAAATTTTACTAAAGAAGAGGGTAAGTATATCGAATTGGATAGTGTAAGGCTAATTGTGTGAATTGGCTTTATTGTATATTGTCTTTAAAAATTAATAAATATATATTTATAGCCCTCTGGAATAGAATTTGAAGGACAATGATAATGTTAATGATGAGCAAAATAAAAACTTCAAATATTTAAAATGTCATAAGTTTTATACAGCTATCTCTTTCTTTGCATATCCTATTATTTGCAGTCTTTATGAATTTTGTTTTTTTTTTTTACGATTTTATATTGCTTTGCACAATAAAAATAATGTTTTACAAATTTTTAAAATTGGTTTTCACATTAGTATTTGATATCATTCAAAAAATAGGATTTTTAATAAATAAAGTGTGAAATCTGTGTGAAACAAATATTAATTAAAAAAAAAAGTACAATTAAATATTTAATGAGTAAATAATAAATAAATTGCGATTTTAATATAAATCATAAATTTTTCTTTTTGATTTTAAACCTTAAACATTCTCTTAATGGCGTTGTAGAATATAAAATTTAATATTCATAAATTCATAATGTATAGTGGAAATAGTTCATGACACAAAATACAATAGATTAAGAATCATTTAGATTAATTTTTTAAAAAATTAGTCATTTAAAATATTGTTTTTATAAGTCTTTTTATGTTTCTATTCTATATTTAGTTGGGGTGCCGATTAGTATTCAAATTATCTCTATATTAAGTTTCAAAGATGTACCTAAAATATTCAAGTATATTATTATTTAGGGCAGACTGTAATTGTTATTAAATATAAGACTTAAAAGAACGCATTAAATGGAATTAAAACGAATAACAAAGGCATAAAATTGATTTGAATAATATTTGAAAAACATTGATATAAATGGGATAGGGTTAGGGTGACATTAAAAAGGCAGTATTAGAATTTTAGCTATATACAATCTAGTATGCTCCGTAACGAACTATACAATACACAATATCAATTGTTTAATAATGTTTGCATACTGCTTCAACTATGAAGAAGAAAACAAAATATAAACATTTTTAATACGTTATGGAACATACTACATTGCAGTTAAAACTTTAATACTACATATAGTTTGTGAATCAATTAATCCATTGAAAGCTTGAACCAGGAATATAATATCAGTTACATGTCTTCGAGCGAATTCAATTTCATCAGTTTTAATCGGTTTGTATAGGGAGGGATTAGACCAGGGTAAGTTACCGGAGGGCAAAACGAAGAAATGTTTTTTTTTTTTTTTTTTTTTATTATTCTTATTCATTATTTATTTACAACAAAATTAATTATTCAAAACTAAAAAAATTTTTTTAAAAGATCTTAAATTAGGTTGTTGTAAATTTTGCTTCTAATCTAACGATATGCGATAAAATGGTGACCAAGCAGGGCGAACCAGATTTGGACGAACAAGACAGGTATATATAAATCTTTAATAATATATGGGTCATCAAACTCTTTGGACCATCTTTTGATGAAACCTAAGAGCAAGGAATTGGATTTGTTTATGATCCCATGATCATTATGTATATAATGAATAAAGTGTTTGAATAAAATTTTCTCGTCAGAAAATACACCATACAAGTCCTTATATTTGGAGACTGTTTTAACGTTTTTGGCTTCGAAAGTGTAGTTGCCAAGTATAAATTGATATATATCATTGCTGTACCTTATATACTACTACAACCTACGATCGTTAAGCAGACTGGATATCAGCATTACAGTTATATTACGGTTAGAGATTATATATCGACACTTTGCTCTATTGGTAGGAATGCTAAAGGTATGATAGGTATGCTGAGACTCTATTCAAAGGATTTGTATTGACTCTGACGTGATTTATGATTTATGATTTGTACTTTAAAAGAAAAACCCTATTCAGCCTTATTGATTGATTTTTCTGTTGTCAAAACTGTTCTAATACTTTATTAAAAGGCAGAATTTTTTTTTTGCTCTTGACAGTAACTTAGGTAGAATCACCTTTTCGTGCTTAATTATGTACGGTACTGCAATTTTACACTACAATATATACAATGTTTTTGGAGCATTTATTTATAGTCTTCTTTATAGCCTTCTTAAATAGAATAGCTCCATTTATTTTATACCAATGACAAAGGGTACTGGACCAGGTGGAAAACCCCAATAAACATTTTTTTTTTACTTCATTGGGAATTGAACCTGGTAGCTTTCGATTGAAAAGCAGACGCTTTATCTACTGCGCCACTTAGCGTGTACACTTTTAAGACAGAGGGGCACATGCAGGGAAGCTTACTACAATCAACCTTTTTAGTCGAAGTGATTCGCATACATAATATGATTGTAGTTGAGGTCTGCATACACAACATGTATCGATAAGAAGACTAACTAAATACTTTGAACACCAGAAAAATTTAACAAAAGAATTGCAAATCAAAGTGATAATTTTAACAGTAATATGACTGACAATTTCAGCTGTTATGTTGACTGAACTGAAAGATTATTGAAGAAGTGTTATAAAAATATGAAGTATCTTTGAAGAAACATGTTGAATAGTAGTGTACCGCAGATTAGTTAATTTATAAAACAAAAAATAACGAACCAAATTACAACACTTTTCAACTATTAAAAGTGAACGAGTGACAGTTTTCTAACAAATTTTAATGAACTGAATCCATTTTACCATATAAACTACAAGTATATTAATAAATAAAAATAACTAAGAATTAAGAGCATGTATATATTTTTTTATGCAATATACATATGTAAGTACATGTAATAAAATTTTTATTTTATAAAATTATGTGTTTTCAAATATGAAAGGCATCTTAGGTTGTAGTTATAGCGATACGTAAAATGTGAATACGTAAACATTTTTGATTTTCAATTTTACTACGGTGGTATAAACATAAATTTTAAGTATAAAATCAAAGGAGTAATAAAAAATGTTTTCAAAAATAAATGCATTTTTAAAATTGAATATTTTAAGTGTAGATTTTAAGTCCGGCTCTGTCCACAAAGTATTTTGATTTTTTATAATTTTTTGCTTTATAAAAATTTGTTTTATCAGAGGAAAGTAACAATTCAATGTTCATTTGATATGATTAAATAGATTTATTTATATATTTACTTTACAATTAAAATTACAATAAATTTATTTGTAAATTTTAGCTACTTGGGGGCTTTAAATAAGTTTAATATTAGTTGGTTTTTTTTTTATCTTGCAGACTTGCTCACAACTACCTTATGAGTAGTTAAATCTGCAAACAAGTCCGCAGCTTATACAAATGTGTAGATGAAATTGCGGACTTACAAAAAAATTTCCGGTACAGATTTCGAAAACTTCTAGCGAAATTTTTTTAAACTTATAAGATTATATTAATTTTATGTCAAAAAAAAAAATAGCAAAATAAAAAATCAATAGATGGTCATTGAGCTTTGATAGTTAGGTAGTATTATAATTTCTGTTGAATATTTCGTCCATATTTATAAATAATATTTTTTACGTTAATTAGAAGAATTTTTAAATTTCTTTTAATTACTTTAAATTTCTTTTAATTACCCATCAGTTTGTTCTTTATTATTTTAAAATAAAGTTTTGATTTTTCAAAGAAAAACATGAATTTTACACATCAGAAATTAAATAGTGAAATCCTGAGATTATATTTTACTCCTAAATTTATTTTTTTTTTCGGTTTTTTTTTTCGTTTTGTTTACAAACTACTCATAAGTAGTTGTGAGCACTTCTGCAAGTTAAAAAAAATGCAACTATTATCACTCATATCCTCTTAGACCCATCGTTGACTATATAGTCTTATGACTATATAGTTAGGGGTAAAGGCAATAATTATGCTTTTTCTCTTATTGTTCAGTTTTATTGACGCCTTATCACTATTATAGTTAGGGGTAAAGCCAATAATTATGCTTTTTCTCTTTTTCGTCAGTTTTTATTGTTATATTGTTATTCCGCTAGGGTCTTTTATGTAGATAAGGGTAGTCTGTGATTTTTCTTTTTAAAGTTTTTTTAATTTTTATGTATACTAAATTTGCCGTGTATTGAATTGGAACGTGATAATGTCATAACATATTTTGTTTTTCTTGTTCTTAGCAGATCGTAAATTTCGGTTTATGATTCTCCATGTACAATATAATATTTACTCAATGCTACTGCGCATTTGAATTTATACTTTTGAATTATTTGTTAATAAAATAAATAAATTTCAATTATTAGAATTTGTGAACATGGTCTGGGTGAATATATTTTCTAAATTTACTATTTGTTTTACCGGTAAGTTTTTTTGCTGTAATATTGTAATATCGTAATATTTTAACAAAGCTATTTTATCGATATACTAATTATATTCTGATAATTCGGTTTTTGTCTTTGCTACTTTGTTTTTTTTTTTTTAAAATTAATTCATATAATCAGATAGAACCAATGCTATTGCTCAATAGGCGAATTGTTTTTAGGTTAATTTTAATTTGTTTTTGATTTTATTTGGTTTTATTGTTTTGTGGTTTATGTCTGTAATTCGTAATAGTTCTAATAACGTTGTCTAATCTAGTTGAAAAAAGCTTTGTGTTGTAAAAGCTTTGTGAAAAGTTTAATAGACGTTTAAGCGTATTAATATATAAGATTTTATCATTGGACGTAAATTGTTAAAATATAACTGAATTTGTTTTTTATTACATTTTTCATCATTCCTATAACTTTATATGAACATTTTCGATCTACAATCAAATACAGTGAAAACAACATTTTTTACGTATCGTTATAACTGCAGCCTCAACATAATTTTATAAATTAAACTGTATACAAGTGTACAACTAAAGTCTTAAAAAAACTTTAAACTTTAATATTTGAAATAAAAAATAAAAATTAAGAAAATTCTTTAAAATAAAAATCAAAACTATATTTTATAACCCTCATCTTAAGATGGTTGACCTAAATTTGTTATTTTCATATTTTCGTTTTTTGTTTTTGTATGTGTTTTGTATTTTTTCGTTTTAAACTGCTTCAATCTCATTTAATACTCTGCTAAACACATTTATTGTTCACTTGTTCACTCACATATTTGTGGAGACTTCTTAATATTTATTCAATTTCATGTTTTTTTTCTTTATTTTATTTTATTTTTTTTAAGAAAGTTAAAACTTTTTTTTTTATCCCTCATAAAATTAAAATAACCCCATTAAATTTTATTAGGTAATAATATAATACTTTTAGGTGTATAGCAGTATAGTAGTTAGTTATATTATGTAATTTTATAATATTATACTAGAAATGTATATATCTACTTGTATTTTTTAATTTTTGTTGTTGTTTTTTTTTATATTAGTTTTTGTTTCAGCACACATATTAACCTTTCTCTCGCTACATGCATGCTACATATAAAAAAATGAAAAACTCTAAAAAAAAGAAAAAGAAAAATAGAAACAAGAAAAGCTAGCGACCCGTTATTGTGTCAATCCCTGATATTATGTGAAGTGAAAATAACATTGGAAAATGTGTGATTTTTTATTGTGCTTGTTCTTGTTCTTGTTGGTTTTTTTTTTTTTTAGTTATTTTATATGCGATAGTAAAATATCATGAATATCCTCTGAGTATTTAAAAAAGAAGAGAATATTGGTAATAAAATTTATTCATCCATGATTTTTTTTTTATGCTGCTCTCACTTAAAATATTGGAAAAAAAAACAAAAAAAAAAATGGAGTAGGTAAACAGTTTTTACGTAGAACTAGTTGGCAATAATTTTGTTGTTGTTCATCTATTTTGAAATTGGTCTGGGTAGTTGATTAACTATCGGTGACATCGTAAATGTTTTTAAAAAAAATTGTGTCGCATTTGGATTTCTTCGTATTTGGATTTTGTTTATTTGAATTTTAGAATTCTGGATTTTGTCGTTTCGATTTCGTCCATTTGGATTTTGGCATTAGGGATTTCATCTGTCTATATATCGTGTTTTATTTGGTCTTGTCTCAAAAGTAAATTTCTGTATACTTTTTTTAAAAACTTAAATAATATCAAAAACCTAAGTTGCCAGCTATATGTGTAAAAATAAGTTGGCAACATTGTCTTATGACAGCTTTGTGAGACATTGTATTTTAATACATTTGTGACTAACAAAAATGAACAAAAAGTTTTTATTTAATTTAATTATTAATTTTAAATCGAGTGATTGATGATAAAAGAAGTGTTGAGGATTTAAATTTAATTAAATATAGTTAAAATATTAATAGAAAAAAAGCAATATGTTATATACATTCACATCCATATCCCTCTACAATAGGTTGCATTGATGAAATGCATATCAAAATTTCAAAACTAGTCAAAGATAGCGTGAGCTATTATAATAATCGTAAGGCTTTCCACTCAGTAAATGTCCAAGTAAATTTATTTTTACTTTATTTTGTAATATTTTCTTTATATGCTTTGGTAAAAGTTATATTTATAGCTCTTAAGAGGAGGAGTGATAATTAACGGAATAAAACTGAAATATGAAAAATGACATATTTATATCATAGTTATTAATTATTTGTGACAATTGGATTATTTTTTTTGTATGTATTCAAAGAAAATATTAATTACAAAGCAAATTTGCATTGTAGCTTACTTATAGAGTTCTGTACTGAGAGTTGAATTCAAAAGAATTTATTATTTGCTTTTTCTTTGTACATCTATTTACTTATTATACTTATTTATAATTTACTTACAGTTATAATTATTTTTATTTATATTTACATACATTTATTACAATTAAAATTACAATAAATGTATTTGTAAGTTTTAGCTACTTGGGCCATCGGTTTTAAATAAATTTAATATTATATTATTATATTATTTTATTATTGGACGTAAATTGTTAAAATTAGGAACTGAATTTGTTTTTTATAACATTTTTTACCATTTCTGCCCAGAGGCCCTATATACTTGTCACATTTAATCGGAAACGAATTGTAATCTATCATAGGAATCATGAGAAAACCATATATTTCAACGCAACCGTAACACTACAACTTAATGTAAATGTAGCAAGGTAGCTTAGGTTGACATACATCGTAGTTTTCCACATTTAATTACGAGTAGTTTGCATTCCCGAAAATTAATAAATAAATACAAAATAATGGAACATTGACAGTATTCAATACTGTACAATACTAAGGGCGTTGCCCGGACCTAATACTAATTTATCGCAATACTTTTCATACTAAATTTTTATCCGAATTTTAACGTTAATGGCAGTACTATATTTTTAGGAGTATAATCAGTATTACTTTTATGCATATTTATTTTTACGTCAAATTTATTTTGCAAGCAGCAGAAATGTGCTTTTTTCTAGCATTATTTAGCAATGTTTATAAATTTATAACTATGGCAATATTAGATAGTTTTACATTTGTGTTGTTATTAGAAGTAGTATTGTTGTTTAAAAATTTATTATTTAAAAAAAACGGAACCTACGAATACGATGTATGATGAAGAAAATATATGTAGGTAAGTAAAAAATAATAATTATTATGCTCTTAAATTATATTTGTTTTATATTTTAAATTATTGTTACACATATGTATAGTTACCATTTGTATTTTATAATAAATATTCATTTGAATTTCTTTTACAAATTTAAATTTTTAGCTTTCTTATTTTGTATGTGTTTTATACTCTTTTTTTATGCCTGAAATACATGTACAGAACTATGCATGCATCGCAGCAAAAATAAATTAGAATGTATGGTTTTATATGGAACCAATTACATGTAATTCTGCACGCAGTGCGTTTTTATTCAAGATATCTCTATTTCTAAATTTTGCTGCGCAGCGGCAGAGCTACCAACACGAAAGATTGTAAAAATTGTCATTTTACTCATACTAATAAAAAAATAATGACAAACGTAATAAAAGTGATTTAATATTTATATATTTATTATTGTTTTTTGTGGTAAATAGGTTATAACCAATTTTGTAAAAATTTATTTTAAATTAGTTAATGGAAGAAAAACTAATTAATTTGAAATGAATGAAAATTTCCCTAGTCCATAGTCTAGATTTTCTTTCTTTTTTGTTGCAATATTCATCATAAATTTTTAATATATTTAGATATGACAAAATATATGCACAACAAGCTAGCATTAATTTTTCTCATATAATTATATTTTGTTACAATAATGATAGTGGCAGATAACACAATATGTGATTAACATTTTTTCAAAAATTATTAAATTAAAACTTTTATTAACTTTTAACTTTAAAATTTTTCAAAAAATATTTTATTTTGTATTTTATTACTATACAAACAAATTGTATGTATTTCAATGGCGGCAATTATCTACATTATTTCAAAACAAAAAATTTTTTGACAGTTAAAATATGCACATGTATCTGGCACGCAGTTATGCATGCATATCTGCATGCAACAATGCATAAGAATTCTGCACATGTATTTCCCACTTTATTGCGATATTTAGTGTGGTAAAAAAAAACACTAAATTTTGACAGGCAGAAAAGTACAATTTGACAGGTGTAGTGCGTGTACCAAATGCAAGTGCGATAAGTCCGGAGACACCGCTAATGTATGAAAAGGTATTTTACTTTCAGTTACTGACAGTAGTATACAAATAAATAAATAAAAACAAAAACAGTTATGTAAATAAAAACATTTTCTTAACAAATTTGGCATAAGGAATTTTTAAATTGATGATTTTCGACAAATATAATTTATGGTATGTCCTAACACTAGTTTGTAGTCTATATAGTTTATAACCGTCTTGAATTAATTTTGAAATAATTTTTTTTTACATTTATTCAATTAATATTAAGTCTCAGTGGAAGAGAAGACTACCCTGTTTAATGTCCTAAATCAAAAATTTTTTAATTTAATAATAATAATTAATTGCCTTTGATTGATTTGAAAAATAATTTTAATGATTGGTTAATTTTACCAAAGGCTAAAATATACAAACTTAATGTTGGATATAAAGTGCTAATTCGTTGATATTTATTTGTAATTCTGAAATGCAATAAAAATGGAACAAGAAAACAACAAAAACAAAAAATAATATATATTCAGTAGTTTTTGTATTATTTATTTTTATTTTTTTTATTTTGTTAATTTTTGATTTACAAACTGTGTATAAAAAAACATGGATAGAGAAATGTGGAATAGTATAATATTGCCGTGGGAAAAGAAGGTCTATTTGTTATTATTGCTTTTTATTTTATTTTTTATTTTCGTTGTTGTTCTTTTTTTTTATTTTGTCTATTATGGCATATATATTTACTATATGTAAGTATGTATGCATGTAATAACGAACGGTTGTTTTTATGTGTTTTATAACCATAAGGGAAATCCTCATGTTAGATAAGTGGGTAATATTATTTTTTTATTTTTCTATATATAGAACTCAACTCCTTTTTTTTATTCGTATCTATCCTTGCTTCACTTATTTCTCTCTCACCATCTCATGGTTATGTTTTTAAGCTTCAGTTTCAAAATTGTTTAAATATTCTTTGTGACAAGCAAAGCTTTGAACAATTTTTGTTTTTCTTTTAGATTTTTTATTATCTTGTTTTTTGAGTTGAATAGAGGGAGGTGTAAATCGGATTGAAAGGATAAATTTATAGTTAAAAAAAAAAGTAACAAAAATAGTTAGAGGCAAAGATGAACTAATAAAAAAAAAAAAAAAAAATTGAACTAATTTTGTAGGCAGATCCTGAACAATAATTTTTCATCATTTTTGTGTTTTGTATAAGGACATTTTAAGTGGCTGGCTATGAACTGACTTTTTATGGCCTAGGATTATTATGGTGTTAAATATTATGGTATATGGGATTAAGTTATTTTTATTTTTTTTTATTTTTTCATTTATAAGTCAAAAAACAACAAAAGTTTTTGTTATACTTTAATAGTTGAGTTGTTTTAAAAAAAAATTTAAAAGAAGAGTTAAGAGTTTTTATATAATACTGTTTTTGTTGTTTTTAAATTTGTTTTTTTGTTGTTTTTACATAAATAAAAAAATTCTACTTAAAATATTGTACTGAACTATAAAGCAAAAAAAAAAAAAACAGTTAAATGTAAATTGAACTTTTTGTGTATAAAAATGTGTTGAATTAAAGTTTGTAGTTAAAACATGCAAAAAAAAAAATACGCAAAATTTTTTTCAACTGTGCATTTTCACATAATAAATTTGTTTAAAAATGGTATATGAATTAAAATTTTTTTTTAATGATCTCTTCTTTTAAATTTTCACTTGTAAAATTTATTATAAAAAAAAATGTTTCAATTTTGAGGAAAATAAATTATTCTTCAATTAAAACCATGTAAACCAAAATTAACTGGATAAAATATCTAAATGGAATGAAAACTTATAAAATCAAATGGACACTGGTGAATGGCAGACAAAACTCTACTAAATAGGTTAACTTAGAATCTTAAAAGAATAATTAAAGATCTTAAAAATGAAAAATTTGAAAAATATATAAAAAATTTATCAGCTAAAATAGAAAATAACTACTCGTTGTGGAAAGCAACAAAGAGTACAAAAAACTCGATCTCTCAAATCCTGCCAATCAGAATGAAAAATGGTGAGTGGTCGAGAGATAATAAAAATAAAGCTGAAACATTCGCAGATCATCTTGAAGAAATTTTTTGTTCTTGAAATCTTGAAGACGAGACAGATTCGGATGATCTCACTGAAGAAAATAATAATTGGCATGAAAATGTCATATCACCATTCTCACAGAGACAATTAGTTGAACAAATTAAAAAACTGAGAGATAAAAAAGCTCCGGGTTTTGATCTAGTTACATCGGAAGTCCTGAAGGAACTTCCGAAAAAAGCTATAACAATACTAACACGCATTATAAACGCTGCTATAAGATATGTGCCGAATATGTGGAAAATAGCAGAGATAATTATGATGCGAAAGCCAGGTAAGCCTGGTCGAGGCTTTGTCGACATACAAATATGGGGATGTGCCAAACGAACACATGTACTTAGTATACAAAAATTCCAAAATAAAATCTTGCGCAACATGGTAAATGCCCCTTTCGGTATGTTCGCAACAGTGACTTGCACAGAGATCTAAAAATTCCTTGCATAGAAAATGAAATAAAAAGATATGCAACAAAGCATATAGCTCGTCTGGAGAATCATGTTAACGTTGAGGCCACTCAACTGCTAGATAACAAAAATGATATCAGAAGGATTAAAAGAACTAACCCACTAGATTTAATATGATAGAATTTCGTAAACTTTTTCTTTAAGAAAATAACAATAGAAATAAATTAATGGTTAGTTGGTTTAGTCAGTAAAAATCTGACACACAATGGAAGCTACGAGGGGTTTATTGTGTCTATGAAAATTCCCACCAATCTTCGCAAAAAAAAAAAAAAAAAAAACTGGTAAATGGCTCTAATGCCAATTATAATCAATCAACGCGATTTAAATATCGTATCTATAACTAATTTTTATGTACATGAATCGGTAAATCTAGTACAAGCTATACAGAAACAAGCTTCAGAACATATAAATTTTACAAATAAAAAATTAGAAAATCAACCATCGGTAAATCTAAATGGGGTAAATATATATAAGAAAACAATGCTAAATACCTAGGAATAACATTAGATGTCAAACTTAGATGGAGCACGTCAAAAAGAAAAAAATTGAGCTTCATAGAGAAATGTACTGGCTCTTAGGTCGAAATTCTAAATTACCTATACATAACAAGATTTTGCTATATAATCAGATAATCAAACCGATATGGTTGTACGGCATACAAATATGGGGATGTGCCAAACGAACACATGTACTTAGTATACAAAAATTCCAAAATAAAATCTTGCGCAACATGGTAAATGCCCCTTTCGGTATGTTCGCAACAGTGACTTGCACAGAGATCTAAAAATTCCTTGCATAGAAAATGAAATAAAAAGATATGCAACAAAGCATATAGCTCGTCTGGAGAATCATGTTAACGTTGAGGCCACTCAACTGCTAGATAACAAAAATGATATCAGAAGGATTAAAAGAACTAACCCACTAGATTTAATATGATAGAATTTCGTAAACTTTTTCTTTAAGAAAATAACAATAGAAATAAATTAATGGTTAGTTGGTTTAGTCAGTAAAAATCTGACACACAATGGAAGCTACGAGGGGTTTATTGTGTCTATGAAAATTCCCACCAATCTTCGCAAAAAAAAAAAAAAAAAAAACTGGTAAATGGCTCTAATGCCAATTATAATCAATCAACGCGATTTAAATATCGTATCTATAACTAATTTTTATGTACATGAATCGGTAAATCTAGTACAAGCTATACAGAAACAAGCTTCAACTTTACCTTAACAGATGTGTACTCCAATCTCTGTGTAAAAGCAATTGTTCATTCAGACTTGGAATTATATAACAAAAAAAAAAAAAAAAAAAAACAATTTGGTAGAATAAAGAAATACATGCAATATTGATTATTGACTTTGAAACGGTTAATTTTTTTTGATGCAATTTTCTGCATTCTAATATTTTTGTTTTTATACACGAAACTAAATTTATTTTTATAAAGAAATTAATAAAAAAAATTTTTTTTTAAATTTTTTATTAATATTTAAATAAATTAATATAAAACACTTGTTATTGTTTCACTGATTAATAAATTATTAAAATTTTCTTATATATTTTATTTTATTTGAACATTTTTATAAAAATAAAATTCAAGCCGACATGTTTCGTCCTTCTAAGATCAAGACTAAAGAAATACAATAAAATTTAAATTTAAAAGATGAAGGTTAAAATGTAACTAAGAAAAATACATATTCAATTTAGCATACTATTTTATAATAGTAGGTAAACAATCATAAATTTATATTTTTTTTTTATAGAACAATACAGTATAAGAAAATAGTATAACTGGTAAATTACTAGTAAAATTATACATTTATTAAAAAAAGACACATATGATTTTTATATTAACAAAGATTGACATGTTGTAAGCGACGAAATTTACAAAATATAGAATTTGATTTAAGATTTAAAAAAATTACTATTAACTAGCGGGCTCTCATTAGTTAAGTCTAAACGGTTATTTAATAAGTTGGTTTTTTTTTTTATTTTAATTTATTAATATGAAAATTTTTATATTTATCCAAAACTCTGCTACCTGTTAATTCCTTTACCAATTCTAATTTGACAATAACGGTTAAGTGGTCTGAAGATTTTAAGTGTTGAACTAAGCCTGATAAGGAGAAGATACCAATTTTATATTTTTGGTAAATCTAGTTTGGAGGGTTCGTTTTGTTTTGCCAACATATACTCCATCACATCCTCCACATTGAATTTTATAAACTCCACTTTTGGTTAAAACATTTTCTGGCTTCAATTGTCTTATTTTATTATTAACAAAAATATTTTTTAAAGTGTAGTTGTTAAAAAATACCGGTTGTATATTAGTCACCCTAAGTCGTTTTGTTAAATATTCGGAAATGTTTTTGATTTATACGATATTTTTCTATAATTAATTATTTCCTTATCATCGTCAATTTTTGGAGATATCAAATTAAAAATGTATTTTCTAGATTTAGATTTAAAAAATTTTGTAAACCAAGTCTTTTTTATATCCATTATTTGTTGCAATGTCAATAATTATAATACTAAGCTCCTTTCTAAATTTATCGTCAGTTAATGTTATGCTAATTAATCGGAATATTAAATTATGGAAAGATGACATTTTTGTTGACCAAGGATGATTTGATGACAGAGGAATAACTGCATCGGAAAAAGTCTTTTTTCGATAAATATCAAAAAACAATTTGCCGTTAGAAATATTTATGGTCAAATTCAGGAAATTAACTTTTTCCCCTCCATATTCCACAGTAAATTTAATGTTTTTATCCAATATGTTCAAATATTTTTCAACAAAAACATGTAATTCTCTTTCCGTGGCTGTCCGTAGACATAACACATCATCTACATACCTTATCCAAAATATAATATTTTTCATTAAGTAATATTAGCGATTAAATCATCATTTTTATCATAATCACTATCATAATCACTATCCTTAAACACCCTGCATGGAATCATAAGACAGAAATAAACATTTTTTTGCTAGTATATTTAAAAAAATTAATATGAAATGTCCTTGACTCAAAAAATAACTATATTTATTGTATAAAAGAATAAAAACAAATCAACTGGGAGTTGCTAAGTTTTAACTAGATTAAAAAAACAAAATCAAAACAAATACAGAATTGTGTATTTTCGTTTATATAAGAAAAAAACAATTTACAAATGAAAAAAAAAGTTAAGAAAATATAGATTAAAAAAAGTTGATAGTTTTAGATTTTGTTAATTTTCTAATAAGTATATGCTTAGTTGTGAGACCTTATTTTGTATAGTGGCATCGGAGCTTTTGAATAGTTAAAAGCATTGACCTAAATAACAAATCGCGAAAGAGAAGTTACAAAGCAAATGCATAGATCGCGCTTAATTTTTTTTTAAGAATAAAAACGACTGACACATTCTATGATCAGATAGTGCCGTGTCAAGTATATAAAATAAAAATTCGTTCTGAATTAGATCGGTGATAAAGTGATCTATTATGGATGAACGCGTATTTCCTATTCTTGTAGCAAAGTCAATAGTTAACTTATTATAGATAACTATTACTTTGTAGAACATCTTGATAATATTTCACATCACGATTTTGTGAGTCCAAAATTTTTAAATTAATATCACCAAGTATTAAGGATTTATTATAAGTATTTATTAGTAAAATAATCTCACTTGGAATGAAAACATTTATTCCACACTCGTATAAGAGTTCTAAAAAGAAGCCCACCTCGTGATTTAATAATATCTGTGTCGAAGCCATTAAGGACAAAGAAGAAGCTTTCAAAAACTTTAAATTGGATAGAAGTGGACACTCAAGGAAGTGCTACAATGTTGCTAGAAATAGATGCAAACACATTATCAATCAACAAAAGTTGATGCTTAACCGACGGTTGAGGCAAAAAATTTTAAATCTCCCGAAAAATAGCAGAACCTTCTGGAATCATCTTTTGCCAAGAATGTTATGCACAATTTTCCGAAGTCTTCCTATCCTCCACTGATTGACGATAATGGAATCGTAATGGACCCAACCGGTAAAGCCAACTTATTTGCAAAACCCTTTGCATCAAACTCCTCACTACCTCCTACAGCTCTTACTCCACCCTCAATACCACAGATAGAGTTTTCAATTGGAAGACTCTACTTTAGAAGAAGAGCTATAGTGAAAGCCCTGACGAATCTTGATGTAAATAAATCTACCGGTCCTGATGGAATTCCTGCAATGGTTCTAAAAAAAACCGCCTTCGACATTTCGAAACCACTGCGGAACTTGTTCCATTTGTCCTTTTAGACTGGTCAATATCCCAGCCAATGGAAAGTTGCGCATGTTTATCCAATTCCAAAAAAAGGTGACAAAAGCGATCCCACGAACTATAGACCTATAGCTATTGTTTCAATTCTCTCCAAAGTTATTTCTTCTATGACTTTTAGTATATTTTTTTTCTTTATTATAATATTTTTGTTTTTTATGTCGACTTCCCATATCAATTTCATTTAAAACTGTTTGAATGTGAACTGTTTCATTCGCTAATATGCCTATTAGTTTATATAATAAAAATAATTGGAGGGAATTAAAGAGTAGGATTCAAAATAAGCCAATCAAAATATTACAGTTTATTCCCTTTTTCCAGAATATTTATGCAAGTGTATATGCAAGATCCTGAACTAGGAGAGGCTTTAGAGTTGGATTCAAAATCACACGCTGGGTGGCGCACTAGGTAGAGCGCCTGCCTTTCAACCGAAAGGTCCCAGGTTCGATTCCCGACGAAGGCAAAAAAATGCTTTCTGGATTTTTCGACCTGGTCCAGTACCCTTTATCATCGGAATAAAATAAATGATAAATAGTTGAGAGTTTTGGTTATCACTAAAAATAAAATGGAACTATGCTATTATGAAGGCGAAGTACTCTAGAGCAGATATAGTTTTCCACATTTAAACTAGTAGATATACCACAAAAAATTCTACAGAAAAAGCTATTGTATGTGATTGTGTAATCCAAATCTCTGTGTAAAAAAGCAGTTAGGGTGTTCATCCCATAGACTTGGAATTATATAAAAAAAAAAAAAAAAAATAAGGATATTCTCTTTTTCCAGAATATTTACCTTAACTATTTTTATTCATAGCCGCTGTTGGATGCAAAAAGAAGGATATAGCCATTTTTCCAGAATATATTATACATAATTTCTGGGATACTGGACCTCTCCAATAATATCTCTAAAGCGCCTTAATTACGTCTGGAAAGTTTGGAAAAAAAATATTCTAGGGCCTTTAACCTCAAATTCTGGGACTTAGACCTCTTTGAAAATTTCTCTAAGCGTTGTTCATTACGTGAGCCAAGTTAACGAAAGTCAACATTTTTTTTCGACATTTTTGAATTCAACCTGTTTTTTTCAACATTTTGTTTAGTTCGACATTTTTTTTTTCGACAAGACCCATACCCATATTTTTTTTTTTCGTTTTACATGCTCTATAGTAAGGAATTCTATTTGGTATACACATCAAGAAAGAGAAATATATTATATACTCTTTAGGGGAATAAAATTGATTTGTAATAAACTTGAATCCATTTACATAGTTTTTATAAATAATTTTATAAATATGTTGTTTATGTTGTTTAGAAAAAAGCTTGCCATAAATATTTATTTTTGGAATTTTGTAACTTTGGAATTTTTTTTTTTTTATTTATTTTTTGAATTCTGGAAATGGAATTATGGAAATGGATTTTTTTGTTTGGAATAACGTACCCAACCCAGTATGTTAATATCTTTCTTTTGAGCCTTTAAACGCCCTAATAGTCTTTATAGTTTAGAATATATATTGACTTAAGTGAATTTAGCCCCCAAATTGTCAAAGTGACGTAATGAGCCCTTAATGCCATAATCGCTAACCGACACTTTGCAGAACTTAATGCGACGTCATCTTTCTGTAAAATTTCAAAAAAATTCGGTTAAGATAGCTTTTTGTATACCTAATAATTTTTTTCGACATTTTTTTTTCGAGATTTTTTTTTCGAGATTTTTTGTTTTGAGATTTTTGTTAATTCGAGATTTTTTTTCGAGATTTTTTTTTTCGAGATATAGGGGGTGACCCAAATAAAATAACTACCATAAATCCAGTAAAAATTTTAAATTAAATAATAAAACCTTCAGAAGAAGATCAAAAATGAAAATTAAATTTCCATTTACGTTGTAATTATATAATACAAAAATTGTTCATACATAATACACCAAATATATATGTATATACATTTACAAAAATAAATCAAAATGAAAATTAAAAATTTTTTACTTACTTAACAGTAATTAATCCAGATACAACATCTCTTCCATATTCATTATATTGTCCACATTCATAACGTCCTGAATCCAATTCTGTTATATTTTTAATATAAAGACTTCCTGATGAACTAATTTCATATTTATTTACGTTTGTATCATTTGTAATAAAACGTCCATCTTTTCGCCATTTTATCTATACCATAGTAGTCCATAGTAGATAGTTACATTAAGTAAATATTTGAAAAAGTAAAATTTAGAAAAAATATATTTTAATTAATTTTATAATACAGACATTTTAAATTAAAATTAAATGATTTTTTTTTTGATAAATGATGTAAATAAAATTTTTATTTTTTATAAGGATAGGGAAATAACGATGCGATAGAATATTTTATTTAACCTTTATTTAAAAATAAGAAATTTAGGTTTTAAATTTTTTAAATTTTTTCCAGATAATTAATTTATGAAATGAAAATTCTTTAAGTATAATAATAAAAAAAAAATATTTTTTTTTCTTTTATGTTACTTCAAAAGGGAAAAAAAAATGACTGAGGGCATAAAAAAAATTATTAAATTGCTCTTCATAAAATTCATCGGTCTCATTTAAATGGTATTTAAAAGTACATATATATATATTATAACCCAAAAGGTATTTTTGACATTCAATAAAAAAAAATTTATATGAGGTTTAAGGAATTCATTTCATCTAGAAATAAGGCTAATTTTGGTATTTCGTTCCATTTCTCGTTCCAGATGAATCGAAGTTGTCGTTTTGAATCAATCGATTCAAATTTGAAATGTAATGCCCTTATCATTATTCTTGAATTGAACTTATAAGTAGGCGAATTTGCTGTCATGCGATCATGATTAACGAAGCGAACGTAATACGTTTCGACAATTTGCAGAATGAAAAATTTAAGTGACAACTTGAAAATGAAAATAAAAAAAAATGAAAACAGTTTGATAAACTGGTGCAATTGGAAAATCCCACAAGCTAAATCAGAATTCTCTTCCATCAATTGCACCAGTTTATCAAACTGTTTATTTTTTTAATTTTTCATGCGGCAAATTGTCGAACGTATTACATTCGCTTCGTTAATCAAGATCGCATGATAGCGAATTCGCTGTTCAAATGCATTAAAAGTATTTTGGGATCGATTTGCAAACGAATTAAATGCATTAGGATCTTCAAAGCGCCAAACAAAGGAATGAAATAAATTATTGTTTCTTTATTTATTTATTTTTGTACTGCGTATAGATGATAATATGATTACAGGTATGGCTTGACTTTAATTTAAAGCTACAACAAAAAAAAAAAAATTTAAAAACCACTGTCGTAGGATTTTATCAAAAAATTTCCTTGACTCCATTGAAACAAGCTGTGGATGCTCTGTTGAGCAATGAGCAAAATATTAATCCAAAGAGTCAAAAATTTTCATGTTTCCAAATAATCGAAATCAAAATTAAAATTATTTTCAGTGATAATTTCCGTCAGCGGAAAATCGTACTGCACAGGCTAATAATTTTACTATTGATAATATTCCATTTGTTCTAATTTGAGACTTCAGGTTATTTTGTGTTGAATTTAGAATATAAAGGAATGTATTTTTATTCAATCGAAATATGGTTTTTTAATAAATCTAAAAATATATTTGGTAAAAGTTCTAATTGATTTAAGTTGTCTATAATAGTCATTCGGATTCTGCTTAAATGTGTCCGGCCTCACTAGCACTATACTATACAGCTTGCACTCATTTTTATTTTTTGTTTGTTAGCTTGTATTTTGATTGTTTATTTTATTTTTAATCGTTAAATGTGGGTCCAAAAAAAAAAATAGTTTATTTTTTATCTACCTTTCAAAATATTTAATTTTCAAGTGTTAGGTTAGCAATGACTTTTCCGCAGCTAATAAATTTATTCACGAATATTGAATACGCTTACGTGAAGGTTCGACTAGCATTCGGCTTCGATTCAAGAATCATGATAAGGGTATAAATTTCGAATCAAACTTAAATGTTTTAGAATTTGTTTCACTTTTAATTTTTTATAACTTAACACAATATCAGGCATATCCTCTGCGACTTCTCAGAAGTAGTAAATACCAGCTTGAAGTGCTTTGGAAAGAATATGTTCTGACAATCTGACAGAAATCTCAAAAGTACGTTCCTTTTCTGGATATCCCAATAATTCATCATAGCTTCGGGTATGTTGGAAGAACATGTTATCATTCTGTTCGTGTTTGTGATGTGGTGAATGGGACGGCTATTTATGAATATGGGGACTAGGGTAGTGACGGTAACCTAAAGTATAGAATTTTTTTACATTTTTGACAGTAACTTAGTTCGAATAATCTTTCCGTGCTTAATTAAGTACGGTAGTAAGTACTGCATTTTTACAATTTTTTTTTTTTTTTTTTAAATTGGGGAGTTCTAAGTAGCCGCGACCTCTTAAGATCTATTGTACTTCCCTCCCCGTCCATTTCAGAATTGCATGTCTATGTGCTTGATGAAAGCTATTATTGCCTTGATGTCAAGGTCAGAATCAGGCGATTTGTATCCCTGGAAGTGCTTATATCTTTTTCGAGCTACAGCGTCGCATTCAAATAGAATATAGGAGGAGGACCCCTCCTCTTCTAAGCAGAATCTGTATCTATCTGTGCTCGATCTACCAATCTTGAAGAGATGTTTATTAAGTGGGTCATGACCTGTGATGAACCATGTCTGCATTCTGACATTGAGTCTAGTCTCCCTGATTATCTGGTTCAATCCATGAATATTTAGTTTGAAAAAGAGTTTGGACTGCGTAAGTTGGACTGCAATTTTACACTACAATATCTACAACATTTCGAGTATTTATTTAACAAATTACTGGCTTATCTACTCATTAAAGGATTTAAGCCTTCTTAAATAGAATAGTTTCATTTTATTTAATTTGTTACCAGATTGTACTCTCAATTATTTTTTGTCATTTATTATATACCAATGACAAATGGAACTAGACCAGGTCGAAAAACAATTAAAGCATTTTTGTTTTGCTTCATCGGGAATCGAATGGGACCTTTCGGTTGAGGGGCAGGCTCTACTCTCTAACTTCAGCACCACCCAGCGTGTTATGCTTCAAACTGATTTATAACCGCTCACTAAAACATTGCTTGATCTAGGTATAGTCATTCTATATCACTACTTATATTCTTGACTTCTCTGTTAGTTTAATTCAGTATCGGTAAATGTATTACTACTTACCACTGTGTGATAAAATTTCAATTAGAGTTTAGATAAATAGATTAAACATTTTTTTTTAAAAATTGTAAAAGGAAGCTAATTTAAAAATGATTATTCAATGAAAACTACCATAAACAAAATCCATTCTTTTTTCCAAATATTCTTCTAATTTCTTAATTAATAAATTTTGCTACAGTTTTTGTTTAAAACATTCAATATTTCAATTGCATATCAGTAAATATTATCTGCATTACATTAAAATTTTGTTTTCTCAACTTCCCATAAATTTCCATTAAAAAGTCTTTAAAACAAGGAAAAAAAACAAATATCCTTGTTTTGAACGAAAATAGCGGTAAACTGTATAATATTTTTTCACCCGTTTTTTATTTTTACTTAATTAATTTTAAAATATTCTATAGATAAGAATGTACACCTAACTAACTAACTAACAGAAAAGGACTCTCCCAAAAAGTTTAATTAAAATAAGAGAATTACTACAGATTTGCAGCAGTTCTTTGCTTCAGTATTATTCGTATAAAAATTGATTTTCATACAGGGTGGGCACAAAATGAACAATTTTAAGTATTTTTTTTAGAAATAATATCCTTGACATCGTAAATATCTTAACACAAAGTTGAATACAAAGTCCATATGATTTTAAATGTCTATAAAAGCTCACAAAAGCTTGAATATTGACTGCATGATCACAATTGCTGTTGACGATGTCTCCAAGACCTGGCTTTAACAGGTATTTGGACTTACAAAATTTTTTAAAAAGTCAATGTTGTACAGTGTTAATAAAAACTTTATGTTCATTTGGTTTGATCACAAATGAATTAAAACACAATGTCTCAAAAAGCTCTCATTACACAATGTTGCCAACTTATTTTACGGATAACATTGACAACTTAGTTTTTTTTTAGATTATTATCAAGTTGAAGTTTTTTCTTATAGACATTTACAACGTCACTGTAGGTTGGGAAGTAATTGTAGGTACACTGAACGTTGGGAGGAGGGTGTATTATTATGGGAACGTATATAGGATAATGACAACGTGGTGGGGACTTATGAATGTAATTCTTTAATTATTTTAATACATTGAGCATATTTTGTCAACAAAGATGCAATCAGAAAAATGTTTTTAGACCTTAATCAAAGACAATATTTTACAACATGTGCAAGAAATAATTTGGAAGATATATCAGTTAAGTAACTTAGAATACAGCACAAAAAGAAAAAAATTTGATAAGCGTAAGGATAAAAACATGCTTCAATGTAACTTGTAGAAATTTCTATCATATCATAATTATTTGAATCGTATTGCATTATATCGTAAAAAATTTAGAGGAAGCTTTAAAATATGAGTTCTGTTTAAAGTCATTTCAACACGATTTCGATTAGATTAAGCACATTGAAATACTTAAAAGCTAAATATTGTGCTAGTTCTCACCTATATGGCCCGCTGCAAACAGATGATTCTGGATAAAATCAAAAACTGATAAATTTCGACTGACACAAGACATTAAAGTTTAAAAAAATTACTTCTGCTTAATAGCAAGGAGTTTAGAACAGTAATGGGTTGGGTACAATGATAATCACTGCCTTCACAAGAAGCTTGTAACCCGTTTGAAAATTTTGAGTACAGTATCAGATCTGTATAAATAACTGTGTAAATAGATCTGAATAATTATCGGATATAATTATGATATACTGGAGGATATAAAAGGATTTAAAATGAAAAAATATCTACAATGGATGTTCAAAAACATTTTTTTTTACAAATATGTAATCTATGAAAAAACTATTTGAATTATATTATTATATCATATTTTCAAATACCCCGCCCATTTGAACCTGATGATACTACATAACATAACCATTCTGCAATTAAGAAAAATATATGCCCAGAAATTCGATAAACCATCATATACCACTTTCCAGTCTAATGATATACAATATTTTGGGTAATAAAACGGTAATAAAACTTTTGTAAAACTCTGTATCTAAAATTTTCTTAATATTCACCAAACCAACCCATTCAAATCATAAATTATTAAATTTATTGTATTTTCATTAAAACAATTCCAAGAAATTACTGTTTTTAACTGGTTTAACTCATTAATGAAAAAATCACGTATTTTTCATTACTAATTTACTGTACTCGTAAGTACCATTTTTTTTTTTTGGTTTTAGTAATAAATTAGTACTTTTTTTTCTTGAAATTATAAAAAAAAAAAGAAATATGAATGAAAATATTAATGGATGTAAATTAGTATTAAAGAAAAAACGAAATCAATTATTAAAAAATGTAAAAAAAAAATAATAAGATAATTACAAATGTACTAAATTATGTAGGTATAAAAAATAAATTAAAAAAAAAAATGCTAAATTTATACTTAAATTATACAAAGTACTAAAATATGATAAAAAATACTAAATCACAAAAACTGTACTGAAATTAAAGAAATGAAAAAACAATTTTTATGAAAAATTAAATTTAGTTTTTTTTTTTTTTGTTGTATTTACCTCTGGTGTTTGACCTTGTTCAGCTTTACATGGCAATTCAATTGTTGTACCTGGTAAAGTTTCCAAATCGTATGGTCCAAAAGTAATATGTGGTTTTACTTCATTTATTCGTTGTTCTACAGTTATTTCCGCAATTGATTCAGTGATACCATTAATATTTTCAGCAACACAAGTGTACTGACCTGAACATTTTTAGTATGCATTAGGAATGGTTAAAAAGAGAAAATATAAAAATTTATTTTTAGTAATATGTTTTTTTGTATATAAAATTTCTTTAAAAGACGTACGGTATTATCTATACTTATTTAAATCATGTATCATATATATATTATAATAACGGTGCATTAACAAAATTGAAACATATTTTTTTTTTCGTTTTTTTTTTTTGTATAGTTTTCAGTTGACATAAAAAATGTCAAATAATTTATTGAGAAAATATTTTTCCACCACTATGGTGTATGTAAACAAACAGTTTTTTAAGGGTTTATGCGGGTGTATGTATATTGTATATTATGGATATATGCATATATATATATATAACAGAAAAGTTAAATATTTTTTGAATTTTTTGAATATACCATTCTGTACATGTATGAATATGTTCTCTATTATATATAAATATATATATACCATCATCTAAATATAAATGTATGTGTAAATGCAAGTATATTTAAAGATCAACATTAAATTTGTGAATGTGGGTACCATATTTGGTATTATACCATTGTTTATTTGGACATTAAAAGTTTTATTTTTTGTTTACTTCACTTAAAATAAATATTAAAAAAAAAAACAATAATAACAACAACATATTATTATGAGGACGAAATTACGAACAATTTATTTTAGTGGTAAATATTTGTATGTTCTTTCGAGTGTATTGGAAGTATTATTGTGGGGGTGGTACATAAAATTGTGTAGTAAAAAAAAAAAAACAAAATGAAATTATTAAGTCGCTTATTATTTTTAATATGCGATATATACTATTGTAATATTAATATGGGTATGAGTTAAATATAGGGGTTTGAATATTTAAAAATTTATTTTTTGGTTTTGAGAGAACATAAATGGTTTTGTAAAGTTATAATAGATTGCGGATTTGTTGTGTGTTGGTTTAACATTACAAAATTTATTTTCTATACACATACCTACCTATATTAGAAAATAAAATAATTGTTAAATTGTTTATATTTAATTTGTAATTTCAAACAAATGTTTTTTAGATGTTGTTTCTAGGATTTATGTTAATTTTTGAAATTAATTAAAATTTTGGTATAGAAAATAATTACAATTTTTAGGTTTTAAGTTTTTATTCATTTGGTTTAATTATGGTTTAGTTTTACTGTTATAGAGTACTTGTTAAACAGATTATTATTGTAAAATTTTAATTTAGTAATTGTAGTTAAATGAATTGTATAATATTACTTATAATATTAAATTATTGTTATTGCAACGATATTTTGACAATGCAAATAGATAATAGCTTTTAAACCATAAAATATAATTATATGTAGGTATAGTATCAGGATAAATTAAAAAAAAAAAAATTAAATAAAATAAAAAAACCCAAAATTGAAATTAATATTTGTTTTTATTGTTTATTAGACACCAGCTTCCTAACTCTCTAAAGCTTTAGAGAGCTCGGAAAATGCTATTTGATTTTTTATACTTTAATAGAAGGAAAATTTCAATTACCGGTCAGACAACACTAAATGCGACTAACGTCCTAGAGAACCTAGTGGCTGTTAGAAGTACGTAACAGTCGGCCCTGCACTGCTCGCTGCTTGTCTTACTGCACAGTTTCTTGTCCTGATGATGAAAATTTGCTTCAAAAGGCAGAAGAATAACCCTGATGTGCTATGGTCACGCAGATAAGGTGAAATCATATTTTTATTTTTACCGGAGAGTACAATACATTGTTATTACATTCTTATTAGGGTAAATGGAAGAAGAAATCATTAATGCAACACATTAACGTCTTCTTTAGCAATTCCAATTTGTGAAATATATGTAGTTCCTCTTATATACTGTAAATATGATTTAATAAGCCAATTTAGATACTGAATTAGAATTAATCGGTGTGGCAATTAATTACTTTGTGATATGAGTGTATTAATAAACATGAGAAAAATTACCTTTGAAGAAATAAAACACTTTCAGTTATGGTGTAGTGATTTAAATTCGAGTTCGAATACTGCTTATAACACGAAAATGTTTAATACGTTTTTTAGCGCTTTATTTTGGACTATTTGTAAATCTTTTAATGTCTGTTATGCTGTAGTTCCACATAATGTTATGCCATAGCTCATATGGCTATGAAAGATTGCATATAATAGGGTCTTCTTAACTTTATACGGAAAAATATAGGCTAGTTTGATGAATATTCCCGTAATAGAAAAATTTCTGCATCTATATTTATTTTCTGTAGCTCATTTACATATAGTCGGCTGCATTTCTATGTATCTAATCGACCAAAAGCAAAATGTTGAGAAAGGTGAGTTTTTAAGTTTGACAAAAATTTTGACTGGAAAAATTTTCTTATAAAAATTTGAGTAATTTTTGAACGTTTAACATACATAGTTTTATAATTTTAATATTTAAAAAAATGTTAGTATGTATAGTGTAAAAATGTTAGATAGTATGTATTCATATGTGTTTGGATATTTGGGAAAAAAAATGGTATGTTAGATATTTAGGAATACAAATTTGTATGACTTCTCAGTATACATAAACTGTAGTTTGGATAAATAGGGACAACTTGAAGGCCTAAAAAGCAACAAAATATAGGTTGTTTGGATAAATCAGATATTAATATTTCGAAAACTATAAGAGATACGTTTATTTTGACTGCAAATTCAGATAAAGCATAATCGAAAATGGTATAGTATATTGAAAAGTCAATTTCGGAAAAAATGCTCTGTTGGGTACATAGGAATGTAACCGACGATATGTCGAAAACGATAAAGGCCTTAAAATACTGCCTTGGACTACCCCATAGCTGTGTATTTGTTCAACATCAATTGGCTTATTTTTTATTTGTATATATTGTTTTCGGCCACTTAAAAGGGGTCACGATGCGTTTTTGATCTAAAATAGGAACCTAATTTGGGAAGTTACTAAGTGTAACATTGTCCCTATTAAAATACTTAAAATATTGACATTGAACTGATATAAATATTTTTTTAAGTAGACTTAAACCATACTTCAATTACAAAGTAGCAAAATAGTAAGAACTGTAGTTAAGCAATTTGTCAATTGCAAAAACTAATTTCTAAAATTTGTCTTTTATACTTTGGTGTGTCTAAAGTATTTATAAATTGCTCCTCATTTTTGATTAGTCTAGTTTAGATAAGTACTCTAGTAATTTATTCTATTTTAAACAATTTTCTTTCTTTCCTATTTGGCTACTTTAAATAACGCAAATATTGTTGAGCTCAAGTTAAAATGTATGCTAGAAAACTTGTTTTTTTTTTATCTTTGAAAGTTTTGAATTATTTATTGGCAACGAACACAAAAAATTAAAAAAACAAATATAATTTTTAACAAGTTCAGTTTGCTTTTATTTTTTTTTTCTCTTAAAAATAAGATGTGTTCATAAGTTATGTATAATTTTTTTTTCTTTTTCATTTTTGACTATGCTTAAAGACAACCAAAATAACAAGAATAATAACAAAATTTACTATTATCCTTTATAGTGTATATTTACGTAAAAGAAATAAAAAACTACATATATTTATATGTATACAACATTTAATAAAATTTTTTTTTTTTTTTTTTTTATATCAATATGAAAAACGAAAACAAATGTGAATACTAAAATAAAGTTTCGCAAAAATTTATTTTTAAAATATGTACATATATGTACAAAACAAAAGTTGATCCTGAATTTAGGTCGCAATCAGTTGCTTTTAAAACAAAAAAAAAAAAATTATTTCTATATAAATTTTCTTAATTTATATGTACGTGTGTATGTATAAATAAATTGTAGTTTTGTTTTTCTAAAGGACTAAAAGAAGACATATTGAGGTAGGTAGGAAAATAATAATAATAATAACAAATATAATAAGAGTCAGGTGAAAAAAGTTTCTTAAATCCCACTTATGTTGGTTACACACAAGTAGTTATAGAACATAATTTAGTTAAAAAAAACTTTTCTATTTATGTTTTACATATGCATATGTGGACATATAGATATACACATATTAAATTGTGTAATATAATATGAAATGTATTCATTAGGTAAATAAAATTGTAGAACGGAAAAATAACGGAAAAAGTTTTCCTTTTTTTGATTTTTTATTTTAACTTTTTTATTCGCTTTCTTGGTACCGTCTTTCTTCTTATAATTTCGAATCGTATTTTCAGTTGTATTTTGAAAATGGTCAACAAACGTTTTCTTTCTTATATCTAAAGGAATAATATCCGCTTATTAATGAATTAAACAAAAGTGAGATAGGTATGTAGATTTGACGTATAGCAATCATAGCAGTATTATTGTAAAACTTTTTTTTTATTGTATTAATATCCTTATGCTTGTATAGTGTTAATTGAAAACTCTCAAAAGGGAACTGAACTGACTGACACTTATTAATAAAATATTAACGAAGTAGGATTAGTATTAGTAGTTTGTAATTAGAGTTACCAAAACCAAACTAAAGTTAGTAATAAAATATAGAATTTTATCAGAATAATAATATTGGTATTAAATATAATTGACTAAGTTTAATGGTGTGACTCTTGCTTATCAATAAAACAATTGAAGTAGAAATAGATTAATGATTTTGGAAATTGATTGTACAAAATTCAAATCTAAATCTAGAAACTAAAGTTGTATTTTTTGTTTTTGGTTTTTTTTTTAATTCACTAGTTGGAATTTAAATACAAGTGCTACAACATCTCTGTTATGTATACTACTGTCTACAAAATGAAACTGAAGGTCACTCAATTAAAATACAAGTAAACGAATATCGAAAAAATAAATAAATTGCATATTTTTAGGTAAATTCTGCTGAAATGCAACATTTGCAATCATGATGCGGTATCACTTTTGTATCGGTACAGAATTCATGATGCAATTTGTTAATTATGCTTTGTGTTGCTGATGCATTTAATACATTTTAAAATTAACAGAATGACTCTTTTGAAAAATTGTAAAATTGAAAACAAAATTAACCTAAAGACTCCTTTGGAAAATATAAAAAAAAATATCCGCAAAATCTTCATATTGTAGACTTGTTTAATTTATACAAATGTAAAGTAAAAAGTTTAATTATAGCAGCAAAATCAAAGTACTGTTCAGAACAACTTATTAAAGATCCCGGAAATCCAAAAAAATTGTGGGCTACCTACAAATCAATAATGCTAAATAAATCTTACCAGAACCCTAATAGTGGTATTAAAGTTATCAACCATGACAACCATGCTGTTTCATCTTCACAACAAATATCAGAAATCATGAATGAAACATTTAGAACGATAACAGATAGTCTGGGTATACCAACCGATAATTTTTAAATTATCAATATCTTAGTAGTTTTTGTCGCAATGTACATGCCGATCTACATCTAACTTTGATCTAACACCAACAAACCTAGATGAGGTTAAGGCGGCGATTAACTCGCTAAAACCATCGGTTTCCAACGGACATGATGGCATTTCGACGAAACTAATTAAAGTATTTATAGACAGGTTGGCATCGGTCTTTTGTCAAATTTATCAATAAAAGTTTCGAAACTTATTGTTTTCCTAATTGCCTTAAAAAGACAATTGTTATACCTATTTATAAATCTGGAGACACTACAAATGCTTCTAGTTATAGACCAATTTCGGTGTTGTGTGCATTTTCCAAAATATTTGAGAAAATCATAAAAAAAAGACTGACTTCTTTTATAAAATGTAATAATATCATGCACTTAGAGCAATACAGTTTTGAAAAAAAATTCAAGTACAACGTCCGCATGCCTATCTTTAAATGAGTATATAACTAAAAGCACAGATAGTGGTAAATATACTGGTTGTATTTTTATAGACTTGCAAAAAGCATTCGATTGTGTTGATCATGATGTTGTTTTACATAAACTATCCTGCTTAAAGTTTACAAACGATTAAATTAACTTTTTTAAAACATATTTAACAGAAAGATCACAATGTGTCCGCATTGGTAATTGCTTAAGTGAAACAGCAACAATAAAGAAAGGTGTACCACACCGCTCTATACTTAGGTTCTGACCTTTTTAAAATATACATTGACGATCTTTTCGGCTTAATCTTAATGGCTCTGCTTCGTTTTTTGCAGATGATGCAGTCATAAAGTACTCTTTAAGCTGTGAACGTAATTTGAAGATTGCGATGTTAGACCAAACCTGGTATTAATCGAACACTTTCTTTCTAAAAATAAACTACTATTAAACATCAAAAAAACAAAATTTCTGTTATTTCAAAATAAATTATTTTCTGATTCAACATTTCTACACAACAACTCACGTATTGATGTAGTGAAAAGTCATAACTATCTAGGTCTGGTAGTAGATTCCAAAATTAAATGGGAAGATCATATTGATCTTGTCTGCAAAAAAATTTCTCCTTATATTTTTATTCTACGCAGACTAAAAAAATTTCTCGATAAAAAAAAGCTTTTTATTATATACTAGTCATATATTTTGTCAAATGTTGTTTATGTCAACCCTATATGGAGTGGAGTGCCAAAAATTATTTAAAAAAAAAATCGAAATACTAATGAAAAAATCTATTAAAATAATTCATAATTACCCAATATTGCACCCAACGAGTATGATTTATTCTGATAAGTACCTTAGTTTCGATAGTATATGTAAGCGTGAATTGTACATTCTGGGCTTTAAAATTATAAATAATGAAATTAAGATATGCATAATAGATGTGCATAATTATAACACCCGAAACAAATGCAATTTTTATCTATCACTGTTCAAAACAAACCGTCAAAAGACAAACTGTCTCTACAATTGTTTAAAATTTTTTAATGATCTGCCTGGTAATATTAAGTCAATTGTTGATTTCTGTCAATACAAAAAAAAAATTGTCGAACTTCTTAATGTTTAGATGTGCAATTTTTAAATATATTTGAATTAATGTAAATTTTTATTGAATTTCTAACTGATTGTATTTATTTTATATTAAAATAAAAAAAAAAAACTATTGTCAACTGTTCAATTGAATTTTTATATTATTAATAAATTATAAGACCAGACAGCTTCGGCTACGATCTGCAAAATCACAACTTTCAAATTATTTTGCAATTATATTGAATTAATATGTAACTATTTTTGAATTATTAAAATTGTAGAACACAGATAAATAAAAAAAAAATGAAAAGCTTTGAAAATTTAATCAAAATGAATAAAATATTATTTAATATCGCTTTGAACGTATTTTTGGAAAATTGTAAACCATCAGAATATTAAAATTTGTTAAAAAAGAAAAAAAAAAGCAAATCGTACTTTTGTTATAAAATTAAGCAGCATACCTTAAACAAAAAATTATTTTAAAATAATTATCATTTTCACAGAAAATGTATTTCAATAAAAAAAAAACAATTGAACGAATGAAATGTCAGATGAAACTTACAATGTTAATCAGCTGTTTATTACAATAGCAAACAGAGCATAAACAAATTCTATGAAGCGAAGTTTGCTCAAGTTTGCGCATCACAAACAAACAGTTTTTTTTTTTTTTATTCTCTTAATTTTTTTAAATATCACCTTAATTATTTTATGTATATTTTTTTTTTACATATATTAAAAACCGCTTGTCTATAGAACAGTTGTTATATATTAATTAAACAATGAAATAAAAATAAAAAAAAAAAATAAAAATAAATAAAGAAAGAACTTGATCCAACGTTTCACCATCGTTTTAATGTTGCATTTTAGATATATGAAACTTTAACGAAATGTGATGCTGATGCATTTCCGAATTTACAATAAATTTCAAATGGAACGAAAAAAATGTCCCAATCACTTAAATTGGGAAAATCACTGAAATACAGATATGTTGCATCTACATTGTCATGATAGTCTTGTATGAAAAAGGACATGTCTTAGTGTAATAAAATAAATGATATAATTAAGGTGCCTATTATGTATTTCGATAACGATTACGATTTGATCGAACGAAATGTCAAAATGCAAAATTGCCATTATGTATTTCGATATCGTTCAGAAATTGTCGACGAAATCGATAAAGTTTAACGATGTAAAATTTTATCACGAAAGAGACATCGAAGGAGAGATTTTGTACAAATTATTTCAATTTTGAATTGAAAGGATAAAATAAAAGAGTGACGCTGGACACCTGGTGTTTGTTTTATATTTGCGATATTTTTTGCAATAAAAATAAATTTAAAAGTTGAAATGTTAGTAGATATTTTACTTTATTCTTCACAATTCTTTTGTATTGAAATAAATTTTAATAGGAATGAAAGGCCAGTTATTTCAGTAATTCTACTTTAATCATAAAAATAATGTTTGTATGACTTTTTTCTTCCAGTGCGTAATGGAATTTGATCCATTTTGGACATAAGTATAAACTGCAAATTTCATATGAAAATTCTTTAAGCATAAGAGAAAAAATTAGCTCTGCTAGTCCGACATGAAAATCATTTCTTACACTGCATATCATTTCCTTGGTACAAACCGCACAGAATCTTAATACGCTGGCCATTTTAATTATATTTGGAATCGACGTGTTACTTATTGGCTATTTTAATTTTTACCCTAATTTTTCTAATAAATCCATTAAAGCAATTTTGTTTAACATAGGAAATTTTGATCAAAACTGTTATTAAAATTAAGTTTTGTAGATAATAACTCATCAATTTCATGTATAATTATATACGTATAATCTTCCAAATCCAGTGGATTGGAATAATTCCGACTATATGTTGGCTTGTTTTTTAACTCTGCAATTTGATAACGTTTTTCAGCACTATCAGAAACTTTTAATTTAATAATTTCTATTTTATTTAAACACTGTTAACTTCAACTTAAAAATTTCAAATAGTTATAACACTATTGTTTTTTTTTTTTTTCGTATAATAATTTGAATTTGACAGCCAAAGAATCAAACATATGTCATTTTCAGCGTAGATTTGAATTTTACAATGGCAGCATTTTAAAACACTTTCGATCAAATTTTCATCGAAATACATAATGGCACTAACGATTACAATCGAATAACTCTAACGATAACGATGAACGATTCGATGAAAGTCGATCGAAATACATAATTATGTGCCTATATGTTTTAATTTTTTTAATTTGTGAAAGAATTTTGTGAATACATAATCCACATTATTTGTTTAATAAGCCAAGAGCCCGAGTAGTTTTGTTTGTAATAAATGTAAATATAAATAAATAAAATTGATATCTGTTCAGGTTTTCAAATTTGGAGATTATACATGTATCCAATCGCCTTACGCAGAATAGTAATAAAGTAATAAAATTAATTTCAAGTAAAATTATATTATAAAGGGTGAACTTAATTAAAATGCATTTGTGCATACGTTTTACATTCATTCTATATTATTATTGTAAATCCATGTGATCGTTCTAACACGTATTAGGAGAATAAAAATTGATTTATAATACATAATTCGAATACACAGCCTAGGCCAAGTCTTTAAATTAACTAGTATGTATAATAATAATATTAATCTGAACTACTTTGTTTTATATTTTTTATCTTTTTATTAAATCAAATATAAATATTTTTCTCTATACTTAAAATCATGTTACTATTAGATTCAATAATAGATTTAATAATAAAATTGTACTTTATTTTATAAATAATTGAATAAGATTATAATTATAACAAAATTTGTATTTAAAGAAATAAAGTAAAAAACAAAAAAAAAAAAACCTCTCTGGCTTGCGGTTAAGCTTATTGAAGTCAACATTTTTTATGCTTTTTAAAAATTATATGACTAAATTTCTTAAAACTATAAAATATACTATTCTTAATTTTTACTTATATCTGACACTACGTAATCTGACATTTTTTTTTATGATTGCTATTTATATACTCATATATGTATAATTTTTTTTTTTTCTAAATTCTGACATTGATTTTAATTGAATATTTCGGTGGTGATTTACGATGATTTTTTTATAACACGTTGTTCCAAGTCTTTGTATAATATTTCCAAATTGTTGTTACTGACGGTCTCCCACAGTTATATTTTGCTATATGATGAATTGGTTATATATCAGTTATTTATTATTTACCCTAAATACATATTTCTTTCCATTTAGTTTTATAGAATATATATATATATATACATAATATTATAGTGGAATTTACAATTTCTATGTTTACATTGATGTAAAAATAAATTAAACTAAACTATTCCAGCATTTGATTAAAATTCCATATTATTGAGATTGTAATATCCTTTCATTTTAAATTTCCCTAGAAATTCATATTGTAAAAATGGTTGATTTTAAATTATTTAAAATATGTTTTTTGTATTATTTATTAATTAAATAATAAAAAAAATTTTCCAAAATATCCATTTACAAAATAAATTTATTTGTAATAATATGAACAAAAAAAAAAAAAAAAAATGGATAATAAATTTTAAGTAAATTTGCATAATACATTTTTACTTTTGCACTCAATTTCTTTCTGTATGAATGAATGTGTAATACGGAGTAAATGTTTTTAAATATCAAAAGTAAAATATGAGTAACTGTAAAATGCATATAAACAAACCGTTATCAATAATATTAAATTGCAGATAAAAAAAAGAAGCGAAAATAAAATGGCGCACAAAAAAAAAAAAAATTATTACTCTGCGGTATACACAACCAAAAAAAAAACAAAAAAAAAAAAAAGGATAACCAAATTTTTTTCACCCGTACGTAAATTTTTGTAAAATATTAAAAAGTCTTTCTGAAATTTTATTTTTATTTGAAAACTTTTTCGCAGTAAATTTATTTCGGAACTATTAAAAATTTCAAATATATGGATTTGATTATATCCGATGGCAACGATCGATGGCACCAACTGTAATATTTTATGTGTATCAATAATTTTAGTACACTTTTTCTTTTGTTTTTTAAAATTTCGGAATGGTTGAATAATGTTGATTTCTTTGTTCATATTTCTCTGTGTTCGGTAAGTTAGCAGAATTTTTTTTCAAAATAACAATTAGGTTAAGTCGTCATATTTTATTTCAAAGTCTAATAATTTAACTAGAGGCTATAGGAGGTCAGAGTATTTATTATTTAGTAAAATTTAGAATTATTTACTTTAATAACCATTTAATATTGAGCAGATTTGGGCCTTACTTAACATTCTTCTTTATTATTTAGTTATTTCTAATCTCAGCGTATTCTCTGCGGTTGATAGACAACTATTTATCAGCCACTATGAAGAAACTTTCATATCATTTGACTTTTTTATATATCTGAGTGGTGGTCATTATTAGAAAAAAAGACTGCTTCTTCCATTTTGCGTTACATTTTTCGTTCAATTTTATTTGTTGTTGTTTTAAGATGTTTTGAAGATGTCAAAATATTTATCCTCTCACATTAAATATTTTTTCGTTAAATTTTTATTAATGTTAATATTCTTACAGGGATCGAAATTTAACATTTAATAATAGTTACAGAGCTTGTTTTGTCCATTTAGTCCTTCCATACGTCTTAGTATAAATAGTTTTAAGTTCTTATCTACATCTTTATTTCAGAAGTAAACACTTATACATTATTCTGATAAGCACAAAAAGTAGCAAACATTTTTGAAATTACGAAAAGTCAAAAACATTTGAAATGAAAAATTAACTGTCAAAAAAATGACATTTAAATCTTCATTCCATTGACTAGTTCTTTATCACTTGTCAACTCAAATGAAAAAAATTAAATGACAACATAAATGTCAAAATGTCAAAAAACTAAAGGAAAAATTGAATGCTAAATGAAAAGTGTAAAACCACACTTATGCCCGTGTTTATACGAGGCAGAAATCTGCCGCAGAAATCTACCATCATGTTCATACGTAAAAAAGAACTGGTAGATTTCTGCCATTGTCGCTGTCAGATTATTGAAATATTAAAATGGCCGCAATTGAAATTATTGGCAAAGAAATAAATAAATAAATTTTTATTATTATTCTAGTGTCAATTCAACATTATTATTATTTGTATAATTTATATTTTTTTATTTGATTAATATTCGGTCCGAAAATTACGTTGTCAACAACAATTTGGTTATTTTTTGTGAATAAAAAATAATAAAAATATTTTGACACTGACATATTCCCAGAAAAAAAATTTAAACGTCACAAATCTACCAGAAATTTAAAATTTTGGTAGATTTGTTTATCCCTTACCGAAATGTCCCCTCACCTATAAATTGTGGTAGATTTCTACTACTTTTCTATCCGTATAAGCATACATTATGATTTATTAAAGTTTTAGACAAACTGTAAAATACAAAGGTTAAAATATGCAACCCAATGCGCATAATTTTTAGCAATCTCAAATTTATAATTTGTAATAATTGAGAGTGGGTCGAGCCGTCTTAATTATTTGTTTAACTGCTAATAAATAATTTTTGATTTTGTTCAAATATAACAATTTGTACATATATGAATATTTCTTTTGGTGGACTTTTGTGGACCCTGTATAAACTTATATTTATTATTAAAATTTAATATTTCACTATTATCTGTGAAATTTTTCACTATATGTACATATATGTATGTTATTTATTTTAAATACAACGGTACAAAAAAAAACAAAAACAAACAACAACATAAGATTTTACAAAAAAAAAAAAAATATTTAAAAAAATTTAATATAAACGGAAAATAAAATATGTCAAAAAATGTAGCGCCATTTTATTTTTATTTTATTTTTGTGTAAAAAAAAATTATTTATTTAAATAAATTTTATTTTTGTTTTTAATGTTTTGTAGTTGTTTTACTTAAAAAATAATATTCACTACTGTTCAACATTACAAATAAAAATATTTTTAATTTGCAAAAGGTAGGTTTTATTCGGTTTTTTTTTGGTTTTTTTTTTTTTTTTTTTTACAAATAAAAATCTCCAATGGTTATTAAAACTTTAAATTATAAAAAAAAAAAAAATAATAAATTTTAATATTGTTAAAATATGTATTGTAATTTAAAATTGGGACATTAAAAATATTAAATTTTAATAAAATATGTAAAAGTATCTCTATATGTATGTACACATATCTCTGGATTGCAGAAGACAGAAATATAATATGCATTGCGTATAAGTGTAAGTAGAAGTAAAATAATAAATAAAATACTGTAACTGTAAACTGTTGTGTTTTCGATTTAAAGAAAAATGTGGTTTTCTGCTTAATTGACATTTCAGTTTTAAAACTTTGACAATTCAAATTGATTCAACTAATTCATTAATTTTATTACCCAATTTCAGTAAATTTTTTTATATATAAAATGTCTTTATAATGAAGATGTGGTATAGCGTCCTTTGTCGTTCAGTAAATTGTGTACTTATCAATTCAATATGTCAAATATAGTTTTAATATAATTATTATAGGTAGTTATTAATTTAATTCAACTATATAGAAACTAGGAGCCCCTGCTGAGTAACTATAATTTAAGTTGAAGCCAAATTTAAAGTTTTTAACAGAACAGTAATTTACATACTGACATACACTTCTCACGTTATAGTAGAAACCAATCATGTTTTCATAAAAATTTAGAGGTTAGCAAGTTTTATTTAGGAAACATAAATACTGCTTCCTCATATACTGTTTCGTTTCGACATATTCCTATACTAAGTGGCATTTAATGGATAACATCACTAAAAATAAAATATTTTTGTAATTAAAGAGGTATATACATCAAATAGATATTTTTAACCAAAACTATATGATTACTACAAATGACCAAAATATAGAAAACAATAATTTGAGACAGTTACTTAAAAAAATTAATAGAATAAATTTCCTTTAATTATGTATAAAAATAATAAGATGTTGAGTGACACAAAATGGCTATATTTTATTTAAAAGTTTGAATATTATAAAACCAAATAGAAATTTTTTCACCCGTATTCGCATTTCGGTTGTATATACAACTTATTTACATATTAAGAGTTCATTAAGAAGAAGCGAAATAAAATGAACTGCGCAGGTCCTTAAATGCTTGCCAATTATAATTATAGATAGCTACTTTAACTCTGCTATGTAAAATTGAAATTACCCGTCATATGAATAGTTCAACTGATTTTTTTTTTGTTTTTGTTTTTTTTGTATTTTTTATTTGAGATGAATTTGATTTTTTTGTTTTTATTTGGCATATGTACATAGATTCATTTGCAAGTATGTAATTATAATAACTGATTTGTTTGCTTTTGTTTATTATTTTAATAAGATCTCACATATGCATAATGTATTTGCTGAATAATAAAATCATATGAGTAAAAAAATTTTCAACTGTATGCGCATTATTCTTTCATATACAACTTATTTGTATATTAGGAGTTCATTAAATAGAAGCGAAAAAAAAATGAAAAGGTGTCTACTGCGCAGGTCCTTAAATGCTTGTCATTTATAAGTATAGATTTTTTATTAAAATAATATGATATTCATAATTATAATTTTAAAAAAGAAATAAATAGAGATATTAAACAAACTAAAACAATTCAACAATTTGAAGTCAAAAATATTATTTTTAATAAATGATCTTTTTTATTATATATATATATATATTATTAATATGTCTGTTCGCGTACAGTAAGTATTCGAAGTATTTTTTTTTTGTAAAAATAAGGGGAAATATATGACGTCATCTAAATTTTCTCACGCATTTTTGCAAGTGAAATTTGGACCTGTGAAAACTTACGCAACAAATTTTATTGTTTTTGTATATGTTTTAAGGTTATAATTTCGTATAATTTTTTATATTGCTATATATCAAATTATTGGACATATTACTAATTATTGGAATACGTTCTTAATGGGGAGCTCTATGCAAGCGCAACCTCTATTTTACTTGTTGTTTTTGCACTTTACTTATAAATGAGAAATAATCTCTTAACTGTTTTTTATCAATTATCTAATTTGCTCATTTTTGCTGCAAGTTTCACTTGAACATAGTACGAATCAAAGGAAATATTTCTTTTGACAGCATTTTAATGTCGAATCAAATTGTATATCAAATTTTTTGAAAACTTGAGTTAAAAACTGAATCAAAACCTTTTAAATTATTTTTAATGTTTATTCTTATATGATTAACTGCTAATACAATATTCATGACTTTGTTAATACCTAGGTGATTTTATAAACCTACAACGATCTATATTAATGATTTGCTAATTTTTTTACATTTGATTTTAACCTATTGATTACAATATAATGTATATATGCATCTATTGCATACTTTTCCTACAATCATTTAATTTGAGAATATACCATATTTGTTATGGATTTTGTTTGTAGCAGTTCCATTATATTTTAACCTAAAATATTTTTGTGTTAATTCTGTTTTATTTACTATTCAATGTGTCCAACTATTTGATAAAATAATCCATTTACATTAATATTATAATATTATTATCGCATGTAAAGCAGAATCGTTGTTGTTGGCATAGACTGGAACGTTTTTGTATTGTTTTCAAAATTTGGCTTGTGGCTATGTTTTAACATTATTGTTATATACCTTGACATCGGAAATGTATCGACAACGGCACAAATACAATGTGCCTTGATGTGAAATACAAAAATAAAGGTTCGACATTGTCTCATGATCGGAAATTCATTCGACAATGTATTTGCAACATATTTTTATAACACGGGTTGTTAAATTGTGTATCCAAAAAATTCACACTACACATATCGAAGAATAATATAAAATAAACGCATATAAATGTTATTAGAAAATTTTTTTTTTAAGTTTGTTGTTCAGTAAGTGTTGATGTTTTGTAAAGGAAAAATGCAATTTAAGTAAATTTTAGTTTCATTTTTACTTATACATGTATAATTTTAAAGCGTTTTTCTAAAATAATTTTGATTTTAAATTTAAAGTGATACGAAATGGACACATGTTAGAAAAATACTGCTAAAAATACTGGTGAGATTGCAGCAATCAAGGTTTAAGGATTAAAAGAAAAATTGCCCATATTTATTTTGCATTAATAAGAAAGTAAAAATCATATGATCATATTTCAAATGTCAAAAAACATATGATTTGACAAATATTTCAGATACATTGTGTTGGAAGTGATCAGAATTGTTTCGATACAATGTGATTGAACTGATAAATTTGACATTTGTGTTATTTTTATATTATATTGGGTTGCAATATTTTTTTATGACATTTCCGATGTCTTAGATTTTATTTATTAATATTCGTACATCTTTTTCTAAAAATTTAACATTTCGCTTCTCTGTAATTCAACTATAAATTAATTATAAACATAAATAATTGTCAATTGAATATAAATAAAAATTATAACCTACCTACGTTATCGAAAATTTCATTAAATTCATTTTAAATATTTATTTTAATATATAGATCTAAATAATGAAATATTAAAGTTAAATTTGAACCAATTTAAATAAAAATATGTTTTTCAACACAACAGGATTCTCCTATTTTATATAGAAACTACAATTTAGTGTTTATCATGAATCTAATCGTTTCTTTTCATTTAATTATACTTTATTACATTGTTAAATTATTTTTCTTTTGATTTACGAATTTATTTTACCATGTAATAAAGATATTTAAATATTCACAAAAATAAATTGAGGTTATGAAAAACTTTTACAATATTAAAATTCTTTTTCATTCATATATATTTGTAATAATAACAGAAGAGATAAGTTCCAGCCGATGAATTTATTTATAAAATATTTATGAGCATATTTCAGTGGATTTATGATATTCTCTATTGACAGAAGATTATATTTATTTAAATTTAAAAATATTTCCCAAAAAATATGCATAAATTATGTACATTCATATATATACATATGTATGTATTATGAGATTAATATATAAAAGATAATCGTGATGTTAACAGATTCAATTCAGATGTTGAAATATTTGCTGGATTTTACTGAAAATTACAAATTGATTTATTGGTATACGAGGGATATGTCATAACAATATTGTAGTATAAAAAAAAAAAAAATGATTCTTGTTGGTAGTTGTCGTACTTGTCATTAGCTTGGTTTTATTAAAATGTATTTTAATGTTGTAGATTATGGTTAGTATAGCTTCAGGAAATACAAAAAAAAAAATAATAAATTATTTTTACGATGGAATTAAAATGATTTTTTTGATTTATAAAAAAACTGTATTCAAAATAATTGTCAAATAAAATTTTATTTTATTCGAATAATTGCGAACTATGTATGTATGTATGTATGTATATTGTTAAATTATTTATTAAGATAATGTCAAAAAAAATATTTGATTCATTTTACTGGTTGTTATTTACATTTAATGTTTTTCACGATAACTATATATTTTAGCTTGTACAGTATTGGATTTGAGTTTTAGCTTAGATACTACATCGTTGAATTGCATTTATAAGCAGGACAGAAAATCTATGAAACAATTCATTTGATTTTATTAAATATAAAATTTCGAATTTCCTTCCATTTAAAAAATTATTTATCCTTTAAGGATAGGAAATTATTGAGAAGTAAATTACTATCCCCCACATGCAATAAATTTGTATTATTTGTACAGAACAGGCCTACAGTTGGAATGGGTACTATTACTTACACCCTTTGATTTTTTGATTCTAATTTTTTTTTTTATTGTATTTCAACTCTAAAACTCAAAACTAGTTTAAAGCACTGGTGAAAAATATATGTGTTGCTTCTGAAATGTCGATATTTTCAAGAATAATAAAATTATTAATTAAAAATTAATTATTAATATAATTTTTAATTAAAACAATTTTTAATTTCTGTAGTATTTTTTTATTTGTAAGTTAAGGTAGAATTTCCTTTAAATTTACTTATACTTTCCTACCTAAATACGTACTCAAATTTGTTGTATAAAGTTAAACGATTATAAATAAATAAATATTGGTTCTCGAAAAACATTACACGTTTTATTTTATTTAAGAAAAAGTGAAGTACCGTACTTATATATACTAAAAGATAATTTTACTTAAGTTAGTGATAAAAAAAATAAAAAAAAAATATTTGGCAAGTGTGACATGACAGATCGTATAGAATTGATATATTTTAACGCTGGAGTAATTTATTTCTAAAGACATTTTCAAATATTTGACATTTTTTAAACACATGATGATTTACAGTGTAGCCAACAAAGGAAATTAATTGGTCAATTCTTATACAAAGTTTTATAAATACATATTTCATCAAAATATTGTTAGATTTTATACATTATATAAATTTACAAATATTCTGGATTTGAATTCAATCAGAGTAAGAAAATTGAACAATGAATTTATAATATTATGAGTGCATTAGCATAGACTAATCATATAAGTAGAGTATTCACGTAGAACAATATTTGTTAATAATTTTCTTCTAAAAATCCCGTCCCATTTTTACTCAAAACACGAAAATGCCGTCCCGTTTTCACTCAATACCCCAAAACACTCAAATATAATTTTCGAAACTCAATTATTTTTACTCAAAATTTTTTATTTATTGAGGAGAATATTTCATACAATGCCTCTATACTTCTAGCCTATTCACAGAATGATTTTTCCGGAATTTTATCGAATTACGATTTCGTTTTAAGTTTTGTTTTAGTTTTGTGTATAAAGTTTTGCTCTCCCAGTGACTAGGCTAGGAGTATAGAGGCATTGTTTGATAATTTGAAGAGTATACACATACGTATGTACTTTTGATTTATATGAAGATTGTATATCGTATATGTGTTCACCATATATTTAATTCAATATAAAAAATATGTGTAGAAAAATGTAAATTATCGCAAAACACAATTAATCGCAAAGATAATGAATGAAATTGTATACATACAATAATAGGTCAATGATAGAATCACATAATCCAGAAAATTTTTTTTAAAAATAATGGTAATAAAAGAATAAAATTTATTAGTTATGCATTACAAATCGTGAACTTTGTACGGAATACCGTTTTGTTTTCTTTTCTCAGAACTTGTTTAAAAATCGTCTTTCTATTTCAGATGAAATAATTTTTGAAGAAATAAAAAAATCCATATAAAGAATAAAATGTCCAGTTTACTTTTTTTACTTACTTTTTTAAGTTTTGATAGATTGTTTGTTTGTTTGTAATAATTATATTAGATTCATATTACTATTCATATTATTATCTACGGTAAGAAACAGACAAAATTAACAAAATCAAAATTGCTGAAAGTTTAAAAATACATGTAGGTAGCTACTTTTCAGTATACTTTCAATAGAAATCAATTTGAATTATTTTTAATTTTACAAAACCAACATTAATTTTTTTGTCCCTTTCTTCTATAAAGTTTGAAATCACAAATTTCATAAATTACATTGACCAAGTCCAAATAAAAATATTAATTCTTCAAATTTTAAAAATTAAAGCAAAATAACAACAAATACAGCAACAATCTTGAATTCTTTCAATTTCTAAAAAAAAATTCAATACTTTGATTTGTTATATTATTTGTGGTCTATTGAAAGGACTTTAAATGCATGTATAGTTTTTTATACACACATTGTGTAATTTTTAATTTTATCACATAAGTAAAGTAGAAATGCGAGCAGTGAAATAAAGAATCATGTATAGCATGCACATTCGCATATACATTTTTGAGTACCTATACATACAATTTTTATATCGTTGATACTGTTGGCAGCATAATTACAAATAAATATGTTCATAGGTAGTAAGTTAGGTACACAAAATTTTTTTATTTATGAGTACAAAATACATTACACTCAACTTATAAGCAGTTAAAAATTGAGTAATATTATTTTGAGTGACAACAGAATTTTGATATTTGAAAAAGTTTGAAAATATTTGTTCTACGTGAATACTCTACTTATATGATTACTCTATGGCATTAGAATAGAATTTATAATATATTATGACTACATTTATTATCAAAATAATCATATAATATGTATTGAAATGTATCTATAGTTATAACAAAAATTTTCTATTCATTTTTTGCTTGTTTTTTAAATTCATATTTATACACTAGTGGGCAATAAAATCCGGACATTTTGAATTCCTAGTAAATTTTTATCTTCCAGGTAGTATTTTTAACTTCTTCACCCGATTTTTAGGTGTTTTGCGCGACTCAAGTAATTATGCAACTATATAAATTGCTTAATTTTTAGGAGGGACTGTTCATTAGTGATAAGTAGTCGAACAAATGTAGATCAATTACAAAAAGAGTAATATAATATCAAAATTATGTGATGATGAAAAAAGCGTTGTAATCGCTTTATAGAAGGAAGGGTGTCGACAGAGAATAGAACGTGGAGATCATTTGTTGCCGATCTCATTAAAAAAATTCTTCAAAGTACGCCGAATACAAAACGGTGTAAAAGATCTGGTAGACCACGAGAGACCTCAGTTATGCTGTGAGCAAACATTTTCAGAGCAAGGAGAACTATAATATCAACATCTACTGTTCGAAGAAGCCTATTTGAAACAGGTTTTGTATAGCACGTCGGTCAATACAAAAGCTTATTTTAAAGACTATTTCAAAACTTTGTCGGCTTCATAGGGCCTGCGGGCACTCGAATGTAGACTAAAAAAATGTTTTTTCTGAAGAGTCTAAATTCAAGCTCCATGACGGAGACGGGAGGCTACTGGTGCGTAGAAAATGTGTAGAACGCCTTAGTGATATGTCCATTTAAGAAGTACCCAATAAAACTGAAGATCTAATTGTTAGGGGCTGCTTCCGCAGCAGTGGTTTATGTGAGCTGGCATTTGTAAACTCAAAAGTAACTGCATATGTGTACATAGATATCGTGGAAAATCACTTGAAAACATCAATTTTTGAACTACTTATGGAAACTAAGAGATTAATTGTTAAACAAGATTAGCGCACATTGCAAACAAAAATAATTTTAATTTTTTATTTAACTATTTAAAGTTTTTGTTTAAAATTCAAATTATAAATGTTATCGAATTTTATTAAACCCGGTTTTATTTTCACGTGTAGGTGAAAAAGTAGTTAAGTTAAAATTGCATACACACTATGAAATGGTCCGGGACCATTTAAAGTTCAGATTTTAATCCTGTTCAAAATATTTAGAGTATTACGAAGAAAAAAATCCAGATAAATTAGATAATCCATATCAGAAAAGTTAACCTATGTAGGTGATGAACAACAACATAGTTTAAAAAACATCTCCAACTTTAGATTACAGTTTTTTTAGAACGGATATGGCTCAAATGAATTTAATGTATGAAAGGTTAAAGCTATTTAATAATTTGCCTGAAACTAATATTGAAATATATTAAAAAAAAAACTTATTAAAAGTATAAAAACATGTTATTTATTAAATTAAAATGAATATAAAAATTATTGTAAGTAGTATTGTATTAGTTTATATATTTACATGTATAAAACTAAATAAATTAATATATCTAATCTAATCTAACAAAGCAATCCAGAGACAATAGAAGCTCTAAGAGAGTATATTCAGATAGCTTGTAAGATCACTACAGATGATGTTATTGAAAATTTGATTAATTCCATAAACAATAGACGGGAAGCGGTAATAAAGGTAAATGGCTGTTATACTTAGATTATAATAAAGTAATTTCAAATTTTGATATTTATAAAATTTTTGGCAGTCATTAAAAATAATATGCTTAAAATGGAAATAACGCAATTTTTTTGAAATTTCCTCTTCCTTTTTTCATATTTGGCTAAATTCGTTTAATTGAAGAGAAAATATTGTGTAAACTAACATATAAAAAAAAAATTAGTATTATTAAAAATCTTTTGTAAAACAAATCACTCATTAAAATCATTTATTTTAGCAAATTTTAGCTGTCCGGATCTCATTGTGTTTCATTGTCTCATGATTAACTGTGTTTGTGTATATAAAAAACGTATGCTACGCAACCTGTTCCAAATATATTAATTAGCATTATTATTGAAAAATATAAATGAATATATTAGAAAATAAAAATGAATTATTCAATAATAAAAAATAAATATTATATCAGTTGTTTTGAAAATCTATCCTAATTATCAACAGAATGAGAAATATTTGTTATTGTCTTGAAAATTCGCATTCTTGAGATACAAATACAAACAAAGTTACAATCAAAAAGTACATACAAAGCAAACAAGTATACAAGGCTTGTATCCGGTCCATCTGATAGATTAATTAAACAATTCTAAAATGTTTGGTATAAATTACTTAGATATAGGAATACTTATTATAGTCTCTGCTATAACCTTCGAAAATCAACTCTGTATTTTTTTTTATATTAAATCACTTTTTGTGATATTTAATACTTTAATATTTATCAAAGATAATATAAAGAGATACTTTTTTATATTCTTTTTTATATCTTTTTTTTTAACTTTTTTTTTTTTTTTTTTATTAATTCCATCAAATCATCTTTAAGTTAAAATTCTTTGTATATATATAAACATTTTTTTTACAACTTATATTTACCTGGATTAAAAAAGGAAATATAAAAACAAAATAAAAATGAAAATGAAAATAAGCTAATAAAAAATAGAATACAACTACATATATGTATGCAATAATAATACATTTTCTTTTTTATATATATGTACAAAAATTCTATATAAATCTCAGTGTATGAAAAGGACAAAAAAACCTAAAGAGAACATAAAAATGAAGTAAAAAAAAGTCTCCTTATAAATATAAATGAAAAAATATAAAGAAAAAAAAAAACAAGAACTTTGTTTTTTTTTATTTAATTTCAAAAAAATTCATTTTTGGATTTGTCATCACAACAAAATGGAGAATGGTTATATAAATTTGTTTGAAAATGAAGTCTGCCTGTGGTAAATTATCAATAAAGAAAAACACAAGAGAAAGAAAAAAACAATTTTTCTGATTTTGGCCATATAATCGTCTCATGGTTTCATATATATATTTTTTTATTAACAAAATCTTTTATTTTTTTTTTTTTATTTTATACCGTTAATGGTACTGTATTGATAATTTTGTACAGAAGGACTTCGATATATTACTACCATGATTCATTTTGGATATGGTTTACGTAAATTAAGAACAATGTAAATTGTTGTGGTGCTAGTAGTGATTTCTGACTTTTGAAATTTGTCACACGAAAATTTAATTTTAACAACATTTTAACATAATTTTTCAACAGCTTTTGAAAATAAAATCTAAAAAAGGACGAATTATTCTATGTATGCAATGTACTTATCAGCTTAGTATAGAAACATTATTTGTTTAGGAGCTCACAAAGAATGTAATAAGTGTGGTGCACGATTACTGCAAGAATTGCAAGTGTATTTGTTATCTTTTATCAACTTAATATAGAAACATTATTTGTTTAAATATTTGAAATTAAAATGTTTTTTTAAATCAAATTTTCTTATTAGTCTGCAGTTTATACTAAATTCATACTCAAATTCATACAGTTATTTAAATAACGTAAAGATCAATATAACGTTATTAAAAATAACGTAAAGATCAGCGTAAAGATCAATGTAAATTCCGTACTTTAAAACATTATATTGTTATTGCTCGTATATATAGCGCAAGCATAGACTAATACAAAAAGGTATTAGTCTATGGTGCAATTATAATCGTTTTTACAAGATAAAATTACCTATAAAGTTCCTACCATCAAAAATATAATTTTAATCTCATCAGATAATTTATAACATACAAGATTATCTCCCAAAAACAAAAACTTAAAATTCTAATAATGTTAAAAAAGGGTATAGGATAAGTCTTGGATACACATAATGCATTCGTGTAAAATAATGGTAATTGGTTAAGATATCGAAAAGAATGGGTATTTATGTTAGAATGGAATTAATTGAAAGCGAAATGAAATATTATTTTGTATATATTTCGATTGAAATGATATATATATCGAGGTTTTTCTGTTTTTAAGTGATATTGTTGTGTATATGTATTTGTACATTTTCATTTTGTTTTTATGCTGAAATGACATAATACTGGTATGGCTATAAATCACTTTTATAACTTTTGGTTTGTCACTTCTGATTCTGAATCTATATACACCTATATATGTACATACACATTTTATATTTGCTTGAATTTGATATACATATATATATTAAGGTATACATTTATTTCTATATATATACTTAAGTATTATATGTGGAAATAAATTTCCTATAAATAATTTGATACATTTTATACCATGATGATGGAGTGGATGGAGAAGAGAGTAGCAAAAACTGAGTGATTATATACCATTAAGTTTATAAAGAATAATTTATATTATAGATATATATAGGTATAGTTGTTGTGTTACTGTGGTGTTGTTGTGGTTTTATGATTTTTTTTTTATTTTTTGTATATTTAGTTAGACATGACATCAATTACGTATGGAAAAAAAAGAACAAGAAGAGTTAAAAATTTATGTCCTTAAAACTTATTGGATTTTTTTCATCATTATTTTTTTTTTTATAGGTATTATAAATTTTATTTGTAATCATTATTAGCAAAGAATTATATTTAAATCGCTGAATTGAAGAATTTTTTACTTTGATCTTAAGCTATAATATCTTGGAAAATATATAATTTTTGTTATTGACTTGACGAGTTAGATGTTTGTTCCTTGAAACTTTGAAATTATGAACATTTTGATCGAAAAATTGTATTCACTGATCAAGCTCATTTTTGATTAAATGGTTATGTAAGCAAACATAATTGCAGAATTTTTTGAATGCTGAATATATCCAATCGAAACTGTTCTGACATCATTACATTTAGATAGAGTCACTGTCTGGTGTGCAATGATGATTGAAGAAAATGGTCGAAAAGTAACAGTCACTCGAGAACGATACAGAACAATGTTAAATGATTTTTTTTCCTACTGTTGTTAAGAATAATTTGTTCAGGATATAGTTTCAACAAGACACACAGCCACCTTAACAATCGATTTATTGAAAACAAAATTTGATAATGAAATTATCTCAACAAATGGTTCAGTTAATTATCCTTCCAGGTCGTGTGATTTCTTTCTTTCGGAATATGTAAAGTCACAAGTTTATGCTGATAATCTAACAATAATTGACCAATTGGAAATCAACAGTGGACTCGCTATTGATGAAATACATCCAAATTTATGTGAAAAAGTGATAGAAATTGATAGAATGCAGTACGTACGGAGAAGTCGTGGTCATACATAATGGCATAACGTAATTTTTCAAATAAAAAAAAAAATTTGTATCTCACTGAATAATTTATGTGTGTGTTTTTTTTTTAATTTTTAAATTCTATCATCTCTATTGATAAATCCTTTACTATATTCATATTCGTTTGCTTAAGGTTGTCTAGAAAACTATTATTTTTCATCCTTTCTCATTTTCGAATAAAATTTTCTGATCTTAAATAATTGAGAGAAACTAAATCAATGAAATACAATGGTATTAATATTAAGCTTGTTATAGATATAATTAATTATATATATGTATATGGATATGGGTACATCAATTAGCAAATAACTACATATACATTTTTTATGAATTTTCCATTGAAAAACAAAACATGAAGATGTTTTTGAATTTTTTATGACATTTGTCTGTCTCCACAATGAATGTCAATTTTAATCAAATGAAAAATTACGACATTTATTTAATTTTATTGTCTGAGTTTTATTTATATATATATATGTATGTATTCATATATAAATATATGTGAATGCATATTGCAATTTATTGAGAAAGTTTTATGTTTTTATAAAACATTATTTGTGTACAATTTTATGTATGTACGTTATGTATGTAAATTTACGAAAAAAAATGATTTACAAAAATTTCAATACATTAATTTAAAACAAATCTTATTATAAATTATATAAGGTACAAAATAATATGTTGTTGAACCTCCATAATTGAAAACAATATACTACAGGTCTAATACTATTATAATCTTATCTCAGTATTAATTTAAAAAAAATATTGGTTTCCTGACATCAGAAAAATATTTATTTTCTCTTTACCAATTTAATTTAAAAAAATGTATTAATTCTATATTTATTACAATTAAAATATTATAATAGAAGTAATAATTAGTAGCCTGATCCATTGAATTTCAAAAAAATGTTATTTTACATAATGTAATTTCAAAATTCAATTTATTTATATTGTTTTTAAAATTAATTTTATAGAAGATGTATTTTTAATATATTATTTAAATTTACTATCTCTACAGATTCATATACCTAATTACAATAAATCGTATAGTTTTAAAAATATTTAATTTATTTTAAAATAAAGTGATTTTTATTGTATTTTATTATTAAAACAAAATTTTTTTAATTTTTCTATGTATGTTAAATACTCTTAATTCAAAATATCATTTAAGTGTTAAATTAATTGTCAAAAAATAATCAAAATAAAATATGATTAGATATCTTTATTTCTATTCTATCTAACATTCAAATTGAAATGCCAAAATTACTTAAAAATTGTAAATTTGATAATTTTCTTCTCTTAATATTTTGTTTTAAAATTTTCCAACCTATTTATTTCAATTTATATTTTTCAAATATATATAAATGATCACACACGCACATATAATATGTATATATAGTAGAATTATATTATAAGTATAGTTAATAATTATTTGATATTTAGTAAAAGCTTACCTGAATCATTGTCTTCAATTCGTGTAATATGCAATTCTGTATTTTCATTTAATAATGTAATACGGTCATTTGTTGTTGTTGCTCGTGCTGCTGCTGCTGCTGCTGATTTTTCTGTTTCTGTTAATGATGATGATGACACTGATTGTTGGTTTTGTAAATTAGAATTTATATTAGTGTCTGTATTTATTGCAACACCATTATGCTTCCACCATATTTTTGGTTGTGGATTACCATCAGCATCACATTCTAATATTAATTCTGTTCCAATTTTAATAGTTTGACTTTGTGGTGCCAAAATAATTTCAGGAAGTTCTATATATATATAATAATAATATAATATAATATTAGAATGGAAGAGTATTATAAAATGTATTATTTTGTATGTATTTGTGAAAATTGAAAAATTTATTTTTGATAATTTATGTAAATTAAGTATACTACTTTGTAAATAATGTATTTTGCTTTGCATTATTATGGGGAAATCGAAATTTAAATTAATTTTTGTAAAATAATTTTGTTAAAATGAAAATTTGATTTCAAAATTGGTTATTATTTCTGATAATTATTATTGTATACTATATTGTCGTTCATTTTATTAAAATTAGGTAATTTAGTAAAAGTTAAAATTGAATCAGGAAATTGTTTCCGAAAATCAAAATTATATATAAGTTAAATATTTAATTAGAATTAAATTAAAATTTTTGTGAAAAAGAATAGAATTTAAATTATTAGTTTCATATATTGGTACTCATTAAATATGTTTTAGATAACTCTTTAGATGTAATTTTAAAACTGTATATGTAATATATAATGCAAAAAAACGTAATCCAAGGAATAGATAAGCGAATTTTATAAATGTGAGTTCGATTAACTGCTTAGAATGTTATGTAAAAGTGTAATTATATTGAATTATGATATACGCTGAGTGGTGAAATAGATATTGCGAAATAGCTATTGCAAAATAGCTATTGCGAAATAGATATGGCGAAATAGATATTGCGAAATAGATATGGCGAAATAGATATTGCGAAATAGATATTGCGAAATTGTAATGAATGTACTATTGCGCACATGTTGTTAAACAAAAACATATATAACAATCGGCATGCATTCATTTCCTATCCCAACATAAAATATTGTTTATGTTTTTGTTTACATAATTATATGCTGACAAGAGTGTGAAAATTATAATTTTTGTATTTTTAAATAAATTATGAGTAACAGTTATTGAAGTAATGACTAATAAAGAGTATATATTCATAAAAAGACAATATTATTTTTTACATTTGAAAATTGTAATATGAGTCGTTGTTTTGATTTGTTGCCAATATATGAATTAAATAAATTAAGGCAATGCACAGTCATTTATTTTGTACGTTCAAATTTTTGTGATGTAATAAATTAGTGTACAGAATTGTGATAATTATATATTTTTGTTAACGCTGCAATCAAATAAAATGTAGTATTATTGTATTTTTGTAAATGATGATTTATCGTAAAATTTTGTATAAATAGAATGAAAGTTGAAAAACATAATCACTCTAAAACACAAATCCAAAGAGTCCATTTTATTAATAAAATTCGAGATTGTTTATTATTGAATGTACAGAACTGGTTATATCGTTTAAGAAGGCCACAAGCGCTAAACGTATTATTAAGAAAAGGTATGTTTTAGCTAGGCCTTTAGGCTTGAAATAACTCCTGACATATACAGACCGATCCATATACACATAAACAAATTTAAATTACATCATAAATTACAAAATAGGTATAAATAGGTATCAACCGAAGGGTTTGATTCTTGATAAAACAAAAATGATTTATTCGATCTGATTCAGTTCCCTTTGCGTCATTTGAATAAAATATTGATGTAAATTGCCATTGGTAAAGTTAAACAAATTAAGATACTGCTTCTAGGCCATGTTGTGAAAAGTAAAATGAAATTTTATTCAGTAAGAATAATTTTTGAATTAAATTTAAGTAATTTGCAAAGGTCAAGTAATTCGAAATTTTTTAAAATACACTTTACAAAGCTAGCCCAAATATTCAAATATGAAAAAATTTGAAAGAAATGTGTGCTTCCAAAGGATTCATTTGGACAGTCGTAGTGCAATTTTATTTTATTCAAATTATTAAATTTCAAATTTGACACACACATTTTAATAAAATTAGCAATTCAATTTGTAACACTGAACACTGAAAATTTATCCAAAAAGGATACATCCAATTATTTAAATATCTATATCTATGTGCGTATAAAAAAGGAAATGAAGAAAACAAAAAAAGTTCAATAGTAAATCTAATCTCCCAAACGAATAATGTAATTTTAGAGATGACCACAATATATATAGTGGTATCGTTATTAGTAGAATTTTGGTTACAAATATTTGTTGATATTATTGTGTTGCGCCTACATTTTGCATTTGCAGAATATTCATTTAAAATTTAATTTAAAAATTCTTTTTTTAAATTATAAAATTGAATTATTTTTATTTAAAGTTATTAGATTTTATTTGAAAATTATTTTAATAACCAGTAACTCGGAAACCTTTAATTTGAAATAATTTCCTGACAAAATTTTGTTAACAAAATTTTAAAGTCTAATTCTTAATTGTTTTATTGTGAATTATTTTTAAATACTTTTAAAAATATCAGAATCAAATTTTCAATAAATCCTATTAAATTTAACCGATAGAAGCATAGAATTTCATAAAATTTATATTTTTCAAATATTTGTATGAATTTATATGAGTTGCGATTCTTGTAAATTCTCATTTCAAGTCAATTCAACTGGCTCGTGGTGCTATTATTTTTGTATAAGAATCAAACCAGTAAAAGCAAATATAAAACTTATATTTGTAAATAATTTTGTGTTATTGTATTTTAGTAAAAATCAAATAATTGATATAAAGGTAGTTTAATAGAAATTTATGACGAACAAGAACAACACAGAATATACGTTTTGAGATGGCCATGTATAAGAATTAAAATTTAATCATACGGAAAATATTCCGACTATTTATTATATATTTTTACTATTTACAACCATACAAAAATTTAAAACTTGCACTTTCCAGGGATGTAATAAGAAAGCAAGCACAAAAGTTACTATAATAAAATATACTGGAGTTGGTTTTATATGAGGTATAAAATTATCTATATCAATATTCATATATCTCAAATAATAAAATAATACAATAAATAAATAATAATAAACCTTTAATGATAATTACATAATTATTGTCAACAACATCTGACATTAATTTGAATATCTTTAAAAAAGACTGTTATTAATTATGTTATAAATAATTTTTAAAAAAACAATATAAAATTTTATGAATTAGTTGCTAAGAATAGTAAAATTATACTAAATAAAGAATCAATAAAAAAAAAAAAAAAAAAATTACATGGCGTACCCAATAAACATAGTAACGTCAGACATCTTAACGTCAGGGATGGATGAAATCGCAGAAATATGACGTTGTCTTACAACTTGACATCTTGAAGACGTTCACTATCGACATCTTGCAGAAATATTACGTTGTCTTACCACTTAGGCACAGATAGAGTTATAACAATGCCCAATTACGCCAATCCCCTACTTAGACAGTATAAAAAAGATTAAATATGAAATTAAACATTACCTCGAAAACAGCAGCTAATAATCTAGTATGATAGAAATGTCATGTGGAAGCCCGATTCTCCCAATAGGAGTAAGGAAAAGAAAACGAGGTAAGATTTGGCGTTTACGAGCTAAGATTCGGTGAAAGGCGTTTAATCCTTGCAACAAGCAACCAAAATGAATGGCGAAGATCTCGGGTGACCTGAATGTGACCTACTAAAACCATCCATCTTTTACCATGACCAATCAACGTAAATCGATTAATATGTTTTTTAACTTAAGGCATTTTGTATTTTATTATCTATGTAATCTATACAAGTCTTAAGATTTGTTTATAAACCATATGATTAAAAAACAACAGTTTGAGTATAGTTAATTTCATGAAAATAAAAAAATTATAAAATTAAATTACACTACTTGATTGTAATAACAATAAATTATCAGATTACAAGTATGAATCGCAAAAAAAGTTCCGCTATACTTCCGCAAAAAAAAATGATGAATGTCTAAAAGCGAATATTATACTCCATTTTCTTATTGGTCCATAATGAAACTAAAATCACAATATAAAATAAATTATGATTTAAAAACACATGCATACATACATACATATAACTATCCTACAAAATATGTAAGCTTTTTACCATTGTTTTATTTCTTAAAGTAAAGAAATAAAAACTGAAACGTCGAGGTCGTAATTAAATGATGAATGTTTACTTCTCGAAGCGAGAAAAATTAACGATCTGTAAAATTCAAATATTTTACTGGTTATTCCAATGAGAAATTGAAACTGGTTATTTTACCTTATATTTTATACTATTTATATATATTTTTATTATAATTATATTTGTTTAATTATAATTGAATTTATTAATATAAAAGTAAAAAACAAAAAATAGAATAATAGAAATAGAGAAGAAAATCCTTTTTTTATGGTTTCCGTTACATAAAAGCATGTTTAAGTTTGCCGTTATAAATTTTATTAGAATTGTATAAAATGAAAAAAACAAAAAATTATTCAAATATGAAAAATAAATTTTTCTATTTTCCAATGAAAATTTTATTGAGTTTTATTCAGTATTTTGACATTTCATATATTTTTCCCATAATATTATTAATTTTTTTTTGTTTTTTTTTTTTCTTTTGTATATTTCAGAATTTTTACTATGCTGTGTCTGAATTTGTGGTGAATTTGGGGAGTTGGTTTGGTTTGGTGATCTGATTTTAATTCACATTTTCAGATATTTTCCACTTTAATAATTTTTATTTTATTTTTTTCTACCATTACGAAAATGAACTCTGAAGAATGTTTTTTTGTCTAAGTATAAAAAAAAAACAAAAATGATGGTCATAAAATTCTGAAAAAAATTTTGAAAATTAGAAAATTGGTGTATGACAAATAACAAGAAGAGAAAAATATCTTTGTCCCTATTCTGGAATTTTTTTTATATAGTAGAGTATTGAATTCGAATACAATCAATCTTAATCCTATCTTACATAGACGTGCAGTTTATGGCTTATATAAATCACATGTGGTTCATAGCAAAATATTGCTTCATTAAGTTTTGTAATCGTTTAGGTGTAGTTTTTGTTATTTTTTTGTTTGTATGAATGTTTGGTAAAATTAAGCTTTATTAAATTGCCCAAGTGGAAGAATATCAAAACAGTCTAAGCTTCTATCTAATTTCTAAGTTCAAATGTTGAATTTTCAAATTTTTATTATTCTATGACATTATATTGAAGTTTAATAATTTCTAATTTAGAACAAATCTTATATAGAAAATTTATTTATTTATTTACTTCGTTTAAATCAAACAAATTGCAAGTTTTTTAAAAATATATTTTAACATAATTAATAAGAAATGCATAGTTAAAAAGCTTCACATTAGTTCAAGTATATGCTGAGCGATTGATGTACAATTATAATCCTAACACTCGTTAGATAACTTAAGTGGATGTTCAAATCAGAAATTTAGTGATTAATTTATTAATTTAGCCCTTTCGATGCAACTTTTGCATTTTTTGGAATAAAATTCTGAAATTGGTTATATACATAGCTAGTGGCTAACTAAAAAGAATTGTAAAAAGAAAATTTAAAACTGTTAATAGGAACTGAGTTTTGGAATGTTGCCATATGGCAACAAATGCATCCAAAAGTATATAAATTTACTTCATTTTTATTCGATATTTATTTTTTATATAATTAACATAAAATAAAGTACGTAACGTAACGTAAAATTTGCAAGGGAGCTTTCTGATATTTGGCCCAATGTATCGGAACTGGACTTGAAATTGTCAAAGTCGATGGTCGTCCATGTTGTTTTGCTGGGTTAGAATATATTAAATTTTCTGCTACAGCATTTCAAAATTCAAAAAGATCTAATTTTATTTTGGTGGGAGCCATAATATAATAAATGTTCTTTTTTATATTCTAACCAAGAATTACACAGAGCTAAATCAATTAAATGATCCCATTCAGACTTTAGCATCCATTTTTTACTTCTTACTGATATTTTATACAAAGAAATCAAGAAATCAATTTTATCAACGCCTCCCATATGTGTATTGTACTGTTTTACAACATTAGGCCTGAACCTTTTAACTGTATTCAACGGCTCAGGCCCATACAATTTTAAAGCAATAACAACAGAGCCATTATTGCACCATTTTGCAAGGCAAATACCTTATGATACTCTCATGTCAATATCGCCTCTACTATTCATGTGTTTATATGATTTCAAAAGAGCCTTGCAAGTTCGGTTTGCTCTAATTTTTCCAGTGCCCCAAACACCTTTATTTCGTAAATATGTAAAAGTTTGGAATAAGGTCAAAGAGGTGGAATAATTATCAAAAAATATTTTATGATTTAAATTGCATGGCACAGTCTGCTTAAGCCTCACTACAATATCTGAACAGAATCCTAATTTTGTGGTACCAACACGTGTTTCCTTACCAGTGTATATTTCAAAATCTAAAACCACTCCATCAGACTGACATAATGTAAGCATTTTGATTATTTGGTTTTTTTGACATATATTGTTTAAGTTTAGTACGACCTTTAAAACTAACCATCATTTCATCAATTGACATAAATTCCTCTCTTGTTGTTTCCCGACATCTTTTCAGTACATTTTCTCTTTCTCTTTCAGGCATAACTTTCCATAACACATCGTTAGTTAGATGTATGTATATTATTTAAACAAAGATTGTTCCGAATCTCGCGATATCTCTGTTCATTTACATTTTTCTACGAGAAAATTTTAACGAGCCCATCAATATGGACCCATCAAGATATACCTATAAATCTATCAAGATCTAATTTTGAAAAATTCATGTTTGTTCCATTTTTTTGTAAATTCAATGGTAAATTTGTTTGATTTAAAAATTGGTACATATATATATAAATATAGGTAATTCAGTAACAAATTTCAATAAGAAAAAAATATATCTTTAGGTAAATTTGTTGCCAAATGGCAACACATTTATGAATGTTCATATTTTTATAATAAAACTAAGTTTTTGTTAAATTTAATAATTACAAACGTTTTTTATACCTTTTTTTAATAAAAATAATACTTACATATGTTTTTTTAATTTTTTTTTAAGATAAGAAATTTAAAAAATTTGCGGACTAGTTTTATTGCAAAATTTTAATTTTCAAAACAGCCTTAACAAAACTGCCGTTACCTACTAAAAAAACCAATACCATGTTAATTCAATCATGATAGTTTTATCTCAGCATACTTGTCTTAAAATTTTAATTTACAAAACAATATAATTTGATATGAAAAAGCCACCAGAGATCTTTAAAAATAATGTTGCCATATGGCTACAAATTTACGGAAAGGGTTAGTGTTTTTCCCAACCGACTGTTAGAATAAACTTACAAAGAATGCGGTATGTGATAAAATTAATTGATGTGTGATGTTCATTGTGATAGAAAACATTTTTTTTTTTAATTAGAATATTCTTTCTGTAGAGCGTATAAATTTTTTGGACAAATTTACCCCAGTTGACGGTGTTAGAATTTTTTTTAAAAATATTTGTTTCAATTTTTAGAATCGATTTCTGTCAATTCTTATTTCAAGTCAATTCAATTGGACCGTGCTGCTGCTTTTTATTGATTTTAAATTTCCAAGAAAGCTTAGCTCTGTTCTATGTGTCTTCTAAAATGTAATGCATGCTGAAATTAACAATATCAACACCATTATTAAATTAAAATTCGATTATCATTTTTTGCAAGTTACTTTTCTGTTCTGAATTTTCATCAGCCATTTTCCAAAAGTTTTTGTATATAATTATTGTAAAATTCTATAAGTAAATAAAATTCTTAACATGGTTTCAAACCCCCTTTTTATTATAGTAAAATAATATAATCCATATATACATTAATGTATATAGTATATACATGTAAAATTGATTTATATAATGTAAATCGTTTGATTTATAGTTTGTTTTTTAGTATGTATGTTTATACATTGAATAACAAGGATACATATATATCCTTTTCCAATCAACCTAATATTTTTTTTTGTTGTTTTGCAAAAAGAAATAAAAACCAATTCTTAAAAAAAAAATGAGAGCGAAGTCGTGCAATGGAGATGAACTGAATTTGTCATAAAAAAATATATTTTTTTTTTACAATTCAATTTCTAGCATAGTTATGTTGTTGGTAATGGCATTGGGGTCAAATATATTAGCCCAAAAATCTATTTTTCAAAAATTCTTTGAAGAAATTTGATATAAAACTTCTATTGTTTTAGAAAATTTTTAATAAGTTCAGATTGTGAAACTTTTCTAGAGTTCTACAATTTGAAATGAAAATCTATTATGTGTTAATTGTTGTTTAAATATTGAATAATCGTTCTTAAGGCATTTGAAATGCATTACGCACCTAGTTTCAAATTTTATATTTCCAATTGTAACATATTGGCTATAACAAAATCAAAACTGTACTGTTGGACAAGATTTGTGATGTTATTTAACCTTAAAGATCTATTTGTAAAATAACTATTCTAATTAATAAATCTGAAGTTCGTAGGAGGTATTACAGAAGGTAAAAATTTTTAATGCTGTCAGTAACAATGTAGAAAATATAAATACAGGTGGGGGAGCAAGCTACTTATCTTCAAAACCAAATTAATTTATTTTGTAATATTAGAAAAACTATACTGTATACTCAAGAATTTTCCTAGATGCAACCACACTGAGAAAAAATGGTTTATAAATTTTCCTATTTTTATAATAACCGATTTTTTTGTAAATTTTACAATTTTTTTGAGTCAAGTTCTTATTATTTTTAGATAATTATCTATTTTTTTTTAGTAAGATTTACAAAGCCATTAACAATTTAATCGCTTGGTAATTTTCCTTATATCTGTTGGGTATTTCACTAAAAAAATAATAAATTTTGTTATTGTATCTTATACTTATTCCAGTTTAAATAATAAATTTTACAAAAAAAATAATACCAAGTTAATAGGAAAATTTACAATAATTTTGTTATAAAAATAATAGTAGTGGTTATTTATATAGGATTCTTTACGTTTTTTTATTGTGATATCTCCAATTTCATTTAGTTAACTTATTATTTTATTGAGATATTTTCAAAACATAAAATGCAAATATGTGAGATAAATTCCTAATAAATTATAAGAATTTTTACAAAATAAATAGCAATATTTCATACTTTTTTATGAAAATTTAAAAACAATTATAATAACTATTATATTTTATATAAGAAAATTTACTACAAACTATTTGTAGAATATCTGAGCTAAACTGCTATTTTTTCTCAAAATATTAAGAAGACTTATTTATCCTAATAAGGAAAATTTTTCTCTCAAAAGTAAAACTTCTAATAAATATTGTAATAGGTCTTATATTTTGGACAAATAATGTTAAAAATATAATAAATAAGAAATTTGTTGCGGAAAATTTAGTTTCACGAGCCTTATAGGCTGGGCGTCGTTTTATTTGTAAAGTACATTTTATAGTGATTGATTTGTCATTAAGTAAGTGATTTTTTTTTTAAATTAATTGAGTGGAACATGATCGAACTTGTGGATGATTTTCAAGGGTAAGCAATTCAAAAAAATTATATTCATAGGTTTCTAAATTTTAATCAGGGAAACTCTGCAATATTAACACAAGTTTATAAGAAATTTTATTTAAAATTTTATCCACTTTATTATTCTGTAGGTTGATCAACTTATTCAAAGAAATGTTTTTTTGTCCATACTTTCTGTATTTGTATATAAGATTATAAGAAGAACCACTAGCGGGTTTTGCTGTTCTTCCATTTTTATTAGCTTCATCGGTATAAAAAACTGTACAGGAAAAGCCAGAAAGTGCGAAGAGAAATCGTTATAAATTAAGCAAAACCGAAGTCCAACAATCATTTTTTATGTTTATTACTGTAAGTATAAATAAACTAGTTGCTTAAAAAATATAATTTTATAATTTGAATAATTATAGCTTAACTATCTTGTGGAAGAGCACATACAGAAATTTACTGAGAAGATATTTAATGAAAAAAAACTCACCATCATTGTCGCACAAAATTTTCGTAGGTGTTTTTAATATAATCTATAATTATAATTGACAAGCAGTTAAGGTCCTGCGCAGTAGACAACTTTTTATTTTATTTCGATTCTCCTACTCCTTAATGAACTTCTAATATACATAATATATAAGATTATATATAAAACAAAAATGCGCACACAGCTGAACATTTTGTACACATACGATCTTATTATTCAGCAAAATACATTATGCATAAGTGAGAACTTATTAAAATAATAAACAAAAGTAAACAAATCAGTTATTATATTTTATATTATGTACTTGCGAATGAATCTATGTGCATATGCTAAAAAAAAAAACAAAGAAACAAATTCATCTCAAATAAAAAATATAAAAAAGCAAAAACAAAAAAAATCAGTTGAATTGTTCATATGACTAGAAAATTTATTTTGATATAGTAGGTCACTTAAATTCTTAATTTTTATCTTTTTAAGTAACTGTTTCTAAATTTTTTTTATTTGTAGTAATAATATAGTTTTTATTAAAATTATGTATTATGTAGGTATATATATACGTACCTATTTAATGACAAAACTTTTTATTTTTAGTAATCTTATCACTAAATGCTTCTTACTATAGGGAATATATCAGAAACGAAGCAGTATATGAGGGACGTGTATTTATGTGTCCTAAATAAAACTTATTAACCACAAAACTTTTTATTAAACACGAGTGGTTTCTGCTATATCGTGCGAAGTCTATGTCAGTACGTAAATTACTGTTTTTTTAAAAACTTTAAATTTGACTTCAACTTGAAATATAATTACTCAACAGGGGCCCCTAGTATAATAAATAACTTAGATGTAAAAAAAATTAAATACAAATATTTGAAAGTTACATCAACATGTTAGAAGTGAAAAGAAGAATTATGTTAAAGAAAAAATTATAAATAATTATAAAAATATTGAATCATTTATATTATTAGTTCATTAGTATATTTAAATAAATAAAAATTAAATAACTAAAAAAATCATAAAATAAATTTTTTTTCTTGCAAATAATATTTTTGGTGTTTTTATTTAGTACGTTCTTATTGAAAAGTTCCTATAAATATGAGAGCAATAATGGCTTAAAGTATAGTAAAGCTTCCTGAAATTATAGGAATTTTCCATATTGTTTTCAGTCAATATTCCAATTTTTTAGGAAACATGGCTATACTTATAGTAACGTTTCCCATGTTTATGATCAGTTTTTCTCGTTTTTTTCACTCAATTTTTCTATTTTTTTAGCAAACATTACTATAATTTTAGTAATGTTTCTCATATTTGTGATCAGTTTTTCTCATTTTTTAAATGAATATTCGTAATTTTGTAAGAAACATTCTACAACTAAAACAATAACTCTTATTTTATTAGTATATTTTCAATATTTTTTAACAATTTTTCAGAACTATTCTAAATTTTCTGGGTCTAATTATCCTACATTTTTTATACGTTTTCCAATAAAGTCGTATACTTTTATGAAATGTTATTGAAAAAATAAGAAAAACTACTATAAAATTGGGAGTTATTATAAAAAAAAATATAGTTTTTGTTCTAAAAACGGGTGGTAATTTACAAAAAAAATATAGGAATAATTGTTAAAAATGTCCACTATACCGCTTGTTGTTATAAAAATAGGAAAAATTGTATAAAAAAAGCGACAACCATTCCTATTTCTTTTTTCAGTGCAAGGTCTTGATAAATTAATACTCTTGAATTTTTAAGACTTTAGTTTCAATTGTGTTTGTCACATTGTAATTCGCTATTTAGTTAGTAAAAATTTCACATTTTCTTAGACTGTTTTAAACTCTCTCTACCTCTTTAAGAATCATTGCGAAAATACGTACATTTTTTTTTTCAACTATTTCCGATTTTTATATTTATTTTATTAACTGAAAACTCAATTTATTTTCTCCATTAAATTTCTCAAATGCCAACTTTTACAATTTTCATTCAATTTTCATAATAATATTTTTTTCCTTTTTTGTTTTTTCTTTCATATCTTAAGCTATAAAAAGTCAGATTTTGCAAAAAAGGAAAAACAAAAAGAACAAAAAAGAAAAAAATATGAAAAATTTCTTTAAACATATAATATTTCCGTCTCATTTAATATACATATTTCCATTATCTTTCTCTTTCCCTTTCAATCTTTAATATTGTACCTACTTACAAAACATACTCATTTTTTATTGACTTCATTTAACTGTACTTACATCTATGTGTATATATATATATATAAATATTGATATCCAATTAGTTTGGAAAAATATAAAGAATAGAATATTTAGAATTGAAGAATGTTCATATATCAGGCAGGCCTAAGTAAACAGGACCATCAGCTCGTGCTTCATTACAATTAAAACAATTTTTTATTCTTGATTTTTTTTTTTTTTTTTTTTTTTTGTGTACTACTATAGATTTTTTCATCACTTCCACCAATAATGATTTCTTTTTTTCTTCTACTTTTTTCTTAGAGAAAGTCATGGGTGCTGATAAATGATCAAAAAAAAAAAAAACAAAAAAAAAATAAAAATCAAGGAATGAAATTTCTCTTCGAATGTAAGGTGGAAATAAACCGCATTGCCTTTGACATATGAGTGTGGTAAATGTGGTGACGGTTATGTGGTTATGGTGTTTTTTTTGTTTGTTTTTGTTTTGGTATTTTCTTTTTATATGACAGGAGGTAATGCGAAATGATTTGTCTATCACGATTGTAAAAGAACAAAGAACATTTAATATATATATATATATATATATATATATATATATATATATATAAGTATAGATAGTTTATATAAATATATTGTTGTACAGAACATTAGTGGAAAGTACAGTGAAACACAATAATTTTAATACATTTAAAATTTTTGTTTGTTAAAAAATGTTTCTTATTTTTTCCGATAATTGTAGTTTAATGATAATTTTTTTTTGTTTAATAGTCAAAATAATTAAATAAGTGCTATATGATAAACCTAGACACCCATAATATTTTAGGTTGAATTGTAATGTGGTTAGTAAAGGTTTAAGTGATTAAGTAAAAGCATATGGAAAGTTTGTTGTTGTCATTGTTGGTTTTTAGATTTTGGTGGTGCCTTAATAATGTAAGTGGTGTTGCATAAAATCACAAATATTTATAAATTTTCATTACTTTTAAGGTGGATTTTCATTGAGCAATATTTAAAATCTTAAAAATTTTATTGGCTCTAAAAAGCGAGATAGCTTATTAAATTTTTATGTAAGAAAAAAATAGACCGCTGCAAAGAATTCTCTAAATCTCTATTTGGGAAATTTATTTTTTACACAAAAATACAACAATTCACCCATCTGTTGAAATCGTCAAAACCATCTATCTGTTGGAAAAAATAATTTTTTTTATATACATTTCTTAAAAAATTGCTAAAAACAGTGTTGCCGACATAAGGAAACTATCCCCGATATCTTAAAAATATACTTTATCAAAGTATAATGTCCCAAATTTTTTGAAAATATCCCCAATTTTTGTGAAAATATCCCCCCCTGTAAATGATATTTTCTGTTCTTGTCGTACGCATTGAGCTCTCATATAAAATAATGTCATTTCATGTTATCTCCCTTTTTAGAGCGAATAAAATTTTTGAGCTTTTAAATATTGGTCAATGAAAATCCAGCTTTAAAATTAAATTAAATTTTCATTTATTACAATAGGCTTTTTCATAAATGCAGTATGACGTTACAATTGTATTATACATGGTTGACTTATAATCATATGATTTTAGTTTATAACGGTCACACTACAATAATTTATTGACGTTTATGAACACGCATTTTAAAATTTAAGTTTTCATTGGTTTTATTTTATTTTACAATTTCCAATTAGTTGTGGTGCAAATTTAAAATAAATAAATCTACCTCCAATAAAAATGGAGCAATTTATTTTGATAATACGTTGTCCTTCATCCTCAGTCGTTTTAAAAATTTAAACAAATCTATCTCTAAAAAACAAAACTGACAAGAGAAAAGTTTTTGTATGGAATTTTTTTAATGCGTAGCTGTAGCTTATTTTATTTTGCTAATGAATTTTGTGTCATTTGATTGTTGCAATGTAGTTAATGAACTGTAAACAAATGTATAAATTATTTATGAACACATGGTCTACTATTTTAAAGGGGTCAATTACATCTTATATGGTCGAATATATGCCTCCTAGGAGGAGACTTGAAAATATAAAAAAAATATTCTAATTCGATTAAAAAATGTCATGTTCGTGAGCGCGACTGAAAAATTATAGTTGTGCAACTAATTTGTATTCCGTTGTCATTTTTATCATTTTATGTTTTGACATTTCAAGTTATAAATTTTTTTCAATTTTTCAATTTAAGAATTTTATTTACTAATTTTGTATTACACTTATTTCACTATGTTATTATTTAATTATTGAAACATAGATTTTATACTTGATATTTTATTGTCCGTTACCATAATCTGATTGTATTTTTGCTAGTGCAGACTATGAGATACATAGAAGAAATAACTAAAAATATTCTAGATTAGTGTGAAGCTTATGAAGAAATGTCTTGTAGAAAGTCATGATTGTAATGATTAAATATTATTATTATATTGGAACAAAAATTATAGAAAAAATAGTAAATGAACAATTATCTACGTGTTTGAAGATAATAACTTAATATATGAGTTACAATCAGGACTTCAGTTGTCAATTCTTGCCAAATTTAATTGCTACCATAACTGGAAAATTATAATAACAGTATTCTTGGATTTAAGGCGTGAATTTAAAACGGTGGATAGAAATATATTAATAGATAAGTTACAAAATGATGCTGTCCCTAATAGAGAATTGCAGGAGTTCAAGTCTTATTTGTCAAATAGAATTCAAAGAACTAAAATTATTTGGATCGTTTCAGATGCTGCTTATATAATGATTGGGTTATCACCACAGTTCAATGTTAGTAGTTCTGCTGTTTATCATTTACATAAATGATATGAAAAAATCTATTTCTTTATCAAATCTAATGCTATTTGCATTTTCATAGTAAAGTGATAGTATAGTATGAATGAGTCTGTATAGTATAGTATGAATGCATTTTCATGGTAAAGCGATAGTAGAGTATGAATGAGTGTGTAACAAAAATTATTTCAATGTATTGTTGAATGTATTAATAACATATATATAGTAGAGTATGAATGAGTGTGTAACAAAAATTATTTCAGATTTGGAAAATATATGAGTAAATGATTTAAGATGAATAAATTAAATATAGACAAAACTAAATGTATGATAATTAATAGTGAGATAAGTATAGTAGCATTTATAATAATAGATAATAATTTAATAGAGTGGGTTGATGAAATAAAATATTTAGGTGTTATTATAGATAAAAGATTAGATTTTAATAGTCATATAAACTATATTTGTAAAAAAAATAAAAAAAAAAAAAAAAATTTTTTTTTCTAAAATTAGAAAACATTTAACTTTTTCAAGTGCAATCAAAATTATATAATACAACTATTATAAAGACACATTTCGAGTATGCTTCATCAATTCTTTTTATTGCATAGAATTCTGATAAAAATAGAATACAAAAATTGCAGAATAAAGCGATGAGCTTTATACTTATTAAAGTAAATAGATTTACGCAATGTAGATATGATGTTAAGTGTGCTCTAAAATGGCTAAGTGTAAATCAAAGAATAATAATGAATGTATTAATAACTAGTTTTGTAACCCGCCATAAATTCTAGCATTAGATTTCTAGCAATTCTTCATTAGAGTTTTCATTTCAAGTTTAAGAAAAATATGTATTTGCTTACTAATTTATCAATATCATACTTTTATTAGAATTATTAGAATGCTTTTAATTACCATATAAACAGAATGTAGTAAGGTTCAAAATTTTCAATTCTCTAAGGGTTATCTACTCGATCATTTTAACGACATCTTATTTGCCTTGATTGGAAATTTAAACATATATTATCCTAAGACCTCAATAATTCTAAATAATCAAGCTTCTTAGACATTCTATTGTATTCAATTAATTATAATATAAGTTAGTCAAAAAGATAATTTCAATTTAAATTAATATAGAAATACTAAATTCAAATAATATTTTTTAATGAAAACAAAATCTAACTATATAATATAAACTTACAATAATTTTATATTTTTACAATCATAGCAGCATTCTACTGTAAAATTCAAATTATAAAATGAAATTAATTAAGACATAATAAAAGTAAAAAGATCTATGGCGCCATCTAAATTTAACACTTGAATGACATGACAATCATTATGAAATGATGGGCAAATGACACAGATAACAGATGACAGATGACAGATGACAGATGACAAATGACAGATGACAAATGACACAGATAACAGACGACAGATGACAGATGATAAATGACAGATGACAAATGACAGATGACAAATGACAGATGACAGATGGCATATATAAGCAATAAAAGACACATACTATGTTTATGACAATTACATGATGATACAATTTGTATATATATTTCAATTTGTATATGTGTTGGAGTATTCCGTCGAACTTACAAACATCCAGATAAACACAGAAGATTATACATATATAATTATAAACAAAATGAAGAATAATATGTATCCGAAATATTTGTGTAATAAATTAACTTATGTATAGGTGACATTCGCAATTATAATTTAAGAAATATATTTAGTTTTAGATTAAATTTTTACCGAAATGAAAGAACAAAAAATATGATTTTAATGGCGTGAAGGTGTATAAATAAAAAATTAAATTAATTTAAGCAGATTTAACATAAGTGTAATTGAATATATAAAGAATAATTTTATTTAGAATCAAATGTAGTAAATGAGTTTGTAAATTATTTGAAATCAAATGGCTACAATACCAATTAAATGAAGCAAAACAAAGAGAAAAATCAATGAAATAACCAGTAAGACTTTAAATTGATCTATTAAACTATTTTACACTTGATTTTTTATTTTTTTATATTTATTTTTTATCATTTTTTTTATTTTATATTAGGCCAAAATAATGGGATAATCATCCTAATGCAGAATTTTAACCATTTTATTAAATTTAATTATTTTTTATATATAAATATTTAACCACTTTAAATTTAGTATATTCTATTTTTCTTTAAAATTTTAATTCTCCAAATTAATATTTACATTTAAATTTTTTGTACTCCACAAATATTGAATAATTTAAATTGTTTATTTCTTGTGATGGACCATTCGAAACTTGCAATATAATGTTTCTAACTATTTTATTTTATATTTCGAATTCTGTAGATGCTTTTAATTTTCTATTATTATTATATTTGTTTATTTCCTATTTTTAAGTTTTAAATTTTAGTTTTAATTAATTTACTATAATTGCAATGAATTCTAATATTTAATAAAATATAGTAAATGAAAAAAAAACTTATACTAAAAGTAAGTTTTACCATTACCATTATTGAATAGAAAAATGGTTCAGTATGGAAGATGATAATAATATTCTAATCATTATATCTATAGGATTAACACGATTCTATTCTGACAAAATAAACCAAAACAATTGCATTTTTTATCTCACTTTTATGAATAAGTTTATGTGTCTAAACCTGTTTATGACACTTATTAATTTAACAATCTTCAATTGAAATTGTTTTAAGTGTACGAAAATTTTTAATTTCACTGTACATTTATTTTTTTAATTTGATTTTCTATAACTCATGATATACACGAGCATGCGAGTAAGTAATGTAATAATCTTATAAAAAAAAATACGCATGGGACTTAATATATATAGGTACCTTTTATTTCTTATTGTTTTGTTTTTTTTTTTTACGTTCGACATACATTTAAGGACAATAAATTAATATTGAGCAGCATTACAAATTTTCTTCCTTTTGTGTTATGTAAATGTATTGTCAAAAAATTCCTATAAATATATGTGAATATACATATATGTACATGAATGTATATTATATTGTATGGTATGTATTATGTGCTCGTAGGAAAAGGAAGTTAAATGATTACAAATTACAAGAAATGAATTTTTTTTTTAAGAACGTCTTGTCTTTTTTTTTTTTTGCTTTTCTTGGTTCCCTTTAACATTATTGATTCACTTTACGTGTTAGAATGTTAAGATGACAACATTTTTCAAAATGGTACAATAAATCGAAATTGAATTGATGGAGTACTATTACAAGTTTCTTTCATTTAATAATATTTTTTTTTTTGTTTTTTTTTACTAAATAATTTGGATGCAGTGAGGTAATCATCGAATTAGAAAAAAAAATGCCATTCTAATGCCAGGTTATTGTAAATTGAAAATTTCTATATAAATAATAATTTTTGTTTCAGTTTTTTCGTTTTTTTTTTTCGAAATCCAGTTTTTTTTTATATAAAAAAGCTTAAGTTTGGTAAGTCTGATACCAACCAAATAAAAACTAACAGTTTATTTGTTAGATAGGTTAATTATTTTTTTTGCTAGAACTGTTGGGTGAATTTTAAAAAAAATATTTCGCTTTGCTCATCTTAGCAGCTGTATATGGATATTTTTTAGACCGTCATTTTCCAATTCCATTTTCTTTAACCCACAGCACCCTAGATCAACTTTGAAAATAAACTCTGTGTAGAACCGTTTTTTCATAAACTTACACTTACTTACAAACAAAATGGACCACCTGAATATACACAAAGTGGAATTTAAGCTTAAAACGGACAGCCCTGGTGTATCCGATTTAAGTACATTTTATTATTTGGAAAGATAAAAGTAATTTACTTTGTATTATGCAGAGAGCCTATTTGAGGCGATATTTAAACTTTTCGACAAATGATTATCATTTCTTTTTATTTATTTATTTATTTATTTACTATTTAGTTTACTATTTAGTTTACTATTACAGTTTACAAAATGTAATACAATTTAATTGTTAAAATTTTGAATTAACACAATGTATCAAATAAGATATATGATTTAAAGTTTAATTTACTTTGAAATTTAATATAACATAGTTTTTATAAAAAACAAAAAAAAAAACAAAAAACAAAATTAGATAAAATAAATTTCATCAAAAAAAAAGGGAAGATGAAAAGTTATTAAAAGTATTAAAAGTTAATTATAACACTACAAATTAGTTAATATTAGTAGCGGAAAAACAAGATTAATTAGGAGCACTAAGGGAGCAAGTGAAACAAGGTTTTCTTTAAACTGGTTTTGTTCAAAGAAAAGTCAACACTGTTTTTGTATTGATTAACTGCCATTAACATTCTATTAATTGGCTCAAATTTACCATAATTAGTTCTATGGAAAGGAAGATTAAAAAGATGTTCTATACGAAAACGCGTACTGGTGTTAATGTACGAGTTAATCTGATCTTTTATAATTTTGGAATCAATTTCACCATTGCATACTTGGGATATGAATAAGATATCTGCAACAACCCTTCTTGATTGCAATGTGTTCATCTGAAGAAGCTTCAGACGATTTATGTATGGAGGTAGGATTATTGGGTTAGACCAGGGAAGATTACGTAGAGCATATCGCAAAAATTTTTTTTGAATAGATTGAATTCTATTAATATGAGTGGAATAGTGAGGTGACCAGACAGGACTTGCGTACTCAAGGTGTGGGCGAACAAGAGTAGTGAATAAAGATTTAGTAATGTATGGATCATCAAATTCCTTAGACCATCTTTTAATAAAACCTAACATAGAATTTGCCTTGTTAATTATGCTATTAAAGTGAAGTTTAAATGTAAGTTTATCGTCAAAAAGTACGCCAAGGTCTTTAAAATGAGAAACTCGGTTGATTAGTTTAGAATTAAAAGTATAATCAGTTATTATTGGAATCAATCTACGAGTAAAGGAAATAACAGCGCATTTATCAATATTAAGGAGAAGATTATTATAGCCGCACCACTTAAAAAACGAATCAAGATCTATCTGTAGTACAGTACAATCATTATATGAAGATATTTTTTTTATAAATTTTCATATCCTTAGCATATATGATCACGTTACTATTGTTAATGAGATTGTTGACATCATTAATTGAGATAATGAATAGTAAGGGACCTAGATGGCTGCCTTGTGATACACCAGAGGTGGCAGAAAAAGCTGATCTAAACATTACACTACAAGATCTATTGGATAAAAATGATTTAATCCACATTATAAAGAATTTAGGAAATCCCAGTTTTTTAAGTTTTAATAAAATAACACTATGAGGCAGTAAATTGAATGCCTTGCTCAAATCTGTGTAAATGACATCAGTCTGAAAGCTAGCCTCCATAGTGTTCAGGAAGTGTGAGCAAGACTCAACTAAATTTGTAACCGTAGATTTTTTCTTTACAAAACCATGGTGATTAATTGATAAATGTTTAGAACAAATATCTTACAAAGACTGAGTTTCTTGATAAAACCTAGATAAGTTTTCAATATGTACCTGTTATTCTTTAAGTTTTATAAATTATATTCAAAAACAGGTAGGTGGTAGGTGAATTTCAGTTTGTTCAGAAATTTCTAAACACCGATTACGGAAGCAATTTCGTAGCAGATTATAAATATAAAAAACAATAAACAATAAGGTGTGGTTTAGTGGGTAAGAATTCTATATACGCAATTTAAACCTATAAGGGTTTGTTATTGCGTCTTCTGGAAGATACTCATCACTCTACAAAGCAAAAATTAAAGATAGTCTAAATAAGATAGCCCTCTTGCTATATATATATATATTTATATATATGTGGATATATATTAAATATGTTAACCTTCTTTATTTTATATGACTGAATAGACGACTAGAAAAAGGACCCGTCACTGTTGTGATCTAAAACGAAATATTTATAAACACCATGGTGTAGAAATGCATTAAATCCGTTTAAATAACTAGGATTTTTACATGCACTTTATTACAGAGATTAGAATTTGATCAACTTGAAAATGATTATTTGTCTAAGTTTCATCGATATTACTTGCATTTATATAACAAAATCCGGAGAACAGATTTACCTTTATTAGATATTGTTAGTTGTTGTTAGCAAAATGTTTTCTCCTGTAATTTATTTTTATTCCTTGTTTACAAAAAGAAAACTTGTTTTTCTTTTTTTTTTTTTTTTAAATTCAAAAATTCAAGCTGAATAATAAACAAACAATACCTGAATGTGGGTGTAATATAGTTCAATTCTTTTTTTGTTTTTTTTTTTTATTTATTTGAAAAATTTTAGTTTTTCTTTTGTTGTCTTTTCTACTGCTTCTGTTATGTTGTTTGCCGTAATCCATTATAATTTAAGATTTTTGGAAAAAAAAATTTTTTTTTCATTGAAAATTGAGCAATAAATGCTGATAACATTCAAGTTGAATCTATTGGAAATACATTTTCATGTATACTATATACAATTTATAGAAATACTCATGTAAGTATATAATTGTTGTATGTGTATAGATTTTAGTTGTATATATATATATAGGTATTTGCGTAGTGATCTGCTTCCTGATGTACCATGGTTTTGTAATACAAAAGAATTTTGTTCAGAGATCACATATTTAGAGTACGTGCTGGAAAATTAAGGATAAATAATATATGTATATATATATTTATGTGTAGATATATATATATATAGATATTATAAGAAAACAGGTGCCTTTTTATATAAAAAAAAAAGTTATTTCAAAATAAATTTTTTGAATAGGCTTTTTTTTTAATTTTTTTTTTGTATTGTTTGTGTTTTTCTAATATGAATGAAAATTTTCAAAATTTTAGGCGTATTCTCGTGTTTACTTTTAATATAAAATTTCTTTAAAATATTTTTCAATAGATTTGAGTTTAATAAGATAATTTTGAATGAAATTAAAATAAAATAAATTGTATATATGTAAAGTATATTTTTTAAATAAATAGTTGATTTTGTTGATTTTTGTTGTTCTGAATTCGGTTTGTTGTTGATTTTAAAGATTAGTGCGGAATGTATTTTAACTGCTAGGACTATCAAAAGATAATTTAAATTAAGATTTTATGAAAAGAACTAGCTAATTTTTTGCTGTAAAAAGTAAATTGAAAACATTCGAAGACATCTCGGTTATACTTTGTTTAACCAAAATTTAATTGCCTTAATGATTTTGGTACCCTAAATTAAAGTATAAATAGTACATTAGAAAATGTTTATAACATCCTGGCAACATCGAGAATAGAATTCGCTCGTGATTTAATAATTTTTTATAAACATAAAGTAAAATTAAAGTATTAGGTGCCTATTATGTATTTCGATAACGATTACGATTTGATCGAACGAAATGTCAAAATGCAAAATTGCCATTATGTATTTCGATATCGTTCAGAAATTGTCGACGAAATCGATAAAGTTTAACGATGTAAAATTTTATCAATTTTAAAAGAGTGACGCTTGGACACCTGGTGTTTGTTTTATATTTGCGATATTTTTTGCAATCAAAATAAATTTAAAAGTTGAAATGTTAGTAGATATTTTACTTTATTCTTCATAATTCTTTTGTATTGAAATAAATTTTAATAGGAATGAAAGGCCAGTTACAAATAACCTTGAATATGAAAGTTAGTGTAAATAAATTATTTCAGTAATTACTTTAATCATAAAAATAATGTTTGTCTGATTTTTTCCTCTAGTGCGTAATGGAATTTGATCCATTTTGCACATAAGTATAAACTGCAAATTTCATATGAAACTTCCTTAAGCATAACAGAAAAAATTAGCTCTGCTAGTCCGACATGAAAATGATTTCCTACGCTGCAAATCATTTCCTTGGTACAAACCGCACAGAATCTTAATACGCTGGCCATTTTAATTATATTTGGAATCGACGTGTTACTTATTGGCTAATTTAATTTTTACTCTAATTTTTCTAATAAATCCATAAAAGCACTGTTGTTTAACAAACTGTTAATAAAATTAAGTTTTGTAGATAATAACTGATCAATTTCATGTATAATCTTCCAAATCCAGTGGATTGGAATAATCCCGACTATATGTTGGCTTCTTTTTTAACTCTGCAATTTGATAGTGTTTTTCAGCACTATCAGAAACTTTTAATTTAATAATTTCTATTTTATTTAAACACTTTTAACTTCAACTTAAAAATTTCAAATAGTTATAACACTATTGTTTTGTTTTTTTTTCGTATAATAATTTGAATTTGACAGCCAAAGAATCAAACATATATCATTTTCATCGTAGATTTGAATCTTACAATGGCAGCATTTTAAAACACTTTCCCTCAAATTTTTCGTCAAAATACATAATGGCACTAACGATTATAATCGAATAACTCTAACGATAACGATGAACGATTCGATGAAAGTCGATCGAAATACATAACAGGCACCTTAATGTTATCAAATAATAATAAGATAGTTCGTTTGATTAACTACTGATAGTAATAAAATACCTAAAATATGAATTTTGGAATTTGTGATATAGAATTGGACAACATGACATAAACAAAATTTCGTGTGGATATTGTATACTATCTTGCTACTATATTTATAAAATTCATATAATAAATGTAGTAGCAAGAGATGAAAATCTGTTCACTCTGATGTATTTTTACAACTATCTTATTTCTACTACGTCCTGTCCTCTACGCCAATCTAACAGTTCAATATCAAATACAACAGCTAGTGTTAATATTTTTAAAAATAACAACAACAAATACAGAAAATTAATGAATTCAAACGAAATTAGCTTATCAATACCAATAAATGACGATTCTATATTACTCTTAAAATGTTATACAGTATTAGTTTGAAAGATGTAAACAAAGAATAGAGAATTAAAACATGAGAACCCTCTGTTACGCTCTAGATTGCACAGTCTAGAGAATAAATTTAATTATGTACAACAAAAATACCTGATTTATGAATTGAAAAAGATATTTTCACTACAAATTATTAAAACAATATACTATCAATCAAAAATTCAATATAGGTTAAGTTATTGCGGTAGTTGTACATATATAATAAATATAATATTACAGATAGTTCGTATCTTATGTAATTTGGAAGCAGTTTTCTACTGTTTATCAATTTAAATATCCTTCCGCTAAGACACTGTATTGTTAGAATGTTATCAAATTTTATTAGATCCGGCCATTAGAAGTTTAAAAACCTGTCGCAATACAATATACCCAATAACAACAATACAATGTACCACAATTTAGAACTACTACTTTGCATAATTTTCATTTTATATTTTCATGTCGTTTGTTTACTAAATGGCCGCTTAACATAAGAAAAATCAGATTACTCAATGTTTTTTGTAAAAAAGTACAATCATGGCTATTATATTTAGAATATTATACTCTTGCTATGGCTATTATATTTAGAATATTATATTATAACATGTTCGCATTGTGTTTAAATTATGTTTGTTAGCTATAGTTGGAAAAAAATGTTCGCATTATACAAACTATAGTTAAGTATAGACGTTTTGATTGTTTATCAAAATAAAAAATAAATAATGTAGTAAAAAATACTTTTTAAAAAAATTGTAAAATAAATTTTAGTTGATTTTGTAATTAATACAAAAGGACAAAATGCTATTAAAAATAAAAAAAAAATATTAAAAATTAAAATAAAATTTTGAAAATTAAAATTTTTAAAAATTAATTAAATCAACATTAACTATATTCATTTGTACAATTTACAAGAAATATCTGGAAAAAAGTTTTTTGTTTAATAATTTTTGGTTTATGTCTTGTTTTTAGTTAGGCAAATATATGATGTATATATATTTCTTTTGTATATTTTAGTGATTATAGTTTTTTTTTTTTAATTACACAAATTTACTAACAAATAATAAATATTAATTTATTTTCTTTTATTATTTTTACAATTAATTTATTCTACTATTAATTGTTGAATATGTGGGTTTAGGTATATCTTAATTTTGTTTACATTTTGATTTGTTTGAAAATTCAAAAATATCATTGTCAGGTTACACAAAAATATGAAAAAATAAAATAAAAACTACGATATAACATAAAAGGAGGGTTGTGAACGTGAATTTAACCACAGAGAACTTATATACAGAAGTGTAAAGTCCATACAAAGAATATGTACGATTTTATTTTAAAATTTCAGAAAAAATTCAAGAAGCATAGCTCCAACACATATAAGTTGGTAATTTATTTAAAAAAGAGAATTTTGTTTTTGCGATTCTCAAATTTTTTTGTTTTATTCATTTTACTTTTATCTGCTCTTCTTTATTCTTTTTTTATATTTTTCTTAACTTATCCAAAGAATTCTATTAACGAGATAATGTGGGAGGAGTGCATATTGCATACATTATGCATACAATAAATATAATTTTTAACAAAACAAAAACAAAAAAATATAAATTTGGTGAAAAGAGGTAAAATTATTAGTTAATTGATAATTTTTTGCTTTTAACTTTATTATTATTCATCATCAATATCATATTGATATGCATATTAGTTTTTTTTTTAGGAATATCACTTTAAATTTTAATTTAGGTAAATAATTATTAGTGGACCTATTACCAATATCATTACCTACATTGCTAAAATTAACGACGATCTTGATGATATTTTATTTTGGACTAAAAATAATGGGCTAAAATTAAATGCATCTAAATCGCAAGCAATGATTGTTTATTCTAGGGAAGTTGATACATCTATATTACCCCAAATTAAAATGAATAAATTAGCAATTCAATATGTCACTAAAGCTAAGAATTTAGGAGTGATTTTTAATAATACACTAACTTGGAATGACCACATTGATAGAATATCCAAAAATGTCTACTGTATTTTAAGAAAATTGTGGAAATATTCTTATTTTCTAAATGAATGGTTAAAACGTAAACTCGTCCTAGCTTTATTGATTCCACATTTCACATACTGTGATTCTGTTTACTCTGGTATGTCTGCTAGTGAATTTCACCGGCTGCAACTAATTTTTATTGCTTGCACTCGTTTTGTCACAAACCGTCGTAAACATGATCACATTAGTGATGTTTCCAACGTGATATTAGGTGTTACATTAAGTAACTTTTTGAAAGCAAGGTATATTGTTGTTATGAAAAAGATCTTGTTAAATCTTATGCCATTATACCTTCCTGAAAAGGTCACTACTGGTAGATCAACAAGAAATATGAATTTAATAGTTCCTCGTCACAGGAGTCGATTAAGACACCTATCGTATTTTGTCAGAACTACTGTTCTTTGGAACTCCATACCGAACTACATTCTGCGCGTTAATAACATTAAAAGGTTTACTGAGCTTAGCAGTGAGTATTTTAGAAATCATTATTTGAGGTAGGCAAATGTATTATTTCAGTTCAACAGGCATACATTGGTATACATGTATTATATATTAAGTATGTAAATTTTTGTATATAGCAGCGTTTTTTTTTTTTTTTTTTTTTGTTTTTCTCATTTTTATATCTCTATATATGTAATATATATATGTTTTATTTTTATTAATTTGGTAATTTAATCTAGTTATAGTTTAAGCACTTTATATTTTTACATTTTAACATTTTTCATTGTTATTTTCTAATATGTTTAGTTTTGTTAGTTTTAAATTATGGATTCTAGTTACATGCTTAAAAGACTAATCGTCTTATATGTAGAAGAATAAATGAAATAAATAAAAAAATAAATAAATAAATAAAATAATACAGCGTTGCAATTGATCGCATTGTGTATGATAACGTTTTGTTTGAAAATATTTTATTTTGTAGAAAATTGTTTACTTGATATTGAGAGAAAATTTAAAATTTTTTGAAAAAAATAGTAAAAATAAAAATTTTTAAAATATACTTTTATCGAAAGAAAACTAGCCTCCTAAAAAGTAGAAAATAAAACTAGTGGAAAATTTGCACTACAAGTACCATCAGAATTATTTTTTGAGATTTGTAATATATTTTCCAAATTCTTTGTTTAAATTCTTCGTCATAAATCTTTAAACCAAAAATCTTTCTCATAGGTTTGTTTATATCATTTTAAAATTTTTGACACGTTTTTCAAATCAAATTCTTGCACTTTGAAAATTAAAAACAAAATAGTTGATATTTGCATACAAGAAACAACAAATTGAGAAAAATTTAAAAGCTGGAGTATGCCTAAATCATCGGAAATATATGCTAGAATTTTTAATTTTAGTTTTATTAAGAAAAAATTCTACATGGCTTACCGAGATATTAAATAAAGAAGAGTTCAATCAGAAAAAAAATGCAAGAATAAAAAGAAAATCTGTAGCAATAGAAACAAGTAGCAAAGAAAGTTAAAAATTATTAAAATTTAAACAAAAAAACAAGACACATTATAAATTAAGAGAAAAAAATCCAAATCCATTCGTTTCAAAAAACCATAAAATTTTACAATATTATATAATAAGATTTCAAAAAACCAATTGCCCTTTTCAGGGCTACCATATATTTATTAAAGAGTATTATTGAAAAATTGTACAGTGTAAATATAAAATAATATACATTGATAGTATATTATTAAGATTAGTTTTTACTGAATATAAATATTTATTTTACAGAATGATATAAAAATTTAAATAGTTAATTCAACATTGATAAATAAAATTCTTATTACTGTTGAATTAACCATTTAAAATTATATATATATATATATCTGTAAAATAAAATCATTTCTGTGTTTGCAGTTTTATTTACTTTATTAAAATATATTTATTTTACTGCCGACTATTGGTACAACTCGTGGAAAAATTTAATTAAAAACCATTACTGTGCAATTACACAGTGGTAACTATAGTCATTATTTTTCTATGATATATATTTCATTTCAATCCAATTATTTCTCACTGTATTTTTATTTTGGCATCATTACAAATTTTAATACTTAATAGAACCACACATCAGAACAAAATTTTGTGTTGTTCTTTTTTTTAAATTCATAATCGCAATGGCTCCTCTATATTTAAAAAGCCTCGAAACTAATTTTTGCTTCGTTAAAAAAAGATTTTATTTGTATGGAAAATTTTCGTAAATATTCGTTTTTACATACAAATAAAATCCTTTTCTCACGAAGCAAAAATGAGTTTCGAGGCTTTTTAATTATAGATTATAAAGGCATTGATAATCATATTCATATAATCAAAATCATAATATGTAACAAAAAAAATTTTTTTTGTTAGTGTCCTTTTTGTTTAAATTCGTCAATTCATAATAATGATTAAAAAAATAATTTCAATCGCTGTTTTTTATCCGACATGCATCTTACTCCTACAATATATCAGCATTCAGCAACAACTGATAATGAAAATAAAGTTATTTTTTTCTTCTCTCAAATTTAGTCTATTTTCTATATTTTTGTTTCATGTTTATATGCATTGTACATGTATTTGTGGATTTATATATGAACGAGAAATGGAGCTATTGATTTTCTTATAAAATCAAAAATCGTTAATTTTATCTTCATACAAAAATTTTATATGGGTTTGTGCTTCTGTATATTATTTTTTTCTGTGATTTAACATAATTTAAGTGTGATTTATTTTTAACTATAGTTACAGGTATGATTTGTTTTATATGAAAAAAAAACTCGGTACATGCAAAAATAGTATTACTACTCTGCTCCTATCTTCTTAATTTCCCTTTGCTATCATTATTTACCAAGCTCAGATCAAAAACTTTATTTTTCTCTCAAAAGTATGAATTTTTTTAATTTTTAACCTAATTTTTAATCTAATTTTAATCTTGTCATTGTTAAAATTTTTTATTATTATAAATTTGTTTTGTTTTTATTTTTTTTTTGTAATATAAATTTAAATTAATTTTTTAATATAGTTGTAATTATCCCACAAAATAGAAAATAGAAATTTATTTGTATAGACTATAGACTTTAGAAAATAGACTTTTAAAAAAATAACAAAATCACTCGATTCTATTTGTTAAATTAAATAAAGAGTTTTCTTATACTTTTCTCTTAATAAATGAAATTTTTAAATTTAAAGTAATTTATTTTTATTGTAAAGACTAAAATTCGAAATTAAATGAAAAATGAGATATATTTTTATGATGTAACTTTTGAACTCTATTTTTGAAGGATTTATCCTTGCAAATTGCACTAGGAATAATTCTGACTTAACGGTAATAATGTAAATTCAAGTTCACATAATTTGTCTGATATTATTTCAGAATTATTTCTATACATAAATTTCTTCGGTGGAAAGTAATTTTAGTTTGTTTTTCTTTTTAAGAGGAATTTATTTTATTTCAAACAAATTAGTTTTATTTAATGAATTTTTATTTTATAGACGGCAAACCCATATTATTTTTTCTATATACATTTCTATACAAAACTTGCAATATATATAAAATAAACTAGGTGATCTGAAGAAAGGCTGCTGTCGATTGTATATGCAGTACCTAAATGAGAAATGCAAGAATAATATACTCTGAATAGAGAACAGATCGATTGGGATTTAATATTAAAAGAATGCAATTTTTCAAAGTTCGTTACTAATTAAAAATATTGTTTTTTATTAAAATACGTACATAAATCAATATACTCATGATTGAATGGAATCAATTCTCTTTGATTTCGAATCGAATCATAATTAATATTTAAAATTAATTTAAAAAAAAAAATAATAATTTTTTATTTGTGACTTAATGTATTATCAAAATGTATTTCATGGTATGAGAATTAATTTATTAAGAGTATTTTACAAATTCTTAATAAGCAAAAATATTTAATGAATTTTTTTTGTAGAAATTTTATAGAAAAATATAAAAGTATAGAAAACATTTTTATTATAATACCGTTGTCATTTACCAGAGTTGTATTTCAATCTTAAGTATGAATTTTTAAACTTTAAGTAATATTATTTCTAATATCGATTCATTGCAGGTTTAAATTTTAATTTAAATTTTTCAAGAACTTTTTCGTACTCATTTGCACTTATTAAGTTTTAAAACTTTTAACGTACTTCTTAAGGTACTTTCAGAGTATATGTTTTTTACATCGGACGTAGCTGAATAAAAAACAGAAGAAAACAACATATATAAATTTTTACATATGTTTTTTCTATTTCGTGTTCACATTTGACTGACATGTACATATGCACATATAATTTCTTTTATTGAATAAATTTAAAATGACGGTTCGAATAAATTTAATTGACCGTCGAGAAGACGGTTTGATTTGGTGCTGTTCTTTAATAATTTTAACGATAAAAAAAAAAAATAGAAAAGAAAAAAAAGTCAAAAATATTATGGGTTAGAGAATGGGTTTTAAAAGATATTCCGGTTAAAAGATTTTTCTAATTTGGTTATCAATGAATTACAATATGATGAAATATATAAATAAAACTTTATTTAATAAAGAAAAAGTCTTATATTCCCTGTAAAACCATTTTTTTCTATTCTATTCTATTTTTAAAAAAAATATTTATATTGCAAATTAAATACACAATTTTATTAATAAAAAAATTTCAAAAATCACCAACAAACAACCTACGGTAAATTCAAAATACATATGAAATGTCAGATGAAATTAGAAACAGTTCTAAAACAAACTTTACACATGTAAATGACACAAACTCGTTTTCCGAAAGTTCAGACTATATGTTTTTTACATCTGACATGCTGAATTCAGTCTGAAAGCACCTTTACAATTTTTAAAATTGCAAAAACAAAATTCATGTAAAATTATTGTTATTTTCCTTGGAAAGGTTCATTAAAATCGAATTAAGCCCAGAAAAAAAAAATGAAAATTTCACTCATTTCGTTGTGGAATGTTTGATTTATTTAAAAAAAAAAAACAAAAGAAAAATCTAATTAAAAACTCAGAACGGAAACTTAAAAAAAAAAAAAAAAATATTACAAATAATATTTCTAAACTACTATAGTGCGACGTTCCGGTATGAACACACAGGGCACTGTATTTTTAAGATCGGTACAGCTCCTGGATTTCGCTGATGACGTTGATATTATCGGAACATCACGACAAGCAGTCATCGAAACCCTTACACAGAATGAAGAAGAAGCAGGTAAGGCGGCTCTTCTCAAAATGAGAATAAAACAAAATATAAGCTGTCGACAAATAAAATGTCCTCACAACATCATTTAGGACACAACATCACTGTCGGCTCATATAATTTTGAGGTAGTTCAGGACTTTATCTACCTTGGAACCAACATCAACTCCATCAATAACATTGATGTTGAAATAATGCGAAGAATTACCCTTGCAAACCGTGCTACTTCGGTTTGTCCACAATTATACAAGCATTACCAAAAGCAAGCAAGCATGCACTTGGTATCTTTGAGAGAAAAATTCTTCTTCGCATTTATGATCCTGTGTCTGACGAAGGGATTTGGAGAAGAAGATACAATGCCGAACTATACCAGCTGTTCAACGACATGGACCTAGCTAAAAAAAAAGTCAGAATAAGACGTCTTCATTGGCTAGGCCATGTAAAGGGTATGGATGAAAATGCTCCGGCTAGGAAACTCTTCGAATTCAAGCCCCAGAGAATGCGTCGTCAAGGGAGACCACACCTTCGTTGAAGAGATGAAGTATCGGTTGATATGAAAAACTTCAAATCACCAACTGCAGAGATTCCGCTCGTGACCGAAATTAGTGGAGGACAATTTCACGTTAGGCCCAGGATCTTCAAGGTCTGCGCAAGTAAGTAAGTAAACTACTTTTTGATTAAAAACAAAGTTAGAACTATATTGACAAAAAGAATAATTATAATAATCAGCATTTTTTATTTTCATCCAATCTGGTTAAGTATGGGCAATTTGTTAAACTTTTTTTAATTATTTAAAGTATTTGTATTTCATAATTAACACAATTTCAAAATATTTAACAAAAATAGAAAACAATTTTGTATTACATTTTTTTTATGCTCTTGACAGTAATTTAGGTGGAATCACCTTTTCGTGCTTAATTGAGCACGGTATACTGTGAGTTTAGACTAAAATATCTACCGAGTATTTATTTATCAAATTACCGGTCTTATCAACTCATTAAATGTTGAAAACTTTTGAAATAGCCAGGAATTAAACCTTCTTAAATAGATCAGCTCCATTTTATTTAATTTGTTCCCAGATTACACTGTAAATTATTTTTGTCATTTATTTTATCCCAAGGATAAAGAGTATTGGATCAGGTCGAAAAATCCATAGAGCATTTTTTTCTGTTGCTTCAATGGGAATCGAACCTAGGACTTTTCTGTTGAAAAGCAGGCGCTCTCAGTTAATACTGCGCCACTCAGTTAATAGAAATTAACACTTAATAATGATATAATAGAATAAACAATATACAAAAACGAAAATATTATTTCCTACTGTAGCAAAATAACAAAATTTAATACAATACTTAAGCCTAGATTCAAAATTTTGATAAGAATAGTTAGGAGTACTCCATTGTTTAAAGGACAGTTATATAGATGAATAGTTAAGTACGGTACTACAAGTTTATATTACAATATCTACAATAATGTTTGGAGCATTTATTTATCAATTTATTGGCATAACTCATTAAATGTGGAAAGCTACTGCTATTGTTAGGAACTAAGCTTTCTTAAATAGTAATAGTTCGATTTTATTTAATTTGTTAACAGATTATACTCTCAATTATTTGTCATTTATTATATTCCAATGGACCAATAAAGCATTTTTTGTTTTTGCTTCATCGGGAATCGAACCTAGGACCTTTCCTACTTTCCTACATACCTCGCTAACCAGCGTGTTGAACCATATTGGTGAACCATCAGTTAATATTTGACGATCATTGATTTATAACATGTCAATTTGGCCCTACCCGATAGATATTTAAGGTCTATTGAATTGTGCTTTTATTTTTAATATTTTTAAAGCACTGTATTGATTCTCGTATCTCATTCTGACGGGTCTTAACGTCTTAACGGGCTCTGACAGGTTTTAATTAACCTTATAAATATATTCTAATAAGAAATACGTCACTGTAAAACAAATTTGATTAAATTATAATAATTATTTTTTTTTACTATATACAACAAAACGTGCTCACTTGGGTAAATACAGTTAGAAATTATTAAAAAAAAATTTTTTTTTTTTAATTAAGCTTTTAAAATAATTTTAATTAATTGGTTTTTTAATAACTTTAATTTCCACCTCATTAATAATTCTTTTTTATGCTTTAAAATTCTTTTCAATTCAAATAATTTAAATTTTTATATTTGTTTTATTGATTAAAAAAAAAAAAAAAAAAACATTACAAATAAAAGAAATGAAATGCAAAGCAAAATATTTTGAATAAAAGAAATGGTGAGATTGAAAAGGAGGCATTATATCTGTATATTTAATTTTATATGAAATTAAAATTTTCTTAATCTGGTATTTTGCAGTTCATAAATTTTTTATGAAACTGCAATTTTTAATTCTTAGGAAATAAAATTTAATAGGATACATAAATAAAATGATATTTAATTTATAATGTTATGTGCAATAAATTAAATTTGAAAATATGTTGTTTTTAATTGAAGAAGTTGATGTAGTGCGTATGCAGATATCAAAACGTAATCAATAAAGAGTATATTATAATGATTACATAAATGACAGATTGTAACAGAAAACATTTGTCTCTGTATTTAAATTTCGAAATTAAAATAGTTGGTATTGAAGCAAAATTATTATTATACTAGCTTTGTAACCCGTCATAAATGACGGAAGCAAAATAAATCCTAGTTTCTTTTTTTCTTTCATTAGATTCTTTATTCCGAAATTACAGTACTTATGTTTATATCACTTTTTATTTATTTTTATTTATGTTTATATTGGCCTAACACTAATCTTTTTTTTTTTTATATAACAGAAAAAGAAGTACCATACCAACAAATTTGTATAAAATGTTTGTATTTTTGTATGGTATACTCGTATTCACTTCCATTTAGTTATAATTCGTTAGTTGGGTTCCATTTAGTATAAATTATACCGTATTAGCGTTATTGTGGCCTCTGGGAGAGAAAATTTAAAAATGGGATCTTATTTTTATATAAATTTTGTCTTTTGTATAATGTATAGGGATCTTATTTTGCTATATGAATAAACTGTTATTATGGTATTGTGTTATTTTTAAAAAAATATTCAAAATTTTGTATCTAAATTGGTAAAATTTACAAAAAATATTTTCATCAATAATTTTCAATTTAAAAAAAACAATGTTTTATTATCCGACGTAGAAGTAGAGTTTATTATCCTACTCTACTTCTATCAAGTTCTATTGATTGAACAGTGAACCTGAACAGTGAAGTGAACAGTGAACACTTAACACTGAAAATAAAATAATATTTTTGGAATGGAGCATGCAGAACATACAGAATACAGATACAGCAAATAATAAAAAAAAAACAAAAATAATTTTTTTTTGAGTGAAGAAAGTTACGCACACAATAATGACAAAAATAAAAGGTAGAAGCAATAAAGTAGTATAATGTATAATATTATACAATACAAATATGCTGATACACTTGAAGTGTATTATTATGTACAATTTTAAATAATAAGAATAACCTTTGAGTGAATTATGTTTTTTTTTTGTGTTAAATGCTGTTTGCCTTTTGGTTATTATACCATATTAAACTATTGATTAAATTTCTATTAGTCCTTATTATTATAAATCAAAAAAATTGTTTGTTTTATTTATATTATTATTGTTATTTATTATTTTTCCTTATTATTTGCGAAGAAGACTAACATTAAATTAAAAAAATATAGTTCATGCAATCAATTTTTCCTGCAAAGGTTCAGCATGGTAGTCAGGGGTTAAAAAAAAGCACCAAAGCAATTTGTATATATATGCATTTGTATACATATGCAATTTATATATGTGTTGGAGCATTCAGTCGAACTTACAAACATCCAGATAAATGCAGAATAATATATTATTATATACATACATACCGCAAAAATCAGATCAATGGGAAGTAATAAAATTGATGTTTTAATATATTAGCAATGATTGTATGGCATTGGAAAAGCATGTTAATCAGTTTTTCAACTTCATAGAGCCAAAATTGAGTTGTGAATGATTTTCCTTTTTTAAACAAAATATCTGTAGATGCTTAGATGCTTGTTTGGTGGTCTAGTAACAGATCGAAGATTATTAAAATAAGCATATTTGCACAAAAAATATTTGCTTATCACATTTCGATAGAATTTTCCTAATTTAATTTTTTGTTGCTATATTTTTAGTTTTTTTTTTTGCTATTGTTTTCCTAATTTTTTGTTTAAATGACTAAATGAATAAGCCTAGCTTTTTTGTAACATACAGAATAAAAGAAAAATTAAAATTTGAAAATTGTATATTTTTTTTTTAATTCGTCGGTAAATTTCTATTTTCGGACAAACGCCACTTTTGTGTTTTTTGACTTTGGACTTGGTTCTTAGGTTTTTTGGGATGCTCTTTAATTTTTTCTGACCCGTTCTTAATTATCTATTTTAGTTTAGTAGATATGGAGAGACGAGATTCGGACATCTCCACTTTTCAATCGTTTTTGAATACAAAAGTCGGATATATCCAATTTTTTGGTTGATGTCCGAAAATTTATATGAAGTTTTCGATAATTTTATTGTAATTCCTTAAATAAGACATCTTAATGATCCGAGGATATGGACTAAAAATTCGTAAGTTTTTAATTGGTCCACTTGCATTATGAAATTTTATTATAGTATTGATAATGTTATGGATATGTCCAAAAATAATAATAAAAATTATTTTAGAAATTTCGTCCATTTCCATATATTTTGTTTGGATAGTAGCAATTTTATATGGATATATCGGAAACCTACTACAAACAAATTGAGCTAGTTTTCAGCCATCAACATAAGCCGCCAAACGTATGTTGTAAAAAACTATATAAGGATTAAGGACAATGCATTTTAATATTTTTTTCAGTTTTGTTAAATCTAGCTAGCCTTCATTGATGAATAACAAAATAAGAAAACCTGAATTATGGAAAAGAATATTCAGAAGAAATTAAGAGAGGCTGTTTAATCTTATAAAAATTATAAAAATTAAGATACTTAACCGAAATATATGAAACCACCTTGAAAAAATATTTAAACTTTTTCTGTACAAAAATTTTTTCAGAAAAAGAGGCAGAATATTTTTGAAGCTTTTTGAGAATTGTCGGATAATGAAAATACCAAATTTTACTTGAAATTTCAATGTTAAACGTCCGCCGTACATCCAATAGCAAACACATGAAATCGTTTCATTCACATATTCACATTAGCTTCATCACATATTCACATAGTATGCCGACTTATTTTTTACGAAACAACAGCTGTGAAAAAAGCTGTTTATTTTAAAAATTAATTTAAAAATGAATAAGCATTACTGTTTAATACCGTTTTTCTCTTATTTTATTCAGTTTTAACCTATTTTTTTTTTTTATAGACTTATCTACTTTACACCCCTTTAGTGAAAAAAAAAATTGTGCTAGAATCGGACATATCCAAGCAAAATTCGGACACTTCATACAATGTTAACAAATTTCTTAACTCTCCATGGGATATAGCCAACAGCAAAAAATTGTGGGTTCGGTTTTTCAGATCTATCTCCTCGAATCTTGGGCGCAAACAGTGATGATAATTTTATTTTTATAGCTTGAAAATATGCAAAGCTAATACCCAAATTTAAAATAAACTTTTATCGGGCAGTTTTTTTTTTGTATTAAACTTCAAACTTTAAACTCGATTCACTCGAAACTATTCTAAAACAACGTTTGTCCGAAAATAGAAATAAACCGACGAATTGTAGATAAAATAATCTTTTGTATCTAAATTTAATTTTTAATTATATTTAAAATCAAAAATTATTTTAAAAGGTCTTGCTTTGGTTTTTAAATATTGCAAATAAAATAATAAAAAACATCAAAAAATAAAATTATTACATTTATTTAATAAATAAAATCTGCGGTGTGTAAAAACAAAATATAGAGTGAATCAACACATTTTCTGCAGCTTGAGTCGAAGTTCATATTTCTATAGATTTTATGCTTTCACTTGTACACTCTTGGGAAAATTTTATAAACATTTTTTAAAAAATAAAAGATTCTTGTTAATTTCACAAAATTATTTTATTCCGACACGTGTTTCCACCTTTCGGTCATATGCATGGATCTTAAAGGTTCATGGATCATATTCTATTGTTAATAAAAAAATATTCAATTCACTGAACAAATTGGAAAACATAGAATGGAAATTTTATAGAATAATATTCACCTTTGAAAATTAATGGTGGGTGTAAAGAAGATAAAAAAAGTATATATTATTAAATTTTAATAATCAAGTATAAATCAATACAAAAATACTACTCAAATTAATCTAAATAATCAAGTATTGGTTGGTTCGAGACCTAGATTAAAGAGAATACGAAATTTACTTAACAATAATTTTCAACATTAAATTCTGTATCAATTTCTATAATTCATATTTCTATTTTGCCATTCCTATTTATTTTATTTCTGTATTATAGCATCCTTCTAGTCCTCCTATTTTATCAAAATAACTATTGTTATTTAAAAATTTGCAAAAAATATATGCACCACATAATTAAGTAAGCATTCGTTAAAAATGATTGCCCAAATCCCACAATACCGAACATATCCAATATACAAATCCGACCAGTATTTTTGCAGTTCAAATTTACAAAAAAAAAAAACAAAATAAATCAACCATAATATTTCTTGTTTTTCTTCATGATTTGAATTTAATTTAAAACAAATAAATTTATTCTCATTAACCAAAAACAAAAAAATAAAATTCAAATCAGTTGAAAAATTTATTTAAAAATTTTTTTTTTTTTATTATAAATCCTGTTTACAGTTTTGTTTAACAAATGAGAACAATAAAAGTTTTCAACTTGTGAAAATAATAATAATAGTAATAATAACAACAACAATTGAATGAAAGAATGATAGTATATAGTATGAAAATTCTTCTAGTTTTGCTTCAACTGTAAAATTGTTTATTCAGTCATCCATAAATTATTTTCTCTACAAGTTGCACCCGTTTAATTTTAAAAAGAACAGAGAAATATTGCATAAATTAAAAAAACAAAAACAAAAAAATAAAAATAAACAAAAATACAAACGAATACAGTTAACCTGGAGAGATTTAGTGATAAGAACGAATGAAAGTAAATTAAATGTGACATTTTTTTGATATATGTATGATCAAATATTCAAAAATGATTATGACACACACACGAAATAGTATTGTGTGTACTGTTGTAATAATTAATAATATTATTTTTGTAACTCTACAATATAACTTTCACAAATTAAATTTTGAGAATTGTTATACTTGTGGGAGTAGTATACGATTGACAATAACATATATATATATATATATATATATATGTATACAATATGTGATACAATTCAATAATCAACTATTTTTGCGATATAGGGACATTGATTGTTGCAATTTATAAAAAAGTTAATAAAATGATGTTGTTGCTTAACAACTTTAATTCGACTTTGACTTTGATTTTGGAATCACATGTTATGACTTATTTTATATGTATTCAATTTTGTTCTTTGTAAAATATTTTTGGAGATTCTACTACCACAAAATCAAAACCAACATATATACATTTATTTATTGGAATTATATTTATTACATTTTCAAGATCAGAAATAATATTATGATGATGAAACAATACGTCATTTATTTGTGTATTTTTTAAAATAACAATTTGAAAAAGCTGATCATCAATATACTCTTGTATCAATTTTTAAATTGTAATTTTGACGTAGTTTTTAGTTTGTGTGCTTAGGATAAATTATGTGAATTAAATATAAAACCAAATTTGTTATAAATGCAAAATTGTTGACTTTAAATTCATGGGTCCAGCGATTTGTAGCTAATTTAATTTGAAAAATTGCGACAGCCATTAATATAACTTACTACTTCAACATTTTTTTTTTTAATTCATAGAGAATGTAAGCGCAACTTCTTACGATCTGTTGTACTTCTATCTATATCCTTGATTAACATTATTATTGCTTTAATGTCAATTTCAGAATCAGTGTATTCCTGGAAATATTTATATTTTTGGCAAGCTATGGCGTCGCAAACAAATAAAACATGAGAGGAGATTCCCACATTTGTCTGTGCTCGATCTACTAATCTTCAACAGATGCTTGTTAAATGGGCCGCAACATTAGATAGTGTCGCTGCCACATATTCATATGTAGGCTTGTGATAATCTCTTGCAATACGAACTGAGCATTGAATCTGTTCAACAATGAAATCCATATATCTGTAATAAATCTATAAATATTTTAAAGTGGTATACTAAGGGTATATTAGGTTATCAAATACCCTTTTAACCACTTCAACTTAGTTTTCGAACAAGCTGCACTTTAAAATTGTAAATGTATATTTTTTTTTCAAAATTCTTAATGATAAAATTGTTGAAATTTTCTTCGGCGTATTTAATTCTGCATAATTTAATTTGATAATAAAGCTTTATATGTCAACAAACGCAAAAAATATGCTTAATGTGTTCCTGTATTTATACCCGAACAAATCTGGCGATGATTAGAAATGATTGCTCCAAATTATTTTCATGCTTAGTGAACAACTGGTTGTTTTTGTTTTGTTGCAAAACTCAAATATCATTGAAATAAAAAAAAAGTATTAAAAAAGCAATAAAAGCCTACTTTAGTGAACAATGTAAATAGTTGTAGAGCTAAAATAAAGTTATGAAGTAGGTACCGGAATGTGGCAAGGAATCTATTAGTTATATATACTACTTTTGATTCCATTTTTCCAAAAAATAAGTGAAGTAAAATTAATTTTAGCAAGCCGTGTAAGCTCAAAGATTTATTTACTTATTTATACATCAGTTTAACTATATATGAAAATACAGACAAACTTTCAGGCTTTTTTAGCATGTAGGTCTGATATATACTTTTTTCCATTCAAATTCAACAATTTTTTTAAATAAAATCAACATTTTTTCAATCATATTCAACATTTTTTCTAACAAATTGTTTGACAAAATGTTGAACTTGAATGGAAAAAAGTATAATTGATTTTTTACATTTATTATATCATCATGAGTCATGACAAAGTGAACTTGACAATGTTGACAAATTCAAAAAACATTTTATTTTATTCTTACTTCGTCAATTTGTATCTTAAATTCAATGATGTACCGTAGATCACTTATATAAACCGATGTATTTTTTAGAGTTAAAAATATGGTCTACCACATACAGTATATGTGTTAAAAATATTTCAACAATATTTTTTTTCGGATTATTCCATCAAATCATCACTCTTTTTATTAAGTAGTCATTTATACTTTTGTTTAAACTCTCTACAATGATTCTGAATCTGACATTTAACTTTTAATATCATAAAATTATTAAATTACATCTGTTGAACATTACAAAAGGATAATCAATTCCATCATACAATTCATAAATTCACAATAGGTGTATAAAAATAATCAAAAAGTTAAAGAAGAAACTTACCAGACGTACTAGTATGATTTGTTGTTCCATTTAAAAAGGCTAGCATTAAAAAAAAGAAGAGAAATAAGAATAAGAAAAAAATTTATTGCAAAAACAGCAAAAGGATACAAAAAAGAAAAACAATAAGGTAGAAAAACGAATGAATAAAGTAAAATTTATTTATGCATCAAATCTCAGCACTTAAACTTTTCAAATTTCTCTTTTCATATAGTTTTACAAAACACACACTTATACAACTTTAAAACTACCATACAACAAAAAAATAACAATAATAACAATAAAAAAAAAAATTTCATTTTGAATGCAAAAACTATTAACAATTTTTCTTCTCTTGTATATATATATATATATATTCTCCAGCTCAATTCAATTCAATTTTAAATACAGCAAAAAAAAGGATCTAAACATTTTTTAAATTATAAAAACAACAACAACAATAAAAATAAAACAAAAAAAATTTGAAATTCATGAAAATTTGAAAATGTGAAAAATTTATAATAAAATTTTCTTACCCTTTACTTGAACTCGAGTTGTTGTTTGAATATTCCCAAATTGATTTCCAGCTTGACATTTATATGTACCAGAATCATTTTCATTTGGGAATGGTACAATCAATGTGCCATTTGAATGAATTCTTAATGTTGATGTTGATTGTGTTAGTTGTCTTCCATTAAATAACCAATAAATTTGTGGTTGAGGTTGACCACTTATTAAGCAATGTAAAATAATTGAATCTGTTGTTGTAATAGTTAGAGTGGCCGGTGGTTTTAAAATGAAATTTGGTGCACTTTGTTGTAAACCAATATTATTAAGATTTCTTGAATCACCATTCTGACCATTTTGTAAGGGTTGTTGTTGTTGTTGTTGCTGTTGCTGTTGTCTTTGTTGTTGTTTTCTATTATCAAGATCATCTGTGACAACCATACGAATTTGTCGTGATTTTGTTTCACCAATTGAATTTTTAGCAATACATTCATACATTCCGTTATCATTTAATGTGGCTTTTGTTATTCTTAATGAACCATTCTCTAGTATTTGCATATGTGGTAAATTATTCATCATTGAATTTCTAACATTACCATTATTACTACTGCTATTATCATCATCTGATAATGAAATTTGTTTTGAATTTTCTGATGATGATGATGATGACGTAAAAAATGATTGAATTTCATTTGAATTTTGCATCCAGACAATTTCAGGTGATGGATCACCAATTGCTTTACATGGCAATTCAATTGATTCACCAATTTTTGTTATTTCCATTTCACGAGGCTGTTCAATTATCTTAGGTTTTACTAAAAAAAAAATTTTAAATAGATATTAAAATTTATTTAAATATTTTTTTTTTAGGAAAATTAATATAAATGGGGGAAACTGGGAAAGTCATTTTGTTAATTTATCTGAATATAGTTTTCTATTAGAACAGTCTATGTGGGATTTGAATATATTTGAATCTTGGTATTATTATGGTTATTCTATCTTATATAGATCTCTATGGTACTATTATGGTTATTCATCGAGTATCAGTGATGTATTAGATTGGTTCGCGGAAATCGTTTGAATATAATACAGTTGCGATGAACAACTTCATGTATTTTTCAGTGTTAATATAGGTAGATATTGGCTCCACTTTACTTTTCTAAGATTCATATTTTGATTTTGAATGAATTGATATTGATTGGTTGGCAGAAATCATTGGAATATAACACAGTTGCGATGAACAACTTCATGTATTTTTCAGTGTTAATATATGTAGATATTGGCTCCACTTTACTTTTCTAAGATTCATATTTTGTTTTTGAATGAATTGATATTGATTGGTTGGCAGAAATCGTTTGAATATAATACAGTTGCGATGCACAACTTCATGTATTTTTCAGTGTTAATATAGGTAGGTATTGGCTCCATTTTACTTTTCTAAGATTCATATTTTGTTTTTGAATGAATTGATATTGATTGGTTGGCAGAAATCGTTTGAATATAATACAGTTGCGATGCACAACTTCATGTATTTTTCAGTGTTAATATAGGTAGGTATTGGCTCCACTTTACTTTTCTAAGATTCATATTTTGATTTTGAATGAATTGATATTGATTGGTTGGCAGAAATCGTTTGAATATAATACAGTTGCGATGAACAACTTCATGTATTTTTCAGTGTTAATATAGGTAGAAATTGGCTCCACTTTACTTTTCTAAGATTCATATTTTGATTTTGAATGAATTGATATTGATTGGTTGGCAGAAATCGTTTGAATATAATACAGTTGCGATGCACAACTTCATGTATTTTTCAGTGTTAATATAGGTAGATATTGGCTTCACTTTACTTTTCTAAGATTCATATTTTGTTTTTGAATGAATTGATATTGATTGGTTGGCAGAAATCGTTTGAATATAATACAGTTGCGATGAACAACTTCATGTATTTTTCAGTATTAATATAGGTAGGTATTGGCTCCACTTTACTTTTCTAACATTCATATTTTGATTTTGTATATTTTATCCGCCATTTTGACCACCTAATTATATTATAAAATATTTATTTTATTGAATGACATAATAGTTATCACTTGAATGAAAAATTTTTCATTTGTAGGAAAAAAATGTTTCTGTGGTGAAGTTTTTCTATAATGGCATCTAATTTTACTTTTACAATTTGTCAACTACATTTTTACATCCTTATGCACACTATGTAGCATCACATATGAATTATATACATATAAACTAGTTCCATATAACCATGTTTATGTTTTAATTTTATTTTTCGATATGATACAAATCTGTTATAATATGTATAAAGAGTTAAGATTTTAGTTAAGAAGAGTTAAGATAGAGCACTTGGCTATTATTAAACACTTGGCCATTATTAAACATTTGGCTTTGAATAACCAGAAGATTGATTTATAATAAGATTTATTCAAAAATATTCATTTCATGACAATTTTTAAAGAAAACGTAGTTGCATTTGGTAGTTTGAAGCTGTGGTAACATTAATTATTATCGGCTAGCAATAATATGCATTCTTAATCAGGTAACAAAATACATGTATAGTGAGAAAGCAGAAATATAGTTACCTACTTAATACCATAAATGCAGTATATTTATCAGATGAAGTATTATATGGATAACATTTTTAAACTTTATATTTTAGTTAGTTGGGCTTCAAAGCGCTGACAGTAACTATTCCAGGAGTGATATATCACCATACATATCAATATTATTATCAGAACATATCATATGACATTAATTATATGACAGAACATATCAATCATAAAACTTTTGTTGTACACAATTTATTTTTTAAGTATTTAAGTGTTATTTTTAACTATGAAATTATTTGGACATTAATAAATATAATGCAGACAATGCAGGAATCTGGACAATTTGCAATAGCATCAGCTGACATATTTGTACAAGTGAGAGTAAATAATATACTCGAATACTAAATATTACATGGAATTGAAATGAAAAACATCAATATTGTGACATTTCAAGAGATAATTGAAATTCTAAGAGAGCTGTAAAACCTTAAAAGGAGTAGATACGTACCGAATGACACTAATCGTCAACAGAAATAGAATTAATAAGTTTGTGAATATATTTGAATAACTAGTATTTCTATTTATTTGTACATATTCTATATTTAGATTAAAAATGTTATATAAAATAAATGAGTTCAATGACCACATCAATTGACACATTTCAAGGTCATTAAATTTTGAATAGATGACATTTTGTCAATATGAATCAATGCAACAAATATGCATTTTTTTTTTTTTTTTTGCAATTGAAATCTTGATACTGAACTGATTCTATATAAAGAATAACCATTCAAAAAATTTTATATTGTGTTTTATAGTTTCCAATTTAAAATCAAAAAAACTCATTAAAAAAACACATCAGCAATCTCGTTTAGTAAAAAAGAAAAAGAATAATAATAATTTTTTTGTTTTATTCATATGAAAAGAGATAGAAAAAAATGTTTTTTTTTTTTTGTTTTTTTTTTTTAGAATTTTCATCTTAATATTTGCATACTTACAGTATCACTGTGAGTGTACATATATGAGTGTTTTCATTTCATTTTTCAGAATGGTTTGTTTTTGAAAATTGAATATATATATTCATACATCTATATATATATATATATATGCATAATATGAAGTTTTAATTTTTCATTCTTTTACCATCTACAAATGCAGATTATGGAAATATTTTTATTATAAAAATACATACAGACATAACGCAAACATAGTATGCACAAAGACATGTTATTTAAGTAAGACAGTATGTTGCTGAAATATGCAATATGATAGGTTTTTTGTGAGATGAGAAAAACATTAAAAAAATTAACGATAAGGATTCATTTGAAAAACCATATCTGAACCTATTTCTGTTCAACCGAAGTATTGTAGAATCATCCTCCAGCATAATTTTTATTTGAAGATAATCCAGCTTTAATTGTTTTTTATTTTTTTTGTATATGAAGAGACAAAATTTAAGTTAAAAAACTTTTAAAACTGTTGGCACAAAAATTATCTTGGAGGCGATTTATGTACATATATTTTGAAGTACTTGTCATCTTGAATAGACTTTTTGTAGATTTTTAAAAGTCTAAGCAAACAAGTATATCTATAAGTGGCTTCGGTAGATATATGTATTACCAGACCGACTCATTCAAAACAAATATGTCAATTGTAGTAGCCACAAAAGTTATTTGAAGGAAGTCGCCAAGCCTTCTGGCATACATTCAAATGAGGAAATGCCCCCTTAGAACTCCTAGCATCGTCCCAATACAAATAAAGTATTTTTAAATTTCAGTAGGTTAAGATAATACTTCTATATAATTTGTAAAAATGATTAGAATGATAATTTTTAGTTTAAAAAATAATACGAGATGATTTAAAGTGCATTACTATGGGCTAAACTCTGGTTTCGTTATGGTAGGAATGAATTTTTTTTAAATTTACAACAAAATATACTTACTACAATGGAAATCTGATTCTAGTAGAGTTGAATATGATTTGCCACGTAACTCTTGCGGTGTTGAGCATACCATTGAAATAGTTGCATGACTTTTAATACTTTTATAATATGTTAAATACGAATAAACACCACAATCGCATTCAATTGGATTACTGTCTAATCTTAAACGTTTCAATTGTGGTAGATTGCTAAATGAATTTTCTGGTATTTCGGTGATTTTATTTTTGAAGAGGAATCTAAAATAAAAAATAAAAATAAATCAAAATTGTATTAGTAATTGAAAATTTATATGTGTAAATATTTTTATTTTAAAGTAATAGATTTTAAAAAAATATGTGATTTTCAAGTTGAAGTTATATTTTAGTTTTATACGACGGATACATTACAAGATAATGGTATTACAGTTTTTTTATGACCCATCAAATTTATGAAACAATCGCTGCTGGTTAATGTGTGCGCTCAAAGACTGTAAAAATTATAATAACCCTGTAAAAATTAATTAAATTGAGCCTTGGAATCATGTAAACGTAATCCTGTTCCGCAATATGCCCCAATTTTGTGGTAACAAGATTTAATGATGCTGAAATATAATCATGAGACCTATGAGCTTCTTAATGAATTGAATACGTTTTTTAAACACTTTTTTTTTTAAACAAATCATAAAAATATAAATTTAAAGCATGACCGTCTAAAACCAATCTACAAACAGATACATATATTACTTATTGAGAATTTTATTTATATTAATTTATGAAATCGCCTAATTGACAAGAAACATTGTAGTACTGTGCCAGTTCAGACGACAATGCAAATCACTTTTGATTTTAGTATGTTTAGAAATTATTTTTTTACTGAGTTATAGCAGTTGTTCAAAATATCATCAACACCATAGTGGCATAGTTTTTGAAGTATTACCACGAGAAGATAATTTTTCATGTACTGTGTAACTAAATTATTCCATAGAAAGCGTAGAGCAGTAATTTCTGCTCTTCAACACTCCAGAAATCCGAATCCAAAGATCAACGATTGACCAGATATTCGTCATGAAACAAAGCATGTAGAAATGTTATGAACACGACATAAACCTTCACATGCTTTTCATAGATTTCAAGCAAGCATTTTTGATAGCATAAACATAGATAGAGATTTGGGAATATCTCATAGACATTTGGGAATATCTTAGAAATTGTCAAACCTAGTCATAATGACAATGCATGAATCAAAAGCTAAAATTGTAATACAAAACCAAATAACCCGTGAATTTAAAATAGAAACGGGAGTACGACAAGGAGATGCCTTATCCGCATTATTATTCAACTTAATACTACATTACGCCATATAAATCCAAATATATCCATATAAATATGTAATAATTTTTTTACTTTGTTATAGGCTGAAGTTTCTCATTTTATAAATTGTAAGCTTTTGATCAAAATAATACCTAAATCTCTTATTTTAATAAATATTATTACTATTGAAAATTTTTTGAATGAATATTTAAACACTTCACTGTGAGCAGTTGTATGTAGTTGTTTTTAACTAAACATGTTGTCTTCTTCAATATAAATATTCAAATTTAGTTATTTCTCTTTTGACCAATTTTGTCGGATCCTAGATATTCGCTATAGTTTATTTTTTAATACTATACTGATGTTTCTAAAATTGGTCATATTTTTTTTCATCTAAAGGTGAATAGGTCAATTTCTATCTATGTCTGTTAAAAGCTGTTTACTTAGACATTCTGTATATCTTCTTATCAACTACAAAATATAATTTATGTAAGGTACCTTTCTGCAAAATAACTGTTTATACAAATCTGCTTGAATATTAATTTAAAAAAAATAAATTTATAAAATTTATTTTCATTATAGAAGAACAAAGAAAATGTTTTTAAGTAATTTAAATTTAATAATTTAAAATAGTTTTTTTTTCTTGTTGTAATTTAAAACTACATGTCAGCACAGATGTCAACTAAAGACATAATTCTTTTTTTTTTATTTATAATTTTTATTTTTCTATTTCATTTTAAAATTTCACTTTATTTTCATGTACATGCAGGTGGTGGTTATTCATTTATTCCATAATATTCCTAAAGGAGTTATCACTATTTTTTCATGTCATTGAAAAATAAAATAAACTACAAAAACAAAAAAAAAAAAAAACTTTTCTTTTATATTATTGTTATCTCTTTCTCTATTATATTTTTTTATATTTTATTATAGTGTAAATAGAAAAAAAGATTAAAGTTTTTAATTAGTGAAAGAAAAGAGATTTCTCTTAAGAATTTCCCAGTTATTGTATTGCTTTAATTTGTTTTCGCTCTTTTTTAATGAAAGTTAATTTTCAGATTTAATTTTTTTAAAAGTGATTCTCAAACTTTATGTCTAACAAACACAAATTTTTGTTGAACTATTTCAACAATTTTAACAATCGTTCGAAAGTTGAAGAACTAGAATTGTTAATGGAATTTGGCTTGATTAAAGATATCTGACGTTATGGAGTCCAAAATGAATGATTAGTTTTAAAGTCTAGTTTTAATGCTAACAAAATAATATAAGTTTTTATTATGTTTTCTCCGGCTGAAAACTCTTTAGATGATTTTTTTCAATCTGGATCAAAAAAATGTATGTACTTTGCGAAGATTAAAATGAAGGTACGTATTCAAAAGGTATGAATTTTAAAATTGAAAAACTTTGATAATATTAAATTTTAATCATCCGATATGGAATAGTCTTTATGTAATCTAATTGATATTGAGAAATAATCAAATTTGATTTTTAATTGAAATTTTTATCTTATTATAGCACTAAATTAAATCTTTTATACAGTGTTCTATTTAAACCTTAAATGCATGACTTTTTCCTTTCCATTGAAAAAAATTTTTTTGAGTAGATTTCGACGACTCTCTGAAACCTAAAATGGTATCTTAATTAATTAATTCTGGTAATTAATTAATTCATATTGCACCTTTGGAAAAGGTCTAAAGCCAAAAAAAAAGCTATGATGCAAATCTGCTACACTATACAATAAGCGGTAATAAACTTTGAAAATTTTGTTTAAGCATAATAATTCATTTAAATATCACAATTATTTCAAATCAAAGTAAAAAGTAATAATCAAAGTAAATGATAATTCATTGAAATTCCATTAAAAAAATGATATTTATTAATTACATAAAGGCTTATTATATATGCAGCTTATTACATTTACTTTACTCTAGTTCTGAAACCTATAGTACGACGAATGGAAGTAAACCCGGCCGGCAATATACTTTTAAGATCGCCAGATTGCAACGGGCAGTCATTAAAAAGTTTATTTATCTTTGAACTAGCGCTAATCCTACAAACGACATCGACGACGAAAAATACCCGTTGAAAACCGTTTGTGCTTCTGTTTGACAAAAAATTTCGGGTAAAATTCCTACCCCGAAGCACCAAATTTCAAATCTACAAAACGCTCATACCTCGGAAAAAAAAAAAATTAATTTTAAATTTTTGTTGTTAGTTCTAATTGCTTAATAATTTGTTTTTTCACCTGATATGATATATGATTCAGTTTACATATGATCTAACGTCATTTTAAAAGTAAATCATAAAAATCTGCTGCACAATGGTTACTTTCAAAAAAATAACGAAATATGTTATACATTTCGTAAATTAATTAATTTACTGTCATAAAAGCTCGGTGATATTATAATTTCTGGACATATCAATAATATCAACGGGCTAGCCCGATTATATACCATAAAATAATATCATAATTATTTGTATATTCACTTTCAAAATTATTTCTAATAATTTTATAACATTATTAAAGTAAGAAATCAGACTCTAGAGCTCAATCAGTGTAAAAAAACAAACTATACAACTATTATTAATAGGTAAATGCTTTCTGTTTAATTGACAAGGGTAATAAATTGAATTGTTATAATGTTAACATTAATATAATATAATACATTCAATAGAAATATTTCTTTTTGTCATTCTAATACTTTAAAAACTATAATTAATCGTGTTAATGCTAAGTCTTTATATTAATTTATGCTGAATATTTTCTCAGACTAAGCTTGTTTTCATAAACGCAGAAAAAAATGACCGCTACTGTGCAGATTTTTTCTCTGATGTTTATGAACATGGAATTATCTGCAGATGAGCAGAAAAAGTCTACGCAAATTTTTGTGTTCAGAAATGTCAGAAAAAACTTTTAACTTAAGAGAGTTTTGTATTTAGTTGCATTAAAAAGAAAACCATTACAAACTTTTAAAATTTCGTTTAGCACCTTGGATCGCAAAATACTTTTTTTTCTCCTCCCGGAAATGAACTCAGATTCCATCTGATGCTTCATCGAAATTAAGACTTTCACTTCTGCGTCTTAACCAAATATGTGGAGAACATATACGTAAATACCAAAATATTTTACATTATTTTAATATTTATTAAAATATTTTAGCATTTATTAAAGATAATAATTATTGTTTTTAATAAATAACAATAATTTCAATTTTAGTTTATTTTATTTGTATTGCGGAAATTGCAGTAACTTTATTCTACTTGCAAAATCTTACCGACGCTGACGCAATACTGATGATTACGAACACAAGCGGCTACTTTTTAACTTTAGCAGATTTATCGCATGACTTTGTTTATGAACACAAAATCTGCAAATCTACGCATGTTCTGCGTTTATGAAAACAAGATAAGTGTTCATTAATCGAATTTTTATGTGGATGTATGGAATTTGAATATCGTTTAATAAATATCGATTTCTTATTTATTGTTAACAGAAATTATAAGTTTTGAAATCACTGATATATATATACAAATATAGTTAAACAAATAGTAAATATACCTAAGTTGTGTAATTCTTTGCAAAATTTTTCTTTTTATTTGCCATTGCAACATTTTTTTTGTTTTGTTAATTGAAAATTGTTTAGAAACAAAAAATAAGACAAATAAAACTTTTAACTGCATTTTCAGCTTTAAACAACGAATAAAAACGAAACAAAAACGAGAAAAAAAAATTAGAATTAAATTTAATTGTCAAATTAATTGACTTAATTTAGGTTTCTTTCAATTCAATTCTCTGTTTTAACATTTTAAGTATTTTTTTTTTTTTGTTATTTTGTTTTTCAATTAAAATTATAGCATAAAATGTCAATTGAAATTTATTTATAGGTAACACTTTATTTTATTATTTCGCTCTATAAAATAATTTTTAATTCAATTTAATTCTCAAAATTCAGTTAGTAGGTATAATCTTTTTTTAAAATTCTTTTAATTAAAATCATAAAAATAATTTGAATCAGTTCAGTTTCTATATTTGAAAACTATGTTTATTTAGTAATTTGAAGAGAGAAATTTACAACAAGGACTATAAAATATATTTTGCCTACTCACCACGCACATTAAAGTAGGTTTGTATATGGTGTATTTCGTATATAAATATATAAAGATAGTGTTAGTGGATTATAAAATTATCACTCACTCACTACTTTGAATAAAAATATAAACATATAATAGGTAATAATATATAAATTATCTTTATTTAAATAAGGTAAGGTTACTGAACTTGTTGAATATAAATTAAAATAGAAATACAAAATATTATTGTACAGGCTTACTTTGATTTACTTTGATATCTCAATATTGAGTTAATTTATTTATTCATTTTTTTATAGATTTTAACTTTTTTCAAATGTTGAATTGATTAAGTTGAAAATAAGTATTATAATTAAAAGCAATGAGATATTAATAATAGTGCTGTGTTATTTGAAATTAGTGTAAATATTGATATTATCAAAGTGCTTTTGATTACAACAGTATTTCAAATAAATTAATTATATATGCATGCATTTTCTATAATAAATTTGTCTTTCTGTCTCTAATGCTTGATTTCCTTTTGAATTTATACAATATAAATAATTCGTATATTTTCTAAAAAAATGTTTATAGTTTTTAATTTTTTAATATAAGTTGTGGTTAGGTTCCAATGTGTATTAAAAAAGATGATAAGAAAATATAATAAACCAATTTTATTATTTATAGCAATGCCTCTATATCTTCTAGCCAAGTTACACGAGATTTTTCCGGAATATATCGATTTACGATTTTTTTTAAAATTTTGTTTTGGGTATAAATTTTTTTAAATAAAAGTAAAATTTGAGAAAAATACAATCAACACAAAGAAGAATATTCTGAAAAATGTAATACCAAAAATTGAATACAAACACCATCAAATGTATTGTTTAGATAAAAAAAATAAACAACAACAATTTACAGGCTATTTTAATTTCGTCTTACTGTATCCACCAGTTTTATTTTCAGTGTGTTCATTAGAACTTGATAGAAGTAAGTAGTTTTCATGTCGGATAATAAATTTTTTTTTTGTTTAAATTGAAAATTATGAATGAAAATGTTTTTGTATTTTTTGTAAATTTTACCAATTTAGATACAAATAATTGAACATTTTTTCAAAAATAACACTATACCATATTTACAGGTTATTCATATAGTAAAATAAGATTCCTATACAAAAGATAAAGTTTATATAAAAATAAAATCCAATTTTTAAAGTTTCTCTCTGAGAGGCCAGGCTAGAAGATACGCATTATAGATACGCATATAAGAAGATAGGCATTGTTTATAGTATTATTGTTATTTACGTTTTTGTAGTGATTTTGAGTGCAATTATGTTTTAGTGTTAGTGATCATTGAGAGTTTTGATAGATTGAACTCTGGCAGTGACGTATTTAAATCTAAAGAAAATAAGTTTGGAAATCTAGTTTGAGATTTGTGCATTGGCTACAACGTAAAACATTTGTTTACCTATCTACTTGACATACCATTACCATCGTTTGTATTTTATTTCCTTTTGTACTACTTATAGTATAACTTATAGTATAATGAAATAGTTAATTTTTGTGTATTTATTTATTTTGCGGAAATTAAACAATATGATCTTATTAAGTACACAGATTAATAATTTTTTTTTATGAACAATTTATCGTAGAATATATACTTACAGTGAAACTAATTCTGGTAAATTGCTAAATGTTTCAGGATCAATTTCCCAAATGTCATTGCTCTCCAAGAATCTAAAAAATAAAAACAAAAATGAAGAAAACTTTAGTATAATCATAATTAATATAAACATTAATAAATTATTTGAACTAAATTAAATATTAAATAAATTAAATATATATTATAATACACAAGAGCACGATTTTGAAGACACACTTTTCGTGGTTTTTCATATGCTTCGTTTTCTTTTCATTCAATCAATCAGTGATGCTGCAGGTCGTGGCGATCAAAATCAATTTTTATTTTATGTGTATTTTTTGGGTAACAAATATTAGCTGAGTTGGTTAAAGCATCATTTAATATCAGATATTTTTGTCGATTCTCTTTTGAGTCAAATTCTTTTTATTTATTTTTTTATTTATTGCATTTGGTTTTTTGCACTTTTAGTAGGAAAAAAAAATTAATTAGCAGGATAATATTATTAATATAGGTTTTAATATTTAAAAATATTTTTTTTATCTTATATATATTACACAAGGAAGGCCATGTGGGGAATATCTTATATTATAATACACAAGATGAACGACATGGTGAGTAAGAAAGCAAAAATAATTGCATAGTCAATTATTTACACCACAAAAATATTAAAATTTTAGCAAATGGTTGGTGCTGAATACTTAAAACATTTTAAATATTTACACCAAATAGTGACGGTTATTTCCAAGTTGAGCGCCATCTATACTCTAAAAGAAATTTCAATTACGGGAAATTTTTAAAAATGCTTCATAAAAATTCTGTCATTTAAAATAAACACACAAACTTATAGAAAAAGGTACAAAAACAAAAACACAAACAAAAATTGAAAACAAAACAGAAGAACAAAAATCAGATCAGAACATACTCTTCAAAAATTATATAATAAAATTTAGTTCATTTGCTTCTGTTATCATTAAAAAAAATATATAAAGTAAAGCACGGCTATAGTCATTCGCTAAATTTCAGTAATATTTCTGACTATAACCGTTTTGTGACTTAGGCGTAGTACCAAAAAAATTGCATCTTTATAAACAAAATAAAATTCAATAAAATATCTTTCGTATAACAATTTTAAACTTTATTTTATTCATAAATAGCAATCCGGTTATGTAATCACAAAATATACATATTTGTAATATAGAACAGAAAAAAACTATATATAAATCAGTGTTTTAATAAAATAATTCACTGTTGACCTATTGCTATAACAGAATTGTGACTACAAACGTTTTTGACTATAAAAGAATTAAAATACATCAATCTACTACGTTGAGAGTAATTGGATTTTATTGTGTTAAGTTATATTGAAATTAGTATTAATTTCTTCATAAAGTATTAGGTATTATATTTCATTATATATATATTTAATAATCAAGCGATTCAGAAAACAACTACAATTATACCAAAACAAATATTTCTATATTTATATAATTATATATTTCACATAATATAATTGTGTTTGAAAGAATTACTTCTGTGCAATTGCACAGGGAATCCACTAGTGTAAATAAATAAAATTAAATGTTAAAACGGTGATACTATTTATTTTTTAATTGCTTAACAGTTTTGTAATTCTGTTTTTGTAATTCTGAATTTAATGTAGTTAGTTGAAAACTCTTTAATTAATTATAAGTCCTAGTTAATTAAAATTTTATTAAAATTAAATAAATATATATTATATATTTATAAAATTAATTTAATAATTTAATATATTTTATTAAATTAATTTAAAACTCATGTAAGTTATACGATAATTAAATACTGCTTGCGATATCAAAAACTATTCCTCTAACCACCCTGTCCTAATTTATGAAAAAAAATATATAGTTTACATATCAAGTACAATTTCATAAATTTAATATTCAACCGAAATGTTATATTTATATGTTGTATACATCCATACATATATATATATATTTTTTAGTTTAATAATATTGTCAATGTATATATAGTTTATCCAATTAAATAAATTTCTTCTACTTTTACAGTTGTGTTTTGACTAGCTATTTAAGTTAAAATTTATTATGGAAGTCTGTAAAATAACAAAATTTTTTTTATTTACTTCAAAAATATTTAATAACAAATATTTTTTATTTTTTCTTTGAATAAAATTGAAAAAAAAAAATTCTCTTTTATAATATCTAATACTTTTTTTCTTTAACTTTTAATATATTCAAAAAAAAAAAAAAAATGTGATAAGTTGTTGACGAATCAAAAGACAACATCATGCAAACAGCTACAAAAACAAAAACTGAAAATTAAACTAAAAAAATAAAATTGAATTTTTTTTTTGTTTTTTCACTTTTATATTCTGAAAATCCTTGAAAGTGACTTGTTAAAGTTTTACTACTCTTTCAGAATCAAATCAAATATGTCTAACTTTCTGAATTCAAACAAAACATAAAAACAAAAATAAAAACAAAAAAAGAATAAGAAAAAAAAATATGTTTCTCGTTATAATAATAATATTATGTGCAATTTGGTTAGTAGTGCTGTTTTAAGTATTCAGTTCCAGTGGAATTTTAGTTGTAAATGTCATGAAATCGTAAAGTAATGTAATTCTACACTAAATCTGTAATTCTGAACTATTTCTTCTAATCGAACTTCGATAGCTTATATTAAGGTTTGAATTCAGAAAGTTAGCGTAGAAATTAGAAATACTATGTCTTTGGCAATTCTAACTTAGAAGTAATCAATTGAATATATCTATAAGCAAATAAGAGGCGACTTTACTGCATTACTCTGAATGTATTCTGAATATAGTTTGAATGCATTCTGTGCTGACTGGGAACATTCTTATTTGTATTTAAAACCACACAGTTTGATATTCACTTTCTCATTTCAACTCTTTGAAAAAAACCTGTTATGTCTGCTAGAGAGAACATTTTTGAGTATGTATAAATAAAAAAATGTCTAAGAAAACCGTTATTAAAATTATTTTAATAATTTGTTTTCGTAAACTGCAATATATTTCGGGATACGGAACATTATATAAAATTAAAATACTCAATAATTTTAATTTCTGGCTCATAAACCAAATGGTATTTTTCCCATCTTGACAAAACGAAAATGACAATAATTTGTAGCAATAATGACCTATATAGTGTCCTGATTTAATCGTATTAAGAAAAACAAACTAAAAATTTACTATTTATTAATTGCAATGTAATTGACTGTATCTGGATTGCAAATGACTATTCTGAATTGATGGCTATACATTTTTGAATTACAATAATTGGAAAAGGTGTACATTTTATAATTTTCATGAGAAGTGTCTCATCATTTTTTTATTTTATAAAATCTTTATTTCGAAATTCCTGTATAAACGATTCTGTTTCTATAATATAAAGTAAAAAAAATTATTGTAAAAGTTTTTCTGGGTAAAGAAAATCTCTCATCTCATAATTGTATAAGGATTAACAATTTTTTTTGTAACTAATTATCTTGTTTGAAAAAAGTTTTTATCTGCTTGTGTTTTTTTTTTTTTTTTTTAATAATAAAAATAATAAAATTTTTATAAGTTGTCACGCTCCATTTTTTTGTTCATCATTAAAGCAAAAAAAATAAAAATTTGTTTTTGTGTTTTATTTTGTTGTTGTTGTTGCTTACGATTTTTATTTTTATGTTTTTGTTTTTTTTTTTGAGTTCAATTTAAGATAAATTTCCTTATTATTTAAGGATATCGCATTCAAAGGATATATTTCTTGTTAGATACTCTTCTTATATACAAATTGATTTTTTATTATTACTATTTTTTGTTATGTTCTCATTCGAAAAATGTTCTTGACTTTAGAAAATCTTATAAAACAAAAAAAAAAAAAAATAAAAATATTATAATCAATAAATAATTTAATATTATATTTTAATAAGGATAATATATCTATACAAATTAATACAAAGTATAAATCTCAAAAATAATAACAAAACGAATTAAAACTATATTTTTGTTTTACTTGTATAATAAAAGAATTGTGTGTATATTTGTATATGTTTTAGTTAAACAGTAACTTTCAGTAAAAGTTAAAGAAAATATTTAATCAAAATTTTTAATTACGTAGGTATTTTATTTGATTTTCTATTTTAAACAATGTTTCTTTTATGTCAGAAGAGATTTGGAAAACAAAATTTAATTTCACTAGTGGTAGAGAATAGCAGTATTTTGATTTCTAAATTCGAATTTGATTTGACAGTCACACTTAATAACCCAGCCAGCACCAGCGCAATCGATCACGCAAAAATATGTAAAGAATACATTCGCTATCGATTCTATCGTACACGAATGTAATAGTAATGTGCGAAAAGTATCTAAAAGTATCTATACTAAGTATCGAGTATTCACCAATAATAAAAGTATCGGTTACTTTTCTGTAAAAATATCGAGTATTGAATATTGATCAAGAATAAAAATCCCTACTATTACTATTGAGCATTGGTATTGTTTCAACTCGAAGTATCGATAAGAGTACTAACAAATAAAAATTTTTTTTCTTGTGCAAAAAAGAGAAACAAAACAGAATTGAAAATCTAAGAATGGGCATAGTGTATGTATACATATTAATGTGACTATTATACCACATGTAGAATAGACTAAAAAATAAAGATATAAAAATATGTATACTCTGCTGCTGAATATCAAAACAAATACAAATGGTTAATATTGTATTAATGTTTTTATTGTATTCGTTGATCAATACTTTAGAGGTAATCGAGATTGATAGTGTAGTGGATACTCGATATCGAGTTCGTTGATCAATACTTTAGTGGTACTCGAGATTGATAGATATCGAGTTCGTTAGGAAAAATTAAATATCTGTTTTTTAAGTTAAGATTTTTTTTTTTTTGTTAATTAACAAACTGAACTGAGATAAAGAAAAAAACTGAAATATAATATAACACCAATGATATTAATTTTTTAAACTAAAATAATTATTATGAATAATGTTTTATTTAATGTTATTTTTTTCATAATTTAATATTTTTATTCATTATTTAATATAAAAACTATTTTATTCATACAAAATAAAAAACCCAAAATATACAAACAAAAAATTAAATGAACTGAAGTAACGAAAAAAACTGAAAAAATGCATACACTATACAAATAAATTGCTTTTCATTTTTCCTGAATAAAATTTTCAGTTAACGAATCTAGAAGTATCGGTTAAAAAGTATCGAGTAGAAAGTATCAAGTATTGATGATGAAAGTATCGAGTAGTAATGATTACTGGAAAGTATTGAACATGCACATTCCTAGAATGTAATCGATTACGGCTCTCTCTTTTTTTTTTGGTGTATAATTTTATGTTTAGTTCACGTATGTATTTTGAAGTGAAAATAGTAATGAATAAAAGTGATAATCTTTTTAATTTGAAAAGTGATATATAAAATAAATAATTTCTGTGTTGTTTTTCTTGTTTTTTCTTTTTTTTTAAGTTTCTATTATAAAATTAGTGTTCATTGGCTTAATTGCTAAATTATGTGCTTTTAATGTTTCTATTTTAGAATTATATGTCTGTAGAACAAAACTTATTAATTAATAGTTAGTTAAATAATTAATTTCGCGAAATCAATCCATTGGTTATGCGTAGTTTATTAGTTCTATTTTTACTTATTTCGCGACTTAACTTCGCGAATTTTCTTCATTTGGATTTAGATTTAGAATAATTAACATATAAATGCAAGAAGAACCCAAATTTTAGTTTTTTTAGATTTAATTTTTATTAAATTCAATACTAACTCAAATTACTAAATATTTTTATATCAATAGACGCAATGAATTAAAAAAAAAAGGTGGTATTTCAAATCCCTAAATTATTGTAACTAGGCATGTTACAATGTGAATTTATTAATTTGAGTTCTATTGAGTTATAATTTGTGATTTTTATTATACTAATATCTGAAATGAATTTCTTTTTTGTTTCTTTGAAAATGTGTAGATATTTAAATTTAAGTTTTTTGTAACAATTTGTCATAACTGTAAATAAAAATTTTGAAAAAAAAAATAATTTTACTTTTATTATCACTATTATGAATACATTTTAAATATATATACATTTTAAATATATAGGTATTTTAAAATCGCAAAATATATTCCGAATATATTCTCAAAATATATTCCGAATATATTCTCAAAATATATTCCGAATATATTCACATAATATATTCCGTATATATTCGCAAAATATATTCCGAATATATTCGCAAAATATATTACGAATACATTCGCAAAATATATTCCGAATATATTCACAAAATATATTCCGAATACATTCGCAAAATATATTCCGAATATATTCACAAAATATATTCCGAATATATTCTCAAAATATATTCCGAATATATTCGCAAAATATATTCCGAATATATTTTGCAAATATATTTTAAATATATTCTCAGTATATCTTTACATTTTATTTTAAGGAGAAATACATCACGAAAGCGGACATCGTCATCGATAGGTACTAATAAAACATGATGTGTAGAATGCATTCATGCATTACTCTGAATGTATTCTGAATGTAGTTTGAATGCATTCTGTGCTGACTGGGCACATTCTTATTTGTATTTAAAACCACACAGTTTAATATTCACTTTCTCATTTCAACTCTTTGAAAAAAACCTGTTATGTCTGCTAGATAGAACATTTTTGAGTATGTATAAATAAAAAAATGTCTAAGAAAACCGTTATTAAAATTATTTTAATAATTTGTTTTCATAAACTGTGTTCATATATTCATAAGTATTTCGAAAGCTGTGCATTAAGAAGTTTGTATTTAAACGAAAATAAATTAGGGTTGAATCGCGGAAGTCTATTTGAATAGATTTTTTTCTCGAATAGAAATCATCAGTCTATTGAACTAATTAGTGGAAGTATATTGTCTATTGGGTAGAAAATGTTTCTATCAATAGACTCTTAAAATTGAAAACATATTTTTTTGATAGACTTTATGGGAATTTTTAAAATGGAGATTAATTATTAATTTATTTTCTATTTGATATGCGTTTTATAAAATTTGTTGTTTTTTATTTGAACAAAAAGTTTTAGTAATAAAATGCATTTGGGGAAAATTGCAAGTTTGATAGAAAATAATTTAGAAATTGGAAAAGGTGCATGTGAACAATTTTTTCTTGTCCCAACACACAAGTTAAAAATATCGAACTTCAGAATCAGTAACTAAATTAGTACTTAACTATCAGTTTTCAGTATCATATATTAACTCTTAACTAACATTACTAAATTAATTCGATAGTGTCCATTAATATAGCATAAATCCTCCAATATAAAACTATATAATGCTAAATACTTATTGTACTTGCTAAATATTTCCAACTATAAAAGTTATATTTTTTGACAGCAAACATTTTGAACTACTTGTAGTAATATTTTCGACAAATCTATTAGCTTCAATAGACTTCCGCGATATCATAATTTTTGATAGACTTTTATAAAGTCGATTCTATTGAATATCAATAGACTTCTGCGATTTACACCTAGATTGTTAATGAAATGTCAAAACAAAATGAAATAAATTATTAAAATAATTATTTAAGCTTCAAATCATGATGATGACTGCTAATCAGAAGGTTTATGGGTTCAAGTTCAAATCCCGCTCAGAGCATGGATGTAAAAGTTAAATTTTTCTTTTATTATTCTTAAATAATTGACATTTTATAAAAAAAAAAAATTAGATACTTTAGAGGTTAATTTGGTAATAATTCAAGTAAAATAGAATTATGTCATTTTAGATGGCCAAATTCCTCCAAATTGTTGTATAGTTTTGCAAATTTAGTTAATTTATTTTGCATAAAAATTGATGAATAAATATGCGCCCGTCAAAACATTACCGTTCATTTTATGTAGATAATAAAATATTCAAATTTACTGTTTATGTGTCATATATTTAATTTTGAAAGGTAAATTAATACCTACGTTAGACCTTTTTTAATTTATGACAGCTTACTTTGTAAGTTATTTGATTCATATTTGATTAAATGTAAATTATAAAACTGTCAACAAAAATACTTTATTGATATTTTTTAGTACTGTCAGCTGATACATCTTGTATCATACATCTTGTATCAGCTGTCAGTATTGTATTGATTATTATGTATAGAATGCTATTGATTATGGTATTGATTTATAAAAATATAATAAGGGTATTCACAATTAAGTGTGGAAGTGTAACAGGTGTAGATGTATACAAACATTTGTACAACGATTTCATGAACGCACCCTTGTACTTTTGATGTTGTACTCGATGTAGAATTGTGATAGCGGTTTGTTTACATATGAATTTATCAATTTAAAATTATGAGAATAAGTGAGAAATAACTTTGTATTACTACATTCATAAAATAATTCAATTTACATTTTTTATTCAATAAATTATCTCTGGCTTTTTCTCAGCCAAATTTAAAAGGTAAAATGGCAACTAAACTACAGTACTAAAAGTACAGGCTTGAGTCTTGTAAAAATGTACAAGACTTATAGAATATTTGTTCATATATGGCAATACACTTCGACATTTCTACAACTAGTACAAGACTACATCTTCAATCTACACCTATTCGTGAATACCCTAATTATTTATGTGTTCTTTAGATGTTCAGAGTTGGTAAGAGAAAACAAAGGCAGTAGAATAAATGTTTTATTTATTTTAATTTTTATACGAACTATTTGTTATTGTTCTTTATTGTGTAGTGCTTATTGTTTTTGTAATATACCGATCTGTCTAAATTCACCATTTAAAATTTCAAAAACATTTAATATACATAGTAAAAGAGTAAATAAAAATTCAATTGTCTCAATTTTATTGTTTGTTACTGTATATAATATCTATAAATAATTTATATATATTTTTTTTTTTTTGTTAAATACTTACAGGCCATTAAGATGAATGAGTCCTTGAAAAGCACCCGATGAAATTTTACTTATTCGATTATTATTCAAGTATAAATATTTTAAGGATACAAGTCCTTTAAAAGCATCACTATGTATAAGACCAATTTGATTCTCATTTAAAAATATTGTATGCAATGATGATAAACCTTGAAATGCTTTTGCTGGTATCTCTTGAATTTGATTAAATCGTAAGTCTCTGTAAATAGAGTAGAAAGCAAAAAAAAAAAATGAAATTATTTTTTAATGATAAAAAAATAAAAATTAATTTTTTTTTTTTTATTTAATATGTAAATAATAATTTATATAAAATTTAATTAGAAAATCAATATATTTAAATTACTATGAGAAAAAAAGAAAAATTTTACCTGTTAAGAAATAATTAAAAAAAAAATTTTGATCAAAAATTAAGAAGAGAATATAGAAAATAGTGTCAAAAAATTTAAAGAATGTAACGATTTTTAAATGAAAAATGTTGGCATATTTCGTTTAAGGAAGATATTGATTCGTTTTCTCACTTGTGCAATACATATATTTTTTGTCTTGGATTTGAAATTCAGATTTCGTAAATTTAATTTTTTGTTTTTATTAATTTTTACCGACATATTTGTTATTCACCATGTATGGTGGAATATGTTTGTTATATGACAAGTTTACAACTCTACTAAAAACTAATTCAAAAGGTTTGTAACAATTATGGTATTCATACATCCCATTGGTAATCTTAAGTAAAGGATAAAATATTTTGATTCACCTAAAGTTCCGTGGTGATAATTGGTTAATTTTAAATGTTCTACATTAAAGGTTTTGTAAAAATCAGAAAATATTTCATTTACAAATTCTGTGTCTAAATCTGTTTGGATTGATTTGAAATTTTCATAAGGGCGTTTCCGAACCTTTCGCACTTGCACTTGATACTCGCACTTCACACTTGCACTTTCCGAAAATACTAATTTATCGCACTATTTTTCATACTAAATTTTTATACGGATTTAAAAATTTATGACAGTACTTTATTTTTCGGAGTAAAATTTGTATTACCTTAATACATGTTTTTTTAACTTTTTATGTCAAATTTATTTTGAAAACAGCAAAAAAGTGCTTTATTCCAGCAATATTTAGCAGCATTTAGTATTATCATCACCAACGAATTAGAATTAAATGGAAGTGGCTATCCCATACAAAAATACAAACATTTTGTCCATATTTTTTTAGTACTTCTCTTTCTGTTTGGTTTCCAATTGTCAAAAAAAAAATTTTTTCAGTGTTAGGCCAATATAGTTTTTTTAAGTAGAAAATTAGTAAAATCTTTGAGTATGAATAAAATAAAAGGTATCAAAATATAATCTTAATAAAAATAACAATGTTTTTTCAATTTAAACTTTCTTTTACTTTATTACCGTATTCTATTATTACACAGAAAAGTATTGCTGTTAAATTATTTGAAAAAAAAAAATCATTCATGTTTCTGAAATATTGAAAATGTAGCAGTAGTGTGTAATATATGGATATATGAAATTTTCAAAAAGTACGAACACTAGCAATGAAGTAGGCAAAAATAAAATTTGTTATTGTCAAATAAATATTAAAAAAAGTCAATAAAATTTTTGATTTTTATTATAAATTGTTAAAAAATTACAAATTTTAAGGAAAAATGGAACGTAAAAAGAAGATTTGTATCATTCCAGGCTGTAAGTCTCATTTGGAAAAAGAAAATTACGTGTCTTTACATATGTAAGTATTATATTTTACATCTTTTGAATTTTTAAAAACTTCTAAACAAAACAGTGTAGTATTAGGATAATTTAAATATCCGGACAAAGAAATTTTTTTTTTGAATATCATTTTAAATATTTATTTTGAATATATTGGATTATATATATATTTGAATATATTGGATATAATTTAAAAAAAAGTATATATATGTTTGTAGTTTCCCAAAAGACGATGGTTTGAAACAATGATGGATTGAAGGAATTCAAACTGCAAAATGGATACCAAATTTAAAAAAGCATAGTAAAATTAAATTAATTTAATTAATTTTGATTAATTTATCCATTATTGTTAGATATTCTTACTCATCATATTTAAATAAAAAAAATAAAGTCAAAAAACATACAAATTGAGGCATATTAAATTCAGAGCACTATGCTGTTTATTTATCAAAATAATTTCCATTAAAAAGAGAGAAAATATATTGAACGAATATATTCGTCTATTTCTGTTTTTTGACAATCGGAAATACCAAAGAAAGAGAGGAATATACCCAAAACATTGGACACTTTTTTGTATGGATAGCCACTTCCATTTAATTCTAATTCGTTGATCATCACTATGTATTATTTATTATTATCATGACTATGGCAATGATATAAATTTTAATCAAATGTCATTATTGTCATTTTATTTCAGTTTGTTATGAATTATTGTTTGGTTAAAAGAAAAAAATGTAATAAGAAAATTTTATATTATTTTTTGTTATATTAACTTTAAAAAGTAAAAAAAAAACTATTTATATTTAAAATATGTATTTAGATAGAAAAAATAGAATTAATACTTAGATAGAATATAAATTTAGATAGAATTAATATTGTATGTAATTACTATTTGTTGTTTTATGAAATGAAATGTTTGAATGTTGAAGTTATTTTGGTTTTTCTTTTTGTATAGAGCTACATATTTTTATAAATAAATTGTTTGATTAATATATATTGTAAATTTTATGAATTGATATTATAATAAACTTCATTGAGTAACTGTGTGCCATTTAACATATCCGTAATGTCACGGTTATTTATATTTTTTGAAAATATACTTTCTGAATTCTGAAATTTTAGAAAAATTTTGAGTACATTTTTCTTAGGCAGAAATTATTTAATTCGCCAAAAATGTGTTAGCTCATCAAATAAAATGTCCATATTATTTTGTATGATTTTATGGATAATTTTTATCATATTTCGTTGTTTTCTTCTTTGAATGTAATTTTTTTTTTTATTTTCACTTTTAATAAATTTCATTTTGCGATATCTAGTGTACTTGAGACTACACTAAATTTTTGTCAACAAATCAAGTGCGATCCGGAAGCACAATAATTTATTCTAATTGTATTAAGTGCGAGAGGTTCGAAAACGCCCTTAATATAATTTTTTCTATTAAGGCTTTCGGTATATTTTTAGCTTCTTTTGTTTACATTGTACAGTTAGAATGTATCTGTATCCATTGCATAATTTTAATGGACCGACAGTATCCATGCTCATTTGTTCAAATTGCATGTCATGGTGTATTTATTGCTTATGACTAGTTTTTCTTTGTTATGCTTATAGATTTTATTTTGTGTACATATTTTACACCGTTTGGTCCTGCTTGAGGTGTATCATGATATTGTTTAATTATTTATTTTTGTTTTATTGTGCCGACTATATTATATTAGGGGGAGTGGGGGTATGCATTAATTTTTTTTTTATTTATTATTATTATAATCATTAATTTTTTTATTAATATGCCGATTTATTTTAATTCCCAATGCACAGCATTTTTGTTCCTAGAATCCTTGCTTTTTTAAAACACCCATTTATAATTTTGCTGTACAAGGTTATGAATTCTAGGATTTCTATAATTTTGAAAATATTATCATTGATGATTTTATTTATTTTTTTATTTTCTGTTCTTCTCCGTCCTAAGCTCTGATTTGGATTTTTGCTATATGTACATATCGGTACCGGTATATCCTCATTTATTTGATAACATTTCATTTTCAGCATATTATTTAATTTAACTTCTTCTTTCGGCACATTCATTGTTTTTATCTATTAATTCGAATTTTATTCGAATATTCGAACATTAATATATGGCAGTGAAACATGGCTCACTTCGGTCAGAATCAAACAGAAGCTACAAGTATTCATCAACAAGTGCTTGAGAATTATATGCAGAATATTCTGGCCGGCAAGAATTAGCAACGAGGATTTATGGATGATAACTGGAGAAGAACCTATCAACAGACAGATAAATAGGAAAAAATGGAAATTGATAGGACATACACTAAGGAAATCAGAAAGTGATATAGCAAAAAGAGCTCTAGAGTGGAATCCACAAGGACAAAGGAGACCCGGCGACGCACAATCGATCAAGAATTAACAATTAACAATTATACCTGGGACGATATTAAGGAATTAGTACTCAACAGAGAGGAATGGAGGTTCACTATCGAAGCCCTATGCTACCACGCGGAGTAATAGGAGAAAAAAAAAAAAATTCGAATTATAATATATTTATATTTTTTTATCTCTGAAATAGATGTGCACTGCCATGAATGAAGTTTAGCAGATTTCTGGCATATATTATTATTACTTAATTTATTATTATTTTAATTATCTTCTAAGTTATTAGCAGGTTTCTTATAATTTAATATTGTTTTATTTCTAGTTATTATTTTTATATTATTACTGGGTAGCATATGTTTTTGAGTTTATTTGTATTCTAGAAACGGCATCTGCGTTAGTATTGATGCTGCCCCAACTAGCATTTAAAGTGACAGAATACTTTGTTTTTTAGATTGGGTGAATAAAAAGTCCCTAATTACGTTTTTGGGACCAAATTTTTGGGAAAAAAAAGTAACTCTAAAAGTAACTTTTTCGTAACAATTACTACATTTATTACGTTATTGTAACGAAAACTATAAAGAATTTTTTCAAGTTATAAAAACGTACCAAAAACTACTGAAATACAACTAACCAGTTTTAGTGTTTACATGATAACTTCCATAGTGCCGAATACTTGAAATTTTCAACATAAGGTTTAGCCACCAAAAAATGTTTCAATTTTTGCTCCAACCACGTTCCAAACACATACCTGTTTAGTTCCTATCACTATGCACAGTTACGTTATTGTAGCAAAAGAAGTAGCAAGGCACGTGCCAATGTAAAAAATGCTACTTGGGCCTAAAGTTATATTAAATTCATAGTCTATTAGTTAATTGGACTACTAAGCGATATTTTATAGTAGAGTAGTTATAATCATATTTTGTTCGGAGCTCAAATGCTCAAGTTCAAGAATTTTTATCGTTAAGAATATTTTGTAATTAACCAATACCCATTAAAAAGGTTTTTGATGGTACTAGTAGAGCTATGAAAAACAATATATAAATAACATATTTATAATGGTATATAAATAATATATTTTATAAAATATATAAATAATATATTTTAATGGTACTGGTAGAGCTATAAAAATAATATATAATGTGCTTTTATTGCTGTTTTCAAATCATTGTTTTAAACCATATAGAGTTAAGTATTATTAACCTGCTTCATATTTTAGAACTGAATTGTGCATTTTTAATAAGCCACATTTTGTATTTTTTTTTCAAATTAATATTATCTTTTGATCTAGTACATGATTTTTGATCTAGTACATGATTTTTATCAAACTGAGCAACATGTAATTTACTTCCATTTTCAATTCAGTATGTCGAAAAATATTGATAATTCCATTTACGTTCATAAAATTGTTTAGTATATTTTGATTTTAGCTTAATTTGTTGATAAGGAATTAAAATGTTTTGTTAGTGACATTTCTACCATCAGATACTGGTAAGAGAAAATTTATTTTTATTCTATATAATTTACAAATTCAGAATTTGAGTTACTTTTAACAAAAAAAAAAAAAAAAAAAAATAAGAATATAATCATTTAATTCCTTAAGGTTCTATTCTGAATTTGTCCTTGAACAATATTAAATATTCTCAAATATTTATACTTGAATTTTTAATTAATTTTTTTCCATTTCAATTTCAACACAATTGTAAATCCTTGAATTCCAGAATACCTATTCAAATGGCCCAAAGTAGATACAAGCGGTAGCATTTATTAGAATGATGTGAGGTTACGGCAGAAAAAAAAAAAAGATTTAGAAATAATAAAAAAAACCTTTACAAATGTTTCTAAGAAATTTATTTATATTCTTCTCTCTAGATATACCCGCTGCGTTATATGATTCCATTGATAGGACGATTTTTAAAATAGATTAAAGTACAAAACAGTATTAACTTAGCACTAGTAGCGTTTTACCGATATATCTGAATAGAAATTTTTTGACAATTAATTTTCTCATATTAAACAAAAAAAATAACCCAACTTAGTCGAATCGGTGGTAGAAATAGATAAACAAAAGAACTTACGAGCCCAGACGGTTTCAAATTCCCGAAAATATTAACTTTATCTTTTCTAGATAAGTGGTGCATTTTACAAATGAGATCAGGTTGAAAAACACGAGTAGACTAATTATCTCCTTTGCAATAATTACTTCCAAGAGAAGGAGTAAGAAAATAAAAATATTACTGAAAACTTGGAAGATAAATTTGGAAAATTTTATTTTCTCTTAGAGATATGAAAAGTAACTGTAAAAGTGGAAAATAAGAAAATATATCGGTATTTTTAATCTTATAATCGTCAAAACTGAAAAGTATATCTCTACATTGTTAATAATATTGTACATAAAGATTTTTAAGAATTAAAATAAATTAATTTTGTTGCAAAAAAAAAAACACAAAAGACAAAAAAAAATGGTTTTGAATTTGTTTTTGTTGTTTTAAAGAGCCAGAAGAAAAATTTGACAATTTTAAATAAAAAAAAAAAAATAATGAATTAAAGAAAAAACTTTTTTAAGTAAAATATTACACACCAAACACAGGTAGAACGATAGATGAATGAATTCTGAAAGGACATTTTCATTATTACATATATATATATATTTTTTTATTCTGTTTTTATTTTCTCAGCTTATATGATTTTGTATTGGAGAAAAAAAAAATTGAAAATTTGCTGTCGGAAACATAATTTGTCATATGACATGGGTATAATTTTTTGACATTTTCACAGAAAATAAAAAATACTAATCGGTAATCTGTTCTACACGAAATCCTACACACACACAGCCACACACAAAATAAAACATATTTTTAACAATAAAAGAAGAAAAAATTGTAAAAAAAAAAGAAAGAAAATCTAAAAAAAGAATAAAAAAAAAATTTAGTTTTCCTTTGGGATCGAAATATGAATAATGAAAATTGTTTATAATCTATGTGTGTGTCTTTGGAGATACTATGTATATGTATGGATTAATATAATATATATAATATAAAAATCAAGATCAAGGCTTAAAAATTATTATTTTTATATGCAAATGTATATAGTAACTTAGAATAAAATTCGGACTAGGCTTGGTACGTTGTGATTCAATGAAATCAAATTTTCTCGAGACTTAATTTAATTTTATTTTATTTTATTATATAATTTACATATCGCATATCTACTTATGTAATACTAATAAAAAAAATAATTGAATATGTTAAAATTAAATCTAATCTAAATCTAAAGATATATATATATATATATCTACTTTAAATATTTTCTGGAGATTTTAACAAATCATTTGTGGTTCTAAATAAAATTGGTTGGAAAAAATTTGTTCGTAAAATCATAAAGCTTCATTATTACCTATAATCCATCATTTCAATTTAATTTAATCTATAAAATAAATTGATGTAATTATAAATTTAATTAGAACAAATTCGATTTATTAATATTTAACATTGATTCATAGATATAGATTTATATCATCATTGTTATTATAATAAATTTTATGGTGGAATTTTGGTCGAATTTTATAACTCACAGATCTATTTCTGACATCTTTTAATAATTTATAAAATCAATAAAAATAAAAATCAAGAGTTGTATAGGTACACTCTAAAAAATTTCTGTTGTTTTTTACTACAAAATAGTGGGAGACTGAATGCCTACAACTTTTGAATGAAATTACATCGAAGTGTAATCGAAAATTTGAGAGTATTTTTTCTCGAAAAAAGCAGTATTTATCAACATAAAAAATTTGAAATTACTTGTAAATATTGTGATTATTCTACCCATGCTGTAGAATTTTCCTATCAAAATTTAGTAAATCTTATTAATTTTGGGAGATTTTACTAAAAAGAAGTAAATACTCAACATTATGTTGTGAAAAGTTACAAAAAGGAGGGAATTTCGGTTCAAATACGAATAATTTTATGCTACAAATTAGGTAAATTCAACTTAGAAAAGTAGAAATAATTACCATCAGTAGCTTTTTTGCTGTATTAATGTTGAAAAAAACTTTAAAAGTCGTGTTTTTTTCCTAATTATTTTTCCAGGGAATTCAATATGAAATAATGGTATTATTTGCGATATTCATCATATTCTTGATATAAAGCAAAATTATTTTCCACGAATTTCATTCTGAAATTATTTTTTAGAATTTATATAAGATGTCAATTTTGATCAAATCAAAAATATCCTGAATATCGTTAATAAAATAATATTCTACCAACATTACAGTAAGATACATGAAATAAAAAAATAATATTTTTGATATAATATCTATAATATTTAATTTATTAGTACATAAAACAATAAAAATAAATATAGTTTTATATAATTTAAGATATTGATATTAATTACATGATTTACATAAATTACATAATTTAGGTCAATTTTTAATTCAATTATCAAATTTAAAAATATATTTTTTGAAAATTAAATATTTTGAATTTCAAATAAAAAAATTAACACCCTTATATATAGGCTTTATTAATATTATTTTTATTATTATTACATTTTTTTTTATTTCTATCTGTGTATTTAAATGTTTATTGTATTCCAATAATGAGCTTAAAACTAAACTACAAACACTGCACTTGAACATAATTTGTTTTAAAATCTATATAAAAAAATAAATTTAATTATTTTAAATATATATTATTTTAATTTAAATAAACTATATATTCCTTTCTTTTCTATTAATATTAAATAAATAAATTTCTGCAAGTTCAAACCAAACTTCACTTTTATACTTTCAAATGACAACTGATCGTTGAAAAACACATTTCACAAGTGGCTGACAAACCAATTTTTACTCGATGGCGTCTTAAATTTTCAACAAAAATATTTTTTTACGTGTTTACAAAAGTAAATATTAAACAACGCGCGTTTTAACATGTTTCTGTGTGTTAAATATCTTTTTCTGTATAAATATTATCTAGTTTGACGTTAAATCACACTAAAAAATGTTTTTTTACATGTTTCTCAAAGTATTTAAGAATTCACGCTATGAATGTTTATTTTAACTATAGACTTATAAAAAATAAACAAATTTTTATGTGAAATAACAACTATTTAGTAGTTAATTCCAAAAGATTTTTTAGAGTGTAGTCTAACACTATAAATACCTATTGATGAGTTGAAGTAATGTTGTGATGAACGAAAAAATTCCTAAAAATAGTCTAATCTAGTTCTGCAAATATTTATGTAGAATACAAAATGAATTGATGAATTTATTCGAATGATTGATTTCATTTTTGGAATCTATTCCATGGGAACATACTTATCTAACTTGAAAAAATTAAATCCCAATTATATTTACATTAAATATTAAAATAGTTCTACTAATAATATGTTTTATCGCATATTATGTAGACAAGAGTGTTTCATTTGCTCGTAATATCATTTTCCTGTATTTTGCAGACTTATTCGACTTTCATTAATATTAAGTAAAGGCTAAATTAATTTAATTCATAATTTAATGCATTATACTCTCATATCTGATAAACATTGCCTAAATAAATGTTTTCATAATTTTTAAGGGCAACATTTATATCATCAGCTTCGAACATTAATTTATAGGATTTTATTTTTAAATTCATTAATCGAATTTTTATTTTTAGTGATAGCTAATTTAAATTAAATAACTTAATTGTTGCCAGGTTTCCGTTCACTAATTATTTTTAATATTTGATTGCAAATATCGATATTTCGGAAACAACACAGATATACTTCCTTCATCAGTGCTTGTTACTAACTTTTTGTATTTCGGTACATTAAAAGTTAGTGACAAGCACATTTATTTTCATTTAACAATACATACAAATGAAAATAAAACCAGGCAAATGAAATACAGGCTTGTGGTAGTAACGCACTGTCTTTATGTGATACATTTAAAAAAAATTAATAAAAATAAAATTCTAAGTATGTCTTACTGTTAAAAATATACTTTTAAATTTAGATAAATAAATTTTTAGACTAACATGAATAAAAAAAACTAATGTTTACATATTATTGTAAATCACTGTGAGAATAAAAATGTATAAAAATTTTGGTAGATTTTAATTAGAATTTTTATTTTCATCCATAATTGACAGAAGTTATATGTATATATATATGATATTATATATTAAAGGCAATTCAAGGATTTGAATAATTTAAAAACAAAAAAAACAAATAAAATAAAACGAAAGTCAAAAATCTTTTTTTTTTTTGTTTTAATCTAATGAATATATTAAAATGCAACAAAAAAGTCACCTTGTCAAAAAATTGTCAATGGTAATTGGGATATTAAAAATGTAGCTGATGGCATTTGAAACCTAATTATGAAAATTTTCTTTTAAAACACACAAAAAATAAAAAAAAAATACACCAAAAATGTTTTTAATTCAAAAAAGATTTTTGTTTTTAATTAAAATTAATTATAAAAGTAGACAGAAGTATATAAGGTATGTTTATATTTTACAACTTAAGAATATTTATACATTCATTTAGATTACTACTACTACATTATATCAAGTTAATATTATTTAATATATTTTTTTTATAACGATAGTAAATTAAAATATTGGATTCATACTGTTCCGGCTCTGTAACAAAAAATTAAAAATAGGATAAATTTGTTTTTATATATTGAATTCTATTAATTCATCATAGTTTGTACATAATAAATTTGATTCGTTAATAATTCAGAATGCCTGTTTATGGTGTTATCATTTTTAATCACGACGTTTTTAAGCACCGCTTCCCAGTTGACCAAACTTGGAATTTTTTGCACCAGTACCAAGTTGTACCATGCAAATTTCCTAACTCAAAATACGGATTTTTAGATGGAATTTTTTTGAACTTGTTCCAGTACCAAATGTACCACACCAATTTCCAGATTCAAATTAGGAATTTTATTCGGATTTTTTTAAAATTTGTACCACAAGGAATTTTTCCCTCATAGTACCAATAATTTTTCTTTATTTTATTTTTTTTTTTCCCAGATAGTAGTAAATCATCGAAAGAGGCTTCAGGGACTACCTATTACCGGGGAAGACAGTTTGAAGGACTGTGGGACTTTAACCCACTAAACACTCCTGTCATTATTGCAACATTAAAACTAGCCTTATAGACTAACCATTAATTTACTTTTAACTCAAAGAAATTAAGATACCTTTGATCTATCAAAATCCAATAAGGTTTTAATAGATCAAAGGTTTTAACCTAACTCAAGTGGTCTTGTTCGTTTGAGTCGCTTCACAAAGTTTTGATTGTCAATTAAGCTAGAAGCTTCGGTATTGACATTTTGGATCAGACGAGTCTCTTATAGATGAGATCTTCAGATCTCGATGAATATCGGCATTGCGAACATACCATGGAGCATTGACTATGTTGCGTAGTACCTTATTGTGGAACGTTTGGATAGTTTGAATATGGATTTGTTTAGCACATCCCCATATTTGAATACCATATGCCTGTGACTGGCTTCAATATTTGATTATAAATCAAAACTTGGTTATAGGTCGAGACCGTAGAATTCCGCCCAATTAGCCAATATATTTCTCTATATTTGAACTGGAGTTCTTGTTTTTTGATTTTCACATGCTCTTTCCATTTCAGTTTTGCATTCAAGGTCATGCCAAGATATTTAGCTTTATTCTCGTATGGAATCACGACATCATTAATTTTAACTGAGAGAGGAGTTACTATGTTTTTTTAGGTGAAGTTTACATGACTAGATTTGGCTTCATTTAATTTAATTTTCCATTTTTGGCACCAGTTGGAAATTTTGCCATTAGCTTTTTGCAGTTTGTTTGTAGCTTCTTCTATAGTTCTATAGTATTCATCTGCAAAGGTTGCTATTTTTATATTTTCTACATCGGGTATATCACAGGTGTATAACAAATATAAAATTGGACCCAGTATACTACCTTGCGGTACTCCAACTTTTATATCTCTTAGAGAGTAGTATTCATTCTCATTTTTAACTCGAAAAACTCTATTTGAGAGATATGATGAAAATAATTCAACATAATTTTTAGGGAGCAAACAACTCAGCTTTTTGATGAGTCCTTCATGCAAAACTTTATCAAAAGCTTGGGCTACATCTAGAAATACTGAAGAACAAATTTGTTTATTTTCCAGTGCCCTTTCTATAATGTCTGTTATTCGATGTACTTGATCTATTGTTGAGTGTTTTTGCCTAAACCCAAATTGGTGATTAGGTATTATATTCCTGTTTTCTATGAGGGGTTGAATCCTTCTCAATAGTTATTTTTCAAACAACTTCGATATTGTAGGGAGCAAAGATATCGGCCTGTAGGATTTGGTGTCGTTAGCAGGCTTTCCTGGTTTTTGGATCATTATTATCTCGGCAACTTTCCATATACTAGGTACGTGTTTAAGCTTAATACAGGCATTCATTATATATACCAAGAGTGTGAGAACTTTGTTGGGTATATTTTTTAGCACATTTGAAGTTATTAAATCAAAACCTGGGGCTTTATTTAATTTTAGGTTTTTTATTTCCTTAATTACTTCTTTTCGACTTATTAAGGGAATATTTATATCTTCATGGTTATATATTTCAGTTAGATCAATAACAGTGTTCATTTCATTGGGCTTAAAAATTTCAGCGAGATGATTTGCAAAAGTGTCAGCTTTTTCTTTATCGCTCCTTGCCCATGAGCCATCATTTTTCCTCAGTGGTGCAGAATGCACAATAGACTTCTTCATTTTACTCGTAGCTTTCCATAAAGAATAATTTGTTTCTTTAGTAGCTGTTTTCTAGGTAATAATTCAGAGATCTATCATTCAAATTCTTTATTTCTCTCTTTAGCTCCTGACTTTTATTATTAAGATCCGTTTTGCTGGATGGGTCGCGCGTTTGTTGCCACCTCCTTCTCGCTTTTCGTTTCTCTTTTATCATGCTAAGGATATACACCGGATATCTAGGGCTGCTTTTTTTTTTGATTTTTTTGTCTTAGTACTACTCCAAGCTGCAAACTGGACAGCTTGCATAAGTTTTTCAGTAGCAGTTTCTAGTGTTTCCTCATTGTCTAATGTTACTCTTAAGTTAATTTTTTCTAGCAGAATCTTTTTGAAGCTTAACCAATCTGTAGATGAGTTGGTTAAAAATGGTTTACTAGATTTTTTCACTATTGTTGTATTTAATTTTAGGATGACAGCAGAATGGTCGGAATTGAGGTCTTTATGAATACAGAAAGTAGTTGTACGAGTACCCTTTAAAATTCTGTATGACGTCATACAAAAACTTTTATTTTTAAAGTACCGTATTCTTTTCCTACAAAAAATCTTCAATTACGTTACATTCAAAAAATTTTCTCATTAATTATACCAGCAATATTTCCAATAATTATTCCTTTTACTGGAAAAAATACTGAATTAGTACCCAATGATATTTCCAAAGAATATTCCAATGAATAAGCAAATACATGTTATAAGAATAATACAAGGTACAAGATACAAAGCGGAATTGTATTGGAAAAACGTAAGAAAAATTATAGGAAAAACCAAATAAAAAATTATAGGAATAATACTTGGTACAACAGAATGAAATAGTATTGGAAATAATGTAGTAGGAAAAATTATGGGAAAAGTCGTATGAAAAATTAAAGGAATAATATAAGGTAAAAATAGATATCAAACAGATAGGAAAAATAGATATCAAACCGATAGTGATATCATAAATAATGTATTAGTTCCAAAAGGAGGTGGTGTTCTTATATCTATTAAGAATAGTTTCAACTCGTCGGAGGTAGACTTACCTCAGATATCAAATTGTGATGTTGTAGCAATTAAAATAGATTTAAAAACATCAAATTTATATATTCTATGTTGCTATATACCTCCAAATAGTAGTTTAAATGTGTACCAGGATTTTTCCACGTTAGTTGATATTTTAAATAGTAATCTTTTAGTTAAGGGCGAACTCACAATCTGTGGTGATCTCAATCTTTCTAATCTTAATTGGATATCTCATGACGAAGAATGCTTTTACATTCCAACTAATATTCACTGAAATATTGAATCATTGGTGATTGATAGTCTTTTGGCAAACGTACTACAACAAGTTTCAAGTATTAAAAACTTGCTCAATAAACAACTGGATCTCCTATTTACTTCCGATTGGGTAAATGTATAAAATATTATGGCTTCAATGCTTATTTCAAAAATTGACAATCACCATCCTCCATTTAGCTTTATTTATCATTTTAAGAGTTCCCAAAAATCTTCTGAGAATGTTTCATATACATATAATTTCAATAAAACAAATTTCTTATTGATTAATAATTACTTTCTCTCAATTGATTTCGACTCTCTACTAAACGTGGACATTAATAATGCCATTAATAGATTCTATGAAGTTATGTATCAGAGGTTTAACATGTTTGTTCCCAAAAAACTTAACAGAAATATTAATTTGAGTGCTCCATGGTATGCTATTGAACTTAAAAAGCTAAGAAATAAAAAGAATAAAGCTTGGAATGTACATTTACAAAATAAAGATGGTATTTCTTATTTGAATTTCGTAAATTTGTATAACGCTTTTCAATCTTTATTAAATTTTAAATACAATGCCTACATAAGTAAAATAGCTTCCGAAATACGAACGAATTCTAAGTCTTTCTGTCGACTTGTTAATTCTAAAAGAAAAACAGATCAATATCAGAATTATATGACATTTAATAATCAAACATCTAATGATGCAAATGAAATATCTAACTACTTTAGAGAATTTTTTGAAAGTAATTATTCTTCTTCATTCGAAAAATTTCACTCATTTAGAAACCTTTCCAAGCATACCACTTGAATCAATATCCTTTACACGAAGCAATGTTCAGATTTACTTAAGTAAACTTGCTTATAATACAGTTTCAGGCCCAGCAGACGGTCTGCCTGAAATCATATTAAAAAATTGTGCAGATTCTTTATCTTCCCCTATTTCTTTTCTATTCAATAAATCTTTAACTTCTGGGGTATTCCCAAGTTTTTGGAAAAAGTCCTTTATAAGACTATTAAGTTCACAAAAAGGATTTAAAGATTAATGTTACAAATTATAGACCTATTGCCAAGCTATCGATATCAAATACCTAAAGTGTTTGAACTTGATCTATAATTACTGTTCCTCATTTATAGTAAATGAGCAACATGGCTTTGTAAAAAAAAGGTCAAGTGTAACAAATCTTATAGAATCAGCCTCAACTTTTTTGAAAACCATGGAAGCCGGTAAGCAAACAGATGTGGTTTAAACTGACCTTAGTAAGGCTTTTGATCTCTTACCACATAGTGTGATTCTCTTCAAACTTCAAAAATATGGTTTTCCGTATTTTCTAATTAAATGGATTGACTCTTACCTTAGTAATAGATGCTACAATGTTCTTTTCAGAAGAGCAACTTCGGCGTCTTTCTTTGCTAACTCTGGATTGCCACAAGGGAGTCACTTCGAACCACTGTTATTTATTATTTCTATAAATGATGTCACTGAAATTATCCAGAGCAGTGGTATAAAAATTTACGCCGACGACATGAAAATTTTTAAAGATATTAGTTCAAACGATTCCTTTTCTATTCAAAAAGACTTAAACAATTTTATGAAATGATGTAATTATAATGGTTTATTTTTAAACGTTGATAAATGCGCCATCATATCGTATACTCGCTCTACAAATCCTATGTGTAATAATTATACCTTTGATGGTTCTATAATTAGACGAGTCATCGAATTTAATGATCTTGGCGTGACTTTTGATTCCAAACTTACATTTAAAATATATATTAATAAGATCATTAACAAAGCAAACTCAATGCTTGGTTTTATAAAAAGATTGTGTAAGGAAATCGATGATCCTTATGTTACTAAATCGTTATTTACGACATTAGTTAGATCAATTCTTGAATATGCTAACCAAGTTTGGTCCCCTTTTTATCGCCAACACATTGATAGAATAGAAAATATTCAAAAAAAAATTTCTTAAGTTTGCATTAAGAGTTTTGAATTGGAATAATCCCTTAATATGGCCTCCCTACATTGAACGTCTTAAACTGCTTAATATGTATACTTTAGAAGGTAGGAGAACTGTGTTAGGTAATGTTTTTATAACCCAAGTACTGAATAAACACATTGATTCACGTTATATTGATAACATTTTAAGAAATACAATTAACACAAGAGCACGATTTAGGCATGAACACATATTTTCTATTTCACAAGACTAACTTTGGAAAATATGAGCCTATTAACAGAATGCTGATAAACACAAACCAATACAACACAACAATAAATTTTGATATGAGTAAAGATGTTGTAAAAATATCCTTATTTAAAGTAATTTCCTGATTTCATTAGGAATTTTATGTAAACTAATTGTATAATTTTTACAATCTCTATTTCAAATTACTAAATGTATTCGTTTTATATTTTTTTATTGTAAATTTTAATATTGTAATTTGTAAACACTTGAACTAAGTAAGAATAAATAAATAAAAAAATAATAAATAAATAAAACAAGGTCAAATAGTATTGGAAAAAACGTAGGAAAAATTATAAGAAATCCATATGAAATGTTACAGGAATAATACAAGGTACAACAGGATGAAATTGTATTGGAAAAAATGTAAGAAAAATTATAGGAAAAACCGAATAAAAAATTATAGGAATAACACTTGGTGCAAAGTGTGGAAACATTGTTGCAAAAACGATTAGAATTCTTTTAGGAATAATGATAGGAATTTATTACGGAAAAATAATAGAAAACTATGACGTCATTAGTTTTTATTAGGTACATTTAAGGTACATGTTCAGATAAAAATTCCAACATTGGTACATTTTAAAAAAACGACCACTTTCATAGGAAAAAACATTGGAATTCCAATTAATTTTCATTCAGCTCTTCCGAAAATATGTACCATTCTGTACCATTACGATACATGGTATAATTTTGGAAAAAATATCTAATTGGAACTCCAACCAATTTGGTCAACTGGGTTCAGCGGCATTTATATAATATGTTTATCAAACATTTATGTTGTAAATTTTTCTATTTAATTTATTTAAACAAACAAAAATATTAATTTTCAATGCATTTTCAGATTTTTGGAATCTCCTATGTACGATATAATATATCGTACAATGCTCTATACGATATATACGATATAAATATAAATTAATTTATCTAAAATAGTAATGGTTTGAGCTAAGGATCGATTCGGTAAGCTATAATCGACACATAATTTACTCTTTCTCTTTTCTAATAGTATTTAGTTAGTATACAGTGCTAACATTTCATCTATAGACACCATAAGCCCACAATATTATTTTTTTTATAGTTGTTTTTCAAATTTCTATACGCTCAATTAATATTTAAAAATTATACTTAATTTTCAGCGAATTTTGATCTTTAGAGAGGTTACATTGTAATTTCTAAAAATTGGTTTTTGTTTTACTTTGAAAGAATATGTGATTATAAAACAACTTTCTTTAATTCTTGGAATTAAGTATTTAAAAAATAAAATGAAATTGAACGAAAATTTGCTTTCATGATAATTTGAACATATGTATGTATATATGTACATTATGTACATAAATCTCAGTAATTTAAAAATTGAAAAAATTGAAAAATTTCACAAAATATTCTTATATTATAACTGAATTTTATAAATATTTATTTTTAATTTATTTTCTGAAGGTCGTTCACAATATTTTTGGTTAATTTTTTGAGTTTAGTTAGATTTTTTTTTAATTTCAAAACTTTAAAGAAGAATCCTTAAAATTTAATTAATATCCTGGAAGGTAGCTAATTATAAATATGTTTTTTTTTTTTTTTTATATGTATTTCTCTAATATTTAATAAATTTCATTAAAATATTTGTAAATTTACTAAAGTGAAAAATTAATTCCAAAATTAAAAGTTTGACAAGAATTTTTTTTCTTTTTTGTATTTTTTGTTATTTTATTATAGAAAAATTTTCAAAAATTAATTTATTTAATTTATTATTTATTAAATTTATCACAAAGAAAACCAAAACTTATTAAATATGTATGTACAGTATGTATTAAAAACTAATGAAAATATAATATGCTTCGGTGAAAATGAATACAGTTTAGTTGTAGAGAGATTTATAAATTGGCTTGATTATGGTCTTATATAGAAGTACTTTGTATTCTAGTTTCAAATTTTTTCTATTCAAGAGTCAACTCATTTTGTTGGTTTTTAGTTTCATTTGAGGTTTTTTTTGTTTCAATGTTTTTTCTCCATTTAAGTCTGCGGTCCAAATTCGTTCCGAGATATTTGACATCATTGTGTTGTGATATATATTTAATATCTATCTTAATAGAAGGGCATGTTTCTTAGTGTAAATGTTATGCGGGAACTTTTCGTTTCGTTTACTTTAATAAGAGAGACTCAGCATGAATTGGATGTTCAAATGTGGTGTAGCTTGCGGTGTGTTTGATGATGAAGAGAAACTCTGTGATGTAATTGTTCTTAGATGTTATGGTTTTCTCTGAAGCCAAATTGATGGTCAGGTATAGTTCGGTTTATTGTGAGTGACAACTACAACAATTGTTTTATTAATAATTTTTCAAATAGTTTAGAGACAGTTGATAACAAACTGATTTGGTTTGTGTGAAGGTACCTGGGTGAGGTCTGTTCCTTGTTTTGATATCATCGTGATCTGGGACAGCTTCCATCGGGTGGAGTAATAACCTGTACGTAGGATCGCACTGAATATGTCGATATGTCTTTTATAATTTTTATTGTAATTCGATCGTGCAATTCGATCGTGGCGCTTCTTTAACATTTAGTTTATTTTTAATTGTATATCGACAATAACTATCATTTTGAATTTAAGCGGTTATCGGTATCGATATTGTAATAAATGTAGTTGTGGAATGTTGGAAATTGAGTGTTGCTTCGTTTGGCATAAATACTCTTTTTAAGGTGTCGACGAATATTTCACCTTTTTCGCTGTTACTTCTAGCCCAGCTTCCATTTGAAAGCCTATAATAAATGCTTCAACTAGTACGGTCTCTCTAATTTTTTAGTTGCTCGCTACAATGAATAGTTCGATGTATTTGTTGGTGACAAGTTTTCTAGGTCTTGCCGGAATTGGTTTACTTGTTTTTCTCAGGGTATAGTATTCACAAATTTTGAGTACAAGTGGCTGATAGTTTTTTTGGAGTTTGGTGATCTATACTTCTGCCATGGAGTTTGGTGATCTATACTTCTGCCATTTAATTTTTTCTTTTATTGCTATGTCAGGACTTCGTTCGATATACTTTGAATTTTTGTAGCTGCATGTTGCGGCTTTTGCTATTACTGTCATCAGCTGCGAAAAATCGTTTATAGTCGTTTATATGTGTTTTTAATGTGATGTAAAAAAAAATTTCTTGTACTTGAGTCAATTCCGGTTTTTGGTGTTTGGCTTCTCGGTAGAAGCAGGATTTCAGGGAGAAAAACTTTTAATTGTTCTTATTGTTGGAGAATATGATAGCTCGAGTGATTATTCAGCAATTAATTGGTTCCTCTTTAAATCTGTTGTTATTTGGAATCAAATTTGAAGGTTTATTGAGAAATATGATGTGAATTATATGTATATAGGTATACCAGAAAAATATTAGAGTTAATAACTGTAAAAAAATGATGAATGATTAATTTAAACGACAAATGCTACAGCAGAAACAATCTCCCTTTTTTAACAAAATAAATTAGATTTCAGAACAGATAATTAGTTATTCTAACAACTTCTAACTATAGGTTACGTCTTACCATATGAAATGTGGATATACGAACAATTCAGATAAAACATGCAGTTAAGGTAGTACCTATCTTACTATTCCAATAAATACTTATACAAGGAATCAAACATAATTAGAATCGACAATTTTGTAATAAAATTGATTCGAAAACATTATGACAGAGCCGAAAAAACTTCAGAAAATTGTTTTATATCGCACATATTCTACCACAACGAGGAGTACATTAAAAACACTATGCTCAGCCCCTCAGCCACTCAGCTTTATAGCCCCTGAACACTTTATCTTTTTTGATAAAAATGGTTATATTCAAAATCAAAATCATGTTCCTACACTATATCACTATAGTAGACGGGCAACATGTAAAACTATAGAGTATAACCCAAGCAACATTAATGGATAAAATTTGAGATATGACATGTCCATTCCGGACAAAGATAAATTTATTAAAAGAAACTATTGGTGGTTGGAAAATACGTAGTATTACAAATACATATTTTTTTTCTTGTTTTAACTAGGTTTAAGCAGTTTTAGTTAGGTTTAGTTAGTTTAAGTTTTATCTTAAATAATACGAGAATATATTATTTTTACATCCCAGGTTTTTTCCAATAGATTTATATAAGAACTTAAGTAAATTAAAACTAAATAATAACAATAATAATAAAAATAATTGTATAACATAAATTAACATTAAAAGCAAACTATTACTTTACATGTTAATAATAATATCACAAAAGCTATTGTTTGTAAACTTTATCTAGGCTAAGTAAATATAAGATTGTACAATGGAAAAAAAAAAGTTAAAAAAAAAAAAAGCTAGGAACTATCACAGTTGCAAATATGTGAATGACGGAGAAACTACTCTTAATCACTTAATTAAAAACTACCTAGCTTTACTTTTGTCATCACACCACGTAAATAGAACAGATAGTCAGACTTTAATAAACTTTTTAGGTTTGATTTAGACAAAAACAAGTTTTTTAAGCATTGCTTACTATTATTAATAAATATTCAACAGTTTATTTTCTAAATACTTTTTTTTTAATTTGAGTGGAGGAGGCATATTAGGGTCCCCCCTCCATACGGCAAACAAAAAAAATAATTTTCAATCAAATTAAATTTTTTATACTCACTGTACAGAAAATCTTATTCTGTAAACATTTCATTAACGAATATATTTCTGATGTGCGTATTATATTATAGATTTAAGGACATGAATATAAATCCATCCATATAAATTTTCACCAAAGAAAATTATTTCAACCTCTGTTTTTTCTTTTATTTAGGTAATTAAAATTCGCAAAAAAAAAACTAGAAGGAACAAATATTAATCACTGTTCAAGTATAATCTTATTTCAGGTAAAAAAAAAATAAAAAAAAAAAACAAAATTAGCACAATTTTAATTTTTTCACGGATATTCTCTCCAAACAAATATCCTTCAAATTCATCTCTTCGAATATTAAAATAACATAAAAAAATTTTTTTTCAACTTTCATCACAGTTCATATACTCGTGCATATTTATCAGTAGAGGTACATGCATAATTCTTTTACAAATACCTATTTTGTATTACTTGTGATCCTTTGATCTTTTTGGAAGCGAAAGAAAAAGATTTTAAAAAGAATAAAAAAGCAAAAAAAAAAAAAAATAAACAGAAAGAACAGAATAAAAATACTGAAACTACAGGATTCGTGTTTCTGTTCGTTTTATGAATAGATATTGAGTGGAAATTTCGTATGAGGAAGTATATTTTAAAAGAAAAATTCTTTTCAAAGGATTAATTTAAATTTTCTATATTGTACATATATATAAATATATGTATATGCATATGTGTATGAATTATGTAATAATATTTAGTTTTCATTAATATTAAATATTTATTTACATTGGTTCTAAAGCAAAATTTTGTTTATCGAAGAAAATGAAAATAGGGGAAATTATAATATTAATAGTTATAAAATAATGATTATGATGATGATTGATGCTAAAAATTATGATTGCTGAATAATGAAAATTTAGAAGTCTAAATTTCAAATCAACTATAATATTATTTATTTAATATTTATTAACATTTAATTAATAAAAATTTTTAAAAAATTATGCAAAAAAAACAATTAGAAAAAATTAAAAAAAACATTGCATATATTTAGGGGAATATATTCAAATCTAATTCCAATTTCCAATGAAAGTTATGATAGACGAATTGGGTAAAATAATTGAGGTAAATGTAAATCCATCATCGCAAATTATTTTTCAACACAATATGTATTCAATATAAATGAGTTTTTAATTAATTTAGGATTTTTAAATAAATAAATAAAGGAATTAAATATCAATTAGTAAAATAAAATAAATTAAATTAAATAAAAATAAAAACAAATTTTTGTAAAACAATTATTGCATGATTAAACAGGAAAAATTTTATTTTCCCCGAAATTGTAAATAAAGAGAAAAAATAATACAAAAAACAATAATTATAAATTTTACACAAAATTAATAAAAAGTAATTAATAAATAATTATAAAATTGTTGGCACAATTTTTGTAATTTTATAATGAATTTTTGTGATAATTAAATAAAAATATGTATTTTAAAATACATTGCATACATTATGGATAAATTAGTTTTTCTCAGTAAGTACTGGAAAATTCTTAGAAAGAAAAATCATTATAAAAAAAAAATTCATCCTATACAGTAAAATATTAAAAGAAAAAAAAAAATTTAAAGGGAAAAATGTGAACACGTAAAGCTACTGATGCTTTTTTTTGTTTAATTGTAATGAACCGCCGTGACTGCAGATATATATTTCAAGAATACAAAAGATTTAATTTAATTTAATTTTATTATTTCAACTGCACATAAATGTACAGTCAAAATGTATGACCCTTTTCCAGGTAAGGGTGAGGATATATTATATATCTTATATCTATACTTATTTAATACTAATAGAAATAAAAAAATAAAATTTGATTCCAATTTAAAACTAATCTAATCTAAATCTAATCTAAATCTAAATATATACATACTAGGGGCCCCTGTTCACTAATTATAATTCAAGTTGAAGCCAAATTTAAAGTTTTAAACAAAACAAACTAATTTGCGTACTGACATAGACTTCTCACGATATAGCAGAAACCCATGTTTAATATAAAGTTTTGAGGCTAGTAAGTGTTATTTAGGACATATAAATATACGTCCCTCATATACTGTTTCGATTCCGATATATTCCCTATAGTAAGTGGCATTTAGTGGATAAAATTACTAAAAATAAAAATTTTTGTCATGAAAGAGGTATATATCTACATATACATACATATTTTTAATGAAAACTATATTATTACTACAAATGACCAAAATTTAGAAACAGTTACTTAAAAAGATAAGAATGAAGAATTCAAGTGATTTGTTTTTTTATTGTTTTTATATTTTTTATTTTAGATGTATGTATTTGTTTCTTTGTTTTTATTTGTCATATGTACATAGGTTCATTTGCAAGTACATTATATAAATTATAATAACTGATTTGTTTGCTTTTGTTTATTATTTTAATAACATGTCACATATGCATAATGTATTTGCTGAATAATAAAATCATATGAGTAAAAAATTGTCAACTATGTGCGCATTTTTGTTTTATATACAACTTATTTATATATTTAGAGTTCATTAAAGAGAAGCAAAATAAAATGAAAAGGTGTCTACTGTGCAGGTCCTTAAATGCTTGTCAATTATAATTATAGATATCTACTAAATTTTTAGTTTTTATTTGGGATTTTTCTCTTAGTGGTAGAAATCTATGAATATTTGTTGGTAAGAGGTTATTTTGGTAAGAGTAGGTAAATCTACCAACATTTCTAGTAGATTTTTGACGTTTTATTTTTTTTTCTGGGAATATATGTGAGTGTCAAAGTATTTTTATTATTTTTTACACAAAGTACAAGGACCATGTTGGCAACGGGAAAATTTTCGGATCAAAAACTAATAAGATACAAAAAAAAAAGTTATACAAAATAATTATTGTGTTCGATTAGAATAATAATAAAAATTTATTTCTTTGCCGATAATTTCATTTTTGGCCATCTTGATATTTTTTTTTTTTCTTTATTAACAAAAAATAATGTTTACATTATATACATTTGTATTTGTATAACAAAATTTTATCCATTGAATTATTCATTAGTGGAGAAAATATTAATGTATAGAAAGATTCAGACCTAGATTTAGCCTAAGCTGTATGGTCGTATAGTTAGTTACATTTTAAGAGCTATCAACAAAATATAAAAAAAATTAAGTTTTAATTTTAAATAATAAAAAGTAGATTTTCCTAAATATTCAATAATACTAAATTTATTAATACTAAATTTAATAACTACCAGCATTCTAACATTCCCTCCTTATTACATTATTTAGTTTATTTTAATTAAGTTTTAAAGTTTGTGTTCCCTATTAGTTTTTAGTTGTTTCCTATTCCTTTCACACTTTATTTATAATATTTATTCTTTAATTTTTAATTTTTATTCTTTATTTTTATTTTTTTTTTTTACACCGCAAGTAAGTTTTCGATTTTCCTGTTAAATCAACTGTATGAATTTATATTTTTTAGGTCGTCCGGTAGAGTGTTAAAAATGCTTAAACTGTTGTAAACGCAGTTTGCTTTTTGTATATCTAATCTAAACAATGAAAGATAAAAATTAGAGTGATTCCTAGTGTTATGGCTATGTAAAAATGTGTGTTTAATCAAATTGTTTGTAATTTTGTATGCAAGATAGTACACATTTCACGTTTACATATGTTATTCAAACTTATGTATTGTTCACTATATAATAATTCCGTAGGATATCTTGGTGGAAAGAAATTAATAATTTTAATAGATTTTTTATTTATGACATCCAACTGTTTGGGGTATGTTTGTGGAACGTTACTTCAAATTGGATTTAGGTATATAATATTAGAGGATATGTATGAAGAGTATATTGTACTATAGGGTATTGGTATTAATATATATCCTCAGCCTTCTTAAAATAAAAATATAAGGAGTGATTTTTTTAATTACATAATCAATATTTTATCGCCATTTCATTCTATTGTCAATAATTAATCCTAGGTAATTGAAAGTTTTTACTATTTCTATGGTCTCATTTTTGTGTGTTATATTTTAACGAAATTATAGTGTTTATTACTGAAAAGCAATATTTTTGTTTTCCTAACATTTAATCTCATCCTATTTTTTTGTAGCCATTCATCAATTAAATTTAAGTCATTTACGATCGAGTTTTTTAGATCTTCCTCGGTATTGCAAGAGTACTTCATAACAGCATCATCCGCATACAGTTACATGATTCCATTAAGGTTTAGCATGGTGATGTCATCGATACAAATTTTAAATATATCAGGCCCCAAGATGGATCTCTGTGGTACCACTTGTTTTATAGTTTCTAAACTACCATACACGTTGTTGCAATGAACCTGTTGTTTTCTATTTTTAAGGTAAGATTTAAAAAATTTTAGTTGATTTTCATTGAACTTTAATAGCGATAATTTAAACAAAAGTACATCATGATCAACACAGTCAAATGCCTTTTGTAGGTCGATAAATAAACATCTAGTATATTGTTTTTTATCTATGCTTTTAGAGATTAAATCAGTGAGCGCTAGACAGGCAGCCGTCGTATTTGATCTTTACCATCAAAACCATATTGTTCTTTACTTAAGATACCATTCTTTTTAATAAAATCTATAAGTCTGTTTTTCACAACTTTTTCAAAGATTTTTGAAAAGAAGTTTAGTACAGAAATAGGTCTATAATTAGATAAATCTGTTGTTTCACCTCCTTTATGTATTGCAATAACATTAGCCACTTTAAGTGAAGTTGAAAAAACTGAATTTTCCATAGAAGTATTTATTAATTTTACCAGGGTTGGTATCAATTGACTATTGAATTTTTTTATTAATTTTGCTGAAGTACTATCATATCCCGCAGCAGCTCCTGGTTTTTCAATAATTTGACAGCAACAATGGCAGAAATTTACCAGTTTTTTTACGTATGAACATAAAGGTAGATTTCTGCGGCAGATATTCAGTAGATTTCTGCCTCGTATAAAAGACTATAGAGAGAGAGAGAAAGAGAGAGATAGAGACTGTTAGAAAAATGAATGTGTAGTGTATCATCGACAACATAAATAGAAGGCAGAAGATCACTTATTTGATATGAGGAAATTATCAGAATTGATGGATTCGTACCGTTTTTTTTTTTTTAAATTAGTCTATCTAGATCAAATTAAAATAATTAATTAAAAACAAAATTTAAAATATTTTTCAATGAAAATTTTTATGCTAATTTAAATTATATTAAAAACTGTTAAAATTATTTTTATTATAAATACCAAAATTAACATATTCATATTCAAAATTTCTCTGATAAAATTCTTGTAATTAGTATTACTACATAATATATTTATATATATATATATATATATATACACCTAAATACATATACTTATAAAGCATTCTTTTAGGGAATGTAGGAAAATTTATAGAATTTTTATAAAAAATATTTTGAATATATTAAAAAAGGATTTTAAATACAAGTGAGTTCTTTTGTGCAAATATTTCATAAATTTTTCCAACCAAAGTGATTCTATAAATCGCTTAATTATGTCAAAAAAAAAAACATAATATATTATTATGTATTTTGTGTTGTCGTAGGCGAAATTATAACCCTTTTTTTTTTTTTTTTGTTATATTCTAAGCTGTGTAATTTTACAAAAACAAAAAAAAAAAACAAAAAATTTACATACTAATTTTCAAAAGAAAGCTAAATTCGCTAAATTTATTAAAACAAAAATAATAAAACAAAAAAAAAATAAACAAAAATTTTCTTCTCTTTATTTATTTCAACCCATTTTAATTTTCCCATCATCACCACATATTATAGATCAAATCAACATTCCCTAAAAACAACGACAACAACAACAACAACAACAAACATAATCTTTATATTAGAGAAAATTTTCTTCAATTCAAAAATATTTTTATGTAAGAGAAAATCACATGATTATTATTAGAGAAAGTATAAAAAGGAGTTGTGTTCAAGGTTGCGGTGGTATTGTAAAAAGAAGAAAAGTAAATAGAAGAGTTTAAAATTTTCAAATATGTAAGTGTATATGTATATGTTTTTAAAGAATTTTGCTGAAGTTCGCGAAATACAACCGAAATGTGACAATAACAAAACAATTTTTCTTATCTTTTACGTGGTAGTATTTTTTCAACAAAACATTTTTTACTGTCAAGTCAGTTTTAGTGGGAGAGAAAAAGAGAGGAGCAAGAAAATGATTGTGAGTTTTGAAAAGCACTTGTCTTGAAATAAAACAAACGAATCCATTCAATTTTCATAATTTACCTATTTTTTTTTTTTTTTTTTTTTCACTTTTTAAGTAAATAAAATTTTTTAAATAAAATTTTTATACTTTTTACAATTGTTATGATGAAATTTTGAAATCATTTTAAGAATTTATATTCTAGTGTTGGAATTGGAGTGTTATGAGTGATTTCATTTATTTAGTTTTTTAGACATACATAATAATATCAGTAATGGTTTTACACCTGAATAAATTCTTTTAAAAGTAATGAAAGAATATTTTTTTTTTGTTTGTTTTTGATTTCTGTTATTGCTATTGTATATATACGTACATAGTTTTAGTAGTGTAGTAATAGAAAAAAATATTTTTTTGCAATTTCAAAGTAAGTGAATTCGGTGCGGAAAATCTTGTGACTTTTGAAAAATTAAATTCTATATATAATAAAAAAGTCGATTTATTTATTTTGTGGTTTTGTGTTTATAAATTAGGTTAAAATACCTTTATAAATATAATGTACTCTGTATGAATGTCTGTATACAGCAGACTGGATAATTAAATTTTCACTTTCCAAAAAAAGAAAAAATATATATGTATGAATTTCAAAAGAAATTTTTACTTTGTTTTAATTTGTTTTTTTTCAAATTCTGTGTAATTTTTTTATAAGGTTTTGAAGTATATAAAACCATACTTAAAAATAAATTTAATAAAATAAAATATTTTTATTGAGTGAAAGTTGAGATTAAAATTGAGTCGATACAATATGAAATCGATATTTATTGTATTACTTTTAAAAAATTTAAGAAATTTTATTAAATTATCAATTTTTTTTAATTGTACAAAAAAAAAAATATCACAAATAAACTGAAAGTAAATTCATTAGTCCGACCGAATCGATTTTGTTATTTTATAATGTCAGCATTTTGTCGTATTGATAAAAAAGATAAAATATATCGTAAATTCGATTTAATATCGATTTTGACGTTTTATAATGTCAATAATTTTTATTATTGATGAAAAAGATAATTATATATACGTATACATATTTATATTCATGTTTACAAAGATCATTATGTATGTATGCTTAGATTGATTTTTATATATTTATTAAATAAATATTTTACATTGCTCGGCAAATATTAGCAGAGACGTCGAAATTTAAGTATTTCACGAATTATCAGATCATGATCTTGTGAAGCACTATAGTTCAAAGCCTAAAATATTTTAAGCACAAAGGATAAGATGATATAATGTTGTAAGATATATTAGAACTCAAAGACTTTAATGGGCAAGATAATGTAAAGTGGGAATGGACGAAGAAAAGACCTGATGGAAAATCACCATGTGTTCATACGTGATTTATACATTTGTTTACAGTTACAGATTTATTGTTACAGATTTATACATAAACTGCATTGCAACACTCATATGACACAAAATTCATTAGCAAAACAAAGTCAGCTACACATTATAAAATTTCATACTGCACAAAAAAATTTTCATTGTCATTTTTTTGTTTTAGAAATATATTTGCATAAATTTTCAAAATGACTGAGGATGAAGCACAAGGTATTATCAAAATAAATTGATTCATTTTTATTGTAGGTATTATTTATTTTAATTTTGCAACTTAATTTGAAATTGTAAACCAAATTAAAACCAATGCAAACTAAATTATAAAATGCGTGTTCATAAACATCAATAAATTATTGTGGTGTGACCATAATAAACTAAAATCATATGATTATAAGTCAGCCATGTATAATGCAATTGTAATGTCATACTGCGTTTATGAAAAAGTCTAAAGAATGCTCAAAACAATACTAGAATATTTTTCATACAATACAAGAGCTAGTTTAATTGGAGAATAACTGTTGAAAAATAGGAGTTATAGTGTATCAATGATAATATAGATCAAAATGAAGGAAGATTAATGTTATAGTTAAGGCTAACCCCCTAACCCCAATATGTAAAATCTACAAACAATGAAAAGGTAGGATGATAATGAATATAAATTGTGGGTGACTCGATTCAATACGCTCGATTTGAGGGCTACAGAACTATTGGTTCTAGTTCTAGGTATTATTTAACCCATGTGTTACCTCATGAATCGAATATCATAATAACCATAATAACTTCGTACAATATTTGAACTGAAAATTTAATTTTTACATTACTTTCCAAATTTAATTTATATCTTCATCATGTTTCCAATCCAAACAGTATATCTAACTAATCTAATATTATTGTCAATTCATTAAATAACGATATGATATTAGACTACAAAAGTTGTTCTTAATGGACTGAGCTTGCCCTAAATAATTAAAAGAATTGTTTCTATAATTTTTTTCTATTTACTAAAATTCAATTGTTTTAATGATTCCCACATGAATGCATTTTGAATTTTTTGATTTTTTAATTTTTAATCCATAATATACACATATTTACATACACATGAGAGTTCAAATTTTCTAGAAGCTGGTGGAACAAAAAAAAAAAACTGAAAACAAAAAATTTAAACAAAAACAAACAAGATTTACAAGAGGTTGAACAGAATAGAGTTAAATCGATTTCAATATACGATTCTCATTTCATGGAAAATTATTATCGAAAATATTTACGCTAATCTTAACAAAAATAATCGATCGAATTATTCGTGTAAAAGTTATTTTTTTTTGCCGTTTTTAAGCTTTATAAATTAATATATATATCTACATATGTATGTAGATTCTATTATAAGCACGTTCGTTTGCTGTGTGATATATATTATTGTATATATATATACATATACTACATACATACATATATTCATAGTACCGAGACGTATTGAATAGGTGATTGCATAAAAAGAATACTCAACTCTGTTAAATTACAAATGTAAATATATTTGACATATGCAAGTATGAAAATATAATAAAATATACACCATCGTAGGTATATTGTTATATTGTTACTCTTATATTGTTATTATATATTATATTACATATACATATATATATATATATATTTAATGTTATAAATACTGTCGTTATTTCTATGCATATAGTAATAAAAATCATATATAAAAATAATAGAATAACAAATAAAATAAATATATGTATATATATATATATATATATATATATATATATATATATATATATATATATATATATATATATATAAATAAAAATTTGTATTATATGATTTAAAAAAAAAAATGAAAAAAAAAGACAAGATGAATTTTAGATTTTTAAATCAATTCAAATTATTCGAAGAATGAACTAACGAACGAACAAACGAATGAATGAACGAGTGAATATTTTTTTACAAATTGCACAACAAAACCAAAAGTAAAAAAAAAAAAAAAGGATTTGAAAATAAATCCGGTAGGTTTATTTGACTCTTTTTTTTTCATATTAAATAACATTTTAACAATTTAAAATTTTTTGTTAACATAATTGTGTTGAAAATTTAATTTTGGCTTTAAAAAGAACTGTCAATTTTAAATGTATTAAACTTAATTTGAATATTAGTTCAAGTAAATACAATAATAGCACTATTGTGAAGCTCTAAATATTATACAATGTTGCAATAATTTTAGTTTTTGAATGGTAATGTCATTATTATTTTACGTTAAGCCTTAATGATAAACTTTAGAAGTGTAAAATAAAAATAAATATAAATTTGATTGTACTGATTAAACTTAAATGCTGTAATCTACAGTCGGAAAATCCATATTATATACTTGCAATAATTGATTAAGAGTCTGTTCTGATTTTTCGTGACACAATATAATCATCTGGCATTTCTATTTGAATATAAAACACTTGTTAGAACAATATTGAAACTATGGTGTGATAAATATAAAGAGTAAATTAATTATGAATATTAGTGAACATAAAATATACAACAATATACACATTTTCATAACCCTGCTGTTAAATGTCACTATCGGAATTTGTAAAAATAAAATGATATGAAATACAAAATATTGGATTTTAATAGCTGATATAGTAACAAAATAATACTTAGAAACAATTAATTGCTGTTTCATACACAAATATTCAATAAAATTATTTGATAAGCTTTTCATTATAGGAACATGGATTTGCAAAATTGATTTTCCTTCAGTATGAATAACACAAAAACGATAAACACGAATATTTAAAAAATTATTATTTTTTTAAAGGTATCAAATTTTAAAATTAAAAAAAAATATTTTATTTAAAACATTTATAAAAAATCATTTAATAATTTTATTTTTTTTTATAAAATTAATTTATTCTTAAAATAATTAAAAATAAATAAATTTTTAATTTCTATTTAAAAGATAATAATTAAAATTAAAATTTTTTGTTGATATTTTATGACAGAACTATTAATATAAGTTAATTTTTTTTTTTTTTTTTTTAATTTAAAATTCAAAATGAATTTCTGTCATATTTGAGATGAAAGTTAGTTTATTCAAGGATGAAAAAAAAAACACAAAAAAAAAAAAAAAATATAAACTATGGAAAAAAATATATAATTTTAGCTTTTGTATTTAAAAATATTTTTAATACAGTAAAAACAAATTGCAAGGACATATTTTGTTTTTGATAAGTATACACAGTGATTTGCAAAATTGACAAAATGGATTTTTAAATATTAATATTAATTTTTTTTTTTATAGTCACAATAAAAATAGTTTAAATTCAACTATAGTTAGTCATACCAAAAATTACAGTAAAGTTTAAAAAAATTTAAATAATTTAATTGTTAATATTTAATTAAATATAATAGTTAATATTTAATTGCAAATATCGATATTTCGGAAGCAACATTTACTTCCTTCATCAGTTCTTGTGACTAACTGTTGCAATCAAATATTAAAACAATTATTAGTGAACGGAAACCCTGATAACATTTAAATTATTTAATTTAAATTATCACGAAAAATAGAAAAAATCCGATTAAAAAATTAAAAAATAAAATAAACATTTAGAAAAAATGTCTAAGCTGTATGTGTGAGCTGTATCAGTGAGTATGGTAGATAGGTAGATAGTAGTGGCTGCTGACAGTACGCCGCCACACTTAGATCAGTAGGGTTCATTGTGATACATACCATAAATACATACATACCATACCATACATACATACCATACATACCATGGATCAGTGCGTATAATATTCCAACATTATTACAAGAAAGCAAGATCTTAAGGTAGAGGACTGTGAAAAGATCACAAAAAAGATTGATTGTATCCAAAAACGAAACATAAAATTTGCTACTAAAATTGGATAAGATTTTTGAGGTGGGCATGAACTAATTTCAATAGTCACAATTGATTAAGAAGAATAATAAGGGTTTAATTTGAAATTTGTTATAAGTTCAGACTCATATAATTTTAAATTAACCTTATTCAATATGATTGATAAAGTTTTCAGAAATATACAAAATTATACAAATAACCCTTAAAAGAAAATTAAATAAAAATATATTATGGTCTTAAATAGTGTTATGCAAACTTAATTACGTAAATAATTTTTAATTTTTTTAAAAATATTTCCAATAGTTGGTCTAATTTTGTGTACAAAATATTGGCAAAAAATAACGGAAACGGTTATTAAAATTATTTAAATCTCTATGATTCGGGAATACTTTGTATTTAGTAGGTTTGGATATTTTTAAAGGAACTAAAAAATATAAGACTACACTTCTACAGTCAATCAACCAAATTACATTGAACAAATGTAAATAGCCAGTAAAATTGTTTACATCTGTCCATTTACAAAGATTCAAGCATTTAAGCGTTCAAATTATTATCTTTTCATTTGTTGTCAGATGAGTAATCAACACACTGTACTATAGAAAATTAATTTACGAAAAAAATTACCTCAAAAGGGGTAATTCAACAATTGGGAATTCAAAAAATCGACATTGTCTAATGAATAAATCAACTGAATGAATAAATCAATGCTTTATTGGTTTTTCGACCTGGTACAGTACCCTTTGTCATCGGGATATAATAATGACAAAAAAATAATTGAGGGGATAATCTGGTAACAAATTAAATCAAATAGAGCTATTCTATATTTAAGAAGGTTTTGTTCCTGACAATAGCAGTAGTTTTCCACATTTAATGAGTTCATACGCAACTAATTTGCTAGTATTTATTTATTAACTAAATAAATGGTCGAAATATAGTAGATATTTTAGTATAAACTTGAAGTACCGTACTTAATTAATTAAGCACGAAAAGGTGGTTGTACCAAAGTTACTGACAATAGCTTAAAAAAAATATCGTTAATGATTCGAATGCATGATGGTAATGCTGCGGGTACCGCGGTTACAAAATCTAAGAGTTATGTTATAGAACTAGAAATAAAGGTAATTAAAAAATTATTTGTCTAGCACAAACATGGCCAAAATATAAAATAAGTAGAAATCTAATGATATATATACATACGTATATATTTATAAATTTATTCGTTAATATGCATTTCAATATTATGGCAATCGTTTAATTTTTTTTTTATATCTCAAAATAAAGGCATTTAATCAAATTATTATGCTATTGATTTTGATTAACGATTCTGACCTTTTGATTAAAACTATATAACATATATTTTATTCTATATATTATAATCACTTTTAATACTCCCTGTAGATTCATTTATTTAAATACATATTATATTCTTATTTTTATTACGACTCTATACATGCTTTTTGCTTATATGTTTACATCTTCTGAATATAAATTGAAAAAAAAAAAAGAAAAATCAAAATTTTTCTATTGACTTTTTTTTTGCTTTTTTTTTTTTGTTTTTCTTCTCATAATATCCTTAATTTCAGATTTATCTTCTTAATATTATAGTTTCCACTTAAATAGAATACAAAAAAAATATATATATGTATATAAATAACTATAATAAACTATGAATGGATAAAGCATATTATATTATGCATATACATATATAAGAAATAATAAAATAACTGGATATAAAGAAGGGAAATTTATTAGGAAATTTCTTATGGATGATCGACAATTGATTTTATACCAAAATTGAAAATTTCTTTTATTTTCAAAAAAAAAAAAAAATAAAAATAAAAATTATAAGAAAACACTACTTACATACATTCAATATATATATATATATATATCATTATAAATTCGGTAATACCAATATACTTTCATTAAGCAATACGTATAAATAAATAAAAAAAAATAAAAAAAATAAAAAGCATAATAATTTATTCCAACCCTTTTTATTCATTTAAATAAACTATATTCAGAGATACAAAAAAATTACAAAAAAAAAAAAACAGGAAGAATTACAGCGAGACGAAGAAAATAGAAGAGTCCTTTTTTGAATTGATTTGCAAATACTATAAAAGGATTTTTATTATATAATATTAAGAGATAGCATTTATATATAGATATTTCCATTGTTATTAAGATCTACACATTTACATCGTACAGGGTGTATCACATTTCAAATATTTGAACGAACAATTATTATTATTATTGAAATTTTAAGATCACAACTTTTTTGTAATTGGCTTGTTATTATTGAAAACTTTGCCTTTATGTCATAATTTTACTTGTTCTAATTCCCAAGGGAAAAGTTCTGTTCTAATCACTGGAATTTTTAACAATAATTAATATGTATTACTACTAGCTATCGATACCAATCTAATTACAACTGATGTTCTAACTTATTTCATGGCAAGACTTGTCAAGACAAATAATATGGAAAGAGCCATAATTAATTCAGAAAATTATGTAACCAGTACAATGTAAAAAAATATACCTAAAATATCTGAAATTAAATTGGCTTACTTTTTTAAAGCTATGTCGGAGTTTCGTAAAAAAAATTCGTTTTGCTGCTTTTCTATCGTTTTTATAATTATTTATTAAACTAATACCACATATAGGACACAGTAGTGTTACCATCAAGAACTATAATAGCAGTCTAAAGCGTTTTCCAATCTTATTAATAACCCATTAAAGACGTAATCAGGGATAGCAGATAACCAATATCATAATCGTAACATGACTCATCACAGGACACGGTCTTTTCAAAAAACATCTGTTCATGATTAGCAAGTCAAATACAGACCGATGCTCTACTCACAAAAATGTTCCATCTTAACACTTTCTATTTGAATGTGATGCCACAGCTCGCACAATATATAAATATTTCGAAATATATATATAGTCACTGCCTGATTCAGAAATGACAATACGGTTATAATAAAGTTCACCAACGAGTTTAATTTTACACAATCAAACGATGAATTGTAATATATGTGAAAAAGTCGGGTCTACATAAGCTGTGTTCTTTTCATCTGTTTCAAGGTCTAGGTTTTATCAAATTGAAAAAAACGATATAGGTTAATGATCTGAATAATTTTTTTTAGTTGGCAAATTTGTTAATTGAATTATCAAGAATTTCTATTACAAAACTATGCAAGCGCCACTCGTGACAAGTAGCATTACTAAAAATTTGAGACCTGTATAAAAACCGGATAAATATTTGGGTTTTGAGTTGTTATTGTATTTTCATATTAAACGATTGACCTGGACCTTGAACCGAATGAAAAGAACACAGCTATAGAACTTCCCATTGTTAAAAAAAAACATATTCATTATTTGCAAAACCTGATCTTAAAAACGCTTTTGTTTTTCCTAATAACCAACATGTCTGTTTTAAAAAAATTTCATATTAAAAAAATTGTATTTTAAAATAAAAAACTGTTTTTTTTTTGATAATTTTAAGCTTCGGTTTGTTTTCATTGAAAATTCAGCAAAAGTTATATAAATGAATACATACATATATAAATACTTCACCACCAACAAACACAACAAGAATTGCTCTAGAATGGAACCCCCAAGGCAGAAGAAGAAGAAGAAAAAGATCCAAGAACACCTGACGTCCAATCGCTACAACTGAATTAGATAATGATGGACGAACTTGGGAGTAAATCAAAATCACTGCATAAAACAAAGAACAGAGGGGAAAGCAAATTGATTTTTTATGCTTCCAGGAGTAGTGGAAGAAGGGGAAAAACCATTAATATTTCAATTTAATTCGAATATATCATGTTGGCACTAATATTTTGAATACTCCTTCATTATCCTGTATTTTTTTCATGTGATTTCAAAATTTAAATAGAGTTTATATGCATATAACAACCTAATTTCGAGATGGATTTGGACAATTTTATTAACAAATTTTGTTCTTAATTGAATAACCTTATGAAAATGCAAACTAATAATATGATTAGAAGTTTTTAGATAATTTTTATAAAATACGATGACATTTTGTTAAATAATGTTCATATCCATATAAATTAAAATAATAATTGGGTAAAATTATATATATGAGTCTGTATATAATGTTGCTGTTAAACATTACAACAGTGTTCCAGATATTTACAAAAATTTGAACTACGAATCATTCAAAACATCAATAAATAGACATTTCTATGATATGGTTAATATATCCATAAACAAAAACAAAAACAAAAAAATGAATTAGCTTTTTTTATTACCTCTTTGAATTTTTCTTCTTTTTATAGTTTTACACTAATGTTATTGCAACCGTTTTCATTTCTTTATAATACAATTTTATATTAAAATTAACTTTGAATTTATATAAAAAAAAATATAAATAAAATAAAATTTTTTTAAATATAAGTAAATATATAAATGTATATACTCTGTACGAGCAATGATGCTCTCTTTAAAAAGACCAAATAAAATAAAAAAAAAAGTCAAAACTGAACATGATATTATATCGAGTCGCTAAACTTCAAATTGTATCAATACCAGATGTATTAGCATATGCTGATCTAAAATCGAATTTCATGACGAATATATATGTTATTGAATTATAATGTCCCTCTTATCAAAATCAGAAATCTTAATTCAAGCCCACTTTTTTTCTGAATTATTATCTGAGATTTCTTAGAAATAAAAAGAACAAAGTTTGGGTTAAATGTCTTAAGCATAAAACTGAAAGAAAATCGTCTAAATTTTGTTCAGTCTTTTAACACTTTTAAACAGTTATATAATACTAGTTATAATAATTATATTTCAAACCTATCTTTTCAGATAAAACATGACTCATTTCTAGATATTTATAAACTCTAAGCGTAAATCTGATCAATTTCCAAAATATTTGTGATATGAAAATCAAAATTCTAATATTCCTGAAACTATATCCAGCTATTTTAAATGTTTTTTTTTTCCAGTTCATACAATATTAATAATTTCACTCTTGATTGTTCTCAATTTAAATTTGACCATATTCCCAATTTATCTACATTTTCTATGCTTTCTTTAGGCTTTCCTATACTGACAAAATTGAAACCTATCTTGATAAATTAGATATGAACACGTTTCCGGATCCAGCAAATATTCCTGAAATCGTTTTAAGTAAATGCTCAACCTATTTATCATATCCATTAACTACTCTGTTTTATAATTCCGTAATGTCAGGAGTATTGCCAAATATTTAGAAAAGTTCTTTTATTCGGTCGGCACATAAAAAAGACTGTAAAAATGTAACTACCGTCCTATTGATAAGCTTTCTTCTACACCTAAAGTGTTTGAATGAATTTTATATAACTCAATTTAAAACTGCTTTGCTTGCTAAAATAAAAAAATATGAATCTTTATACAAAATATAAAAATTTTATTTAGAATAAGAACATATTGTAACTGTTTGGATTAAACATGAAATAAATATAAATAATAGCTGTTGTCTCTGAAGGAGTCAAAATTCACTATGAATTGCTGGTTTCGAAGTTAAGTTTTAACTAATAATAGTACTTATATAATAATTGTACAAAAAAATATCTATATATATAACCTAATTGGTAGAATCACAAGAAGATGAAAGCCAACAATGTGGTAAGAAGAAAAGAACATTCGACAAAAAATCGAGTTAATTCTACCTCCGATGGAAAACTAAAATGATTGAAAAGCCTCAATTGAAACACTCTATTATACTTTATATTCTGTAATGTTGTTATTCTAAAAGAGGAAAAATTTATTTTGCATGTAAATGAAAATTTTTTCATTTGAAATGCTAAAGCAAAGGAATGAGTTTATAAAGAAAGTGATATTATTACATCTAGTTTTAGTTCAGAAAATAAAAACAATAAAAACAAAACAAAAAAAAAGGATAAGGTCCTATATAGATTGCCCTTGGGCTACTCATGTCCCTATATAGTTTGTATATTTATTACTTTTATATAAAAGAAAATATATATACTGAGTATAAATATTCAAATTTTATTTATATAAGTACATTACATACATATATATATATATATATATATATATATATATATATAGAGGTATTCAGTAAAATTTAAAAGATATCTTCATAAAAATACCAACACCCGCAACAATAAACAACATAACTAATAATAATAATAACAATAACAACAATAACAACAATGGTAACAACAATGGCAACAAAAGCTTGAATAATAATAATAATAATGATAGAAAATTTTCTTATTCTTCTATTCTGATGTGATGTGATATTTCTGATGGAGGAAGTGGGATCAATTTTGTATATTAGAATAGGATTTTTCGTTTAAAATGTTTTATATATAATAATGCCTATTTCATTTGAACTTCAAAAATTGATGAATTAATAATGTTAAATGTGAATATATAGAGATTATTGCCAATATAATATATTATATTAGAATAAATTTAATTTCATTTTGGCAATTCTTAGACTTGTTATTGTAATGTACCTACCCGTTATTCAGATTCAAATGTTTTTGTTTTAGGTATGGTCAGTTTGGTATCAATTTTTATTGTATTGAAAAGAAATTTTTTTAATTCAGAATCAAATTTATATATCAGGTTAATCTATATAGCCAAAGCCGTATGATCGTCAAAAACAAAAATTGTTATTAAATCAATTCTTACACTACAATTCTGTTAACCACGTTCACCTCAAAATGAAGTTTTATTTTACATTTACGTGATTTAACATTTACGTGTGAATTCAGTCAGTTTAGAATAATCAGTAACTAATATTTTATTTCGGTTACAATGTCGTATTAACCTAATTTAAATTTCTGTTAATGATGCAGTGAGTAACTGAAATAAATAATGTATATAAAAATAAAAACAAATACAAAATAAAATTTTTGTTATCAGAAATAATTTATCATTAATTTCACTGAGTTGGTTGTGTTTGTTTGTGTTTTATTATGTGTAACAGTAATTGCCCCTATCAGATTTTATATACTTGCATCTGTTTATTCCACAAAATTTCAAGTTAAGTGGCACTATTTTCATATTTCAAAAATAAATTCTTATTTTTATATTATTCAGTGATAATGATTTAACTGCGTTATGTAATAAAGCTTTTAACCATTTCAGACTCAAGAAAACAATTTCACTTCATTTGATTTAACACAATTAATATGAGTTTTAAATTGAAATTTCTATTATTCTACTATTATTATACAGTAGCATTTCATCCCATCACACAATCGATTAAGGTGGGTCTGAAAGGGTTAAATTATATCCCTGAAAGCATATTATGTATCCTGGAATGCTTTCGTTAGGTTTTGATACTGCTTTTTCTAGTTGACTATCGAATACTTCTATACAGTTATGATATTAGTTTATTGACAATACATCATCAATATTTTCTACAGAACAACATCAGTAGAAGCGTAAACAATCTTATAAAATATTATATATAACACCAAAATTAAATGGGTACAGAGGAAATTCAAGTTTAAGATGCAAAGTATTATAGAAAATTATATTTGAACAATGAAAGTATTATAATGGGTTGTCCAATAGGGATGATAAAATTAAAAAATTAAAAAAAAATTACATAAATTATTCAGTGAGACAAAATATTTTTTTTTATTTGAAAGGTTACATTATGCCATTATGTATGCAAAATAACATCATTCCAATGACCACCATGTCTTCTTCATACGTACTGCATTCTGTCAACCCAATTTTCCATCTCTTTTTCACATATATTTGACTGTATTTCATCAATAGCACATTTTTAATTGCTCAATTGTTGTTATCAACATAAACTTGTGACTTAACATATTTCCAAAGAAATAAATCAAAAGATATTAAATCACATCACCTGGGAGGATAATAATTAACTGGACCATTTCTTTTGAGATAATTAAAATTTTGATTTCATTAAATCGATTGTTAAGGTGACTGTGCAGCAGGTGGCACCATCTTATTGAAACCACATATCCCGCGAATATTCTGAACAACAGCAAGGAAAAAAAAATTATTTAACACTGTTCAGTATCGTTTTGCAGTCACTGTTACTCCTCAACCATTTTTTTCTAAGAAACATGCACCAATCATGAATTACAAACCAGCATTGACTTTAACTGGATGTCTGAACAGTTTCGTGTGGATTTTCAGCACATCAAATTCTGCAATTATATTTGTTCACATAACCATTTAAACAAAAATGAGCTTTATCACTGAATAAAAATTTTTCGATAAAAATGTTCATTATTTTCAAGTTGTTCAAGGGCAAAATCAGAAAATAAATGACGTGTATGATGGTCTAATGATGATTAAATGGCATATCCTATTGAACACAAATGACATAATAAATGTCAAAAAATTATACGCAGTATTGTCAGTTTAACCATTTTAAATTGTATCATCACTATTGTGGAAAACCTCTTTATTTGGAAAAAACTATGAAAAATCGGGAAGCCTAAGTCACTCGGAACTGCAGACCTATGTAATTGAAAGATGAAAACTACAAAATAAGCTGAGAGAATATTAAAGTACATACTTGTAACCTAATTAATTTTCTTTTCTAATTTTATTTAATTATTATTATTTACTATAGTGAAATTATTCAAATGTTATCAGAAACAATACATATATATATATATATATATATATATAGAGAGAGAGAGAGAGAGAAAGAAAGAAATAAAAAAAATTTACAACTTCAAAAAATACTCCAACAGTCTGGATATCCTAAAGTTGACTAGAGTGACTATATCATTTTTCTTCCTTATTTTTTATTATTGTTTATAGTCTGGATTTTTGATTTAATTTTTGGTTTTTTTTTTTTGTTATTTCTCTTCGAATTTGAATTTGAATATACAAAAGAAAAAGTTTATATATAACTGTAAAAAAAAAAAAAATGGAGAAAAAAACCAACACACAAAACCAAAAACAAAACGAAAAAAATAGAAAGGATTTGGTAAGGTTTTTCTGTTCAAATTTTACCTTTGGGGTTTGTTTTCTGTTTTTTGTTATTTTTTTGTTTTTTTGTTATACCCATAATCTTAGGTACATATTATAAATGTAATGGGTAAAAATGGTTCATTTTTATTTTTTTGATCCTTAAACTTCTTCGGAAGTCAGGAGTTATTCTGGCTATAACCTTTCATTGTTACTACTTTTTTTTTTTTTTTGCTGGTTTCGAATAATTAAAAGAGGTTTTAAATTCTATTCGTTCGTTTTGGAGAAGAAGAGTCAAACAAAAAAATATCATTACAACAACAATCACAAAAGAATAAAAAAATAAAAAAATGAAAAAAAGTAGGATTATTGAGGAAAGGTTTCAATTTCTTTTATTCTCTTTTTCCATCTATTTAGTTTTTTTTCTTCATCTTCCATCTTTTTCATGCATTCTTTTTTTTTTTTGTCTCTTTCTTTATGAAAAAGCAATGTTAAAACAGAATCCGGATTGAAATTTTTATTATTACTGTAATAATGTTGTATTTTAAATAAGTAAGTTGTAAGGATATCTACATGACGATGATGATGATGATGATGATGATAATGATAATGATGATGCTGATGATGATAAAGATGATTATGAAAAAAGGATATAAAATCGTTGCTGTTATTGTAGTTGTTATTTTCGAATCTTTTACGAACCTAATTTGTATGTAATTAAAATAAATGTTTGACGTGATTGCCTGTTATTATCATAATTTTGATATTCTCTCTCTACATCTAGGACATCAATGTATACATATATATATACATACATTAACATATATATAAGATGGGTATTATTTGTTGATATAATAAGGATACATTTAAAAACAAAAACAAATTTATTTATAAAGACACCTTTGACGTAATTATATTATAAAATTGAAAGGATAATTTTTTTTAATAAAAACAAAAAAACAAAAAAACAAAAACTTTCAATAAACAAATTTGAAAGATTAAAATAAATGATGAAATATATAGATTTAACTTGGAGAGTACATATTCAGAATTATGGATTGTATATTATATTGATATAAAGTGAGAACGTCCTTTGTCTTTTTGAAGTACAAAATAATGCTTTGAGAAAGAAATGTTGTTAATATTGCCGCCTAACATATTATAAAAATTCTGGGTGAAATATCGCTTAAGGCTTCCAGCGTTGGTTACTGATCATCATCTATGTATAGTAGGTAGTACAGCAACGTTGAATAGTATAATATAATTTATTAAAGTTACACTCCTCTCTATATTTATTTTACAAATCTTTTTAATAAAGAATAATAATAAAAAAAAAAAAACATAACAAACAAAAAGCATTGATTATGTCTCTCAAGGCAAATTTTTTTTTATTTTAAAAATTAGGTTAATAAAAAATAAAATTTTAATGAGAACTTCTCAAACGTAAAACAGTGTTCCTTTAGTCGATAAAAGACTCCTCTTAAAAGCTTAAACAAAATTTATTTTTTCTATATTTATTACAGAGTATTACGAATTAAATATAAAATCAGCTCCGATTAAATTATTATTGTAAAAGTGTATAAAGGACATAAATAAAATACGTGGTGTTTTGTTAGTTTTGATAGAAAAGCTAATTTGATAGTGTTATTTAGTATACATATTTGCACAATATGCAAATAATTGTATAAAGAAAATCATTTTTCCAAGTGTTTTTCCATTTTGCAAATCTCAACATTAATAAATATTCGAAACATCGTTGTATTAAAGTACTTATTAAAGAAAAAAGCTGACAAATGAATTGGGGTCACCACTGTCGCTTGTAATAAAAATAACAATAAATAAAAATAATGGTAAACATAACGAAGGCTGACAATAACTGGTGATTGCTCAAATAAACAAAAACAACAAATTTGTTATACTCTTAGCTCTTATTATTTTGTAATAACTTTAATTAAATGAAGCTATGTCTTAAGTTTAAGTAATTGTAGTAGTTTTCCACATTTGTCGATGTACCAAAAAGTTAGATAAATAAATATAAAACAAAATATTAATTGTTTCATTTAATGTAAATAAACTGTAGTACGAAACATTCAACATATAAAGAGTTAGTACTGTATAAGTTACTGATAATAAAATTAGTGATGTGCGTTATCCAAAAAACAAATCGATATATCGACCGATATGTATCAAAAGAAAATATATCGATGCGTATAAAAATCGGAACCAAATATATCGATTTAAATAGGGAAAAGTAAAATTCTATATTTTCAGTTGAAGATTGATATAATATCCGATTTCATTAAAAAGCCAATAGTGAAATAAAACCAATTTAAATTGACTTTTATATATAAATTTTAAAATTAATTTTATTAATTTTTATCATAAATATTAGAAAATATTAAATAGGGATTATATCACTTTTATTTAAACTTATTTTTATACACGATAGCCAAGGCAATAATAAAAACGATACAAAACGAATGATTGACGTTTGTATAGCAGTTTTCAGTATACTACCATCTAAAATAAAATTTGAAACGATTCAAAATTTATCAATTTATGACGTAAAAGTACAATACAAACTACATTTATTTTGGTATCAAAGTGTCACAAATGTTTTAAAGCGTAAAAAAATTCCTGTATTAAAAGATCGATGTAGCCAGCAAATATCGATGTACTCAAATATCGCTAACAAAAATATCGACTTTAAAAATCGATATAATGCAGGCAAAATATCGATTATATCGAGAATTCGGGATTATATCGAGAACTAGATACATATTGCACATCACTAAATAACATAAAAAAATACAAGGAAAACCGTTGTTAAATTAATTTAACAGAACAATAAACAAATCGAAACTGTTAAAAAAAAATATACAGTAATCCCCCGATTTACGAAGGATCGTTTTACGAAATTTCGAAGCTACGAATATCATTCGTAAAGTACAAAATCCGTTATACGAATGAAAATTCGCTATTACAAACAAAACTTTGATGAAAAATAAATTCGTATGAAAAATAAAATGGCTAAAGTGAAAATTAATTTTGCTATAAAAATCTCTGGTAAACGAACAGGAACTACGGTTCACGATTACATTGGAGGTAAAACTTGATGTTTTATGACAGCTCGAAGCAAGTGAGAAAAATAATGAAATTGGAAAAGCTTTAGGTCTCGCTACTTCAACTGTTTGTACAATCAAGAACAATCAGAATAAAATAAAAAGTAGTGTATACAAAAATCAACATTTTTAACGGCAAAAAGTGTAGTGATAGTTATCTATTAGTGTGTGGATAGACTATCAATCCCAACAAAATATTCAGATAAGCACAACAATCTGCAAGGCAAACATCATTAATTTATTATTTTTCTACAAAAAAAATGTGTTGCATCTCTTAATATTGAGGAACCTGTAAATTTTAGGTGCTGGTTCAGATGAACTATCATCTACTGGCTTAAACGAGAGGTCATACGACACATCAGATTAAATATACCATTTATAATTAATATTTTTTTCTTAATATATAATATCAAATTTTCTTTTTTTAATGAATAATGTAATTTTTCTTTTATTTGCTAATCACACTGTTTTAAATGTTTCGAAAAATAGGGTTTCGTATAACGAACATTTTCAGTACGCATCTATGTATTTTTAATACAAACTTATAATAATATGGATCTCGTTTTACAAATATTTTCAATCTCTGGAACGTATTTATTTATTTTCAATAGAATGCCATTCTAATATTGGGCTCGTTTTACAAACATTTTCACAGAGCGTATTCTGTTCGTAAATCGAGGGATTACTGTATTTCATTTTGTTTTACTCTCTTTCCTTATTCTGCTATTTTCACGTTCTCTTAGTAACCCCTACAAACTTTCATAAGCGATAGGATTTCAAAATTTCGGTGCTGTAGGATGAATAGGAAATAACGGAGTGAAAAAAAATGTAGTATATTGAACAATGGTAGAAGTACCAACCAAAGGTGGAGGGCTCTATGCTTGTAATTGAGCAACTTTCATACATGTTGAATTTAAAGGTATTTTCTGCATATCAAACATCTCCATTTTCTTCTTTGTGCGGCTATATAAAACGTCTAACTCACAATGAATAGTCTGTGCGAAGCTGAATCTAACCATTCAACAGGCAAATATGAGTTTATATTTTTGTTACCGGTATATCTATTCAGAAAATTTCGAAAGGGGTCTATCTACGAAAGATTATCATGATTAATTCACGTGAATTCTCTTATATCTTTGGCTGTAATAAGCCACTCATATTGGAATTGGAAGTGCAGCATATTTCATTTTGTATTGTTTCGAGTGAAATACTTTTAAAATGTGCTTATAAGCAGAACTTGTAAGGGATTACAGAAATCTGCATTTCTATTCTCTTATATTTTATTCTATTACACTATAGAACGTGTGGTTTTAGCTTTTTCAGCATTTTTATATCGTAAGATCTTTCTAATAGTTCAATCGGCTTAAGTTTGCTATGTTGAGTCAATCCATTTTCGTGTTTGATGGCATAGTCACTTTACAGTCACTAACTCTCTGAATATATTCGTTTGAATCATAGCGATATTGTCGTGCTCTTCATCTTAATGCGTAATGTAATGTGAAGCGATTTTTGCTCGTTCAGTTTAATTTGTATTTTTCTATTATTTGTATTTGCGAACCGATATTAGAGCCAGTATCATGTCCAAATACTGCAAATTCGACCTGTGGTGTTATCGGGATGTAATAATATAATAATAAATAATAATAATAAATGTAGACGATATATAACAAGTATAGGATGGGTTCTAAAATGCTTCATTGATGAACCTCTGCTAGTATTGATAATAAATTGGATCTCTCTTTTCTCCATATGCTACTCTGACTATTTGAAATGTAAAACTCAATAATCTTACAAATATTTTCTGGTAAGATTTTGCATTATTTTAATATTGATAAGACATTTTTTGTATGAGACATTCATGCGCCATCTCTATCGAATACTTATGATGCCGTACAGTATTTTTTTTCTTCAAAAGCCCGTTCTATTAACGTACCTTGTTTTCATAAATGCAAACCTGCAGTCAATCTGCATATTCAGAAATTATGAACACACTTGTCAGATTTTCTGAATGCTGTTCATAAATGCAGACTCAAAGTCTACTGGGCGTCAATTTGGTAGAATAAATTTTTAGTATGTATAAAATTTTTTGAAGTAGTTGTCTTTGTTGTTTTAAGTACTTTAGTTTTTGTTTTGTTATTTAAAAAAAAATTGTTATTTTCAAAATTTCAGTATTAATGAACAGAAACTTTGCAGAAGTGTCAAGTAAAGGTAAAATATAGGTAAAATTTGTATTCATTATTGCAAAGTACGCCAACTGGTGGCAAACTTGTTGTCAGTTTGCAGCATTTACGAATACACCCGTAACTTCGCGATGCACCTTCGTCTGCAGTTAAATGTTTTTCTTTGAATCCAAATTGTATATCAAGTATGTTGATGAACAGTTGCAAACGTTTAAGAAATTAATTTTTACGAGCGACTGAGCTCATTTGAGAAACAGAAAATAAAAATAAAATAAAAATTTCTCGAACAGCTTTGATATTGCTGGCAATAAAATTAATTTTCCGCCCTATGTGGCAGTAATATGGTTACAGGACAGTGATGATAATGATTTGGAAGTTTTTATTTCATATACAGAGTTGTTCATATTTCAGTATTTCAGCCTCCAGCATCAGTACCAGTATACCAATATTTTTTATTGGTTTATTACTGGTACTGGAAACAACTCTGATATCATATTACTTTCATTTGGAGGTGTCAAGCAAAATACAAAGATACTCAAACCAGAAATAAATTTCCCGCCCTATAATGGGACATGACAATGACGATGATGATACATGAATATGTATCTTCATATATATATTTTATTCAGTATTAACAATACAAATAGAAATTAACCTAATTCATTGCTGCTTAACACCATAATACTTGTGTCAGTCAAATTTTCTTTTAATCACTGTCATAATGAACATCAAATCGTATTAATTTCTCTCACACTGCTATTAGTATTACATACTGGCGCACTGATGTAATTATAATAAAATTAAATACTTAGAGCTTTAATATCTCTTGTTTAGATTTTACTAATATAATTATAATCTGAACAACCTCTTTGGCAATATTATAAATTATATAGAAATTTCTTTAATAATAATGAAAATTATTTTTTTTAATTACTGAACATTTTTGTAAACTGTATGGTATTTTTTTTTTTAAATTTTTGAATTAGCTTTATTAAATTTCATTGTCTTACAAAATTTTTAATATTTACCAAACAAAGCATAAGTACTCATATTTTTTAGTAAACTGTTTGATAAATTCGAATTTACTGAATTATTATAAGAGTTAATTTATATTAAATCTAAAAATAATTTTATCAAAATTAATATAAATATTAATAAACAAATTCAGAATATTAAAATAACAATAATAAATCACTGTAATACAAGTAATAATTGAGAAAAGTACTTAAAAACTGATTATTATGAATGAGAGCAATAAGAAATCCAAACATATCACATAACAACACTGGAGTTTTGTGTTAATTATAAAAAATAATTTCATTTATGAACTCATATGATACTGTTGTAATCTTCTATTATACCCTGTTTCTCCCCACCTCATCTAAAAGCTAATATGTATAATAAATTAACTTCTTCAAGTATTCAACCAAAAGTGTCTGTTTTCATTTTAGCCTTCTTCTCCGCCTGTGTTCTTTTTGATATATATATATATATAAGTATATACATAAAATTAGACTAGACGTTGGATATGTAACATAAGTCACAAAAAAAAAAAAAAACAAAAACAAAAATCAAAAACATTAAAAAAGAAAAAAAACCAAAATATGTTGCATTCTCATTTTCTGTTCTGTTCCACTGAAATTCTAAAATTCTCGTGTTTCAAAACCTTAGCTGTTCATAAATTGGCCACTTAAACACGTTTCTATAATAAATTTGTTTTCTTGTTATTGTTGTTTTTCTTTTTTTCTCACTAATTAGATTCTCATGTTTTTCATTTCATTTACAAATGATGAAAATATTTTCATCTACTATCATTTCTCTTTTTTTTTTTTTTGTTTTTTATTTGTTTCTTTCTCTTTCACTCTTTAATGATTTCGATCCTACAGAGATTATTTAAGTTGTCATAATTTGTAACAACATAATTTTTCATAAAAAATAATAAAGTCAGTATCAAAAATAATGTGTTCACAAAATTTAATTTTACTGAGAATAGAACATTTTGCTTTCAAGCACTGATCAAGTGTGTTACGAAGTATCGATATTTATACAATTATTAAACATATAAAAACAATAAAACGAGTATTAAAATGAGTGGGAGTAAAAAATAAGCTTTTAATCAGATCTTGATCATCACCATAATAAACTGAGAGTCCGTATCATTGTCGCACTACACGGTTCAAAATTTAAGTTTTTTTTGTTCAACTTCGTTCAACTTTTTTGACTTAAGATAGGCATTTCAAACAATTTGGTTGAATTTTATTCAACCTGTATGGCGCAATTATTTATTTTTTTTAAATTCTACACTTTGAAATTCAATTTTCTAACCTGAACAAATTTTTTCAACTACATATAATAATTACATATAATAATTACACTTTCTAAGCTGATATTTTGTGTACATTCAAAATTTTTATAACTCGGTTGAAATTTTATATATTAATGAGAAACAGTTGGGTACAAATTATCAACCAATAGGTTTAACTTCTATATATTTTTACTTAATGTTGACAAACTAAACCGAAAAGTTGAAACGTAATCCACGACAAACTATAAAATATTTTTAAATTAAAAGATTGATAATTCAACCAAATATAGTTCAATATTTTCAATTAAAATTTCAAAAATTACCAACCGCTAGGTTTTAAATTAAATACATATTTACCTAACGTTGAAAAGTTAAACCTAAAAGTTTAAAACAAATTTAACACCAAATATATTTCAGCTCAGAGATTGATAATTCAACCAAACAGTTGAAAACATTAAATTTAAGGGTTAGCAAATTGAAAACGACATGACATGAGCAATCATGTTTCAATTAAGTTTAATAAAAAAAGTGGGGAAAAGTGCAGTTTTGTATTAACTTTCAAAGTGAGTGTATGTAAAATAGTAATAGTAAAAATTAATTTATGTAACGAATGAAAATGAATTTAATAATAATCCTCTATTTTTTGCAAAATTGAAGATATTTTATGTGGTGGAAATTCTGATTTTGATTTTATATGTACAAAATAATAAATATCATACAAAAAATTTGAATGAAAAATATTTAGCATTTGAAGTTGAAAGTACTAACCATTTTATTATAATAAAGTAAAAAGATTTAAATTTAAAACAATCATTCTATAAAAATTAAATTCTGGATTCGAATTTATAATTTTCAAAACATTTGTTTAATTAATTGCGAATTTTTTTGTTAATAAATCATTTTTTATTAAATTAGTTGTGTTTTTATATATTTTGTTAGTTTTCAGGGTTATGAACTTTCGAATTTGGACTATTTTAGAGATTTTGCGATTAAAAATTCATACTTAAAGTTGATATTTTAAACGAATAAAATTTTTAACCCTATGCCTGAAATTTTGATTAAAATATGCTGAAATTTTGGTCAGATTTGACCTATATTTTCATCTTTAAAAGGCACATTTAAAACTTACATACGTTATTCTATAGTTGAAATTTAAACCAAATTAAAATTTTTATGACCTATTAATTGAGATTTTCGACAAAAATATTTAATTTTCCAACATTAAATGATAATATTTTTAATCTTAAAAGTTGAAATAATTCAATATAAAATTCAAGAATTTGAACTTTTATGTTGAATAAAATCGAAAATTTTTAATAACTGGAGTGGTATTCTGTATTGTGATAATCACGCTGCGACTGTCGCATATTCATAATTGGTATTCTATATGGTGATTGTCACAGTGATAGTCGCTTTTTTTTTGTGATTTTAGGGTGACAGCTAATTTGGTGTCACTCATGATAAAAATAAATGAAAATTTGGTTGTTTTTTAAGATTTTAGACTTTTAGATTTTTTATGTTTTGGTTTTTTAAGATTTATTATGATGTAAATATTAAAAAATGCGAGTTTTAGAATTAGAAATAGCTAAAGTTGCAAATGATTTAAAAATAATGGAACTGAATAATAAATGCTGTGATTATGTGTTAATTTTTTTTAATAAGTTTGAATTTTATTTTGTTTTCAATTACATATATACATATTTATATTAATTAATTATAAGTTTCCAACTGAATTTTACTCAAATGTGAATATAATTTTCTTTTTCATTTTATTAAATTAGTTGAAATGATTTTCACTTTATGTTTTTTTTTAGTATCTTAGTCAGCAATAAATTTTATTTTTGGTTTTATATATACATTTTATTAAATTACATTATTAAAAACATTTTTATAAAATTTACTTTTAATTTTTTTCTCTTTTAATATATAATCTTGTTTTTTTATAATTTCACTTTATTGATTAATAGCTCTAATAAAATTTTCAACTTATTTTTGTTTTCTATTGTTTTGACACTTTGACATTTAATAAATCACTTGTGTTGCCATTTCCGAATTGTATTTTTTAAAATGCTGCCGTTTTATTAAATTATTTAAATGATCGCAATACAGAATACCAAAAAATTTTAGTGTCATCTTTGACTGTCACAAGGGTGACTATCGTTTATCACAATACAGAATGCCACTCCTGTATATCATCTTTTTAAGATAGAAAATTCAATACATTTTGGTAAGGATAAATATGCAAACCTTTAAAGTTGAAAAAAATAACTTAAATTTCGAACCGTGTAGGTTATTTGAATTAAACTCTGTAGATACTGCACCTTGATGTATAAAATAACTTTATTAGTAGAGTATCTTATAGCCATATTAACCAGACTTATCAGGAGTGGCATTCTGTATTGTGATAAACGATAGTCACCCTTGTGACAGTCAAAGATGACACTAAAATTTTTTGTTATTCTGTATTGCGATCACTTAAATAATTTAACAAAACGGCAGCATTTTAAAAAATACAATTCGAAAATGGCAGCACAAGTGATTTATTAAATGTCAAAGTGTCAAAACAATAGAAAACAAAACTAAAGTTTTAAATTTGATTAGTGCAACAAGTGTAATCATAAAGTAAAATTATAAAAATAAAAAAAATTATTAAAAATAATAACTTAAAAGTAAATTTCATAAAATAAATTTTCAAATACTAAAAAACAACTTAAAGTGAAATTCATTACAACTAATTTAAGAAAATGAAAAAAAAAATTGTGTTCAAATTTGATTAAAATTCATTTGCAAACTTATAACTAATTAATATAAATATCTATACATGTAATTAAAAGCCAAAATAAAATTCAAACTTATTAAAACAAAATATTAACACATAATCACAGCATTTTTTATTCAGTTCCATTCTTTTTAAATCATTTGCAATTTTAGCGACATCTACATTTTGAACTGAAAATCCTATCAATAAACTTATTTTTTACTCGTAAACTTAAAAACTAATAATTTTAATACACAAATTAAAATTATTACAACTTAAACAAAACCTGAAACATGAAAAACTTAACATCAATCTTAAAAAACCAAAACATAGAAGATCTAAAAGGCTTAAATCTTAAAAAACTTTTATTTATTTTTATCATGAGTGACACCAAATTAGCTGTCACCCTAAAATCACAAAAAAAAAGCGACTATCACTGTGACAATCACCATATAGAATACCAATTATAGATATGCGACAGTCGCAGCGTGATTGTCACAATACAGAATTCCACCCCAGCTTTTTTGTTACACCTAATGATGACAGTGTTTACGAATGTTTATTTACAATTAATCAATAACATATTGTGTAGATTCATTTTTTATATATCCGTAACTATTCTCAAGTGTTTGTTTGACTAGTAATCAATGGTCGATTTACTGCTACTAAATTCACATTGATATTCATCATCTATTTGTTCTATTGATTTTAAACATTCGTATATTATGTCCGAAATAACTTTGTAAGAGCAATTTAACAGCTAAATTCATTCTGATAATTCATTTGAATATCATTTTTTAGAATTTTGGTTTATACACGATTTCAATATTTTTTGGAATGTCATGTTATTTTCTAGATATTATATAATACATTTTGTACAATTAATTTTGACACTGACTGTATTTATGAAAAAAATTATTTGATAACATAGTATGGTAACACTATATTCTTTTTATACATATATATATATATATATATATATATAGCAACAATTTGATTTATGATATATCGTTTTGTTAATGTCATTTGTCATTTGTTTTATGAATGTGTTTATATATATACGTATATGTATATGATATTTATTTTGTATGTAATAATAAAATACATAATTATTATTATTTTACTTGTACCCTCTTGTACAAACATTATATGCAATGAAATTAAATAGTAGAATCATAATAAATTTGATTAAATATTGGAACTTTAAGAAAATCAATGATATCTTGTGATTTTTTGGAAAAAGAGGTTTCCAAATTTGTGGAATTGAATTAAATAAATATAACATTTGTAAATAAGTAAATTGAGATGGTTGGGTTTAGCAGTTATTTAAGATATCACTGGGTCATAATATAAAAACAACAAATATATTTCACGCTTACTTAGTACAGATCAAAAACCAACAGAATTCTGAAATAAGAAGAAGCTTAAGGGGAAGCACTATAAAAGGAGGCATCAGTTTGCTTTGGCCTTTCGTTTTCTATTGAAATTTTTGATAATTTTGACAGTCAAAATTGTTCACATCTACTTCTCAAAGTAGTTTTAATTCTGTTTAGGCAGAAAATCGATCGCTCAATTGAAGTAGTTATTATGAAGTGTTATTATAAATTTACAATGTTGGGAATATTTATTAAAACAATTCTTTAATTCTGTTTCAATTAAAAATGTTAATATTTCGCAAATGCTGTTGTTGTTATCAAAATTTTCATCTGAAATTAATTTAAGCTCTGACTTTAAGAAAGCAATGTAAAAAAAAGTGTGAATATGAATTTTCTATATTTATGTTGGAAAATACCTCGTATACGAATTAAAAGATTTTACTGAAAAATGCTGATTACATCGTTTTATTGTTGTTGTTGTTATTAGTATTATAAATAGTAATATAATTAATATTTTTCCTCAAAACCTCTAACCGAAAATGATATTTTCTTAAGCTTTCAACAACACAATTACAGTTATCTACTTTAATTATTTATAAATAAGAAAAACAAAAATGTTTTAAATTTTTTCATTTGTTAACAAATTGTTTCAAAACTGCATAAAATAAAATTATGGCTGAAAATAAAAAATGTAGCATTCAATAACAAAAAACTACAGAATTACTTAACACATATCAATACCACTCTCTAAAAAAACCCAAAACTACATACATTATTTACATATATATTAAATCTCATCAAAGTCAACAACCACAATAATGCACAAAATTAATTCATTACTTGCTACTTTTTTTATTTGTAAATTCATTTTGTGTCATGCGATATTTTGTTGTTGTTTCCCTAGATAATCTATTTTCTATCAGATATTTTCTAATTATATCAGGTAGATTTGGAATGAATATCAGCGACTCAATCAAATTTTTTTTCTTCTAAGATTTTATTTTATTGCCGCTTCATTTATTATTTTGTTGTTGTTGCTAGGAAACTAAATAGAGACAGAGACAGTGTGTTTGAGTGTATGACTGTATGCATATTGTAAATGAGAAGAGAACTGATATTTAATTTGTCATTATATTTTTATACAATGTATTATGTATAGGTATAGCATATTGGTAAGAGAATAATGATTTTTAATAATATTATTTTCAAATATTTTTAATTTGTGGTTGTGTTTGGATATCTCTTGTTGGCTTGTATGATTGAAAGAATAATAGAAAATAATGATCATTTTTTTTTCATTCGATTTGAATTTTTGTAGTTAAGTAATTTTTATATTAAATTAAATATAAATTTTATATTAAGTTGTAAAAAATAATAAATAATCATTTGGGGAAGCACTCATTCAACTCAATATATGGACGCTTCGTGCCTGATATGTATAGAACTAAAAAGAAAATATTAAACCTGCAAATAACACAGTTGCAGAATGATAAAACGTGCATATTTAAAGAACTAATACAATGTATACACTATCCATTAACAATCAAAACATTGAACAAGCGGCCAACTTTGAGTATTTGGGTTTGAATATTACCAGCTTTCGAGATAGCAAAAAACAAACACATACTGAAATAGGAACAGAAAAGCTGCAGTCAGACCTAGTTATTTCCGGTATGTAATATGAGGGGCAAATAAAATACATTATTATAAAAAGAAAAATTTGTTGTATGTATGGACAATTTAAAATATCGATCCGATGACTTTAAATGATGTCAATGTTGGTACTACAATTTTCTTAAATTTTTTCACAAATTATAGTTGTAAATTTTGCTGATTTATTAATTTTAAAAGGAAAGATTGGGTACCACTGAAATCGGAACTCTAAATCAAGCCTTGAGTTACCTTCTGAGAAAGAAAACATGCAACAGCGATATCTGTGTATACATACAGGATATTGTCTGCTGCTGACCTGCACTAAACGAAGAGATTGAAGAAAAATTATGAGGAAAATGCAAGAAGAGTAGTCAAAAGTGACAACCGATTAGTCGAAAAAGATAGTGTAAATGTGGAAATATTACCATAAAACTGTTTTTATCCTATTGTCAGTAACCTAAAGTGCAACGAGTAATCTTTTTCTAGTTATTTATTAATTTTCTGGAATATCGACTAATTAAACGTGGACTAGGCTTTTTTAAACAATGTCATAATGGTATAAAGTATTTAAATGAAAAAAAGCTGTAATTGAGCGGTTCGAACCTGATATCATCTGATTAGTAGTCAGACGACATAACAACTAAACTATATAGGCTTTTGAAAACCCAGATTTTTCTCATATCAACAAAGGAAAACAATACCAAATATTCTATAAATATCGAAAACTTTGAAATTCTAAGAATTCTTTAAATGGAAATAAATGGCAAATTTTCGTGGCACACGATTATATTTTTTTTGCCGCGAAGGATGCTGCGAAATATTAAGTATTCTTAAGCAGAAGTAAAAAATGTATTAGATCTTCCAACCTTCTATTAATATATATACGGCATACATTTGGTGCACCTGTGACTGTCTCTCCTTCTTTTTATCGTAATAATAACGCAATAATATCGTAATTGTAATTTTAGGCACTAGGCTCCTTTACAGTGTATAGGAACTACTACTAACAGTAATAGTTATTATTTTAAGATTAACTTAGAATTAAGAAATATATATAAGAATAGTCTTAAGTCGTACATCAAGATAAGTAGACATAAAATAAATGAAGAAAAACAAATAATCGCTTTTCATTTCATATCATAAATTTCATAAAAAGTAAAATAGTACAGCTAAACCCTAGTACTAGCCTATAGTATCTAGATAAGATACAAAAGCGAGCCATCAAAATTATCAATGATGGATATGTTACACCACACTTATAAGGTCATCAAGTCATAGCCACTCTGTTTTATCAATATTTGTTGGGTGATTACTCTGACAAAATATAAACTATTATATCCCAAAATACAACCATTCCAGCGTTAGTACTCGCAGGGCAACCCTCGCTCACAAATTTTTAGTAGAGCCTCTTCGAACCAGAACTGATGTGAATTATAAAAACCGAACCTCTAAACTATGGAACACTTTACCACCTTTTGTGTTCCCACAAATTATATAACTTAGAAGCTTTCAAGAGATGGGTAAATAAATATCTCCGTAACATATCCGTAAATTTTTGTACTAACTCTTCTATTCTATTCTAATTTTTTTATTACTCTTTATTATCCTTTTTTTATCTTTCCTTCATGTTTATATGGCTAAAATTCTGCAAAGACAGTTATCCCTAAGCCTACCCGTGCTTATCCCATTATTTTGGCCTTTAAAACTGCAAAGAAGAAAAAGCCACAAATGCTATATAGACACAATGGCAATGCTAGGGTTGGTCTTCGTTGAAGTTATATACAAATCTCCTTTCAAATTAGATTTGAACAACAAATAAAAAAAATATGACTGATTGTTTCAAAATGCAATTAATTTTACAGCCTGAAGTAGTCGCAAACTAAAACTAAATATTTAATAAAAATATAAAATTTCCATAATTTGATGGGCCTCTTTGTTTCATAAGTATAGCATTGATAATGTTATGTTGATTAGATAAGTAAGTAAGTAAGTAAGTATGTAAGTAAGTAAGTAGGTAAATATAGTAGTTAGAAACACAAAACAAATTTTGATATTGAATTCTAAAAATTCACAAGAAGAATTTTAATTTTAATATCCTTTTAATATCTAAAAATGCCTTTCCACAAAATTTTGTATTTTATTTAAATATTTAAAAAGGATAATAAATTTAACAATAAAATTTTCATTATTTTTCAAAGTTAAAAGAAAAAATATGTTTTTATTATTTTATTGTTTTTTGTTTGTTTATAAGGATATGAAATTTAGTTTATCCTAAATGGATAAATATATATATATATATATATTCAATATACTTTTATATATAGTTATACAATATTATTGTTCCAAGATAGAGATATATATAAGTATAAGGAGATGCATTAAAGGATATCATTTATAAGGATTAATGAAATATTAAGTTATCTTTTTATCCGGTTATGTAAACAGAGTTCATCCTTGCGTATACATATATATATTTTTTTGTTTTTAATATTTTATTCGTATTTAAAGAGGGAAATTTAATTTTTAATATTATCAAAGGTATAGAATGGATTTTATTCAGAAAAGTGATAGTCGAATATAAAATAATACATTATAATAAAATAATTGTGGTAGGTTGAAAATATAGAAATTAAATTTGTAATTAATTGTATAAGAATTGAAATTCTGGAAAATTGTTTTTTCAAATTAAATAGAAATGAATCCTCGCGTGGTATATAATTTACAAAATTTATAATGTTGTATGTAACGCACATTAGACTGACCCATCAAGGCTATATCCCGTCGTTTTACCTCTGTGCATTAAGTGCTTATGTATACATTAATGTAATATCGCCTGCTTACATGGATCTTATTATTAGATAAAATTGAATTTCAAAATCTTTATCTCTGTAACAATGTTGTTTTTGAAATTTTCAATGTTTTTATGTGAACTTTGTGTATTGATCGTCACAGTTTTCGGACTTTTTTTCTTATCTTTAACTCTTAGAGAAATAGTTGAACAAATTAAAAAATTGAGAGATAAAAAAGCTACAGCTTTTGATCTAATTACATCGGAAGTCCTGAAAGAACTTCCGAAAAAAGTGATAAGAATGCTAACACGCATTATAAACGCTGCTATAAGGTATGTGCCGAATATGTGGAAAATAGCAGAGATAATTATAATACCAAAGCCAGGTAAGCCCATAAATTAGGTGAAATCCTACAGACCAATATCACTACTACCAATAATTTCAAAATTATTTGAAAAAATACTATTGATTCGAATGAGTCCGATCATAGAAAATAGTAATCTGATTCCAAATTATCAATTTGGCTTTAGATCTAAGCACTCGACAATCGATCAAATACATGGAATAACAGACATAATAGAAAAAGCTTTAGAAGAAAAGCAAGTATGTTCTACCATATTTCTAGATGTAGCTCAAGTTTTTGATAAAGTATGACATCGAAGCTTAATAAATAAACTAAATAATATGTTACCTAAACAATACGTACATATACTCTCATCATATCTAGAAAACAGACTATCCAGAATAAAACAAGACGAAGAGTATTTTAATATTAGAGATAATAAAACGGCTGTGCCTCAAGGTAGTATTCTGGGTCCCATACTGTATTTGCTCTACACCAATGATTTACCAGAAATGGAAAATATAACTGTAGCTACATTCGCTGACGATACTGCGTTGATGGCAGTAGGATCAAATATTGACGAGGCTACAAATAAATTGCAAAGAGTAAGCGACAAGCTATACCTCTGGACAAAGAAATGGAAAATTAAACTCAATGAGTTAAAATCAGTAGATGTAAAGTTTACAAATAAAAAATTAGAAAATCAACCATCGGTAAATCTAAATGGGGTAAATATACACCAAGAAAACAGTACTAAATACCTAGGAATGACATTAGATGTCAAACTTAGATGGAAAGATCACGTAAAAAAGAAAAATATTGAGCTTGATAATAAATATAGAGAAATGTACTGGCTCTTAGGTCGTAAATTCAAAATTACCTATACATAACAAGATATTGTTATATAATCAGATAATCAAACCGATATGGTTGTACGGCATACAAATATGGGGATGTGCCAAACGAACACATGTACTTGGTATACAAAAATTCCAAAATAAAGTCTTGCGCAACATGGTAAATGCCCCTTTCGGTATGTTCGCAACAGTGACTTGCACAGAGATCTAAAAATTTCGTGCATAGAAAATGAAATAAAAAGATATGGAACAAAGCATATAGCTCGTCTGGAGGGTCATATTAACGTTGAGGTCACTCAACTGCTAGATAACCAAAATGATATCAGAAGGCTTAAAAGAACTAAGCCACTAAATTTAATACGATAGAATTTCGTAAACTTTTTCTTTAAGAAAATAACAATAGAAATAAATTAATGGTTAGTCCGTCGGACTAGTTTTAATGGCAGGGGTGTGGTTTAGTCAGTAATGGAAGCTACGGGGCTCATTGCGTCTATGAAGATTCCCACCAATCCACGCAAAAAAAAAAAAAAAATCTTTAACTCCTATATCCACATTGTAACTTTTTTATACCAATTTTAAATTATATTATGTATAGGTATTTTAAGATGATTGATTTTTGTCCTATTTTATGGTAATTATATTGAGGTGATAACCGTTAAGTAAATCTCTCTTAAAATCTCGCTTTTCAAAATATGATTTTAATTCGTGAATATTTATACCTTCACAATAGTTATGCATAGTTGCTGTTTGATACAAAAACAAGTTATTTTAAATATTTTAAATATTTTTACGCATAGCTCCAGATTCAGACTTACGTTTAAATTGTTTATTCTAATCATTTTTACGTAGATACCTGTACGTTGATATCTTACAGCGAATATAAAAACCGGGTATCTCCATTTTCCAAAAATTTTATAAAATTTAAATAAAAGTAAAATTTAAAAAACAAAAAAGCTATTGAAAAACCGAGATTTCAAAAAGAGAAATTTCGAACCTGACCCATAATTATTGTATTAAGTTCCAGTGCAATATGTTTCTCTTAATTTCGCCAAAAATTAACTTTAAAGAAACGTTATTATGTTTGAAAGTGTTAAAATTCAATACATTACCATTTGTGTATACATGAAACACCTTGTACATATTTTTTATTTAATACATTTCATTTCTTTGTAAAAATATTTTTATAAATAATTTCAAGAAAAAAAAAAAAAACGGAAAAAAACTAAAGAAAAATAAATATAATGTATATATATGTATATATACATACATAATATATGTATGCTTATCATGCACTAATACACAAAGAAAAATAATAATAATAATAATATGTATTCCCCATTCTATAATAAATTTACTCGAATGTCCTTCGACTATTCATATTTTAAGGATAAATATTATATTGAGAATATCATATTTTTAAATATACATACATTTATTATATGTACATACATATATTGTATATAAATATTAATTTAACATAAAATATAATAAATATAATATGTATACACATTTTATAAAAGAAATGCTTAGTAGGCCTACTTTTAATTAAAATTCAATGAAAAAAAAAAATCTAATCGATATGAATTCCATATTTATAGTATAAATAAAAAAAAACATATTATGTACATATATATACATATAGTATTATGTATATATATATATTTATACTTGTACAGCTATTATTTTCTAGATTAAAAACGTTGTATGCTATAAAAGAAAGAAAAAATTTCGTGTATCCTTTTTTCAATGATAATATACGAATACCGATATGAATGAAGTACATGGTACATATTTACTACAATGAATTAATAATATAATAGTAAAATGGACAATAACTATTGAAATTGGGATTGTCACATAACCAATTAGAGAGAATTATACTTAACGATCTGAAGATTTGAAAAATTATATTTCAATATCAAACAAATTATTTTTTATGATAGATTTTTTTTTTTTTGTTTTGTATGAATTTGGGATTAATTTAACTTGATTTGAATCAAATTCTATTTATGTAAAAAAATGCTGTTCTAGTTATTTAATCATCAGGCCGGTTACTATCATATGCCTGTATTTAATTTGCGTCTATATGTCATTTGCCTGTATTTTATTTGCCGGTATTTATTTGTACTTATTTATGCTTTTTGGCCACGAAATCCCAAACACCAAATACAAAACCCCACAATACAAAATCCCAAAATCCGAATTTAATTCATTTAGTATTTTCGAATTCAATCATTTTGTTCGTATCAAACAGCAGCTACCCATAAAAATAATTTAAAAATATTATTATAGAAAACGGAGATATCCTCTCTGTTTTGTATCCAAAAAACGGCTATGCATTAAAATAGTTTATATAAATATTCCAGTAAAAGGCGTAGAACTTTGATTTTGAATCCCACTATAAAATCTACACTGACCTACTTACAAACGTATATATATATATATATGTATTATATTTATCATATTCAGTATCCAGCATATCCAGATAAATGAAATGCAGGCAAGTGAAATGCAGGCAAATAAAATACAAACAAATTGCAAGAAATACAGGCCAATAATACTAAATACAGGCATACAACACACTCCCATTGAATCGACATAATTTGACAATTGATTTTAGTCGATTATCAAATATCGATTATCAAATATAGGTGTGAATTTTTAATTTTTTCATTTATTGCATACTTCCACATTCGGTTGTTTAAAATTACGAGTTAAAACCCCTGAAAAACTCTATTATTGCGTTAATATCAATTTCTAAATCAGTCGATGTGTGCACCTGAAATATTTGTATATTTTGCAAGCTATGGTATCGCATTTAAGTAGAATGTGAGAGGAAAAAGAGAGAGATATAGAGAGTATGATAATTTTAATTTAACTCGGAGATGAATAAATTATTCGACATTTGTGGAAAGGAAAAATTTTTGGCATTTGATTACGAATCGAAACAAAATGGTGAATTCGGAGATTTTCAAAACTTGAAAAACATCGAAGTAAAGTCATTGGATACGATTAATTTAAATGTTTTGTTATATAAAAAGCTTCAAAAATTAGTAAAATATACAACAGCGTATCCAGTAAACAAAAACTGTTCTTCGTTGGCAGTAATAAAATCTAATTTTAATTTATTTACTTAATTTTTCAAATATAAAATTTACTGCAAAAAAAAAAAATCTATGAGATACGGTAACTTTAAACAAAATCAAAATACTTTAATTCTGTAATATATCTCTCTCTCATTCACTCTCCATTTCATGTTCTTTTAAATTTGTGTTTTTTTTTTCTTGTAGTTTATTATGAAAGGATTTAATAGGATATAAAATTAGAAAAAAATGTCCTTTGAAATTCTATATTCCATTATTATAACATATTATAATATTATATATAATAAAATAATTAACAAGAATTTGAAATTAAATAAATAAAAAAATAATCATAATAATAATAAAATAAAAATAATAACTAAATTATATTATAATAAATACAAAAATAAATCTTTGAAATTAACTTTTAATGATTTTAGGACACAAAGCAGGAAAAATGAAAAAAAAAAAACAAAAAAACATGATAGCAAATACAAAAATATATGTGAATAACAAAAAGGATTATCAAAAAGTCCTTTTCACATAATTAAATTATAATGGAGTATAAATGGAGAAAATATTTAAATTCGGACGTGATATATTCACCTTTTGAGATTAGATATGAGAAGATGAAGTAGGTAGAAGAAGAGTCACATCCTAATATGAAAATTGATATAAATTATGATCTCATTTAATTTCTAGTATAAACCATTTATATATAAACATATACATATACATATACATACATATTATGTACATATAAAAACGCGTTTTGAATTTACAAACAGTGAATTTTGTATATTAATCACATGAGATTAAAACCAATAAATAGGACAATAGAGATAACATTGTACAAATATTATGGAAAATATGACATTACTTCTGGTCTTAAGTGTTATTCCGGATCATCTATTTTGCAATCATAAAAATATATTTTTAACTTTTTATGTCGGTTTAAATAGGAAATAACATTATGTACTCCAAGGATTTACCGATTTTATTAGTATCAATTTGTTTTTACTATAAATATATATATTATATAGAGATTATGTAATCGTAATGTAAATATATATATAATGCAGTTGAAATGAATGGTGTCGTTTTATTACTCTTTTATAATACAGTTAGTGTACTTGTAACATACGTTAAATATATATGAAAATTTTTGAAATCTAATTTTTCATCTGTAATAGTTTTGTAAATGAGAAATTTTCTTACTGACTTAGTGTTATAAAGTCTTACGTTAATTTTGCATTCAAATTTTATAAGTACAAGCTGTGTCGATGACTTAAGGACTTCTACAAAGAAAATATACATACATACATACATACAGTTCGTTATAACGTTTCAATAGAATCAATTTAGAACTAGTGAAAATATTAGGCAAACATTTGAAAAATAGAAAAGCAAATGGAAGCCTAATCAGAGCTACAAGGGAATAATAATATAAGAGAAAATAGTTTGAAAATACGACTAAAAATTTTATGTATTCAAAAATATTATAAAAACTTGAAGTGTCACAGAAAGTGACTGAAAATGAAATATCACCATTTTAATATTCCAAATCCAGGATAGAAAAAAGCTGGAAAACTATAAATATCAGAATTAATCTGTTATAATCATGATAATAAAGATTTAATAGATTAAATAATAATTTTGGGGGGCACATTTGTCAAGAATAACAGAGATTACAAGCGATATAAATATCTAAACAAGGGATAGCTCGATAAATACGGAAAAAACCAATATATAGATTTAGCCATAGGATTTGATTAAGTTAGATACTCCCCACGTAACATTTTATTGTTATAAAAACAAAATTAGTGCTATACGACTGCTATATGACTCCCGATTAGCACTAAAGGAGTTATAATGATGTTTTTATGGGAATAATGTGATTAATATTGCTATAATAATGCTCTTATAGTATTTCCGGGAGTTGTTATAATGGGATTTTTAGCAAGTGCTACAGCAAAGTCTAAATGTGCGTAATCCTATAACAAGAGTTAAAGTGCTGTTATAAGAATAGAATTGGTAATATAACAATTTACTGTATCTCTATAATGTTACTAATAAACTTACTGTAGCTTTTTTGAATTAATATTAAGAGTAAATAGCTTGCGACGACCATTATTTTTTACAAACATGGTTAAAAAAAAATGCTTTTATAAATAAACAAAACGTGAAAAGTTTTATTTTGCATTCTTTTTATAAAAGTATTATTTTTATTAAAAAAATAATTATTTAAATATCAAATTTGATGTTATGCATTAATTAGCGTACATTATTTGACATTTTAAAGATGCAACTTAAAAATATATTTTCTTTTATTTATTTAAAAATTGGTTATTTTTGAAGAGTAATGATTATTCAATTTTCGAAGTATTTTATTATAATAAAAATGTCAATGATATTTCTTTCCCAGCCAATGCTTTAACAATATTACAGCAATTGCTCCGATGCCTTATAGGAATCTCTATTTGAGTGTATTTATAATGTTTCGCAACAATTGCGGAGCACTCAAATTAACACTAATACTTCTATAAGAGTGTTTACAATAGTGTTATAAGAGTGTGCAAGAGTCTTATAGCAATAAAATTGTTACGTGGGTCATAACATATTTAATAATATTCAACATCAAAATCATAATCACCCATATTCTCTTAGACCCATCGTTGACGAGAAGAAAAAATTCATCTCATCTCGTCTCGCTGAATATGCATTTCTGTTAGACACTATAAGCGGCGCGATAAAACATTTTATTTTTTGGTAGTTCTAATAATTTTTACTGTCAACCAAAATTATTGGTATATAAACAAAATGTGGTTTATAAAATTTTTTGAAAGTATTAGTGGGGTTTAGTTTTAAAGTATTTTTTAAATGAAATATAAATATAAATATATTTATTTTTTAAATATTTTTTAGTTTATTATATAAACAGAAGTAAAACGGTAATAGTAAAGATGGTTTTTTTTTTTTAAAACAAAAACACAATTTTAATAATAATGCAAAAAAATTAATGAAAAATTGTTTATTAATCTTTACTTAACAACTTTATCTATTGAACTTATTTATTGAATTCAATTTTTTGATAAAAAAAACACAAAATACTTTAACGAGATATTCTATCGCTTACAATTTTTAACGAGATAAAAAACCGCTATCTCGTCTCGTCAAAGGTCTAACAGAACACAAAACTATCTCGTCAGAGATATTCTCACGCGATCTCGCGAGATGGGTCTAACAGAATATGGGTGAATAATGCGAATCTGAATATTCAAAATACTAAAAGCATAAAATAGACTGTCTGAAGAAATTAAAAACTCCAACAGAACACTACATCACGACTTGTTAATGCCTAGATACTATTTCAGAAAACTAGAATCAAATCAACAAAGTAGCAAAAATATCTGAATGAATTAAGAGATACTTATTATTTAAAACAATAAATTTATGAACCGAGGAGCTAGTTCAAAATATGTTAAATATCACGACAGAAGCTAGGGCTGACACCAATAAACCTAAAAAAAATTTCCGGACTTAAAAATATCTCTAACTGACGAATATCTAGTCAAAAAGCTTTTACATAAGATCATTTCAGCTTGGCCGAAAACAATTTGTGCAGACTATGTAAAGAATTTATTGAACATTTTTTTTGTACATTATAGCCAAAACGTAGGTTGTGAATCTTTGAGTACTTGCGTACCGTTAACTATTAGAAAAAGCAAAGGTAAGAAAAAGAAAGAAGAAAAGTTTTGTGGGAAATAGCGAACAATGTTGTAAATATTCGTCTCAAATCTCTGTAAATTGGGAATGCTTCAATTGGGAACGCGAATCCACAATCGAGATGTTCTAAGTATAAAAAAATTTTCATAACCGGATTTAAACCATCTAGGAATTTCCACTGGGAAAAGATGGATGCCTCTTGTGTTATTTTAAATAGGAATTGCTTGATAGGACCAAGAAGTGATTTTAATCCCTCGGCGGAACAAGTGCCAACACCAAGTAGATATCTATCAAATAGAGTAAGTGCTCCAACAATACGACAATGACCATATAAAACGAATGCGGTGCGGTTTTCAATTTTGTGAAAAAAAATTGCCCACACAAGCCATCATTGTTCTTCTGGAGTTGACTACTGAAGCTGTAGCATTATTTTGTTTTTAAGACTATGCAAATTATGGATTGTATTGATAGCTAATTTCAGAAGGTCATTAGTGAAAATGAGAAATCGGGTGGATAAAAGGACTGAGTCTTGTGGAACATCAACAGTGATTTGAAGTTGGTCAGAAAAAGAACAATCAACTGAAACTATGATAGATCGATTTTAAAAGAAAGATTTTGATCCATTTAAAAAAGTTTAAACAAAGGTCTTTAGTATTGCATTTTGCTATAAGAACAGAATACCAGACTCGATTAAGATCCTTAGATATATCCAGATATACAATAGAACCATCATGAGATCAGAACCATCATGAGAATAGAACTGTCATGAGATCAGATCACCGGTTGGGCTCAAAAGCCGTACTGGAATTATTATTCATGAATTATACCTCTACTATCAAGGTGTTTTTTCAACTTTTTATTGATTAAGATTTCCATCGTTTCTGAAATAATGAAAGTAACAGCTATGGGTCTATAGTTAGAAGGATTGCTTTTGTCAAATTTTTTAGGAATAGGATAAACTTGGGCAACTTTCCAATATGACGGGTAAATTCCTGAAGAAAAGAACACAAATGGAACAAGTTTGCTCTGTAAATGCGACGGTCTCACTTGTAGTGTCCGCGAACAATAGCAGTTGCCCAACATACCACTAAAGAATATCCTGAGCTAATTACGAATTGATACAAAAATTATTACTATTTGATGAGATTTTGAAACACAAAACATAATTAAATATTATTTTTTTGAAACAAAGTTGAAAGTACGACGATAACAGAAATTTAAACAGATTGTTTTTAAACGGTTTATTAATTTTTATTTATTTCAGTGCAACTAAGAAAGAAAAACTCTCTCTATTTGCTACCTTTTATAAACACCAGTTTTCTTCGAAACAAAAAACAAATAAACAAAAGAACAAAATGTATAGCATTAATGTAGGTATAATACAAACCAAATATTTTGAACTAACATTCAATATGAGAACAAAAACTTCCTTAAAACATATTTAAATTCAGATTCAGAAAAGTTTTATTTACATAAAGCCAATTACGGTGTCATATTGTTTCACATACACAAAATAGGTAAAGCTTATTGTAAAAGTTTTTCATTCGTTTTCAATTAACTTAAGCAAAAAAAAAAAAAAAAAAAAAACAACTATTGTTGGCAACCCTTAAAAATTCAGGCAACTTTTCAAGTAAAATTAAACTTTCAATTCCTTGTCGTTCGTTATGTCTTTTTTCTTTAGGATCTCCCCATAATCATTTAAAATAAAAATGTATGTTTCAAATGACGAAAATAAATTTCAAGGAAGCCCACAACAAATTCAAAACTATATTAAAGTTTCCAAATAAAAGTTAGAAAGAGATAGCAAATACATAATATAATATGAGATAAGAATTTGAAAAAAGATACCATTTTTTTTTTGTTTTTGTTTTTATTTTTGTTCTGCCTTCAGTCTAAATTAATTTCAACTTTATTTTATAATAATTTATTATTATATTTTTAGTAAGAAAGAAAATACATTCTTTATAACTTTTTTATTTATTCAAAGTTACCATCAGAAACAAACCAACAAGAGATGAAAAAACAAAAAAAATAAATTAATTCACGATGCTTTTTAAGTTTTGGAAGTTTCATAAAAATTTCCAGCCAAAAATAATATGTAAATACCAAAGAAAAACATTGTTTGTTTGTTTTTTTAATAAATTAAGGACTAAATTTAAATCGGAGATGTGAGAGAAATTTTTATTTGGATAATTTTGAATTTTTTTTTTGATTTTGATTTGTATAAATTACTTAATTAAAAATATTATGCTTAAAAAATAATATGCTACATATATTAACAAGCAAAGCAACCCACATTCTAATCTATAATTTTTGAAATTTTACTCTCAACTTTCTGTTAAATTTTAAATAAATCTCCTGGCTATGATTTCATCACTGGGCAAATTCTACATGACTAGATTTTTCGTTTTTTTTTTTTTTTTGCTCCGTACTCCTCTTGGGAGCATAGGTATTGACATGTGACACTTGACATTTCCAACGTACTCGATTTCTAGCTGCTACTTTCACTTGTATTTTCGAGGCAATGTCTAATTTCATTTTAATGGGATTGGCCTACTGTAGAAGACCACTTTGATAACTTTATCTGTGCCTACGTGGTAAGACGACTCCACATTTTTCTGCAAGTTGTCCCTACGATTTAATCCATCTTTGAAGTTAAGATGCCTGACGTTACTATGTTTACTAGGTACGTGATGTCACATACTTTTGTCAGTTGTTGACAATTGTGTAATTATTATTAGTGTTTGTCCAATATTTATTTATTTTGTTGGTTATTGTGTTGTATTATATATATATGAGTATTGATATATGAAATATTTTTTAGTTATATAAAGTATTAATTATATTAATTATTTTTATTGATTATTAATTTTATATATAATATTTTTGCTATTTTTTTTATTTATATTTTATACCTCCCACGGGAATCGAACCCATGACTACTACATCGCAATTCAAACACATTTCTGTGCTCTAACCGATTAGGCCACGGAAGGGACATGACTAGATTAGCTATCTAAAAAATCACTAAACCTGGTAATGAGGATTTACAATGGTTTGCTAATGTTGAGATTAATGTCCGCTTCAATAGAAGGTATCGGAAATAATAACCATACATAAAGTTGGCAAAAACCAAGAGGAAACTGCATCTTACAGACCGATTAGCCTATTACCAGTTTACTTTAAAATTTTGTTGGAAAACTACTAAAGAATCCTTTAATGCCAATTATAGAAGATCGTAAACTGTTACCGGATTATAATTAAAATTTCGAATTAACCATAGACAAAGAACATTTGTATTGTAAAAGAGAGAGCTTTTGAAAACAAAAAATTTTGCACCGCTGCTCTTCTTATTAAAGGTGGTGTGGGATCCTGGGTAAATGCAAAAATTGAAACAAAACCTACCATTGGTATCTAGCTTTAAAAAGCTAATACGTTGAAAGCAGAATGTTGTGTGTGAATCAAGCTAATTTATACACTGGACTATATAAAATACAATCTGGCGTTCCCCAAGGAATTTGTTAGGGGGGGGGGGGCTAATATTCTAACAATACCAGATGCAAAAATCGCTACTTTTGCCACCGCTCTTATGATTTGACATCAGGACGCTAAAATAGCATCATTTAAACTATACGAGCAAACTTAAAAGATATTCGACCATGGCTACAAAAATGGAACGTAAAACTAAATGAATCGAAGTCAACACATATCAATTTGACTTTAAAGAAAGGTACGCCTGTCTTCAAGTCATTTTAAATAATGAAATCATCCCACAAAAATATGTTGTAAAGTACTTAGGCATAGAGAATGATCCCCACAATCAACAATAATAAATAGGTCACTCGAGTCGTGGCATCAAAAAGCCACAATTAAAAGCTAATTAGTTTTCCGGAAGCAACTAAAATAGCCACTTCTACCTATCTACCTACCTACTTAGGCATACATTTAGAAAAAAGACTCACGTTAACATATTGCCAGTAAAAGAAAACAGCTTGATATCAAATTTAGAAGTATGTACTGAGAAATTGGAAAAAACACACAGTATAAGATATCAATTTACAAAGTCATTATAAAACCTATTTGGGCATACGGAATTCAGCTTGGGGGTTCCGGAGCGAAAACTAACATTCACATCATACAAGTTTTCCAAAATAAGGTGTTAAAATCACTCGTAAATGTTCTTTGGTTTATGTCAAGCCCGACTTAAACATTGAATCCGTCACTAGTGAAATAGCTAAATTTATAAAACTAGCTACGGAGTCAAACTGCAAATTCATCCAAATAATTTAGCCTGCAACCTAATGGAAACTGTGAGTCAAAGGAGACGAAAACGAATAACTCCTTGTCATTTATAAGACATCAAACAAAAAAATAAAAAAAAAATAACTGATTGTAAATTTATCTAAAGGCAGGTCTTCAATGGAAAGCACCGTTTTGTAAGTTAATAAATAAATAAATTTTCGAAGTAAAAAATACTTTCTGTTAGCTGAACAATCCCTTTAGATTAATTGAATAGTTTTAAAAGAAGTGATGGTTGCCATGGGATTCTTCAGTTTATAAATTGTACAATTTATAAATTCTTCATCAATGCTCTACGAACGAAGCTTGAATCAACAGCGAAATAATTGTTGAGTTATAAACAGCTTTCTGTATAAAAATATCAACACAAAAATATGCTGGATAAGTCATTGAAAAATGACATGCCATAATAAATTAATTAATTATTAATATAATTAATAAAAAAAATGAAGGTATGAAAATAAATGAATTGTTTTAATAATTAAAAAAATCTAAACTTTCCAAATATGTACACATTGAATTAAAATAAAAACAGAGAAATGACTTAAAATTTTACTAAGTTCTGATTTAGCTAGAAATCCAGCAAAACATTTACCACTCTATTTGTTGACATCGTTCACTAATGGCATCATAGCCCAAGGTAAATTTCTTAACATACTAAGTAACTCATTTGGAAATACAAAACCTTAAATAGGAACACTTTCTCTCATGCTATTTAACTTAGCCTTTGAATCAGTAACGAAGAAGAAACCATATCATAGTTGACAAAAATTCTTTATAAAGTTTTTGAACAGGAGATTCAAATTCAATTTGTACAAAATGATTATCTTCCCAATACTAAACTACCGCGAAATTAAAAAAAAATCTAAAATCTAAAAACGATGGTAAAGAAACTTTGATACTAACTCTGGCGAACAGAAGAAAACTGAATTGGTTAAAAAAAAATAAAATTTTAAAGTGCACAGTGGATCCGATTTGTAAAAATAAAGGCTGGGGAATAAAGTATAAATATGACCTGATACAAGGAACCACAATTATCAAAGTATATAAGACTAAACAGATTACGATGGGTAGTTTGGAGCATATGAAAAGCATGTCTAAAAAACTGATTTCCAGAAAAGTGCTTTTTGTAAAAAAGTTTATGAATATTGACCCAACTGTCTATTAATATTATAACAATTTACATAATTTTAATATAACAAATAATAAACTAAATAAAACCCAACTAAACGTCTCAGACTGAGATGGCTGGATGCATTTGATAAATAATGTATCTTCATTACTCAATTTTCGAAATGGCAGATTGGTTAAAAAATTTAGAAGCATGAAGAAAGTGCATAGAATAGACCAACATTCCGATTTCATTGCCATTGACAAGTTACCAGCTAAATGACCCGGACTGAGTTGGATTGATACAGATGATATATATAGTTTACCTATTCCAAATACGAAATTGCAAACGAGCTAAAAAGTAAAAAACCATGGAAGGTGCATAGAAGAATTCAACGTTTCGATTTCACCGCCATTGAAAGAAGAAGATAATCCATTGAAAGATGAAGATGGCTTCCATCAATATTGCAGAAATAATAGTAATTAACTTAAATCTAAGTACGGTACAGTATGTTGTATATATTGATAAATACATGTTAAGCGATTCTGAGAAAAACGTAAAAAACCTATAACATATTTTTTAAACATAGTCTTCAGATTTTTTTTTTTTTTAATTTATAATGGCTAGCATATTTAACAATAATAAAGAAAAAAAAATAGCATATTGGATTTAAGCATAAGCATTGAAATTTGTAAATATCGGGTTTTGAAATTGACACATGTTTGTATCGGGATTTGCATTTTATATATTGTAATTTATCGGGGTTTGATCTTAACAACTCACATTAAGTGTATTGAAAAACATTTTTTTTTTATATCAGAAGTATATTTCAAAATAAACTGTGACATCGTAAATGTCTTAAAAAAAACTTCAACCTGATATAATGTAAAAAAACTAAGTTGTTAATGTTATCTGTAAAATAAGTTGGCAACATTGTAGAATTAAAGCTTTCTGAGACATTATGTTTCAAGCAAAATTTTTGTTGGTTGGTTTGCTGGTAAAATGTAAAATGGTTTGCTGGATTTCTAGTTTAATCAGAACTTAGTAAAATTTCAAATCATTTCAAACTTTCACATTTGTGATCCAGCAAAATGAACAGACAATTTTTATTTACAACATTGGGTTTTTAAAAAATTTTGTAAACCACAATATCTGTCAAACCGGTCGCGGAAACATCGTCAACAACATTTGTGATCATGGAGACAATGTCTTTAAGATCATGTGAACGTTGTATTCAACTTTGTGTTGAGACATTTACGATGTCAAGGAAACGGATCTTGTTCTAATGTGAAGAGTAAAATGCCTTGACAAATCTCATAGCATCTTGTGCCTTAACAATGTTGCATTTTAAACTTTTGACTTTTTGCTGAACACAATTTGGAATTACTGGAGGACTTATTTGTTTATATCTTTCAGACAAATTTGAAAACTTAATAATTCCACAGTTTATTGGAAAAATAAATATAAATATTCACCTGAGCTTACTTAGCTTGTTCTCGTTTTGTTACATTTTTCGCTTTCTTTTTAGGTTTTTCTCCTTTTGAAATTCGAATTAGATGATTTTCACTCATCATTTTCTAAAATGATTTTACGGAAATTATTGTATAGGTAACATTGATAATATTTTAAAATTTTTTAATCACCTTTATCTTAAAACACGTCGTTTTTCAATGAAAAATAACTTTGCATTAACATTTATTTAAATTTTCAAAAATATTATTTGTCAAATTTTGGAGCCAAAGCATTTATTTTAATCGTATCGGCTTTTGCAAAAAACCAATTAAAATATACTTTAATTAATCGGTTTTTGCTATGGAACTATTTCAACATGTAAATATCGAGTTTAGAATTTAATTTTTTTTGCAAATATCGACTTTTGCATTAAACGTTAATTTTAAAAAAGAAAAAAGGCTTTAAAATATCGGGATTTGATTCAGTTTTTATAAATAAGGTTATAGATCTACAAATTACGCGTTTTTTGATATGCATATGTCAAAATTTTTGTCAAGTGTATTTGTCGGTGTTTGCATTCGAACGACACATATATCAAAATATACAGTATAGAAAAATATAAAATAATTGCAGGAAAAAGTGTAGCTAGAGGACTAAAATAATTTTTATATCTCTCAAATTATCAGAGTCCATAATCGGCTGATGTTGATTAGTAAGTGATGTCAAAAACGCATTTTTAACATTAAAAATTAATTAATTAGCATTGTAGTCATATTATATACGTCATACATTAATGAATCAAATCGATTTAGTTAGCATTTTAGTTATAATGCTTACCAATTTACCATGTAAGTAATAGTAATTGAATAGTTGAACGGCTGTCCTAAACAATTCTAACTCAAAGGATTTCATTTGATCTCTGTTACCCTTTCTAATAAAAACATTTTGTTTTTTTTTTTTAACTTTTTTTATTTTTTGCTTTTTTGCAAAAATTTTAAAAGCATGATTCTATAAAAAATAAAAAAAAAACATTTTGATGATAAATTTCAAAATAAATAATAATTCACAAAAACAAAAAAAAAAAAACAAAAAAATAACTTGCAACAATATGACGTTTCCGAGAATTCAACCAAAACAACAAAATAAAAAATTTTCAGTTTTCAAACATCTGTTTTGAAAAAGTTTCAAATTTTATTTTTTTAATTAAAAATTCAAAATACATTCGTATATCTCTACTTCTACAATCATCATCGACATCATCCAAAAAAATATAATAATTTTCAATTTTAAAGAGAATACTAAAAAGCACGTTATGGTTTTGAAACACAATACAAAAACAAAACTTTTAAATAGAAATAACTAAGGTTGATGATGCTCAGTTCTTACTACCCTTCTGAAAATTCTGAAAATTATGAATTTAGTCTTTGTATATAATTTCGTCCGTTTATAATGTCAAATTTTGTTAATAGGATTGTATTGTAAATAGCTTGTCACAAATAATGCCAGTTGATTGATTTACTAAATGATTTATTTTTGCTCTGTTGATGATTGGTAGTATAGGTAACGAATGATAGATCAAAATTTCGTAGTGTAGGTGGACAATGTTTATACTGTCAAATTAATGTTTAGAGCAAGCACATGTCAGACGTCTGTCGTCTATTACTAGACGAAAACATGCTTCATGTGATTGTGTAATATATCATCATCCAGTAGGGATAGTGAAAAAAATCTATACCTACTAATATCTATACTGTATCTATGCCAAATATACATTAATTTACAACAAAACAGACTAATAACTCAATAGGAAAGTTGAAAGAGTACTTCAAATAGACTTAAATTGCTCATTATTTTATCATAATGTAGCTTAAAGCTCAGTTTAGGGTCATGTGTTAACCCGAGGTTTATAATAGAATTTACTCTTAAATTTACTCAGAATTTCTCCTGGAAAAGGTAATAACTTGGCATTTAGAACTTGTTCAATTCAAGTCCATTTTTTGAACATCAAATAGCAAAATTTTGTAGGTTTAAGCAATCCGGTGAAGAAGATATGGGAGTAAAAAGCTTTCAGCAGTGTTTAGAAAAAGCTATCACTTTTGTTATCATTCATATTATGTATCATTATTGGTATTGTTGTACAAGTCACAGTTATAGATCGCATCAAAAATTTATAAGAACGAAATTTAATCATTCGAAAGAAATTTTTTTATATCATAAATAATTTTGGTCATAAAATTCCGGTTTCGGACACAAAAACGTTAGCATCAGCGATATTCAGTCTACGCAATCACAATCCATACACAGTCTACAAAAAATGTAAAATTGTGTATAAGTTGATTCAATTACAAAATTTAGTATGAAGAAAAAAAAGCGTAATCACTATCTACTTTATTAAGTCTTAACACGATTTGATGAATTTAACATACTAAAAAAAATCAATTTTAATTTGATTACAAATTTCTAAACTGAATTGATTCACAAATAAAAATTAAATAGTTAAGTCACAGAACTAACTCTACGTCTGTATTATTTCCGCTTCAAAGTATTTCTTTAACCTAACCGGTAGAATACCACAAAAATCGAACTCAACGATGGGACAAGCATAGGTCCATTCAAATGTCTTGGAATAGTAAATTTGTCACTTCTACTAGATGATGGATGGTGAAAGGGACACTAAGTTGAATAACAACAGTAGATAAATCATAGTAATTAAATTATTATTGAAATTGAAGTACAGTGTCAGTAACACAATATCTAAAATACACTAAAGTCCTCCTGCATACCCAAAAGTATTGCAAAGTAATGATGATGGAGGAGTGTAATACATTTGTAGGTATGAACCATTGTTTATTTTTTGTATAAAGAGATGGAGAGTGCTCTAGGTAAAGCAAAGTCTCTAATGATGCGGTAGATAATGGACCTCAGTTGTCATCAAACAAGCTGAATACTGTATTTTGTTGAGTTTGTTTTGAGCTATGATTTGCGTACCTTTTATCTACCCAACTGCGGATGCGCAGGTTAAGGTTGACCTCTCTATTGCGGTATATAACCGTAATGCCATTTAGAGGTTTAGTCCTGGGGACACATAGGCTTTTACTTGTCCATAGTGCAGTTATGGCTTTGTTTACAGCATTATCTAGATGAGGATTCCAGTTCAAATGTTCATCAAAATACGATTCCAAGGTATCTTTGGAAAAGTTAATCGTTACCCCATTTAGGTTAGGTTTTCTTTAAAGTGTCACTAATTTTTCTGTTTGTGACGACAACAATATTGCTTTTATTCGGATTTATAGAGAACTTTACCTTTCGGCACCATTTCGATACTATGTACCTGTTCTACTTAATTCAGTCTATGAATACTATGTACCATTTGGATACTAGTACCTGTTGAATACAATTCAGCCACTGTAGACTCAAATTTGCCTCTGATAAGAATAGCTAAATCATCAGATTAGCTTTGTGCCAAATTCATTGAGTTTATGTAGTACGACAAGGAACCACAGGATAGGCGACAGTACTCTTCCTTGAGGACATCATTTAAAAAAATTTAAAAGAAATTCAAAGTGATCATTTATCTTCCAGAATTAGTAGAAAAAAGAAGAATTCCTATCATGGTTATACTCTTTCAATCCCATTTTCTAATCTTTATTATATACGTTTTTGTTTCATACTCGAAATATTCAGATCAACCCTATTTTTTCTACATTCTGTATTTATATTTTTGTTGAAGTTGAAATTGAATATATAAATCATTTGTTTTTTTTTATATACTTTCTTCCTTTTTATTCTTTTGTTTGTATTAAAAATACAAAATTCAATAAAGGATTTTCGTGATATATTCGCAGGAAGGATATTCTCATAGAAGACAATGAAAAAGCAAAGTTTTATTTTTTCAATAAATTTTTATTTAAAAAAGGATTTTTTTTCTTTTTGTTTTTAATTTATAAAATATTGAATTTTAATAATTAAAAAAACAAAAAAAAAAAAAATGGAAAATTGTTTTGTTTTAGCGTATGAAAAAATAAAATAAAAACAATAACAAAAATTAGAAATCTTTTTGAAAGAAATGCGAACGCAAATCTGAATAGGTGCCAATAAATTTCGAGTGAAACAATTTTTATTTCTTGTTTTGTATTTTGATTGAAATTTTCTGTAAAACGAGTTTCTGTAAAAATCATTTTCTTTTTATTCATATTACATACACATAATATATGTATATGACTTTATAATTTTATTAAAAGTCTCAATATTTTTTTTTGAGTAGATTTTAATTTCAGAGATTTCAATTTTAGAATTAGGTTGGCATATGTTGTTATAACATTGTCTTACTTGAATTAAATTTCAATTTAAATTCTATATTTAGTACATATATATATATATATATTTGAAACTTGAAGGTGGTAATTTCAAAGGTAGAAAAATTGATGAGTTAGTTAAAAGGTAATTGGAATGTTGAATGAAATTTGTAATATCAGTAATATTAAAAAGAAAATTTAAAAATCAAATAATAATTATTTCAGTGCAAACACTCGAATGTTTAGAAGTACATATATATTTCGAATTTATATTTCATCATTTTTTATATATCGATTTAATTCGGTATCATATTCTCAACCTAATAATTTATTTTTCAGCTAATCTCGATAATTTTTGTGACTTAAGAGCTCTTCATAAAAATCATTACCTGGTAAACTGGCAATTCAAAACATTTCTTGTAGCAGTGTAAAAAGAGAGTGTTTTTTTGAAACTATGATTGAGTCCTTAACTATAGTTCCGAGTCAACTATGATTGAGTCCTTCACTATAGTATAAACATAATTTAAGTGCGATTTGTTTTTTTTTATCATTTAAAACTAATCATACTTGTAACTATAGGTAAAAATAATTCACACTTAAATTATGTTAAATTCACGTTCTCAACCCTGCTTTTATGTTATATCGTAGTTTTTATCGTATTTTTTTATTTTTGTGCATCTTGACAATGATATTTTTGAAGTTTCAAATAACCCAAAATGTAAAGAAAATTAAAATATATCTATAGAGACCCACATATTCAACAAGATATATTTCAGACAATTAATAGTAAAAATAATTAATTGTAAAAATAATAAAAGAAAATAAATTAATATTTATTATTTGTTAATAAATTTGTGTAATTAAAAAAAAAAAAATAAGACTTTAATTATTGTAATTTTCCACTGACAAATCATTACCTTTGTTTTTACATTTCATGCTATTTTGAGATTAATTTGAATAAATAAAAAATAAATATGTTTCTTACAATTTTTTAACTCGAATATACTATTCCAATCCTAAAATCTGTATTTAAGTAATATGTTTTTTTTTTTTTGTTAACTATACAAACGATATTTTATTAGTATATATATAATTTTCTGCATTTATCTGGATGTTTGTAAGTCCGACGGAATACTCCAACACATATACAAATTGCAATATGTATACAAATTACTTTGGTTCCTTTTTTTAACCCCTGTCCACCATGCTGAACCTTTGCAGGAAAAAATACCATTGCATGAAATATATTTTTTTAATTTAATGTTAGTCTTCTTCGCAAATAATAAGGCAAAATAAAAAATAATAATAATAATATAAATAAAACAAACAATTTTTTTCATTTATAACAAGAAAGACTAATAGACTATTCTATCAATAGTTTAATATGGTATAATAACCAAGAGGCAAACAGCATTTAACACAAAAAAAAAAACATAATGCACTCAAAGGTTATTCTTATTACTTAAAATTATACACAATATGCATGTATCTACATATGTTTTTTTTTTATTTATTTTTTGTTGTTGTTATGATAATGATCGTAGCATCATAGTTTTGCTACCGTATGCATTGTATATATATATATATATATACTCTAGCCAGAAATGTGATGCTATGAAGAGTTAAAATTGTTATTTATTTTTATTTTTTGTTTTTTGTTGTTGTTATGATAATGATCACAGCATCATAGTTTTGCCATACCGTATGTATAGCCTGTATAGTACTGTAGGTATATATATATATACTCTAGCCAGAAATGTGATGCGATGATGAGTTAAAATTGTTATTTATTTTTATTGTTTTTGTTTATTATTTTTTTTTTAATATATATATATATATATATATGATATATAAATTTATGATCGTATATAATATTTAGTATATATTACAGGGTTAGATTTTAGTTCTGCTGATTTACACATAAAAACAATAACAACCTATAAATTATTAAAGAAATTAAATTAAATTTTGTACTATTATTTTTTATTTCTTATCTTTGTAAACTTATAATTTTTAGGTATATTTGTTTTCTTCAAGTGTGTAGAAATGTATGTTGTAGAGAGTGATGATTTTTTTTAATTTAGTAAGTAGGTATATATATAGGTATCGGTTAAAACATATTGATTGTTGTTCTTCTTTTTAATGTATGTTATAAATAATAATTATGTATGAATTTTAACATGAACAGTTCGATAATGAATTTTGTGAAATAAAATAAAATTTTAAATAACCGATCAATGGTTCACAAGCTACGAACAGTTTTGTAAATACCTATTTATTTGCAGTAAATTTTTTTATTTTAATTTTTTCTCCAACACGAGTTTTTATTTTATTCATCAAAATAAATATTGTATGTAACTACAATATTATTGTTTTTTTATATTTACAATTTTATTTATTTTTGTTTTTAAAATTGTTTTCATTCACAGCTCATTTTAAACGATTATTTGTTCGGTATAAACTTTGACGCTAAGCTTACGCAGCTAATGTTATTGAATGTTAACAGGATTAACTTAGTTCTGAATTATACGATAAATTTTCAATGTTGGCAAAAAGGATGTCGCTAAAATGATCGAGTAAGTGACCCTTAGGGAATAAAAAATTTTGCACCTTACTACAAATATTCTGTTTATATGGTAATTAAAAGCGTTATAATACAAAAATAAAGCTATGATAAACTTGAAATGAAAATCTAATGAAGGAAAGAAATGCTAGAATTTATTTTGCTTCCGTCATTTATGGCGGGTTACCAAGCTAGTATAGTATATGTACATTTGGAGTAGAAAATTTGATTACATGTACAATAATAATGCATGTATAGAATTGAAAATTTTTTATTTAAACTTTCAAATCAATTTTTTTGTTTTTACGTACATAATATGTACATAGGTACCGGGCAATATTTTATTATTTTTGTTTGAATACATAACATTCATAACTAACCGTCAATTTTTATTGCACTATATGTTCATCATATATAATTATAATTGACAAGCACTTAAGGACCTGCGCAGTAGACACCTTTTCATTTTATCTCTCTTCTCCACAATGAACTCTTAATATATAATAAGTAAGTTGTAAATAAAATAATAATGCGCACACAGTTGAAAATTTTTTCATCATATGGTTTTATTATTCACAAAAAACATTAAGAAATAGGTAAAAATGAAACAAAAAATGAAAATTAAGGTATTTATGTTTTTTAACGAAAACATACTAATTTCAAAGCTTTTCATTGAAGCATGAGTGTTTTCTGCTTTGTAATAAGAAGTCTATATCAGTCCATGCAAATCCCTGTTCTTTTAAAGACTTTAAATTTGGCTTAAACTTGAATCATAATTACTCAACAGGGGCCCCTAGTAAATGCATATTACATAGCTATTTAAACTTATTATACTAAAGAACTAATTTTATTTAGTTAATTACAAATTAAACAAAAATAAAACAATTTATGAAATTGTAATTTGTACAATTCAGATTGCAAAATAAAAGTAAATAACATTAGTGATATTGTATTTGGAATTTTAAATTTATTTTATATAAAAAACATTGCCTGAAATTAGTAGTTGACACTTTCCCATGACTAATTTTATTTTAAATTCTTTAAATTTCAAAATCACTATTTACACATTAAATTTTTTTCATCAATTTTAATGATTAAATACGAATTCGATATTTTAAATTCCATTGAAATTCCATTATTTTAATTTCGAAATTTCGAACTGACAAACTAATTTTATTCACTGTAAATTTCTGTTCAAAAAATATCTATACTCATCCTATACTTTTCTTTAGATGAAATTAGTTATCTAAATGATCAATCCTCTAATTATTATTACCTGTCTTTTCGTATATTCAAATATTGTTCTCATATTCTGTTTTCAAAATGAAAAAAAAAAAAATAAAATTTTTTATTTTTTTTTTTTGTTTTCTTATTAAACAAAATTCAAATTTTCCGCCATTTTCTAATTCCATTAAAAAGTTTTCACGCGAATTATATTTTCAAAAAAAAAAAATGTTCAATGTTTTTCATTATTTTCATCACATAAATTATACGCATTAATAATCATTTTGGAGCAAAAAGTAAAAAATAATCAAAACAAAAACAAAAAAAAAAAAAACTTTTCGGACTTGGGTCCTATTCTAGGTAACTTTTTATGTTTATGCGTGGGGTCTATCCGTAGTATATTTTTGTTTTCGAAGAAAATTAAAATTTCTTAGAATAATTTCCATTTGTTTTTTGTACATTAATTACTCTTGTGACTGGAACCCGGTAACACAAAAACAAAAACAAGAAAAAAAAAAAAAAAGTGTCATTCAGCTTCTTTTTTAATTAATCAAAATATAAAGAGAAGAGAAAATTTTTAAGAAAAAATTTTTCTTTTGAAAAATACAAAAAAGAAAAGTTTCCATTTTCATTTTTTTTTTTTTTTTCTGTTTATTTTTTATACAATAATTAAATATTGAATTTAGTGATTTTCTGCCTAACTAAGTGGAATTTATAGCTATGTACACATACATCATATACATATATGTATATATTATATAATATTATGACTTCATAACGGTAAATATAAATCATAATAAATTAAAAATATTTTCCTGCCCTTCAATTTTGTTCGTTTTTGTTTTCTATTTGTTTTTTTTTTTTTGTTTTTTTGTTTTTTGTTGTCTCTGTTTCAGCTCTTTTGCCATTTTAGTATATTCGTTTCTAAGTTTAAGAAGTTGAAAGGAAGTTACAAAAAAGAACAATAAAAAGATATTTTTCCAGATGTTTTCATTTTGATAGTCCTATAAGGACAAATATAAATTTGAAGGGCAATTTTATTAAGATCATAATAATTGAATGGTATTTTTGATTTCTATATTACTGAAAATATAATAATAAAGGTATATTTTGTAATAAAGAAAGTAATAATTATTAGTAATCCTAAACTGATTGAAGAAAATGTAAAAATAAATTGTAGTATTTTTGTATAGGAAATTCGTTTCTACTGATGGACTTGAAGCAAAGCAATTAATTGTAATTTATTTATTTGTGATACACTGTAAGATGGATACGATTAATGGTTCGATTGAAAGAGTCGTTCCAATAAGTTTAACGTGTGAAATTTATTCTATAGTAGTGTAGTGTATTTTTTGCTTTTATTTGCCGGTTCAAATAGTCACGTTATAAAGAAATCTAAAAAATAAAAATACACATTAAAAATGGCTTCATGGGTTGGAAAAAAATATAAATTAGACAAGTCTGAAAATTTTGATGATTCCATGAAAGCACTTGGTGTTGGCATGGTTTTACGCACAATTGGTAATAAAGCTAGCGCAACAGTTGATTTAGTTAAAGAAGACGATGACTCATACACTTTTACAACATCCTCAACATTTAAAACAACCATAATTAAATTTAAGCCTGGCGAAGAATTTGATGAAGAAACAATTGATGGACGTAAGGTAAAAAGCGTCTGCACCTTTGAAAATGAAAATAAATTAGTTCATGAACAAAAAGGTGAGAAACCAACAACTATTTTTCGTGAATTTACTGCCGATGAATTGGTAGCGACTCTGACCATTGGTGATGTAAAATGTGTCCGAACATACAAAGCTGCTTAAAAAGGCTGTCTCTAGATATTACAATTCATAATGAAAGAAAAAAACAGAAATAGTATGGTGGCACCTACCTATAGGATAATGATGTCTTTTAAAACATTATTTGACATCACAATTTTTTTACAATTTCTAAAATAATTTTTAAAAAAAAATTATTTCATTACTATATAATACATATAATATGAGACTTTTTTACTGTCCTTAATTATAATAAGGACTTTTCTAAGCTTTCTAATAGCCAATATTAACAAGTATTTTGTTTATATACAAAATGTTGCAAATGAACTTTTTTCATAAACAACTTTAGCTTAGCAGAAAAACTGCAAAATTATAGTAGATAGCGCATGACAGTCAGTTTTGTTTCAGTTTCTTATTTTTTTTATTTATTTTATTTATTTAGTTTAGCTCAAATTTCATTACAATAATTATTATTTTTTTGTTTTTTTTTATGTTTTTACAGTACAACATAACACATTCAATTTACAAATTAAAATTATAACTAACTTAGAACTAGTTAAAATACATTGAAATAAATTGCACACATATTTTAATTACTACAGATTTTTGAGCCTGTTTCGAAAGTGTGAAGTCAATATAGTTTATGTGTTTATTACCAATTAGTAACATTCTATGAATTGGCTCATAATTGCCATAATTGGTTCTATGAAAACTTAATGTAAAGAAGTTTGTATTTCGTAGGTGATTATTTGAATTAATGTTGATGTTATTCAAAATCTGAGGAAAAGCAATGTTTCCTTTAATAATTTCAGTAAGAAAAATAATATCCGCCACTTCTCGTCTTAATTTCAAAGTTTTCAAATGAATTAAGTTCAATCTATGCTCATATGGTGGTAAAATTAATGGATTTGACCATTGGAAATTACGCAAAGCAAATCTTAAAAATTTTTTTTGTACTGCTTCAATCCTGTTAATATGAACATCATAGAAAGGTAACGAAACTTGACTAGCATACTCCAAATTTGGTCTAACTAGACTAGAATACAAAGATTTGAGAACATAGGGATCGTTAAATTCCTTTGACCAATGTTTAACAAAACCTAGCATGGAATTAGCTTTATTGATAATATTACAAAAATATGATTTAAAGTTAAACTTGTCGTCAAAGTAAACCCCTAAGTCTTTAATTGAGCTCGTTTTGGAAAGGCTCATACCATTTAACGAATAATTAAAACAAAGCGGATTACGTCGACGTGTGTAGCACATAAGTGCAAATTTATTCACATTCAAAAGAAGATTATTAGCTGTACACCATTTAAAGAAGTTATCTAAATCACCTTGTAGGAGTAAAGCGTCTTCTAAAGAAGAAATTTTTTTAAAAATTTTCATGTCATTCGCGTAAACTTTCAGCTCACTATTCAGAATTACTGAACAGACATCATTAACCGAGATTATAAAAAAAGCGGTCCTAAATCACTGCCTTGTGGGACTCCTGAATTAGCATAAAAAGACTTAGAAGTATTTTTTCTAAATAGAATACTATAAGATCTATCGGTTAGATATGATTTAACCCATTTCAGAAAGAATTCTGGGAAACCAAGTATCCTTAATTTTAAAAGTATTATTGCATGTGGTAAAACATCAAAGGCTTTACTATAATCGGTATAGACAACATCCGTTTGAAAACCTGCTTCCATATTTCTCGTAAACGTTGAAACTGACTCAACAAGATTAGTAAAAAGTTTTTATCTATATTTATAAAACTGCGCCTATCTTTACTACTCGATTTTAATGAAATTTTCGGAGTGAAATACAGGACCTAACCAACGGTTATATTAGAATGTAATCGGTAGCGTAGTTCTAGCGTTATTTTGAATTACGCATTGGCATGAAACACAACGGGTGGCGGTGTAATTATTTCTTTTTTAGTATAATAAGACACGTTAAAAATTTAATTTGTAATTTTTTTTTAAAAATATTTTTATTCTATACATTATTAAATCAAAACCATATGTTTATTAGGATGTATGTATCTATGTATAATAAAATACAATACAAAATACCAAGTCTATTTAACAGGCTGAAACACTCGGAGAGGAAAGCTCAATAGTAGGCCTGTTTTTTTTAAAAAAAAATACACGCAGTCTTATGGGAAAAAATAGTGGGCCACTTATAAATTGGATTATAACTCGAAAACTATTAATTTTTTTAACTTTCGTCCAAAGGGTGGGTCAAAGTTCCATTTTTTTTTAAAATATTGTATTCAGATTTTAAAAAAATAAATATTTTAATTAATAAATATGTGTTTATAAAAAGGTCTTTAATTTTCATACTAAAATCCCACTATAAAAAGCTTATAAAATGTACTACACTAATACATTGAAGAAATTTTGTGTCTCGGCCTAATAAAAAATGTATAGTTATTTATTTCAAAAGTTTATTGAGATAATTACAACACAAATTTATTTTGTTGGTTTTTTCAGCTAAATCAAAGACTACATAAAGGCTAAGGCATTCCAATTAGAAGAAAAATATGGATTCTTAATTTTTACATTGGACTTCAGATTTCAGTATTCACAAAACAAAAAAAAATAGTCCAAAAAAAGTTATGGTGGATTCCCTCTTGATGCACGGACGTCCGGACAAATTTTTTAACCAAACAAAAAGTTTTATTTTACCAACACATACACAAAAAATCCTCTCCGACAATTTACTTCATCCAATTTCTTAGTTAAAATATTTTTAACTTTTAGCTGAAGGCTGAATTAAAAGAAAAGGATAGATATATAATTATTTGATAAATATTTATAACTGTCTCGATTTTGGTATGAATGCATTCACATGTAGAATATCAAATGTTTTTTAAGAAGTTTAATTTTTTTTGTTTCTTAGTGTAAGATTATTTTGTTTCTAGATAAAAGCAAAGTTTTATTTTTTCAAATATTAAAATGTTATTATCCATTATTACTCTTAACAAATTTTAAATCTTTTTTAATAAAAATAAAATCCGCGCATGTAAACAATTTTTTAAACGTCAAGACATAACAAATGTTAGTCCTTCGCGCATTGAGAGGAAATCATTAAATGTTCTTTGATTGTATTTGTGTTTAGTGTCAAATAAGGAGGAAATCCACCTTGAGAATCAGAACTGAGAAAAATTTAATACATAACATTCTTTCCTTAATATTGTGATCGCTTTGATGGTGCACGTTCACAATAATATCACTGTTTCTTTTTATTTTTTTTTTGTTATTATTTCAAATTTTTATAGAAATACGAAAAAATGTTAACATTCAATATTTATTATGATTGTATATGTGTACACTATGCTTTTAAAAACGTCCCATAGTGACGTATGAGTGCGAGGTATGGACTGTGAACGTGGCCGAGGAGAATAACCTGCGGATATTTGATAGAAAAATTCTCCAAAAATACTCGGCCTAAAAGATTACAGAATGGAGAATATATAATAAGAAGCAAACAGCGAGCTCAATAGTATGATCGATAGTGAGGACATTGTACGGTTTGCAAAGGCCCAAAGACTAAGATGAGCTGGCCATGTAAATTGAATGCACGAAAGTCAAAAACAAGCAGTGGTGCTGAATAGAAAGCCCGATAGTGGTTGTGGTAGAGGAAGACCAACAAGCAGATGGGCAGACAACGTGAAAAACGATGCTCAAACCCTACAAATCCCAAATTGGAGACAAGTAGCACAAGATCGACCTTTTTGGAGGAGCCAAGTGATGATGGCCAAAGATCACCCAGAGCTGTAGCGCTATAAGATGATACTTTTAAAAAATCCATGATAAAATAGAAATTAGAAATTGAACAAGAAATAAATAATAAAATTATGAAATACAAAGATATGTTGATTATTTGCTTTCAAAGTATTTCATATTTTTCGAAATTATTAACATTTGGCATTTTTTTTTTTAAATACCCAGTTTGGAAGGAGCGAAAGAGTAGCTTTTTTAATCTTTAGTGATCCAGCAACAGTTTTTAAACAATAGTACGAGGATCGTAAAATCTAAAACAAATTTTCTATAACCAAAACATGGATTTTCTACAACATAACCATTCTGGATATTGTTGACAGGCTGTTTTAAGGCAGTACTAAACGAATGGGTTCTTTATCAAAATGTAATTTTTAAAAAATTGTGGGGTGCAGTACATTGATGATGATAATGAATAAGTCTGGGGTGGTGTTAAATGTATTGTGCTTCGATTTTCAGGAAAATAATCTTATTTAATACAAAGCGTTACAATATATTCAGATATTTGATGATCTTAGACCCGCTTCGATTTGATCTAAAAAGTGTATGCACAGAGTGGCCCCGTTAACTTTTTGGGGGGATAGTGGAAAATTAAAGGTATAAAAGTGATTATGGGTGTCAAAACAAATAAAATATTCTGGGTGGAAGTTAGACCTATCTCTCACCGGTAAAGAGTTGTGGGACCTTATACATTTTCAATTTTAAAATTTTATTTTTATTCATATCTCTGTAAGTTAAAACATGAAATTTATAAAATTTAATATTTTTATATTACCAATACCATTGTTTTTGTAAGCTCTAGATTAAAAATATATAAAAGGTGAGTTAAAAGTAAGAATTATAAATTTTTTACATGACAAAAAGAAAATTAAACAAAATATTTTTTTTTCATAATTTTATAGATTTTGAATTGTGCGGCAACAATTCACATAAAATTCACGTTTCTTTATCATGTGCAACCCAACAATAAGTAAAGTAAGGCGGAACAATATAAACATATCTCATTTCCACTAAGGCGGAACAACGTTCGCCGGGTATGCTAGTTTAACATATAACTGTTGAAAATGTTTGAAAATTCATGTGTGTGCTTGAAAAGCCCTATTCTATTTCAGAATGAAAAGAAGTGTATATGAGTATGTTAAAATTTGTATATACATAACTTTATTCAATTTCAAAAGATCACGAAGATAATAAAAAAAGTTTCCGATTCTGTCGGAAAATGAAAAAAAAAGTTAAAAAATATAAAAAATAATAACAAATCGGTTTAACCTAAAATTGGCTTTCATAAAATTCAAAGGCAATAATAAAATACAAATAAATTCAAAATCAGTAATGTTACACCAATACTGTACACCAATACTTATTATTAATATTATTTCCATATATTTATCAAAATTATTGTCCTCACTACACCAGGTTAGATAAAATAATTATATATTGGCCTTTTCCGATGACTTCATATTCTCTTCTGCCGTTAGTTCAGTAGATTACATCAAAGTACAAAAAATGTTTAATATTACTCGGTACTACTGCAAAATTTGGCTTCTGAAAATCAACACCAACAAATGCGAAATAATTTTCTTTCGTAACACGGTTAATAAAACCAGTTTGGATATTAAAAAACACTGGAAAGAATTTCAAATAAAGTCCGCAGAAAATGCTACCTTAACTAATAAATAAATAGTGAAATACGAAAGAGATACAATTACATCGTAACTTAAACTCGAGCAAATCAAATATAGTATAACAAAAGCGTTCATAACTTCAAAAAAACTTTTTTACAACAAAATCTGTAGTAAAAGAGCTAAAATTATATGTTAACGAACATTAACAAGACCAACACTTGTATATGGTGTACCAATGTGATACAACATCAAGCTTAATGGAAACTCTCCGAAAATTAAATTTTAAAGAAAATACAAAAGAGTTTCAACTAATATATATATATATAAACTCTATATTTAATAACATGGGATGAAGCTATATTTAATAACATGGGAATCCCAAGAAAATTGACAAATTTAAGTATGCTAACACTCAGACACACCAAATGCAAGGTAGCAGTGCAAAATAAAATAACGGACGAATTTGAAATAAAAACAGGAGTCAGACAAGGTGATGCCCTGTCAACAACAATTTTCAATCTCAAGCAGCACAAAAATGTTTCTACGCACACAAAGGCCTTTTCAGGTCAACAATTTTAGCCAGGACAATAATAACATACAACCGGTCGGAACATACGGATGCGAAGCATGGACCATGACAATTAGTAACGAAAATAAATTGAAAGTATTCGAAAGAAGAATACTGAGAAAAATATTTGGTCCCAAAATAAATGACGATGGTGAATACCAAATCAGATCAAACGTGTAGCTAGAAGCACTAATTGAAGGACACAATATTGTTAAATTTATTAAGGCACAAAGACTAAGATGGGCAGGTCATGTGGTGAGGATGAATGATCAAATGATGCCAACAAGAATATTAGACGCAGTACCGTACAATACAAGAGCAAGAGATAGACCAAGATCACGATGGCTGGACGAAGTCGAGGGCAACTGTCGAAAGATTGGAGTTAACGGATGCAGGACAGTTGCACAAGATCGAGCAGAATGGAGGAAAGTTGTGGACGAGGTTAAGGCTCACCCCGAGCTGTGCAATAGATGATGATGATGATATATATATAGAAAAGCCGATTCCGAATACAAGCATTACTATTCTAATAAATACTTGTATAAGGAAGCAAACATAATTATGAATCGATAATTTTATTATAAAAATTAATTCGAAGACATTATGATAACGCACAAAACACTTTGGAAAATGGTTTAGTATCGCATATATTCTACCACAATGTGAAGTATATCAAAATGACTTTGCTCACGGTCAAATTAAGTTATTGCTTATATAAACGGTGCAATAAACAGTGAAAATTTAAAATTTGAAATCTTTTCTTGTTAATTTCATCATCAATTGTAATTATATAGTTTGTTATTAATTATTATATATGTTTTTCCACTACTACAATTGTATATTTACAGAAGATGTATCCATTTATTTTGCGTTGCAATATACTATCAAACGTAGTGCAGGTCTAACTATCAAATCGTCTCCACTTTTGATTATTATTTGCTATGGCTTATTAAATAAATCGCCCAATCTTTACATATTATTAGTTCTAAAACTATAAAACTCTTGTCACTTAATTTAGCTAAGTGATATGCTGTTAGCTAAGATATATGTTTTATAGAATTATTCTATATTTAATAATAATTTTAAATTTTACAGAATTATTCTGTAAAATAATTGAAATTATATCACAAGTTCAACGTAAGCCTTTCATAATATATTATGTGGATACATATAATACAATCTATATACTGTATATCACTATTACAATGAGTATCAAAGGCAAAAACTACTTCTTAGGATTACCCTGAAAAGGACAACTTTAAGTCGAAATGATAAAAACAAAAAAACAAAAAAAACAAAAAAAAAATAGTAAAAAAAAAATTTAACAAATTTTCTTGTGATGTCCTTATGCTTTACTGTTGTTCTTTTACGAATAAACAGAGAGTGAAATGTCATAAAGTCCTTTTTTATGTTTTGAAATTTCGCTTTTATTCTTGAACTTTTTTTATAATGTTTTTTTTGTGTTTTTTTTTTTTTGATTGAATGAAATACAAATATTCTGTTTTTTTGTTTTTGCTTTCTGCGCTTTAGTACTTTTTTGTTTGTGAATTGTTGTTGTCAACTTCAAAAGGATTCATTTTAATGCAATGTTCTTACTTATTTATTCATACACCCATACACGTACGTATACATATATACTCTTGTGTATATATAAAAAAAGAGAAAATTCAAAAATTCTACCCTATTGTCAGTGTCACAGACTATATCGGGTCATACATCATTATTATACATGGTATATATATACAGCACAGCACAGATTTATCAACATAATGTACATTCATCCAAAAATACAATTATATTTCAATTTTTGTATGTTCATTTGTACATACATACATACATACATCGTTAAGAATATCAGATGTATTTTTCATTTTATTGCGGGCAATGCATATACCCTCAAAAATCCTTATTTCTTGCTAAAGGGATTATAAATTTCTATTAAAGGCAAACCATAGAAAAATAAAAAGTGGGAGAAGGTGAACGTCCAGAAATAAAGATGAAAAGACAAAAAAAAATATTTATTTTATAGTTTTCATTTTTATTTTTTTTTGTTTTGAGGAAAAAGAATTAAAGTAAATCATATCGGGAAATACCAGACCGAAGCGACCTCTATGAATGGAATTTTTTTTATTTAATTTTTTTATTTTTATTTTTACTTAGAATTTTTTTTTGTCATCCTTTCAAACACATTGAATAAAAATTTTCTTTCATGTATTTTTTTGCTTTTGTTACTGTTCAAATATTTTACTAATGTTATCACATTTCTAGCTCCGGATTTTATGTACTTAGATCTATTGCAAATATATACATATTGACACTATTGTATTGTAACATATTGATATACATATTTTATAGATATACACATTTAATTTGAAAAATATTTACACAACACATACCTAATGGTCACTAAAGAAAGAAAGTAGACGTTTGGCCGGAATGAAAAAGTTTTTAGACTAATTTAAAGAAAATGTTAATATATTTAGTTTGGTACTAAGCTTGGTAGCTCATTGCGATATATTAGTATTATTGTAATAATAGTTACAAATTCATACGATACCAGTGTCTTAATGTTTTTTTTTTCAAATATTTTTGTATTGCGATATTAACGAATTACAATCCATCTCTTCTCATTTTTGTTAATTTTTTTGGAAAAAAGTTGGTATGAGTTCAACTCAATAAAATTTTTCTCACTGTACTCTTCATTGAGCAATTGACTTATATCTGTTAACTACAAGTTTCAACAGTTGTCCTTGAAATCGTCCAGCAATCTTTGTCAACATTTTGCTCTACTTAGTACGGTACTACGTTTAATACTCCTTTTATGCTTGTTCATACGGGTACGTCTATCAAAATTTGCTGGTGCAGGGTTATTTTGGTAAATTTCAAATTTCTGATAGATTTTTGAAGTTTGAATTTTTTTTGTTGTAATATCTGTCAGTTTCAAAATATTTTTATTATTTTTTATACACAAAGTGCAAGCATATTGTTGTTCACAACGTAATTTTTGGGTCAAAAGTTAATAAAATAAAAAATATAAATTATACAAATAATATTGCATTGGATTGACATTAGAATAATAATAAAAATTTATTTATTTGCCAATAATTTCATTTTTGCCGACAATGTCAATGTCAGAAATCTATCAGTTTTCTTTTTACGTATATGAACATGAAAGGTAGATTTCTGCGGCATATCTGCAGTAGATTTCTGCATCGATGGGCTTTGGAATTTTTCGATCATTTTGTCTAACCACGAATTTATATATTTATGGTCTAATCAATTTAGTTTTTATTTTCTTAATAAAATTTTTAATATTGTGGAACTCAACAAGCGCTATCAGCACCACGTTTGATCTATAACTCTTTTCAACATTAAGCTGAATAACCAATTATTAGTTGTATGTAAATGTCAATAATGAATAATTACAGCCAAATCAAACAATAAATTCTATTACTAATTATTATAATTGCATAATTTTTTAATTAATTTTTAAATAATTGCAATTAATTTTAATTCACATAATTTTTTCTCAGCAAAAAAAAGACTCACTTCGAACATGCCTGTAGTCAAAATTTATTTAATAAATTATTAATTATTTTTATTACGATGTAACTTTTAACCCGCAACAGAGGTGGAAGTTGAATAAATTTTTATAATTTTTATTTTATTATACAGTTGGACCAACTTCATAGGTTTTTTAAATAATGAAATTAACAAAAAAAGTCAGAATAATTAATTCGTTTTCTTCTAAGACCATTTCAAACTATTTCTACATAGCTTGTGAAATGTGCGATTATTTTTATGATACATAACAATAATAATTAAAAAAATTTTTAATATTTTAAATCATTTTCAGATCAGTTATTCAAGTACATAAAGTATATTCATCGCAAGCTACAATTTTAGGTAGATATCCCAAACTAAATTAAAAAATCTTTTGAAGCTGAGCAAAAGTTGTGAAATCAGTATAAAAAATGTATAGTGATACAAATTAAGGGACATTCAAAAAGATTTGAGTAACAAATATAACCCTTTTAAAAATAGGTAACTAAAAATTTAGCTTTAAACACGTATAAAGGTACACGTCTATAAACTTAAGACCATGTTTAACAAACACGCAAATATATTTGTAAAAAGTTGACTGGTAAAATAAAATTATTTTTAATTATTTTTATTCGGTTCTTATTTTTTTTTTTATTTTTTTTTTTATTATTAATGTCTGCATGGATAAACTTAGGTAAATCTACCTTAGATACATATAGTTTGCACATATTTGTATATAGCTATATCTCGGCATAATTTAAATGTTAAAATTGTATATCAAATCAATGATGCATATATTCATGTATATATATATATGTATAATTGATGTTGTACATATTGAATATTAATATAAAAGTAAGAAGAAAAACCTCTGCAGTCATTTCAAATTTTAAAATAGTCCATGTAAATTTTATGTTTTTTTTTTTTTTTTGTTAATAAACACATAGACGTGGTAAGATTATTATACGAATTTTGAACATCAGATGCAAAAAATCAATTAAATTTTTCTTCAATCAATATCATAATTTGGTGGGGCTTCAGGTTGGGGTTAGTTATAACCTGATTTACAACTATTCGCTATTCTGCTCTGTTTTGAGCAATTGTTCTTTATTCGCCAACTATAATCTGTTAACAATTGTTGTCTTTGAATTCGTCCAGCCATGTATATCTTGTGTTCTAGTATAGTACTATTTCGTATTGGGAATTTTCGATCATTACGTATCACCACATATTTATATCCTCAACATTTTATTTAGTATTTGTTTTTTAATAGTTCTTCAACTAATGCTTCTAACTCCTAATGTTAGATCTTATTGTCTTTTCAATATGAAAATTAATAACATTTTTTCTTTAATGGAACTAATTGTTTTGCAAAATTAAAAATCATTAAATTCTTTGCGTAGATCAATCATGGTAAAGAATATAGCGGTACGTTCCGCAAAAGTAGAATAATTAACTGCTTTGTGAAAAAATCAATGATTTTGAGAAACTCAAACCCAGTCTCGAAACTTTAATGAATCTCAACGATCCGCTATGCGGTAACTAAACGAGTAGAAAATGACCAGGAGTACATGTTGGTCCGTAGTAACTGCATGTTAAATAGTAATTTGCAATTTTATGGTTTATAATCTATCAACTAGTGTTCTTCCAGTAATTTATTTTTAGTTTTGGTTGAATATAAAAAGGACTTTTAACTTATTAATTAATTCAAATTAAAGTATCTATATATAAAGCAATACTAGCGTTCATCAAGGACATAAACCTACAATTCTGAGATAGACGGGGAGTATAATAGATCTTAGGACGATGCCGCGCTTACACAGAACTCTTCATTAATAGAAATATAAAAAATGTGAATATATGAAAAAACAAATTTAACCTAGAACTCAAATGTTGCTATATTCGATATTGGAACAAAAATTCAAAATTCAAGTAGAGAATCATCATTATACTTATCATCTCTATATCCGAACCATTTCAGAACCAATTTTCATTATTATTCTTTTAAATGATAATGATAGATATTTAAAATATTACAAATTTACTTCCACCAATTAAATTAATTTTTTTTTGTTTTAAATTTATATAATTTTTTTTATTAATATAATAAAAAAATATGCGGTTGTTGTCTAAGATAAATCAATAAAAAGAAATTATATAGTGGCCAAGAATAAATTGAAATAATGGAAAACATTTACTTCATAACTTTGAGGAAGTTTCTAATATCATAACATTATTCTAGTTCCCTCATATAAAACCAAAACCAAATAATAGATCTCATAAAACAATCAAAATTGAGGAAATCAAGTAACCAGTTTTTAAATTAAAATACGTTTATGGAAGCAATTTGTCACATTCAATTAGAACAACGCAGCAATAAAACAAATTCCATTTAAGCCTTTCTAAACTTATAAGTAATAAACTCAATTATTTGGGTAGAATATATTTACGCAAACCAGCATTAACTAATAGAGGTGAAAATACCCGGGGTATCAGAAATTTTTTAATTATACAAAACTACCCGCTTTCTCATAAGTAAACATAACAAAAAAAATATACTATTAGATTAAACCAAATAGTGACTATGGGGCTATAAACGAAGACTTATACTAGATCTCCAACAATGCGTAAAATTCGAAAAGTAACCTCTTCGAGCCGAATACCTGATTATACGTATTAGTTAAACACTACAAAAAAATATATTGAAATAAACTCCCACATCTTTTATTAAAAATGCAAACACCCTACCAAAGAGAAAAATGGGTACTTTCGATATGTCTCAGGCCATGACAATGATCCCTGAGTATAATGGAAATTCAATGAATCTGCCATTTGGCAAATCTGATTTCCTAGACGTAGTAACGTCAAAGTTAACCGGGAGTATAATTTAGTATTGCGTTACTATACATACGAGAAGCGGGAAGATCTAAGAAAATCTATTACCACAAATATCTCTAAATTACGCGGAGTGCAAATAATAATGACTGACGTCTTTGGGCTATCACAAGAAAACAAAAAGACCGTATGCTTGTAGAACTGAAAGCTTATTTGACGAATTAAATATGTCAACCACAGAAGCACTAAAAACGGAATCAATAGCCATAAGAAAGTTAAATAAAACCATCGTTTTAAATAGTTTTGTAAATAGATTGCACGATCCGTTAAGTATTATCTCGGACTCGGACCCTCGCTAATCGAACTGGCATCATAAGAAGAAAAACTGAATATGTAAACAAAGCAGAAGAAGCGGGTGAATACTAGTATATACTTTTTTTTTTTTTTTTTATTTATTCATTTATTTACTCAAATGAGCTCGATTATTCGTACAGAGTGTTTTTAGTTTTTTAGAATTGTACTTATAATTATAACTAATTAAGTTTTTATCATAATATTAATGGGTGACTGGAATGCGAAAATAGGATCTAACAACAATGGACTTGAGGAGATAATGGGCAAACACGGGTTAGGAAGAGAAAGAAACAACAACGGGGAAAGATTGATAGAGTTGTGTCAGACTTTCGACCTAGCAATCGGAGGGAGTCTATTTCCACACAAAGATATCCACAAATACACATGGACAACACCAAACGGGATCTCAAGAAATCAGATAGATCACATATGCATCAGCAAGAAGTGGAAACAATCAATGTTAGATGTGAGAAATAGAAGGGGAGCAGATATACACAGCGATCATGAATTACTAACTGGGGACTTCAGAATGAAACTAAGCCAACAAGGAAGAGGCAGAAGATATAGAAAGAAGAAAATAAATATAAACAACTTAAAAAATCCGCAAGTAAGAGCTGACATAGTTACGGCGTTACGAGAAAATATTAGAAATAATAGAGAATACACTTGGGAAGAGATTCTGGAAATTTACAACCAAACAAGCGAACAAAATCTTGGAATTTCACAACCACAAAGAAAAATCTGGATAACCGATAACACATGGGCCTTGATTAAAAGAAGAGGTGAAATGAAGAAAATGATAAACAACAGGATGGCATCAAGAAGAGAATATGAAGAAATAGCGAAAACAGTAAAAAGAGCAGCAAGAAGAGATAAAAGGAAATTTCTACAAAATTTAGCCGGAGAAGCAGAAAAAGCAGCACAGCAACATAACCTGAGAGAATTGCATCGCATAATCAAGAACTTAACTAACCAGTCGGAACAACAAAACAAACCAATTAAAGATAAAAATGGTGCGCTCATCACAAACTTAGAGGATCAATTAAAGAGATGGAGAGAACATTTCCAAGAACTGAGCAACGAAGAAAGTACAAATAATGAAGCAGACATAAGAAACAGAGACAATGCAAATATCTACCCAACTGAGGGACTGCCAATATCTACTCAAGCTCCAAATATAGAAGAAATCAAAGCTACAATCAATATCCTGAAGCACAACAAAGCAACAGGTGAAGATGGAATTCCAGCAGAAATAGCCAAACTGGACCCTGACTTATTCGCAAAAACAATTGAACCCCACATCAGGAAAGCATGGATAGAAGAGAATATACCACCATCATGGAAGAAAGGAATGATTGTCAAGATACCTAAGAAAGGAGACTTGGCAAATTGCAGCAACTGGAGAGGAATCACGGTTCTAAATACTATTCATAAGATAATAGCAATTATTATAAAGAAAAGATTAGAAGAAGTACTAGAACCAATACTACGGAAAGAGCAGGCAGGTTTCAGACCAAACCGAAGCTGTGTAGACCAGGCAAATACTTTACGGGTCATAGTTGAACAATCAGTGGAATGGAATGCCCCACTATATCTACTATTCATAGATTTTAAGAAAGCATTCGACACAGTCAAGAGATGCGCAATATGGAGAACACTTACAAAGAAGGGAGTTCCTGAAAAAATCATCAACATCATCAAAGCGATGTATGAAGATGCAGAGACAACAGTTCAACACAGATGTAAGATCAGTGATCCATTCTACACCAATATAGGAGTTAGACAAGGATGTCCACTATCTCCACTTCTCTTCAACACAATACTAGACGACATTCTAAGAGAAGTTTGCACTGGAATAAACGGAATAGAATGGGATCTCTTCGGAAACTTAGAAGACTTAGATTACGCAGATGATGTATGCCTCATATCAAAAAATCAAAGGGACCTACAGAACAAAGTCAACAGATTACAGGAAGAAGCAAAGAAATCGGGACTGGAATTAAATATCGAGAAAACCAAAGCAATGAGGACAAACAATAGTTACAGTGAGCCAATAACAGTGAGTGGACAACAGATAGAATACGTAGAAGAATTCAACTACCTGGGGTGCATTATAACATCAAGAGGAGGTGCAACAGAAGATGTCAACAGCCGTATAAATAAGGCAAGAAGAACATTTGGGAGCCTAATGAAGATATGGCGGAGCAACCAAATATCGAGAACAACAAAGCTAACAATATTCAGAGCATGTGTTAAGTCAACATTAATATATGGCAGTGAAACATGGCTCACTTCGGTCAGAATCAAACAGAAGCTTCAAGTATTCATCAACAAGTGCTTGAGAATTATATGCAGAATATTCTGGCCGGCAAGAATTAGCAACGAAGATTTATGGATGATAACTGGAGAAGAACCTATCAACAGACAGATAAATAGGAAAAAATGGAAATGGATAGGTCATACACTAAGGAAATCAGAAAGTGATATAGCAAGAAGAGCTCTAGAGTGGAATCCACAAGGACAAAGGAGACCCGGCAGACCATACAACACATGGAGACGCACAATCGATCAAGAATTAACAGTCAACAATTATACCTGGGACGATATTAAGGAAGTAGTACTCAACAGAGAGGAATGGAGGTTCACTATCGAAGCCCTATGCTACCACGCGGAGTAATAGGAGAAAAAAAAAAAAAAAAAAAAAAAAAAAGTTTTAATTCAGTTCAATTTTAATTTTAAGATAAGGAATTTTTGTTTTTTTATAGAAGATATTTAAATTTTATTTTTTTTATGTATATATTAAGTATTATTACTATTATTTAATTGATGAAAATAATCACTAATTTTACTTTTGAATTTAGATATTTGAGCAGTTTCTTTGATCGCAACTGCTAATTCATTTTACGTTTTGTATATGCTGTATTGTATATTGTGTCATGTTTGTTATATCTTTTTGTTGAAGATGTTACCCTTATTTGAGCTGCATTTCTAGTTGAGTATGTATGAACTTCATTATTCATCATCGGCTTAATATTTGTATTAATATTCGTAGTAAGTGAGATGTATTTGTGGGGCATGTTTGCATTTTATAACATGATTCAAATGTAATATTTTGTGCTTTCTATGAATTTCCTGTGTTGAAGTTTGCCTTTTATATTCAAACAAGTTATTTATCGTTTTATTCTGCAGTTTCTGTAATGTGTTTAGATTTTTGTTCACAGTGTTTCCCCATATTTGAATTCCGTACATAATTGCGCTATGAAATAAGCTGTAATAAATTGATCTCATCTTTTTTAATGGTACTCTTTTATTTATTAGTTTGAATAGTCCTGCAATTTTTCTTCCTTTTTTCATTAGTTCTTTTATATGCTGTTCTTACGCTAAGTTCTCATCTAATAATATTCCCAAATATTTGTAAACGTTGGATCCTGTGTTACATTTGTTATAGTAAATATTTAAGGCATAACCTGTCGTTCTTTTAAATAACATATATTTTGTTTTAGCTGTATTTATTGTCAGCTTATGCCGCTCCATCCATTGGTGAACTTCTCTCATGTCCATGTTGATTAATTCTTCCAATTCTTTGTTTGTTTTTTCTTCATAGATTATGGCCAGGTCATCAGCGAACATAAATGGCTTACCATTCAGTTTTGTGCATAATAAGCTATTTATGTAACAAGAAAATATAGCGTAAGTCCGAGTGCACTTCCTTGTATTTATTAATTTGATAATTAAATTTTAAAATCAATCCAAATTTATCGAATATAATTGTCAGAATGTGCCAAATTCGGCTGTACTGCATATAAATAGTACACAAAGATTCCGAAACAAATAATAATTGTAAGTAGTTCCGTATGTCCTGTAGAATGTATGCAGTGGGATATTTGTAGGTGAATATCCTATTCATTACTAATGATAGCATTACGTAGCCAAATATGAAGCTAACCAATTGTGCCAACATCGATGCAAATCCAAATTGATTCAACCAAATTGGTTGATATTAAACTAAATATTTTATATTTCAGAGACGATTAAAATAAACCAATATAATTTACATATATAATAATTTTACCATGTCTATTTTGTTTTTTTTTTTTTTCATTTACTTTCTATTCTTAATTCTTTTGGAGACCTTAAAGTAAAGAAGAAACACTGAACTCATATAGATTTATATTTTCCTATTCATTCTTCTCTTTCTATTTATTTTTTCATATTTTTTTTTTTAACTATTTACTTCTCTTTTCAATTTTTCGTTTTTGTTCACATTTTTTTTCCCAATTTGACTTTAACAATTGAGAACAATTTTGTAACCATATAAAAGTAAAGGAAAGACAGTAAAAAAAAAAAACAAAAACTTCTTTTCTATTTCAACATTTTTACAAATAACAGAAAAGAAAGGAAATATATTGGTGCAAAAAATATTCACCAGGTTTATTTAGGGACATACGTATCATGAATTCAAATTACAGGGATTCTGTTAGGTATAAAAAATTAAAAAAAAAAAAAAACAAAAAACAAAATTGAAATCAAAAATTTTTTTTTTTTTTTTTTTTGATTTGGAGAATCGATTTCGATTCGAATAATTTTATACACTTGGGTTGATAATTTTGTTAAGTGTTTTCCTCAAAATAAAAAAAAAAAAAAAAAAAATTTGAATTATTTTTTTTTTTTTTTCAACTCACACAACATTGGACAAACGTGTAGATATACGTAAAGTGTGAATATCAAAAATAAGTTTGTTAAGGTGGTTGAGGAGAATGAAGGTATGAGGACGTAAAAGGAGATATTTATAACAGTTATGTAGAGTAGACAATAGGAATTTTAAGATAATAAAGTGATGACATTATATCGGTACTTGAATTTCAATATTTACACATTAGAAACGATTCAATATTATTGTGTATTGGTATGTATGTGTGTGTATATGAAGACGTGTTAAGATAAATACAGTGATCATTGAAAAATTTACAATACAAAAAATTATTTTTATTTTTCTCTAGTTTAATAGCCTAGAGTTTATACTCTAACAAAATTTTGTAATACATTTTCTTAAATTTATATTTACTTCCATGTTTCTCAACCGTTATAACAGTAATGACATTTTGATTCAAATATTCTTATTTTGTATTTAGTTGAGATTCGAAACCTTTTCAACGAACTCAAATACCTTGGAATCGTACTTGATGAGCATTTAAATTGGAATGCTCATTTAGACAATGCTCTGAACAAAGCCATAATTACATCAATTATCCAAAATGGCGTTATGGTTATATACCGCAATAGTAAGGCCAACCTTAATCTATGCATCCGTAGTTTGGTGGAAAAAAGGTACGTAAATCACAGCTCAAATCAAACTCAATAAACTATAGCATTCAACATCCACCGCATCATTAGAGACCCTGCTTCACCTAGAGCCTCTTCCTCTCTTTATACAAAAAGAAGCAATGGTTCACACCTACAAATATATTACTGTTGATGATTCACAAATTAAAAAATTGATACACCCAGAACTATTTCGGGTACACTAGAAGGATGATACGCTTTCGATAGCGTTATCCGACTACTGCTCGCCAAGAAGTAATTTTGAGCAACCTTTCAACATAATCTTGAAAAGCAGAGAGACGTGAAAAACCTGCTCACCCTATTTTCGCAAAGGATCAATAATATGGTATCTTGACGGCTCCAAGAAAATGAATGAAGTAGGATCGATAGTATATGGAAAAAGTCCTATCCAAGGCCCATATTTATTCAAGCCTAGATTCTACAAACATAGTTTTCCAAGTCGAAGTACATGCTATAGAAATCTGTGTGCAAGAGAATTTAAGAAGAAATTAGAAAAATAGAAATATTTACTTAATATATTCTCTTGGACAGCAAAGCAGCCATACTAGCTATTAATTCATATACCATCACATCAAAACTATAGTATGGTTTAGAAATACTTAAAACACTGACAAAAACAAATAATGTCACAATAATGTGGGTACTAGGATATTCTGACATAGTAGGAAATGTAGCTGCAGATTATCTAGCAAGAAAAGCATCGAATACGTCCTTTATTGGGCCAAGTTCGTTCTGTGATATTCCCCTGACCACAACTAAAATCAAATTAAAAGCTTGGGTAGAGCAAAAATCTAAGGGTTTCTGGAAACGTTTCTGGAAATCGTCAAGAAAAAATGCTCAAACCAAAACTCTTCTTGGCCTCAATATATAGGAATCAGGTACGTATCTTGGCAGGGATAACAACAGGCCACTGCCTAATAAAAGAACACGTTTTTAAAATGGGCCTAACTGACAACAATTTATGCAGAATATGCGAAATAGAGGAAGAATATATTGAACATCTGGTTTGTGAATGCGAAGGGCTCACTCGCACCAGACTTATCGCCACCTGCAAATTATAGCATACCATTGAAGAATATCCTGAATGTTATCACAAAATCAGGTATTTTCATTTTTTTTTTTTTTAAATTCTTTATTGAATTCATATTTATTTACGCCTTAACTTAACAATAATTTTACAATGTGATTTATAAAAAATAAATATTGACCTCATTAACATAAGTATATGAAACCAATTAGGTGAAAATATGAAGGATAAGCTTTATTACCTTATGACGTAAATATGAAGATATAAGCTTAGCATAAGCTGTATGGCCTTATCAGTTAAATTTAACTAAGTTAATCAATAAAAAATTTGTTTTCTATTACTCAGACACTAGTTATAATAATTAATAAACACGTATTATCACATAAAGCCCATTTGCGGCTACAGTGATATATGGGACAGATCCCCCCCCCCCCCCGAAAAATGCCAAATCTTAAATCTATATTTGATTTAATTTGTAGACTACCCAGCAAAAACAATAGATTTTCAAATAACATTTCCGATATTTCAGAAAAAAGGAGTACCTACATATAAATATTGTACAATTTTCATTCCATAAATTTTGCCACTCACTGTATACACATGGATAATTTTTTTATTTTTTTGTTAAAATATCCTGAAAACGATTTCAATTCCACTTGAATTTTATTATTGAAGAGGAATAAGAAAAATAAAATCCCCAATAGATTCTAGGATAAAATTTTAATTTTGAATTTATTCTAAGAGACGTAATATATATATATATATATATATACATATATATATTAAATAACTGAAAAAGAGACAATTATATTATATAGTATATTAGAATATTTGAAAAAAAAAAATATTATAAAAAAAAAAGAAAAAATTGTAATACTTACAATATTGTCGTATCCATTGGTATAACTGGTATCGATTTCAAATGAATTCGAATACAACGAACTGCATTCTGAGCACAAGTACATCCTGATGGGCAATATAATCCAATCGATTGGGTAACTAATGTGGTGGTAATTAGAAGTATCGATATATATAAATTCTTCATTTTGTATTAATTTGTGTCTTTGTTTTTATTTCCGTTTCGATTGTTTTTGGTATGTATGGGAGAATAATTCACAAAATGACAAGATAAAAACAAAACGAGAGAAAAAAAAAACAAAATTAAATAAAAAAATCAACAAAAAAATCAAAAGTAAGAATAAAAATAACAATAAAATATCCTTTTTCCTTAATTAGATTTTATATTATTTTTTTTTTTTATTATTTTTTTTCTTTGTTTTTTATTAGATTATTTGATTTTTTTTTATTGGGAATTTTCTTTCTTTTAGTTTCTAGAGATTACGAGTATAGCGATTACTTTTTTTGTTTTTTTTTGTTATTATGGTTTTTCTAAATGCGCATTTCAGATTTTTATTTTTCTGTTTGAATTTTTATTAATTTTTTTTTTTTTTTTTTTTTGTTTCAATCAGGAAATTTATTTTGTAATTTTGTAATACAAATAATTAGAAAAATAAAATTACTTTAATTCCAATTTAAATGAAAAACTAAATAAAAAATAAAAAACAAGAATAACAGCAAATAAAATAACTTTTTTTGTTTTTTTTTTTTTTTTGTAGAGAACGTTAATGTAAAGAGTTGAAAATTGGTTTTGATTTTCCTCGTGTCTTAAAGCCTGAAAATAAATTTAGAAAAAATAAATTTATATTAGTGTTACAATTTTTTTTTTGTTATTATTTTATTTTTGTATTTATTTAGGTCAGTAAATAAAAAATTATTCGAGTAATTACGAACAAAAAAAGAAATAAAAAAACAAAATAAAAATTATTTGCACGTAACCGCATTTGGTTGGCTGACATTGGTTCTGTATAGTACAGTACACTAGATATATAGTTGGATGATTCTGATGATTTAAAAGAGCTCTTAAAAAAAAAAAATTTACTTTATTTTTTAATTATATTTAATGAAAAATTGTAAACAATTTATTATAAAATTAGGTCAGTTTGTTTTTGTGTATGAATTAGGCAAGGTGAATGTGGATTAGTTACAAATTTGCAAATAAATTAAATTTAATTTAAATAAAGGAAACTTTTTTTTTTTAGATATTTTTAATTTTTAATTAAAATTTTAAATATATTTTTTTTTTTATAATTTCTAAATATAGAAGTTTGGAATTTGTGTTTTTTGAATTTACGAATTAATAATAAACGAGCTTTGTAACCCGTCATAAATGACGGAAGCAAAATAAATCCTAGTTTCTTTTTTTCTTTCATTAGATTCTTTATTCCGAAATTACAGTACTTATGTTTATATCACTTTTTATTTATTTTTATTTATGTTTATATTGGCCTAACACTAATCTTTTTTTTTTTTATATAACAGAAAAAGAAGTACCTTACCAACAAATTTGTATAAAATGTTTGTATTTTTGTATGGTATACTCGTACTCACTTCCATTTAGTTATAATTCGTTAGTTGGGTTCCATTTGGTATAAATTATACCGTATTAGCGTTATTGTGGCCTCCGGGAGAGCAAATTTAAAAATGGGATCTTATTTTCATATAAATTTTGTCTTTTGTATACTGTATAAGGATCTTATTTTGCTATATGAATAAACTGTTATTATGGTATTGTGTTATTTTTAAAAAATATTCATAATTTATATATTCAAAATTTTATATGTAAATTGGTCAAATTTACAAAAAATACAAAAACAATTTCATCAATAATTTTCAATTTAAGAAAAACAATGTTTTATTATCCGTCGTAGAAGTAGAGTTTATTATCCTACTCTACTTCTATCAAGTTCTATTGATTGAACAGTAAACCTGAACAGTGAAGTGAACAGTGAACAGTGAACACTTAACACTGAAAATAAAATAATATTTTTGGAATGGAGCATGCAGAACATACAGAATACATATACAGCAAATAATAAAAAAAAACAAAAATAATTTTTTTTTAGTGAAGTGAGTTACGCACACAATAATGACAAAAATAAAAGGTAGAAGCAATAAAGTAGTATAATGTATAATATTATACAATACAAATATGCTGATACACATGTATATTATTATGTATAATTTTAAGTAATAAGAATAACCTTTGAGTGAATTATGTTTTTTTTGTGTTAAATGCTGTTTGCCTTTTGGTTATTGTACCATATTAAACTATTGATTAAATTTCTATTAGTCCTTATTATTATAAATCAAAAAAATTGTTTGTTTTATTTATATTATTATTATTATTTTTTATTTTTCCTTATTATTTGCGAAGAAGACTAACATTAAATTAAAAAAATATAGTTCATGCAATCAATTTTTCCTGCAAAGGTTCAGCATGGTAGACAGGGGTTAAAAAAAAGCACCAAAGCAATTTGTATATGTATGCATTTGTATACATATGCAATTTGTATATGTGTTGGAGCGTTCCGTCGAACTTACAAACATCCAGATAAATGCAGAATAATATATATATAATGGTAGCATCGCAATGTTCTGCGTAGATTGTTTAATAAGTTTTAATTATAGAAGGGGTAAATGTAACGTCGAACTATATAATAAGTGTATAAAGAGGTTAAGCTATTAAAAAACAAAGTTAGGTCGCTTTTATTAGGTTGTTATCCATGATATTAACCAAAATGCTGCAACAAAGACAATTTTTAAATTTAAAACGAATATTTGAAATGAAAAAACTTCATATCTCAAACTGTAGTGAATAAACTTGTGACTGAAATGAATCGAGAACAATATTGAGCCAAGTCCAAGATCATCAAAAACTGTTGCGTCCAGAAAATAAGTAAATGATTACACAAAATGTTGAGAACATGTTCTCGAACGTTATTATAAAATAAATTCCGAACTGAATTTAAAACATTTTTTTTTAGTTATAGTTAGTTTTTAAAATTCATTTATTTATTATACCATGTTACATATTACATACCTTAGTACATTATCATAAATTAAATTAAAAAATTTGCAAAACAATAATAGTAAAATTAAATAAATGTAAGACCGTTCTGATATTTCTGAGAATATGTCATGAATGAAACAACAAGAGTAGAAATAATTAAATTATATAATTAAAAAATATTAGGTTGATAATTCAGAGCTAAAAGTAATACAGTTACAGAAATACAAAAATGAAAATAAAAAATTCAGTATTAAAGTAATAAAGTAAAGAAAAACGTAACGCAAAAAATTTAAAAATTATAAAATAAAATACAAACTTATAGCTATTAAATATCAATATATACAATAGAAATAATTAAATTTAGTTAAACATAATTAAACAAGGAAAGAAAATAAAATAGGAAAAAAGAGAAAAAATTAAAATTCAAGATAAACGATTACAACAAAATAATAGAAGCCTTAGAAACAAAACTTAAAAGATATTAAAGAATTAGGTTATGTTAGCAACAACTCAATTTGAGACTGATCAAGATTCAATAAGTGAGATCTAAGATTTTTGATAAAAGTAATAGAAGTTCTGCACAGAAAAAAAAAGATTAAGAAACAGTAAAATACACCTACAAAAAGTGGTTGAATTTCAGCCTAATATTTTAATTAGTTGGTTTTACTATTTTAAATTAGTTGGTTTGATCTTAAAAGTTTAGCTATAAAAGAATTGGAAACTTATCTACTCTTTTAGGTGTTTTTGTTTCTGACAAAAAAAATAAAAAACAACTATTGCATTAGGTAGATTGAATAGTTGTTTACCTAATAGTTTAGGTAAAAAAAATTCAAAGTTACTAATATATTAGGTAATTTCAATGGCTCTGTTACCTAATTATTTAGTTAAAATCGAGTAAAATTGCCTACTATATTAGGTAAATTTAGTAAATTCTGATTGTGAATTCAAAAATGATAATTTTGAATGATAAAAACTTCTACATATTATCATAAACAATAGGTAGTATACCACATAACCACAATAGTCCATTTGCGGCTGCAGTGAAGTGGATCTTGAGCCCTTTTCCATATATGATTCTAATTTAGCACCATAAATACCATCATCCATTATATCTGTATTTAAAAAATTTAAATGATGAAATTAATTAAGATTTATTCATAATATTTATGTTATTTAATTATTCAATAACATGTAGGTATTTATTACAATTAAATATCAAATTTTTTTGATTGCACACTACTAATAATCTATATATATACACATTTACGCATAAAGAAATTCAATTTTAATTACTTTCTATTTATTTAATATATTATTTACTAGGGACCCCTGTTTTTTTTTCTTTTTTTTTTTTTTTTTATACGCAGGCTGGTGGGAATCTTCAAAAGATACAATGAGCTTTGTAGCTTGACATTGTGTTTGGGATTCTTACCCACTAAACCACACCCTTCCTATATTGCGATTTAGTCCTACAGGACTAATGAGCAATTTTTTCTTGGCTTTATTTTATTTTTCAATGTAGACTACATCCAGCGATGTCTATCTAACTTTTCTTTGGCGTATTAACCTTGAAGACCCATCGCATCAGAGACGAAAAGCAAACCAGCTCTCCGAACGAATTTATAATTATGGAAGACTTGTGAAAAACCTCGTTTCGTTGGCAGTCAACATAACGAAATTCTTCACCAATCCCGTAAAAACAAATCTATCTAAAAGTGGGAGCGGGTCAACCTCCGATCGCCAGCGCGACGAGTCCTCAAGAATGTGGGTGATTATTGCTGCACTAACTCAAAAGGTTTTATTCTTTTGAGTTGTCTGGCTATATTTCTATTATCCAGGAGCTCGACTACCTCCACATTTACATGGTGCTGAAGCCTTTTTTCGACAGATTCTATTTGCAAATCTTTATGTGGGACCCCTGTTGAGTAATTATAATTCAACTTATAATTTAAAAAAAAAAAACAGTAATTTAGATTTCTCACGATAAGGCACAAACCACTAATGTTTAATATAAAGCTTTGAGGTTAGTAAGTTTTATTTTGGAAATATAAATACACTTCCCTCATTTACTGATTCGTTTCCGATATATTCCCTATAGTTAGTGGCATTTAATGGATAAAATTACTAAAAATAAAATATTTTTGTAATTAAAGAGGTATTTACAGTATACATATTTTTAATCAAGACCATATGATTACTACAAATGATAATAGAATAAATTTCCTTTAATTATGTATACAAATAATGGAATGACATAAAATGGATATATTTTATTTAAAAGTTTGAATATTATAAAACAAAATAGAAATTTCAACCCGTATGCGCATTTTTGTTGTATATGTACAACTTATTTATATGAGTTCAAGCAGAAGCGAGATAAAGTGAGAAGGTGCTTATTGCGCATGTCCTTAAATGGTTGTTTATTATAATTATAGATTATAGTTTTATCACTGGATAACTTACTTTTGAATTTTTACTTAAACAAATTTGGAATTATTCACAAACATAATATTTATCTATTATATACAAAAACCTTTTTTAACGCATTCTATCTTTTCAATTGCAGATACATCAAAAGGCTCATTAACAATTAAGTAGTTTATATTTTTTTCTACTTATATTAATTAAATTTATAAATTCGGTTTGAAGTTTAGTAGCAGCATCAGCTTTCTTAAGTAGTTGAGATGCAAAATTTAATTGAATCTGGACAACTAAACTGAGATTTATGTTTTTTCTTGATGTAATAGAACCAGCACATGATTTTAACTCTTTGATGAATTTAAATTATGAAATATTCATATTCGTTTTTTAAATTTAATTACCTATTCTTTTTTAGAAATTATATATATTTTTTTTTAAATAAAAGAAAAGAAAAACACTTGTAACTATAACTTTTTATATATTTGAAGCCAATTTTATTCATGTACTAAACTGATCAACAAAACACGTGCAACTAATAAAAAACTACTAGCTATTCCCGGCGTAACATTCGCCGGTCTAGCATTAGCATTATAAATGAAACAATTTATTTTATTTATTGATTTTCTTTATTTTCTTAAAAAAAAATCAATGTTTTACATATTTTTTTATTACATAATAAATAAGTTAAATTGAAAAACTTAAAACTATAATTGTAAAACATTGATTTTTTTTAAGAAAATAAAGAAAATCAATATTTATAATGCTAATGCTGAACCGGCGAATGTTACGCCGGGAATAGCTAGTAATTTACAATATTGTTTGATCTATCTATAACTATTTTTTTTATATTTTTTATTTAGGTATTTATTTATTTATTATAAATTAATTTTGACCGCTAATAGTTTTGAATAAAACTTTTATATAAGGCAGCGTTTATACGTTTTTGAATTGTGTTTATAACGTATAAATGATGTTCATTAAAGTTTGACATCCGACTTTGTTATAGAATATCATTATTTTTTTTTTAAATAATAGTGCTCGACACGCATTTTTGTATTTCGCAAGTTGAAAAAGTGAATTTTGCTAGAAAAGATATTTATAAACTTCTAATTGTGTTATGCCAATATATTGAAAGATATACATTAAAAAATATAAAAAATGTGTATTAAATATTATTATTATTCATCAATACAAATAATACTTAGAATAATTGATTTACTATTTAAATATTTGTATTTCATAAATGTTCTGAAATTACACTGAATATTTATATTTATTTATAAGTATTTATTATTAGTACTCGTAACGCATATTCGTATCTTCCTATTTTGCAAGTTTAGAAAGTGGATTTTGCATGAAGAAATATATACTTTGCAACTATATTTGTTTATCTTTGAGATATGTAATTAAAACTTTTGATGTAATTGCAATAAAATTTGTAAATATAATAAAAATAAGTAAAACAAACCCTTCGTGAAACAAAATCTGATGTCTAAACGCTCCCTAACAAATACTATTAATAGAAACGTACATTTGAACAAAATGTGACGAACAGAGATGTCGCTGGCAAATTCAAACTAAATACATACCACACTCACATTAAAAACACATTAAAATAGTCATAGACACGTTTTTTTTGTGTTTTTTTTTTAGTATCATAATAGCCCTAACTATTTCAAAACTCAAAATAAAAAAACAAAAACATTTATTTATAGGATTTATTCTTCAGTTCTTATTGTTATATTGTTACCCCGCTAGGATCTCTGATGTACGTAAGGGTAGTCTGTGATTTTTCTTTTTGAAGTTTTTTTATTTTTTTTGGGTACTAAATTTGCCGTGTATTGAATTGGAACTTGATATGTCATAACATATTTTGTTTTTCTTGTTCTTAGCAGATCGTAAATTTCGATTTATGATTCTCCATGTACAATATAATATTTACTCAATGCTACTGCGAATTTGAATTTATACTTTTGAATTGTTTGTTAATAAAATAAATAAATTTCAACTGTTGGAATTTCTGAACATGGGTGAGGTAAAAAATATATTTTCTAAATTTACTATTTGTTTTACCGGTAAGTTTTTTTGCTGTAATATCGTAATATTTTAACAAAGCTATTTTATCGATATAATAATTATATTCTGATAATTCTGTTCTTGTCTTTGCTACTTTGTTTTTTTTTTTTTTAATTATTTCAAATAATCAGATATAATCAATGCTACTGCTCAATAGGTGAATGTTTTTAGGTTAATTTTAATTTGTTTTCGGTTTTATTGTTTTGTGGTTTATGTCTGTAATTCGTAATAGTTCTAATAACGTTGTCTAATCTAGTTGAAAAAAGCTTTGTGTTGTAAAAGATTTGTGAAAAGTTTAACAGACGTTTAAGCGTATTAATATATAAGATAAATGTTAAGAAGAAGCTAATTGGATGCAGTAACAGAAAGAAATAAATATATTTTTTCTTTTTCTAAATATTATATTCAAGTATTTCCTTCGACAATTTATCTAATAAAATAGATAAATTTTTACATTTTTTAAATATTATATTTAACTACTTTAAATTAGACAATTTAACTAAAGAAAAAATTCGAGAAAACTAAAAAAATTGAAAAATTAAAAAGTTCAAATGTTTTAGTTAATTATCCTAAAGTGAAATTAACTAATTTGTTTTAGTTGAAAAGACTAATCTATTTTTTTCTGTGTATCCAATCTTAAAGAGAAAGGTAACGTATTGAAAATTTTTGGAGCTAAAATGCCATAAAAGTGGCGAAAATGTGATGTGTGTATATGCTAAAAATAGGTTATTGACTCGCAGATTGTAGTGAGAGCTAAATCGATGGGCAAGATAACCTGATCTAATGAAATAAATTTTTATTGTTTTGAATAAATATAGCTGTCTAATAGGTAGTATATCCAGCTTTCTCAATAGTGGAAAACTATGTGTAAGTCTACTTTTCCTCATGCTCAATCGAATACAATATTTTTGAGCATGGAGTAGGGGATGAATTTTGTTGAAGTAAAAGTATTCTAATACATTTTCGGTATTAGAAGATAAGTTGTTAGATAAGTTGTGTTTGATGATAATTGTTCAGATATCGTGACAAAATATCTATTGAAATAGTTACATAATATTTTAGGATCATTGACTATGCTAGAATTGATGTTTAAATCATTTATAATAATTTCAGTTCTATTTATCCAATGAGTTATATATACATGCGTTATATATTTTTATAGTCGTTCTATATATTGTTACCAGAACTAATTAATAAATAAATATATATATATATATTTTAAATAATGCTATGATAACATCATGTTATACATCAAATAAACGTTACCGTACATAATTTTGTAATAATGGAAAGTTTATGAGCATAGGAACAAATCCACAAAACTATTTTGGTAGTTATCTTTCACCACTGGTTATTTACATATAGAGCTCATGCACGGCAATTAAAACCAGGGGTACTATGAAACTTTAATACAAATTTTTCAGTCATAAATATTTTTCAATCCAAAATAATGATAGTACATTAATCTAAAATATAATTTTGGAAATTTTTAACCCTAATGAACATAAGAAAACTTCAAACTACCAAATGTAGGCAATTTCAAATGAAAACTTTATATTGCATAAAATTCAAAAGCTGAATAACATGTAATTCATACCTAATAATATTCAATAATTTATATAAACAAAAATCTATAACTAAACTACATTTTTTGTACTATACTGTATATATACGAAATAATTCCCTAATGATCTATAAATTGTATAATCCTATCTATAATTTTAAATTATTAATTAAAATTTTATTTACAATAATAAACTATTCTATAACCTGTCAGTGATTTTTTAAATAAATTAAATAAATCCTGTAACAAAAAAATTATGCTACATTATATGTACATATGTAATATAAAATAATAAAATCTGGATCTAAATCTAAATAGCCTATTTTAATAATATTTATATAAAAAAAAATATGTATGTACTTCAATATAGAATTCCTGATAAACATTAAATCATTTTAAATGTTATTTTTTCAAATGAAATTATAATCAAAATTGTACACTGTACACACAAAGCTCAGAATATATTTTTTGTTTTTGGTTTGTTTGTTATATTTAAATTAAATTGAATGCATTCACATTGTAATTCCCGTAGGAAATTTAATTTTTCCATATTATTGAAAATAATTGACTGTAATATTTACATAAAAATAATTTACATAACATTTTAAAATATTAAATAAATAAAATTGGAAAAATTATACAAATATTATTTTTTAAACTAATTAATTATTTAAATAAAAACTGAATTATTTAATTATTACTTGATCAAATTAAAAATGTATACACATATATAGTATAGTTATAATTGAAATGATTTTCTAGTATACTTAATGAAAGAAGAATTATTAATTAAAAAATTAAAAATACATATTTTTTTTAATTATTGTCAAGTCACGTGACATAAAAATAAATTTATAGATGAAAAAGAAAATTTAATATGAAAATTCTACAACAGTTTAGTGGGATCACCCCATTATCTGGAAAAGAAAAAATCTCGAAAGAACAAAAATATGGAAAATAAAATATCTCGCAAGAAAATTCTCGAACAAAAAAAATGTGGAAAAAAAAAATCTGGAAAGCATAAATCTTGAAAAAAAATATATTGAAAAAAAAAATCACGAATTTCACATCTCGAATTTGAGATTTTTTAATAACATTTATTTACATAATAAAATCGTTTTCCAATTATAATATAAGCAAATTGAAAAGAAAATCCAAATAAATATATTGGAAAAAGTAATTATTTAAAAGTTAAATATAAAAATAATTAGAGTGAATTAAAGAGTAGAATTCAAAATAAGCCAATCAAAATATTACAGGGTATTTCTTTCACTGGAATATTTATGCAAGTGTATATGCTAGATCCTGAACTAGAAAAGACTTTAGAGTGGGACTCAAAATAAGGATATTCTTTATTTCCAGAATATTTATCTTAATTATTTTTATGCGTCGCCGCTGTTGGATGCAAAAAAGGGAATATATCCCCTTTTTCCAGAATATCTACCATAATTATTTTGGAAGTTTGGAAATTGAAAGTTTGGATTTTATAATTTGGATTTTGAAAGTTTGATTTTAAAATTTGGCTTTTCGTACAGATCCAGAAATTTCATAATTTCTATCAGTAATAACGGAAAGTAGCTTTGTATAATTTTTGAATGAAAACAAAAATTATTTTAAATTAACATACGAGTATATTTTACCTTATTCGACATTTTTTTCTTCAACATTTTGTTTTTCAATATTAAAAATTGACTTTATTTACTTAAGTGAATTTATACGCCAAATTGTCAAAGTGACGTAATGAATCCTTAATGCCATAATCGCTAACCGATACTTTGTAAAACTTAATTCGACGTCATGACGTGCCTTTTTGCAAAATTGCAAAAAATTCGGTTAAGATAGTTTTTCGTATGTATACCCTATTCATACTCAACATTTTTTATTCGAGATTTTTTTTTTTTTAGATTTTAGTTAATTCGAGATTTTTTTTTCGAGATTTTTTTTTTCAAGATTTTCTTCATTCGAGATTTTTTTTTTCGAGGTTTATTTTTTCGAGATTTTTGTTAGTTTGAGATTTTTTTTTTCAAGATAGGGGGGGGTGATTCCAGTTTAGTATAACAAAATAGTATGTAATATGTCACATCATCAGTTTGTCATTAATTTTATTTCCTATTTTTAATTTAATAATGGATCAGATTATATGGAAAACAAAGTATTGAAAATAGTAAAATATAAATACTCTGCTATCAATTTGGAGAGTTAAAATGATTTTCGAAGGATGATTAACATAGCAAAAACCTTAAACATACAAATATTAACAGAAAATACAAAATGTCTAATTTCTAAAATAAATTGGCTTATCTAAATAAGCCAATAATATGTTGTTCATGACTAGCTTATTAACAACTAAATTAAATCAAATTCCTTCGTACCTAAAATGCATCAGAGACCTAAAAATCGCAAGTAAAAATCATTATGAGCTCACCTGAAGTGAAAAATGTCAAGATCTATATAGCATACGTTAGAAGAATCTTGAGATATATCGTAAGGTTCATGTCTGCTACTGTAGTAAAAAATCAGATATCAAGGACAATTAAGAGGCTCAGAACCAAAGTGTATGAACGAGAAAAATATTGTTTGTTATCGAGAAAAATATATATTAAATTTTTTTATTATTATTTTCATAAAATAGTATTTATAAACTAGCTTTGTAACCCGCCATAAATGACGGAAGCAAAATAAATTCTAGCATTTCTTTCCTTCATTAGAGTTTTCATTTCAAGTTTAAGAAAAATATACGTATTTGCTTACTAATTTATCATACCTTTATTTTTGTATTATAACGCTTTTAATTACCATATAAACACAATATTTGTAGTAAGGTGCAAAATTTTCTACTCCCTAAGGGTCATTTATTCGATCATTTTAGCGACATCCTTTTTGCCAACATTGAAAATTTATCGTATAATTCAGAATCAAGTTAATACTGTTAACATTCAATAACATTAGTTGCGTAAGCTTAGCGTCAAAGCTTATAGCAAACAAATAATATTTTATAATGAGCCACAACTTTGAACGAAAACAATTTTAAAAACAAAAATAAATAAAATTGTAAATATAAAAAAACAATAATATTGTAGGTACACATAATATTTATTTTGATGAATAAAATAAAAACTCGTGTTGGAGAAAAAATTAAAATAAAAAAATTTACTCCAAATAAATAGGTATTTACAAAACTGTTCATAACTTGTGAACCATTGATCGGTTATTTAAAATTTCATTTCATTTCAAAAAATTCATTATCGAACTGTTCATGTTAAAATTCATACATAATTATTAGTTATAACTATATTAAAAAGAAAAACAACAATCAATATGGTTTAACCGATACCTATATATACCTACCTACTATAATATTAAAAAAAATTCATCACTCTCTACAACATACATTTCTACACACTTGAAGAAAACAAATATACCTAAAAATTATAAATTTACAAAGATAAGAAATAAAAAATGATAGTACAAAATTTCATTTAATTTCTTTAAAAATGTATAAGTTGTTATTGTTGTTATGTGTAAATCAGCAGAACCAAAACCTAACCCCATAATATATGCTAAATATTATATACGATCGTAAATTTATATATCATATATATATATTAAAAAAAAAAAACAATAAACAAAAAAAATAAAAATAAATAACAATTTTAACTCTTCATCGCACCATATTTCTGCCTAGAGTATATATACCTATAGTACTATACAGGCTATGCAAACGATAGCAAAACTATGATTCTATGATCATTATCATAACAATAAAAAAAACACAAAAAAAAAATTTGTAGACACATATGCATATTGTGTATAATTTTAAGTAATAAGAATAACCTTTAAGTGCATTATGTTTTTTTTTGTGTTAAATGCTGTTTGTCTTTTGGTTATTATACCATATTAAACTATTGATAAAATTTCTATTAGTCCTTCTTATTATAAATCAAAAAAATTGTTTGTTTTATTTATATTATTATTATTATTTTTTATTTTTCCTTATTATTTGTGAAGAAGACTAACATTAAATTAAAAAAATATAATTCATGCAATGGTATTTTTTCCTGCAAAGGTTCAGCATAACAGACAGGGGTTAAAAACAGAGCACCGAAGCAATTTGTATACATATTGAAATTTGTATATGTGTTGGAATATTCCGTCGGACTTACAAACATCCAGATAAATGCAGAAAATTATATATATAATGTGACTACGGGTACAAAAAAATAGGATGTATTCTTAGTTTTTCAAGCTCTTTAACATAGCGAAATTACTTTGGGGATAATTTTTACAAAATGTGGGTTAGGTCAAATTACAAAAAATATAAAAAAAATTTGATTTTTTCACAATACATAAATTTATGGAACAAGTTAGAAAAATATTAATATTACAAAGTTGTTTCATCATCTGACTCACCAATCATCATTTGTTCGATGTCATTTTCGGTTCCAAGACAATTATAGAAAAATTGATAAGCTGGTGGCACAAAATTTAATAAATCTTTTTTTCTCTCTAAATTCTTCCATTCGGGTAGAGAATAATTTCTGAAATATCTGGACAGAATATTAATCCTATTTTAATATTCAAAATGAAGAACGAATACTCATTTCTGCATGAATATTTAAAAAAAAATATCTGGACAGAATATTAATCCTATTTTAATATTCAAAATGAAGAACGAATACTCATTTCTGCATGAATATTTAAAAAAAAATTTTAAGAGTTGTGTTGACTTATACTTTAGGTAGTAAAATTTGAATCTACTGACTTATTGAGCCAATCATTCCATATAAAATTACGTTTTTGTTTTGGCTTTACGAAAAATATTATTTTTATTAATAACAAAGTGGCCTGAAAGAAGATTAGGCCATATCTTCACTAAAAAAAAAATTAGGAAAATTTATTTAAAAAAAAATAACACAGATGAAATATGAAATTAACCTTTTGAAGTATATGGTTCGATTTTAAATCTAGACTTATCCGTTTGTGAAAAAAAAATAAAAACTTTTATGTATTGAATTAGTCCACTTTGGTTTTGAGCCCCTCAATTGAAATGAGATATCTGAAATGCGATCAGAAATGTCCAGACATTAAACATATCTTCGATGTCCAAGATATAATTCGATTTGAAAGAAAAAGGAAACGAAAAGAGAAAAAAAAATAGAACAAGAACAGGAAGAAGAAGAACAAGATTTATACTGCCTCTAGCAACTCATCAGAAGTTTGTTAGTAGATGAAAGATCAACGTACACTTTGTTGGCCTATAATCCATCACTCAATGGAGTTAGTGAATACAGTTAGTAGAAAAGTACTCATCGTATTGTTAGTAATGATATAAATTAATTATTGATATTTAAATGAATGGTATTGAAATTGATAGAAATAAATTCAATACCCCTTTGCCGAAAAATTTCAATCGACAGAAAAAAAATAAAAAATATTTTCCAGTTTTTTTTTTGTTTTAAAAATGTAAGATAGACAGGGGTGGAATTCTCTATTGTGATAATCACGCTGCGACTGTCGCATATCTATATTTGGTATTCTATATGGTGATTGTCACAGTGATAGTCGCATTTTTTTTGTGATTTCAGGGTGACAGCTAATTTGGTGTCACTCATGATAAATATAAATAAAAGTTTAGTTGTTTCTTAAGATTTTAGCCTTTTAAATTTTTTATGTTTTGGTTTTTTAAGATTTATTATAATGTAAATATTAAAAATTGCGAGTTTTAGAATTAGAAGTCGCTAAAATTGCAAATGATTTAAAAATAATGGAACTGAATAAAAATTGCTGTGATTATGTGTTAATTTTTTTTTTAATAAGTTTGAATTTTATTTTGTTTTTCAATTACATATATACAAATTTATACTAATTAATTATAAGTTTCCAACTGAATTTTACTCAAATGTGAATATAATTTTCTTTTTCATTTTATTAAATTAGTTGAAATGATTTTCACTTTATGTTTTTTTTTAGTATTTTAGTCAGCAATAAATTTTATTTTTGGTTTAAATATACATTTTATTAAATTACATTGTTAAAAACATTTTTATAAAATTTACTTTTAATTTTTTTCTCTTTTAATATATAATCTTGTTTTTTTATAATTTCACTTTATTGATTAATAGCTCTAATAAAATTTTCAACTTATTTTTGTTTTCTATTGTTTTGACACTTTGACATTTAATAAATCACTTGTGTTGCCATTTCCGAATTGTATTTTTTAAAATGCTGCCGTTTTATTAAATTATTTAAATGATCGCAATACAGAATACCAAAAAATTTTAGTGTCATCTTTGACTGTCACAAGGGTGACTATCGTTTATCACAATACAGAATGCCACTCCAGAATTCACTCCTTTAACTAATTTAAATAATTTAAAAGCAAATTTTCATATTCATCATTTCCCACAAAAAAAAAAACAAAAGGATTCTAAAATATATGAGAAAGTGTAAAATCCATCAAATAAACGTCAGAATTTTAACACATGCATACATAAATTGAATTTGAATATTATATGTATGTAGTACACACGTATACTAACTAGTATAAATAATTTATTCATTTGATTAATTTTTCTTTTTTTTATTTATTTTCAAATATAGATATTATTCAAATTATCATAGCCATATTGTTTCAATTTAATAACCTTTTTCAAATTTTTTTTATTTATATAATTTTATTACCTGTTAATAATATTAAAAAAAAAAAAACAAAAAAAACATAAAAAATAAAATAATAATTTTATGAATCATAACAATATGAATTTTTATTTCAACACCTGGTATTGTAATATTAAAATGATAATGGATTTTTTTTTACTTGTGGAGATGGTCCTAATATGTCAGGGCTGGCATGTAGGTTTTTAGCCATTTATGCCCTCCTCTACCTCTCAACTTAGTTCACCCTTTTGATACAGGCCAATAGGTTTGGGGGATTTATCGTATAGCAGTTTTCTGAGGTTATGTAGTGCGCTTACAGCAGTCTGAGTCTCAGTTTTTAAAGAGTTAGTCACTCTCCTACAGCATGTAAGGAGGTTACTCACCTCTTCCAGACAGTGTCTACAAGTTGGGTCGTCACTTAGTGCCAGTCTTTGAAGAGCTTTTAAGGTAGCCTGACTGTCACTAAAGATTCTAATGATTTTGTTATACCATCTTTGCTCTTTTATTATATTCACTGCTGCTTTTATATCAAAGACTTCAGCCCGGAAGACTCTGCAGTGTTTGCCAAAAAGAAACTGGAGCTTTTTCAAAGAACACTGAGCTGCCTAGAGCTATAACAAACCCGTCAGTGAAAATGTCCGATGGTGTTGCTTGCTCTTCTGAACCACGCCAGGTCTCGCATGTCGGGAGTTTTACTTCATAGCTCTTCTTTAGGGATACGTATGTAGTGATGTCATATGTTGGCATGAAAAACTCTTTCTGCTCCTCTTCTAAGTCCTTTCATGGCCTCTGATATTTGTTCCTAAAACCACTGGTATTTCCTAGAATTTGCAACCTTCTTGCAACTTTGAGGCCCTCCATTTTTACATAAACCTGCAAGGGTGGAAGCCAAAGATAATAGGTTAAATAAACTAAATATATTATACATATATAATATTATATATATAATTTTCTGCATTTATCTGGATGTTTGTAAGTTCGACGGAATACTCCAACACATATACAAATTGCAATATATATACAAATTGTAATATCATGTAATTGTCATAAACATAGTATCTGTTTATTATTGCTTATGTATGCCATCTGTCATCTGTCATCTGTCATCTGTGTCATTTGCCCATCACTTCATAATGATTGTCATGTCATTCAAGTGTTAAATTTAGATGGCGCCATAGAACTTTTTACTTTTATTATGTCTTCATTAATTTCATTTTACAATTTCAATTTTACTGTAGAACGCTGCTATGATTGTAAAAATATAAAATTATTGTAAGTTTACATATATTATATAGTTAGATTTTGTTTTCATTAAAAATATTATTTGAATTTAGTATTTCTATATTAATTTAGATTGAAATTATCTTTTTGACTAACTTATATTATAATTAATTGAATACAATAGAATGTCTAAAAATATTGATTATTTAGAATTATTGAGGTCTCAGGATAATATATGTTTAAATTTCCAATGATGGCAAATAAGATGTCGTTAAAATGATCGAGTAAATAACCCTTAGGTAATTGAAAATTTTGCACCTGGCGGGTTATAAAACTAGTACATATATAATTAAATGTACATGTATGTTCGATGAGTTAAATGGAAAATTAAATATGTTATTTTAAAATTTGCTACCCTTAAATGAATTTTTTAAGGGATATTTTCTTAAACTTTGTTAAAAAAAAACCCACGAAAAGCTACGATCTTCATGGCTCATTTTAATTATTACTATATTTCTTTACAATATCTTATATGCATATATTATAATTTTGCTTTTGTCTGAAGCCTTTTATAACAACAACAATAATAATGAAAAAAACAGTTCATTATGAATGAAAGAATGAGAATTGAGAGAATAAATATATTTTTTTTTAATGTATTATGAAAGTAGGTCCAGTTGTAGGCAGGAGTAAAATGTGGTAAGAAAATAATATTAATGCATTTGCATGATGAAATATGATGCATATTTACTTTACATTGCTGTGTTGATGTTTCAAATTTTAATGTGCATACTTGGTTAAGCTGCGCCCAAACTTTACTAGATTAGCAATGGCATTATACTAGTATATATTATATTTTAAAAATGTAACAAAATATTCCAGTTTATATTATTCAGCATTAAACTACAATTTGAATTTTAACTGTAGTATATTAATCTGTGCGAGTATATTTCAACAAACATACTGAAAGGGACAATCCTATTTGGCTGAAGATCTTATACTATATTTGAAAGCATTCAGAAGTATATTTTGATAACTTTTCCTTTACGTGTTTACCATATAATATCCAAAGAGTTAAATCAAATACAAAATATAGGAAATTTGTCCAGTACATGTAAGTAGTTGACACTAAATAACAAAATGGACATTGACACTAAATAACTAAAACTCTTTTAAAAAAAAGCAAATAAAGATATTCTCTCAAATTTATGGTTCCATTATATTAGAAAGCAGAGCATATAGGTAAAAAATCAATGATGAATAACTATGTTCAGGAATGGCGCTAGAATTTCCGACGATGTGTGAAAAATTTATATTGCCGCCTTCGTTTTCCATAATAAAATTTAAAAAAAACGAAAAAAAAAAATACATAACAATTTAACTTTATTTTTTTAAATTAAATTCATATTTATTATAAAAACATAAAAATCTTAATATGTATTTACTTTGAAAATAAAGCTTTATTGGCTTTCATTCGAGAAAATTTGAATCGCAAATCTTCAATATTCAAGTCATTCGCGATGTCGCTTTCAATCGAAATAGTAGCCAAATTGTTTAGTCTATCTTGACTCATGCTTGATCTTAAATATTTTTTTATAATTTTTAGCTTTGAAAAGCTTTTCTCTGCACATGCTACCGTAATTGGTAATGTAAGAAGAATTCTGCTCCTGAAATATGCTTTTGAGATCTTTCAGTGAATTTCATATCTGCAACAAATTTTGAGCTCTTCATCCGGCATCGAGAAGAGACATTTGATGTCGAATAAAAAGTTTAATGGTTGGTTCAATTACAGCTTGAAACGCTTCAAATCTATTTTTTATCACCTGTGTAGCAGCACACTCAAATATCTTATCGAAAACATTTTGTTTCTATGTTTTCTGTGGACATAACATTTTCTTCTGTTTCACGCTCATCAAAAAATCTTTTTCGTTTTCTTTCCCTTCCAGAGGATTCTATGGGAAAAGAACTATCCACTTTTAAAATATAAGCAAAGTCATGTGCTTTTAAAATAATGGTATCAAATTTATTTTGGTTATAGCTTTTCTTCAACAAAGTCATTGTTCTTTCCAGTGATATTGAAGCCTCCATAATATTCATTGTAACTCATTGAAGTTGTTTGCTTGCCAAATTAATTTCAAATAAAAGTTCATACCAAATCTTAATCGAACATAGGAAATTGAAACTTGTTATTTTTGAAGCAATTGATTCTTCTGTAATTTTCACAACTGCTTCATATGTTGATTTTAGCAACATTTTGGAGGGCCTTGCTTAGTGGTTTGATAGTTAAATATGAACATTTTGACTGTCAAATTACCCAATGGAAATTGCGCAGAAAATAATAATATTTTTTTTGAAAAATAACTCTATTTAAAAAAAAATTATTCTCTACAGACGAAACAATATTGTCTAAATTTGAAACGTCTCTATTCACGTCAATATTGTCTAAATTTGATTGATCTGAAAATAAGGAATTTCTGTACAATTTTGCCGTCTTTTTGTATTTTTTTACTGTGGCCCCGGGCATTACTATGTTATATAAAGTAGTGGTTTTCATAAACAAGCAATATTGCCCAGTGAATTGAGTTCATGGTACATGGATCCAAAATGAATTCCACATCCACCGGTAAATGCTACTAAACGCACCCATTAATGGCCAATGGGTATTTACAAGTATTTTGTTAATAAATAAAATGTTACAAATGAAGTTTGTTCATAAACTGGAGCGTATCATAAGTGTGTATTTCATATGCCTATATATTATGATTTGCTTGTATGTTTTGCAATTTGCCTGTATTTCACTTGCCTTTATTCTATTTAACTGGATATGTTGGATACTAAATATGACAAATGTAATGAATATATGTGAAAGATTCTGAGTTAGAAGAAATTTAAGAATTGGATTCAAAATCGAAGTTCTACGCCTTTTACAGAATATTTATATAGATTTATTTTTATGCGTAGCCACTGTTGGATACAAACAAAATGATTGAAGTCGAAAACAGTAAATGATTTGAAGTTAGAATTTGAAATTTTTAATCTTGCGATCTTGGTAAGTATTTTGGGATTTTATAATTTTTTGTATTTTAAGCTTCTGTATTTTGCTTTGGGATTTCGTGGTCAACACATAAATTATAAATATAAATATAGGCAAATTAAAATACACGCAAATGAAATACAGGCATGTGATAGTATAATCCTTCATAAACATTTCTAACTTAGCCGAAAAATTGCAAAATTTAGTAGATACAGCATGAAAATTAGGTTGTGTTGGTGTTTTTATTTATAACGCAAAACTGTAAATGTAGAAAACTCAAATTTTAACAGCTCCTACTTTTTACTTGTTTATATGTTTATGAAAAGTCAGAGTACAAATTTAATAAAAATCAAAGAAAGAATACATGAAACAAGAATGACAGACAACAGAAAACAACAGAGGCAAAGCTTAAAATATTTTTGGCAAAATATGTCAGACAAAAGAAAGATAAATACATGAAAAATTATTTTGAATCAGATAGAAGAAATCCATGAATATTAAATTAGGAAAGAACTACAAAAGAAATATAACCAATTGAAGGAATATTGCGAAGAAAGATAAAGCATGCCAAGGGTCGTACAACCCTTAATTAATAATTTTCATCATCATTGACAATCCTTCGCTGTATTTTTAATGTATTTTCTTCCATACAATCATTTTTGTATATAAATTTTTTTACAATAAAGTCAACAATTATTCTAATCAATTTCCAAATTCAGTTTACATTATGTTACTACTGAAAAAAAATCCTAATACACTCTAAATAATTTAAATAGAATCATTAATTTATACAAAAATAATAATATGTTTTTTTTTTATTAATTTTTTTATAATAGATTTTAATTGAATTTTAATTCACATTTTTTAACAAAAACAAAAAAGCAACTTAAACATTATTAAAATGAATATACATACATACATACATATTATATATATTAATAAGAGAAAAGAAATTATTTAATTAATTAAATTTTCATTATGAAACAGAAATTTCCTTTAAAATTAAAAAATAAATATCCATACATAATTATTTCCTGTTGGTTATTTTAATTAAATTTTATATGCTATCTATGGTAATGATTATCCGAATTCATACACATATACATACAAAATAATATGTAAATTACATTTTATTAAATTTGATATATGTACGAATGTGTAACACCATCATCATAATAAATCATCTATTAATATGTATAGAATTTAATGAAGACTAATATTGAAAATTAACAGTATTTCAATTAATGTGATTCTTGCGTTAAATTCTAAATGTTGAAGAAAAAATACTGATGGGAAAAAATATAAGTATTCAAAACTGGTACTGAAATTTGAATTAAATTAGAACTAAAATAAACTGAATATATTTATATTTCATGTATTCATCAAAAAATTTATTTTGAACTAGCAGACCCGGTGCGCTTTGCTATACCTAGTTTAGAAAAAAATGTTCGTTTTACACGCAGCACATCAATGACACCTACATGTAGGAAGTGGATTAAAATAAACTTTGTTTGATAAATCAAAAATCGGGCAAATTCTAATGTTCTTTTATTAAAACTCATAATAATAAGTTTATATTTTGAATTTTAAATGATTACAAAATTTCAATTCTTAAAATATGTAACTATTCTATAGCAATTGTCTTTGGTAAATAATGCCGAAAGTTTACCAACACATGAACATCCTACGTAAAATTGGCCTTGAGAGAAATAGTAATTTTTAAGAATTAACCAACATACTTGTAGTGATTGACCTTGCGAGATTTATTTATTGACATTGCAAATATTAAACGAACTAGAAATTGAATGGCATATCTGATGGAATGATTGATGGTATTCGTGGAATTAATACGATATTTCCTTTGTATTTTCCAGTTAATATATAGTTGCTTCGATAATATTATTCAGTAATTTTATCTCTACTAATCTTGTGCCATTACATAACAGTGGTTGACTTAAATTGCGTAACATAATTATGAGCATATAACAATTTTTAATTGCAGAATATGTGGTTAAGTTCCTGGTATGTCAAGTGGATTTAAAAATTCAATTGGGTAATTTATAAATTCATCAGGATCCACAACGCAATCTATTGACTTGTATGTAATTGTTTTGACATTTATTTTATTTTAAATGTCAATATTTGTTTTATTGACATCTACATTTTTTGTTACCAATATAGCGCAATCACTCAACCACTGATAATTTGTATAATTACGTACAATATTAGGATATATACTTGATAATACGTATTCTTCTGATCTATTTAATACACAAAAACTGTCAGACAGTATTCCCACGTAACATTTTATTGTTATAAAAACAAAATTAGTGCTATAAGACTTCTATATGACTCCCGATAAGCACTAAAGGTGTTATAATGATGTTTTTATGGGAATAATGTGATTAATATTGCTATAAGAATGTTTTTATAGCAATTTCGGGAGTTGTTATAATGGGATTTTCAGCAAGTGATACAGCAATGTTGTTATAAGTCTAAAAGTGCATAATCCTGTATCAAGAGTTAAAATGTTGTTATAGAATTGCTAAAATAGCATTAGTGGTGTTATTATTTTACTATATTCCTTTAATGTTACTAATAAACATACTGTAGCTTTTGAATAAATATTTTGCGACGGCCATTATTTTCTGCAAACATGGTAAATTTTTTTTTAAATAAACAAAAACTGAAAAGCCTAATTTTGCATTCTTTTCGCAAAAATATCATTTTTACTTAAAAGAATAATTATTTTAAATATCAAATTTGATTACGTTTAATTTGATTAATTAACGTACATTATTTAACATTTTAAAGATGCAATTTAAAAACATATTTTTTTTATTTATTTAAAAATTAGTTATTTTTGAAGGGCAATGCATTTTTTCGCGGTATTCTTATAATAAATGTCAATGAAATTTCAGCCAAATCTTGCATTTTGGTCACAATAATTTATAAATATTAATACAATTTTCAACCGCAAAATATTATTTATTAGTAAGACATTGTTTTTATTTGATATAAATCATTTACATGCAAATATAAAAATATTTAATTAATATCTATCTCCCTTTCTCATGAAATAAATATAAACTCCATAAAATTATTATTTGAAAATAAAAAATAATACCTTTCTCGCATAAAATAAATTATTTCAAATGAATATCATTTCAAAATAAAAATCTATACACTAATACATGTATACTAGTCCTATAACAATATTACAGCACTTGTTCCGGTGCCTTATAGGATTCTCCATTTTAGTGCTATAACGTATTTATAACCTTTCACAAGATTTGCGGAGCACTCAAATAAACACTAATACTCCTATAGGAGTGTTTATAATAGTGTTATAAGAGTGCGCAAGAGTCTTATAACAATAAAATTGTTACGTGGGTTATTAATCCTGTTGTATTGTTAATTGGTAAAATATTGACATTTCCAATGTCTAACAACTGATTAGAAAATAAATAGTCAGTTGCATTATTTAGTAGTTGTACACGCATGCTCACATTGAATGATAAATTTTTAACAAATCTCCAAATGTGATGATTTTAAACATGCGTTTAATTTATCTGCTGGCATTCATCGGGTAATAACAGGTAAATTTTGTATGAAATCACCTGCTAATAATATATATGAGAACCTCCAAAAAATTGTTGATTGTGTCGTAAATCTTGAAGTGTACGATCTAATGCCAATTTTCTGTTGTATATTCATCCTAAATAATAATCTCACATTGCAGAAGTATATCTTCACAATTCCATCACCATCCCAGATAATCTAGAAATATTGCATTTTGGAGTATATTCAAAGGTAATTTTAGTACCGAATTATTCTACTATCTAATAAAATAGCTGCAATTCCAGAGCAGGTTATTGCCAATCCTATTTTTACTATGTAACCGTATTGTTGGCAAAATTAGGTATCATCAAGTATGTCTATCCAGTACCTCTTGGCGTGTCAAGGAAATATATTCCACCAGATTTCGAATTAAGAACTTGAATAATAGTTTTGTACACTTGTTTTTGCTGTTCATATATGTTGGGAATATTTTGTTGAACAAATGTATTCAATGCACATCAATATCGTAATTTTTTCACGTTGGTTATGGCATTTCCAATTTATTTAATACCTTATTTACAATCATGATTATACATCTTCGGAGTATATTGTTAATCTAAATTTGCATTTGTATTACGTCCTTGATATAAAATGTCATCTGTAGGCGATTAATGGAAATACTTGCATTTTATACTTGTAATGCAGTCCACAATTTTTATTTTTTGTCATAGTTATAGATAAAATAATAAATTAATATTTATGGTTTTGGTTGGAATGTCTATTAAAATTAATTTTTGATATAATGTAAATAAATTCATTAATTAACTGAAATTTAAGTGTGTTGACTGGTAATGTAGTAGTACTAAATCTATTTTATTCTATTAAAAATTTTCAAATTATTTTCTTTCAAAAAATTGTTGTTTTTTAAATACATATACGTACGTTATAACTCAAATTAATATGTACATATATACGTATGGTATTTATACTCTATTCAAAATATTTATTTTTATCAAATTAAAACTAATCTACCACTTAACATTATTAAAAAAAAAAAAAAATATTAAATTATAATGTTATTTAATTAATTCTCTAACGCAAAAACACCCTCCTCCCATGAGTATACAGAAATTTTCTATAGAAATTTTTTACTAACAATTTAAATTATAAAAAAATTATGCCCGAGTTAACTAACTAGGCTTATTTATAATTTAATTTGAAATTTAATTATTTCATAAATATATATAGCATATATATAATGAATATCATATATATACATACGATAATATTTAATTGGAAAATCTACGGGGTTAAGTTTTAAAGTTGATTATTACTAAAAAAAAAATAAAACACATTATTTATAATTTGAAAAAATTAATTTTAAATTTGCTTTGCAACTGATGATACTTAAATATTGTCCATTGAAAAATAGTGGAGAAAATCACATTTATTATTTTTAATTATAACATAAAGAATTAATTTTTGTTATCAAATCAAAGAGTTATTTTTAAGTCAATTGAAATAGTTGTAGTTTTCCATTTTTAATGAGTTGTTAAGCCAGAAATTTGATTAATTAATACTCGAAAAATATTGTAGTTCATATTTAGTAAAAATTTGCAGTAACGTACTTAAACTAAGCACGAAAAGGTAATTTTACCTAATTTACTGTCAAGAACATAAAAACAAACAAATGAATGGTTTGAATTATTTCTAATTAGTTGTAATGATTAATAAAATATTTTTATTCGAATTTATAGATTTTTTTTTTATTTAGAAGAACCTTCATTTGTATTGTTGTACATTATTAAAATCAACGTTGGCATTGAGACATATTTTTTATATTTTTTTTGGAACATTTATTAGTTTTTGAAATTGTGGTATAATTGAAAAAAGTAGCAATACAAATATATGCAAATGGATCAAATTTAAATATTATATAAAGCAAGATCGATTGATCACCCTCAACCTATACGAATTGAATTTCAAATTGTGAATATATTTTAAAAAAAAATGTATTAAATTACATATTATTTATAATCTCGAATAGACAATGAATATACCTACAGTAAAACAATGTTAAAGTAAGTTAATCTGACTCATGAAGTACAATGAAGTAAAAAAGGAATATAATTTGAAAATTTATATTTTATTCTAAGAGCAATAAAAACATACTTAAAAATATTATTCAATATATTCCACAATCCCATATCATCATCCACAAAAAAAGCTTGATTAAAGAAAGTTGTTATTACTTACATATATATATTCAATGTATATATACATTACATATACAATATGTTGTACATACTTTTAAAAGGATGATGATGATGAAAACTAAACTTAAAAATCTTAAAAATCCGAAAATCCCAGTGGAAGTGAATAAAAGTGGATGAAATGGAACAAAATAGAATAAAAAAATAGAAAAAATAGAAAAACAAATCAAATAAATGACATGGAAATTAAGTTGTCCTTCAAATATTTTTTTTTGTCTTTTTATTTTATTTTCTAAGAAACCTAATATATAATTTACATTCAATATTTTATATATGTAGGTAGGTATATACGTACGTATATAATATTTAGTGTAATATTTTTTTTTTTTTTTTCGTTTTTGAAACCTAAATATTATTCAATTTACCATTATTTAAATTTCTGAGAAAAAAAATAAAAAAAACTTAAGGCTTAGAAAACTCTTAAATTAATGTTTGTAGACACATCGCATCATTTTCTTTAACAAACCCATTATTATTTTTCTTTATCAATATTCGCTTGTCTCATTTGTTGTTATTTTTATTATTACCCTTATTATTATATATACATTGTTATAAATACAGTCTCTGATGAAATTCTTAGGTACCTTTTTTTTTGATTGTTTTTTTTTTCAAATTAATTTCTCCGTAACTGTTAGTATTTTAATTTTTTTTTTAAGTTAAATTTGATGAATTTGTGTTCAAGGTTTGAATTTCATTACACGAAAATATTCACTTGATTACATATGGGCTACAATTTCCAGATATGGGTTGGGAAAATAAAAGCTCTGTGTTAAAATATGGAAGAACGTTTAAAAATCAGTTATGTTTAAATAACATTTTTTTTTTATACATAGCCAAAACAATAGTACCTTTTATACCGATTGGTACGTTTGGCTAGGGTGGGAAAGGAAAATTAGGAAAGGAGAATGGTAAAAGGGAAGGAGTACAATTACGAACGAAGGTGTTAATGTACATGTACATAGAAATATTACTGTTCAATTCATCTCCAATATTATTACAACTGGAGCTCTGTTCTAATTTAACAGATATCAAAATGATTTTAATCCGAATTATCCCTATATGTTGCCATATGTTAGACATATAGGCATTTTTGTTTTATTAAAATAAGAACCGTTATTTTAATAAAAGTTATATTGTACTTTTTTTTACCTATTTATAATATGTATTTACTTATATTGTTCGGCTTTGAAATTGAAATGACAATATTATTACATTTTATTTTTGGATAATTATTTTAACTAAAAAAGGTGCATTTGAGCTAGTCCGATTTATTTTTTAATCAGCATTTTAGAAAGAGATAACATGAAATGACATTATTTTCTATGAAAATTCAATATGTATGAAAAGAACAGTAAACGTAGCAAATCAGGGATATTTATCGCTGACAAAAAAAAATTGGGGATAGTTTTAAAAAAAAATTGGGATATTTGTAAAAAAAATTTGGGATATTTTTAAAAAAAATTTGGGATATTTTAAAAAAATTATTAAAATATAATTTTTTTTAAAAAATCGTGAAAATTTTATTTTATCATATTTCGATGAATTATGATTTTTAAAAATCGGTCTTTTTTCCTTTATATCAGCAACAGTTTTTTAGGTTAAAACTGCTAAAGTGTTATCATTGTACGTTTGGTTTTTTTTTAACGGTAGGCAACATTGAAGAGTATTGTAATAAATTTTTTTTTTCATTTTAAAAAATAGAATGGATGAAAATAGCTTCAGTGCATTTATTTTTTTTTTAAAGTCGTAAAAATAAAGTGAAAAATAGAGTGAAAGAAAGAGTCAAAATAATATGAACAAATAATGTCTTCTTTCTTTTTTTAAATTTCAAAACAACTAATTTTAACTTAACAAATAAATGCTGTCGTAGCATTTGAACAGGGAATTTTTTGGGAAATTATTTGCAACTGTCTATTTTTCTCTTTAACTAAGTAAAAACTCAATATACTATCTCTTTCTAAAATGCTGATTAAAAAATAAATCGGACTAGCTAAAATGCACTTTAAAATGTAGTTATTTGTTAAGTCGAAATTTTATAATAATTTTTTTTCATTTGTATTTGTCTGTTGTCATATGGCTACGCTATGTATACATGCCTCCTGAACAATAGACCAGTCCCATAAACCAAAAGAAATACAAAAATATGTTATTTTAGTCAGGACTAACAGTTTTTACTAAATATAACCTCAGAATTAAAAAAAAAATAATCTGAGCTAATTCGGGTTAAATTGACATTCGTCCCGAATATTTCTCTCCCAAAATGTGTGCAATGTCATGTATTAGATTAAAATTAAAGATTTATAAGAGATATTAATAAAAAGCTCACCTTGAATTCTATTTCTATATGTTATACGAAAAATTACTACTTATTTATCCCAAAAATTAATTCTAACCGAAACTGTACATATAAATTGATATCTTTGTTTACACAATCCCATCTAAACAACATTTCAATTTCATGCCTAAGAGCGAATCCTTTTTGTTTTGTTGTTGTTGTTTTTTTTTTTTTGTTGTGCGAAAAAGAAATTTGTAATCGGTTTTCAAAAAAAAAAAAGAAACCAAAAAACAAAAAATACAAAAATCAAACAGTCTATGTTAGAAGAAGAAAAGCAACCCACAAACCAAATACAAACACATAAACAATATATTATATAAGAAAAGAATAATAAAAAAAGGATTTAAAATTTATTTATGAAAAAGAAAAAAAAAAAAAAATTTACCGCACGGCGGAAACTCTTCAATAAAAATCTTGTAAATATTCAAAATAATTCGTTTGTTAGTTATATAAAAATAGTAGTTATCTTCATCAAACATATAAGTAACAATAACAACAACAAAATAGAAAACCAACGGGAAAAAAAAAATAATAAAATAAAATTATAACTTTTTATATAATATTAAATTCTTGCAAAGAACATCTAAATATTATAATTATTGCGCATGATCAGTCCTTATAAACAAAGATTATAGAAAATTAAAAAAAAAAAACAAACGGAGCTTTCAACACAGCCATATCTACTCTGAGTTAAAAACAAATTTTAACAACAAATTCGCTTATATTTAATACTTTGTTTGTTATTTTATTGCAACCACCCGTTTAAGATTTGCTTCACCTCCTTCTATATAATATGTTTGTTATATTCATTTATCACATATAAAATAATCAAATGGGTATATTTATGTATATTCATATACCACAATTTCCGTTTTTGTATATTTTACAACTACAACAGCCACTAAAAATTTACTAAAAATTAAAAACCATAACAAATTTTTAAGAAAACAAATTTGATTATTATTTTAGTTCCATCTCTTTCTTAATTTCAATATATCTCTATATGTTTCTTCTCTATGTTCACTCACACATTGTACTTTGATAATCTAATTATAGTTTTCTTTTTGTTGTTGTTCTTCTTCTTCTTCTTCTAAGTACTTATTTCGTTTTCGGATTTAGTGATAAATTTTGAAAACTCAGTTAATGATAACGGTAAAAATGATTATAAAATATTTTCCAACATATATAATATGTATGGGTATGGTTAGGTGTATCTATATTTATAATGAAAATGACTGAGATTTAATTTTTCAAAAAATTTTGAAATATTTAAGCTACATAAATTCAATTTTTAAAAGATGTACAGTTAATTTAGATTTTAATCTTTTCTTAAGGGTAGTGAAAATTGCTGATTAAGGTTTACATATAAAAAAATAAAATAAGATACGAAATATTTTTTGGTAAAATAAAATGGTAGTTATTAGAATTCTTGGTTAGATTTAAATATTTTGTGAATATTAATGTTGATATTTAATCAATTAGAACTTTTAGATCTGATCCAGAGTTCTATTATTATGTTTAGCTTTAGATAAAGATTTATTTTGTTCAAGGCCAATAAGCTTGAAGTCAATTAAATGGAAATATAATTCTCACATGAATTTGAAATTTTGTAATATTAATTATTGCCAATAAAAGACATTCGATATACGTCTATGATACAATACTTCTTACTACAGAGAATTTCAAAGATCTACATAATTTAATAGATAAAGTTGTAGAAGAGTGACTAGTTTTTTCAAGGCTATAATTCAGGCTTGTGAAAACGCACCACATAACGTCAGAAAACTTCTGCACGATAAAACTCTCAAACCTATTGGCCTTATCAAAAGGGTCGACAAAGTTGATGGATATAGGAGGGTATAAAGGGTTAAAATACTACATGCCGATTCTGACATATTAGCGTAAAAGGAAAAAATAGATAAAGTTAATTACCATAGTACAAGTCTTGATTAACAAAAGAACACCAATAAAACGAAATTCAAGATACATTTGCGCAAACGACACATGTCGAAAAAACCTGTATTCAATCTCAAATGTCTTTTTTTATTACACTAGAAATAAACTTTGTTTTTCTCACTTTTGTCACTTTTGACTAGGGTGGAAAAGAAAATTTAGCAAAGGAGGAAGGTAGAAGGGTAGAAGGACAATTACCAACGACGCTTTTAATGTTCGTCTTGAAATTATGTAGGTCATAAATATAAAAAATATCATATTTGAAGAGCATATAAAATGGAATTTGGTGTCACATTCAGAATGTTGAGGTTATAAACGAATTTTCATAACATGTCTTCTGCCATCTAGGGATTTGTACGGTATAGACATGAGAAAGCGCTTATGTAAAGGTAACAAAGATTTAATTACCACTTTAAGGCCAATTAAAGCATGGGCCTGCGTCTACGAGATATAAAAAAGAAAGAAGAGAGCTCAGACAATACGACGAGGTCCAAGAGGAGCAAAATTAGTACAAAACAGTAACATTTGGGTCATTAATAACACGAATATTCTGTTTTCGGACTCTTGCTAAATGTTTCAACGTATTACTAGAAGCACCAAGCCATATGTGACAATTTGTCTTCATTTTGGGTCCTCTGAAACATTTATAAATTTTCAATAGATAAATTACAGCAGCTAAGAAAACTCAAATATTTGGTTGCGTTTTTTGCAACATCGAATACATTATCATTCCAGATCATTTTTCGATTTAACTGCATACCACTTAAGCTTTCAAACCGCTGAAGTTCATCTTCCTGAAATCAAAGAGCAGGATCAAAATTAGAAATTTTTCTAGAGATTGTACAGCTCTGAGTTTTTGAAACATAAAACTCAACTCTGTTTTTTGTAAGCCCCAATTAACTATTGCGACCAAATCATGGCTGAGAGAATTGGACATGATGATGTCTCTTTTGGTTGATACAGCAATAGATGTAGCTTCAGATTTTTTATTAAAAGCGTATGGGTATACTAGAGTGATATTGTCTGCAAAGCTGTAAATTGGATTAAAATTGTTTGGAGCAAATCAATCATAAATATAAGAAATGGCGTAGGTGAGAGAATTGATCCTTGGAGAAAGAAGATTTTTACATCGTAAAAGGCATATTCCCAGTTTTATATAGAAAAAGAGTAAAAAAAAATGTTTACAATTTTTTTAATAAATGCTTATATCTTTTAAACTATTCGATATAAACATAAAGTATGTATGTATGAGCTATCGAAAACAAAGAAATAAGTACATGAATATTGGGAAGGTTTTATGGTAAAACCTTGAAGTATTTGGTTTTTAAAGAAAGAAAATAAAATTTTTTTTTTTGTTTTTTTTTTAATTTACTTTTTTGAACTATAATATCTCCACAACGGCAGCACCAATCATCATCAAATAAATGTTAAAATATGCTCGAGACTGTTATCTTACTAGTTAAAAACTGAACTGAACTGAATATATATATATATATATATATACTTAATAGGTCAACAGATATAATGGTTTATATACAAAAACATCAAAGCAACAAGGATACTATCGAATGTCCTTTTCGTCCTTACAGGATAAGATGCGCCATTAACGATATATACAGTCATTAGGTCCAACGCGTATAGAAGAATAAGAGCCAAATATAAAAATAAATTGATTTATTGTACAGCGATTTAAATTTCAGAACTTCTATGGAGTAGGTAGAGTATTGAACCTTAAAAACAACTCATCTGAATAAAGTTAAGATATATTTGAAATGTAGATAATATTTCAAATGATAAAAATTGAATATTTTCTCCGTAAGAAGCATATTTTTGAGTATGAGACGCTCGTTAAAAATATTTTGGAAAAATCTAAAACAGAAAAGAAATTGATATTCAATTATTGTCATGTTTACACAACATGAGAAACTGATAAAATATATTAAATACATATAGCAATGAATCGCAATTAATGTAACATAATTCTAATAATTATATATATATATAAAATAATATCCAAGCGATATGATTACTAACACCCAGCAGTCGATATCGACCTCGGACCTATTGTCTTCATCACACTTATTGTTCATTGTACTGATGACAAATAAAAAATTAAAAAAAAAAAAAAAATTTAAGGTCTTTGGTCCCAACACTTGGCACCGCTTTTTGCATCGTGCCTATGAGCCATTTTACTGAAGAAAAGCGAAAAAAAAAAAAAATTCGAGGGCTTTGTGAGGTGGGACCCGCAACTATTTTTTCTTGAGGATGCTCAATTTCTTGAACTTGGCTCTTTCCACCAGTCACCACCTCGAAGATTTCTTTACTTTTTTCATGTCCACAAATTTAAAATAAAATACTTAATATTTTTTTTGTAAATCCATTTTTTTAATTTTAAACAACAAAAGTTTTCAAACAAACATAAGCCGACATTTAACAATTTCAAAATGACAAAATTTGTTATTTTATCCGAATATATTCATAGACCGCGACTATCGAAATTGGCTAGTTTTCATTTTTTATGATTTTTGTCATTTTTTACGACTATTGAAATCGCAAAATTTGTTTTTCATAAAAAATTACAGTGAAATGACTATCAAAATATGGGCAAATATAAACTTACAATAATTTTATATTTTTACAATCATAGCAGCGTTCTACTGTAAAACTCAAATTGTAAAATGAAATTAATTAAGACATAATAAAAGTAAAAAGTTCTATGGCGCCATCTAAATTTAACACTTGAATGACATGACAATCATTATGAAATAATGCACAAATGACACAGATGACAGATGACAGTTGACAGGTGACAAATGACAGTTGGCATATATAAAAAACAAATACTATGTTTATGACAATTACATGATGTTTAATTTGTATATATATATTGCAATTTGTATATGTGTGGCAGTATTCCGTCGAACTTACAAACATCCAGATAAATGCAAAATGAATAATTCTAACGCTTTAATTGACACTCGCATTTTTAAAAAAAATGCATATGCTTTTTGAATTTAAAAGTATCTGTTGAACAAAACAGACTCTGCTATTTTAGTATAGCCTTCTTCGAATAATAGAGCTTTTCATAATCACATACTTCACAAAAATTTTTCGACAAAATTATTAACCTTTGAATTTGCAGTTTTGTGTTTTATAAATATAAACAACAGCACAACAACTGATTGTCATGCTTTATCTACTATCATTTTGCAGCCTGCTAAGTTTAAACCGTTTATGAACTAACTTCATTTACAACATTTACATACACAAAATACTTGTCAATGTGAGTAATATTGCTTGTTTAAAACCACTAATGTTTTAGTTAGAAAACCTGCAAAACCAAAGTATCCTGATCGTAATATTAGATTTTATTTTGGAAGAATATAAATGAAAAAGTTTATAGGTATCAAAAGTTTATGAAACCAAAACGATAAAAAACATACAAATCATAACCCACACAATAAGAACTGGTTTTAAATAGAAATAAAAAAAAAAAATTATTTTTTCTAATCATTTTTAATAAATATTAAATTTTCCTTGATATCAGCATTTGGCAACATTCAAGACATTTTTTTCTTCTTATTCTTAAATTTTTATTATTTTCTAATAAATATTTTTTAAGTTATAAATTCAATTTAAACAAAAAAAAAAACATTTTTTTTTCTTCTTTATTCTTACTATGTCACATTACGTTATGCCAAAAAATATATTTCTTCATTATCAGATTTAGGCATCAGTTGTTGTAAACCGGAAGAAAGGCATTTTACGATAAAATTTTTCTACTCAAATTATTTTTCTTTTTTCTGTCATTTTTGTTTCATTTCATTTCTCTTCTCTTCGTTCGCCTAAATTTGAATTGCATTAAATTGTGGAATCTGAACGATTGCTTTGAAATTATTACAAAGTATAAAAAAAAAATTTCTTTGCTATTGTTTTCTTTTAGTATAAAATTTTTAGATAAAAAAATTAAAAAAAAAAAAAAAATATATATCCGCAAAAAAAATGTTTTTTTTGTATTTTTTCAAGGTCTAAATTGTGTTGTTCAGAAAATTTTTTTATTAATTAGAAAAAGTTATTGTTAGGTAATTGCTAAAAAAAAAAAAACAATTAAACACCCACATTCTTGAAGACTCATTCCGTCAGTGATGAACAATTGACCCGCTGCCACGTCTATCAATATATGGAAATTTTTCAGAAGTCTTCCAGAAATACAAATTTATTTAGACGTTGGGGCGGGTCAATTTTTCATCACTGACGCGAGTCTTCAAGAATATGAGTCTTAAGAATATAGGTGACGAATGTCTTATTATATGACACTCCAAATAAGTTTAGTAAGTTTTGAACGTTTTCAATTTGCGAAATTAAGCTGTCAACAAATTAATAGTCTCCGTTATAATATAATAAATAAAACGTCCCCGTTAATAAATTTACCAACTAATCTTCCAATCCCTTCAATAAGTAAAAATAAAATTTCATTCCTAGTCAAATCTTCCAATCGACATTGTCCCGATCCATACATATTTGTGAATTTTTGATTTTTTTATATAGTTTTTTTTACATACAAGTCAAATATGAAGCGAAAGTCTTTTCAATTACAATATAATAATCTGGTTAATTAGAGATAAAAAGAAAATAAAACATTGGAATTTGGTCGATTTTGGTCGATTTTTATAACTCACAGATGTAATAGTAAAATCTATAAATAATTTATAAAAAAAATTAATCAAAGCAAAAATCAGGAGTTGTATAGATAGTCTAACATTACAAATAACTATACTGATGAGTTCAAGTAGTGTTGCGATGAACGAAACAACTCCCAAAACTTATTGTTATTGAAGTTTGAATTAAACAAAAAAAAAATGATATTAGACAGTTGCAAACGAATTATTGTTTAATACTCAATTTTAAGTCTTTGGAAATTATACAGGTTGTTACGATAACAATTTTTAATAGATTGAGAAATATTTGAATATTCAATACAAATACAATAAATCGTTAGTATTGTTAGACAAGTTGTTCTCGTAAGCGTAATGGGGTATCTTAATATAGAAATCAAAATCTAAATATAGTTTTTAAAAATTTCCTAATACAACTGAAACTATTATTCTAGGTGTCTCAAATTAAATATTTTAATAACATTTTATCAACTAAATATAGCTTAGAACCCTTATACCAACGCAGGATTTCAGTTTCGAACTAGATTGAAAGAAGCTAAAAAGTGGACTTGTCCTTTGGTAATATAAAACTTTAGTAATCTTGATCATTAAATTCCTTTTTTTTAATTTAATACAAGTTCCTTTTGGATTTTAACTACATTACCCTTTTTCAGGTTGTTAATAACTTTGAAAATTAAAATTTCCGCCTTAACTTAGGCATTATTTTAAAAAGAAACATTTTCATTCTTATTTGAGTAATGAATTATGACGTAATATTCTTCTAATATAAAATTACGCATATAAATTGAACTCTGGTTCTAGGGCCATTTGCGGGTCCAAACTTGACATAAACTATTCTTATGAGCCATAAAGCTTATATAAAAATTTTTGTCAAAATTGGTGCAGTAGTTCTTCCGGAATATATTTACAAACATACAGCTTTCTTTTATTATATATAAGATGGGTGTATGGGTTGGACACCCTAATTGCTTTTTACACAAAGATTTGGAATACACAATCACTTACAATAGCTTTTCTGTAGAATTTTTTAAATGTGTAAAGCTATATTAGTTACGTAAACTCCTATAAATATGCAATAATAAACGATATTATTGTTTTACTAATAATATTGTTTATTATAATAAAGCATATAACAATAATTACCGCCACATAGCGGACGATAGTGAAAGCAATTAGAAGATTATAATATGCAAAGAATCCTTTATTGTGCCTGTTGGCTGGTAAATGTAAAAACTAAGTTTTTCAGTGATATCCGGAATAGCGTTGGGGAAAACCAAAAGCTATAGAAGGGATATCCGAAGAAAACCTTAATGCGAAACCGTGCTATTCCGTAACACGGTGGACAAAACAAGTTCAGACATAAAAAAAAATTGGAAATCTTTTTCTATAAAATCTCCAAATAACTCACCGCTGGCAAACAAAAAAGTTGTGAAATATCTCGGAACTTTTCTTCACCGTAATCTGAATTATTCCGAGCATATAAAATACACTATATCTAAAGGCAATAAGTCCTTCATGATGGTAAAAAAACTATTTTACAACAAAAACGTAAGCACTAGAGTAAAAATAATATGTTATCAGACATTAATAAGGCCAACACTTGCATATGGTGTACCCATATGGTACAAGTTCAGTGCAAGCTTAATGGAAACACTTCGAAAATTTGAAAGAAAGTACATATAAGAGTATGTACTAATATTTATAGAAAGCCTAATTCCGACTACAAGCATTACTATTCCAATAAATACTTGTACAAGGAAGCAAACATAATTAGAATCGACAATTTTGTAATAAAATTGATTCGAAAACATTATGACAGAGCACAAAAAACTCCAGAAAATGGTTTAATATCGCATATATTCTACCACAACAAGGAGTACATTAAAAAGACAATGCTCACAGGCTTTATAGCCCCTGAGCACTTTATCTTTTTGGATAAAAATGGTTATATTCAGAACCAAAATCATGTCCCTACACTATATCACTATAGTAGACGGGCCACATGTAAAACTATAGAGTATAACCCAAGCAACATTAATGGATAAAATTTGAGATATGACATGTCCATACCGGACAAAGATAAATTTATTAAAAGAAACTATTGGTGGTTGGAAAATACGTAGTATTACAAATACATATTTTTTTTCTTGTTTTAACTAGGTTTAAGCAGTTTTAGTTAGGTTTAGTTAGGTTAGTAGGATTAGTTAGGTTAAGTTTTATCTTAAATAATACGAGAATATATTGGTTTTTACATCCCAGGTTTTTTCTAACAGATTTATATAAGAACTTAAGTAAATTAAAACTAAATAATAAGAATAATAATAAGAATAATTATATAACATAAATTAACATAAAAAGCAAACTATTACTTTACATGTTAATAATATTATCACAAAAGCTGTTTTTTGTAAACTTTATCTAGGCTAAGTAATTATAAGATTGTACAATGGGTAAAATAAAGTTTAATAAAAAAAAAAAAAAAAAAACCGAAGAAAACCTTTCCTCCTTCTTTTTCGTGACGTATCGTTGGATAGTCATACCGGATAGTTTGTAAGTTCAATAAAATATATAATATATTGAATATAAGAATATATAAATTAAAATAAATAAAAACAAATATTAATTTAAAATAAAAATAAAATATTACTTATCTACTGTAGAGTACTTTGCCTTCATAATACCATAGGTGTCTGAATAGCAACTGAATAGCATTTTTAGATTGTTTTTACCTTAAATTAAGCACATTAGACCCACATATCATGTAAGTTCTGGGCCACTATCTTAAAAATTATAATTTTTGAAAAAATAAACACAGTAAACCTAAGTACCTACATAATGTACATTTAAAAGATTGACTCCTAATTAACCCGTTAATAGGGATAGATTCAAAAATGTAGTCAAATGAGTTAGACTGACAAACTATATTTAAACAAAGGATACCCTAGCTGATGTAAGTCAGCTCCGACTGACAGAAGATAAAAATTTGTAAGACGTCCAGAGAAAAAGTCAGAAAACAGGTAAGAAGAAAATTGGGAAATTTCTCTTGCTTTGGTTTGACAAAAGAAGTATATTGACTTCTCTGTTAGCGCACTAAGTATGAAAAGTTTGAAAGCTGTAAAAAGCAGCAGCAGCAGTCGATAGCAGCTTGTTTTGATACTAACCTTAGTAAAAGAAACTTAAAATTAAAGCTGTATAATCGATAAATAGTTATGGAATTTATATTTGTGCTTTTTCTATTTTCTTTTTGCATTTGTTTTTGTTTTTTTTATATATATTTTTAACATTCTTCTAACTATAGCATGTTAGCTATTTATTTTTCTTCTAATTTTAGCATGTTTATTTATTCTTATCTCTTACTAACATTAGTTACTAACGGTGATGTATACTAACCCACTGGATGTTCATCTCACCGCTTAGCAACATGATGCAAGCTTTCGTCTATAACAGACGTCTGATTTGCTTGCTCTATCTATATTGCTATAGCAATTTCTGACAGTAATAAAAAAAAAATGGTGATTGACAGAAATTTATTAAATTCATTCTGTGAATTGGGTGGTTGGGTAGCTGAGATGTTGTGTTATATCTCAAAAATATCCATATTGTAATACTGACTTATAAAATAGTTGTCTACTTCTTGTCTAGAGATATCAATGAGCTCAAATTTTACCTAATGTTATGGCTGCGTTGAATAATTGTGACCGACCAATTATAGCTATATCTTATATATATTACACAAGGAAGGCCATGTGGGGAATATCTTATATTATAATACACAAGATGAACGACGTGGTGAGTAAAAAAGCAAGAATAATTGAATAGTAAATTACACCACAAAAATATTAAAATTTTAGCAAGTTCTTGGTGCTGAACACTTAAAACATTTCAAATATTTACACCAAATAATGACGGTTATTTTCAAGTTGAGCGCCATCTATGCTCTAAAAGAAAATTCAATTACGGGAAATTTTTTTAAAAAGACTTCATAAAAATTCTTTCATTTTAAATAAACACACAAGCTTATAGAAAAAAGTACAAAAACAAAAACACAAACGAAAATTGAAAACAAAACAGAAAAATAAAAATCAGATCAGATCATACTCTTCAAAAATGATATAATAAATGTTAATTCATTTGCTTCAAATATATATGCAGTAAAACACGGTTATAGTCATTAGCTAAATTTCAGTAATATTTCTGACTATAATCGTTTTGTGACTATAGGCGTAGTAAAAAAAATTGCATCTTTATAAACATAATCAAATTCAATAAAATATCTTTCGTATAACAATTTTAAACTTTATTTTATTCATAAATAGCAATTCTGTTATGTAATCACAAAATATACATATTTGTAATAGGACAGAAAATAACTTTGTGTAAATCAGTGTTTTAATAAAATAATTCACTGTTAACCTATTGCTATAACAGAATTGTGACTACAAACGTTTTTGACTATAAACGAATTAAAATATATCGATCTACTACTTTGACAGTAATGAGATTTTATTGTGTTAAGTTATATATATTGAAATTAGTGTTAATTTCGTCATAAAGTATTAGGTATTATATATTAATTTCATTATATATATATATATATTAAATAATCAAGCGATTCAGAAAACAACTACAATTATACTAAAACAAATATTTCCTTTTACATTAAATTGTGTTTGAAAGAACTACTTCTGTGCAATTGCACAGGGGATCGACTAGTAGCTAATATGCAGGGTGGTCCGGTTTAGAGCAAAAAGTTTTTAAAGGGTGATTCCTTGGAGTATTTTAGGAAAAAAAATGTTCTAGAAGAGGGGTCTATCTTTTAATTTACCTGGGCTACAGACGGTTAAAGAAAATCGGATTAGAAAAAGTATGTCTAAAGAATATCCACTATATACTTTTTCATACACAACTTTCATATCAGACTTGCCGTTTTTCATATAAAGTCATATAAAATTTCATTAACCCTAACTAATTTCAGTAATTTTATCTAATTTTGACTAAAAAATAAAATTTTTACAATATTCAACTCTCAGTTATTATTTTTCTTACTAAAACATGGGTTACCCAAATATTAAATATGACTTTACCTGAAAAACGGCAAGTCTGATATGAAAGTTGTGTATGAAAAAGTTGTAGGGGATGATGTAGCGCATCAATGCAATAAAAAAAAAATTAGATAATTTTTTCGAGATAATCAACGTTTTTTACAAAATTTTCAGTTTTTAAAAGCAAAAAACGGTTTCAACGGTATTCAAAAACGGTAAGTCTGATACTCAATCAACATATACCGTTAATTATGTGTATTAATTCTAAAAAAAACCTATGAAGAAGATGTTGCTCTAGTTTCAATTTCTTCTGAGCTGTAGTTGATATTCTTTAGACATAATTTTTCTAATCCGATTTTCTTTAACCCTCTGTAGCCCAGGTAAATTTAAAGTTAGACCCCTCTTCTAAAACAATTTTTTTCCTAAAATACTCCAAGGAACAACCCCTTAAAAACCTTTTGCACGAAACCAGACCAACCTGTATAATATAAATAGAACCAAACATACAATCAAATTACCTATTTAATTAATATAATTCAGTGCAACCGCACACAATTTAAGCAAAAAGAAAAAAAAAGTAATAAAACCGTAGCAAATTGTAATTTAAATTAAGATTTAAATTTTTTTTTTTTTTTTTTTTAAAGTTTAACAAAAAAAAAAAAAACCAAATTAATAGTTTATATCCAACATCACATCGTTTTTTATTAAATTTATTCACTTCAGTGCATTCATTAGCATCATCTCAAAAATATTCATCACATTTTTAAATTCAGCCAGAAATTTCATCTTCATAGAATTTAAATTTGAATGCAATAAAATAAAAAAATAAAAAATGGTTCTAATAGGATTTTTATTTACTAAAATCTTCAAGATGGTCTGGTCTGTATTCATTTAGAAAACTCATTTTCTAATTGGATTAATTTTCTCTTCAAGTTATTAAAGAACAAAGAGAAAATGTTTTATGTTAGTGAAATGAAATTCTTCAAAGATTTTAAACGGTATCCTTTTCCTTTCTGAAAATCTTAAATTCAAATCTGGTATCTAGTTTGGAAATACAAAATTTCACAACAACAACAAAATAATATAAAATCTTTAATTTTGCATTCAAGAAAATATTTATTTCATTTTTATTTTTTTATTTTTTTTTGTTTTTGTTCGGCAATTCTTACTACTCCGAATTCGTTATTAATTCTGGGTACATCTCATAGAATATAAATTTGTGAAGTGATTCCATTTTTTTTTTTAAATGGGTTTCAATTAAGATAAATTTAAAAAGTAAAAATAATTCCAAAATAAAAAAATAAAAATGTAATTAAAAATTAAATGCTAGGGAAATTAAATTTTTTCTATCTTTATTTCCAATGGAAGAGAGAGAGAGTCTCATAATATTAATCATGCTATAATTCTAATTGGTGCAATCCAAAATATAATGCCAATTTTTTTCTCTTGATTTTTCTTTCAGAATCAGTTTTATGAAACGTAGTAAAATTTAAATGTTTTGATATTTAATTAGGTAGCTAATTATGAGGTTTCCTTTAAGGAATAATAATCTTTGTCTATTTAATCAAGGATATTTATTTATAATAACTATCATTATAGAGGAGAGTGAGGAATGACAGAAATCCAGATAATTAGTAAAATAAATTTATTTTGTAATAAACATTTCAGAAAACAAATATTTTAAAGTGTGGTGAATCTATTTAGTAATCTTGTAAGAGCTTCATTAACACTATACATTTGAAATAAGATCTTTAGAGAGGTCTGTTTTTAAAAGTAAGAAAAAATTGAAAGCTTAAATTATTCAAGTTGAATTTTATGTAATTTATTGACTTATATTATTATATTATTGTTAGTAAAATTTGTGTGGCACAATAGCCTGTCTTTCAACCAGTCCTAGGTTTGGTTCGACTCCAAACGAGGCAAAAAAAAAAATGTTGATGAGGTTTTCGATCCAGTACCCTTTGTCATTAGGATAAACACAAAATAAATGAAAAAAGTGTAATTTGAGATTGCAATTTGGTAACAACTTAAATAAAATACAACTATGCTATATTTAAGAACGGTTAGTTTCTGACAATAGTATATAGTAGTTTTTAACATTTACAGAGTTTATAAATTAGAAATTTTATAAATAAATAGTCGAAAAAAATATTGTAGTGTAGTTAATATGTATATAGTAAAAACTTGCAAGATCGTACTAAATTAAGCACGAACGGGTAACTAATTCTACGTTAGTTAATGTCAATAACATAAAAAAAGGAGTTAAAAACATAAATAATGAATTTAAAATGCACTAAAATTACCTTTTTCTAATCGGTTTAGCATAACATTTTCGAGTAAAAATAATAAAACAAAAAAAATTAATAATATCACGCAATAGAAACATCCTGATGTTAGGTTTTTTATTTGTTATAACGTTTATTTATCGCCTAATTGATTTCGATTGTTAATACTTTTTAGTACAAATATAGCATTACAATAGACTGATAAGTAGATTCATACTTAGCATAACATTTTCTTATTTTATACTTAGCATAACATTTTCGAGTAAAAATAATAAAACAAAAAAAATTAATAATATCACGCAATAGAAACATCCTGATGTTAGTTTTTTTATTTGTTATGACGTTTATTTATCGCCTAATTGATTTCCATCGTTAATACTTTGTAGAACAAATATAGCATTACAATAGACTGATAAGTAGATTCATACTTAGCATAACATTTTCGAGTAAAAATAATAAAACAAAAAAAATTAATAATATCACGCACTAGAAACATCCTGATGTTAGTTTTATTATTTGTTATGACGTTTATTTACCGCCTAATTGATTTCGATCGTTAATGCTTTTTAGTACAAATAGCATTACAATAGACTGATAAGTAGATTCATACTTAGCATAACATTTTCGAGTAAAAATAATAAAACAAAAAAAATAATAATATCACGCACTAGAAACATCCTGATGTTAGTTTTTTTATTTGTTATAACGTTTATTTACCGCCTAATTGATTTCGATCGTTAATACTTTTTAGTACAAATATAGCATTACAATAGACTGATAAGTAGACTCATACTTAGCATAACATTTTCGAGTAAAAATAATAAAACAAAAAAAATAATAATATCACGCACTAGAAACATCCTGATGTTAGTTTTTTTATTTGTTATGACGTTTATTTACCGCCTAATTGATTTCGATCGTTAATACTTTTTAAAACAAATATAGCATTACAATAGACTGATAAGTAGATTCATACTTAGCATAACATTTTCGAGTAAAAATAATAAAACAAAAAAAATAATAATATCACGCACTAGAAACATCCTGATGTTAGTTTTTTTATTTGTTATGACGTTTATTTACCGCCTAATTGATTTCGATCGTTAATACTTTTTAGAACAAATATAGCATTACAATAGATTGATAAGTAGATTCATACTTAGCATAACATTTTCGAGTAAAAATAATAAAACGAAAAAAATTAATAATATCACGCAATAGAAACATCCTGATGTTAGTTTTTTTATTTGTTATGACGTTTATTTACCGCCTAATTGATTTCGATCGTTAATACTTTTTAGAACAAATAGCATTACAATAGACTGATAAGTAGATTCATTTTGAAATCGTTTAGTTTTATGATCTATGATTTGATCCAAGATTTGATAAAATATCAATCATTGATTGAATCAAATGATCTAAGATTTGATTTCATTTCACTTCAATATTGTTTTTTTTTGACAGTATCAAATATTACTCAAATACTATTTCTTATTACAAATATTTTAAATTCTTTTGATCTGACATATTTTGAATTTTCAAGGTAATTTTACTAAATTTAAGATATAAATCGATAACATTAGCACTTTAAATTATTTCGAAAAGTGCTGGTTACGTATTAACGGTTCCATTTACATACCCTTAAATTAACTTCATACTGTTTCTGACTATCTATATACCTTAAACATATATTCTGAATTCTCGACTATCAAATTCTAAATTCAAATTCCCATCTCTTGTTCTCAAAAATCAATTTTATATTTATAACTATGTTTATACTCTTGTGAATATACTTGTATAACAAAAACTGATTTGATTCTTAAATATTCTTCAAAATGATATTCCTCTAATTCAAATTCATATGTTGGTACTTACAAACAGAACATTTGTTCCAAAAATCTGTTTGGAAAATAATTTTTCCTTTTGCACATATTTACCATAAATTTTCAACTATCATCGTACAAATAAAACATGTCAACAAAATAAATAGAAAAAAAAATTATAAAAACAAAAATAGGATATACTCAAATACTTAAATATACATATTATACATACATATTTACTATGTACCTATAATATTTTAAATTTTAAAGTCAAAATCTTAAATATTTTCTTAACCCATGTACCTGTTTGTACCTTTTTTATTATATTCCAGTAAAATAAAAACAAAAAAATTAAAATACGTACTTAAATAATTTTATTTAAAACAACAACAAAAAAAAAAAAATATACCTAACTATATTTCTATATTAAAAATAACCTGGTAGCTGTTATATTATTATTTTTATTTATTCAAAATTCAGACAGGATAAACAACAAGAATAATAATAAATTTATTATATTTATATAATAATGTGTACATACATACATAATATATACTATGAAAATAAATATAGACTTCTGAAAAGGGTCGGGTCGGGTCGATTTTACAAAAATATATATATACATACATAAAAGAGAATATTATATTATCCTCTATTTATAATTTTTAGTACATTATCAAACTATAAATAATAATAATAGTAGAATTCTGCATTTAAAATGCATGAAAATATAATATAGATTTTGATAAGACTTGATGGTAGGGGAGAAGAAAAAGTTCAAATAGTAAAAAAAGAAAAATAATATGTATAATAAACTATCAAGTACATTTACCCTATATAATATATACATATTATTTTTGTTGTTGTTCCTATTGTTTTTTTTTTTTTTTGACTAAAGAAGGATTTTAGGTTAAAATACTTCAAAAATTTACTACACCTTTAAGTTAGAGTTGAATTAACATATTATTATGTATATATATATATATATTATACAATATATGCAAAAAATGAAAATTTTTGTAATGGCATGGTATAACAATAATGATTGTATAATATAATATATATGGTATGTTATTGCACGATATGGCCTATTATAGAAGCATCTTGAACGTGACGTTAAAATCTTTATAATATAAATCATTATATAATAATATAGTGTATAAAAAAAAAATAAATAATAATATAGAATAATCTACATACAGTAGAAAAATATGAATATCCTGAATGAGTTTAAATGTACTCACATTAAAATTATTTGCATTTAGTTTACAGAAATACAATACACAGTGTGGTGTAAAATTAAACATCTTTTGTATTCAATAATTAAAATAAAATTATTTTTTTTCTCATAACCTCATCGAACTCAGTAAAAAAAAAAATTTAAATCAAAATTTCATAAATTAAAATCGATTAAACTGAAGTCAGTAAAGAACAAAATGTGACTCTATAATCCATAAAAACAAAATCCATAAAATATGAAATCTGTACTTTCATTCAAGTTTTATTGTATAAGTATAAAAATACATTAACATTTTTAACGTTCAATATTTTTGTTACTAAAAATGAAAGTTTGAAAATAATGGAAAATATACCGTTACATTGAAAATGCAATATTATAGTTCTGACTACAATGTAGTATGTTCCATAATGTGCTATTCATTCTAAATATTTATATTATGTTTTTTCTTCATAGTTAAAGTGATATGCAAGCAATACATTGTGTATATAGTTCGTATGGAACATACTAGAATGTAGTTAAAACTCTAATATTTCATTTTCGATTCCACTCCATAACTCATAAGTCATTCAATGCAAAACGTAAATTTATTCATCAAATTATAAATATAACAAAAATGAGCAAAATCTTTAACATAGAAGTAAATTTTTTTTAGAAAAATTATCTGAAAATTTGAATTTATTGTAAATGTTTGTAGAATTTAATACATCTAGAGAGTCTTGCTTCTCTTTTAATATATATTGCAACAATTCATCACTTAATATAAATCCACAAATTATAAATCAGCAAAATTTTGAAAGAATGAATTTTGCATTTTATTTTTATAGATTTTAGTACCAAGTAATAAAATCCTATTGCGACCATAAACATATTTAAATTTTACCATTTTTAATTCACTTAAATTAGCTAATTTCAATTCTCTTTTTGATCAATCTACAATTTACAATTAATTTTAGACCATCGTGTGCATTTGAAAAATTATGCATTGTTATTCGTGTGCTTTCTTAAGTTCATATTTACACAAAAATGAACTCATTTTGTTTTGTTATTTTCGCATTGTCGTTGTTGTTGTTGTTGTTGTTCATCTTCCTGGTAAAATATCCTATCCATGAATTTTTGAGCACATATATTTTAAACTTAAACAGCAGGATAAGAACAATTTATATTTTGTATTATTCTTATATTTTCTTCTATTTGTGTTTTTTTTTTTTTTGTTTTTTTTTAAAGGACTTTCAAAATGGAAACTAAAAACTCTGATTGAAGAGTAGTAGACAACATCATGACTCGTCACTTGTTTTTGTTTTTCAAGTATTCAGAATGCTTTTGACAGGTTGAACATAAAGGAATCGGAAAACCATATATAAGGAAAAACCATAAAAAAAAAAAACAATGAACATAGAAAAAATGAATAGAAAATACTTAACCAAAACAAGTGAAAATATACAAAATAACCAACAACAAAAATAGTTAAATGCAAAAATAAGCTGAAGTATATTTCTCCTTATTAACTTAAGTCAAAGTAAGTGATTTAAATCTCTCCTTTTCAATAAAACAAGTATATACATGTATATATGTACATAGTCATCAAAATATAGTCAGAACAGTAAAGACATAATATAGGATATAGGTAATATTGATATAGAATAACATTTTATAAAGAAAAGTAGAAAAGAATAACAGGATAAGTAAATTAGAATAAATGAGGTAAAAACAATTGTCAAATTTATTGTTCTGCTTTTCAATCATGTTTCAACAAATTTAATTTCTCTTCTCATTCTTTGTTTGAAATGATATTGACATTTGACATCTCATTACACACTTTCACATGCAATTTGGTTTAAGAAATATTTTTTTTTTTTCAAATAAATTGATTTATTATTGGCAAGTTGATTGAAAAATATATTACCAAGGTAATGAATGAGTTTTGCTTTATGATATGGAATTTATTTAAAAAAAAAAAAATATAAGAATATTTTGTAAAACAATATTATAGAAAGATTGACGATTCTGAGAAAAAAAAAAAAACAAAAATTTGATAATATTTTTCTTGAATGTAAAAATAATTATTTCAAAATTCATGTCAAATATTGTTACCTTAATGGCATCGCTTTTAAAATATTATTTAATAAATGGAATTTTGACAGCAGATCAAATAAATCAATTTGGAAATTTTGAACGAAGTAAAGGTGAAAATTTAAAGTAATAAAGATGTGTACATAAATGTATATTGATGATTTCATTAAGTATGATTGAAAATAAAAATGCAAAATGTGATTGTGAAATTAAAAATTCTATTCTATTCTATTTTGGTTCCGTTTATAATATTTTAAAGCCAGGACATTTGTTTTATTCCAATATTTTGATTGTGTTTGAACACTAAATTGAAATTCTTATTGGATTTACGTTTGGCACATCATAGGTACTACATCTATATTATAATACACAATAGAGCATGATTAGTGAAGACTTTTTGTGGTTTTTCGTGTACTTCGTTTTTTTTTTCATTCAATCAATCGGCGATTATGCAAGCTGTGACGATCAAAATCAATTTGTATTTTATCTTTATTATAATACACAAGAGCACGATTTTGAAGGCACACTTTTCGTGGTTTTTTGTGTGCTTCGATTTTTTTTTGCATTCAATCAATCGGCGATGATGCAGGTCGTGGCGATCAAAATCAATTTTTATTTTATGTGTATATTTTGGGTAAACAGTTTTAATAAGATATTAGTTGAGTTGGTTAAAGTATCATTTAATATCAGAAATTTTTCTCGATTATCTTTTAAGTCAAATTCTTTTTATTTTTTTTTATCGCATTTGGTTTTTTGCACTTTTAGTAGGAAAAAAAAATTAATTAGTAGGATAATATTATTAATATAGGTCTTAATAGCACAAATTTTAGTGAGTTCGATTCTCTATTAATTCATTTTTTTTTTTATATTAAAAAAATATTTTTTTTTTGTTATTAATTATATTATATTAAAAAAATATTTTTTTTATTATTATATATTATAATATCAATTTTTATAATATAATATAATTAATAATAAAAAAAAAATATTTTTTTAATTAAATTTATATTAAATTATTTTTAATTATTATTCTCTTCTCAATGATTTATGAAAATGATCTAAGCATACAAATTATGTATACTTATTACTTGTCCATACATGGAACGTATTCACAGTTGACATTTTTGACTTGGTTTTGACTTTATGATGTATCATGTAGATGTATGCATATATTATAATATCTTATAATATTATATATTACACAAGGAAGGCCATGTGGGAAATATCTTATAATATAATACAATACACAAGATGAACGACGTGGTGAGTAAAAAAGCAAGAATAATTGAATAGTAAATTATTTACACCACAAAAATATTAAAATTGAAATCAAAACAGAAAAATCAGATCACATCATACTCTTCAAAAATTACATAATAAAAGTTCGTTCATTTGCTTCCGCTATCATTAAAAAAAATATATGCAGTAAAACACGGTTATAGTCATTCGCTAAATTTCAGTAATATTTCTGACTATAACCGTTTTATGACTATAGGCGTAGTAAAAAACAAAAAATGGCATCTTTATAAACAAAATCAAATTCAATAAAATATCTTTCGTATAACAATTTTAAACTTTATTTTATTCATAAATAGCAATTCTGTTATGTAATCACAAAATATACATATTTGTAATAAAGTACAGAAAAAATTTATATATAAATCAGTGCTTTAATAAAATAATTCACTGTTAGCCTATTGCTATAACAGAATTGTGACCACAAACGTTTTAGACTATAAACGAATTAAAATATATCGATCTACTACTTTGGCAGTAATGAGATTTTATTGTGTTAAGTTATATATATTGAAATTAGTGTTAATTTCGTCATAAAGTATTAGGTATTATATATTAATTTCATTATATATATATATATTAAATAATCAAGCGATTCAGAAAACAACTACAATTATACTAAAACAAATATTTCCTTTTACATAAAATTGTGTTTGAAAGAACTACTTCTGTGCAATTGCACAGCGGATCCACTAGTTTTTATTTATTTTGCAATTTTACATTAATATTGATGCTGTAAGACAATTTATAATTAAAGTGTGCTAAAAACCCATACATGTTTAAATTAATGATTATTTTAAGCATCAATACAAATTCAAAGATAACAAATAAAATAATAATTATACCAATAAAAAGTAGGCATAAATAAACAAAATATTATTATGAGGAATAACTAAAATTTTGCTACCATAAATAACACAAATTGTGACAGAATGGTAATTTCAAAGAAATCCAATAACTAGATTCTTATAATAATTTTAGATTGCTAGGGGAATTGGACAATTAAATGATAGATTATAAATTTTTTATTTTGTTTTTAGTTGTTTAAAATTAAGAAGACAATTAACTAATAAGAAAAGAGCAGTTGTCAAAATTTTAACCAATCTAAATATTTTTAACTGAATAAGTAAAAAAAAAAAATACACACCGACTACAGTCTGTCAAATATGAAGGAAAATATTGTTTGAAATATTTTTTATTTTTTTTTTTTATTATTATTTTTCCTGTAGCATTAAGATCTTAATGTTCTCATATAAACTGTTAGTAGACGTTCTAATATTTACATTTCATAGCGTTATTTTGTAAGGTTTGATTCAGGTTAAATTCTGCAACGAACTTGTTCCCCATATTATTAATCCATTCACTAAACTTGAGTGAAAGAAACTGTAATATAGTGACCTTTTTAAAGTATGTGGTATATTATATGATATTTTTTTGAATATTTCTGCTGCTGCTCTTTTTCATAACTTCAATAACATGTACATTCCATGAGATATCACTGTCAATTATCAAACCGTCTATTATCAAAATATCAGATATTTAAAATTATCAACTTTCTGAATAATATTATTGTTATAAAATAATATCAAGTTTTGACCGATTGGTGCTTTCAATAACATGTATTTTGTTTAATTTGCGTTAACAGTTAATTTGTATTTGTTGATTACTTTAAATAAAATTTCATTATCTAGGTTGATTTTACTTTCCAATTCCTCATAATTATTCTCGGAATGCACAATTGTTAAGTCATCAGCGTACATAAATATTTTCCCATTCAGTTCTAGGTTAGCAATTTCGTTTACGTAACACAGAAAAAGTATTGGATCTAGCGAGCTTCCTTGTATTACACCGTAGTTAACATCTTCTTTTTTACTTTTAAGTTTTTGGAGCTCCGCGAATTGTGATCTATCACTTAGATAATTTTTGAACCAATTATATTGAACAGTACTTTTAACAGTATCCCTCGATCCACAGAATCAAAAGCTTTTGAGAGATCATAGAAGGGAGCTCCTACCTTTTTTTTTTATTTAGGTTTTGCTCAATTAATGTTACCAAATAAAATAATGTTGCTTCCGTATTTGAATTTTTTCTAAACCTATACTGCCTGCTACTAATTATGTCATTTTGAATTAAATAATCAGAGAATTGTGCATTTACTACTGTTTCAATAATTTTGATGAGGATTGAGGATATTGCAATAGGTCTGAAATTGTTTATGTCATTTTCGTTTCCGTTTTTATATATTGGTGTAATTTTACTTTATTTGAGAATTTTTGGAAACATTGAAGTGGTAAGTGATGTATTTATTAGTGAGTTTATATATGGTGCAATCTCATTTTGACATTCTTTAAATACTTTTGTTGGTATGTTTGCAGGACCAGTTGCGTTGGAATTTTTCAATCCCCCAATGTATTTCTTTATCTCGCAACAGTTGACAGTTTTTAATTTAAATCTAATATTTGCTTCAGAGATAGGAATTATTGTTTCGTTTTTTATTTGATCAGCTTATACTTGAACAATATTACTGTAGTGATAATTAAAATTATTAAGCTTTTGTAATTTGTCTGACTCCGTCATATTATCATTTATAAATTTGCTGTTCAAATTATTATTTTAACTCACTATCATTTCTTTCACATTTTGCCAAGTTTTTCTTGCATCATTACCGCATTTTCTCAATTTTCGTTCATAATACATTTTTTTTTTTGTTCTTTTTAGTTTAGTTAACTTATTCAGCTAATATTTGTAGTGTTCTTTTATGTGACCATTTTGAAAGTCTTTAACTAACTTTTGATGCCAATAACTTTTTGTTTTAATTACATCAAAGACTTCATTATCAATCCACGATTTTGAGTTTCCTGTTTTATTTTTCTTCTTTACGATAGTGCTGCATTTATTTACACCATTTGTTAAACAGCGATTAAACATTTCATATTTTTCATCTGATGTTAATATATACTCTGTATTAAAGATAGGTTTCTCTGATAAACATTTTCTAAGCGCATCATAATTAATTTTCGTATAAGTCGCATTATCAGTTTTTATCTTATATTATCTTATCTTCATTGCAAGAGGGTAAACTAGTTTCCACAAACATTATATCATGATCAGAGATGTCGTAACTTAATTGAGTAATATCAATATTTTGATTTATATTATTTGTTAGTATGTATATGTGATCCAAACACGTGTGGGTAGCAGGTTTGGTTATTTTGTTATTGCAGAAGAAAAAACAATTAGAATATATAATATTTTTATATTCATTTATACGTTGGTTATTTTTTTCTAAGGTATTAAAAGTTAAAATCACCAACTATTAGTGTATTGGAATTATTTTTATTTTAAATTTATTTAGTTTGTTGTCAAAAATGTGTAAAAAGGCAACAATATATTCTTTGCTTTGTATAGGAGGTCTGTATACTGCCATAATGTGACAGTGTTTATTTGCTTTTTTAAATTAATTTTAATTGTTATAAAACTAGTGAAATTATCACAGAAAGTTTTTTCGGTAGAAAAATGTATTGTTTTATGAATAAATATTCCAGCAACACCACCTTTCCCACCAGATCTGCAAGAAAGAATTTTTTGGTAACCTGGAATATTTATGAATTTTTTTTCTTCATCATCTATCCAAGTCTCAGTAAATATAATATGAATTCTAAATGAATGAAATTTTGACATAACAAATATTACAGTTTCAGCTGCGCATTTAAATTTGAAAGCTTAATCAGTTTTAAAAGAAAATTTAATGAAAAAATATAGCATTAATTGATTGGGAACATTAACGAATAATATCATTTAAGGAATAATGTAGAGAATCTACATTTAAATTATTATTATACATAGAGAATTGAAATACAAAATTAATAAGTAAAAATTTAAATTCATATTCAATAATTATCCGGGGTAATAACAATTAAAAATAAATTATACATAATAAGCATAAATCAACACATTTTTATTTCTCAATTGAATAATTAATAATCAAATTTATATTGATTCAGCAATATTGATTTATAGTTAAAATTTTAATATTTTTTAAATAAATAATCAGATAAAATTTAAATTTCACATCGTTATACATTATAAGTACATTATATTTCTAATAAGTTGATTTAATAGTTTTAATAAAATATTCAATAAAAAATTTCGAATTAATTTTAATTTATGATGATTCTGGCTATTATCTTGCATTTAATAAAATTTTAACATACTGAAATAACATTTCTGAAATAAAATAATTTTTAAAAATTACCTCTTACTTAGATAGTTCTGGTATAACTACTTCTTAAAACATTAAATTTCATTACAAAAAAAAAAAACATAATAAAACCAAAAACTTTTCTAACTCTTTACAGGACATATATATATTTTTTTTTTATTGCAAACTTTTTTTCTAAAATTTTTTTTATTATTTCCTAACATTAAAAAAAAAATCTCTAAATGTGTTGGCAAAAAAATACTTAAAAATAAAAATGAAATCTTTTTTAAGACTTAAACTTGTCAGTAACTTGTCAGTAATTTAAAGAAAAAATGTTTTTTTTTTTTTATTTTTTTTTTGTTTTTTTATATTCAATTAAGTAATATTTAGTTTTGTGTTCAATGAAGCGTCATCGTTATTTTGCAGAAAATTAAAATTTTACTTGTACTTTAAATGAAAGCAATTACTGAAAATTGAACTCTTACTGACACCTGTACGTACAGTACAAAGTCTGAAGTCCTTTATCATACACATCTATCTAAATTTTCAATTTATAGGACATTACATATACGAGTACATGGTATATATATGTAATACAAACATAGAGCAAAAAATAAGTGCAATATAGTTTTATTTTTCAGTATTAAAAAATAATGTTAAAATTTTTAATAGGATTTCGAAAGATGACCAGAGAATGCAAGATTAAATATAACTAACAAAATATTAGTATTAATGAAGTTTTGTAAAAAGTGGTAGTTAGTACAAAATCTGAGATTTAAAATAAATTTGATAAAAAATCTAATGAAAATTTTGTTGGTAAATAGAATCTTACATATTGATATTTAATCAGATGAGAAAAAATTAGATTCGTCCTACACAGTTTTTGTCAGTTTTATAGTATAATAATGTAAAATAAAGCGGAAATGCACTGCAATTGCAGCTTGCTTTAATTTTTGATGTTTTTGGTATACAGATTATTTTTGGAAAAAGTTATTATATATTATATACCTAACCTATAAAAATTAATATTTTGAAATGTATATAATTACCAAACCAAAGGGTTCTGCAAACCAATACACCCCATAAAAATATAATTAAGTATTAGATACAAGCAATAACCAAACAATTCGTTTTAATAAAAAGAAAATTATTTGCTGAGGTAAAAGACAAGTTCATAAAGGCAGAACATGTGCAGAATTGCAGATTTTAATAAACGCAGGTCTGTGAGGAATCTGAAACTGAATTTTTAAAAACATGCGATGTGATTCGTAATAGTCAGTATTGGACAGATTTTTAAAGTAGAAAAAATTGGATTTTTGAAATAGAAAAGCTATTATTCGATTTTTGTAAATACTAAAATTTGTGCAGATTTCTTATTATTTTTATTTATTCATAAACATCTGGAATAAAAATCAGCGAAGAAGCGATGCAAATTTTAATTCGATTTTAAACTCAAGCACATACTTAAAACCGTTATTTTTTTATATTTATAACTCACAGATGTACGATTTTATATAATAAGTTATAAAATCAATAAAAATAAAAATCAGGAGTTGTATAGGTATAGTCTAACACTACAAATACCTACTAATTAGTTCTAGTAGTATTATGATGAACGAAACAATTCCTAAAAATAATTTGTTTATTATAAACTCTTACTTACTATAAGTAAATAATATTTATATAGATACAATGATGATATAAGCTTATATCTATGTATCAATGTTCAAATATTGAATATTAATAAATCGAACTAGTTCTTTTTATTAAAAGTAAAATGCTATGGATATTTTAATAATTTCTAATTAAATTTATAATTACATATTTATTTTATAGTCATTTTTTCTCTATTTGAACTTCACATTTTAAAAATGAAATTTAGGTACAATCTAGAAACCGCAATGAAATTATCTAACTTGTATTATGTATATATTCCAAATCTATCAAATTTTTCGATTACCAAAATGAACATACGGAAAACTGATTTATTCAAAATTGCAGTTCTGTGAATAGAAATCGGCCAAATTTTGTATCCCATAAATTCTTGCTTCTAACACTTTTGACTATCAAACATTTTAATGTTCCGATGTTTTATTTAAAAAAAAATAAATAAAAGTACGAAAATCCGAAAATCGGTAAAATTAAAATAAAATAAAGACATCAATAACAATAAAATTTAACAATTTAAACGCTTATTAAAAGAAAATGTTAAGCTTGTCTAAATCCAGCTATCATAGAATTAAAAAACAGCATATCTAAATTCAGTTATATCATAGAATTTAAAAGTTCAAATATCCATTTAACATTTCCGTGGCCTATAACATGGAACATTTAAAAAAACTTAAATAATATAATTCGTATTTCAATTCGAAGGACAAAAAAAAAACGAAATAATTTTCAAAAAAAAAACAAAAATGACTCTACTTGAAAGTAAATGTGTTAAAAATTGAATGCAATCTTTGGAAGCAAAAAAAAAAAAAAACACAATTTCATTATTTTTATTTCAAAAACTCATGTTATCAGCACTTGGCAAAATTCTAAAATATTTTTTTTTTTTTTTCATTTCTATTTTTTATTTTCTTTTCTATTTGTTCTCAATTTATATAAAAAAAAAAAATTAAAGCTGACTTTATATTGTTTTCAATGATATCATAATGCCAAAAATTTTTTTTATATTTTCTTTTTATGTTTTTATGTTTTTTTTGTTACGCTCCATTATCAGGCAAACCGCTTATAAACCGGAAGAGAAGACGTTTAACGATAAAATTCCTTTATTTGAAAATTGTTTTTGTTTTTTTTTTAATTTTTTGTTCAGCTCACATTTTTATATAATTTGTACTTTGTTTCATTATCTCATGTTATCCCCTTCTACTTCTTTCACAGTTTATATTCTCTAACTTAAATATTATTGCATTGTGAATTTTCAACAATCGCGCCTTGAAATTTTGTTGACCATTTATATAGTGCAAATATATAGTATAAATAAATATACTTTTATATATATATATATATAGTTATATTATATCTAAATATTTTATCTTATTATATATAGAGATGGAGTCATTTCAATTGGGTTATGTTATGTTGACTAAATCAACTCGAATTCAGTTTTATAAAATTAGATTTAAAAAAGAATTTCGTGCAGCTTTTTATCTAGACTTATACATATATTGCATAAGAAGACAAAATCAAATTTAATTGCAATATAAAAAAAGAAAGAACATTTTTTTTTATTTTAAATTTAAACTCAAGTACTTATGTATAGACTATATTATATACAAGAGATAGATAGATAGATAGTATAAGAAATAATAATTGAAATTTTGATTTTCAATTTTTAACTACACTTCTAAATTAAAGTGGGAAATTTTCAGGTAAAGCGAAATGTTATATTATGTAAGGAGTACAGTAATTAAAATAAAAGGAATAATTAAATAAGGATGATAATTATTAAACTGTATATTGAAATAATTATTTAATTAATTTTATCAAATATTAATTTCCTTTTATTGTAAATTTTGTATTTAAAGTATACCTGTAGAGTTTTATAATACCTGAAATTAAATTAATTTTCTTAAAATGATATCAAAAATTATTAAATGAGATAATCACAATTTAATAAATTTAATTTTGTATTCGGATAATAGTAAAATAATTATTAAAATTTTGTAATTGTTTAAGTATAGAATTATATTCTTATGTTTATTTATTTATCTTGCTATTAAATTATATCATTGATATTGGAAAATAATAATAGAATAGATATAATAAGAATAGATTAAATTAGAAAATATTACAATAATAATTTTTTCTATTTGGAAATTATAACATTAGTAATTTTCATGGTTATTTAAAAGAATTTTATAGAAAAAAAAATAGTATAACTATTAGATCACTTTAAAACATAATATAATATATATGAAACACAAATTAGACTTCGCTAAATATCTTGAATGTGAACACTGTTATCTTACTCAAACAATGTAGTATATTTTAGAGAAACTAAAGTTAGAATAAAATTTCTCTAAATAATTGTTGTGATTCAAATTCAATAGTAAGGGATTCAAAAATTTACTGTAGAGATTTGTTAGTTCCATGGATGAATAACAATTTAAAAAATCTAATTAGAGAGAAGAAGAAATTAAGAAATAAATATAAACGTAATCGAAATAATTTAAATTTAAGGTCAGCTTTCGTTAGTTTAAATAAACTTGTATCTAAATTAATTAAAAATTGTAAAAAGAACTATTATGCTTACCGTATTGAGTCTTGTGTGGGTGACCAGAAAAAACTATGGTCTTTTATAAATGAACTGTCGGGTAAATCAAATAAAAATGAATTTACATTTTTAATAAGTAATGATAATACTTACATTGAAGACCCTAAGCTTATTGCTGATAAATTTAACAATTATTTTGCTAACATTGGTTCGATTATATCTAATTCAGTAAATGTGAGACCTAATGATAATATTAATTTCTTTTCTACTTTAAATAATGATTTCCCCAATTTTCAGTTCAAAAAAGTAAATGTAATCTCAAACGTTTTAGCTAATTTAAAAAGTAAAAAGTCTGTGGGACATGATAGAATTCCAACAAAAATAATAAAAAGCTCTCAAAAAATTTATTTTTCTTTAATTTTTGATTTATACAATAAAATAGTCGATGATTGCTCCTTTCCAAACATTTTTACAATTCAAAAAGTAACTCCCATCTATAAAGAGGGTTTAAAAACTGATGTTTCAATTTACAGACCTATAGACCTATAGCTATACCTTGTATATTTTCTTGAAAAAGCCATGTATATTGATATAAATAATCATCTGATATCCAACAACTTTTTGTTTCCTTATCAATATGGGTTTCAAAACGGTATTGGTTCTCAAAATATTTTAATTGACGTTGTAGAAATGATCTGTGAGAAAATTTCTGACTTTAATATTGTTACAGGTTTATTCATCGATTTGAAAAAAGCTTTTAATACATTTAACCATAATTTGCTTCTAACAAAATTATCTTTTTTAGGCTTTAGATTTGGTTCGCTGAAGTATAAAAACCATATTTGACAAATATTTAAGTTGGCAGCCATATATTGATGTATTAGAAGAAAGCTCAATACTTTTAACGGTATTTTATTTAAATATAAATCCAAAATTCCTAATAGTATTAAGCTAAAAATTTATCCTGCATATATAAATTCTATTCTTTCATACGGTACAGCAATCTGGGCGTCTAATAATAGAATTTCTCAAATCCAAATTTCACAAAATAAAATTTTTGAAAAATATTCTAAATTTACCTTTACGCTATAATACTCATCGCTTATATTTAAACTTAAAAATAATGCCCATAAAAGGAATTTTTCAATTTCAACAAATTTTGGGGATATATAAAATACTTAATAATATCGGGCACTACAACATAAATTCCATTCAAAATTATACTCATAATTTTAATACTAGAAACCGGAATAATATTAGGATACCAAGAGTTAATAATGTGCTAGCATCTCAGAGAATTTCAGTGTCAGGATCTGGGTTATACAATCGGTTACCTAGATAGTAATATTAAAAATATAGCATCAGTGGGTTCTTTTAAAAAACGACTAAAGGAGTTTCTTTTGGAGTCGGATCATTTGTTTAACTTAATATAATGCTTAATATAGAATTTAATAAAAATATATATTTTGTGTATCTTAAATAATATATAATCTAAAATTTAAAATTTAAAATATTATTTAAGATTTATTTATGTTTTTATAATTTATTATTCTTGTATTTTATCCTTATTTTTTATTTTTTTTTATTTTTTTTTTTATATAGCTTCATTAAGACTAACGTAGTTTATTCTAAAAGCGCTTGTTGCCTTCTTTTATAGTATGTATGTTTCTACAATGCCACTTAGGCGAAGAAACTATCTAATAAATTATTGTATTATAACTTTTGAAAAAAAAAAAAAAAAAAAAAATTAATTAGTTTTCCATTTTTATCTTATTGTTTGGGTGGACACGTTTAAAATTTTGGTATGTTGCATGTTAGCTCGTTACTGTTCTTACTTATTATTATTATTTTTTTTTCTTCTCTATATTTATGTTTATATAAATTTTAGATTTTTGTAGTATTGAATTAATTATCGTTCATATTAATAGATTTAAGTAATTTTTCAATAATTTGTACAACTTTGTGCAATTTCAGCACCAATTTAGATGACCACGACAATTAAAAATTACAGCCAGCATAGATAAAATTTACAGCCAGCAGTAATTTATAGGCACAGCCAGCATAGATAAAAATTACAACCAGCATTAATTAAAAAGTACAGCCACAGTTAATTCAAAATTAAAGCCAGCAGTAATTTATAAGTACAGCCAGCATTTAAAAGTACAGCCACAGTTAATTCAAAATTACAGCCAGCATTGATTCAACAGTACAGCCAGCATTAATTCAGCAGTGCAGCTACATACTATTTGATTAAGATTTTTTTTTGATAATTAATTTGATTTAATTTGTTATATTTTACAATTTTATTATTTTTTGAATTCTAAAAAATATAATTTAATACATGTTATCACTACATGTAATTTTCTGCATTTATCTGGATGTTTGTAAGTCCGACGGAATACTCCAAAACATATACAAATTGCTTTGTTACTCTTTTTTTAACCCCTGTCTACCATGCTGAACCTTTGTAGGAAAAAATACCATTGCATGAAATATATTTTTTTAATTTAATGTTAGTCTTCTTCGCAAATAATAAGGAAAAATAAAAAATAATAATAATAATATAAATAAAACAAACATTTTTTTTGATTTATAATAAGAAGGACTAATAGAAATTTTATCAATAGTTTAATATGGTATAATAACCAAAAGGCAAACAGCATTTAACACAAAAAAAGAACATAATGCATTTAAAGGTTATCCTTATTACTTAAAATTTTACGCATATGTGTCTACATATTTTTGTTGTTGTTATGATAATGATCATAGCATCATAGTTTTGCCATACCGTATGCATAGCCTGTATAGTACTATAGGTATATATACTCTAGCCAGAAATGTGATGCGATGAAGAGTTAAAATTGTTATTTATTTTTATTTTTTTTGTTTTTTGTTGTTGTTATGATAATGATCATAGCAACATAGTTTTGCCATACCGTATGCATAGCCTGTATAGTACTATAGGTATATATATATATATACTCTAGCCAGAAATGTGATGCGATGAAGAGTTAAAATTGTTAGTTATTTTTATTTTTTTTTGTTTTTTGTTGTTGTTATGATAATGATCATAGCATCATAGTTTTGCCATACCATATGCATAGCCTGTATAGTACTATAGGTATATATATATATACTCTAGCCAGAAATGTGATGCGATGATGAGTTAAAATTGTTATTTATTTTTATTTTTTTTGTTTTTTGTTGCTGTTATGATAATGATCATAGCATCATAGTTTTGCAATACCATATGCATAGCCTGTATAGTACTATAGGTATATATATATATACTCTAGCCAGAAATGTGATGCGATGAAGAGTTAAAATTGTTAGTTATTTTTATTTTTTTTTGCTTATTGTTTTTTTTTTTAAATATATATATATGATATATAAATTTATGATCTTATATAATATTTAGTATGTATTATGGGGTTAGGTTTTGGTTCTGCTGATTTACACATAAAAACTCTAACGCCGTATACATTTTTAAAGAAATTAAATGAAATTTTGTACTATTATTTTTTATTTCTTATCTTTGTAAATTTATAATTTTTAGGTATATTTGTTTTCTTCAAGTGTGTTGAAATGTATGTTGTAGAGACTTAGAGAGTGATGATTTTTTTTAATATAGTAAGTAGGTATATATATAGGTATCGGTTAAACCATATTGATTGTTGTTCTTCTTTTTATTGTATGTTATAAATAATAATTATGTATGAATTTTAACATCAACAGTTCGATAATGAATTTTTTTGAATGAAATGAAATTTTAAATAACCGATCAATGCTTCACAAGTTGTAAACAGTTTTGTAAATACTTATTTATTTGCAGTAAATTTTTTTATTTTCATTTTTTCTCCAACACGAGTTTTTATTTTATTCATCAAAATAAATATTATGTGTACCTACAATATTATTGTTTTTTTATATTTACAATTTTATTTATTCTTGTTTTTAAAATTGTTTTCGTTCAAAGTTGTGGCTCATTAAAAAATATTATTTGTTCGCTATAAACTTTGACGCTAAACTTACGCAGCGAATGTAATTGAATGTTAACAGGATTAACTTGATTCTGAATTCTACGATAAATTTTCAATGTTGGCAAAAAGGATGTCGCTAAAATCATCGAGTAAATGACCCTTAGGGAAAAGAAAATTTTGCACCTTACTACAAATATTCAGTTTATATGGTAATTAAAAGCGTTATAATACAAAAATAAAGCTATGATAAACTTGAAATGAAAACTCTAATGAAGGAAAGAAATGCTAGAATTTATTTTGCTTTCGTCATTTATGGTGGGTTACAATTTAATATATATGTACGTAATATAAAATACATATATGTAGTGTAAATAGTAAAATTTATATATAATTCGAATGATACGTACAGTTCCCACACTTGAATAGAAACACTTGTTTCTAAAAATTATAAAAAATTTTTAGATAGCATATTTTCACATTTGAAATATTTTGGAGTACATTTAAATTAAGTGAAATTAAATGAAAATAATGAAATGGAATTTAGTTAGAAGATTTTATTTGTAAAATAAATCAAAAATATGATAAATAAAAACAATTTTTAAGATTATAAATTTTTATTTCTGAAATTATATAACATGAAGATTTATTTTGAATTACAGTTTAATGTATAAGTTCTAAATTATAATTTAATTAAATTATAGAGTCTAAGTATAGTAACGAGACCAGTATAGGATGTAAAAATATATAAATGTAAAGTAAATATAGTAAGAAAACTATAATTGGTCTTGTTAAAGAATATAAGTCACCACTAGGCCAAGCCTTTTCTGTATATTTAATTAAATAAATAAATGATTAAAAAAAATTTTAATACAAAAGGGTCTATCCAACTGAACGCAGATGAAATTTGTGATAAATCTGATTTTACTCTGTCTTCTTAATTGAAGTTATTTTCATTTTCATTTTCATTTTAAATTGTGGCGCAGTAAGTAGAGCCTACCTACCCTTCAACCGTAATACTCCAGGTTTAACCCCCGATGAAGAAAAAAAGTGCTTTATTGGTTTTTCGACCTGGTCTAGTACCCTTTGTAATTGGGATATAATAAGTGACAAATTAAATACAATGAAACTATTCTATTTAAGAAGACTTAGCTCCTGGCAATAGCAGTAGTTTTCCACATTTAATGAGTATATAAGCCAGTAATTTGTTAAATAAATACTCGAAATATTGCAGATTGTGGTGTAAAATTGCAGTATCGTACTTAATTAAGTACGAAAAGGTGATTATACCTAAGTTGAAGAGCGTAAATAAAAAAATAAAAAATATTATTGAATACAAGATTTTTTAATTTTGTAATATAAATTTTTACTTTTTAAATAATTAATTTTTTTTTATTATTCTTGGAATGTTTAATTTTAGCTTTTAAATTAATTAGTTAAGTTTAGAATATATTGTTTTAAGCCTTTTTTGTCTAAACTAATTATATATTTATTATTTTTAATCAAAGTATATATAATATTGCTCATCCTTTAATTTGTTTTAACTTAACATTCGACTTAAATTCGTTTAACCAAAATCTATTACAATACCAATTAATCGTTATTAAGACCTTCGAATGTATTAAATTACTCGAAGTGCTACAAATTTTGTAGATTTATCTTACCGTTTTCCAAAATATGAATGTAAGAATTCATAGAACAATTATTAATTAATCTTTTGATTAGTTTTAATATTTGAAATTAGAATATGGTCTTTAGTATAAAAAATCACAATAATTCTCTTACCCCTATATAAAAAATATCAAAGTTCTATGAAAACTCTTTATTATTTAAAATTCTAATTTTAAGGTTTAAAATTAAATATTCTTTTAATCTTTTATAATAATCCTTTATAATCTTTAAATAAAAAATGTTAATTGACTCATCAATTTTGTGTCTTCATTCGTTCATTCACTCATACATTTCACTAACAGGAATCATCATCATATATATGAGACAATGTCTAGTCTTTTTGTCAAAATGCCAACAGTTCAGTACACTTTTTATTATATATCCATAAGTGTATGAATCGATATTCTGTTGAAGTATTATAAATTTAATTGCATTAGCTTTAGTAAAAATAAAACAATAATAATTATCAAGGATAATATTTAAAAAAAAAAAAAAAAAAAAAATTATAAAAGAAATAAGAAATATTAATTCAAATAATTTTATTGTGCTTTGTTAACTCAAAGGTAAAAAGTTAATACAATTCAATTAAAAGTACACCAACATCTCTACTAACGGTTTAAGAACAGTTCAAATAAAATTTTCAATTTACTTAAACCTGTAAGCAATAATATCCTACTTGAATTTTATAAAAACAAAAACAACAACAACAACAACAAAATATTTCAACAAAAATTATTTAAAAAATTTCCTTTGTACTTCAAGTATATCTACATATATATGTATATATACAAAACTCCTTGTAAATGCATCATAATTTTTATAATAAAAGAAATAATAAACAAAAAAAATTAAAACAATAATAATAAAAATAATAATAATAAAATGATAAATTCATATTAAAATAAAATGTTAAAAGAAAAAAAAAAAAAAAAGAAAACTAAAAAAACAGAAAAATCCATTTTTATAAGTATCAGTCATTTAAAAAAACCAAAGAATATTAACCGTAAATGTAAATACATAAACATATATAAATATACACGTGTAATTCATAAAAATATATAGATATATATATATACATATATAGATATATATATAATTTGCGTAATAAACTGTAAATATAACTGTACATTATATCTTGACATTTCTAACTTTCATCTCATCAGTATCATAACACTAAAAATAAGAATAAAACTTCACCACAATTACAGACAAAATATACATTAATATACATAACTACATACTTCATATACAAATTGAAATGTGTAGGTATTTTTTTTTTGTCTCTGAATCTTAGGAAAATCAAAATAAATTTATAACATCGTAATAGCAGTTGGCTTTTTTGGTATTGTTGTTGTTGTTGTTGTATATACGCATTAGCCAATTATAGATGGGAACTATTTTATAACGAAATATTTTTCGAGTTGGGTTAATGATCCAAAGACACATTATTAATCTTTTGCATTTGAATAAAATTCAAGAGGTGATTTAAATATTATATTCATGAAAAACATTTTTTAGTCAATACTCGTTTTTTATATCGAATTATTTTTCGACCTTGATTATTGATCTATAGAGTAGAGAGAGATTAATTTATATTTGAATATAATTCCAAAAGTGACTTAAATGAAAAAAAATTAACTCATATACATCAATTACAAATGAAGTCAACTAATGAAACAAAAATATAAAAATACAAAGTCCTTACGTTTTTTGTTCGTCATACAAAGTCCTTACTTTAATTTTTAATTTTAATTTTAATTTTTAATAAAAAAAAGGAAAAATATTTCCTATTTAAAATATAAAAAAAAATTCCTTGTGTTTATAACAATTCATATCAATGTATTTGGTATAGAGGGAGCATTGTCAAAAATAACTGTATTAGAACTGTAAAAATATTTTTTCTTTTTGTTTTTGATACTTGCAAGAATTTTTCATATTGTGTTTCATTGTGAAATAAAATATTCTTTGATATAAAACTTACATGAACTAAAGGTCTTCAAGTTTAGGAATAAGCGAAATAACATGGATTTCAACAAAAAAAAAAATATAACCTTATGATGATATTATTCCACAAATATCATAAAATAACCACGGTGAAAAAAACAAAGTAAAAAAATTTATTAAATATCATAAACGGTGAAACTCTACAATCACCAATAGACAGACCAGACAGTATAAAGGTTATTTGAATATGCCATATCAAACTATATGGATGGATGTTATAGATGACATCATAATAAATCAAATCTAAATCCCTTTATTAAATAATCGATCATTTGGACAAACAAAATTCTATAATACTTGCATAATTTTTAATTTTAAATTTTCATTTTGAGAAAAAAAAAAACGGTAAAAAATAACCGTTGAAAAAAGCTTCATTTTTTTATCAAAAATGTTTAATGTACCGTCCCATCCAGACAATATAAAAATACATTATCATAAGTTTTATTTCTTTTACTCAGTCATTAGACTCTTTTCTGTATCATTTTTTGTTTTATTTCGTGTCTATTACTTTTTACTCTCTCTTTCTCTTATTCTTATAAAATCAACATTGGGTCGCAGGGTCTAGGTTAAGTGTATTCCTCTTTTATTTAATATTTAATAAATATAAAAATGTGGGAGATTTAAGATTTTGTATATCCAAATTAGTATGTGAGTTTGCAAATATAAAACAAACAAAACAAGTAACATAGAATGAGCACTTGCTTAATATAAAGAGATTCATTTTTCAAGTAGTTCAGTTGTTTTGTATTCGTTAAAAAATATGGCTTCATTTACTTTACATTCTAGCTTAAGACATCAGTGAATAAATCCTTCTGTAATAGCAAATACTGCTCCTACAGATAAAATATAATGGAAATTGGGAACTATACGTATAGAATATAGATATAGGCTTGTATAGGTAGATGAAGGTGATTATGATTATGATTATGATTAGGTTCAGTATAGCTTCTGGAGATCGAACATGTTTGATGACACTATACATAAATTGTATTTAATAAAATTCGTTTAAATAGCAACTCCTTTGGGTTGACTCTAGTATTAAAAGTCCAAATCGCATAGCTGTTATTTTGGGCGGTGTTTTTTTTTAATAATTGGAAGTACAATTTTTTCCTATTATTCTTGTTATTTTAAACTTTTTAGTCTTTTTTTTATTCTTAGGCTCGATTTTCTCCTAATTAATTTGAAATTATTGTATACACGAAATTAAATAATATTCTAACTGTTTATACTGATTCAACTAGTATTTGAATCCCATTGTGATACTGTTTTATAATTCAAATAATTTGTAAATTCAATTCCATTTGATACATGCGGTAATCCGCTGGGTCACAAACACCACATGCATAAATTTACAAAAAAAAAAAAATTATTTTTTATCAATATCGCATGAACTGAACACTGATGAGTAATCTGTTTAGAATTGCATTACCATCAATCCACTTTAATTTCTTTTAATATATTTATATATTTTTTTTCTTATGAAATAATGTAAGTTTGCATGTATGTATGTATATCGATGTAAAAGAACTTGCAAAAAATTTCATCAAAGAAAAAATAAAATTTAAAAAAAAAAATGAGAAAATTTATTTTTTTTTTAAGTCTTTTTGTCAACATGATGCATTACGTCAATTTTCTGACATGACATAACTAACATATCTTTTTCTTTCTCCCCCTTAGCTTTACTCTTCTCTCAAACTTGTCTGTTATATATTGCTGAATATATGTGTACACATATATTTCCATATATAATTTTCATAGCATTGTTATTTTTTTTTTTTTTTTTAAAGTTTCATATGATACAGACATAAAGGTGTGGATTAGAATAGAAGTTTGTATAAGTGTGGAAAATATCCTTTGCACCAGGATCTTACCAAGTGTATATATATATATATATATATAATATATATAGATTTTTTTGTTCAATTCTTCAAAACTGTTTGTTTCTTTTGTTGTTGTGCTTTTTTTTTGATATCATGATAAATTGATGTTTTTATCAGGGCTTTGTGTATAGCTAATGAATTATTCAACATAACATCAATCAATTTTATCCGAAATTATTAAAGCCTTCAGTTCAGGTTTTTTGTTTGTGTCAAAAGCAATTGAAAATAAAATAAGGAAAAAAAAGAAAAATCATTGCGTTAATTGTAAAAAATGTTTTGTTACATGTATTTTATATTGTATTGAAATTTGAGGGGTTATAAAACATACATATATGTATGCAATGTATGTAGTATGTTAGATAAACATTTAATGATGAAAATGGGAAAATTAAGTAAATTATTTGTAATCAATATAATATGCACCTGTATAATCATGTACAATGTACATTCTGAACATTTTTTTTAATATAAATTTAATTTGATTCGTAGAACTATTTTCTGTCTAATTTAAGTTGGAATACGTAGGATGTGCATACAATACCTATAGTTTTCCACATTTAAAATTAGTAGATATACCATAAATATCCTAAATATTGTATATAATTGTGTGTTCCAATCTCTGTGTAAAAGCATAAGGTTGAAAAAAGGGTAGTAAAATAAGTATGGGTATTCATCCACTAAGCCCAAAATTACATAAAACAAAATGCATCGAATCAACTGTATTATACTTAATGACATTTAACTACGAATACAATTTAATAATAAAGTTATTAAATATTTTTTTACTCATATATATATAAATATTATTTATGTTTTATTAATTATAAAATTTTACACGAAAATATATATATAGTTTAAAGTAGTTCAAAGTATAGTTGGGTAAATGGAACGCTAATATTATGTTTAAAAAATGAAATATAACATATTTAGTTCTGTGATCAAATTTTTCTGAAGGGCTCAAGTAGTTGAAGATAGAAAAGTAGCGCACTATCTAGTAGAGGAACACAAACAATATTAATCGATTTGTAATTTTTGCAAACACCAATGAATACCATTTCAACAATAGTAGTTAATTGTCGCTGGTGTAAATTTATATATGTATTACATGTGTATTACATGTGTAAATAAATTTCCGTGATTTATGTGATTTATATAATAATTTGATGTGATTTTACTTATTATTCAAAATTACAAAATTGTTTGTAATGTCAAGTATTTAATTAAAATCTGAAACGTCAAAATTTTTAAATTTCCATTCTTTGTTCTGCCCATAATGGTTATTGCACGAAACACAAAAAACAAAAAATATAAGCGGTTTTTAAGAATAAAATTTAATTTAATTTTTACATTTTGCGGATGTCTAATTTATGATTTTATTTATTAAATATAAATATTACATATGTATATATATAAAATTGCACTAAGTCTTTAGAACAAAATATATTTTCTTAAATAAAATTCTGTTAAATTCAAAATAAATTCCCATATTAAAAATATAACGACAATTTTAAAATCACTGCTAATTAGAAATCACAATACACAAACGATCAGTATTTTAATTAATTCTGTATCATAAACGGATCCAGAATTCATTTAAAATACATTCGAAATATATATTTATGATTATGGATGATATAAAAATAATATATTAAATAATGTTATTAATAATTTATTTGTATTATATATATATATATATAGTTAAATAATTAATATATGTATATAGGTTTGAAAATTGATTCTTTTATATTGAAAAACAAAACAAGAGAAAAAAAAAATTATTTCCGAGAATTAAAATGAATTATTCTAGGAAATTATCCCAAAAATAATATTGAAACTGAAAAGGTAAAAAAAAAAAAAAAGAAAATATTGAAAATTTAATTTTTTTACCAATTTTTCTAACCTTAAAATTTCCTTTATTTTGTAATTTTTTCAACAAAAACAACAAAAATTTTGGTTCCGTTTATATTTTATGTTATTTTAAATTTCCTCTTTGATGTAATTTTTTTTTTTTATATTATTTATTTTTATTTTTTTTTTTTATTTTTTTTGTTTTGTTATTACTTTGTTTGGCTTGAAATTGAGACTAAAATCTGCGCACAATTATTATTTGGTATTGTTGTTGTTGTTGTTTTTTATTTGTTTAATTATTTATCCTTTTTTTTTTTATTTGAAAATTTAATTTAAAATTCACTTTTATCTTTTTAACATAAATATAATTCAATGTTGCGGCTGCATAAAAAAGAAATTCACTAATGAGAATATCACGCGTGGCCACTACCATAAATGGATTCCCCCAATACCACAAAAAAAAAAAAAAAACACACTGCACAAGAAAGTAAACAAATAAATATGAAAAAAGAAACAAATTCACTTTCGTCCGTTCACCAAACACTTTGTATACAAACAAATAAAACTAAACACAATTTATTTCTTTGTTGTTCATCAGCTAAATAGAACGGTAAAAATGGTAAAATTTCATAAAAACACAATAAACACAATAACAATGATATACAAGAAGAAAATTTTTCCACCCTGATGTATGCCGGTGGTCTTTTCTTATTTTTTTTTTTTTTTTTTACTTTTTTTTATTGCTAATTTTTTAATATTTTTTTTGTATTTTTACTTTTTTTTTTTTTTGTTTTCTTTTACTTCTATTTTTTCAATCAAAAAACGGTTATAAAATTATATTTCCGTTTAGAAACAATTTGCACCCGCAACTAAGAAATTTTCACGTCCGTAATCATTGACGGTCCACGAGAATCTGGATGAATTCCAATTTCATTTCATTCAATTAAATTAAAATCAATTTCATTTGTTCTCTAGTTGCTACTCTGTAAAATTTTTCTAATTTTTATTCTCTCTTTTATCTCAAATAATTTTCCAGATTCTCCAAAAATAAAACTCTGACTGAATCTGCTGATTGTACAATGTACATTATTATTATTATATATTTATATGTATAAATAACTACATAATAAGCTATATATATTCATCTCCTTCTTGTCCATGTTGTTAGTGACGCTAAGCTTATAATATATATTCGTATATTCATATTATTTTCATTTATTATATATAAATGCATATACACACATGTTGTACAGACAAATGAGAGGCGGACAGGGATGAAAATTTTCTCTATATTATACCGTTATATGAGTATATTTATCCAATTATACAACAACAAACAAATGTTGCTAGAAAATGATTTACAGCTAGCTATTAGTATATAAAAATTTTTGCTTGAGACTAAAATGTTTGTTTTTTAATATTTGTATTGCATAACGGTTTTCACCACCTATTTCAGTGTTTTGTTTTTGTTTTAGGAAATGTCTAGCAACAAAATTATTACTTGAGAAAGAAAAAAAGTTTGTGATAGAAAGTACAAAAAAATATTTTCACGATTTTCAATCGTTTTGATTATTTCAATTCTACAGGACGATATAGAAAAATATTTTCTAATGTGTTATGTTTGAGTACAGTATAGTAATAGTGAAATAGATTTTTAGTCCTTTGCTTGAGAATATAGATAGGTAACTGGTCGAGCACTATAGCACATTTAAGGGACATTTAACTGCACAGCTTATTTTTGATTCATCAGTGAAAATAATTACATTATTTACTCTCTTCGCTTAACTGTGCTTTCATCATTTTTCTTCTATATTTCTAATTGACAAATATATTTGTGTGAGGTTACAAAAAATAAATAATGCAAAAAACTAAAAAACAAAATGTTTATCACTTTTAACGATTATTAAATCTCAACCAAATATAGTCTGCAGTGATTTACACACTCCAATGCCCAATAAAAATGTTTTTCTAAACAAAATTTTCAGTTTAAAAAATAAAATGTTGCCAGAAATTTTGTATTAAAAAAAAGTTTTACTTGAGAAGGATTTTTGTTGCTAGGACAAATGTTGCCTAAAATGAGAATTTTCTTTTTACATATTAATAATACATGTAGCTATACATACATAGCCATATAAAATATTGACAAAAGTAGAAAATTGTTGGTAAGTAAAAATTTATACACAAAAATGTTGATAAATAATTTTAGTTAATGAAAATATAGAAAACGGTTGGTTGCTCTTCTGCAAACACATTTATTTTCATTTTCTTCTTTTTCAATCTTTTTTTTTGTTTTTTTTTTTTTGCTACAACACATTTTCTGTGAAAATGTGGAAATTTTAATTTTTCTTAAATAAAATTTTGATATACACCACATCATATGAGTCTGTTCTTCTGTGTATTCATGTACATTAATATATATATATATGAAAGTATGAATGTGTATAAATATGGATGAATTTTTGAAGCAAAGTAATAAAAATTATAGCTTAATGGGGTTTTAATGATACGTTTTGTTTTCTTTTCTTTTATTGTTAAAAAAAAAAAAACAAAATGTTTGAAATTTTCTATAGAATAAGTTGATTTATTAGAATAGAGTTTAAAAGGCCTGCTATTTATTGTGTGAACCTTTTCATATAGCTCTACATTATTTCTCTTTCAAAAATTTATTTTGAAATGGTGCTGAAAATAAAAATTAAAGGTGTGGAATATTGTTTTCAAGTTTATTTCAAAAAACAAAAAAAAAAAGGAAACCAACAAAAAAATTATTTTCAATTATATGGTCTAACAAATTTAAAAAGAAGTAATATTAGAATATATGAATGTGTATTTTTGAAAAAGATGGATAAAAATGTATGCGAAGCAAATTTCCAGGTAACTAAAAATTTAAAAAAATCGTTATGACATTATAAAAGAACCGATTTATTTTTGGGAAATGGCATTTTTCATTTTTATGATCGACTGTCCTACATAGATATAATGAGTAATTAGAAGAAAATTAGTGCATACATTAATTGAATGTCTCAGAACCATAGTGGCCTAACCAACATTAACATTTTATTGAATAAAATGCATTTTAAAAATACACAATTTTAAAATGCTTATCAAATCTCTATTTTTAAGGTAGCGACTTTAAAAAAAAAAATTTTGGGTTTATGTTTTTAAGTAATTTAGTGGACATATTGTTATTGGACTCTAGCTTTAAAAAAACGCCAATTTTTGTGTGTTAGGCCACTTTGGCATTACATATAAATGATGAAAATCAAAAAAACTAGTGGCTTAGGCCAAGATATTTTTTAGTAAATTTTTTTATTTCATTGTTCAAATAATAAATAATAATCTAATAGATAAATTCAAATCTTGTATTTTTTACTCCTCTTCCGACTCCGTAAAAATAATATCTTCAATAGTTATAATTCAAATCATAATTATTATAATTTCATACAAAAACTATACCTGGAGTTTAGCTATGGAGATACAAACTATGGAGTTTAGCTGTTACTGGTATTCAAATAACGACACTTCTGAAATCTGATTAGATTGAAAATAATCAGACTCAGAATTTGCAAAAATATCTAAATTTTAAACTAAAGTGATAATAAACACTTTCAAATAAACAATCTTTTTTGTGTATAAATACCTGGAGAAGTTGAAAAAGTAGGATTCATTTTCTATCACTAAAATTAACTATAATAATTACATTTTCAAATTGAACTTGAATTTAAAATAAATTATTTACACTCTTAAACTGGAGGAAAAATAACTTTAAAATTACTCAGAGGAATAATATCAGACACAATTAAGAAATAATTGATGACTTACTAAATTAATGAAATTGGTACATCAAATTTACGGGTGTGGGTCGATTTGTTCAAAAGCCAAATGCCAAATTAAGAATGTTGAATGCAAAAATGTTGAAAAAAAAAAATGTTGAATAAGAAAAAATTTTGAAAAAAAAAATGCTGAAATAAAAATATACTCGTATGTAGATTTAAAATAATGTTTGTTTTAATTGTATTTGTCTACTTTAATACGATCATAATCATTATTAATTCGGACATTGAAATTTTTAAAAATTTAAAATTTTATCTTTAAAAAAAAATCATTTTATTTTCATAGTGAAATAACTCCGCAAATATATAAATATTCTGTAAAAGGCGAATAATCCTGATCTTTTAACCAACAATAAAATCCCTCCTAATTGAGGATCTTGCATATACATATACTTTATATAAACATTTTCTGGAAATAGGAAATACCCTATAATATTTTGATTGGTTTATTTGGAATTCTACTCTTAAATTACCTCTAATTATTTTTATTAAATATACATTTCCACATAAAAGCACTTATAACAGTGGGATTTGTGGTCCCAAAACCCCGCTAAACATTATTATTGAATTTCTTATATTGTTTAAGTACATACTTCGTTAATGATAAAAGTTGATTTGTGTAATTAGATCTAAAATATACTACTTTAAAAAAAATGTCGAAAATTTTTTTTCAACATTGAAATTCGAGATTTTGTTTTCAACATTTTTTTTTCAACATTTTTTTTCGACAAAAAGACCGCCTCCCCTCATTTACTAATACCTATTTATAATAACGGTATTATTTTAAAAATTAAGTGTACATTAGCATTTTTAAATAATATCGAAATTATAGAAATTTAATTATAACAATAACACTCAAGAAGTGATTATTGAGTTAATTTACTTCTACCATAGTTAATTTAAAAAAAAAAATGTATTATCATTGTTAATTCAGTTGTTTGATATAAATATTATTTGTTTAACCTATAAAAAGACCTTCTTTTAAAAGAATAGTTACCCGGGTACACTAAATAATAATAAGATACGATACATGTAACATTTCAAGTAACAAAATTTAGGTTTTTCTATTTTCAATTCTGAAATAATGTATTTTTTTTATAATATATATTAAGGTAGACAGGTATCTATCTATATGAATTGAGGGTTTTAAATAAACGACTTTCGGAACTATAAACACTATCTTACTTTGAAACTTTCAAACAAATATCTTGCTACTAACACAAAGGTTAAAAACTGATGCACATTGATAAAGGCTCTTGTACAAGTTTAAAACTTTTTGTTTATTTAAATTTGAAATCAAGTAAAAGGTTATACTATAGATTATTCAGGTCCATCAAAAATCATCAAATTCTGTAATAGCTATTATCATTCCGGTTTTCTATTAATTTTTTTTTCATTATTTTTAAAATTCGAACATAATTTAATTTTTTCAAAAAATCTTTTAATTTTTTTAAACCAAAGTGGCCTAACCAACAATGTGGGTTAGGCCACTTTGGTTTTGGCCACTGATTCTAGGAGACAAACATTACCAATTAACACAATAAAAAATTTTTTTTTTGTATCTGGGTTAGGCCACTATGGTTCTGAGACACTCAATTAGTTTTCAATGTCCTACCTATATCATAAAAATTATGCAAAGCTTCTTAAAAAATAGATAATTTCTGGTTAAAATAAAATCGGATGTATCGCATTATATGACATTTACCTCAGGAATTCCTCAAACCTTAACATTATCACTCAAGTTATATAATATTTTCATAGCAGACCTGCCTACGTCTAACAACTGCACTCTCAGGTTATATACAGATGACAAAGTTGTATTAACAATGTCTAACTGATGCCCAATTCAAATTACAAACAATGTTGAAAATTCATTTAAAGATATTCAAAATTATTACTAAAAATGGAAAATAAAAATTAATGGCGAAAAAAGCAAAAGCGATTTTTTTTACCAGAAGAAGATAAACTAAATTTTTGCCAAACAGAAACAATTCTGTTAATAATATAGAGATTGTATGGGAGACAGAATAAATCACTTATCTTGGAATTCACCTTAATAAAAAGATTCACACAAAGCTATTGAAAAATGTAATTTCTGCTGTTAAGCTTTCGTATCCCATAATAAATCGTAAGTCTTTTTAAATTCGGAAAACAAACTCCTAATATATAAAACAATTTTGCGTAGTATATTTGGATATGGATTTATTATATGGAAAAACACTGTCAAAACACATATGCCAGTTTTGCAAAGAAAACAAAATGCAGTTTTAAAACTAATTCTTGCAAAACCTAGACATTTTTCAACTAGTAAATTATATATTTTTTTTTTATATACATAGCCAAAACAATAGGTTTTCAACTTTTTATACCGGTTGGTACGTTTGGCTAGAATGGGAAAGGAAAATTTGTAAAGGAGGATGGTAAAAGGGAAGGAAGACAATTACGAACGAAGGTGTTAATGTTCGAGTGTGAATTATTTATTACAATATTGTCACAAATCGAAAGACATATTTCTGGAAAGTTGCAATAACTCAAATAATCCTTGCTCATAAGAGCAATTTTAGAACAAGTTTTAATTTAGGTTTATTTGTTAGTGTGTAAGTAATGGACGAAGTTGTATGTTTTATGAAAAAACATAAGTTATGTGTCATTCAAAACGTCAATAAATAAACATATCTATGATATGGTTAATATCTAAAAATGTAATTTGATATCCATAAACAAAAACAAAAAAAAATGAAGTAGCTTTTTTTTATTACCTCTCTGAATTTCTCTTCTTTTTATAGTTTTACACTAATGTTATTGCAACCGTTTTCATTTCTTTACATTAGAATTTTATATTAAAATTAACTTAGAATATATAAAAAAAAAAAAAACAAAAAAAAAAAAATAAATAAAATAAAAAATTTGTAAATATAAATTTGTGTATATACTCTGTACGAGCAATGATGCTCTTTTGAGAAAGACCAAATAAATAAATAAATAAAAAATAAATAAGTATTCAAAAAAGTTTTTTGCCGCCATTTTTCCTTCAAATAATAAATTAAATAATAAATAAATTAGTCAGCTAGCTTAGTCCATTCCTGCCAGTTGGCTTATATATGGGACAGCAAGCAATATGTCATACAAATACGTATAACTTCCATTTAAATTAACTTAGCTCGGTAAGTTAATTTAAAAAGGAAAAAAGTACCTTATTTCGAAGTTAAAAAATAAATATAGCAACACCGATTTTTCAATTTATAAGTAGCATTTAAACTGAATTAAAAATGTAATTTTTCCAAAAAGTTAAAACTATTAGAGATGAATATATAAATTGTTAAAAAATTAATACTTGAAAATATTTAATTGTGTCCAAACTAACAAAATTTATTTGTTTAAGTATTATAACGTAGGTACCTTGAACAAGTATTAAATATTGGATTTTAGTTGAAAATATTATTTATTTTTTATTTTAAAATGAGTGTCCTATATATGTATAGTCCAACAGGCAGGAGTATGTAAGAATTTATATTTTATTGCAGTTTTATATTGGAACATGTAAAGCGTAATTATGACACAAATAAAGGCATTTGCCATGGTAAAAGTGAGTTCAAGAGTCTTCAGGTAGCTATTGAAGTTTTATTGGGAGTTCAAAATAATTTGGAAGATCATAAACGTAAACATTTTTCTACCTGAATTAGATAAATTGACGGATTGTGAAAAATTTTACCAAGAGTAGTTCAAGGTGTAATAGAAGTGAAAATTTGGGACGAAAATAATGAAATAGAAGATACTAATGATAATACGTTTTTGTTGTTAGCTCAAGATAAAGATATTTGTGATCCATACTTCGTAAACTGTTTGTTAAATGTGTGGGTAGTAGTGTTTCTGCAATATTAACTAATTTTATACATTCAGAAAAATGTTGTAATGGAGAAACGCATAGAGAATAGAGAATTTTACAAATTTTAACGCTGATATGAGTGGTGACAAAAATAGAATTAGAAATGGTAGGGTCGATTTTTATTTATCTAAGTGATGTGGCAGATGTAAACGTTTTCAATTTATACTTTGTATCATCATCAGACGAATCATTTCAACACATCGCAGCTATCAAAATGTTTCATATTTTGTAAATATCTTCAAGAAGCAAGAATGAACGCAAAATAACAAATCACGTTCTTTCCAAAATGAAAGAACAGCTACACTGTATTATTTGTCGTTACCATAAGAAGAGACTATGTAAAATTATTTCATCACTTGCACAATAAATGACTTTATGCATTAGTCATTTATGTTTTACCATTGGTTAATTGGTACTTCTTCTTCTTGAATTAGGCATTAAGTACCTGTTTTTTTTTTTTAATTTATCGTATTCTCTAAATCAGTATTGTGATTACTTCATCAAAATGCTCACTGATGATCAACAACCCAAAAGCAGAACAGTATTGGGATCTAGTGAGATTTCTTTCCATCGTAGGTTAATGAGAGTAGAAAAGTAGCTGATAAACAACCACAGTATAAAAAATAAAATAATTTGGGTACTTCTTCTTCCCGAATAAATTAGGCATTTTCAATGTATTTATTTTTGTATTTAACGAACTTTAAAAAATGTAATAAACCAAAATAATATTTTTATTTGTTTAAACTTTTTGTTTTAAAATTGTGCACCCATATCTGTCGGTTGGCCTATATATAGCACAGTCCATAAATCGGAACCTTTCATGGTTAGAAGAACCAAACTTGACTTTTGGCCTATCTAGCCAAACATTACTCTGACTTTAAAATATTATTTGTTTTAGACAACGGAAAGGGGTAGTCGGCGGGAAAGGGTTAAATAATAATTAAGAATAGTCATAGGTGTAAATACAATAGTATAAGCTCCACAAAATTTTGAATTGTTAAAAAATTATGAATATGTGCAATAGCTGTAAATAAATAAATAATAATCAGAAGGTTTCGACAGCTCAGGCTAAGGTCTTAATCATTCAATGAAACAATGACACATATCTTAATTTTCTTATACAAGAAATATTATTTTACATTTTCAAAAATTTTTTTTTTATATAATTGCAAATTTTAATTTGTCAAATTCTATTGTACAACTACATATATGTATATAAATTTTATTTTAATAAAGAATAAAAAAAAAATATTATTAATATCGGTAATTATTAAAATCAAAGCAGAAAATCGATAAATTAATACTCGTAAAAAAAACATTACTTGCACAGAGTTAAACCCAGCAATTTTAATGCAACTATAAAAACAACTTCTCTTTTACAACGTTACGATACAACAACATCGAACCTATTTGAAAAATTGATCAGTTACAGTGCAATCTAATTTAGATATAAATTATTTGAACTGGCCTCTTTTAAAATATCTTTCATTCTATTGCCAGAGTAGATAAATTGACTTAACTGAAAAAACTGATTTGTTATATAGAACTTAAAATTATCTAAACATTATTTTATAACTCACAGATGTATTATAACTTATTTATAGATGTATAACATCTATAAATAAGTTATGAAATCAATCAAAGCCAAAATCAGGAGTTGTATAGGTATTCTAACACTACAAATATCTACTGATGAGTGTAGTGTTGTTTGAGAGACTTTAAGAGACTTAGTAGATTTTTTATATAATTCCAAGCCTATGCGACGAATATCCTAACTGTTTTTACGCAGAGATTGGAATACAATTTATGACAATTTAATTTATTAAATTATTTTTTAAAAATTATTTTAAAAATTATTAAATTATTTTTCTTAATAATTATTGAATAATTTCTATATTCGCAATTTCTTATAATCCACTCAAATATTTAATTTTGATAACGGTACTTTAAATAATAATAAAAATTTAAAAAATCTAAAATTTCTCAATAGATAATTTTAATGACATTGTGAGATATTTTTCACATAATTGAAAGAAAAAATTCATTAACAATAAGTAATTTTATAAATTACTAACCAAATTTTGAATTAATTTTTCCTTTTTATTTTATTTATTTTTTTTTTTTTGTTTTTCTGTAATAATGAAGTCCTCTATGATTTTTTAATAAAAAATTCAAAATAAAAATAAAACGAACAAAATGAACTCAACTTTTACTTCTTCAATTTTTTCTTAATTTAATTTTCCATTTTTGTATCCTTTAAAAAAAAAAAAAAAAAAAAAAACACAAAAAACGGAATAATAAAAGAAATCCTTCTTTTCCCATCAAATTAAATAAAAATTTTTATTTTTAACATCCTTTTTTCATTGTTTTTTAAAACCTTATATTATATCTTTCGTTTCGTTCTTTCTGAGCCACAGGTTCTAAACAACAAAAACAAAACAAAAAAAAAAAAAATGAAATTAGAAAAGTCAAAATGACTTCTTCTCTGCTCTCAGAGTGTTATTGTTGTTATTGTTGTGAATTTTCATGAAAATTCTACTTACAATTTTTCAAATAGGATCAAAGTTACTTATTACAAACGCATACATATACATAAATGTATATACATAGCATAACCTAGCTCACTCCCCAAAACACTTCATTATAATTTCTCATAAAAGTTTTTTTTTTTTTTTAATTTAATTGAAACAAAAAAAAAACAATGGTCTCTTTAAATTTACAAAGATGTAACATTTAAATAAAGACGGTAGCACTGTATAAAAATAACAAAAACGTGGGTGTAATTAAAAATATAAAATAAAAACAAAGAAGGATGACTCATTCACTGGCTCACACGTTAAAACACACGTACATCAGTGAATATTAGAAAATAAACGAATTTATGTATGAAATTCGCTAACAAATTTTTTAAAATTTAACCCTTTCAGGAGTCTACAACAAAAAAAAGGTGTTACATGATTTTCTAATATTATTTTTAAATTATTTTATTTTTACCAAAAACAGCATTATAACAATTTGTATATTTACAAATTATTGTATAAAAAGCGTTTAAAGTAAATCGTTTATTGGGCCAGTCCAGGATCATATGTTCTCTTTCGCCTTAGACTTGCTGAAAATAGATTACGGCAGAAAAATGTAGTTTTATCAACATTCATTGACAATACTGCTATCTTAACAATTATATAGTATCTATAATTATAATTGACAGGCATTTAAGAACCTGCGCAGTAGACCCCTCTTCATTTTATTTCGCTTCTATTTAATGAACTCCTAATATATAAATAAGTTGTATATAAAACAATAATGTGCACACAGTTGAAATTTTTTTTACTCATATGGTTTTTTTTATCCAGCAAATATATTATGCAAATTATGTATGTCAATTCTTATTAAAATAAAAGTTATTATTATTAGTTACATACAATGAAACTTTAAATTTGGCTTCACTTTGAATTATAATTACTCAACAGGGGCCCCTAGTATTTATATAATTCATTTCTACTTTTCAGTTAAAATTGTTTAGTTTGTTATTATATTATAGTTATTATAATTACTTGCAGTGAACATTTTATATGTCAAATAAAAATAAAAAAAACAAATTCATCTGAAATAAAAAATATAAAAACAACAAAAACAAAAACAAAAATCTGTTGAAATGTTCATATGACTGGCAAATTCATCTTCATATATTTTATATAGTAGAGTTATAGTATCTATAATTATAATAGACAATCATTTAAGGACCTGAGCAGTAGACACCTTTTCATTTTATCTCGCTTCGCCTTAATGAACTCATAATAATATAAATATATTTTTATAAAAACTTGTTTTCCAGCGTTAGAGTAAAATTTTGGTATAACAGTGAAAATAGTCTAGTACAAAACACTGAAGAAGTCTGCAAGTAGTAGACGAAATACGAGTATCTGTATGATAAGCATATCAGTAAAATTAAAAGGAAAATATTCGACTACTTTCACTGTTATAAATAAGTTATATACAACAATAAAAGTTGAAATTTTTTTTTATCATATGGGTTTATTATTCACCAAATACATTATTCATATTATGTATGTCAGTTCTTATTAAAAAAAAAAAACAAAAACAAGCCAATCAGTTATTATTATTAGTTATATACAATGAAACTTTAAATTTGGCTTCAACTTGAATTATAATTACTCAACAGGGGCCCCTAGTATATCTAATATTTATGTAAACATGTAAACTTAGTACTAAATAATTTTTCAATAATATTAAATATGTAAACGCAGTCACATATTTATCGATAAGTTCTATTATAAAATTTTTTACAATCAAAAAAGATGTAAACATAGTCTTTGAAAATAAGAGCAGAAGAGTCAGTTTTGTTTTTTTTAAAGGTGTATGCATACACAGATAATCAATTTTCCGTACATTACAAAACATTTATATATCACATATGTTAGACCGACACTTGAATATGCTTCGCAAGTTTGGTCTCTATATCGTAATGTTGATATTTCACGTATTGAAACAGTTCAGCGTAAATTTTTACGCTTTGCACTACGTGCTTTTTCATGGTCTGATCCTTTTCAACTTCCTCCTTACGAAGATATGTTGCTTTTGACTGACCTGAAATCTCTCCAACAACGTCGATTGGTGGCTGATGTTACGTTTATCCACCAAGTTATTACTGGGAATATCCTGGCATCTAAAATTATGGATTTGATAACTTTTAAAATCCGCGTAATTTACGTTCCGTTGACCTGTTTAATATTGCTAACCATAGTACTGACTACGGTAAATTTGAGCCTGTGTCTAGAATGTTACGTAAATCTAACTCGACAGTAGCTTGTTTTTATACTAACCTTAGTAAAGGAAACTTAAAATTAAAACTGTATAATCGATAAATAGTTTTGGAATTGATATTGGTCTTTTTCTATTTTCTTTTTGTGTTTGCTTTTTTTCTTTCTTATATTTTTAACATTCTACTAACTATATGGTATGTTAGCTATTTATTTTTCTTCTAACTATATCATATTAATTTATTTTTATCTCTTACTAACATTAGTTTTTCTTACTAACATATCTCTTACTAACATTAGTTACTAACGGTGATGAATACTAACCGACTGGATGATGATCTCACCGCTTAGCAACATGATGCAAGCTTTCGTCTATAATAGACGTCTGATTTGCTTTCTCTAAGCAATATGTGACAGTAATAAAATTAGTCTTTCGATCGAATTCACCGTTAAGAAATTCTCACCGAATCGAATCGAGAAATTCGAATAATTTTATATCGAATCGAATTCACCGGTATGGCTGAATATGTCGAATATCTTCGAGTGTAAAGTTAATTAAGTCAAGGGTTAAAAATTACAGTTATAATTGTGATAGTCATTCAATCCTCAAATCGAATTCATACTACTACATTCCATGTTTATTTTTTTTTTTTTGTTTTTTTTTTTTTAGAAATAATGAATAATAAAAACAAACAAAACAAAAATGTTGAACTCTGTCGGCAAAATTATGAATTATGTACGTGTGGCTGTTTAATCTTTTGATCTCAAGGATTCAAAAACAAAATGAAATGAAATAAAATTGACTTGTGTCACCTTACAACAACTCGAAGGATATGAAAGGGTATAGTATTTTTTTTTTTTTGTATTTTGTTGGTAGAAGAAAAAGAAACAAAACATAAAAATAAATTTTAATTCACGAAATAAATAATTATTCATGTGAGTATAAAGTTTGCATTAATTTGAAATTAAAATGAAAGAAAATTTGAATTTTTCAAATTTTGAAATTTTTTTCTACTTTTTGTTTTTTTTTTTTGGTTTTCTTTTTTTCATTTTATTTCTTATTTGTATTTGTTCATCCGTTTTATTTTATGATGTCTGGTTTTATTTGTTCTCTTGAAATATTTTAATATAAAAATTGTTACGTGACATGTAGTAGTGGTGGTGGTAATAGTAGTAGTAGGATGAAATATTTGAGTCTTTAAAGAAATTAGCTTGTTTTGAAAAAAAAAAAAAAATAATAACAATATGGGAGGGAAAATTAGAGATATAATTGACTTGGTCTATCTTGTAGGTTGGATGACTTTCAAATCGATAATAATTTTGGGATTCAATAATTAACAAGACATTAAGTAATTTGTATCGTGAGATCAAAAAAATATTTAATCAGTGCTAATTATTTTTCATTTGAAACACACTAAAATGTATTGTCAAAATATTTACCTAACTGCTGCCATCCTACATAGTTTAAGGTGGTTATGGCATCTCATTACTAATATAGAAGCTCATGGATTTAAATTTCGTTCAGGATGTGAATATATGTAATTGAATTTTTTTCACTATTGAAATTACATACTGTAAGGGTTATGGCATCTCACTACTAATTAGAAGGTCCTGGGTTGGTTGAAGTACATTGCTATTAAAATTTATTTTGGTACTCAGGTAAATGTATTCCAAAGATATGACAATAAAACTGTGTTTTGGAATATGCAAGCTATTCATTCAACCTTGTTTTGGTACTCAGGTAAATGTGCTCCAAAGATATGACAATAAAGTTGTGTTTTGGAACATGCAAGCTATTAAAACTTGTTTTGGTACTCAAGTAAATGTGCTCCAAAGATATGACAATAAAGTTATGTTTTGGAATATGCAAGCTATTAAAACTACTTGGTTTGGTACTCAGGTAAATGTGCTCCAAAGATATGACAATAAAGTTGTATTTTGGAACATGCAAGCTATTAAAACTTGTTTTGGTACTCAGGTAAATGTGCTCCAAAGATATGACAATAAAATTTTGTTTTGGAATATGCTTATAAGAGTCTACGTTACTTTAGTCTTCACAATTTAACGCGCTTTAGATGATATCTTAAAAGTAAATTTTAACTTTGTTGGTAATTTTTTTCTTATAAATATTATCATAGGAGGTTGTTATAATAATTCCCACGTGTAGAAAAATATAATAAATATTCTTGAAAAGAAAATGAGTGGGAATAAATTTATTTTTAGATTTTATATTATTTAGAATGTGTATAGTAGGTATACATATACCTAGTATATGTATATATTACTTTTATAATTAAACAATTAACAAAATGAATAAATTGTAAAAAAAAAAATTTCAACAAAAGAACAAAATAAATTTTAAAGAATTCCTATTTTTAAAAGATTTATGAAATTCTAATGAATAATGAAGTTTTAATGTAAAATTTTACTGATATAAGAAGAACAAAACAATTTAAAACTTTTTATAAAATATATTTTTTTAAAGTTCTATACGAATGTTATGAACTATAGTATTGGTACATGGATCAAAAACAAAATGTTTGTTGAGAATATTAACTTTGAAAAAATAATTAACGACTAGATATAAAATAAATGGCATCACATTATCAATAAGTTCACAAGTATCATTTTGTGCTCTATTAAAGCTCTATAATAGTTTATACAGCTAAAATTGAATAACAAATTTCGTATCGTACCCAAGGAGTAGCCTTTTCACAATTCCAAGCTCTAGCAAATAGAGCTCGTTACCAACTGGAATATCTTCAATCATATCAATTGGCAGTTCTTCTATTGGAGTTTCAAATTTGTGATGTGATCCATATTTTTTTGCTCGAAAATTCTTATCATCTCCCTTTGGACAATTCGTTAGTGGAAAAATATTACACCGAGCTGTATACGAGTATTCTCCGACCGTGGTACATTTTAAACATATATGCTGAGAATTGAAATTAGCTACTCCTAAATAAAAATTTACTATTATACTATGATGAAACCAAAATTAATTCTTTTTAAAGTTACCCCTTTAATAGCATTTGCAGGAGAATCGCAGATGAATGCTTGAACACGAACGTATTTGTGACCATTTATATCGATTCCATTCAAAATAATGCTGATTTTAGTTCATTCATCACAAATGGTTTCAAATATTCCATAGCACTAGCTGGCTCTCAGTTCCACAGTAAACCGCAACCACCATTGGGTTTAGTTCTGGAAATTCAAAAATATTAACCAAAATTGGCCAAAATTCTTTCTTTGAACTTTTGTAAACTGGTAATCCATCTACGTTCATATTAAGACTTATATTAATTGATTTATTGATATCAGCAAAGTAATTTCAAATGCACAATTCCAAACCCTGATGACTTAGTAAGATCCTTTAGAAAGATTTTTCAATTGTACTGGTCTTGATGAATTGTGTAAAAGAGTTCTAGGATCCTTTATCAAATTTGGAAATGGTGTTCTTAATAATAAAAGTAAGCTTTTAAGAGCTGATTGCCTTATGTCTGACCCGTGCAAACTGCGGCCCAATTAATAAGATTTTTTTTTGATTTTATCATACAAATTTTTTTAAAAAAGAATTTAATTTTTTTTTTCATAATTTTATTATAATTTTTATATATAATATTTTTATATACATATTATATATTACTAATATGTACCATGATATTATTTGAACCCACTGTTGATTTTTTCGAATGATCATTAGGAACATAGCAACCTTAGACAAAATATTTGCATAGATTTATCGTTTATTTCATAAAACTAAAGAATTATTTTTATTTGTGCAGTTTGTCTCGTCAGTGAAAATTTATTTTAACTAAAACTGTAAGAATTTTATTTAACTAAAACTGTTGAGTTATTTTAATATAAAATTAAGTATAAAGATTTAAAAAAAAATATTTAAATAAAAAAAAATGGTATATTATTAAAAATGTCTGTACTGAAAGGGAAGAGGAAAATACAGGAGGAAAATACAGGAGGAAAATTGAGAATTCAATGAATCTTGGACTAAGGATTATTTCTTCGTAAATTGTAAAAATAAACCTACGGGTTTAATTTGCTCTGTAAATATTAGTGTGATGAAAGAGTATAATATAAGCACTATATTCAAAAACATGCAGAAAAATATGAAAACTTCACGGGTGAGCTAAGACAACATAAAATTAATCAAATGAAAAGTTCCTTGTTAGGTCAACAACAAATATTTATAAAAGCTTCTGCTAATGAAGAAGCTGTTACTAAGGCAAGCTATGTTATCAGCAATCTCTTAGCGAAGCATCTTAAACCTTTTTCGGATGGAAGTCTTATAAAAGAATGCATTGAAACAGCAGCTGATATAATTTGTCCTGAAAAAAAATCTTTGTTCACTAATATTAGTTTATCGCGGTAGGAAGGCGTATTGATGAAATGGCAGAAAATGTCGAATTCTGCGTAAAAAATCGTGGAAGTACATTTCAATATTTTTCGATTTGCCTTGACGAATCTATACTGATATTTCTGATAGCGGACAACTCGCTATTTTTGTACGTGGTGTAGACGCAGATTTAAATATAACTGAAGAACTCTTAGACTTGGTCACTTTGAAAGGAACTACAACAGTTGCGGATATTTTCTCAGCATTAGAGGAAAGTATAAATAAGTATGAGCTCACACTTTCGAAACTTAGTGGTATTACAACCGATGGGGCCCCATCCATGAGAGGCCATCGTTCTGGCCTAGTTAAACTTCTTTTGGATAAAATAGAACCCGAATTTCAGAATGATTTATTTGTGTGCCACTGTGTTTTACATATTGAAAATTTGTGTGCCAAACAAATTAAAATGAAAAACGTAATGAATATTGTTGTGTCTACTCTTAACCATCGCCAATTTAAAGAATTTTTGTTGAATCTTGAAGCAGAGTATGGTGATGTCATTTATTTTAGTGAAGTGCGCTGGTTCAGCAAGGCTAAAGTTTTGCAAAGATTTTACGATCTCTTACCAGAAATTAAATTATTTATGGATATAAAAGGAAAACCTGTTGATGAATTTGAGAACGAAAGATGGACTACTGATCTTGCATTTTTAGTTGATATTACAAATCATATTTCGTCTTTAAATACAAGCATGCAAGGTAAAAATTTAATAATATCTGCGTTTATTACAAATATAAAATCATTTGTAGCGAAACTTGCACTTTGGGGTAACCAATTGGATGAAAATAATGCTTTTAATTTCCCAAATCTGCAATGTTGTTCAATAACTGAGCTTAAAATATACGCACGAGTAATTAACGATTTAAAAATTGAATTCGACGACAGATTTACTGAATTCCTTGCCAAAGAAAAGGACATACGTATTTTTACCTCTCCATTCACAATAAATATTGAAAATGTTCCACGTGAATTACAAATGGAAATTATAGACTTGCAATCCAACTCTGATCTAAAAGATATCTTTCAAGAAAGTGATGTTATTGATTTTTATAAAAAATACGTGAATGCAGACAAATTTCCAATGATGAGAAAATTTGCATGCCGAATTTTATCTCTATTTTCCACGACATATGTCTGCGAAAAATTTTTTTCTTTGATAAAGCTGACAAAAACAAAACATAAAAGCAGTTTAACAGATATTCATTTAAAAAAATTCATTGCGATTGGCTGTTACAAATATTATACCTGATATCAAATATATAATGAATAAACACCAATTCCACAAATCACATTAAATTTTTATTTTTTGTATATTTTTAATTATTGTATTTTGTACTAACAAATAAAATCTAAAATGAAATATTTTGTATTCAACTTATATACATTTTTTTATTATATACTTATTTTAGTTGTCATTTAGTTGTCATTTAGTTGTCGAGTTATAAAAATTGCCCTAATACCAAAAAAGTTTGCACAGGACTGCCTTATGTTGTATAAGACTGCCCATGACTGCAAAGAAGATTGAAATATAAATTGAAATATTCCTCTTTTTTCTTTACAAGATTCTAAACAGCTTTAATTGAAATTCCATAAATTTCAGCTAGCAATCGAGCTAGTGTTAAGCAACAACTTCGGCGCGATTTTCAATATTTAATTCGTTTGTTTTACGTATTATGGATGAAAAATGAATCAGCAATTTTAACAGAATAAAATTATTTGAAATACTATTAAGAGCTGCACTTCGTCACTTTTAAATATTAGAATACAAAATCGAAACGAAAAATTAATTAAACGCTATCAATAAATGCACTTATTCACTTCAATAGATCAAAATGCAATAATGTGTAATTAATAATGCCGTATGAAATCAAATGTGTAATTACTTTTGTCGGATGACATAGCAAGAGAAACCTGTTACTACCTGAGTCATTTGAGATTTTTTTCAGCCGAAAATTTATATTTAAATTAAGAACACTTTGTGAAATTGATTCCCAAAGTTTTTTTTTACGTATTTGTAAATTCCGTCCTTAGAAAAGAAAAACAAAAAAAAAATATTAATATTTATTGAGTGTGTAATTAATTTTGCCTACCACTGTATAATGATGAGCATCGTATTATGCTCTATAAGTTATGTTAAAGAAACAAATTTGTTGTCGAGTTTTTTCGGATTTATATTCGTGATGCCTATATAAGAGTGATCTGATCGGTTAAAATTTAAATATGCTAATAGAGCAGCTTAACTAATTTCGAAGTTGAAGCTCTATAAATGTTGTTCTTGAGAGCTGTAATAGAGCTAATATTTTATTGCAACTCTTAAGGAGGAGAAAAAATAAATCTGACAAAAAAGCTAATTTGCTGTTCACGCAGCATTTATAGAGCAAATAATTTTTTTTAAAAATCTTAAATGCTAATTTATTGTCAAAATGTTAGTTTATAGAGCAAATTTGCTTCAGAAAAACGGTTTAAGAACAGTAATAGAGCAATTCAGCTTTCTCGAAACAAATTAGCTGCAAAAATTGTTACTTGGGTTGGCTAATAAATATTAGACTAAATCGTCTCAAAAGAAATAAATAAATAATCACAAAAATATAGCAATGAAGTGATAACATTTTTATACATCTTTATACTACAAATAAATTATTTCTAAGATTAAAAATGATTGCATTGAACCTGAACCTGTTAAGATTTTCTTATATTTAAACTTAATAAACTTACCACTCTGATATCAGATTTATTGAAACAATTAAATGAAATCATAAAAACTTTAACATAAATTAAATCATTTAATGTTACCTCAAACATAGCATGATTCTGAATTTTTAATTATAGATACTAAGAAACGCATCCTCCAGAATTTTAGACTTCATACATAATAACAATTAAATTTTAAATAAGTAATTTTATAGTCCTTTAATGCCATGAGAATTATCATTGACTATTTTACTCTTTTTTTGTTTTTTTTCTCTCTCTTACCAAATTAAATTCAAATATTCACACTAGATTACAGCGAATCAACACAAAACTTTCCAAATAACAAATCCTCAAAAGGCGTTTAAATTTTCCTACAAAAAAAAAACAAAATAAATAAAATAAATTGTTCACAAGTAGGAAAAGTGAACATAAGAATAAAAGAGATAGAGTATAAAACAAAAAAAAAAAAACAAAATAAAAAATTTATAATCCTACTAAAAAACAAAAACAAAATGCAAAAAAAAAAATTCAGCTCTAGTTATTGCCTACATAATCCTGTTAAATTTAGGACATTTAAAATAACAGAAAAACTTTTTTTTGTTTTTGTTTTGTAATCAGAAAAAACCAGAGACTCCTAAGAGAATATTTAAAAAAAAAAAATAAGTAAAATAGTAAAAACAAAAAAAAATATGTACATAAAATCGAAAATCGAAATAAAAAACGAATTTACAGCAACAACAACAACAACACAGCTCTCTGATAGCAGAATCGTATAACTTAGCTGGGACACGCAAATAGAACGAAATTCAAAAATAAATTCAGGTCAAAAAACCTTCTTGCGTATTCATATATGTATGTATGTATGTATTGTATTGTTATTGTATAAAAAAAAACATGTACAGTGAGTATTAAAAATGATTGAATAACAATGTTGTGCATAATAGATATTTTATTATTATATATATTTGTGAAAATCCATTTATTTGTTAAAATCTTACTTTTTAGGCATATTGATCAACATCATTAATTGTCCTGTGGTGAAAGGTGGTAGAAGGGTGGTAGAAGGGGCGTAGATTGTATCTTTCCATAAGCTTCTATTTACGGCTAACCTTTTCAACTGTAGCCACGTTCTTTCCTGAATACTTGTTTCGGCTAAAACTGTTGTTCTCCATGTTTTCTCCGCCTCCCAATGCGACGTGCACCCTGAAGACTCCATTCGAAACATTGTTTCGCGATTTTGTGGTCAGGTTCGATCAAACGCCATTTTCTGTCAGATTTCCACTTCTTTTTGTGTTTGTTTTTTGCCATTGCGTTCTGTTTGATTGTTAGTTGGAATATAATTTGTTTGTGGCCAACGAATGTTTAGGAGTTTCCTGGTGGTTTTTACTTAAAAATCGAATATATGCTAGGCACAAAAGAGAAGAGATTTTACACTTGCATTGAAGATTTTTATTTTTGCACGCAGATATATGATGTTTACCTACCATATTTTTGAGAGCAGTATGGGTTTTGTTAATGCGGGTTTCAATATCCAAATCGGAACCTCCATTTGATTACACCATGCTGCCAGGGTAAATGAACGTACTTATCTCTTCGATTTGCGTTTCTTCATGGAACATCGGATGTTGTGATGTGCGAGTTGTGTGTATGATTTTGGTTTTAGCTGTATTGACTTTTAGGTTACTTGAGATGCTTTTTTAAAGCTCCATTCGTATGTGACAATAAACACCAATCATCGGTGTAATCTAAGTAGCTGATACGTTCGAAAAGATGCCAATGAATGACGTTGCTCTCGTTTATACCCACAACAGTGGTACTTATGTCATCCATTACTATTAGAAACAATATGGTGGTAATAGTACTAATATATTTATTCATTTTTCAAATGGAGCGTAATCGCTCATATAGAGTGTGTTATTAATATGGATGATAAAGTGCAGCAAATCGATTCACAGATGTCATTATATATTAATGTGTTACTTTAAACAATGTTAGTTTCATACATTTTTAAAAAACTGTTTGGATTGGTTTTAAAACCTCACGTATACCAATCTATTGCAAAAAAGTCGGCCCGGCTAAACCTTTAACATTTCATCACAATAAAAAATGTTGTGTAGGTAATTTCTATTTGTAAAAAATTTGATTTCATATCGCATCTTGTTGATATTTTATGGTAAAAATGAAAAATCATTATCCCAGTACTGAAACGGATTTAAACTACAAACAAGATATGGGCAGTGTTGTTCATTTCCGTGTAATGTTTAATTATCTACACTTTGAAGTGAACTTTAGTGTAAACAAACAATTTAAACTATTCTGTATAGAATAAAAATCATGCCAACTATGATGTAAACAATAATTAGTTTTTCAGCATAGATTCGGTTCCTTTCAAGAATTTTATTAAACAAATTCGATAAGCATATTCAGATAAAGTTCTTGGTAGGAAAACACTGTTAGAAAATTTGGCATGATAAAGCATATAAAAAATGTATTACATCAGCTAAGGCCGTTTTAAGTTTCAGAATCAGTTTTATTAATAAATAATGGGTAGAAAAATAATGGTTCCGTCAATGCTACAACTATTGTTTCAATGTTTTAATATCATTCAACGGGACAGCAAGCTTTTCTGCATGCTTATGACTTAACTTAAGATTCTGAAACAGCTGAGAAATTGTTTGTAGATATTGCAAAGGATCTATATTCTACTGTTGTTTATGGCATAGTGTTTGACAACACCACAAACAGATGGGAAAGTTGTCTCAGCACTTCATATGGAATAGTAACTGTAACACCCACGCTGGCAATCTATTTGCAAAAGATATTTTAAATAAAAAATTAGTGGATCAAGTGAAATATATTTTAAAATTATTTAAGCAAATTGATTTGGAAAATTTTTTTGTTGATAATAGTGGATTTGTGATTAAATCATGTGATGCTAGAACCGTCTAATCTATGCATAAGAAAATTTTATGGGAAATTCATAGAACATATTAAAGAAAATTATAGCTTTTTTACGAATATGTGAACTGATTAATACCTGTCAATCATTGGAGTGTTTCAGAGGATCTGGATGACTCTGATTGAATTTATGTTACAAATTTTGTAAAAAATATATAAAATAATGTAATTTCTTTTTTTTTGTAAGAAAATCAGTATTTTTTTTTAATTTAATGGCAACTCATTATTATTATTTAATTATAAATACTGTCTGCCCAATAAAGTAGACATGATGGTATTGTTTACAGAATTATATTGTCAAGGTGTAGAAAATAACGTAATTTACATAATATAGCTTACGTTGTACAACACCGCATATGGATAAACTTTTTTGCAATAGAATATAGTATACTTTTTCAATGTATCCATATAAGCGTATAAAAGAAGGTCACCAAACATATCTACAGTGCATATGAATCAAGCATATGAATACCAGAAATGACACATAATAGAAAGACCCATCACACGCACGCACGTAGAAAATTTTCTACATTCCAAATTTCATCTAAGTATATATTATTCTAGACAAAAAAATTCTCATCGGACCTATTTTTCGCAGAACCTTACAAAACACTTTAATAAAATAACCGTAATTTATATTTTCCACTAGAATTAGCAGTATAGGTTCATATAATTATTTTTAAACTAGCTTTATAACCCGCCATAAATGACAGAAGCAAAACAAATTCTAGCATTTCTTTCCTTGATTAGAGTTTTCATTTCAAGTTTAAGAAAAATACGTATTTGCTTACTAATTTATCATAGCTTTATTTTTGTATTATAACGCTTTTAATTACCATATAAACAGAATATTTGTAGTAAGGCGCAAAATTTTCTATTCCCTAAGGGTCATTAACTCGATGATTTTAGCGACATCCTTTTTGCCAACATTGAAAATTTATCGTATAATTCAAAAATAAGTTAATCCTGTTAACATTCAATAACATTCGGTGCGTAAGTTTAGCGTCAAAGTTCATAGCGAACAAATAATATTTTATAAAGAGCCACAACTTTGAGCGAAAGCAATTTTAAAAACAAAAATGAATAAAATTGTAAATACAAAAAAAAAAACAATAATATTGTAGGTACACATAATATTTATTTTGATGAATAAAATAAAAACTCGTGTTGGAGAAAAAATTAAAATAAAAAAATTTACTGCAAATAAATAGGTATTTACAAAACTGTTCATAACTTGTGAACCATTGATCGGTTATTTAAAATTTCATTTCATTTCAAAAAATTCATTATCGAACTGTTCATGTCAAAATTCATACATAATTATTATTTATAACATACATTTAAAAGAAGAACAACAATCAACATGGTTTAACCGATACCTATATATATACCTACTTACTAAATTAAAAAAAATCATCACTCTCTACAACATACATTTCTACACACTTGAAGAAAAAAAATATACCTAAAAATTATAAATTTACAAAGATAAGAAATAAAAAATAATAGTACAAAATTTCATTTAATTTCTCTAAAAATGTATAGGTTGTTATTGTTTTTATGTGTAAATCAGCTGAACTAAAACCTAACCCCATAATACATACTAAATATTATATATAGGATCATAAATTTATATATCATATAGATATATATAATATTAAAAAAACAATAAACAAAAAAATAAAAATAAATAACAATTTTAACTCTTCATCGCATCACATTTCTGGCTAGAGTATATATACCTATAGTGCTATACAGGCTATGCATACGGTAGCAAAACTATGACGCTATGATCATTATCATAACAACAAAAAAAAAAACAAAATAAAATATGTAGACACATATGCATATTGTGTATAATTTTAAGTAATAAGAATAACCTTTAAGTGCATAATTTTTTTTTTGTGTTAAATGCTGTTTGCCTTTTGGTTATTATACCATATTAAACTATTGATAAAATTTCTATTAGTTCTTATTATTATAAATCAAAAAAATTGTTTGTTTTATTTATATTATTATTACTATTTTTTATTTTTTATTATTATTTGCGAAGAAGACTAACATTAAATTAAAAAAATATATTTAATGAAATGGCATTTTTTCCTGCAAAGGTTCAGCATGATGGAGAGGGATTAAAAAAAGAGCACCAAAGCAATTTGTATATGTGTTGGAGTATTCCGTCGGATTTACCAACATCCAGATAAATGCAGAAAATTATATATATAAAATGTTGGACTACTTTTGACACTCACTGCTTTTAATGTAACTATTCTTTTGTGTATAATTTTTATATATATATTCTCTTATCAGTTGTACTCTTTTCATAAACAACTAAAAAAATAAACGAGTTAAACATGTGTAATACAAAATAAATTTCACAGTTCGGAAAATGTGAATAACCGAAAGAAAATTTAAATAACAAAAATACGTATACACTAACACATAATTTAATTCTAAAAGAAGATACACAGTGAAAGAAAAATATAGGATGGAGGTTCATTTAACACAGTACTAAACACTTTCCATTATGAGTATAGAGGAATGAAATGAACAGGTGAACCTGAATTTTTCCCCTAGTTTTTTTTTTTGGTAGAAATGAAAAAAATATAAAAATAACCACCGAAATATGGCAATTTGAAGAGTTGCCATTTCTTAAGTTGTTGTTATATGTTTGTTTTTTTTGTTTTGTTTTATTTCTTGTAACGATGAAAATTATTTTTCCATGAGGATTAAGATATTTTTCTATTCGGCTACAAATACATACAAATAAACTCACATTCCGAATCAGTATGAAATAAATTATGAGAAAAATACTTTTGGTAAAAAAGAAAAAATAAAAAAAATATTTAGATAAAAATATTTGCATTAAATACACAGTGGTAAAAATTAAAATTAGCATAAAAAGTTAGCTATTATGTAAGTATATGGTAAAAAATTTCAAAATTTGTAAGTCTACAAAAGTTATATGAATTTGGGAGTCTAACGATAATTATTAAAAAAATTTGGTTAAGTTTCTGGTTTTGTGATAATTGACAGTGGTTCTCTGACAACCTGGGCAAGATATTATATATATAGATTGGATATAAAGTTGCTTCAATTCACGAATTCGATGCTTTGATTTATATTTTATGTAATTTTTTATAAATATATTTGTATTATTGTTATTTCTGTGGGGATGGGGATATTTAATGATATAAGTACCATGATATCAACAATTATCATTAATACTGACTTAGGGCGTTTCCGAACCTCTCGCACTTGCACTTCACCTGTCAAATCGCACTTGATTTGTTGTCAAAATTTTAGTGTAGTCTCAAATACTCTAAATATAGCAAAATTAAATTTATTAAAACTGAAAATAAAAAAAAATTTAGTGCGATTTGACAGGTTTAGTGCGAGTATCAAGTGCAAGTGCGAAAGGTTCGGAAACACCCTTAGTATTTTTTTTTTCAGAAACGATTGTAGCATGTTTACTGTTGTAACAACTGTCATTGACAACTTTGTTAATTTAATTTTTCATTATTTACTTCAGAATGAACTTTGTTCTACGGTGGAATCAAAATATAATATGTAGAATTTGTTAAAATTAAACTAAGTATGAATTTATTAAAATTTATTTACTATAAACTTTATTCTTTATCAACATTCTTTATGCATTGAAACACTTAAACCGAAGAAGTGAAATCAACTCATATATGTAAAATTAATATGAGTTGATTTCACTTCTTACTGTTTAGTGTTTCAATGCATAAAGAATGTTGATATTGTTCTTATTCTTTTTCTACTGTGATCTAACTGCACATGTCCACGAACAATATTCATCCGTTGCTATATATATACCAAATATATACTCTATTCTACATTGCCTTATTCTATTCATCATCTTATTCTATATTCAAATACAAATTGAATCATTCTGTTTAAATACTTAGAACGTTTTATTTATATTTTCATCGCTGTAGAATGATGGTTATATATATGTAGGTATAACATTTTGCAAGTAAATTTAAAAAAGCAATAAATTTTGAAGGGAATACAAATTTCATACATTTTACAAAATGAAATTAATTTTGTTTTCGGTAAAATTTATCTAAAAACTACAAATTAAGAAAATAAAATATTTAATTTTTTTTATTTTTTAAAAATTATTTAAGAATTAAAAAATATTTATTTTATTTATTAAAAAACATCAAATCTTATTTCTATAATATGTTTTTATCATAAAACAAAACCATGCAATGTAAATTTAAATAAATTATTGCATACGGTAACACGCTGGGTTATTCAAAAAGGAGTGTAAAGTGAATAAAGTGAATAGGTAGAGCACCTGTCTTTCAACCGAAATGTCCCAGGTTCGATTCGTAATGAAGCAAAAAATGCTTTATTGATTTTTCGATCTGGTCTAGAGTTACCCTTTGTCATTGGGATATAATAAATGACAAAGAATAATTGAGAGCATATAATAATCTGGTAACATATAATAATCTGGTACACGCCACATTTTACGATTATTGTTTTTTTTTATTTTTTTTATGTTTCCGAAATCAAAATTTAATTTATTTGAAATTAAATTACATTTAAATAGAATATAAGAATTTAGCAATAAACAACAAACAATTTACTTTGGCGTTTTATTTTGCCAAAAAAAGGGAAATTTATAAATTTTCCATAATCTGTATAGAGATCCCGATAAAAAGTTGGATTATCGATTTGTATGAAATTCAAAAAGCTCTTTGATCTATCAAGAAGGATCATTAAAAAAACACAGCTCTAATTTTTTTATTATTTTTTTTAATTATTCAAATCTCTAAAAGAGCTTCTTAGCTCATACAGAGTGTATATCTTAAAGTTTAATTTTTTGACAATTCAAGCAGATTAAGTAATAACTAGAAATATAAGCTTTAAAACTATAAAATTATAAGTTTATTGATTTCGCTCCACAAATTTTTATATTATTTGGAAGATTGTTGTATGTGTTGACTGAAGAATTAAGAATGCTATCTTGACCATAAAATTTGTTTCTCAGATTTCTTATATATTTTAGCTGTGCATTTCTAGTGTTGTGTTCGTGTATTTGGTTATTATGTATTAATTTTGTGTTATAAACTATATGAACATTTTCAATGTTGTGTATATGTAAGGCTTGCATCATTTTTATATGTAATTCAATAGGCAAGATTTTATTTTCTTTGTGAATTAACGCAGTTGATGTTCTTTTTTCTATACCATATACATTTTTAATTACCCTATTTTGTAATCTCTGCAAAATGTCAATATTTTTAGAAAAAGTGTTACCCCATATAATTATTCCATAGGTTATGGTTGAATGAAATAGGGTGTAGTATGTATAACGATCGTTTTGTGTTTTTTGGGATTCTATTTTGAATAATTTTCATGATACCAGCTATTCTTCTCCCTTTTTTGACAGTCTCATTTATATGATGGGTCCACTTTAGGTCAGAGTCAATAATCACCCCCAAATATTTGATAGTTTGCACCTCCTCAATTTCTGTGTTATTGAAGAAAATTTTGATTGAAGTATTTGGAGACTTTTTCATTAGCATGTATTTTATTTCTCTTATATTTACGATAAGCTTATGGTCACTCACCCACTTATTGATAATAATATGCATGTCCACGTTTATTGTACCTTCCAAATTCTTAAAGTTTTTTTCAGTGAAAACAATGGCTAGGTCATCTGCGTACAAGAATGTTTTGCCTTTTAGATCAAGCTTAGTAAAGCTGCTTATATAGCATGAGAATAGCGATGGTCCTAACGAACTACCCTGAATCATGCCATATTCAACTTCTACAAGCTCGCTTATGTGTTTGTGACACTCTGAACACTGTTTTCTGTCATTTAGATAGCTTTTAAACCATTTGTATTCGTTCCCTATTATTCTACATTCGTAAAGAATGCGTAAAAGAGTTTTTCTGTCGACAGTATCAAAAGCTTTTGCGAGGTCGAAAAATATTATTTCAACTTTATTTTTTTTTCATATTTCTTGCTGAACGTAAGATATTAGATCAAATAAAGCTGAGTTCGTGCTGGAATTTTTCTTGAATCCATATTGCCTCTGATCTGATAAACTCTGTTGCTTCTGAAGTAATCCGTTATCTGACTATTTACATATATTTCTATTATTTTGCTTAATATTGACGCTATAGAGATAGGTCTGTAATTACTTATAATGCTTTTATCACCTTCTTTTTTGTAAACCGGAATTACTTTACTAATTTCAACTATATAATAATCAACTTTTATCAATTTATAATATTTACACAAACTCTAATCAATTGTACAAAGTCGAATTATTTGACCATTTCCCGAATCACCATTAAAACAAACTAATCACAATTTAAAAATTTTACTTAATAATTTAATAATGTAAAATTTTTCATAAATTTAAACCTATTCTTAAGACTATTGGGAATATTCTGTAAATTTTTATTATTGAGAGACTAGAAAAGAAGAAAATATCCTTTTTGTGGGAAAAACAATTAAAAAAATTTATGAATACAAGAAAGAGACAAGAATAATGCTTTACTGAGAATAATTTTCAATTTAATTGAAATTCTCATTTTCTCAAACAAAAAATTTTCCTAACAATTTAAAGAAATCATAAACAGCACTTTAAACAATTCCATGAATTAATTATAAGTGTGATCATCACCAGAATTATCAATAATTGTCTGTTTTTATCTATTTAAAGGTATTATTCAAACATTATCACTTGAATACTAATTTTCGAAAACTTTAATGGTTAAATTTATTCAATTTCCGAAATTTTCTATTTAACAGAAATAAAATTTTGTTTTCTGTTTTTTTTTGTTTTTGTTTTTAAATGTCAAAGGATTTTAGAAATCCTTTTTCCAACAATATTTGAATCACTTTATATAATAACATCCTTAAAATTATTTCTTTTGAACTCTGAATTAATTAATTCCTATAAAATTAACTAATAATATTAAAATTATTTTCGTTTTCCAAAATTTTTTGATATTCACCTCCATCATCCTTTTATAAAAGTCTAGATAAATTAATTTTTCTTAGATAATTTTACGGTTCATTGAATTAAAGTTTTATTCTACATGTATATTATATTGAGTTTTGTTTTTGCAGGAGGAATTTCTGATTTTAAAATACATAAAAACCAAAGTCCTTGTCAAGAAAATTGAAAATAAAAAAAAAATGAAAAATTATTTCTGTTGAAAATTTATGATATTTTTTTTTTTGTTTTGTTTTTTTTTTGAAGAGAATTAATACGAACATGAAAATAAAATTAAGTTTATTTGTTGTTGTAGTTGTATATAGACTACTGGTATGTAGGTATATTTTGATGGCATTACAACTGAAATATATTAAATTTATCCTAGATCATTTTTTTTCTTTGTATATATTTATAAATTTTCGAAATAAAAACCTTATTGTTATATAAAGTAATAAGAATTACAAAATTTCTATCTTATTAAATAAATTTAAAATATAATTTAAAAAATCAAAAGATTTTTTGTTTGGCACTTGGTGAAACATTGTTTTTATAAATTAATAAAATTATTTTAATAAATAAAATAAAACACTTGTTAATATTTCACTGATTAAGAAAATATATGTAGATTTTCTTATATATTTTATTTTAATTTAATATTTTAATAAAAATAAAAAATAAAAATATGAGTCGACATGTTTGGTTCTTTTAAGACATTATCAAGACTAAGTAAATAACATAAAATTTAAATTTAAAAGATGTAAAATTAACATGTAGTGCAAGTATACCAGTACAAAGAATAGTAACTGGTAAATTACTAGTAAAAATTATACTTTTATTAAAAAACACACATATGATTTTAATATTAGCTAAGATTGACATGTTGTAAGAGACAAAGTTTACAAAATACAGAATTTGATTTACGATTTAAAAAAATTACTATTAAGTAGCGGGCTCTCATTAGTTAGATCTAACTGATTGTTTAATAAGTTGACTTTTTTTATTTTTAGTTTATTGATATGAAAAATTTCATATTTATCCAAAACTCTGCTACCTGCTACTTCCTCTACCAATTCCAATTTGTCAATGTCGGTAAAGTGGTCTGAATATTTTAAGTGATGCGCTAAGCCTGATGACGGATAGGGAGAAGCTACCGATTTTATGTGTTCGGTAAATCTAGTTTGGAGGGTTCGTTTTATTTTGCCAACATATACTCCATCACATCCTCCACATTGAATTTTATAAACTCCACTTTTTGCTAAAATATTATCTGGCTTCAATTGTCTTATTTTATTATTAACAAAAATATTTTTTAAAGTGTAGTTGTTGAAAACTACCGGTTGTATATTAGCCGTCCTAAGTGGTTTTGTTAAATATTCGGAAATGTTTTTGATATACGGTATTTTTCTATAATTAATTATTTCCTTATCATCGTCAATTTTTGGAGATATCAAATTAAAAATGTATTTTCTAGACTTAGATTTAAAAAAATTTGTAAACCAAGTCTTTTTTATATCCATTATTTCTTGCAATGTCAATTAAAATGCTTAGCTCCTTTCTAAATTTATCGTCAGTTAATGGTATGCTAATTAATCGGAATATTAAATTATGGAAAGATGAGATTTTTGTTGACCAAGGATGATTTGATGACAGAGGAATAACTGCATCGGAAAAAGTTTCTTTTCGATAAATATCAAAAAACAACTTGCCGTTAGAAATATTTATGGTCAAATCCAGGAAATTAATTTTTTCCCCCTCCATATTCCACAGTAAATTTAATGTTTTTTATCCAATTTGTTCAGACATTTTTCAACAAAAACATGTAATTCTCTTTCCGTGCCTGTCCATAGACATAACACATCATCTACATATCTTATCCAAAATATAATATTTTTCATCAAGTAATATTGTTGATTAAATAAAGTAGTTTCAAAATCGTCCATAAACATTTCAGCTCCTAGTGGTGAAAAACTCGAACCCATGGCTAAACCATCAGTTTGTCTATAAAATTTGTTGTCAAATTCAAAATAATTTTGGTCAATACATAAATTAATCAAGTCCATTAATTGTAAACCTATGTCTCTATCTGAAATATTATTTATAATTTTTGAGTACAATATATCCTTCAATTTATTAATAGGAATAGAAGGAAATAGACTTGATACGTCAAAAGACATTAATTTCCCATTTTTGGGCAATATTTTTATTGTCTTAAGCTTGTTAATTAATTCAATAGAGTTTTTAACCGAATACTTAGGTTTAAAATTAATAAGATCAGTTACTATTGAACACAATTTCTTAGCTAATTTTTGAGCTGGAGCCTTAATAGCAGCAGCAACTGGACGTAGTGGGATACCATCTTTGTGTAATTTAGGTAATCCGTATAGAATTGGAACCATAGCCTTATGAGATTGAATTTTAAAATCTTTTAATTCAAATATTAGATTAGATTTATCAGTTGAAGTGTTAATAAGTTTTTCAAATTTTTTAGTTGGGTCATATGGTTCATTGGGTCATATGGTTCATTGGGTCATATGGTTGGGTCATATTTCACATTTTCTCAATATACGATTTATTGTCCATAATGGAAATTGTATTACCTTTGTCTGCTTTACATAAAATTAAATTCTCATTATTTAATTTGTCTTTAATATTTTTTATATATATTGAATTATTTTTTGAAACTACTTTCTCTTTATTATTGATACCATTAACATTGATACATACATATTTATTGTAAGCAACCTTCAGAGCTTTCGCGCACACCAATCTACATTCTCTGTTAGCATCAGGAATAGCCGCATTCGTATACACTGCAATCTCTGATAACTCTCTTTCTCCTATTTTTTGATGTGTGGGAGCAAATTTTAATCCGTTGTTTAACAGATTGATTTCTTCTTCGGAGAAATTAATACTAGAATGATTTATAATTCTCGCATAAAATTTATTCTTATTGTTTAAGTGTTCATGTTTAATGTTGTGTTGTTGTTGAAAAATTTTTTTTATAAAATATAAAATTAAAAAAATTAGTAATTATCGTTATCGGCTTTTTCTACTCTACTTTTGTATTTCTTTATATATCACATACCTCTTTGGTTAAGTTTTTTTTGTCAAAATCTATATAGTCTCTAAAATTAAAATTCGTTGTATACAAACAATAAATTTATGAATGCCACACTGTCTACAAAATCCATGATTTGAAATTGATGTTAGAATTTCATGATGAGATCCCGTCAGTTTTTAAACACTCGTTGTAATTTCTGGAACAACATCAAATCGTTATCTTAATCATCATCAAAGAAATTATTAATAGCATCATTTTCTTCGTCAAAATTCTCATAATAACCCTTTTACATTAGATTCATTCATTTTAAACCAGATTTACTAAAAGAACAAACATTTTAGATTAAATTGCATTTAGATTTGAATTGATTTTATTTACTATTTAGGTAAACATGTGTAAAATTTATTCACTGACTTTTACTATCACGTCTATATACCTCTTAACATTCAAATATACAAAATATTTATTTATTTATGTTTTGTTTACTACTTAAAAATATATGATGAAAGTATAAAATAATACAATTATATGATTTCAAGAAATATATTTGTATTGAGTAAAATTTACATTGATTATCTTTACAGGGTGAAACAATAATAAAATAAATCATTTGATGAAAAAATTCACTTTACTGAAGTATTACAATTTCAATAGTTGGGTAATTTAGTTACACCATACATGATAATAATAACAAATATACCAAATTTTTAATTATAACACTAAAATATTAGCATAAAATAATTAATTAAAGGTTTTTACTTGCCATTTTGTCCTTTGAAAATTAAATTTATTCTAAATATTTAAGTCAGGTTAGTCTAAATAATTTCAAATCAAAGGTGTAAATATTCTAATAATATAAAGCTCTTGAAATATAATATATTGTACATATATTTACATTAAGGCAATAAATAAAATAATAATAATAAAACTAAAAATGGTGGCGCAAAAGAATTAAAATTGGTTGCGCAACATAAATCAAGCTCACATGATGAAAAAGCAATGAAAACTTACACTTTTACCATGCATATTTCAAAACTATAAATCTTTTTAAGACCAATGCTCTATTATATAATACAGGCGGCACAAATTGACATACGTGGCAAAATTAACACCAAATTATACAAACAGTACAAATTGTTATTTGTTGATTGATCAACAATGATAATTTTGTTATGGTTGTATTGATAAATTATTCAGTTTAAAATTATTAATGTATAGTACATAGGAAAATAGAGCAAATTTCATCGCATATACAATTTTTTTTCTTATTTTTGGCTTCAATGTAAAACAAAAATTGTATGCGATTACATTTCTTTATATTACCTTCATTTCGTTTACTTGTTATTTCTTTCTCTTATACTCTTTGTTTTAACATTTTATTTATTTTTAAATTCAAACGATCATCTAATGACTTTTTTTTTTTATAAAATTATCAATAAAATTATAAAATCGCCAAAAATACTTTTTATTATTGTTGCTTTTTTTGAGCATTGACAGACCCTGAATAGCCTGAGTAGCCTTTAGAAATTTATTGTCGCATTGTATTTTTTTTTTAACAAAATAAAAAATTTCTGAACAAGTTTATCGGAAAAATATTGAAAAATTCATGGTACAAATAAATTTTTATTATAAAATGAAAACTTGACAATTTGTCGTATTTACAACAATCTTAATAAAATAACTTTTTACAAACGCATAATGTAATATATTAATCTCATCGTTATTTGTTCATAAATGCCCACGTAACATTTTATTGTTATAAAAACAAAATTAGTGCTATAAGACTTCTATATGACTCCCGATAAGCACTAAAGTTGTTATAATGATGTTTTTGTGGGAATAATGTGATTAATATTGCTATAAGAATGTTCTTATAGCAATTGCGGGAGTTGTTATAATGGGATTTTCCGCAAATGATACAGAAATGTTTTTATAGATCTAAAAGTTCGTAATCCTATTTCAAGAGTTAAAGTGTTGTTATAAGAATAGAATTATTAACTAATATCTATCTCCCTTTCTCAGGAAATAAAAACAAACTCCATAAAATTATTATTTGAAAATAACAAATAATACCTTTCTCACTCTCGCATAACATAAATTATTTCAGTTGAATATCATTTCAAAATAAAAGCATATACACTAATACATGTATACATATATCCTATAACAATATTACAGCACTTGCTCCGGTGCCTTATAGGATTCACCATTTTAGTGCTATAACGTACTTATAAATTTTCGCAGCAATTGCGGAGCACTCCAATTAACACTAATACTGTTATAATAGTGTTTATAATAGTGTTATAAGAGTGCGCAAGAGTCTGTTACGTGGTTGATTTATAAATAATGTTTATACAGTTCATAAACTACATTGCAACAATCACATGACACAAAATTCATTAGCAAAACAAAGTCAGCTGCGCATTATGAAATTTCATACTACACACAAAAATTTATCTTGTCACTTTTGTTTATTAGAGCTTTATTTTTAAGAGATAGATTTGTTTAAATTTTTAAAATGACTGAGGGTGAAGCACAAGGTATTATCAAAATAAATTGCTTCATTGTTATTGTACTTATTAGGTATTTATTTATTTTAAATTTGCAATAAAATTATTTTAAATTGTAAACAAAATTAAAACCAATAAAAACTAAATTTTAAAATGTGTGTTCATAAACGTCAATAAATTATAGTAGTGTCAAGCTTGCCAGCTTTTAGGAATACCAGGGGAGGACATAAAAAAAAATCAAAAACTTATTAGTATGTTTATTATATATTATATTTTTTTTAAAATTAACAAAATGCTCTTATTTCGTGAGTATAATAAATATTTATAAAAATTATGATTAAGATTAATATTAAAAAAAAATTAGCAAAACAAGCCAATATACTCTCTCTGAGTAGGACCAAAAGATTATAAAAAAATAACAAAATTCAAATAAGTATAACAAAAAAATTTGCAAAACTATATTCTTCTAGACTAGAAATTTTATTTATAAATATAAAATTAATTTTAATAATAATAGTATTAACTAACTAATATTAATTATTTTTATCTTATTATTAGAGTTAATATTCTAATAAAATTGCTGTCAAGTTTCTTTTTGGTTAAAATATATTATTAATTCACTCTTAATTAACTCAGTTGAGCTCTTTCCTGTTTCTTCATTCCATTTAGCATTCATAACAGAAAAAACTCGTTTCGTAATCGCAGTACTTGCAGAGATACTTATAAGTAACTATTTTAATAATATTGCATACATCTGAAAAATAGTCAAAATTTTTTCATATATTTTTCGTTGATGTTTGATAGCTATTCAAGCTTCTTCCAATTAAGCATACTTTTTCAAATAGGCTATCCATGTTAAGATCAGTTATTATTTTTTTTTTAAATTAAGCTCATTAACAACTGCTAGTATATCTTCAAATTTGAAAAACCCTGTATTTAATCATAATTAAGCGATTTTAAATAATCAGTGTTATTTTAATAAACTCATTGAAATCATTTTTGATTTCACATTTTCTATTGATAGCAGCAATTGCCGTACTTCGTAACCAAAATATCTTTTTTCTATTCTGTCATTAAGTTTGCATTTAAAATCCTCAAAAATATGAAATAATTCAATAGCTGTGCAAACATTTGACTCAAGTTTTTTTTTTTTTATTTTCTGAATACAATTTCAGGATATGCGACCAAAACAGCATGTGAATTTCAATTTTTCGGCATATTTTGTTATTTTTATTCCCATAACATGTTTTATTTGTTTTGGCAAGTCTTCACTAATAAAATATGACTTTAATACTGGCCATGTTAATACATATAACTCTATCGATGACATCAGGTAATAAAGACAATCTTGTAGTTACATGCAAAATTATTTCTTTAAATTGAATATTGCAAAATTTATTGTTAAATTATTTGTACTTATTTTATAATTTTCATTTTGAGCTTAAATCGATTTATGGTTTGTATGAAGGACATTTATGTGTCGTGGGAGTACGGAGGCATTTTCTTGCTAAAGGAGGACGGGTGGCAAGTCTAAGTGTGACCGTCATAAACTAAAATCATATGATTATAAGTCAGCCATGTATAATGCAATTGTAACGTCATACTGCGTTTATGAAAATCCTAACTTTGATGAAAAACAAATTAACATAATTATCAATTGTAGTTTTTACAAATTTTTGGCGGTATATGCGTACATATACATGTATATGCTAATGTCTATGAATGAAATAGGGCACAAATATTCAAAAAATCAATATTTTTAAATCAAACTAAATAAAAGAACGTATTATAAGTCAATTACCCTATTGATTACTATACACTAAATGGAATTATATTAATCTTTTGATATATCCAAGAATGAGAATTCACAGAAAATGATGTTACAAAACAAAGTTGATTAATTCAGTGACCAAATCAAGTTAATTTTTTGATTTTTCCACAAATACAAAAATATATCCTTTTACAAAATATCCTTTTATTGTGGTAAAATACTTGTCAGTATGTACCCTTTTTTTCGTTCTTCAATACATTTGAATTCAACAAAAAAGAAAATCTTAATTCAAATCCTTAAAAAGTAAAAAAAAAAAAAAAATAATAAATTTTCATTTACCAAAATAGTTTAAGTTAAGCTAGTAGGTGTAATCATTAGAAAGACTTTATATGTAGATTTCAATTGAAAGGGATTTCCCGATAGATTTTTTAAAGTAGTATTAAAGTACAAAAGATTAAAAATTAATTGGACCAATATATATATATTTTTTTTTTGTACTAATTGAATGACAGGATCTTAGAAAAAGTATATTTAAGTATTTCAAATTGCAATCTTTGATTGACTTACAAATTTTAATTGTTACAAGATTTGAAATCAATTAAGATGTAATACATCCATTATAGTTAAGAGATAGTAAATTACATATAATTCTTCAAATAAAATGAATCAAATACAAATGAACAAATGAATAAATATCAGGACTGAAGGTTTTAGAGAACTATCAAATTGTTCAAGTGAACTTTAACAATTTGTTTTAGAACGAATTGAATAGAACGAATTCACCGGATTTATTGAATAATCTAAACAATCTTTTACATTTTACTATACTGATTATCTATCGATCGGGTGAAATAGTTATGATCCCTTAAAAGACCAACCTGGTATTTTTGAATCAAAAAAATTTTTTTGTGTGAAGGTTCATCAAAAAAGTATTTTTTATTCTGGGACTTTCTAATATTACGATTTCGGGATAGAAAATTAATGATTTCAAGGATGGTATCAAATTTAATACAATTGGTTTCAGAGAAGAAAAAAAAACAATTTATATCATATTAAAAATATGTTTTCTTTAATTCTTTAATTTTATTTTTTTAATTTTTAATTTATTTATTTTTTAATTTATTAATATTTTAACAATTCATTTAAAAATTTAATAAAAAAAAAATTCACTTTATTTTAAGAAAAACAAAACTTATATTAAGACAACACTTATTTTAAATAAATGTATGATAAAAAGGAAATAAAAGCAGTTCGTTCAGAAAAGAAATTATAAATTATTTACATAAAAATAAATTAACATAAAAATATCACATAATTCAATAGTTTTTTTATACTTCTTTAAAACAAATAATTTTTAGTTGTTATGAAAATCGTAAAAGCAGTTATTGTTTTTGTTAAGGCATAAAAATAAGCCTTTTGTGCAATTTTGAGCTATTTGTACTGCTGAATCTCGGACATTTTGGCATTATACATCCTTGTCGCTGATCTTCTATAATTGCCCAATGTCCGATTTGTGATCTTGGCGCACATCTTTTGGAGGAACAAATGCTGTTAGACCACGACGTTTTTTTGCTACAATCTCATTTTTGATATTTGATGGCCGTCCTATTTGGCTAAGAGGTTCATGCTTGGTTAAGCAATATGCTATTTCGGCTTTAAAATCACTTAATGAGCAGATGAGATCTACTGATGTATAATAATTATCAAAATAAATTCGATGATTTCTATTACACGGAACATCCCTTAGTAGGCGAACAACAACGTTTGCCGAAGCCCCTAGATTAGGCTCATGAAGTTTACGGAATCTAGCATGGTTTTCTTGTCCGGAGTACAACTCAAATTGGTGTACAAAACCATTACTGTTACTTAAACAAACAGTTTGTAACCCCAGTTGTGAGGCTTATTAGGCATGTACTGCTTTAAATAGCTTTTACCTTTACTTGAACACATTTGTTCTTCCACACACAATTCTCTATCATATGCAACTGTTGTAAATTTCGTATTCAAGTGGTCAATTATGGGGCGTAATTTATGCATTCGATCATGATTTTCATCTGTTCTCGCCAACATTTTGTCATTGTCGTTGAAATGTAAAAAATTTTTAATTTTTTCGAAGCGATTTCTATTCATAGCTTTGTAAATGCCTTCGTAACCTAATCGATTATTCCAATATGAACGAATATTTGGCAACTGAATTATTCAAGTATATACATATAACTTTATTTTTTTTAATATTTGGTAAGTTTCTAACGCATATTTGTGTTGCGTACAAGTTTGTTTGTTTGTACAATATGTTCTATTATTTCATCATCGAAGAAGTATTTGAAGAAATTGGAAAGGTGTATGCAAATTATTAATTTCAGGAGTTCTTCTATTAATATGTTACGCTTGCGCCACAAAATATTTTTAATTTTTTCAGCCTTACTTCCATTTTTTTCAGCAGAAAATTTGTTATTGCTGCAACGTGAAGGCTCCTCATTTTGAATTTCTTCTTCCAAATCATCGTCAAAAAAATCTAAAGGCATATTTTCTATGACACAGTCGTTAAACTCATCATTAGAATCATCCAAACCATCTTCGCTTTCACAACCGTCAAGAATTCCTTCAATTTCTTTATCCAACAAACAATAATTTTTTTCCATGGTTAAACGACCAATGTATCAAAAAAAATACAAACAGTTTTTTTCCCTAGATGAACCAAATCATAATATATTTTAAAACTTTCTACTTATTTGTAATAAAAGTAATATTTTTTAATACTTACAAATTTTTTTACGCGCCAAAAATATTTAAAAATATCTTAATTTACACTTATTCTAATTGCAACTAAGCTATTCTGCAGTCAGCGATAAACTGCATATTATTTTTAAATTTCTACTCAAACACACACAAAAACCATATAATGAGCGTAAGTTTGAGTTAAAACAGTTCGTATTAAATAAAATACAATGGACTTTGTGGACATAGATTAAATATATTAAAAAATGTGAAAGTTTCAATGGTTTGTATCAAATTTGATACACGAGACGTTTAAGGGTTAATAAAAACATACAATCTAAAAAAAAATTGATGCATAAATCACCTTAGCGCAATCAATTAGTAATTTCGATTGATTCTTCAACATTTTAATATACAATTTTTTTTGTTTTTATTGTTCCGGAAAACAGATTTTCTTTAATTATAAATTAAAATGTAAAATGTTACATAATAAGAAAAACTTAAAATCTTTAGTAAAAAGATTTTTCAAAAAAAAATTCTACTCTAACAGGGGTATACAGAAATTTTTCACCAGTTGCCTTTTTGTTCCATATTTTTGTATTCAATAATCGTTTGTACGTCTATTAAAAAAAATTAAAAATAAAATCAAAAAAACTTTTTAGGGCATTTAAAAAAATATAATATGAACCTTTTGTGAGCACTGATCATTTTTGGACCTCAAGAAATGAGAAATTGCCACCCCCCCCCCCCCTTCACTTTCTATGATCCACTAAAATAAAACTAAAATCATTATTTATGCAACCCAAGTATAAAGCATTTAGTAAGAAGAAAAAGGAAAATAAGGATAATATGTGATCGGGACCTTTTTTAATATAAGAAAATTACTTATAGAAAAAAAAAAAAATTAAGGAAAATTTTTAACAATCTAAAATTTTAAAAGGATTTTTCTTCTGATTGTAATTTTGAACTTTAAATTCATTCACACAGCCAATTATTACTTCATACTAAGACATTAAGTCTACTGAAAACAAAAAAAAACTAATACTATCTTATTAAGTGAGAATTTGTTTATATTTATTTGAGAGCTCCTACAATGTTTTTAATTGTTTTCAATACTGCTAATACTTTGTCTTTCTACATAAACCATTGATATTTTTAGAAAAAAGATTAATTATTTCTAATCAAACTGTTTAAAATTTACAAACTACGGTAAATTTACCAAAAAAACAACAAATTCAATGCTGGTATGCGACACCGAAAAAGGAAGTGCATTCGCTGACCACCTAGAAAAAGTATTCACATCAAATCAATCCGCACTAAATCCTCTTCCAGTATTAATCTTAGGATCGAATCAACCACCACCACTAAAATTAAAGTTAAAGGATATCATTGAAATTATTAACAAAAAATTAGATCCAAATAACCGGAAGGACGGTTGTTGAATAACCTCGTATCATAAGTTCTGCACATATTTAATGCGATTTTTCGGGTAGGATACTTTCCAAAAGACTGGAAGTTGTCACATATCATAACGATTACGAAACCGGGGAAAAAAAACATCAAAATGACATCGTATAGACCAATACGCTTATTACCAATTCTTTCTAAGCTGTTCGAGACACTATTGCTATTAAACAACCAATTACCACACTTCCGGAAAAACAATTGATACCGCAACAACAATTTAGTTTTAGAGAGAAACATAGTACCACGGAACAAGTTAACCGAATAATAACTTATATAAGGAAAGCATTTGAAGAAAAACAATACTGTTCAACCATTTTCATAGACATAGCCCAAGCCTATGAAAAGTTAATGGCATGATCTTAATCTTCAAGATAAAATCATTTTTACCTACAAATATGTTCATCAACTTCTATAGAAAACTACTTATCTAACAGGAAATTTCAAATTAAATATAAAAGTTTTACATCAAGTACACATAATATCCAAGCTGGTGCTTCCGAAGGAAATGGATTGACTTCAATCTTGCTGTATACATCTGACTCTGCAATCAAACCTTAACATCTACATTCGCTGATGACACAGCAATACTAAGTAATCATTCTAACCATAAAAGAGCTACTAAATATGTACAGGGTCACCTAAAACTGGTTGAAAACTGGCTAGATTACTGGAAGATAAAAGCTAACGAATCTTGAAAAGAAACTTGCCCAAAGCTAAAAATCAATAATCATACTATCGCTCAGAGCAACGAAGTATAAGTAGGAATATTCACTAGGTATTCACTTAGATCGCAGATTGACATGGAATAAACACATCGCAACAAAACTAACTCAAATAACACTCAAAGCACCTGGTTACTTAATAAGTACTCGAATCCAAGCTTAGAATAAAAAGTTGTTCTGTTCAAAGTAATCATTATACCGATATGGGCTTATGGTATTCAAATATGTGGCACTACTTCTCCATCCAAATTTCTATGTATTATTGAATTTATCATTGGTTTGGATGAAATAAAATCTTCAAAATGGCACTTTTTTGTTCGGTAGTTTTAATTACTGTAATCCAGTCCATTGTATACATAAATATGTTTAAAATATTTTTTATTTCTTTTAATCAATCCAAAATCTTAATCACAGCTTAAATGTGTGAATGACCGGACACAAGAAATTTTTGAACAATTTTATGAATGCTATAATTTTTACTTTAAAACTCATTTTCAGGCAAAATAAGGACATCTTAATATTTTTGTTTTGACAGATACATAATTGGTCAGAGTACATAATTATACTGGATGATGTTACGTAATTTTTTATAATAGGTAGCTGGCGTTGGTAAAGTATGGTTTCATTCCATACGTATATATAAAAGCCCGGCTATTGCCTAAAGATAGAAATATTATTAAAACTAATAGCTAGTCATTAAAATATTAAATATTGTCTTATTTACCTAAATTATGTACACCTAGATAGTAACAGCCTATAATTTTCGCTTGTAATAGCAATTGCAAGAATTGGTATCGGAAGCGTTTTCATTAAGTCAAAAATAATAAGATCATTGTTGATAATTTTTGTTTGTTCAGCGTCAAAATTCATACTTTTTCTGGCAGTTTTAGCTTTCGATATATATTTTACAATTCACGTTTTTCATTTTTTTTTTTAATTATTATTTAAAATTTCAATCACAATAATCATTTTACCCTTAACTACTAAGCTACAAAGTAAAAATAAACAAAAAAAAATCTAAAATTAATCAAAGGTTTAAATTTGTATTTTTTCTTAACTGCAAAATAGTTTAATTTCTACCGAAAATCTATCTCTTACAAAACTACTTAATTTAAAAAAATTTAATAGTGAACTTATATTGACTTCATAAAATATTTATATTTTTTTAGAGCTAAAGTGACCTAACCCACGAAGAGATAAATCATATTTTTTTCGATAAATAGCTACGAATTTTTTTCGGATACTTCAAACGACCGAATAAAACAAAAAAAAAACATTTTTATCATTAGGATTAGGCCACTCTGGTTAAGAGACACTGAAATATAATTAAAGTAAATTTAAACTCATCTTTAGTTGATTAAGTTAAATAACGAATTCTAGACTCAAATTCAATATTTACAATCATAATGATTTCACTTTGTCATTTGGACAACATCATTTTTTTAATATACTCTGTAATACTGTTTTTAATTATTTTAAAAGAACAACCCACTCAAATATAAATCAAGGCTCATAATGAAATCACTTTATTTCGATACAAGCTTATAAAGAACCAAGTCGAAGGACTAATAAGAAGTAAACAAATATAAATTAAAAATTTGTTTTTTTTTATTATGATAAAATAAATTAATAAAGTAAAAAATGTCCAAAGCAAAAGAAAACAAAAAAGGACATTCAATTAATTTATCTTACACATAGTCATATGCATATATGCATATTCTTTATAAAGACAACTCATAAATTTGAAAACATTATAAAAAAATAAAATCACTACCATTTACTTACATCCTTCAGTTTAATACTAAAATAATAAATGACACAATAATTTAATTTTAAAGAAACTAAAATGAAAAATTTACTTGAAAAAAAGGATATTCAAGTTTGGTTCAAACTTTACAACAAAATTTTGTAATTTGTTAAGATTTTGTCCCTTTTTGGGTGCTTAAGTATATACTAAAATTAAAGAGGAACAATTATTTTATTTTTATATCCTTAAATAAGAATTTTAACAATTTTCATCTTATAATTTTTCTCTTTTAGAATCATTCTACAACACACTGAAACTTCAAAAGAACTCTATTTTAATTTTCCTTTTCTGTTGTTTTCCTGTTTTTTTTTTTGTTTTTGTTTTTCTAATATAACATTTAATATTTATATGTTAAAAAAGGATTGTTCTGCCATAAATCATAAATGAATACAATGAAAAGAAAATTTAGAATTTCTTGAGAATCATTTATATATTTTCAAAATCCACTTCCACTTATGATTATATATCCTTGTACTATAAATACAACTACACATTTATATTTTCATATGTATTATTTGGTATCAGGTGTGCTGTAACACATTTGTGGCCAAAATTCTTTAAAAAAAAAAAAAAATTTTCCTGTTTTGTATTTTTTTATTGTTGTTTTTTTTTTTTTTTATTATTATATATGCGTTTATATATCAAAAGACCTAAGTTATTTCTAATTTCTATTTACACACTCAAAAAAAAAAAAACAAAATAACAGGAAAATAATATAAGAAGAAAACAAAAACGAATGAATAAAAAGGATTCGAACAATTTCAAGTCAAGTAGCTGTACTTAGAAAAAATAGAAATAAAAATAATAAAAATAAAAAGGATAACACAAATTCATTAAAAAGGATACCCTTAAGTACTAGCTAAATTTATATGAATTGGAATTAAAAAAAATATTTAATGAGATATGTAAGTTTATACGATATTTTACGGAAGGAATGAGTTGAGTTGTTTGAAATGATTAAAAATAAATTTTGTTATTGTTTTTAAACAAATCTGATGCTTCCATCTTTAATTATATGTTTTTTGTAGGTTACAACATATTATTTCTATATACAATTAATTACATATAGTCATAATTATATAATAATTTAAAACGGCATTTAGAGGATGAGCATATTTTAAAATCCCTCAGTTGACCACAATTTTCAGTCAATGAACATTCTATTATTGTCCTTTTCATATTCGATTTGCATATAGGCGTTTAAAAACACCACTACAATTTTGTTTATCTTTTCATGTCTTACACGACTTTTATAATAAATTGAATATACACAGTTCAACTTTCATCTATTCCTACTTGTTTTGATAAAAAACGACTTTTCGCGATGGTCAAAGTGTTAATTTAGTAAATGTTTGTAATAAATGATTTGCCCAGTAACATACACACATTTGTTTATTGGCTTCAATCTGATAAATTAAACAAAATTAAATTTTGTATTTACTTAAATATTCAATCTGATATTTTTTGATATTTAAATTTAAAATTTTTTACTTAATTAAAATAAACACTAGATGTGTGCTTCATAATTTATGCCCGATGTACATTTCAAACAATAGCACACACTTGTGGCGATATATAAAATTACAGAAAATTATCTTATTTTGGTTGCGTATTCTTCCAATGCTATTCAAATTACATGACATGCCATTGCAAGTTAGTTTATTAAGTAGGTAGTAGTTGTAGGTTATTAGAAGGTCATTTTAGTACACTAACTATTTAATACGAACCATTTGAATACTATATTATCCAATACAATTTTATACATTGACCACAATCAATTTTTAAATTTCATTTATTGTTAAATAGCTCCTAGTATTGGTTCCGAACTAGTAAAGATGTACAAATTACGAATTGTTTATTTTAACTTTTTTAAGTTTTAAATTCTACTCGTTTTACATATTTATCTCTCATTTTTCAGAAAAACTATACATAAATAACCTTTCTTCATTGTAATTAATCCTACAGCTGTAGATCATTCTTTCATCGTTGTACTAGTGATGCGATTTTAAATCAAAACTTTTTTTGAATTTTAAAATATTTGACACTATCATTCGACTAATTTTTTATTTTTGGTTGGAATACGCTTAAAATTGTGGTACATTGCTCATTGTTTTCAAACTTAATACCGATCTATGCTGTGATATATTTTGTTAACGATTCGTACCTACTTATTACCTCACCTACTTGTCACCTATCTATTTTGACCTTCTTTAAAATTAAATAATTATCGTAATTATACTATAATTTTGACGGAAATAAAATAAGTCCTAGAACTAATAGAAAAAAATTAATACACACATATAATTATGTTAGTTTAATTACTTTTCATATAAAGTTATTTTAGTTGTGAATCTGTCAGATAGAAGTTAGATTTGATATAGAAAATAAATTTGATAAAAAAATAACAAAACAAAAATAATTTTATACGATCGAAGTATCAAAATTTACAAGTTAATAACAGTGGTTTTCATAGCTAAGCTATTTTGGCAATATTATGTGGATATTAAATTAAATTCAATTAAATTCAATTTTATTTTATTATATTTCTTTTAACTTTCTTTTAATTAATCAAACATCAAATTCTACTTAAAGCTTAAATGTAATAGCACTAAATGATCACATCGGGATCACCAATTATGGATATTAAATTAAATTCAGACATGTTTTCCGTCCACTTTAAAAGTGTTTGTTATAACTCGAAAAATGCTATAACCATGCGGCGTATTTCGTGTTATATATGGAGGGCGTGATCTTCCTACTCTTGTTTACCGATACGTTGATACTACCTTATCGACACTTGTTTATTCCCAACAAACTGATATCAACATATGCGGGTGCGTCACTACAATTGCCTATATTGTTTATTAAAAAAAATGTAGCAAATGAAGTTTGTTCAAAAACATTTCTAACTTAGTAGGAAAACTGAAAAATTATGTGTTATAAATTAACGGTTTACATTTATAACACACAATTTCAAATGTAGAAAATTTAAATTTCAATAACTCTGCCCAAAAAAAAAGATTTTCTACAGTATTTTGTTTTTTGCAGTATGTGTTTATGAAAAGGACTAACATGTTCGAATTGCATATAAATTGACAGCACTCCTTTGTTAAACTAATAAATTTTAACTTTCTAATTGTTTTGTTATTATTTTTTTAATTTTCATTATTTTTTAAAAAAAATTTTTATAGAATAAAATTTTTTATAGAATGAACGAAGGAGTGTTTAGCTCATTCAACAATATCTACTAAACTCATCTGTAGGTATTGTATTTGTATTATTAAAAAATAACACAGACAACTCCGAATTTTGAAATATGATTGACTCAAGATGGAAAAATATCATCTGTGAGTTATAAAAATTAATAAAAAATCATCTGTAAAACCTGTTCAATACTGAAGTAAATTCTAATTCTAACAAATAGAATAAGAAAAAGAAAAAAATTTATAAACAAAAACAAATGTAATTTATTCAGCAAGGATGAAGCGATAGCGTCAGAAAGACAGAAATATTACGGAAACAATAAATATTGTAATTATTATTTTTTTACAGGTGTTATATATTTTAAAGTCAGTTATTTATTTTGTGATTTTTATTACGTGTGATGTAATAATAATTAACATGACTATTCAATGAGATTTTCGCATGTTGTAGCTTAGAGCGATAAGCCTATAGATTAAAATAAAAATAATTCTTACAGGATTTATATAAGTACCTAATTGCCAAATGATGATAAGAACTATTGAGGTTTCAAAAAATGGGTATTCTAAATTAAAATTAATTTGTAAATTTTACATATTATTTATTATTTATTTTTTCTTGTTTTTGTAGCATCATTTTTTTCATAAATTTAAAAAAAAATTTAAATTCAAAATTCAACCTTTTAAAGATTTAGTCTCTAATATCCAAATTTCAATCTAAATATCCAAAGAGAATATTTAGTAAGTCTAATTCATATGAACTCGGGTAGTAAACTTTTTAGAACAACATATAGGTGAATAAGAATAATACAATTTTACCTTTATGGCTATAAGATTCCACACAAGTGGATACACATTTGAGACTTCCTGAGAGTAGAATTATTTTACTTCTTTTTTCTAACTGTTTTTCTCTCATAATGTAATTTTCATTCTTTTCTTTTTCCTAAATACTCCTTGTTATTATTTTTGGTTTTTTTTTTGTCCTTGTAATAAATATATATATACTTTTTTATATTTATATTTATATATATGTGTATATTAATAAGTATGTACTTGTAATATTTATGAGAAATGAGTGTATATATATTAATATAGTAAAAATATGATGACAATTACCTATGATAGATGAGGTAAATTTCAATGACGATTTCATGTACCATAAAAAAATATTATATTCTTTTATATGAAATTTAAAATTTAATGATAATTACTTCATTGACTTTCATCCAATTTTAAGAATTTTTTTGATGGAAAATTACAAAAAATTAAGTTATTAGTATAGGTCTATAAAAGAGAACTTGTAAGGAAATATTTAAAAGATAATTTCGTTGAACCAATTTTCTAAGTTGTATCAGCAAATTCTGTATAAATATTATAGCTGGACTGTATTTATAGCATTTCTTTTACATCTTTTAAATAACACTTTTTCTTTGTCGGTTCACCTCATTATCAGTTATTAACAATTACATAACATGTCCTTTAGTTAAATTGAATAGAATAATTCGCAGCTTATTTATACACATTATAATGATTCACCGTTTAAAATATATAATGTTATAAATTTTTAAAAATTATTTAAAATCCTTGAGCTCAAGAAATTGCATTGTTATTACATAAGTATTAGGATTATAGTATTTGACATCATCATTAATTGCAAAATAAATGTTCATCTTTTATGACTTAGGGAAGCAAACTAACCTTAGAATTAAAATATAAAAACTATCAAATAAGTAAAGAACTACAAATCGAGCTACAAAAGCTCAAAAAATGGTCCGAAATCACTATTAAACAATTTTTGTAAAAATGGTTCTGAACTTCTATAGTTTTCTATATTTTTTTCATTAAATGCTAAGCAATGTTTAAAACTTTACGAAATCAATAAAATTTCAACAAATTCTCCGTATCTAAATTTTATGGATTCACTTCAATAAATACTTTTTAATATATTTTTAAGTATTAAAGACTTCTCCTAATTTATGATTGAAAAAAATGCCAGACTTTCCATTTTTCCATTCCATTCTCACAATTTCATTACATCAAATGAACTATTAAGAACCCTTTCAATAAACCAATATAGGTAGACAAATTTTTAAAATATTTTGATCACGTTTGTATATTAAATATAAAATACCAATTTAAATTCATAAAAATTCATAAATACATGTTTGTACAGTCAGTTACAAAAGTTTTTATACACTAAAAGTAATTCTAATTTTTTCTTTCTTTTTTTATTGAATTTAATAGCTCAATGAGCTGGTGCAGCACTAAATGAACATCATAACCGAGAGTGAAACTGGTTTTGAATGCATCCAATGCTTAGAAAACTTCAGTATGACCCTAAATTTCACAGATTATAAAATATAGAATATAGACATCAAAATAAGCTCGATAAATTTATACAATACTTGAAAATAAATAATTCGAAAAACAAAATGTTGAAAACTGACACAAGACACTGCCTTCGTTCTCACTGATAACTATGATTATTTGGGATGACTATATGTTGGTTCTCATTATCAACTTTCGATCACTAGAAACAAATGCTTTTACGGTTCCAGAGACTTCGTGCGAAAATGTTCAATCGGTTAAATAATTATTTCTATATAGTTTTTGTTAGAACCGAATAATGTTCGTCGTCGCAAATGTGATTCGCTTATATCAACTATCTGGTCAAATACTTTTTTATAACGACTAATAAGTCGTTGTATTAGTTATGCGGATTGAATCGTACTGTTAGTACAACCCTATTGCCTTATATTATATATCCTATATTCAGTTGTAGGAACCGAATTGGAAATTAGCATTTAATTAATATTACAGAAAATTACGATTTATTATATTATTTTAATATTCAGTTGCCCATTCGGTTCGCACAACCTAATTTCGTTTACTTTAACAGAAATTTTTTTCATACTAATGGCAGTTAAACGAAAAGATAAGCAAAAGAATAATAATATAATAAATTATAATCGTGGTAACAACGAACTTCATCTATAATTATAATTGACAAGCATTTAAGAACCAGAGCAGTAGACACCTGTTCATTTTATTTCGCTTCTACTTAATGAACTCCTAATATATAAATAAGTTGTATATAAAACAATAATGGGCACACAGTTGAACAATTTTTACTCATTTGGTTTTATTATTCTGCAAATATATTATGCATATTATATATGTGAGTTTTTATTAAAATAAAAAACAAAGGCACACAAATCGGTTATTATTATTAGTTATATACAATGAAACTTTAAATTTGGCTTCACTTTGAATTATAATTACTCAACACGGGCCTCTAGTTTGTATATAATTCATTTCTACTTTTCAGTTAAAATTGATTAGTTTGTTTGGCGTACTTTAGAATTACAACAAACGTTTGGTATTTGTTAAATGCGGAGAAATAAATAAAATATTGTAAGTTAAAAATAATAATTAATTTATAAAATAATAAATAAAATTAAGTAGTTTGAAATAATCGGTCCAATCGTTGCCGTAAGTTCGTAATATTATCTAATTTTGTCTATTTTTTCACGCATACAGTCACTGTAAGGGAATGTCACGACTTTAAATAAATATAACTAAAGCATCAGAGGCTTCAGAAATGACCATATGTTTGCTATATTCAGATCAATATATTAAAAACTATACATATTAAACATCAGATAACAATTTCAAATTTAATTCTATATTATCATGAATTTTGTATTTTTTCTGTTACTCATGGGGCTCGTCAACATTTGAACAAAACTGAATTTGTAAAATACAACCTTAAATCAAGTTATTTGTGACAATTAAGTATGCTTATAATATATTATTTACATAAATTATTAAGTTTTAAGTATATGTATTACATTTATAATTAAGTACTAAGTCTAGTATATATAAATATAACAGCAATTAAAATAAAGTTAAATTAATTGATTGTACTAAATTTATAATGAAATGTACGATATTCCTAAAAAGTAAAGCATAATCTAACGAAACATTTTGCAATAGTTGTAATGATTGCATTAGTCCACTTTCCGGTATGAAAGCCACCAAAATATTCTAGTTCAGGAAATTAATTCATTGCATGTATGGTAACAAAATTTCGGTTATGACACCTTCGCTTTAGTTATAGAAACTGCTTTTATTCTATGGTGGCGACCGACATAGAATTAAATCAAATTAATAAATTTGTTAGCGTAACAGTTTACTAGTTTGTTACTACTTTGTTATCGTAAAATTGGTCTTCTCAACAAACATTCAGTTATAGTAACTCCGATTTTGCTACAACAACTATTTTCATTCGATTGCAGTTACCGATATAGAGTTACATCAGACGAGGTAAGCTTATTGATTTAACAATTGTTCAATTGTGATAAAATACTAATCATCAGCTATCGCAATGCAAAGAAAGAGGTTGCTGCAACTGTTAATGAAAAAAGTTTTAGCAACCGAATCATTCGGATGGGCAATTTATTCGGTTGCTGCAAACAAATTCGTTCTTTGGGTGCAAAATTTAGACTCAATTTTTCTGTTGAAATACCAACGGTAAGCGAAAATGTTAATTTATATCTTTACTGTAGAAATGAGAAGGTATATTACATGATACCCGAAATTGAATTTCAAACAATGAAATCCGACAAACGAGTAACGATCAAGTGATCAAATCGATATATTATTTATCTTGTATCTCGAACAAATAATGAAGAATAATAATTTAAATATCACGTGAATAAAGATATCAAGAGAAGAGTCAGTCAGGCAGATTACCAAAACATTGAAACAACAGTTGGCTCTAATTCACAAAACATTTAGCGTGATTTTTACTATTTTCCCACGATTTTACGTTAAGATTTTGGTCGATTTTTATAACTCACAGATATATTAATAACATCTATAAATAAGTTATAAAATCTATCAAGACAAAAATCAGGAGTTGTACAGGTAGTCTAACACTACAAATACCTGTTAATGAGTTCAAGTAGTGTTGCGATGAACAAACCAACTCCTAAAACTTATTTTTTATTTAATATGGAAATAAACAGGTTTAAGCATACTAAATAAGTTGAAGTAGAATCATACTTTTGTAAATTACTGTTTAATTTATAGATTATGTATATTTAAATTAATTCTCCTATACACACAATATGACTAGAAAATCACATATTATATACAATATGAAAAGGTACAACTGAAGTAAAAAAAATTCTGTTTTTAAAACATATCCCTCTCTCTCTCTCTCTCTCTCTTTATCTTGTTTTTTTTCATTTCTCTCATCGTAATTTCATTCTGTCTCTCTTCAATAATAAAAATAAACATTCCATTTACATCTCAGGGATACAAATTGTTTACATGGTCATGTAACACTCAATTGAAATAAAGTGTTTTGTTACAGCACATATATCACACATACATGCATACGTATTGTATATCTAAATATAAAATAGTAAAAAATTAAATTTTTAAGATTTAAAGTTAAACAAGGAACAAATTTTGTATTACTGTACCTTGTTGTCCTTTTTGGTTTTTGTTTAAATATAACCAAACAGGTAACTTTTATACAAGTATTAACAGAAATTGAAATTGAAGAATATCAGAATGGATTGACGGTAAGTTGAAAATTTAAAAAAAATTACATTCACAATCGAAATGAAAAGAAAATCTAAATTCGAAATTTTAATTTGCGACTTTAGGAATAATATCGTAAGTTTAGTGAAACTACATAGATTCGAAAAAGAGGAAAAATCTCATCACATCTTTTCAAACAGTACTGGAATTGAATAATATTAAAGAAGTAAGAATTTGATAGAACAACATCTGATAGAACACTACTATATCTCAAAATAATTCCAAACAAGAATAGATATGAAAATGAAATCAGTTTTAGAAATTTTGTTTGTTTGTTTATTTTTACATATTTAGTTTTTTGTATATTTAAAAGATATTTTTGTTATTCATTCAATACCATGCACTGTCGAAATTTAAATATTTTTTTACATAGAATCCTTGTGGTTTACATTATTGTTGTATTTAAGTGTAATATTGAATAGTAACTACATGAGTTTATACTTATTGCATTAGGACAACTTTGTTTTAAAAAAAAAGCAACAAAAAAAATTTAAGTAAATCTTTAGAGACTTGTAACAAAATGGATATCCTCTAATTTACAGTTACTGCATTTTTCTATACATATATAGGAACTTTCAAAAGGACATTCAATTTTTATTGCAATAGTATTACTGTTTGAGGTGTATTTTAGGTAAATATACATAAAAATAGTTAAAATTAAAAACAAAACCGAATAAATAGAAAACTATGTAATATTTTGAGACTTGTATTACTTAACTGGGATATAAAATGATTATTTTCTATTTCTTTTTTTTTATCATTGCGTATATACATGAATATTTAGTAAGTACATAGAATTAAATTTACTAAGTTCGTTTGGTTTGGTATATGTATATTATATATATAAAAATTTTGAAATTTTAAAGTAAATTCAAGCTATGAACATTTATTTTGTTGTTGTATTTTTGATGCAAGGTATTTAAGCCTTATAAAATGGATGCATTTTAAGCAAAAAATGTTAGTTTATCCCATCAGTAGAATTCAATTTATAATAATATATAAAATTTTATATTAAAGTATTGTATGCCACCTATACCATTACCATTACCATTCTTAATTCCAGAATACATTATTTCTGAGTCGTAATAATTAATCGTTGTGAACTTACAATACGATGTACTACGACTGCACTGCTTTACTTGCTCCAACATGGTTTTATAAAAAATCCTATAATGTATTCTCTAGATCAACCCTATCAACTACTTACTACGTTAATTCTCAGGACAGGCATTTGGATATAATTACGGTTATCAAGAGCAGTAAGGCCATCATTTATCTGGATTATATAAAATTTTTTAAAGAAATTGCAACAATTAATGATTCAGCTCTATTCAAGAAAATCTAAATACCTACATGAACTGGTGTATAGTTTTTTTTTTTTTTTAATTTATTTCATTTATTCTGCTACATATAAGACGATAAGTCTTTCAAGCATGTAACTAGAATTCATAATTTAAAACTAACAAAACTAAACATATTAGAAACTAAACTATAACTAGATTAAATTACTAAATTAATAAAAATAAAACATATAGATACAGATCTTAACACACACAAAAAAAACGAAACAAATAACACGCAATAACAAAAACTATTTAAAAACAACTACCTCTTCATACCGATATACACAGATGGATCGAAACAAAATAACATAGCAGGATGTGCATTTAAATGTATGCAACATGAAAAAAAATACAGACTTAACGAACATACAACAGTATATTCGGCGGAACTATATGCCATAAGCAGGGCAATTGAGTATGTCAGCCGAAGCTATGAGGGGAGAAGGTTAATAATTTGCACCGACTCCCTTAGTAGCCTACAGGCTCTCTCATCTGCTACCTCAAAACACCCGACAGTGATTGCAATCCAAGATCAGCTGCAGGTATGTAAAAATCATATAGCATTTCTATGGACTCCGGGACATGCCAATATTACCGGTAATGAAGAAGCAGACAGACTGGCAAAGGAAGCACTTTTAGAGCCACTTTCCGAACAACAAAGCCGGTACTACAGGGATTATAAAGAGATATGTGATCGAACTTTATGGGAAATACACAACAAAAGTTGGGAAAATGAACCCCTCACCAACAAACTAAGGTGCATTGAAAGAAATGTATCCAGATGGAATAGCTTAGACCAGGCCAGTAGGAAAATCGCTGTTGTTCTGACTAGACTCCGAATAGGACACACACGATACACCCACAGCTATCTCTTTGATGGACCCCAAAACGTACAGCCAATATGTCACTGTGTTCCAGATACCCCAATCAATATACAGCACATATTTGAGGCTTGCCCTTTGTACACTGATGTAACAGCCAGGCTTGGAATCACGGGACTTGATATACTCACACAGGATACTATAGAAGCAACAACTAATATCATGGCATTCCTTAAAATTCAATAAAAACCAATAAAAAAAAATTTAATTTTTCTAATATAATATAAACTAGGCTAAAATCAAAATTATAAACTTAAAGAGGAAAAAAAAAAATGAATTTGAAATTACAATACAAAAAAAAAGAAACAAAAAAGTAAATCAAAAATTTAAATTTAAAAGAACATTATGTTAAAATAATAATGAAATAAACTTAAGATATTTATGTAAAAAACTTTAAAGAATGAGGGGCCTTGACAAAACCCACGTGGTTGATAAGCCCATAATAAAGATCTTATAAATAAATGAATAAATAAAGCATATATATATAGATATAAAAATAAAAAAAAACACACAATGCTATATACAAAAATTTACATTCTTAATATATAATACATGTATACCAATATATGCCTGTTGAACTGAAATAATACATTATTGCATACCTCTACTCATAATTTCTAAAATATTCACTGCTGAGCTCAGTAAACCTTTTAACGTTATTAACGTGCAAAATGTAGTTCGGCATGGAGTTCCAAAGAATAGTTAACAACCTTTCACTGAATATTGACAAATGCAATGTCATTTCTTCACCGCCGCACCTCATCTACTATACGTCTTTGATAACAAAGTCGTCAAACGTGTAACTGAATTCAAGGACGCGGGGGTAATTTTTGATGATAAACTATCATTTGTTTATCATTTAAAGGCTATTATTATAAATAAAGCAAATTGAATGCTAGTATTCATAAAGAGATGGTCATTTCGATTTTGAAATCTTTACATCTCCTTCGTAAGACCAAATTTCGAATATGCTAGTCCCGCATGCTAATCTCCGTATTACACTACGCATAAAAATAGAATCGAAGCAGTTCAAAAGAAATATCATTTTTATATTGGTCGAATCTACTTGTTTTACGACCATACACCCATCGTCTTAAGCTTTTGCAATTTATCTTAGATTGTATTTACCTTAGAAACGAGATAACCGTGCCTGATATCTTATTTATTTTTCAAGTTTTCCATGGTTTAATAGATTCCAAGACTTTTAAATCAATAGTGGACTTGCACCTTAACTTCAGTACTCGATTCCATTCAAATAATATTTAAAATTTTACCTTCCATTCCAAAACCAATTACAGAAAATCAGAACATGAATATTATAATATTCGTAACCAGTTACCACCAATAAATTCCAACATCTTATTAATTTTTCCCTGACCGTTCCCCAGCTGAGAAATATTTTTTTATCCCAGTTGCCATTGTTTCTTTTATTTTCTTCTCTTTTTAATATTATATTTCTATTACTTAGTAGTCCTAGTTTTAGTTTTAGTTCATCTTATTTTCTTTCTTTTATAACTTTTTTTTTCATATGATAACATAGGCGTTTAATTTTTCCTAAACAGCTAGAAAAAAGTTCGATATTTGGAAAACTTGTTTTTACCATTCAAATTGGCTTCGTAGAAAGTATTTTTCAAATTTTATTATAATTTTTTTTTTAATTTAGTGCCCAAAAAGTTTCACTCAATGAGCTAAAAACAACATTTGTGATTTGCTAAAATTCCGCTTTTGTTTGGCAATGATAATTTGCTTGTGTCATTCTTTTAGTCTAGTTAGTTATCATTTCTGTAGTCTATCTTTTAGTTTCAATTGTATAAAATGGAATGTAACCATCCGGTAATCGCTTTACGAGGTTGGTTGTAAGTTGAAAAACAAATTAAACTACTCCAGTACTCAATGCCGAATACAATAGTTTCAAAAAGTAATCTATAAAGCCAAAAATGAAAATATAATGAAAATAAAATAACTAAAAATCCAATCAGATGTAAATTAGTAGCTGAAATACTACATCGACGTCGATTAAGTCATGAATAGTATAAATTATCTCCATAACAAAATAATTGCATTTGAATATTTGAAGGTTGAAATGAAAATACAAGATGGTAAGCCCTTAATAGTTTTGGGTTTCTTCCAAGATGCAATATAGAGCAATAATAAGTATATCAAAACCGTAAATAAAACTAAAATCTAGGATAAGTATGATGCTTACGATAAATATGAAGAAAATAAAAATGTAAGGTCATTATTTACAAATATAAGAATTTTCGGAGTGAGAATTTAAAAAGAATATGTGTAAGTAAAATAGATTTTAAAAAAGACAAACTAAAATTGTCTTGGAAGTCGCACTAGGTGGTTATCGATTACCAGGACAAACAATTATTGGAGCTCATAATCACAAGCCGGTTCGGTCCCAATATACCATTAAAATATATCGTAAAATAGTTCTACAACATGAACAAAAAGGAGAAAAATGAGTTTTCCAATCAATTGAGTTGTTTAAGATCTGCTGAAATCACCCTTTTCTAACATGGATTTAGGCTGGGCGGAGACATACAATTTTTAGTTTTATACGCTTTCATATAAACTAATGGAACACAAATGTGCAATCAAACATTTTATTTTATTTATTTCATTCTTTTCTCAATTGAGCCTAATCGCTCGTACAGACCATATTATGTATTTAAATAGTTTTTTTGTTTTTTTTTTAATATCAGTGCACAAAAAAAAAATAATAATAGTACGAAATTAATATAAAACCATACTATAGAAGACTAATCCATCATAATTCCACAAAATAATTTCAGCAAAATAATATCAGTAATAAAAAAACAAAAAATTGAATATTTCAAAGTAGTTACAAAATTAAAAATTGCATGTCTGCGCCCAGCCTCAATTTGATTCATCGATATAAAAACTCTAAAATTTGAAAACTTCAGTTCAGATCAACCAAAATGATTGAAATTTGATTTAACACTCTTACTTTTGGCCTAAATATTTCGTTTCAAAATTCCTTTCTTGCAGTATTTCCAAATCTCTGAAATTTTGTTTGAAAAATTAAAATTATTTGAAATTTTTGAGTTCAGGTGTTTTAGAATTATTGTAGATGAGTGAAAGCTTTTAATTGAAATCCTTTTAAATTAAAAATTTTCTTTTTTATTGTAAAAAAAAAATGAAAATATTTAAATTTTTAGTTATGATGATTTACAGTTATTATTTGTTATGATTTTATTATGGCTTATAGTTATGATGATAAATGAATTAGACCTACTTCAAGTAATATTGAGTTTTTTAGAAAGATAAGAATTTACTCTAATAGCCTTCAGTTTTTTACCATTTGTGGAATTATTATATTTTTAATCTAATTTTCGATACTTCCGTTATTTCTGAAATTTTTAAAACATTACAAATAGATCGTTATCCTGAATTGGTCTATTCTGAAGAAAGCTTTATACAATAATTTTTATTAATTAAAAATTAAATTTAGAAACAAAATATTTTTTATCTACAATTAAAATATTTTTGTATACACTTATACAGCAGAAAAAAAATATATAGGTGTAATATTAAATAACAAAAGTAAAATAATTATTTATTCATTGGATGGAACTATAATTCATATAAGTACACAATATGAAGAATGTTTAGTGGTCCTGTTCATTAAAAAAGTATTGTTGCAGCTTATGTTTGAAACTGATAGGTGACATGGAGGGTGAAAAAAGCCGAGTGACATTGTTGAAAGTAACACAACAACATCTGTTTATAGATTTATATATTTATTGATCAGAGGACATGCAAATAAATCTGCATCATTGCATGCGAACAGGTCCTTTTCTCTTTCGAGATGGGGGTATACATGTGTTTTCTACTAAATATTTATTGTTTCGTATATGCCTAAGTCTTTCGTTAATTTTCCAATTCTTAGTTAGATATTGTACATTATATTGATTACTTAGTACATCAAAGGTGAAACAAGATTTTAGTTTATTTATTTAACTTTACAATCTATCTAATTTTTATCTAGTAATAGTATGTCACTATTAGACGATATTGAGTAATTTGTTTTGGCTTCTTTTATTTAACAGGTGGTGAGTTAGCCCATTGGCTCATCTCATAAATCAGAGATTCATATATCTGCTGGTTAGATCTATCGGATGAAACCTTTTCAGCCTTCGCAAATGTTGCTCTGTACACTGTAGTTGTGACGCGAGATCGTTGGGATGTATTTCCAATCTCGCAAAGTATTTTGAGCTTCTTGTTGCTATGGCTTTTTTAACTGATTCGACTTTTAAATCCTTTCTAATTTCCTCATTTCTCGCGAATGCACCATGGCATTTACTATTGATCGGAGTACTTTGGATTGAAACCTTTTCAGTATTTCAACATTGGAATTACTTGTGGTTCCCACAGCTCTATACCATAGTACCAGATGGATTTCAAGACGGCCTTGTATTGTAGGATCTTGCACTCCATTGATAACTGCGAATAACGTCCTACTAACCAGTATAGGCTGTTAAACTTCAATCTAAGTTGCTTATTTTTGTTGACAATATGCTCTTTCCAATTTAAATGCCTATCCAGATGCATACCAAGATACTTTGAAGAGTTTGCATGTGTTAATGCCACATTATTTAGTGTTACAGTCGGGCAATCTTCTCTTTTGGTGGTGAAAGTAATATGCATTGATTTGTTTACATTGGCCTTGATTCTCCATATTTTTAGCCAATCTTCAATTTTTAATAAGTGTTCTTGCAATTGGTTTGAGGCGGCAGCAGTTGGACATGTGTTTGTTGCTAATACTACTGTGTCATCAGCAAACGTTGCAGTAACTGTGTTTTCTGTTGTTGGCAAATCACCAGTATATATTAAGTATAAGGTAGGTCCTAGTACACCACCCTGACGGACTCCTGATTTTATTATTTTTTCTGGTGTTCTTGTTGTTGTTTTATTACAAATTTACGACTGTCTAGGTATGATATTATGAGTAGATATAATTCATGAGGTAGCCAAGAGGTGAAACAAGATGAGATTATTTCTTTGTGCTATGATAAAGTGTCCATATTTAGCAAATTAAAAGTCTACTAGAGTAGCTTGGAAAAATAAAAAAATCGGAGGGAGTAAATTGATGTCTTATGGTGAATAAAAGAGATTGCTTTTGGTTGGATACTATTCCACTGCAGTTTTATAACATTTCTTATGAATAGGTGTAAGACATGAAATTTTCCATGCATGCTTGGAATGTTCTCATTGACAGGGATTTGCTAAAAATTATCAAAAAGCAAACGAGGTAACAAAAATGCGCATTTATATAGAAAAAACGGTGAAATTAAGTCGGGAAACATGCCCTTCTCGATGTCGATATCAAGTATTGCCTTCTGTACGTCATTTTTCGAAAGATATAGGTGTCCATTATGTATTTCGATCGATTTTAATCGAATCGTTCATCGTTATCGTTAAAGTTATTCGATTGTAATCGTTAGTACCATTATGTATTTCGATGAAAATTTAGTCGAAAGCGTCGTGTTAAATTCAAATCTACGATGAAAATGACATAATATGTTTGATTCTTTGACTGTCAAATTCAAATTATTTCACGAAAAAAAACCAAACCAAAGTGTTATATTTGAATTTTTTAAGATAGAAGTGTTTAAATAAAATAGAAATTATCAAATTGTAAGGTTTTATAAATAAAAAGATTTCAACAGAGTTAAATTTTCAAATTTCTGAAAAACGCTATCAAATTGCAGAATAAAAAGACAAGCGAACATTATATTCGTGATTATTCCAATCCACTGGATTTAGAATTATTTATTAGAAAATAATTCTATATATCCTAATTATATAAATCCTTTATGGATTTATTAGAAAAATTAGGACAAGAATTGAAATAGCCAATAATAAGTAACACTTCGATTCCAATTATAATTAAATTGTCTAGTGTATTAAGATTCTGTGCGATTTGTACCAAGGAAATGATTTGCAGCGTAGGAAATGATTTTCATGTCGGAGTAGCACAGCTAACTTTTTCTGTTGCGCTTATGGAAGTTGTATGTATTTGTGTATTTACAGTTTATACTCGTCTAAAATGTATCAAATTCCATTACGCGCACTAAAAGAAAAAAGTCAGACAAGCATTATTTTTATGATTAAAGTAGAATTGCTGAAATAATATATTTACACCAGCTTTCATATTACAGTTTATTTGTAACTGACCTTTCATTCCTATTAAAATTTATTTTAATACAAAATAATTATGAAGAATAAAGTAAAATACCTACTAACATTTCAACTTTGAAATTTATTTCTATTCCAAAAAATATCGCAAATATAAAACAAAACACCAAGTGTCCAAATGTCACTCATTTATTTTATCCGTTCAATTCAAAATTAAAATAATTTGTACAAAATCTCTCTTTCGATATCTCTTTTGTGATAAAAATTTACATTGATAAACTTTGGACTATCTGTGAACGATATCGAAATACATAATGACAATTTTGTATTTTGACATTTCGTTCGATCAAATCGTAATCGTTTTCGAAATACATAATGGACACCATTATTATAGTAATGACTGAGTTGGTGTTATTCGACAAATATAAACTTTTTGGAAACTCATTAGGGCCGAAGGAAAGAGAATTATCTTTAGTCATAGAATTGGATAGCCTTGAGATTTGCATTTTGTATTTACAAAGTCAAAAAAATTTTTAGGGTCTGCAATTAATTTATTACCAATATTTATGATATAATTGTGGTGCACCTGGTTTATTTAGGCTTTGAACTCCAATGCAATAGTTTCATATTTGATTAACAGATCATCACTAGGGCTCTTAAGTAGATTTTATTGTTTTGTACAATTTCTTTCGTTGATTACGCATTGGCCAAAGATCCCTATCAAGCCAATTGCTTCCGTATTTTTGGTTTTTTTTTCATTATCATGTAACCCTTTCAGTAATGCCTAAATTTTGCGAATTTAAGGTACTTGGGTATCTTAATATCAATTTTAATTGTTAAAAAATATTCGTTTGGTCTTTCATATTTTGAAGTAATTTAATTTGAGGTGTAATTTGTGTTATAATTTTGAAAAAATTAAAACCTACAAAATTTTTTGAATATTTTTTAAAATTATCTTCAAAAGAAATAAATATTCTGTATTGGTTACGATGATGCCTTAAAGATGTAAATTTTACAAAAAAATTCTTCAAGTTTTTCTTTCCAAGGTTCCTTTTTTTGGATAATATACCAAAGAGAAATATCTTAAAAGATAAAAATTATTTTTTATATATTTTAAAAAGACTAAAAATTTATTTCTTAATTTTTAAGCTAATCAATTTCTTAACTATCTTTTAAAATGTACAACTTCAAAAAACCATATTTTTTTTTTTGTTTTTTATTATATTAAAAATAATTTTGGTAATGCAATGATAGTAATCTATTCCAAGAATATTTTTAACAAATATTTCTTTATGGTCTAAGTTTCTGTTTCTTTTTCCTTCGTTCTAGATTTGAACCTAAAAATGAAACCACTAAGCTCTTCTAAGAATTTTTGTAAATGTGAATGTTTCTTATATAAATAAAATTTTGTCTTATTAAAGTTCTTAAGAGGGAAAACTTTTTAAGAAGTGATTTTTTTTTTTTTTTTTATAATTTTGTTTTTTTTTTTGTTGCCTTAAATTTTCTTATTTATGGGTTATACAATTTTACATTAATTAGGCGGCGACTATGCACACTAAAGATTTTTTCAAAAATAAACCATAATTTTTCTTTCATCTTTTTCAAATAGCAATAGTATATTTTAGTTTTGTTATGTATGTATGTATATTGTACATATATATATAAAATAACAATGCGGCAAAAATTATAAGATATATACAGATGCGTACTTGTATAGTTGTTCTGCTGTTCCATAGTTCCTTTTTAGTTTATATATATAGTTTCATTTGAATTTTGTTGTTTTGCCTGGATTTCACTTCCCTCAAACCTTATTTGATACATAAAATATTCTATTTTGTTTTATAATATCTATTACACCACAATTTCCTGTAAGTGTCTGCATAGTTTCCATTACCAGAAAAATATTTTGAATACAGGATGTTTTGGAATATTAAAACCTTAAAACTACACGTTACAGGGTTCATTGGAGAGATTTTGTTTTACAGGAAAATTAAGTATTTACAAAAATTTATTTAACCATAAATTACAAAAATAAAGCGAATTGACAATGACAATATTACAAATTAGGATCGACTAAGTAATGTTCATTGACAAAATATCGGTTCCAAAATATCGATGTCAAAATGTGTCGACTTGTACAATTTATCGATTTTTGAAATGTCGAGATGGACAAAATGTCGAATTGGGCAAAATGTTTGAAAGTCAAGGGAAATAATTTTCGACAAAATTAATGATTGTAACTATGAGTTTGTAGCCTACTATTACAGCCTAATAGGTAATTCAAAATAATTTTTAGCTTAATTAATTTTGGAAAAACGCGTATACTTGATTTTAAAACCAAATTTAATTAAAAAAAAGTAATAAGGATGATAAAACTTAAGAATGTGTTTTATTTCTGAAACAACAATCATTTTGTAAATGTCCTATAAAGAAAATTAGAAACATGAACATATGTAGTTTAATTTAATTTATGAAATGGAAAAATAACCCCTCCCTCCCGAACCCCTGCTACTTATTTATTGAAATCTTGTTTTTGTAATCATTACCAAAATTCCACCGACAGAGAATTGCCCACATAGTTAAATGACGAATACAACTTTTTAAGAACTCCGGGCCCGAAAGTATGAATCTGGGGCCATTCAGATCTTGCGAGGCCTTCTCTTGCATATTAAGATAATGAAATCAGAGATCTGGAATTAAGAGATCTGGCATTTTCGAAATTTTAAGAGTTCACATTTTGTCGGTTGACATTTTGGAAAGTCGACATTTAATACCATCGACATTTTGGAAGAAAAAAAAGTCGACATAAGGTAAGAATTCCTACAAATTACTTAAAAATATTTAAATTCTAGTTCGTTAGATATCCGTTTTTATTCCTAATAGCTTATAAGTAGTGAGTAACGTGAATTAAGATGTAGAAATAGTAAGATGAATGTGTACGGTTTAATAAAAATGGATTAGTTCATAAATTCGTAAACATGTTTCTTTACAACAGACTTGGAAGGAGTAAATTCAATATTAAGGTCTTGAACCCATTATAAAAACTTTGTTAATTAGCTTCAAATTAGATCATTGTTAATTTTATTGTAACCCAATGCAAAAAGGTTAACAAACTGCAGTAGAGTATTTTTGTTCATCTCAATATTATTGCTAATAAGTGGAGATATAATATATTATCTATTTGACCTTTATTTCTTCAATATTTAAGATAAATTACCAATTATATTACAAACGTTTCCTTCGTGAAAGGGTAGCTTGAGCTCATCCCTATATTGTTGAAATCCTTAAAGGTGAATTTACACATGCGATGGTTTTATCGTCACTTGGTTTCTTGATTAATTATTTTAATTTAAATTTGAAATTTACAAAAATTAAAAATAAAAAAATTTACTACCTATCTACTTCTATTTTAATTTTCATTTATATTTTAAAATTTAAGCAGTTCAAATAGATAGGTTAACTTTAAAATTTTTGTAAGTTTCAAATTTAAATTCAAATAATCTGGCTTCACTCTATAACGAACTTCAAAATTTCAAATACTCAAGTAATTTTCATGGTTGTCATCTAACTTTCTTAGTATGCATCGCATGGTCATCGTCAAGGAAAAAATAAAGCTAGTTTAACTTTCCGACGAGACGTAAAACCAGCACGACGGTCGTTTCTGATTGATTAAAGCGACCGTGACGGTAAAACGACGCATATGGAAATACAGCTTAAATGGAAGAAGATATGTTATGGATATTCGTCTATAACCTCAACATCCCGAAACATGATGAATTCTATATTAATGACCTAGATAAATTCAAGATGAACATTAGCATCTTCTTTCATAATAATCCCTTAACCCCTCCTTTCCTAACATTTCTTTCCAACTCTAGTCAAACGTGACAATCGGTATAAAAGGCCTTTCCACCTTGTCTTTTGCCTATGTATAGAAAAAAATATATGTATATATATAGTTTTAAATTATGTACATTTTATTTACATATTACTAAATTACATTAAACGGACTGGGTTCTAGTTTAGTCCATTAAATATCACAATTATGGATATTGTGTATGTTTAAAACATATATTAAAGTATTTGAATTTTATTTCAACTAAAAGAAAAGTTCAATTAAACGAATATAAAATCAAAATTTAAACTTCAAAACTTAACATTTAAGCTTCAAAATTATACAACCATCTTTGACTTCCATATTGTAAAAAAAAACCTTATATCTAAAATGTATCATATTCCACATTGTACATAAACAAAATATTACAATCTACAATCTAGTCTATTCCATATTGTTTAATAAAAGTTTCGAATGCGCAAAAAAAAGCAGTGCGCGCATAGAAAAAATGTTCGTTGATTTTTAAATGTCAAAAATAAATGCTAAAAGGTTAAAATTGTGTTCCATAATGTAAAAATATTACAGTACATTTTTTACTATGTATAAAGTAAATTTCAACGATTAAATTTAAACACAGTTTAAAGGCGTTTAAATAACTGTTTTTTTTTATACAATATGGAAATCGACATGGCATATATTTACTGCCCCATCATCAAAGCAAAACATTTTTACATAACTCCGTTTATTCAGCTCCGAATTTATAGCCAAAAAGCGAAATTATGAACAGTTTTGATTGATTATGAGTAGTCTGCACATCAGTTAAAAATGGAACACTAATAAGTAATAATGAGCTCAGTCGATGAAATACATTTACATTAAATATACAACAACAATATGTCATCATATAAATATAATAGAATATTATAAAAACACAACTATTATCGACAAATGCTACAAATTTTATTATTATTTTATTAATCAGTATTAAAATTTTAAATTCTAATTTTAAGACCTAGTATCCAACATTAAAATATAATAATTAAACATCTATTAAAATTTTAAATCAAATTACAGTGTGATTAAAGAAATTTTTATAAAATTAATTTCATTAACTCATCAAAATTTATTTTAATTTTAATTTTGAACCAACCTGTATTGCATAACGTATAAAAATGAGAAGTATATTAAAAATAGGCCAAAACTGAAGAATATAAAACAATTCATCTAAGAATGATAGAGGAAAAAAATATAGCTATTAAATTTACCAGAAATTCTTTTCTGATATCCTTTATTTTTTATATTCATTTTATTTTTTATTTTTCTTGTTTCGTTTTTAGATACAAATCCTTAAATCATCAAGACAGAAAAAGAACGTTAGAAAACGGTATAAAAAAATTAAGTTTTTGGTTTTTTTTTATTATTTTGGTTTTTTGTTTTATTTCTGTTTTTAGTTGTACAAACTATTTATTTACCGCAACAAAACTATGAGATCATCCTGAAATGAATGAAATTCAGCTAAAGCTTCTTAATTTGACTAGTAATGTATGTATGTGATTGTGTATATATCCATTTCCTAGTGGTACCATAGTGGAAACTTTAACAAGCTATAAAGCATTTTATGTACATTTATATTTTTTTTAAAAACAACTAAAGGTCCATTCACACATATTCATGTAATGTTAAGCAACTTCCGCAATTAATTGTTTACAATAACGTACATGTAATACTTATACATGTTGATATAACAAGTAAAACTTTTTTTTCGAAATATTACAAAATATAAGTGATACTATATAATAAAGAATATTGGTGATTTTAATACTTAACAATTTAAGATGAATTTTGGGGTTGTGTACGAGTATATAATAAAAAGTATTTTATTTGAATATATCCAAAAAAATTTATTTACACTTTTATTTAATGTGATATTTGACTGAATTGAATCAATTGACATGATTATATTCCGATCCTATAAACATTATTTTTCTTCAGCTGCATATCCACTATTCATATTTCACACGCATATAATATTTCTGAAACTCTCTCTCTATTCTGCGCTGTGTGTTTTAGTTCTCCCACCGTTTGGAGATCAGTCCATTGCCTGATGTTTCTTAGCCATGATATTTGTTTTCTTGCAACACGTCTTCTGCCCTTAATTTTACATTGCAGAATCAGTTGTAGAATATGATATTTGTCATTTGCCATAATTTTACCCAGATAAGTTGTTTCTCTGCATTTGATTGTTAATAACAACTCACGGTCTCTACATATTCCACTTAGAACCAGACTATTGTTCACTTAATCTACCTACATTTAAAATACTTCAAGCTTTTTTATGATCGTTATTTTTAGTGTCCACGCTTCCATACCATAGAGGAGTATCGACCACCATTTAACGAGCCGCATTTTTGTTTCGAGATTGATATCACGGTTATGCATAGAACTTTTTTATATTGAAAAAAACTGCTACGAGTATATTCTACTCTGCATTTTCATATCTAAGTTTCAGTTTTAATTTGGCCAACATCCTAGAGATATTTAAAGCTGCGGGCTCGTTGAACTATGGTGTTATTTATGGTTAATGTTATTTATATTACTAACAAATTCAAGAACATGAATGTGTTAGTAATAGAAATAACCATAAATTTGGTTTTACCTTTATTAATATTCAAGCCGAATTGTCTATTGCGATCGATTATCGAATGTAAAAGCCAAAGACAGACAGACTCACAAATTCATTGCTTTTGCACTAAAACCATCAGATCATAATCAACTGCCTTACAATTCAAATGAGCATGGACTCAAATAAAAATTTTTTATTACGATCATTGTTATAGTTTTTTAAAATTTGTTAGGTATATTTACAATTTGTAAAACAAGTTAAAATCTTTCAAATTTGTCACTTATACTTTATCTTCCTTTTAATTTTTACTCCACATATCAAGTCTCAATTTTATGAAATGTTTTTAAATTATTTTCCTTAAATTATTTTTTATTACATTCATTACAGTTAAGTCTCCTTGCCATCGGAAATATATACAACGTCCCCAATACAATGTGTCATGATCTGAAATGTAAAAAAAAAAAGATTCAGCATTGTCTCATGATCGGAAATTCATTTGACAATGTATTTGCGACATATTTTAACAACGCGGGTTGTTAAATTGTGTATCCAAAAAATTCTCGATACACAAACATCATCATCAATGTCCTGTAAACCGCATGGGGTATATATATATAATCACATTTCAAATGTCAAAAAAAATATGATTTGACAATTATTTCAGATACATTGTGTTGAAAGTGATCAGAATTGTAAACAAAATACTTTGTGTTTTCGATACAATGTGGTTGAACTGATTTGTTGAACAGGTTGAACTGGTACCCCCATGGGGTATATATATATAATCACATTTCAAATGTCAAAAAACATATGATTTGACAATTATTTCAGAAACATTGTGTTGAAAGTGATCCGAATTGTAAACAAAATACTTTGTGTTTTCGATACAATGTGGTTGAACTGATTTGTTGAACAGGTTGAACTGGTACCCCCATGGGGTATATATATATAATCACATTTCAAATGTCAAAAAACATATGATTTAACAATTATTTCAGATACATTGTGTTGAAAGTGATCAGAATTGTAAACAAAATACTTTGTGTTTTCGATACAATGTTGTTGAACTGATTTGTTGAACACAGGTTGAACAGGTTGAACTGATAAATTTGATATATATGTTATTTTTATGGTGTATCGGGTTGCAATATTTTTTACGTAATTTCCGATGTTAAAGTCTTTCACGGTCTTTCGAATTTTTACTAACAGCCTCAATGCTGTTTCCAAATTCTTTTTAAAAATATGCGAGTTTGAATGCATTTCAATATTGAGTTTATGTTCACTATTTAAGTTTTAACGATTCAAATTTCACCATCACCAGGATTATTAGTGAATGAAAACTAGGAAGGAACATGAAGATAAGTTAAGAAAAGTTATTCTTGTTAAGATAAGAAGCAAGACTATTATATTAATATTATTTATTTATTTATGTTATTTTATTTTGAACTTAATAGAGCTAAAGCTCGTATAGAATGTTTTACAATCAAAATTAAATATATGCAAAATTCAGTTTATGAATTCGAAATATGATTTTTAGCATATTTTAAGGATTTCAGATAATAAACCATTAAAACCTGGATCTCTAATGAAATCAATCATCTCTTCTGAAGATATTTTTCTCTCAGTTAATAAACACTAAGACACAATTTCCTAATGTTAATGCATATAATGCAGTTATATTTCACTATATCTGAACTATTCCGCCACGGATATGTCTAAATAAACCTTAAATATCCTATGACTTAAAATATTCATCTATATTCAATACACATACATATTATATATATATATATATATATACACAACATGGTTATTCCAAAAAACTAAATAAAAATAAAAATGATAAACTATATTCCATATAACTACAAATTTCATGTTATCCTTTTTGATAACAAACAAGTCAAACAGCAAAATAAAATAACAAATAAACAAAACAAAAACAAAAAAAAAACAAAAATCAAAATAAAATAAAATGTTGAAAGATTTCCTGAACAGATATCCACCAGAAACAAGGTTACAATTCCTCCTAGAGGCGAACACGAATAAAATTACTATAAAAAAAAAAAAAAACCAAAAACAAAAACAAATATAATAAGACTGAAATTCTCTTGGATATAAATCATATAGGGAAAAGAAAACAGGATATTTTGTTTTAGATATATATACCTATCTATACATATACATATATTGAAATTCTATTTCACTTTGTAGAAAACTTTTTACAAACCAACCAATTTCTATATATTGGTTAAAATGAACATGGATAATAATATTATCTATCATGTACTTACATATTTATACATATATATATATATGTATATATATTTATGAACATCCTTCTTTGTACAAAGGTATTTAGTTACATTATTAAATCCTTATAATATGTATGTATATGCGGCTAATATTTTCTTATATAATAATAAAAACAAAAAAAAAAATTAACGAAATCATCACATCACATAGGATACGTGGTTCTTGTTTCTATTTTTATTTTTTTGTTTCTATATGTCCTTGTTTTGATTTTCCTAATACATATAATTTTTGTTTTTTTTTCTATAAATTATTTTGATTAAAAAATAACATAAGGATATTAATTGAAGATTTCTGTAACAAATGGTGTAGAAATCTAATCGGTTCGCATTGCATTATTTTCGATAGGTAAAAAAAAATCTTTAAAATATTTATTTTTATTATAGTTGAAGATATACTACGGTTATTGAAATTGTTATTGAACAATTCAATTTAAAAAAATAACATTATTATGGATATTCAAGAATGATCCTATACAGGGTATAACTTTTTATTTTGTTGTTGTTGTTTTTGTTTATTTTTAGTTTGTAAAATAGTTGAAAACTTGATAGACGAAAAAATAAATAAAAAAAAGGGATCATTTGTAAATCTATATAGAAAAAAATACATCTAAATAAAAATGTATTAACATCAAATGTAAAAATGGAAAAATCGCGTTAGCTTTAGAAATATAGCTTAATCTTTTTTTATAAAAATTGTATAGCATTTTTAACAAAATTAGTATTTTTTCAACAACAACTTCATTGACAGCAAAGTGCATATTATCCAAAGCAATAACATCAACCATATCAATTCGCAATTTTTTAAGTATTGTACATTCTTGGGAAGGAAGAAAATATATATGCATGCACATAATTATATATTCGAGTGTTATAAATTATATTAATTTTTAATATTTATATCTAGCAAACTTCATATTTATTGTATGTTAAGTTATTTTTTTTTGTTTTGTTAAAATCAAATCATTTCTACAATATTTACTTATTAGACAAATTCAATCATGTTTTTCTTACTGTTCTATGTTCAACTTTTAACTTTTTTAAATTCTTTTTTTTTTCTTTTTGTTACACTTATTTCATAATATATTACCTTATAATAATAATTATAATATTTATTATATACTATATTTACTAACTATACACTCTGTAAGAGCTTATAAGCTCACTTGAGAGGAACTAATAAAAATAAATGAATAAATAAAATATCGCCTTCTGTGGCGAACAATTCTATTACGAAGACTTTCATCAATTCGTAAAGAGATGTATTAATTTCCGAATATATAATGGGGTGGCTAGTGGAAAAGTAACAACAATTATCTTGTATTCCACACTTCGTACAACATGCATAACTGACGCGGCAGTTGACAAATGTTATAGCTAAATTATTATAGTACTAAGCTCCAAATATAAGCCATAATGAACTTAAGCCGCTTAATTATAATAAGATACTATAAGAACTTATATATATATATATATATATATATATATATATAATTAGTACGTCGTTATCTAGCATATGCTGAATAATCCCTATCCTATGTGGATGCCATCTTATGCTAAAGACATAAAAATAATTGAATCAATTCAGAAAAATGTGATTAGATTTTGCTTTTGTAAATGTAATTGGCAGGATAATGTCACTAGCTACATTGTTTAGTGTCAACTTATCGATAGCTTTTATGCTATCCCTTGTACACTCTTGGTGAAATTTAATAAACATTTTTAAAAAAATTAAAGACTCTTGTTAATTGCACAAAATTATTTTATTCCGACACGTGTTTTGACCTTTCGGTCATAATAATGGATCATAAATGCCGATTATGATCCATTTATGATCCATTTATGATCCATTTATTATTCATGATTATGACCTATTATCCTATCTGGATGCCATCTTATGCTAAAGACATAAAAATAATTGAATCAATTCAGAAAAATGTGATTAGATTTTGCTTTTGTAAATGTAATTGGCAGGATAATGTCACTAGCTACATTGTTTAGTGTCAACTTATCGATAGCTTTTATGCTATCCCTTGTACACTCTTGGTGAAATTTAATAAACATTTTTAAAAATATTAAAGACTCTTGTTAATTGCACAAAATTATTTTATTCCGACACGTGTTTTGACCTTTCGGTCATAATAATGGATCATAAATGCCGATTATGATCCATTTATGATCCATTTATGATCCATTTATTATCCATGATTATGACCGAAAGGACGAAACACGTGTCGAAAAACTTATCGATATTCATACTCTTGAATCTAGGCGTAATATTGCTTCAGTAATGTTTTCATATGATATTTTATCAGCTAGAATAAATTGCCCACCTATTTGAAATTTGTATACTTTATATGCTCCAATGCGCAATGAACGGTCTCGTAGAATTTTATATCTCGAATCTCATAGAACTAATTATGGCTTTTCTGAGGCTATAGCTGACTATCAACGTTTAATTTATACTTGTTTAATACTTGATAGATTTTCGTTATAGTGGGCAATTTTTCAAACAGAGAAAAGTTATAAAATTTTTTAAAATTAATTGTATTTTGTATATTTTAGTTATTGTCTTAGTTTAAGCAAAAATCTGTAAAGGATATTCCCAGTAGATTGAAAATAGATTGAATAGATTACTTATTTCTAATTATTTATGTTTAAATGTTCACAAAATATATTTCATGAAGTTTAGTTTTTAAGCAATACCTGTAAGGGTTAATTTACCAATAGATGAAATAAATAAGTAAAAGGTTCTATCTGTACTTATCGATAGCCAAATTGTATTTCAATTTATTGGGATGTGTTCTAAGAACATATCGAAATATTTTTTTTTAGTTATTGAAAGGGACATATTTACCATAGTCCATTTTCTTTTTAGACCAATGTTTTGGTGGTTAAACTAAAATTATATTTTATAGTTATGTAATAGATCTAATACATGGTTTCTGTCAAATATATATATTCCAGCCGGTTACTATTTCCGGTTGCTGTGCACGCACGCAAATGAAAAACACCGTTGTTAGAAAAAAAACGCAGTTTCGGTAGATGGACCATTGAAGAAAATAGAATAAAATCATAAAATCTGTAGTTGTATATGTAAATTCTTAAAAATAGTTATAAAATAAAAAGAACAATAAATTTAATAATAAAATCTGTGTAAAATAAATAAATAAAACATTTTAAAATTAATTAATAAATAAAATTTGTGTCTAATGAAATTAACAAGAGTTTTAACCCATTCTATACAATAGTACCATATGGTACCAGCTATATAGTCTCACTCAAAAATATGATTTCTCATGATTTTCAGGGCGAATTCAAAGTAGGGTTTCTGAAAACTCCGGAAAATAAAATTCGGCGAATCCGAGTATTAAATTTCGAAATTCGTCGAACCCTTCGAACTCGTTAAATTTTTATTAAATGTAGTAAAAAAAAATAGTTTTTATTAAAGTAATAAGTTCTGTTTAAATATTTGATTTAATTTAGTATTTTATTACATATAATATTAAACAAAACAAAAATATATTTATTTTTTTTTATCGTAAGTAATAAAATTTTAAAAATAACAACGAATTTAAAGATTTATCAGATAATTTCGACCTTATTTTGGTGCAAAAATTGGAAGAAACAGAAAAAGCTCTTTCATAGTCCGTTAAAGTGGGTTTAATTGAACATAGAGCGTTGAACAATTTTTGCAAATATATAGACAGTACTCAGTATAACTATACAGAGTAAATTCCTGTTTTAATTTGTCAAAATCAGTTTTCTCCATTGGTTCCTCATTCCCACTTTTTAATATTTGGTTTAGTTCCTCCTCAATAGTAATTTCTTTTTGTTGTTCAGGTTCAACTAAAACATCTACTTGCATATTAGATTCATTTTCGTTTACTACTAAAGTTGGGTTAGCTTTAAATAATCTTTCCATTACATCTGTAGCTAAATTTATCGCTTGTTTTGATGGAACATTATTTGTATCCTTCAGGTATTTTAAAAGATTCATCAAATTTACATTTATGCGTTCATCAACACGCTTGGAAATATTAACCAATAATGCAGTGCTAATTTGAGTATTCACGAACTTAATAATGAAAATTATTTAAAAATTAAAATTTCAAAAGTATGTACAAAATTAAAATTCAGAAGTTTTCACTTGCTTACTATTAAGATATATGTACATTAATAATAAATGCAAATAATTAAAATGACTTGCATTGTTTTAATAAATTGGACGTCGCCCACTGGTATAATATTGGTACAATATTTTTTGAATTTTTGAATTTTTAAATTTTTAGATTCAATAAATCAGGCACCGAACTTCGAATTCGAATTTAACATTGAAGGTTCGGCGAATTCGAGTTCGAGTAATTCGGTTTCAGAAACCCTAATTCAAAGGTATTGTTAACAATTAATTTTTGGAATACTTTTCCTTCAATTTAATGTGTGTAATTAGTCAGTAGCATTTTATCTACTTTAGTGATACCAAGTTAAAAACTAATGTTTTTTTATGTGTTAAAAAAATGCTAAATATGAGCACGAGAAATTTTAAGTATTATTATTATTAGCATATCTCTTTTGAAAAATCCTAATTAAATAAGAAGTATATTAAAAGTACACATTTTATTCTATAGTTTAGTATACTGCGTTAATCAAATGATTGCAATTAATATATTAAATTTTCATATTTAAAAAAAGTGTTTCCATATGATACCGTCGCATTGATACGATACAAACATAATGAATGGTGTATTATTTGCATTTTTATGTCAATACATAAAATATTTTTTGTTTTTTTCGTGAATACTTTTTGTTTTACATAAATTTGTAGTATGAAACTCCATGAAGTGGCTGATTACTTGGAATCATTAATCGATGAAGAAGAAGAATTATTAGGAAAGCCAATTGGAATTTATGTACAACCACCAGATCCAGCATATGATTCAGCTGAAGACGATTGTGATGAGAATGAAGGCGGTAAACTCATAGACTTGCATCATAATCAAGTACATCAAACAGCTGAAATAGAAGTTGCTGGAAGAGTTAACGATAGTCAAATAGATGAACTTGAAATTGAAAAATTCCCTGATATCGATCAAATCGTAGAAATAGAATCTTGCGCTTACAACTGACCTGATATTAATTTTCCATCATCTGTACCAAATTTGAAAGATAAATTTGAATGGTTGAGAACGAAATTCTATAGTTCAAATTCATTATTACCAGTACCAACTTATTTAGATTGTTCAGCAGAACCGCACGAACTATTTTCAAAGATTCTTTGGTGATGAATTATTACAAATGATTTGCAACGAAACCAATAATTATGGTGTTCTCATGGTGGATTTGCTCTTCATGGACGAACGTTCGGACAATTTTATTTTACACTATAATTGAAACACAAATACCATTAAAGAAAATTTTATGATTTCCTCTCAATGCGCGAAGGACTGACATTTGTTATGTAGTCAAAAAAGGTTGACGTTTGAAAATATGTTTACATGCGCTGATATTACTTTTATTAAAGAAATTTAAAATTTTGTTAAGAGTAATAATGGATAATAACATTGTAATATTCGAAAAAATAAAATATAGCGCTTTGCTTTTAGCTTAAAATATAAATAATTTGTTAGAAACAAAATAATCTTATACTAAAAAACAAAAAACAAAAAAATTACAATTCATATCTTTTTCTTAAAAAACATTTGAAATTCTATATGTGAATGCGTTCATTCATAAATCGAGATAGCAATAAATATTTATCAAATAATTATATATCTATCCTTTTTTTTTACTTCGTCCTTCAGCCAAAAGTTAAAAATATTTTAACTAAGAAATTGGATGAAGAAAATGCCCGGAGAGGATTTTTTGTGTATGTGTTGGTAAAATAAAATTTTTTGATTGGTTAAAAAATTTGTCCGGATGTTCGTCCATTAAGAGGAAATCCACTTTTACAACACAAAAAAACCCTAATGTAACAAAATTGAATTAAAAATTTTTATTGGTATTCTGATTATTTCCGGGCACAATAATATACCAAAGCCGTGATATAGATATGCATAATGAAATGATTGCAAAAAGTATGTATCGAGATCGTTATGGTAAGATTGAGCGTTGTATTCACTTTGCTCAAACAACTGCTACCAATTCAAACTACAAAATGTGGAAATTGCGTCCCTGCAGTAACAAATTGAAGCAAAACTTCCAAAAAAAAATTTATTGTGAAGAACATTTGTCTTATGATGAATCGATGATAAAATATTTCGGCCGCCATGGCTGTAAACAATTCATAAAGGGCAAACCTTCGCGTTTCGGCTATAAGGTATGGTGTTTGAATTCACCAGAGGGCTACTTAATTAATTTTTAAATTTACTTTTAGTAAGATAACTTAAACTTTTAAATAAAACTTTTCCAACATAGTAGATTATTGTTAATTTGTGTTTTTCATATATTTCACATATTCTAAGAAATCATCACAATGGTACCATATGGATGATTCCAGCAAAAGTAAACATCGTGGAAAAAAACCAACGACAGATTTGTATTCCTGAGATCAAAATTAAGAAGTATATGAAGTTTCATAATTAAATTCGGAAAAAAAATGTCCCGCAACGATTGGGTTAATTACTATAATAATAACTATACAAGTTAAGAAAAAATATTTCGAAGAAGAAATATTAACTATATAGAATGGTATTATATTAATAGTAAGAGAAATAAAAAATTTAAAAAAAAAATCAAAACTGTTTTTATAAGTCTATATTATAGCTTAGATTAATATTTTAAAAGTTTTAACAGCAATTTAATTATCTAAACAAAACCTTATACCTAACAAAAAAATTTTATTAGAATATCATTTCTAAAATTATTTGAATTTCACCACTGAATATTTATTAATTTCTATGATGTGAACTATGTTGTTATTATTGTGGTTGTTATTATTTTGATTATTATTCATTAAAGTTGATTTCAATGAGTTTTTAAATTGACATGATAAGTAACCAAAATATTATAATAAAAATAAATGAACCGATTATTATTAAAATGGAATAAATCGATTTTTAGGCAAAATTTATTTAAATTCTAATTGGCTTACCAATTCAAAATTAACTTTTAATTTTAAATTTGAATTTTAAAATATCTACATAGTATATATATGTTCTTACAAATAAAGATACGATACTACATCTAAAATAAATATTTTTTGTCAATATAAAATTTTAATTTGTATTTTAATTATTTTATAAATTACAAAATTAGAATCATATAATTTTTATTTGCTCTTTAGAAGTAATTTTAATAAATGCAGACATAATTTTCTTTAACAAACAAATTGTCTATTCTTCTATTGAACTATGTTAAACTTATTTAGCAAAGTTTGAAATTGGAATAAAAATTTCTGGATTAAAATAAACCAAAAAATAATAAAAAAAATAATTACAAGTTTTTTTTTCTCATTATTGTTCCATTGTAGTGAATGCTGTGAAAATACGGATACAATTCTGACAATTTTTGAGCTATGAAAGTGAAAATTGGGAATGTCCCGAAGCAATGGATGAAGAGCAATGGAAATATGCATTCTGAAATTGCAATCAATACAATTGTGAAGATACAAACTGACAAATAAGGTACATTCTTGAACTGCATAACTATAGCTAGCGTTACCAAGGTGTATAGGCAATGTCTGAACAATCATTAAAAAAAACCATCATAAATTTAGTTATAAAAAGTTTGAAAAACATATTGGATTAATTCAATGTGGTGAATGCGAACTATTATTCTAATTATACGCAATATAATTGTTTATTTACTCTCCCTCTCTCTCTGATATATGCTGTAAATCCTCATTTCGATTTTTAATTTTAATTGATTTTAAATTCTACGAACAAGTTGTATCAAAGTTTGTAATTCTCATAAGTATCACACCTTTTTTTTTTAACTTCAAATCTAGCTATAATGATTTTTCAGCGATTTTTCTTGAAAATTACAATCCACTCCAATAACAATAAGCTTTTCAATTCATTTTCGTTCCCTCATTTTTTCACCTCTTTGTTGTCTCGCCTGGGTTACTCCAGGGGTATCACTTGGGCCAACTTTTCTTTATTATTGCAACTAATGATGCCTCACAATTTATGGTATCAGCTAAATTAAGTTGTTTTGCTGATGACTCCAAAACTAACAAAACCATTATGTCTGTTGATGATTATAATGATCTTAACCATTTTACAGAATGGTGCTCCACCAACAATCTCGAATTAAATGCCTTTAAATGTCAGATTGTTAGTTTTAGTAGGTATATTCAGATTTGTTTAAAATTTTGGGAATCAAACTTTAAACCGTTCTGAGTTGACTCGTGATCTAGGTGTTACTAGATTCCATTTCAAAGCACATCTCAATTCCATTATTAATAAAGCTAATTCTATGCTGGGATTTATAATGCGCTGCGCCAGAGAATTTACAGATCCCTATAGTACAAAACATTTATAGATTACATGTATGTTAGGCCAACACTTGAAAATGCTTCTCAATTTTGGCCTCCATATCGCAATTTTGATATTTCATGTATTGAAACAGCTCAGCGTATTTTTTTCCGCTTTCCATGGTCTGGTCTGATATCTTTACGAAAATAGATTGCTTTTCATTACACGCTGGGCGGTGCAGTAGGTAGAGCACCTGCCTTTCAACCGAAGGGTCCCAGGTTCGATTCCCGATGAAGTAAACAAATTATTTATCGGTTTCTCGACCTGGTCCAGTACCCTTTGTCATAAGGATAAAATAAATGACACAAAATAATTTAGAGTATAATCTGGTAACAACTTAAATAAAATGGAGCTATTCTTTTTAAGAAGGTTTAATTCCTGACAATAGTAGTAGTTTTCCACATTTAATGAGTAGGTAAGCCAGTAATTTGTTAAACAACTACTCGAAATATTGTAGATATTGTAGAATTGCAGTACCGTACTTAATTAAGCACGAAAAGGTGATTCTACCTAAGTTACTGTCAAGAACATAAAAAAAACAAAAGACCTGAAATCTCTCCAACAACTTCGATTGGTGGCTAATATTACGTTTATCCACCAAATTATTGCTGGGAATATCCTGGCACCTAAAAATTAGGGATTTATAACTTTTTAGAGAGAATCCGCGTTCCGTTGACCGGTTTAATATTGCTAACCATTTTATTGACTACGTAAATTTGAACCTGTGTCTAGAATGTTACGTGAATCTAATTCGAGAGCAGCTTGTTTTTATATTAACCTTAGTAAAAGAAGCTGAAAATTAAAGCTATTTAATTGATAAATAGTTATTGGAATTGATATTTGGTCTTTTTCTATTTTTTTAACATTCTACTAACTATAGCATGTTAACTATTCAATTTTATCTCTTACTAACATTAGCTGCTAACGGAAATGGATGGTGATCTCACCGCTTAGCAACATGATGCAAGCTTTCTATGTCTATAATGGAGAACTAAATTTGGCTTATTAGAAAAACGAGCAGGTGATATAAATTACAGCCCGAACAAAAACCACCAATAATATTAGAATGCGGATTCGTAATAAGATGAAGACTTAAAAACGTTACATAATTATAAAGCAAAGGAAATTTTTACGGAATATGATGTGTGTATTGGTGTACATAAATGTGTAATATATATATGTATGTATGAAAAAAAATTGAATTTGCTGAATTTTTAAAATTGAATTCAATTTAAACTTTTATTACAGTAAGAATTTTTGGAAAACTTTTATCCCATATTGAAAATATGGAAAAACAATTTTTCGATTTCAGTTTTATTTAATTTGAAGTGATAATCGTACTATTTTATTTTTTTTTTTGACATACATATATTTTTGTTTTCTCAGCCTAATTTTTTCCTATTAATATTATGACTGAAAATATTTTCAATATCCTTAAAATAATGTTCTTTAATACCAAAAAAAAAAAAAAAAAAAAAAATTAACACAGAAAATCAAAATCAATTTTAAAACAGAAACTTCATCTACAAATCAAAAAAGTTTTATTTTTGTTTATACTTTTCTATTCGGACAAATTTTCATTTATTAGATGATGTTAAATAAATCTAACTAAACTTGATTGTATAAAAAATATATATTTAAAAAAAAAAATAATAATAATCATAATTTTTATTATTAAAAATCAATAGCAAAAAAAAAAAAAAATTAAATATATTATATTTTTAATGTTATCATCATTTTTCCAGGATATCTTTAAAATAAATAAATGAATCTATGTATAATATCTTTAGAAAATCTTAAGAAATTCTATTGAGAAAGCCATAATTTATTTTTAGATTGTTTTTGGTTATTTTTTTTTTTTTTTTTTATATTAAACTTAGTCGAAAAAAAATATTTTATAAAAACTTTGAAATTAATCCCAAAACACTTATGTAAATGTTCAATAGAATTTGATTATGTTCACACATCATTGTACACTCATATAAACATGTATACATTTATGTCCACATAAAGGGTGGTTCAGTTAAACATTATTTTCTTTCAATTACAAAATAAGTATAGGTCGATTTGATTTAAATGGAAATTCTTTTGATTCATAGTGATTTTTGTATAAAAGTTGATATTTGTAAATTTTTGATATTAAAGATTTTAGAAGACCTATAACTACAGTACATCTTCCATCACTTTACATTTCGTTAGAATTTTACCTTTGATTACAAATTTCTATTTGAAAGTAATAAATTAATAGTCCACAAAATATAACCAGACAAATACCTTTCTGCTTTTCAAAATAAATTCCAAAGTTTTTATTTTAGATGTTAAATTTTTTTGTTTTTTTAAATCATTGAATGTTAATATTTTTCTATGAAAATAAATAAATTTACAAACTATTTTTTTTATTGATAAATTATTTCAGTTAAACACCAAAAAAGTTCTATAATATGAATTTCTACTCAACTTATGTATAAAATAAATTTATATATATATAAATTTTTTAAATCCTTTACATCATTATACTTTTAATAAAAAGAACAAGTTCGAATTTTATTTATTAACATTCAATCTTGATACATAGATATTTTATATCACTATTGTATCTATAAATACTATTATTATTTGTGTTAACAAATAAAATTATTTTCAGGAATTGTTTGTCTAACACTATAAATACCTACTGATGAGTTCTAGTAGTGTTATGATATTCCTGAAAATAATTTTGTTTGTCAACTTGTGATGTTACTAATATTTATTACACATAAAATCACACAGGCTTAATTAAATGAACTTGAAGATTCGGGCGGAAAATCACGATTATATGGCATCACAATGTGGTACCTTCTTGGCACAACAGACTTCGGCAGTCACTAGTACTAATCTACCTATATAGCTAAATACTTTTTTTTAATTTGTACATATTGCACCCCATGGCGATTGTACTTAATCACATCCTAGTACGACCTAGTCATATTTGACTAATAAGTAATTTTCATCTATATTTATTCAAGTCTATTCACATTCTTGAATCATAACAATTAAGATAAAAAGTTGATTAAACCCTGTGATTTCAACTTCTAGATAACATATTAACATAATTTTGTGGTCCCTACACATAATAAGACTTTTAAAAATTATTTCGAAACAATTTTATTAATTTTTTAATTTATTAATCGGATTTTGAATTTTAATGATAATTATAATTTAATTGTTTAATTAATAATATAATTGTTACCAGGTTTCCATTCACTAATAATTTATAATATTTAATTCCTTCCGAAATATCGATATTTGCAATCAATTATTAAATACTAGCCTCGTAACCCGCCCTAAATGACGGAAGCAAAATAAATTCTAGCATTTCTTTCCTTCATTAGAGTTTTCATTTCAAGTTTATCATAGCTTTATTTTTGTATTATAACGCTTTTAATTACCATATAAACAGAATATTTGTAGTAAGGTGCAAAATTTTCTATTCCCTAAGGGTCATTAACTCGATGATTTTAGCGACATCCTTTTTGCCAACATTGAAAATTTATCGTATAATTCAGAAATAAGTTAATCCTGTTAACATTCGCTGCGTAAGTTTAGCGTCAAAGTTTATAGCGAACAAAATAATGTTTTATAATGAGCCACAACTTTGAACGAAAACAATTTTAAAAACAAAAATAAATAAAATTGTAAATATAAAAAAACAATAATATTGTAGGTACACATAATATTTATTTTGATGAATAAAATAAAAACTCGTGTTGGAGAAAAAATTAAAATAAAAAAATTTACTGCAAATAAATAGGTATTTATAAAACAGTTCATAACTTGTGAACCATTGATCGGTTATTTAAAATTTCATCTCATTTCAAAAAATTCATGATCGAACATCGTTCATGTTAAAATTCATACATAATTATTATTTATAACATACATCAGTATGGTGAACAACAATCAATATGGTTTAACCGATACCTATATATACCGCCCTACTATATTAAAAAAAATTCATCACTCTCTACAACATACATATCTACACACTTGAAGAAAACAAATATACTTAAAAATTATAAATTTACAAAGATAAGAAATAAAAAATAATAGTACAAAATTTCATTTAATTTCTTTAAAAATGTGTAAATTGTTATTGTTTTTATGTGTAAATCAGCAGAACCAAAACCTAACCCCATAATACATACTAAATATTATATACGATCATAAATTTAATATAAAAACAAAAAACAAAAAAAAATAAAAATTTTAACTCTTCATCGCATCACATTTCTGACTAGAGTATGTATACCTATAGTACTATACAGGCTATGGTATGATGCTATGACCATTATCAACAACAACGAAAAACAAAAAAAAAATTTGTTATACCTATATAGTTATTACACCTACATAATTAGTATTGTGTATAATTTTAAGTAATAAGAATAACCTTTAAGTGCATTATGTTTTTTTTGTGTTAAATGCTGTTTGCCTTTTGGTTATTACACCATATTAAACTATTGATAAAATTTCTATTAGTCCTTCTTATTATAAATCAAAAAAAATGTTTGTTTTATTTATATTATTATTATTATTTTTTATTTTTCCTTATTATTTGCGAAGAAGACTAACATTAAATTAAAAAAAATATATTTCATGCAATGGTATTTTTTACTGCAAAGGTTCAGCATGGTAAACAGGGGTTAAAAAAAGAGTACCAAAGCAATTTGTATATGTGTTGGAGTATTCCGTCGGACTTACAAACATCCAGATAAACGCAGAATAATATATATATAATAATTAGTAGTGAACGGAAGCCTGTCAACAACTAATTTTTTTAATTTTATTAACTTATGCTAGATTGGTTTATTGATTTTTATTAAATGATAAGTCTAGTAGAATCTTTATTTGTCATAATCAACAGAGCAACTAACACATTTAAATGATTTTTTTTTTTTCTTTATTTTCTTATAAATAATACATTTTGCTTTATAATTCATGTATATCAAAATACGTAATAGATAATTAAATTTAGTTTTATTGATCATAGCTTAGGTTTAAGCTGTCTGATCTTATAGTTTTTTTTTTAATATAATTCAATTGATTGTTTCATCTTTCACGGTAGTTTTGACAATATCAGTTGACTCATTTCTATATGGTTGGATTTTCTTGTTTCTATAAAACATTTAGCATAAATCAGGGTTCATTAATTAATTATTGACCTAAAATTTGGTCTTGAAATAATTTCAGAATTTCAATTATTTATTTTGTAGCTGTTCCCCAGAATAAAAAAAAGATAATTAATATTATGATTTCAATTCCAAAAGTAATGTTGATTTAAATGATTTACAATTTTTTGACGAAAAATAATAACGTGTTAATGAAACATCCTGTATGTACAAATGTACATTTGTATATGTTTATGATATATATATATCACCATTTATATATATACGTTTTCAATATTTATATAAATACATTTTGAAATTAAGTAAATGTACAAATGTGCGTCCGGACACACATATTTGAGAAAATTTCGGAATTTTCTAAATTAAATTCAAATAGAACAATGTAGAGAATTTTTTTTTTTTTTATTATTTTTCTTTATTTATTATGTTTGTATAAATAACATAACTTTTACCAATACAATATTGGTAATAAAACTCACTTCCATTTTCTTAAAGAAATAAATGGAAAAATAATTGGTTTTTCTTTCTATATAGTTTTATTATTCTCAGCCCAACTAATTTAAAAGAACATTATGAATCAAATTTTAATTTTAATAAATTTTTGCTGAAGGACATTATCATTTTTGAATTTTTATTTCAAATTAAATTTATTAAACTTTTTATTTTTTTTAAAATCTTTAATCAGTTTTATTTTATTATACTAGTAACTGTAATGATCCAAAAAATAAAGTATACCTATTAAACAATTTCAAATCAGTTTGTGTCTTTGAATTAGCCACCTCGAAATGTTTCTAATTGACCAATCCACCAGGTACATCTTCAAGGTCAAATGAATGTTTATTTGGGTAAAGCAAAATATTGAGAAGCAGAAAAAAATATATTTCTATTATTGCCATGGTGAAAAATCTTACTTTGGCATCTTAAAAAATTTGCTAAAAATCATTCTTAAAAATACCAGAAACAAGGTATTATAAAGATAGACATATCAAGGGCAATATTGTTGAATTAGGAGCTGAATTATTAGAACCTTACATCACGAAAGCTTGGGAGTAGGAAAGATTTCCGAAGGTTTGGAAAAAGGGTCTGATTGTGAAACTTCCCAACTAAGGAGACCTAAAAAACTGCAATAACTGGAAAGTTATAACACTGCTTAACATCGTATACAAAATTTTCGCAACCATACTAAATCGGGGAATACAGCCTAAAATAGAAAATATAGAAGGGACGAACAGGCACGATTTCGCCCAGAAAAGAGTTGTAGAGATTACACCAAAATACTAAGGTTAATCATAGAGCAATCTGTGGAATTGTGCTCTCTACTATACCTCTTGTTCGTTGACTTCAAGAAGGCCGTTCAACGCACTGCGATATCAAATACATTAAGAAATAGAATTCCCGAGAAATTAAATACGATTAACAGCAGATTTGTATGAAGATGCAGAATTAGCAATTCTTCACCAAGCATAACTAAGTGACACATTCACCTCGAATTCCGGAATAAGACAAGGATCCTCTCTCACCACTTCTATTCACGCTTGTAGTAGATGAAATAATGCAAAAAACGCGTTCTTCCGGCAGAGGTGGGATCTTGAGGACACTTGAGCACTTTACTTATACGGATATATGATATATGTCAAGGCTAGCGCATAGATTCTGCGACATCGAACACCAAGTAGATCTACTTCAGCAAGCAGCGGGTATAGTCGGGCTTGAAATTAACATAGATAAAATCAAGGTTATGAGGGAGATATTTTTACAATAGAAGATCAAACAGTCGAATATGTGCAAAGCTTCTCTTACCTAGGTAACATGCTAACAACAAACGGAGGTAAAGAAGCAGATGTCAACAACAGACTTCGTTTGTTGATTTAATTCCAATATAGAATAACTAGGGAAACAATAATTAGAATATTCAAAGCCTGTGTAATGTTGACACAACAGAGCGAAACTTGGATAACAACAAATAACTTCAGTTAAAAAATTCAAGTATCTGCGAATAAGTGCCACAGAAGAATATGCAGAATATTCTGGCCCAATATCATCAGTAATAAGGACTTGTTGCAGCTAACAGGTGAAGAAACGATAATGTATTCAATTAAGTGTGGAAATGGAGATAGATAGGCCACACTCTAAGAAAGCAATCATAGTAAATAAAAAGTAGCAGAAGGCAAGGAATACTCAACAACACCTGGTGTCGAACTACAACTTCTGAACTAACCAAAATGGACGAACATAGGACGAAATAATGATCACTGCGTACAACAGAGAAAAATAGAGGAGGCAATTCGATATCCTATGCTCCCACGAGGAGTAACAGGAAAAAAAACCTTTTTAAAATCAAAAAATAAGCAACTGAGTGTAGATATTTCAAAGATAAAATCCAAACTGAAGTCAAACTTTTTCTTCTATGTACTTTAAGTAAAATACTTTCGTAGCCATAAAAATAACAATGGCATATTTTTTTACAAAAAAATACATTAATAAAACTTAAAACCTACTTATAATCTACTAACCATTATTTTTTTAATAATAATAAAAAAAAAAAATTATTATTTATTGGTTTAATTCAATGTTATATCACACATAATACTCATATATATAGACTTTCAATTTTGATATTCAAATAGAAAAGAAAAAATCATTTTAGGTAATAAATTGAAATTGATGCTTACCCAAAAACTTTCCCCCCTTTAATATACATACATAATGTATATGTAAAATCAAAGATAAAAATCAATAGTAGTAAATGCCTATTATTATTAAACAAATACTTCCAACTCTAACTCTTAAGTCTGGTAATTTAACTTTTAATGTATATAATACAACTCCACCTCTATTATTTCATAAATGAATTATTATATACTTTAAATAAAGCCCCTAAAATATTGAGTTGAAAATATTTCCTTTCTTTTTTATTATATATTAAACACGTGTGGGAATTTTACAGATGATAACAATATATTTCTAAATGGTAAAAGATCAATAGCCAAACCAAAAGAGCTGATAATTTTATGTTTTTTATTTTTTTTTTTTTTGTGTTTTTGAGTTATGTTTGCAGGGAGTTCATTTTTTAGTTTCAATCGATATTATATTCTACTATATAGATATTTGGTCTACCCTTTTGTATTCATTATAATACTTGATTTAACAAACAAACAAAAAAAAACATGAATTAATATAATCAGTACAAAAAAAAATGTTGATCAGATTCTTTAAACTCTTTAAGACATAGATGTCGTCCCAGTATATTCAATTATTAATAGTGGAACTACAAAAATATATTTTATTAGATATATAATGATGTCTGATGTTTGCATTATACATTTTTAGATTTACTTTTTCTATTTATTCTTATCAGCGGACTTGCAGATAAATCTGGAGACCAACTTCAGGTCCTTATTCTCTTTCGAGATGTGGGTCTTTTAATCAATACATAAACTGAATCTATTTCATTTAAACCTAACAATTCAAAACTTATTTTTAAATTTAGTTTAACTTATTTTTAAGAACTGGAATATTTTATATAGAAATTTGGGGCTAATAGTGGGGCTAACAAAAATGTATTTACTTTTATTCTGCTTTTTAATTTAAATTAATATTATTAATATATATTACATTAATATTAAATTAAATTATAATTTAAATTAATTTATAAGATAGATAAAATTCCAATATACAGCTTTTAAGGCTCATATATTTTTGTACAATTAATTAAAAATTTAAAAAATTGTTTTTATACATATACTTTCTTTATATTTTACATGTATAATGACAATTGGTCTTACTAGGGTTAACATAATATATTATATCGTTAAAAATAATTTCATATAGCGAAACAACAATACTTACTTCAACGTAAGTACTATAAAGGTAAAAAATATAGTATTTGTTTATCTTATTTCGTTTTTCAATATATCTTTTCAATTTTATAACAATTAATTTTTTTTTTTTTAATGGTTGAACCTACTCGATTCACATAATTATACAATAGAAAATGGTGTCTTTGTTTAGTTTGTATATCTTTATTTTGCACTAGATTGTTGTTTAGTATAGTGCTATCCATCATAATTCTGTAGCGTATAATATTAAAATAACAAACTTTTGTACATAGCCTACAACTATGCAATTTATAATTAGATATTTCGAAATGCTCTGTCCAAAATCTAAATAATTTTTTTTTTTGCATCAAATTTCTTATTTTAATGGTATTCATTGAATTATAACAAATATAGAAATAAAATAAAGGATTCGATTTCAATAATTGGGTATTGAAATGTCATCTCTTGGGTAATAACTACTATATATTCAAATGAATAACATTCATATTCAGTGTATAATTAATTAAATAGAGTTTCTATTCAATTATTGTTTTGAAAATTTTTCATCATGATAAAAATTCGATGTATGTGTAGTACGAAATGAAAATAAACATTGATAAAATAATTCTATTGTTAAAATATTGTTAAATATACAAAAAAAAAAAAAAATGTTTTTTTTACGGTTTCAATTGTGATCACATAAATACAGTGACTTAAAAAAGTATTGTGTTATTGAAACACTTGCTACAATTTTATATTAAGTAAATTGTGAGATAGATTGCACCAGTAGCCTCATTAAATTGAAAAATAATAATTCAATATGTTCGTATCAACAGTTTGTAATTCATTTATTAGTAATTAATACTATTTTGAAGCCTTAAATCTATTTATTTTCAAATTACATAAAATAAAATTAGTTCAATATGGTTATTACACGTCCTAATTGCCATAAATGTTATGCTGACTTGATCAAGAGCATATTTGAGGTCAATTAGCAGTACAGTTATCACACAAAGTTAAATTTTGAATGCTCAAAACACAACTCTAGTTGTATTATTGCCATAAACTTGGTTATTCCAGACCTCACAAGTTACACCACGTGATATTGATTCCTCTGACGAATTTATTGTTGATTGAAGAGATACTGTAGGTGTAGCAAGTTCTCATGCTGGTATTGGAACATCATTTGGCTCATTAATTATTTGTTATGCAAGAAATTAATCACTTTTAAACTTTAGCTTTTAAACGTTTAGTTTTATCTGAAACTATGGGTCTCTTCTGTGTTATAAATGGCCTTCTTGCTGTTATGTCGATTTATGTCGATATTTGACATTTAATATTGTTTTTCATTAAAAAAATGATTTGAAAAAAAAAACAATTAAATAATAATTTACTGATAGTTAAAGTCTAAGTTTAAATAAATTGCACATTCTTTCGTACCCGAATAAATTTTGAATTGTGTGAGTTGATTACCGAGCTTATATGTTAAATCTATTTTCTCGTTAATGCATCTCAGAGTGAATAGGAAACTCTCGAATATTTGTTTTTTTTTTATTTCTCACCTGTGTTTATACATTTCATTTATTTTTGTCAACTCCTTTGATAATAGTAAAATTTCGGCATTGCTCATATTGTTTCACCGTAATACCTTATGAAACTCAATATTCTTTCCTCTTTTCAATATTATCAGATTTTTAATATTTAACATTTTTATTTGCTGATTATATTTGCATAGTAGTTAGAGCAGGAAGCCACAACCAATTGCAGTGTGAAATGAATACTGAATTACAAACAAATATATAAATGGATGTCCACACAAAAACTGACTATAAATATAAAGAAAACTAAATATATGATTATTGGATCATCATGTCCAAAGTTGAATATTGAGTTAAATAATCAAATCTTAGAAATGGTTTCAAAATATAAATACCTTGGACTGTGGATTGATTCTTAGATAAAATGGAGTGTTCATACATCTAAACTATGTAACAAGCTGTCTTCGGTAGCTTCCTCATGTTAAGAAAAAATCTGTTTTCTATGCTCTATTTCATAGTCATATTAGTTATGGAATTAAATTATGGGGAACCACAACGAAGCAAATTATATATGAAATACAAAGCATTCAAAATAGGGCACTAAAAAACTTATTCAATTATATAATTGACGTAAAAAAACAGAGTTTATTCATTGGACAAACAACATACTACCGGTAAGCGATTTAGTTTACCTTAAAGTTATACTTCATATCTATGATGTCCAGAATTTTAGTGTACACACAACAACCGTTCTGCCGAAAACAAATGAAATCCATCAAGTGAATACTAGAAGCAAAAACTTAATACATAAATCCCGAAAAAATACATCACATTTTGGAACATCAACAACAATACACCTGGGCATAATATGGTACAACAGTATTGAAATTGAATTAAAAGTACTAGATAAACTTCACCTAAAGAATGAATTAATTAATAAAATATTCAAAAATTATAACACAAAATCGTACCAAGTTTTAAATTAAGAATAGTATTATCAATTGTCTATTTTGTTTTTATAGTTTTATAATATATAGTTCATATTAATTGTACTTTAGTAAATTTTGATTATAGTAGTTAAATTTTAAATCTTAATTTTTATTTTTTTTCTTTTATTTGCTTTCTCACTTCTTTTTCTTGTTTATTTTACTTCGTTTTTAATTACAATTTGTAACAGTACTTTGAATTTTGAATATGAATTGAATTTTAATTTTAAATTATATAAAAAATTTAAAAATTTTTAATAAACTTAAATTTGTAAATGTATATATAGTATATATAGACATTATTAAATGGAAATGGAAATAAATAAATTAGTAAAAAATAAGTTAATTAGTTAAATTTGTTAAAATAAATATCTTTCGGTTCGTATAATTTGACCAAATGAACATTTCTTATATTGATAAAATTAAATAATTTTTTACTAGCATTCACAGAACTTTGATACTTCTGTCAATCAACATGATATTTTTAGCATTTCACTTAAATATACCATCTTTCAAATGCTTCTAGTTTATTCAGAAGAGCTACTTCAAACGTTCAGAATTCAATGCCGTGCAAAAGTGCAGACCTGTTGAAACAATTTATGCACCGGTAAGGTAATATGACTTAAGTCTCTCAAAAATTTAAAAAAAAATTTTTTTTATTAGATTAGAAGCGAATGCTTGAAACGTTCAGAAATCACTGCAAAAAAGTGCAAAAGTACAAAAGTGCAAACCTAATGGAACACTTTATGCACAAGTCCATCAGACTTAAGAAATTAAAAATTAAAAAAGTCCTTCAAAAATTTAAAAAAAAATTATTTTTATTTCAGAAAGATATTTAAAATAATATTTTCAACTTTAACAATATTGTTTTTAAACTTTTGTAAATCAATGTATATACATACATACATTTTATTTTCTAGTACTAAGGTGAAGTTATTTTTAAAAATTTTGAAGAGTTCATAAAATTTTAGGAATTATTTTACTATAATTGTTTATCTTAAAATACATCTCCCAGCAGAGAAATTTTTTATTATTTTTATTTAAATTTATTTTTAGTTACCTGATTACCTATTATTTTATTATTATAGACATTTTATTTACAAATTATTTTCCTATTTTTTAAATTATTTTACAAAAATAAAAATTGTATCAAATAAAAATGTTTATATTTGAAAAATTGTATTTAAAATTGCAGCCTCATAAATTTTTATTGAAAAAGCTAATGAAATTTATGGGATCGTATTGATGTTATCTAACTTAAATAAATATATATATTATTATATATCATATATATATATATATATGTATAAATTCCTATTTTTATTTAAAATTGTATTAAATTTAATGTAAAATTTGTTTTTTAGAATATTATGAGAAGAATATAATTTTGAATACAATGAAATGAAAGCTATTATTGTAGAAAATATGTTGTAAATACTTTCACAATTATTTATTTATTTGTAATTTGTAATTTTTTTATTATATGAATGCCAACAGATATTGGAATTGTAGATATTGATTAATATTATATTAGAATTCTATAATTATAAAAATATTTACTAAAAACTTGAAGTTAAAGTGTTTCTAAGAGATTTATTTGGATTGTAGATTTACATCCTTAAAGAATTTTCTCTAAATAAATAATCAAAGAAAATTGTAGTCTCTTGAAATTGTTTTCAAATTTGTTTATATAAATTTAATTTTGGTATTGAGGGAAATATAAATTAGTAAGTATTAAAGTTTTTATTAGATTGACCTTTTTTTTCTTTATATAATTCCAAGTCTATAGAATAATATTATAATGAAATTTGGTATACACAATTACATACAATAGCTTTTCTGTAGATATTTTTATGATATATATATATTAACTAATTTAAATGTGGAAAACTATATATATTGTACCTCAAGATTCTATATTGAGCCCGCTGCTTTTCAGTCTATTTATTAATGATTTACACCATTAATTGTTTGTCTCATTCCCATTGTAGATTGTATGCGGATCAAAACTTGTATGCGGATTCAACTTTATATTAGTGGTCCCGTTGCTGATATTTACAAATCCATCCTAAAATGAATGATGATATCGATGCTTTAGCTTTCTGGGCTTGGAAAAATTGATTAATATTAAATTCATCTAATATGAAGGCCATCGTTATTTATTTGCGTAGTATGTATTTCAACAGCGTATCAATGATTCATAGGTACAGTATGTAAATTCTGCAAAAAAAAATCTGAGTGTTCTTCTTAATAAGACTTTAGCGCGCAACGATCATATTAATGCAATATCAAAAAATGTCTTTTTTAAGCTTCGTAGGCTTTAAAGGTTCCCTTATTACATGAGCGAGTGGGTTAAAAAGAGATTAGTCTTATACTTAATGATTCCACATTTTATGTACTGCGATATAGTCTATGCTGGTATGAGTGTTGGTGCACTATCAAAATTGAAGGTTATCTTTAATGCTTGCAACCGTTTTGTAACTAATCGTCGTAGATCTGACAGTGTTAGTGATGTTTCTAAGTTAGTACTTGGCTGTACATTTGAAAATTACCTGCATTTTAAATATATCTGTTTCATAAAAAGGATTTTATGAAAAAATACACTTTTGTACTTGTACAATAAACTAGCTTTCGGAAGATCTGCCCGAAATGTAAACTTAATTATTCCGAGTCATTCTGGAGAAATAAGACACTAGTCATTGTTAGAGTTGTTACTTTGTGAATTCTTTGCCAAATGTTATCAGATGTGAGCTTTGTCTTTCTAAATTCTTAGAGCTCTGTTGGAGGTACTTTAAGGAAAAACATTAACGACATTATTGAAATGAATATAGTTGAAGGTACGAGAAAAATTATTGGAATAATTTATTGTAATTGTTTTCTTATTTTTATTACTGGATTTACATTTTATGAAATTATTATAACTAAATTTATTTAGATTTTGTCTTTCATTTTTTTTCTCTTTTTTTTTTATATTTAAGTGTTAGTAACTATTAATATTCTTTGTATACAATTGTATAGAGACTTTTCGTCTTATGTATATGCACAAATTAATTAATAAATAAAATAAAATAAACTCTACAATATTTCGGCTTCATATTATAGTGTTCCATTTTATTTTTTAGTGATTACCAAAACAACTCTTAACTATTTTTTATCATTTATTTTTACGTAATGACAAAGGGTATTGGAACAGATCAAAAAATCTACAAACATTTTTTTTTGTCTTCGCCGGAAATCGAATCTGAGACCTATAATGAAACATATCTAAAAAAGATTATTGGCAAATATATATTTTGGAATAAGAAGAACACTTAGTTTCCAAAATGAATTTGATATATGTATCAGGCACGAAGCGTCCATATATTGAGTTGAATGAGTGCTTCCCCAAATAAAATATTATTTATTATTTTTACAACTTAATATAAAATATATATTTAATTTAATATAAAAATTCCTTAACTACAAAAATTCAAATCGATCAAAATATCGCATGACACAAAATGAATTTACAAGCAAAAAAAGTAGCAAGGAATGAATTAATTTTGTGCATTATTGTGCTTGTTGACTTAAATGAGATTTAATATTTATATAAATAATGTATATGTAGTTTTGGGTTTTTTTAGAGAGTAGTATTGATTTGTGTTAAGTAATTATGTAGTTTTTTGTTATTGAATGCTACATTGTTTATTTTCAGCCATAATTTTGTCTTATGCAGTTTTGAAACAATTAATTTGTTAGCAAATGTAAAAATTAAAAAAAAAAATTTTTTTTATTATTTATAAAAAATTAAAATTAAAAGAAAATTGTAATTGTGTTATTGTAATAGAAGTTTTGAAGCAAAATTATTAATTGTTAAGGATGGTAAACCAAATTGCTCTACTAATAACAACAACAATAAAACGGTGTAATCAGCCTTTTTCAATAAAATCTTTCCAACATTAATATAGAAAATTCACACTTTTTTTACATTGATTTCTTAAAGTCAGAGCTTAAATCAAAGTTATATTTTCAGATGAAAATTTTAATAACAAAAACAGTATTTGTGAAATTACACCTATTTTGTAAGACCACATCTTAAATATTTTGATCACCGTTTTATTTAGTACTCATTGATAGGATTGCGGCAATACAGAAAAAGTTTTTTAGGTTTGTTTTACGCCACTTGTCATTTATCTAATCCTATTATATTTCTAATATTATTAACCAAAGTTAATTGATCTAAGTACATTGAACATTAGGCGTGAGGTTTCTGATATTATTTTGATTACAAATATTGTAAAGGATAATATAAAATCCTCTTCAATTTCCAGTAATATCATTATTAGAAATCTGAACCATCTACGCTCATTCAATATATTTAAAATCATAGTTATCATAGTACTAATTATTATAGAAAATATGAACATATTAATAGAATTTTTATTAGAATAGGTAAAAAACATAAATTAAACATTCACTTTACACTATCAAAGCATACTCAAAAACAAAAATTATACAATCACTATATTAAGAATTTTGCTATTCTTTTTTTATTTTGTTGTTTTTATTGTTTTGTGTATATCTGTGGCAATAATATAAGTCGATTTAAGCGAAAAATGTTAAGCGATATTGTTACTACCATACCATTCTATGTGTAAAATTCTGTCTTCCAAAAAAATCCCGAAGCTTTTATGAATTTTCAAAGTTGAAAAAATCGTATTAATTTATTTGCCTAAATCACCTAGACGGATGTATATATTGCGCATGATATAATGACTTACATCAACTTAAGTCGTTATAATAATATATAAATAATCAATTATTATCTACATGACAAATATTCTATAGAAAAATATAACAGCATATATTAAGCTTAGCGGTTATATTAAATTTTGTTCTGCTATATACCATTTCTTCTGAAATTGACTTAATTTTGTCATTGATTTTTCAGAAGAGACTTATTTTTTTCGATTGTATCCAAATTTATTTTGTGATTATTTTTATCTTATCTAAAAATGAACAAGCGCTTAAAATTTAGTTTTTACTCTAATATTATAGCAGCTTATGTTTGATTTAATTTTTATTGTAAGTTCTGAGTATTATTCAATCAAATATATTTAAAGCTTCAAGTTCAATAAAAATGAAGATTACAACCATTATACGTTGGACCAGACTTTTCACGTCTTCCCAAATTTTCACAGAATTATTTGAAAACGTTAATAATTTTCAAATTGTCATACTAAATAGTTTTAAATTTTGACTTAAGCGGTTATAAATTATTGTTACAGAAATAATTGATTAATTTTAATTTTAGTTGTAGCCATACATGTAATAATTTAAATAAGAAGAAATGTAATAAAAATAAATAAATAATTAGTTCTAAAGTTGGACCTTTTCAAAAGTATTAGTTGAAATAAATGTCCTATTTGAGACACTATGTGTGAAATATCATTTTGCTAAATTGGTGATTTGAAATTAAATAAGATATTATGTTAAATAACATTAGGCGAAATGAGAGTTTATAAATTGTATGAATATGCCCGCTATCTTTTTTCCTGTATCATTATGTATTTTTGTCAAAAAAACAAAATTTTAAAGTTAATATCATAAACTATTTCCTATGCTATTTATTAAATGGCTAATATAACCTAAACCTTTAAAAAAAAAAATATTTTTCAAATCTTCGTCACATAATTTTAAAGAATAAAAAAATTCAAATTAAAGTAATGAAACGTTTAATCTGATATCCATTCCATCAAAAATTTAATTTAGAAAATTCATCAGACTATTAAAACAATATTAATTTAATAAAACCAATCTATATATATACTTATATATATATATACAAAATACAATATATATAAACGTACTTTTTTTTTTATTTAAAGATTTTAATAAATTCAAAATGGAATCAAAAATTTTCACCAAAACAATTTAATTTACTTCCAGCAACAAAAAAAAAAAATGATTACCATACCCACCTGTCTGGATGAAAAATAAAAGAATAACATAAAAAAAAAAATATTGTTTGTTGTTATTGTAATTTTTGTTTTATTCGTCATAAAAACGTAGACATATTCCTTTGCCAATTACCTCCTTCCCTAAATTACCTACAATATTATAATTTTAATAACTTTTAAATTTAACTTATATAAGAATTACACCGTATCCAAGTGTAATACAGGTATCTGTATAATTTATATAGATATTATTATATTATATACATCTCATCCACCTTAGAGATGAGAATATTAAGAACAATTTTTATTTTTAATGTCAATAAAAATGGTAGGGTTAATGAGTTTATTTTTGTTTAATTTATTTTTTTTCACAGCGTTTCGATGAATATTGCGTAATTAATTATTGGTAAATAATTTAGCAAAGTAGTCAAAAAAAGTGAACATTTTCTCGCTTTTACCTTAGGGTGTAGATAATTTCATGCTGGTGTTGTATATATCAACATTTTCATATAAATTTTATAAATTTTTATAAAATAATTTAATAAAAATAAAAATGAGCAGATAATTTTGAAAATAATTAAAAATTTTTATTGGAATTATAAGTGACAAAAATTGAATTTTTTCATTCATTACAAATTAAATGTAATGAAATGTCTGTTTATTCATAATTAACATCTTATTTCATATTTCAGTATAATGATTGAATTTTGACACAAAATTGATGTGAAACCTAATCTCGCCACATGTAATCAAAAAATGTAAAACAGAGTTAATTCATTACTAATGAAGCTTATTAACTCGTCCCTAATCCAGGCGTATGTATTAAATTTAATTACCCATATATAAGAAGTCCGGTAGTACAGCTGATATCAATAATTATAGACGCATATAGCCATCTCATCAGTTTTTAACAAAATTATCGAAATTTTTGCCAATAATAAACTTAGGGAATATCTTTATTATATAATAACTTGAAAAAACCCCAACAATATGGTTTTTAAAGGAAATTCAACACTCAAGCTGCTCCCTGAGGTAGTTAGCAAGATACATGGTTCAATAGACAAGCAGTTTAAACTAGCTGCTGCTTTATTTATGTTTAAAAAGTTTTTGATAGTGTTGATAGAAAATTATTACTTAGAATTTTGTTTGAACATGGCATAAAAGGTAATGAATACAACTGGTTCAAAAGTTACATTACTAAGATAATTAACTATGAAGAATGTGATGGAATGACCAACAGTATGAAGAAAAATGAGTTCGGAGTTATACAAGAAATTTCTTTTAGGTCTACATTATTATTCGTAAATGTAAGTGGTCTGCTTAACCTAAATCTGAATGGCAAACCATATATGTACGCAAATGACTTAGCTAAAGTGGCTAAAACCACCACCTTTCCGTCTTTAAAAGGAAAGTGACAGATATATGATAAGAATTGGCTATTATAATTTTGGAAATTGTGGAGGGTTACAATTGTTATTGGGTGTAATAATAAATGAAAATCTTACTTGGAAGCAACAGATTACTGATGAACTTATAAAAGCTATAGGAAATTAGCTGGTATATTTAGACTTATAAGTGATAGAATTCCACGTAAACTGAAACGATCCTTGTACTTCAGTATGTTTCATGCATAATAAGTACATTTGCGATTGTGGTGATGTAGGAGACAAATCCCTTCCGAAATTCACAATCTATCTACTTATCTATGTTTCATGCCACACTTACTTATGCTATACAGTTTTGGGGAAATGTATAATAATAAAAATATTAGATCAATTCAAACTGCCACAAATACAGTAATAAAAAATGTATATTTGTATACAACAACAGAACGGCAACTTGACAGATTAATTTGAATGATCAGATACAAACTACAATTAAAACTTTATAATTTATAATGAGCTGCCAGTACAGATTCAAAAAATTTAAAAGTAAAATTAATGATTATTTTATTCATATGCTTTTCCTGAGCTTAATTAGATAATAATATAAAAATTTATATATTGATAGTTGATTTTGTGTTCATGAACTGTATTTTGTAATAGATGATAGATTGATAGATGTTGATAAATAGAAAATGTTGATAGATTTAATTTTAAAATTTACTTGTTTTTTAGAATATTTAGTTATGAAGATTAATTGTTTTATTATTGCATGTGTCTTTGAATTACCTACTGAATTATTAAATACATTGAATTACTAAACTCTGTGCGAGCTTTATAAACTCTTTCAGTACAGAATTATATGAAATAATATTACAGCAAATCAAATCCAGTCACGTCTAATTAAAATATATATAAAAAGTATTTTATTAAACAACAACAAAACAAAAATTCAATTTTTACATTTAAATAACTTGAATGTCAAAATGACATTTAAACAATAGAAAGATAATTAAACGATAAGAGTGCGTTTACACAATACGAATTAAATTACTATACGTATACTTTAACACCGCCTCTTAATTTAATGAGTACAAATTATCATTTTAAATTTAATTCTTTCATCATTATATCAGCAACTTTATCCGTAATTGATATACATATATTTTAATTCAATTTCACCATTTTCAATTACATCATGAATAAAATTATATTTGACATCTATTTGCTTCATTCGTCTGTGATCTTTTGGATTTTCAGCAACTTTAATACAAGACTGATTGTCTACATAAATGTTCGTTGAATGAGAACAATCAATTGAAATTTCATGCAACAATGAACGAAGCCATTTAGCCTCACATATTAACATCCGACAAAGCCATGTACTCAGCTTCTGTTGATGATAAACTAGGTTGTTTTCTTGAAGACCAACTGACTACATTGCCATAGACTTTAAAAACATAACCTGATTCAGACTTTCTATCGTTTTTGAAATAAAGAAACTTCAATATCACCCTGTTGGTTTGCAATTAATTGTTGATTTCTTTTTGCCACATCAATATACACATCTTCAATTTTATAGTGTCGAAGTTAAACGTGTCGAAACATGTTTTATCATTTACCATTTGCTCAGTTGCACCAAAATCCAATACAAAACGAATTTCGTCATTTTCATTGTATGATGAAACATTTAAACAAATTGCGTCATCAACAGCGCCAATTACAATATCACCAATTGCACACAAACAATCTCGTTGTTTTCCTTTTGAAGTAGATACACAGTTAGCTTCATCATTTTTATTTCCTTTTGATGCTTTCTTTGGCTTTCCATTTAATTTCCAGCATTTGGCCTTTTTATGTCCAATTTTTCCACAATGATGACATTTAACATCAGATTTCGATTGCATAGCCGATGATTGATTTCTATTAACACAACTATTTTCATGACGCTTACCACATTCATCCAATAAACGTGCTATAAAAAGAATTTTATTAAACAACAACAAAACAAAAATTCAATTTTTACATTTAAATAATTAGCATGTCAAAATGACATTTAAACAATAGAAAGATAATTAAACAGTAAGAGTGCGTTTACATACACAATACGAATTAAATTACTATACGTATACTTTAACAAAATAAATAAATAAAAAATAATCAAGATTTTAAAATTTTTATCGATATTAAATTTATAACACTCGTTTGGAAAGAAATCTGAATTCTCATTAGAGTAAGTTAATGATTTAAAAATCGATCTTAGAGCTTGTACAAAAATACTACATTCAATTATACGTTATACGAGAGCATCAAGTAATTCCAATTTTTCAAATGTATGGTATTGGTATAACAAATATACCACAAATCATTAACAACTCTGTGTAACATTTCATTACACACAAAAAATTTAATAATTTTCTAATTTACAAAATATTCAAACTACTGAAATTTTAAATACATTTGGATAGTAGCCTACAAAATTTTGATATAATAAAAATAAGTATTGATTTTTTATTCCAATTAAAAAAAAAAACAAAAAAAAATGCAAAACTTAATTTATTAAATTAATACATATTAACAACAAAGAATTTAATATGGAATCATAATTTTTATTATTTATATTAAGTTACATTCCAATAAACCAATTTACACTCATATAAATTCAAATAATTAATTTATGAATGAGCTGACCACCAATAACAGTAACTATAACAATTTAAATTCAAAAATAATTAATAAATTTTACTTTAATCATAAATTTAAAAGGATATGTATATATAGTAGTTTCAATAGGTCCTTGTACAAAAACAAAAAACAAAGAAAAAATTATAATGATAATTTTAAATTAAAAAAGACCAAACACCAAAGCATTTGCAATATCTGACAATTGGTTGGTTTTAAGTAAGTATAATAAATTTTAGTTCTTGTTTCTAGAATAAATTAGGTACATTATCAACAGTTTTATCATCAGATTTAAAGACATTTTCAAAATAAACATTTTTAAAAAAATTAAATTAAATTTTAAAAGATAATTTAATATTTTTATTTAAGTTGTTAAGAAGTTGCTATTTAACAATTTATAGCAACAAATTTATTTTTTTAATACTTTAATACAAATATAATTTAATCGATTGCATTAGTATATAAGGCTTGAAAAAATTCATTTTAAATTTCTAAATAAATCAAAAACCATAAAATAAATAAAAAGATAAATAAAATTGAAATAAAAGTCCATCTAGATATAACTGTTAATTACAATAGTTATTAATTTATTATTGTTAATTTCAAATTGTAAACTAAATTTATATAAAAATCGTTCCATATTTGTAATATGTTAAACACTTTAATTGTAAATTTGAGAATAAAGAATTTTAAAACTAAAACTAAACTTACAATGTTCTTTTGTATACTCTTGATAGTAACTTAAGTGGAACCACCCTTTCATGCTTAATTAAATACGGTACTGCATGTTTATACTACAATCAATTCCCAACTTTTATGAAATATTACGGAGAGATTAGTAGTGACACAAAAACCATATGTGAATATTTCCGCAACTTTTATGCAACTTCTTATTCTACATCTGTCTTCACGGTTAATGAAAATAATTTTAATCACCTGAATGCTGAATATCCTAAAACATCTTTCACGCACATAAATATAGATGAAAGTGTCGTAGAGGACTATTTAGTAAATCTTAGTAGTAACATGTCTCCCGGTCCTGATGGTGTCCCTGAATTAGTCTTGAAAAAGGGCTCAAAAACACTTGCTCTTCCCCTTTGTATGCTATTCAATGCATCTATTCAATCAGGAATTTTCCCCTCAATTTGAAAAAAGTCTTACGTACGACCCATATATAAAAAAAAATCTTAAAGATGAAGTACTTAATTATCGCCCTATTGCTAAGTTACCATCGATACCTAAAATTTTTGAATTAATTGTTCTTAATTCTGTTTATAGTCATTGTGCTCCTTTTCTCACTCATGGATTCACAGTGTGATTCTCACTCATTTTCACACTCATGGACTCATTTGATCACAGCATGGATTCATAAGAAATAAATCTGTGGTAACAAATCTTGTGGAATCAACTTCAACATTTATTAATAATATGGAAAAAGACTTACAAACAGATGTAGTCTATACTGATTTTAGTAAAGCTTACCACATAGTGTAATATTACTTAAATTACGAAAATTAGGTTTCCCGTTAATCTTTGTAAAATGGATCAACTCATATTTAGTGAACAGACTTTATAGTGTTCTGTTCAGGTCATCTATTTCATCATCTTTTGTAGTTAACTCAGGTGTTCACCAAGGTAGTAACTTAGGTCCTTTTTTGTTTATAATCTCTGTTAATGATGTTGTCTCAGTAATTAAAAATAGTGGATTACAAATTGAGCGGATGATATGAAAATTTTAAAAAAAATTAAGTCCGAAAGTGACATGGCCTTACTTCTAAGTTACCTTGATAATTTCTCTCTGTGGTGTACAAATAATAACTTACTTCTAAACATCAAAATGTGCGCATTAATGTGTTATACTCGCCGTTCTAATCCATTCACTTATAATTATTCTTTTAATGGTGAACTATTACTAAGAGTTAATTCTATTAAAGACTTAGGAGTGGTTTTCGATGATAAATTAACGTTTAAATTACATTATATCCATATAATAAATAAATCAAATACCTTATTAGGATTTATAAAACGTTGGTCAAAGGAATTTTCTGATCCATATATTTTAAAGACTCTTTATACAACATTGCTCCGACCTAATTATGATGGTCGACCATTTTATGATGTTCACATTCAAAGAATTGAAGCCATTCAAAGAAATTTTTTAAGATTTGCCCTTCGTAATCTTCCTTGGGAGGATCCTATTCGTCTGCCTCCTTATGAACATCGATTAAACTTAATTCACTTGGACAGCCTACAGAAAAGGAGGGAAATTGCTGATGTAACTTTTATTGTTGAAATTGTTAAAGGAAATATTATTTCTCCACTTATTTCTGACAAAATTGTTATTAACACCAATTCTCGGCTTCGATCCGCTAATCTTTTTACACTGGTGCACCATAGAACTAACTATGGTAGATTTGAGTCTATTAACAGAATGTTAATATTGGGAAATAAATACAAGGCCTTAATCCTGATTTCTCCCTCTCCAAGTCTGTTTTAAAAAAACAACTACACAAATTAAACTAATTATACATCCACATACCCATTAGTATTAAGTATTAATAAATTTAATTGTATTTGATTTAATTTAATTTTCTTAACTGTAACTTTTATAGATGTAAGTAATGTGTAACTACTTGATTTAAGCTTGAAATAAATAAATATCTATGAGCTGTAATGCTACTTTTTGTAAAATTATTTTTTCTAAGATTTTTTAATATTTTAGTATTAAAGTCATTAATACCTAAATAGCTGAAATATTATTATATATGTACATAGTTAGTTTTATAATTTATGTATATTTGCACTATATTAACTATACTTGAATCCTAACTTATGTTGTCCTTTAAGTTTCATTTTTGCAACCATACTACCCCCGGAGCCCAAAAGCTTTGGTTACTATTTTATTATTATATAAATTATTCGTAAATACACTCTGTATGAGTTAATAGCTCTTTCAGAGATACCGCAATAAATAAATAAATAAATAAAAAACGTATTAGAAGCATTTTATTTATTTTTATATAAAATATGTACAATGGTTTCAAAGTGTTTTTTTCATTTTGTAGATATCAGAAAGTATACCAATTATTCAAATAGGAATGCTTAACTCTTTTTGAATGTTTTTATAAATTATTAATATTTCGTAAGAAAGGGTCTTTTATATCAAAAATGTTCATTAAAGTTTAATTTTTTTTTTTAATGTTTTTTAATATTAAGACAAACATTACCAAATCGACACTATATTACTTAAAGCTATTCAGTGAAAGTTTCATATTAAAAATGAGTATAATATACCATCAGAGATGCAAATCGGTTTTTGAACCGAACCAAAAAACCACTGAACCATTGATATTTTCCGAACCAAAACCATAGCCAAAACCAAACCACTTTTATAATGAATTGGGCGAACCAAACCAAAACCGAACCATTTCTTAAAATAATTCTGAAACCGAACCACAAACCAACAAAATATATGGTGGTTTACGGTTTGGTTCATGTTTTAATCTATTTTTTAACATTTTAAATTTTAACATAACTAATAAAAAAAAACTTATATTCGAAATCGAAAGTCATGAAGATAAAATTTGTTTATGGGGAACGAAAAAAAAGTCAAATTCAATACGAAAAAAGTCAAATGTTGACATTTGATTTGACTTTTTTTCAATACACGAATTTATAATGTCTTTGAATTTTTAAGTTGTGACTGTTTTTATGTGAATGTGAGTAATAAATTTAATTAATTTCTTATGATTTTTTAATTATAATTTTTTGTTTTTTTTTTCTCAACGTTACCCCAAAGAAAATGCCCAGACAAAAAAATAACAAAAACCCAGTATTTGAAAAATTTTATTTTCAGATAGAAACAAATACCAGCAAATGTAACGAGTGTAATTTTGTTATGAAAAGCAGTCACCCCGAAAATCTAATGCGACATCTTAAGAAGATTGTATATAGTATATGCAATCTGTAATGTATATAAATAATTTTATTTTTAACAAAATTGAACCAAAACCGAACCGAACCGAAAACTATAAATAAAAATATTTATTGAACCAGAACCAAACCAAAACCAAAAACCAAAACCAAAAATTAAAATTAACCTTAAACCAAAACCGAACCAGACGAAAAAATTTTTGGCTTGCATCTCTGTAATATACAAAAATGTACAAGCTTAAATGTATTGTATGTTCTACAAGGTCCCAATAATTCATATTATTTTAATTGATCTTATGATAGCTATTTAAAACTTAAATTCTGTTCTACAGTATGTATAAAACAAAAGTTTGTTATACCGAATGTGTTTGTTACTCTATACAAAAAATATATTCCATTAAAAATTTTAGAGAAATTTAATATAGTAACTTTGGTAGAGAAACTTTTCGAAGAACTGTTTTTTAGCTAAGGGCTGTTTATCCGATTTATGTTTTTTTCTAAATCAATAAATTGAATTAAAAATTGATGTGGAATAGATTCATGGTCAAAAATACATTCATTACATGAAAATCTACAATTGAGTTATAGTAGATACAAAATTAGTAATTTTGAATTCAATTTTGTTAAGTAAAAAAGAATCTAATTAATGAAAACAAATCACGAAAATCTATTGAACAATACTTTTTCTAGAAAATTTTTACGAAATTGTTTACGAAATGTATGTGGAAATAATTGGAAATAAATTGATTTATTAATATACTTAGAGTATAAAAATTTGATAATACAACGTGACCACAAAAATGCAGTATAAGAGTTTCAACTGCGATGTAGTATGCTCCATAAAGTCTATATACAAAATAATTAATTCTACAATGTTTATATTCTGTTTGTTTCTTCATAGTTAAAGCAGTATGCAAGTATTATTAAACTATTTGTATTGTGTATAGTTCGTTATTGAACATACTAGATTGTAGCTAAAATCTTAATACAGCATTTTCGATATCACCCATGGCCATATTCAATTATGAGTTCAATTAAAACTCTTTTTAAAAGATCTCTAAAAGTCTTGAAGCATAATAATTTATAGGTCTTCTTCACCTTTGACATTCTACATATAACAAGTCTGAAAATTTACATTGTATCAGAATTACTTTAAAGACTCTGTTACACAATTCATTTTTTATTATTTATTTATTTCAAGCTTAAATCAACCTTATAATAATTATATTACACTTTTCTTATACAACACACCATCACCCGGTATATTATACAAAATTGAAATATTTAAATATTACAAAATTAATTTCACTAACACTCATAATATAATATATTTCCATAACATTTGTTCACTATAATAATAAATTCAATAAACTTAAATTACAATCACATAATTATTTAATTATATTTCTTTCATTAAAAAACAAAACCAAATAAAAAAAAAAAAAAACAAAAAACTAAAAATTATTGCAAAATATTTAAAGTATATACAACGTTATACACAACGTAATTTGTATTATGCAATTTTTAAGTATCTTTATAAACACCAACTTTATTTCAACAATATTATATTCTTTAGAGAATACTTATAGGGTGAACATTTTTTTATTTTAATTTTTAATTTAGTATATGTGTATAATATAAACAAGGATATGTAGGTGAATAAAATTTTAATTCCTATATTATTAGTGTTAACGAGTTTTATGCGATACACATCTATAAATAAAAAAAAAATATATAAAACAAAAATTTTAAATTCAACAAAAAATTACAATTATTCTAGAAAACTAACTCTCAGTGCTAATTTTTAATATTAAAATTTAAATAAATTTAAAATAAAATACCACCCACACTCCCCACTCTCCCATCCTTTTTATCACTTTGTATCTTAAAATAAAACTGTGTATAGAATTTACGATATAATATATAGAAAATGAAAATGTAATTAAAATTTTGTTATTATTTTATTTATAAGTATATATTTATATATAGAGGACATTCTTAACTCCCTTAATTACACATTTTTATAACAATATAAATGCATATGCTGACTGAAACAACTAATGATGATGATACTCATAACCTAGAAAATATATATACACAGATATTGATAATTTTAACTATTATACATAGTACACTTTAGGCAAAAAAAAAAATAAATAAAACCATTCTGTTAAAACATGTGACTTAATTCAAACCTAATTCACTAATAGTACGTTTTCAAGCTCATTTTTATCGCTAAACAACTAACTCATAAACCAGTCAAATGTCAAGTATTCACAAGCTTTTTTTGAAAACCACCAGCTGTTAATTTCACATATTTATTATTTATACCGGGTGTTCCAGAGCATGCGTATCAGCTTTTTAAGAGGGGAAGGAGCCGTTATTTGAAAATTTAGAAAATAGTTTGTTAGCTAAATCGAGGGTGCTCTATCGCATGCTCTGGAACACCCGGTATAAAAAATTATTTTTTTGTATTATCTTTGAGTAGAACTTAAGCTCATACGATAAATAAATAAAATAAAAAAAAATATGGAGGACTTAAAAAAAATAATATCAGAGAACCAAATTTAATATCTTTGAGTCTTTATTTAAACTATTATTAAAAAAAAAATAAAATTATTACAATTAATAATAGTAAATAATATATAGTGTTAATCAATAGACTTGTTGTAGAGTTTACACAAGATAAGACGACTTGGAAAAAGGTAAATGTCTGTTTCTAAAATTAAATTAATTAAATTTAATTGAGTAAATTAAATTTTTAGACTAAAAAAATTTTTTTTATTGAAAAAGGTCTGTTCTAGATTTTTCTTGAACTTCTTTTTGATTTCTTTTCCTTTTTGTTTTTTTTTTTTTGACAAATGACAAAATGAACTTATGACAAAAATCACAAGGGTCATGAAAAAAAATTTTTAGAATCGACAAAAAATCGAAATTTCGTGGATGAGTTAAATGTTTTTGAAGTGGTTTATGATATAAACACCTGGCTAGTTGTTTATGATTTCCAGCAAATTTGTATGGTAAAACAACTACGTAATTAACCAGTTTATCGTAAACACCATGTTTATCCATAAACATGAGCTTTAAAACGTACTATAAATCAATATTGTTCGAAATGACAGCAAAATAACCATTCTCAAAATTATTATAGGGCACACATCAAGAAAAATACAATTTCTATAAGAATGGAAATAAGAAAAGTTTGTAAAGTTCAGAATGTGGTAAATCAAAGTTTAAACGTGAGCATGGAATACAGTTCAAGCATCTTAATGAAAATATTTATGCACCTGCCTGCCTAGCTTTCAATTAATTATTTTATTTTCTAATTCAACAAATTGTATAGTAAAAATTTAATTTTTCATATCTTCTTCTGTCAAAATGAAAAAGATTAATTGTGTCATCTCCCAGATATATTTTTTTTTTCAATTCAATTCAATTTATTATCAATTTATTATATATATACAATATTTGCTTAAAATTAAAATTACAACAAAAATTATAATTAAATTGAAATTGACAAATTCTTTATAAAACTATACAGTAATGCGCTGACCATTTGTGTTGTATAATTTATTACTTACTTACATATACAGGGTGGTCCGGCTTAGAGCAAAAAGTTTCTAGGGGTGATTCCTTGGAGTATTTTAGGAAAAAAGTTGTTCTAGAAGAGGGGTCTATCTTTAAATTTACCTGGGCTACAGAGGGTTAAATAAAATCGGATTAGAAAAATTATGTCTAAAGAATCTCAACTACAGCTCAGAAGAAATTGAAACTAGAGCAACATCTTCTTCATAGTTTTTTTTTAGAATTAATACACCTAATTAACGGTATATGTTGAATGAGTATCAGACTTACCGTTTTTGAATAATAACTGCATAAACTTAAAATTTTGCTTTTAAAAACTGAAAATTTTGTAAAAAACGTTGATTATCTCGAGAAAATTCGATAATTTTTTTTTTTTTTTTTTTTATTGTGTTGATGCGCTACATCATCCCCTACAGCTTTTTCATACACAACTTTCATATCAGACTTGCCGTTTTTCATGTAAAGTCATATAAAATTTCATTAACTCTAACTAATTTCAGTAATTTGAACTAATTTTGACTAAAAAATAAAATTGTTACAATATTCAACTCTCAGTTATTATTTTTCTTACTAAAACATGGGTTACCCAAATATTAAATATGACTTTACCTGCAATTTTTTTTTCCTAAAATACTCCAAGAAATCACCCCTTGAAAACTTTTTGCTCTAAACCGGACCACCCTGTATAATCCCCTACTTCTTTTATTCTATTTATATTATTTTCTCATCCCTTAAACATTCCTGCCGAGGAAAAAGAGAGGCATCAAGTGCAAATTTCTACGTGGCTCGAAACTGACTATAGGAACTTATTTGTATAGTCAAATTTTGTCGAATGTGGAAACGTATTTCAACAAACATGTTTCCACAATGCAAAAATATACCTACGGACAATCTACAAAAGTTCAAGATTAATAATAATAAATTTATTCAAAATGTCCCTACTGATCAAAGGGACATTTTTCTTTCTACAATCCTCAATTAGTACAAGCTGTGCTTTCACGTAAAGTGATATCGTTTTTAATGTTTGGCTTAACCTAAAATTTTATACTATCTTACTTACTATTCAATGACCCATTTTTTTTTTTCTAAAACTACCCTCCTTCCTACATTGTTTAAAATTTTTAAAAATTGCTTTAGGAGTGATATCAAAATTTTTATCTTGCACAATTCTGAGTTCCACAAAATTTGAAACCTTTCTTCAAACTGGTTTTAGTGGTTTTCCTCTAAAGATTAGGATTATCTTTCTGGGTTTTAGATCGGAATATTTATGCACATATTATCTTTATTTATTTCTATTTATAAAATCTGTGCATTTATTTATTACCACTCTAATTTTAATTACCTATACTCTATATACCCATCCACATATTGCTTTATAATTAAATTTATATCAAAATTAAAATTTAACTCCCTAATTTATTATTATTAGTTGTGTGTGTGTGTGTATATATATATAATACTTTAACTCTCATTACGACATCCAATTGGGGTTTTAATTGTAAAAATCTTTTTCATTCATAGTAAATCCATTTTCTCATTTAATTTCGTTTACACAGCCATTTTATTATGTACATTTGGTAAAAATAAAGGTGTTAATTTAAGAGGACTTATTTTCGTTTTTAATTTTTTATTGTTTAATTTAATGAATGGTTTTTGTATTGAAATATTATTTTTTTTTTTTTTTTTTGTTTTTAAATATACAATTATCAGCTAAAGTGTAAAGTTAGGTACCTAAATGCTATTATATTTATATAATAAAAAAAAATAGTATTTCTATTTGAATGAATTGAAAAGTTTTTCGAAAAGATCAGTTCTTATGAAATTTCTGTAGAATCAAAATTAATAAATAGAAAAATTAATTAAATAATCCTTAAAATTTAATTTTTTTTTTTTTTAGATTAAAAACAAAAACAAATAAATAAATGACATTGATATTTTTGAATTTAATTTGAATTCAAAAGTATTTAAGACTAATAAAATTATTATAATGTGTCCTGACTGTACATGGAAATAGTGTAAGATTTTCTTTCGATCGTTTAATTCTAATATGTTACGAAATTAATAAATATTAATTATAATCTAAATTCTGAAACAAAATATCTACTTTAATATAATTTATACTTGTACATACTTCTCTTTTTTTCTCACGCGTATTTTACAGACAGGAAAAATTATGTGCGTTTTAACTTCGCAAACTCGTTATTTCAAGAGCAATGGTTGTTCATAGAATAGGACACAAAATTTTGTAATTTAGTTAGAGAAATAGAATGACATTAGCCCTGTACCCAAATGTAGTATGGACTGTACTGAAAATAAATGTACTTGCAGAGGTTCATTTTATTTATTTATTTATTTAATATTATAACAATAAATTACCATTTCTGTTCATACAGAGTGTACAGTCTAAAAGTAGAAAGGTTAGCAATATGAAAAATAATAATCAAGTTACAATAATTGAAATGTGATCTATAGACAGATATTTGAGTCATAAAAGCATCACAAGAAATGTAACCATTTGTTTCTACAATTCTTTTGTATTTTTGAACATTTATATTTGTTGTTTTTCTGGCCCCCTACCGTTTATGAAATTCGGATTCGAACGATTATACGAATTTGCGATTCGAATGTAAAATTAATTGGTACCGCGTATCAAATTCGAAAGCAAATAAACGTCATTTAACGTAACGTAAGTTTCCGAATTTCAAATTGTCATTAATGTTTTTGTATACTTTCAATTTATTTGAAAATGTATGTTTATTATTTTGAAAGGTATTATTTAAAATTATATCAATTTTATTGTATTTGTATTTCGATTTGAAACTCCATCATTATTTTAAATTGAGATGGTTTGGTTTTGCCTAATCTATAAAACATACAAATATGAAATAATATAAATTTTTTTAAATACTAAATTAAATATAAATGTATTTTTTTCTATATTATTAGTTATTGTAATATTTAATATAATTATATTTTTAAATAACTCACTTAATTTTAGAACACAAACAAAGTTTTACCTCCATTCGATAGCAAAAAACCATTCGAATAAAATATGTTAAAAACGTATATTTTCGAGTTGTCAAACTTATTTTAACTCGAATTTCGTATTGCATAGTACCAATATTTCAAATATGAAATTCGTTTTACGAAAATCGGAATTCGTGGTAGGGGCCCTGATATTAAAAATCCCACGATCAAAGTACCATTTGTAGATTTTTCCAATTTCTGTTCAACAAACATGTAGAATTTGTCAAGCAAGTAAGTATTTTTTTCAGATGATCTGTATATAGCTATAATGCTAATTAAACTGTTGAAGTCATCACAGTACATGTTTATTGTGTAGGTATATATCATATTTTATATCACCATGCAGAAATACACCAACTCCTTCACTATTTCTATTTCATCTGCACGAAAATATATTAGATTATTTTTTCATATTAATTTGTTCTATTTCGTCATTAGTTATCGAAGTTTCAGAAAAGACAAGTATATCTATTTTAGTGTTTTGTACGTCTAATATGTATTCAATTTCATAACTCGAATTTCTTATGTTAATCTACATTAGTTTAATAGATTTAGTTGGTTCAAATTTAATACAATTATTACAAATATTCTGCGTTTTGATTACATCGGCATTTGGATGAATTTTGAAGTCCAAATTAAATATAATTTAAATCAATTTCTAATTGGAATTAAGTTAGCTTTACTTTGTTCAGTTTTCTTTATAAATATTTTTTAATCGTTCACCCGAATGCAAATTTATTTATATTCTGTTCTTTAACTCTCTTGCTCTTTGAATAGTTGGAAGAAGTACTTACATTCGTATATATATATATATACAAAGGTTCTGTAGGTGACTTAGCATTTGTTGCGTATCAAATATTTTACTTGATGTTAGAGTTTTGTTCTTTTTTCCCGTCAAGATTTCCATTTGTGTTTTTTTTTTTTAAATTTAATTATAACTTTTTTCGACTTACATGACTTTTTTGAATATACTGTTTTCCAAAAAGTATATATTTCTGTTTCTGTTTGTATATATTTAACATCTTCCTCGTTAATCTCTACTCCTATTTATTTTGCATTTTCTTTACGCAATGTTTTAAATGGTTCTGAGTTTTACCTTTAGTATCTGGAACCCCTGTAATTTCAAATAACTTGTTATATCTGTGTTATCTAGTACATTCTATTGATATTCTATAGCATATAGTTAATGTTTTCCTCCACCAAGTTATCTAAAGCTTCTTTGTAGTTTCGCAATTCAGATTTTATTTGTTTCAAACCATCTTCAAATGTAATTTAATTGTTTGAGATTTTTGTAGGACCTAGTCTTATCATTTTTATTATTTGCTTTGATTTATTATTGTTCAAGACTGTTGGTTGATTTGATATATTGTGATCAGCTGATTTTCTTTTGCCCTAGCATAAAAGACAGAACCAGAGTTTCTCAGTATCTGCTATATAACTTGCCTTCATTTCCCAAATTAAAACAGCTTTTGCAAAAATATTTCTTACATTCGCCATCACATTGCAGTCCTTGAGTCTTTTTATTATTAATTTTTATATTCCATAGACAATAAAATGGCTGTAATAAAATTCTACTTGTTAATAATTTTTTTAAATATTGAATCTTGTTTGAAATGCCGAAATCTATATCTAATTTTAAATTAAAATTGTTTTAAAACAAAATCTAATCCATGTTCAAGAGGTAATATTTTCTCGCGATATTTTAATTTTAATTTTTTTTACATTTATTTTTAAAAGAAAATTATTATATATACCGGGTGTCCAGAGCATGCGTATCAGCTTTTTTAGACGGAAAGGAACCGTTATTTCAAAATTAATTAAAAAAAAAATTTATTAACTAAATCGAGGGTGCTCTATCGATTGGTAATATTTTCAACTTCCAGGAAGGACCAGAAAAGGATTTTTTAAGCTCAAAATTGACCGAAATTGGCATAGGTACTTTTTTATACAAATTCGGATTCTACGTCAAAAAATAAAACGTAGAATCACCTCACTACCTGGTTTGGAAAAGTTTCAAACATCAAATCATTAAGTACAGGCATGTCTTCTCTTGCAAATACTATATTTGAAGGTCTTTGACCGTTTACTGGTGTGAATAACTGATTTATATGCAATTATAATTAATGAAATATGCTTTTTTCTATTCAATGGTCTTCTAATACTGTTATCAAATGTTTGGTTAAAGTTTAATCAATTTGACGATTTGTGGAATTTTTAGGACAGGCGCTCACGGACCAAAATAGTATAGCATATCAATGTGTACTTCTATAATTAAATAAATTATATAAGGCGAATCAATTTTACTTATTAATCCAAAAAATTATTCTAATAGACTAATTGTGTAATAATGTGGACTTGTTCTGAGCTTCATCATTTTATAAGGTTTAATAAAAATCCAATTCCAGCATTATAAACGTTAAAAAAAACTAATTATAATTATGTAAAAATTTTCATAATAATTATAATTTAATTCCATTCAAATTTTGAAATTAAATGCTACCCATTTTACAAATAAATATTATTTAAAAAAAAAAAAAAAATTCATACTAAAACTTTTTTCTACCAAAGGACTTTAATTTTCATGTTTTTCTTCATCTTTATATTTAGATTAAGAGTCTTTTGTAAAAAATTATAAAAAATTCATTTTAAAATTTTATATTATTTAAATTTTTTTTTTTTTCTGATTTTTGCAATTAGTTTTTCAGAAAAGACAAAAAGGTTTCCGAATACATTTTTATATTACATTTAGCACTTGAATGATTTCATTTCTAAAAAAAAAAACTATTTTTAAAAAATATTTTTAAATTTCTCAAAAGCATAGAGAAACAGTTATGGAAAAAAAATTATGTGCATTAGTTTAAAAACAATAGTTTAAGAACAAAGTTAAAAACAAAGTTAATTGCAAATCAAATTTTTAATGCTTACTTCGCTGAATACGAAATAAATACAGGTTAACATACAAAAATTGTAATATTTCCAAAACCAGTTCAAAACCTATTAAAGGATATGCTAGTTGAAATATGTCACCATTTTCAATTACAATGTTCCAATTACACATGTAAAATTTCTTCAAGAAATTTTATTAATCATGGACTGTATTTTTTTGATATGCATATTTGTCGCTGTTATATTAATCTTTTAGTGGTTAATGAAGTTGATTTCTGGTGAAATGGCTACATTATCAAGCAAAATTTCAATATAGGGATCATGCAGAATCTTTTATTACATGACGAAAATGTACTATTTGGTGTGATTTATAGAAAGATATCCTTCGTAACATTTTATTGCTATAAAAACAAAATTAGTACCATGAAACTCCTATATGACTCCCGATAAGCACTAAAGGTGTTAAAATTATGTTTTTATAGAAATAATGTCATTAATATTGATATAAGAATGTTCGGGGATTCTGAGGGAGATGTTGTATCAGCGTAGGATAATAACTAAATCTCAAGGATAGCTGTAATTGTTAGCTTTTAAAAAAATATATATCGTTAGTTGCGCATTTTATCCCTTAAGGACGAAAAGGACATTTGAAAATATCGTTGTTTTTTTGATGTTTTTGTATAAAAATCGTTATATTTGTTGATCTATTAGATATATATGTATTTAGTTATACATTCTAGAAATTCGTTTTCAAATAAAACTTATATATAACCGAAGAGAAACAGGCTCTTCTAATGAGATAAAAATATTAAACGTTTCCTTAGTAAAATTTTGAAATATCTGGATAAATGCTTATAAACTATTCGACGTAAACATAAAGTATGTATGTATGAGTTATAGAAAAAAAGGGTACTTTCCAACAGTATATAAATATTGGATGTGTTTAATGGTAAAATCTTGAGGTATTTGGTTTTTCAAGAAAAAAAATAAAGATTTTTTTTTTTTCAAAATTGTCTACTTTGAACTACAATATCTCCATAACGGCAGCACCGATCATCATCAAATAAATGTTAAAATATGCTCCAACAGTTATCTTTCTAAAATATATAACTGAATATTTTTATTTATTTATTTTTATTTACAGGCTTAATTCAAGCTAGTTACATGTATTAGATTTATGTGAATTTAAACAAATTTTAAAATTAACAATATAAATATCAAAAAAATCAAAACTAAAAAACTAATTGCAAAAATTGTGGAATAATTAAAATGAATTAAAAAAAAAAAAAAAAAAAATTGAACAATCTGCATAATATAATTAATAAAAATATTCTTATATTTGAAAATTAGTAAGTGTATAGTTATAGGTTAAAGTTAGTACTTAAAGAAAACACTTAGCAGCTATAAGAATATTGAAGATAGAGTGATGAGATTAGAATTAACTAAGAGGAATATAAAAGCTCCTTTAGGTGTCTTTGGAGAGAGAGAAATCAATACGGTTCTTATATTTGTTACCCGTAATCATCATTCTATGGATAGGTTCGTTCATTCCATAGTTGTTTCGAGGAAATGTGAGAGATTAATAGGTTAGCAGAGCGGAAGCGATTAGTAGTATTAATCTGGGTTATGTTAAAAATATAAGAAGAGTTAATATTTCCTTTAACTATTTAAGTGATGAAGATTACATCAGCAATTTCGCTTTTTTTTCAGAGTAGAAAGATGAATTAAGTTTAGTCTATGTTCATATGGTGGCAAAATTAAGGGGTCAGACCACGGAAGGTGACATTGTGCAAATCTTAAGAAATTTTTTTGGATTGCCTCAATATATATATATAACTAATAGATCAACAGATATAACGGTTTTTGTACAAAAACATCAAAACAACAATGATACTTTCAAATATCCTTTTCGTCCTTAAACAATAAGACGCTAAAAGATATATATTTTTGAAAAGCTAGCAGTTCCAGCTATTCTTGGGATCTTACGACGATACAACATCTCCCTCAGAAGAGCCAAAGTCTGTAATCCTATAACAAGAGTTAAAGTGTTTTTATAAGAATAGAATTGCTAGAATAGCAGTAGTATTTTTATTTTTTTGCTGTATTCCTACAATGTTACTAATAAACTTACTGTAGCTTTTGAATAAATATTTAGAATAAATATTTGGCGACGGCCATTATTTTCTACAAACATGGTAAAAAAAAAAATTTAAATAATCAAAAGCTTAAAAGCTTTATTTTGCGTTCTTTTCGCAATAACATCATTTTTACTTAAAAGAATAACTATTTAAATATCAAATTTGATGCTTTAAGTACATTTTTTGACATTTTAAAGATGCAATTTATTTTTTTTGATGATTATTATTTAATTTATTTAAAAATTGGTTGTTTTTGAAGTAAAATATATTTTTCGAAGTATTATTATTATAATTAATGTCAATGACAGTATTCTTCCCAATCAAAATTTGTCTTTTGGTCAAAATATTTCTAAATATTAAAACAATTATTCTTAACCGGAAAATATATTATTTATTGGTAAGACATTTTGTTTGTATTATATATCATTTACATATAAATATAAAAATATGTAAGTAATATCTATCTCCCTTTATCATAAAATAAATATAAACTCCATTAAATTATTATTTAAATAAAATAAAAAATAATAACTAAAATAAAAAAAAAATTTCATTTCAAAATAAAAACATATGTGTAGGTATACTAATCCATATGAATACTAATCCTATAACAATATTACAGCCATTGGTCCGGTGCCTTATAGTCAGGTCCACGCCGTCCATATGACGGATGTGTGCACCGCACACGGGCGGCCGATTTTGGTCGATTTTAGGGGGCGGTAAATTTAAAAATCAATATTTATTCTACCCTATTTATTTTTTCTTTTCGTTTTTGTTGCAGCAACTCTATTCGGATACTTTTTCGTAAGAAAATTTAATTCTTGCACTGTGTTATTATATATTATTATTAAATAAATATTATACGCGTACTTTTGTAAATGTTGAGAAATATAATGTATACGAAATTGGTTGCTGTATTGTGTTTAAAAAAACAAAGTATTCTGTTTTTCATGTAAATTATTTGGCTTTCAAGATAATTTGTTGGCTACGGACGAATTTTTAGATTGACAATATGAATCTCAATTTTTAATTAGACATGAAACAAGCGAGGCACATGTGAATACCTATTAAAAATGGAAAGAATTACGTAAATCCATTAGAAATAAAACTACAATAGACCGTTATGAGCAGGAAATCTTCCACCCAAAGATGGTGTGTTTTGAAAAAGAATATTACACATTTAGTTATAATACCTGTATGCGATAGAAGATGGGAAAGTCGGATACAGGCTTTACGGCCTCTAAGACACCACATGGGTGAAATATACGATTCTTTATTGGAACTAATAGAGGATGAAAATAAAGATATAAAAACACATCATCAAGCATAAACATTTTGCGACTAAATTGAAATCGTTTAAATTCATATTTTCAATCGTAATTTGGTATAACATATTACATAAAGTCAATTCTGTAAGTAAAATGCTACAAAACCCTACATTAAATAATAAATCGTGTATCGAGTATTTGAATAATTAATTATTTAAAAAAACAAGCGGTCTGACGGGTATGCCGATTTGTTAACCGAATCAAAATTACTAGCTGAAATAATGGAAGTAGAACATGAATTTCGAAATGTTTCAGCTATTCGCCATCGAAAAATACGAAGACAATTAGGAACATCTTAACTTGACGAAAGTTTTGGATTTAGTTGTATTTTTGATTCATGATTAATCTAACAAAATGTTTAATTTCTCTCAAATTTCTAATTTCATGCTAGCATGTTTTGTAATTTTTTAGTAATTTTCTGTTTTTTAATTAAATTATTTGTTTCATTATTTTTTAGTTTCTGGCAAATTTATGATACTTTAAATTTAATTTTGTTTTCTATAAACAGCATTATGAAATTGTATATCAGGTCATTCAACTCTTCATACATCAGATCATTTTTCTCTTTGCATACTTTGATGCCTTTATTTAATGAATTTAAACAATTTATCAATTTTATTTATGAATATTTTGAGTAGTCATTTTAGTAATTAAATTTTTATCTTGTTTTTTAGTAATTTCTTAAAATCACTAGTTAATTTGTTTTTGTTTATTAATTATAAGTATTACATTATGTAAATTATATTTGAAATAAATGAAATAAATAATAAAAAATAAAAATAATTCATTAAAAATTAGGTCAAGTCAAATGTAACAATGAATGATGATCGTTACAGATCCATGACCAATATGGTGTAGCGGTTCTATCATTTGACTACTAATTAATTTTTTAGTTATTCGAAAATATTTTTTTCACTATACGTAATTATAGCTGTTGCTGTATTAAAATTTACTAAAATATACGAATATATTTAATATGGGAGTTGCATGAATATATATCTATTGTATTAATTACAATTTAATTTACGAAACCCCCTTTTTTTTAAAAAACAAAAAAAAGTAGAGAAAACAAGGTTAACCTTTCGAACTAATTTACTTACTTACTCTACAAGTGTTTATTTTTTTTTTGTTTGTTCTTTTCTTTTCTTTTCTGGAAAATTCAATAATACCAGGTAATCATCAAAATTATATGTGAATTTGTTAATTAAGTCCTTAATGATTAATTGATACTTGTGATTTATTTACATTGATTCAATTTACAAGAGTTTACAAATTTCAAGAATATCAATATGTATATGTTATGTATTTGTATATATGTATGCACACACAATCATCTAATTATAAGTTTATATGAATGTGTCCATAAAAGATTGTTATTATTATTATATTGTATAGTATAAGAGAGTGATTATACATATTATCATGTATATATACATATTAAGACTTAAGTGTATTGAATTTGAAATTATATTTTATAAATAAATAAAATTTTCGAAAATTTTCAAATTAAAAGAAGCAAATAATCGAGACATATTGAAAATTCAATTATATGTACTAGAAACAACAAAAATAACAAAAATAACAAAAGAAAAGAATTATCAATTCTATAAAAGGAATCAACTATAACAGAAATAAAATACAAAATACTTATAGAATTTTTTTTTTTTTTTTTTTTTTTTTTTAGAATATAATGAAGTTATATTTATACAATAGTTTCCTGATTTGTTGTTAAAAACAATTTTTTATTTTTGTTTTTGTTGAAAAAATTGTATGTGTATGTATAATTAATTAAAATTTCATTTCCTTTTCAATACAATAGTATTATATTTTAGCAATTATAATTAAAAAAAAATTTTTTTTTGTATTGTTTAAATGAAAAAAAAATATTAAAAAGTATTATTATGTAATATGTATGTATATAATAAAACTGAAAATATATTTAAATTATTTAAAATGTTTTTAACAATTATTTAATTTGGGAATTTAAATTAAAATTTCATATAAAAAATTTATTTTTATATATCAATTTGTATGTCAATAGAGCAGGATATAGAAAATTAAAAAAAAAAAAAATTATTTATCATAAGATATAACTCCGCCCTATGCCCCACAGATTGGATTGCAGGACATTGACGATAAGATATAATCGTAAAGTTTATTTTATTTTTTAAAAAAAAACTATATGTACATATGTATATATATATAAGATAATATTATATTATGTATAGTATTTGAATGGTAATTGAATTTTCCTTTCAATGTGCATGAAGTAAAGTAATGTTATATTATAGAAAGGACTATAATAGATCCGGATAATAGTATTAGTTATCCACATTTAATATGAAACTTGATATACCAAAAAATGAATAAATAAATTTCAGTACCGTACTTCATGTAATAAACGAAAAGGTAATTCAACTTATGTCATTGATAACATCATACATACATATTTAGAATTTATGGCACTTACTAGACGCAAGATGGAGTATTTATTTATTTATTTATTTATACTGTATGTTATTCGATATACAACGAAACGATTAGTTTCTACAACTTGTATAATCTAAATAAGTGTATAGAAAGGGCAACAATACTAAACCTAATAAAATAAAAGCAAAATAAATTAAATTTACAAATTATAATAAAACTACAACTAAAATAAAATACTAAATACTCAACTTAGAGCATGAAATTTAGTATGTCACAACAAATTATAGATGGTTTCAATATCTACAAACTTTTACAATACTCGAGGCTTAGCCTACTTAAATGATTGGTGTGTCGAAGCACGCCTAATAGCAATGGGAAGCGTAATAATATTGGAATATTTATTGAGATGGTCTACCAAAATCGAGTTTGTTATAAATATAAGAAGGAAGTGTATATTACATATACGTTAAACAAAATGTATATTAAGAAGGAAGTGTATATTACATATACGTTAAACAAAAACAGATATATTTAAAATTTAAATAATTATTATTTTTTTTTTTTTTTTTTTTTAATAGAATTGGTTGCAGATATTTTTTTAAATATCATTTTAAAACAAAGAAACAAAAATGTATATACACTTAGAGACGTATACACTTAGAAGTATACACTTAGAGACGTCAGAGATCCTATAATATCTGCGACGATTTGAGACATACCTGTTGCATGAATTGAAAATAATATTAAGTTTAGCAACATCGTTAGCACTCATAGAAGAGTACATTACATCGAAATACAAAAAGATGAGAGATTTAACTAATCTGCTGCACTTAGTTCTTAATATAATAAGAGTAGAAAACTTTCAAATATATACAATACACTAGGTTTGCAATTCGAATAATGTGATCGGACCAACCTAATGTTTTATTAAATACAACAACCAAATTTTTAGCATGATTAACAAATGGAATTTTCTGTATTTATTCAGTATCAGAAGTGGGCTAAATTGTAGGTTAAATTTTTAGACTATATCACAATGGCTTGTGACTTAGTTGGATCAGCATAAGTTGATTATCTGCAACCCATTGAGAAATAGCTTCAAACTCAACATTCAGTTTGACTATATAATTTGTAAACTGAGCAATGGGGCAACTAATATAATTGATAAATACACTGAATAGAAGGGGCCCTATTATAGAGCCTTGGGAACACCACATCCAACGTCATGCTGATCAGAATTATATTCATTGAAATACACAAATTGAGAGAGATTAAAAAGATAGTTTTTAATTAAGCAGATGAATGAAATGCAAAATACAGTGTAAGACATTGATGCATGATAGATGACGATTGACAGAGTTAATTACCTTAGAAAAATCCAATAGCAACAGCATAGTATCATATTTTTTATTAACTGCGCAAGAAATAGTAAATTAGCAATCGCTTAGAAAAACCCTTCGACTGTTTTAAATTTGTTGGACAAAGTTTTTATTTTTTTTTAACAACCTATAAACTGTAACTCTGGTACCTGGTTACTTAAAAGGAAATATTAGAGGTTGTTCACAAATTATGTAACGAAATTTTTAACGGTTTTTAACCCCTTTCATCCTCATTTTAACAACGTAGACGTGCTAATAAGTTTAATAACAGTATTATACCTATATATCACAACTTAGATACTACAAGTATATTATATTTATTATAATTCTCTCATATATACCCTGACATCGTAAATGTCTCAACACAAAGTGGAATATAACGTCCACATGATCTTAAATGTCTAGAAAACCTCACAAAAGCTTGGAGCAATTGACTTTATGATCACAATTGTTGTTGATAATGTCTCGGCGACTATTTTGACAAGTATTTGGGTTTACAAACATTTTTAGAAACCCAATGTTGTACAGTGTGAATAAAAATTTTCCATTCATTTATACAGCATTGCCAACTTGTTTTATACATAATTTTGACAACTTAATTTTCTTACACTATATCAAATTGAAGTTTTTTTAAGACATTTACGAACGGTGATATCGTAAATGTCTTAAAAAAAACTTCAACCTGATACAATATAAAAAAAAAACTAAGTTGTCAGTTTTATCCGAAAAATAAGTTGGCAGCATTGTGTAACAAGAGCTTTCTGAGACATTGTGTTTTAATTCATTTGTGATCAAGCAAAATGAATAGACAATTTTTATTAACACTGTACAACATTGGATTTTTAAAAATTTTTGTAAATCCAAATATCTGTCAAACCGGTCGCGAAGACATCGTCAACAACAATTGTGATCATAAATTCAATGTCTCAAGCTTTTGTGAGCTTGTGTAGACATTTAAGATCATGTGAACGTTGTATTCAACTTTGTGTTGAGACATTTACGATGTCAAGGGATGTCATCGATATTAGAATTTGAGAAATACTTATATATATATAAGTTTACATATGCTCCACTCCGCGTGTTGCTATTCATTTTTATGAGTTCTATTCTATTAATGATAAAATTTTAATAATAAGATTTTTCATAGTAAATGCAAAATTAATATTCAGATTTATTTATAATTCATAGAAATTGATTGTCACATTAAATAAATATATTTTTCACTTACTTTAACTTCAAAAAGGAGTGTTAAAAAAATTAAAGAAGTCTTTCATTCGTCAACACTACTGGAATACATCAGTAGGTACAGTATATAGTGTTGGAATATGCCTTAAGAGCTCCTAATTTGAATTGGAAGTGTTTTGTCAAATGAGAAATTAATTAATTAATTTCTAAATTAAACTCTATTGCAAAAAAGTTGATCCACATTTTGTTTGTATTTGAAATCCGCTTTACTACTCGCATAAATAATTAGATACCGTTTTTTTTGTAATTTTACTTATAAAGTCTAAGTAGATGAGGGATACAATCAAAACTTTTACTTATTTATACAATTTAGCTCAAAGAGTTTGCAAAATTTTACAATTATATAATATATTACAATTATTTATTTATTTATTTATAACCTTAATATTTTGCATAATTGTTTTTTTACAGAGTTTAGAGTATATTTTTTAAAGATTAGGTATTTTTATTTATATTTACATTTACAACTGAAACATGGTAGTTTTAAATATAATATTTAATTTTATTAATTCCAAAACCTTACATGTAAATTTTAATTATTTTAAACTTAAAACTATTACAATTATTAAATTTATAGATTAGCAATAATTACCTACACAAATTTTTTCTTGTGATAAATTTAAAGATGTGAGTAAAATCTTTTGCAATAGTACATAATTTCTTTCATCCGTGCTTCTGGCTCATTTTTATAAATTAAAATAATTTCAAAAAATTAATTAAATTATTTTTGAATAAGCTTCTCTTACGTATTTATGGATTTATGGAGCATAACAAAACAAAAACGATATATTCAAAATTTTATATGAATATTGACATTTATGTTGTTTAATTTAAAGAAAAATGGTGTAAAAATAGTTCTATTAACCTATTAATCATATATATTTTATTCAAAGTGTTAATTAAATTCAGTGCATTTATTTTGTCAAAATAATAAAAAAAATATATAACTTTATTATACTAGAAATTTTAAATGTTATAATACATATTATACCAATTTATTTTTAAATAAAAAACAAATGAATTTATATTCATATACTTTTAAACTGCGCTCACCATTATATTATAATATTTTTTTCATTTAACTTCAATTTTAAATTACTAGATAACTGCATAGAGTTCATTAAAATATACATCATCATTAACTCATACAATTTACCTAGACCTAAATTATTAAATTAAATGTTGTTAAATTACTATCCATTTATTTAGTTATTATATATACTTAATTATAACTCTGATGTAATAATATGTATATATGTTGTATATATTATGTAAAAAAAAAAATGTAGGTGAAACAAAAAAACAAAACTTTAATAATATACAAATATTAAATATTTGAAATTGTATTCGAGAACTTTTTTAATTCAACTTTATAATAAGGTATACCATTATTACAAGAACAACAACAAGAACACAAAAAAATTTAATAAAATATTTTTTAATTTTAATTTTAATTATATTTTTAACTCTATAATAACGTGATATTTTAAAATTTATATCATATCTATTCAACTATACTACTACTTGTTTATATACGTACATATTAATTTCCATTATCCTTTTTTTGTTCATATTTTGCATGTGTTGTTGGTAACCTAAAATACAGAAAGTAAAAAAAAATAAAAAATATAATTATTGTTTTAAACTGAGATTATTAAATGCAAAAGTTTATTTGTATGTACCTATTTTAAGTTTCATTTTTTTCTCTTGTCTTTTTTTTTGTTTTGATTTTAAATATTCTCAATTACCTCGTCTAGTTTCATAAATAAAAAAAAAAAAAACAAAAAAAAAATAATTTCAAATATCATTAATTTTAACATGGCTGATATGGCAACTTTAACATAATTTGTAGCCATACATATAAAACACTATCTAATATATAATTATTTGTATGTTACCGGCATAAGCTGTAACAGCCTGTTTTTTTTTGTTTTGTTTACAAAATATTATGTTTATTTTTGTGCAATAACGCTGATGTTTATAAAAAAAACAAAAAAATTTAATGGCTGCTCTTCAATGAAATGGCTGCTTTTTATTTAATGAAACCTTGTTCTGTAAAAAAAAACATATAAATGCAATCAGTGCGACTAATTCATGGTTAGTGATTATGTAAATTATATAATAAATTTTTATTATTGTATTTTTAACTTGATTTCTAATTCGTCTGAGTTAGGATTAACAGAGTAGACATTAAAGGTGGATTTCCTCTTAATGGACGAACGTCCGACAAAGTTTTTTAACCAATCAAAAACTTTTATTTTACCAACACATACACAAAAAATCCTCTCCGGGCAAATTTCTTCATACAATTTCTTAGTTAAAATATTTTTAACTTTTGGCTGAAAGACGAAGTAAAAGAAAAGAGTAGATATATAATTATTTGATAACTATTTATTGCTATCTCGATTTATGTATGAGCGCATTCACATATAGAATTTCAAATGTTTTTTAAGAGAAAACATGAAGTGTATTTTTTTTTTGTTTTTTGCTTTTTTAATATAAGATTATTTTGTTTCTAACAAATTATTTATATTTTAAGATAAAAGCAAAGCGCTATATTTTATTTTTTCGAATATTACAATGTTATTATCCATTTTTACTCTTAACATAATTTTAAATTTTTTTAATAAAAATAATATTAACACATGTAAACAATTTTTCAAACGTCAACCTTTCTTGATTACATAACAAATGTCAGTTCTTCGCGCATTGAGAGGAAATCATAAAATTTTCTTTAATGGTATTTGTGTTTCAATTATAGTGTAAAATAAAATTGTCCGGACGTTCGTCCATGAAGAGGAAATCCACCACGACTGGTAGCTGATAAATGTTGTAAATTTTCATTTTTATTTAACTGCTTACTTTACATTTTAGTGATTGTACATCATCGTTACTACTTTACCATCAACAACCATTTTGGATATATAAGCTAATATTAAAAGCTCTGAGGTCCTCCTGTCTGAGTGTAAGAATTGATAAAACAACTCACAGGTCAACCGCAGCAGAATTTCGTCCAGTTATCACTATTCTTGCAATTACCTAAAAATAAAACAAAAATTTTCATGGAAGAAAAAATATTTACAGTTTGCAGTTTCAAGAAAGAATCACCGACCTTCACACAATAAATAAGCACAATTACAATAAAAACAAATCAAATTAGTATTTTGTATATAATTTAATTATATTATGTAATTTAAATTAAATAATGTTTTCATTCCATTTTTTTTTGTATACATAGCCAAAAATTCTAGGTGGGTACTTTTTATACGGATTGGTACGTTTGGCTATAGAGTGGGAAAATAAAGTTAGGAAAGAAGGAAGGAAGTTCATGTTAATGTTCGTCTTGAATTTATGTAGATCATAAATATAGAATTTATCATGTTTGGGGAACACATATGATGGAATTTGAATCCACATTCGGGATGTTGTGTTTATAAACCCATTTCCATAACTTGTTTTCTGCCATCTAGGGATTTCTACGGTGTAGGTATGAGCTCATCCTGCCCTTCGTGTTTCACGACGAAAGATCCTATAAGCTCTAATACAGATTTAATTTCCGCTGAGTATGTGATCGTGCCTACAAGATATCTATAAAAACGGGTCCAAAAAAGAAGCAATATGAGCAGTGACATTTAGGTCATTGATAAGACGAATAGCCCGTTTTTTAACTTTATCCAAATGTTTTAACGCTTTTTTACAAGCACCAACTCATCGTGAAAATTGTACTCCATTTTGGAATGTATGAAAGGTTTATAGATTGTCAAGAGGTCACAGGAGGTGAAATGAGTCTAACAGCGTCAAAGAAAACCTACATTTGGCTGCGATTTTTGCAACATCGAATATATTATGATCATTCCAAATCATTTTTCGATTTAAGTGCATACTTAATATGCTTAAACTTTCAAACCGCTGAAGTTTATCATCTTAAAACAAAAGAGCAATATTATCATTATTTACATATTGTTTATATTAATATTAAAATTAATATTTTGTCATTTTTACAGAGTAATTCTAATTAGCAATGAATAATTTAGATTCGAGTACAACTTTTTTTTTAATAAATTGATTTAAATTGAGGGCAACGAACTTAAAAAAAATTCACGGTTGGAAGTTGTTGGAAAAACGACATCACGATTGGAAAAACCGTTGGAAAAACGACATATATGGACACAGTTAAATCACGGTTATAAAAACGACATATTACCTACATCCACTTGAATTTAGAAGTCAATTAAAAACAAACATGTGAGATTTTAATATAAATAAAAATTAAATTTATGGAATATAAAGTATAAACTGTAATATTTAAGTTTTTTCTTGAAATTTAAAAGAAAGAAAAATTGCTTAATGTGAAAATTTACACTAGACGATATATTTGTTAAAAATAGAGAATTAGATTTAAAGATTATATTTTTTTATATCAGTTTTAATCTTGCTACAACACCAATAAATTGTTGAAAGAAAAATATAGCGAAACCACAGTCAAGATTTCTAGACTCGGTATCTTGAATTTATTTACCTCTTTATTGTACCAAAAAATAAAATAAATATAGTGTAAAACAAATGACAAATAAATTTCTTATGAGTAGTTTTCACTGAAATTACTTTAAGTAAAACACTAGTCTTACTTAACAACGGCTTCTATCGGTAACATATTATATGTACATTATATAAATTTAGAACCATTCCCTACAGGTTTAAAAAGTGAAGAATGTTCGGTGTTTCAGACTAAAAATATTATGTATAAATTTATGTAGAAAAATATTATATATTAAGATAAAAAAAATTAAGATAGAGTTTACATTAAATATTTTAAGCGACATAGAAAAGAATATTCTTGAATATTCAGAAGAAACAAAGTACAATATTCACGTCATGAGGTATGGAAAACTTCAATTTAGTTTTTGCCATAGCCAACAGTACTAAAGTGTAAAGGCTTCCCTAACCTAAGTTTTAGTTAATTTTATTAAAAAACTGTATATATGTATATCAATTTAGGTTCTTAGACTATCATAGGAAAAGCGAGAGTTATATAAAAGAAAGCAAAAATATGAGAACAGTTGAGCGGAAAATGACAAGCTATGTTGTTAATATTCACTTTGAATTTTTTCAAATCAAACACATAAAAATTATCCCTTCTTTGAAATGCTTGAAATGTGGATGCGATTCCACAATTTAGATGTCCTGACTATATGAACGAATTATAACATAACCAATCTTAAACCATTTTCCTATTTCCACGTTCTGTCATGGGCATTTACAGTCACTCACGTTCTTCGACAGAATTTCTGGAATAGATGGAAGTAGAATAATTTAAGTTGTTACGGGAATGAACCAAATACTAAATATATATCAATAAAATAGAATTGTTAGTGCTCCAACATAATTTAAAACTATCATTTCTATTCTTAATTGTTTTACATTGAGGGATATTTCAATCTCATTGTCATAGCTTGCAATACCTTTATCGCAATCATTTTGTTCATTGACTTTGTTTTTTCGAAGCCAATTATTAATATCATCTAATAAATTATCGGATAAACATTGATTTCAATTTAAAATTGAGACAATAAAATTTTATCAACACTATCCCACTCTTCTTCACTTCTGGTGGTATCTTCTGTTGATACTCGAATATTTTCTTTTAGCATTTTTCGATCAAATAGAAGGACTCAGTTGTATCCATAGAATTATTTGTTAATAAAAATGAAAATGCAATTATCGAAATCAATATTTTAGCATGCTGCAGTTACTGAATCGGCATTGAAAATTTTTATGAAAGTGCAACAAAGAGGTTTACAATTATCGAACGAAGCAAAATATTAAGAATTTTTATTTTATTATCGTAAAAACTTATACCAAAACTATTCATCAGCATCATCATTGTCCTGTAACCGCATCCGTGGGAGATAGAGCGGTCAATCCAATTTTGTTGGCATATTTGATAATAATAGACTCACGTAATATAACATATAACCAATATTGTTACTATACAGAGTTATGTCAAACTTTATAATGTTAATTTTTAAAAAAAAATTTAAATGAAAACTAGTGAAGACACGTAGAATAATAAACAAAAAATAATATAAGACATATGTATGTATATATAATTATAATACTTGAGTATTTTGAATGTATGTTTTAATTAGAAAATATGTTCATAATCATTTCAAATATAGTTTTCTCATAAAAACTATATTGAAATACAAAATGTATGAACATCTATTCATAGTATATTCAATTTATTTCTATTTCGTATCATTTTCTTCTTGTTCAGGTTTGTAGCTATATATATGTATTCATTTAAAGAAAATCTGCCTATATTATTTACAATTTTCATTTAAAAATTATACACTACAAACCTATATACGTACATCATATTATATTCATACATATATGACTCTTAGAATATATATATACAAGTCCTAAAGCAATACTATTTGGCTCTTAATATGTACCTTAGAATTTAAAAATATTTTAAACAACATACCAAAGGTAAGCAATTGGAATTTTAAAGGATACATTGATATGTAGGCTTATATAATATATACATGTATTAAAATGTATTAAAATTAGAATAAACAGGAAATATAATAAAACTATTGATTTAAACTACATAATAAGAATTTAATTATTCATATACAATTTTACGTCATGTTTTATAATAGAACAAAATATATTTATCTTATACATATAAAATACAAGTATTTTAATTTAATACAAATACAGAAATATTATTTTTATATTATATACAAATATACAAAATAAATTTCTTTAATATAAAACTTATGAATCCTTTAAATTAAGTCAAAAAATCAATTTTGTTCAAAAGAGAAAAAACAAATTTCAATTTTAATTTTCATAAAATGAAATTGATTTGATTTTAGATTGATTTATTGATATTGGGTTGTATAATAATAATGTAGATGAACTCTCAAATTAATTTGACATTATGAGATATGTACATAATACATATATTGAATATTTAGGTCAATATCAGTCATGGAAATAAATTTAGTTTTTATTAAAAAAAAAAAAAACATTGTCCTTTTATTAAGATTTTATTAAGATGTTAATATTCTATATATGTATATATGTATGTATAATATTGTTTTTAGGAATAATTTAAATGAGATATTATGGTTGAGAATACCGAAAAAATTTTAAGGTAAAATTATTGAATTATTTTAACCTGATGATTTTATGATTATAATCAGGCAGGATTGATGGCCACAAGAAATGCTTTAGATAAAATTCGAAAATACAATTCATGTTCACTTATTTATTAACAATCAAAGTGTTTTTGTCCTCATCATATTCTTCTCTTGAAACCTCATATCGTTGTATATAGATATTTTATAGACATGAACTCAAGTTGAGTTTTAGATTTAAATCAAGTATATAGACTATAGAGAATATAGTTAAAAAAAAACATTTATAATTAATGTTAGCTATGATCATTGAAATTCTACAATGGCTAAATCAAATATAATCGAAAATTCACTTATTAAAAATTTATTAAGCGGAAAGAGAGATTCAAAAATTCAAACAAACAAAAATCAATCATTCGATTTGATTATAGAAAGTTATTGAAGTTTTTTTGAAATTACTACATTTATAACCAGGGCCGTGCGCAGCCCGCAGGCGGCCAAATTAAAAGGCGGCTAAATCGACAAGGAAATTATTTTAAAAAAATGTTTAATGAATTTGTAAAAAAAAATTAGTTAATTACAATTTTATATAAAAACTAGCTTTGTAACCTGCCCATTCAAAATATGCAATTAATATATCCGAATAATGAATTGGGAAGATCATTTTCAAAGATTTATTTATATACAGAAAAATATCTAATGGTGGAAAATTTAATCGTGAGTGTACATTTGCTTCTGTTGTAAAATATTTGGAAAACAAGAAATAAAACTAGTTAATGAAGACTTTAATGATTGGCAACATACTTCTGCAAACTTATTTCGCCACGAAAAAAGATCGCTGCACATTGAAAATTGCACCAAATGGAAAAATTTGAAATGAAATTTTTAAAAAAAATGTACAATTGATAAGAAAATGCAACGATACTATAACACCGAGAAAAAACGATGGTATCAAATTGTCGAAAGTATGATATCTGTGGTACAATTTCTTGCAGAACAGTGTTTAGCTTTTAGAGGCGGTTCATGCAAATTGTATGAAAAAAATAATGGAAATTTTTTAAAATCAATTGAAATGATAGGGAAATTTGATGATATAATGGCGGACCACATTAATCGCGTACAAAAATCAATCTCTTTAAAGAACCACATGTCACATTATATGGGAAACCGCTTCCAAAATTAAACAAAGAAATAATTACTATCCTTGCAAACCAAATTAGAAAATATATTTTAACATCAATACAAGAGGCAAAATATTTTTCAGTCATTTTGGACTGTACGCCGGATGCTGGACATGTTGAGCAAATCACAATGATTTTCATGTATGTACATATTCAAAATTATGAAGTTGAAGTAAGAGAAAATTTCATTGGCTTTTCTGAAAGAACTACCGTAGAATTTTTTTATGACTTCTTAATATAAAAATTAAAAAATCTTGAATTAAATATTAACTACATGCGTAGCCAGTGATACCATAATGGCTCCAATATGTCCGGAAAATACAATGGAATGCAAAAAAGAATTTTGGACAATTATCCGCGAGTTTTGTTTATGCCATGCAACGCGCATACATTGCATTTGGTTATTAATGACGCTGCTAAAGTTTCATTTGCAACAGTTGATTTTTTTAGTAATGTATCAGCAATTTACAATTTTTTTTCTAGTTCTCCATTTATATGGCAAATTTAAAAAAAAAACTTTAAATATTAAAATAAAAAAATAATAAAAGTGAAGCAAGTTAGTGAAACTCAATGGGAAGCAAGAATAAAAGCTATTAGACCACTTCGAAATAAATTAGGTGAAATTTATGACAGCCTAATTGAAGTAGCTTAAAATATTTCAACAGCAATATCTCGACATGAAGCTGAATGTTTGTAAATGAAAACTAAATCTTACAAATTTATTTGCTCAACAATATTATGGCATGAAATCTTGGTAAAATGATGGCTTGATTAGTAAAATATGATGCAGAAAGTTTCTTGGCATAGCAGTTCATGTGCTGAATCAATTAGTGAGGTTTTGAATTTTTTTTAAAATATCAGAAATGATGAAAGTTTTGAAAACTATTTGAAGCTTTCTGACGAACTATGTGAAAAAGTTGAAACTGAACAAGAATTTCCTGCTGATGTTAGTGTACGTCGCCGACGTCATCGTAAACAATTTGACTATGAAGGAGATGAAAATATTTAATTTAGTCCAAAAGAAAATTTCAAAATTAATTTTTTCTATATAATGCCAGATACAACTATTTCATCGCTTACCACCCGATTTTAATCTCTATCATATTTTGAACAAACTTTTGGATTTCTAATTAACTTTGTTAATATGGAGCATGAGGATATAAAAAAAAATTTGTTTCGATCTCCATAATAAATTTAAGGATAGTGCTGAATCATATGATATTAATGGTGAAGAATGGCTTTCTTTGAAAACCATCATAAAAGATAGAAAGCAACCCGAAGTTTTATTAAAATATTTATATAAGCACCACTTGGCAAATTCTTTCCTAAATGTAGTCTTTCCTAAATAAGTTTAAAACTTTTGCTAACAATACCTGTATCTGTTGCATCTGGATAGCGAAGTTTTTCAAAACTTAACACAATAAAAAATTAATTGAGAACATCAATGACGCAAGAACGCCTCAACAAGCTTTCAGTTATCGCAATTGAAAATGAAATTGCTGGTTCTTTACATATACATGGAGCGATTGAAGACTATGCTACGCAAAAATCGCTTAGAATTAATTTTTAATTGAATATACATTATAATGTACATAATATTAATATAAATAAAAATTAAAAATTCGAACTTAATGCATAAATTTTATTTTCTAATTAAAAATACTTAATTTCCTATTTTTTATCTTGGAAGCGGCCAAAATACATTGGCACTCAGGCAGGCGGCCAAATACTCAGGCACGGGCCTGTTTATAACTATAACAAATGCATATATTCAATATGCATAACTGGCGTAAATTTAATTTATAACTAGAGAAGATCGAATTGATTGTCAAGGTCGCAAAAAAAGTCTGTTATTTAAAGTTATATAAAAAAAAGTCGATAAACTTTTTAGAAGTATAAACAAAGAAGATAAAAATAAAGCTGTACATAAAACCTATTATATATCATATTGTACCTGTATGTATCGGTTCAATAACACTCAATAAATTGTAGCTTAACTTATTCTTTATTTATCACACAATTACCAAGCTCATACATTTTACTTACATAAAAATAAAATTAATAATAAAAAAAACGAAATAATAGACCTACATCCCGAAATGAAAAAGATTTTGAAAATTTTCCTGCATATCAATATTAACATGCAAGTAAATAAACATAAAACATAACAGATAACATTACATTTTTATAATAATTATATAAACTAACATTTGTATAACAGTTTAATTATTTAATTCAAATAACTTAAACCATAGATATATAAAATATAGATTGGCAGCTTGGTATTGCTTTCTCTTTCTCTCTAATACATTATCATATTAATTATTAAATCAGCCAAAAATGAGCATATGTTTTTCAATATTTCAACTCAGCTGATTTGATTTTATAAATTTAACAGCCATTTCTTAATATTTTGATGGTTTTGTACAATAGATTCTTTTCAATTTTTTCTTATTGAATTTAAAATTAGTTTTGCCTTTTAACATTATTATCTACACTATTTGTTTTTTATAGTTTTTCTGTTTTAAATATTTTATTTAAGCTAATACGATAATTTGAAAATCATTTTATTTCATTTTATTAATTGCAATTTTAGAGCATTGGAAAACGTATTCAAAGAAAAATAAAGGGGAAAACTTTAAATTTGATGGGAATGATAAATATATGCATATAATACAAGTGATTAGATATACATTATTATTAATAATAATAAAAATAATACTTATAAATAATATAAATTTGTATACATATCATCTAATATGTTTTAATATTATCAATATATAATAGACATAAAATTTCACGGGATTCACGGGATAACAAGTAGACATAAAATTTCACGGGAATGTATAAATAATAGAATTTAGTTTTATAAAATAATATATAATGTATACGATAAAGTAAGAAAATTTTTTCCCACTCTTAGTCATTTTTTATAGTTTAACATCAAACTGCATCAGCCCATGTATCAATTTAATTAATTTTGTTTATATAATTCTTGTCAAGAACATAAATACACATGCATCAAACCAAAAAATCTTTTTTTAACTTTACTTTTTGATTTGTTATTATTGTGAATTTTGTATGAATATACACATATACATGTTTTTAAAAGAAAATTTAAAAAGAATTATTTTAAGTTAATTGAGATTTTACGTTAAAAATAATCCAATTATTAAAATTATTGCAATTTTATATTTCTTTTATTCTAAAACATTTGGTGCGAAATTTCCATTTTCAAGGGGATTATTTGCAGTAGAAACTAAATTATTTGAACTCAGATTTTTCAAAAACAGCTGACCAAAAGTGGCTGAAAATTTTTATTCTAACTGCCAATCTATATTTTATATATCTATGACTTAAACTGCTAGATAGTCAATAACTATTAGAACCTATTAGAGACGAAAACCTGCTATATTTTTGTGTAATATTTAATCATCATTCAGTGAGGTTAGTAGAACCTGACACCGTTAAAAAACAAAAATTAAAAACATGCTGTTAATAGTGTTAATATAGTATTAAAACACACTGTTAGTAGATTACAAAAACTAACTATATTAAAGGAATAAGTTATAACTAATTATGAAATTAAAAAAACAAAAACGAAAACAAAAATAAAAAAATAACCAATGGATAAGAAAAAAAAAAACAAAAACAAAAAAATATACTCAATCAGCTAGTTAGCATTACGTACATTATCATGCAGTCTACTTTTAACAGTTCCAACACTTACGTGACGGTCAATAAAATTTGCATTAAAATTTACTTAACGAAGCATTCTAGTAATTACTTCAAATCTGCCGTATTTTGTAGGGTAAAATGGGATGTGGAACATTGCCTGAAACTATTACGAATTGTTCTTTCAACCAGAAAATTTAAATTTACGACGACTAACGTTTTGCCTATGAGTATCTGGTGGATAAAAGAGAAGTCTGCAATTATCTGACGATCAGATAATGACTGTCAGTCAATAAGTTTAAATATTAGTCCGAAACGTAAAAAATTTCGCTAACCATACTTGACTGTCATAGTTAAGGGTAGGTCTAACATATATAGCATAAAGATGTTTTAGACCAACGTTTGATGGAGGTTAGAACAATCTGTTCATCTATTCAACTACATTTAAATTCATTCATTTATCACATATAAAATAGAAACAAATCAATCTAGTCAATATATTAACAAATTGTATGCTTCATTCTGAAACAGATCCATCCGAAATCCGAAACATTCCCATTATACTAATCAGATATCATATTAGGTGGTAGTCGAACCCCGGATTTTATTTGTATGTTTCAAATTAAATTTATGAAATTTTCTGCTTGATTGCAAACAAATAATAATTTACCTTTGACCATCGAGGTTTTCTATTTTCATCTTAATTTCAAACATGATTTATATTTAAAATGTATCCATAATTTTTCTATTCCCTTTTTTTAATAATTTTTTTAACAAAATTAATCGACTAGAATGATAATAATAATATAATAGTCTTAAACAATTTACTATTGTATTTCCTCAGTCAATTCAATCAATCCACTATGAACTATTTTTGTACTAGGTCTATAAATCAAACTTTTAGTATTATTTAAATACCTCCACATCAAGTTAGATATTTATAAAAAATATTTCTACTTTTTGTTTTTGGTTTGTTGATTTTTTATATTATAAAAAATTTACTTACTTAAAAATATTTTTAAAAAAAATATATATATACATAGAAGGTTGGTTATGTATATCTTATTATCAACTCTGATGATGATTTGTAAAAATGTTATTTTCTAAACTAAAAAAAAAAAGAAAATTTTAACATGAAAACAAAAAAGTATCTAAATAATATTTCATTGTCTATTTTTCGGATGACTATGCAGAAAATGTTATTTATTATTCGAAAGTAAATATTTAAGGTTAATTCATATTTATACAGAATGTAAAGTACGGATTAGCATGCCGTACATTAGTGATATTAGAAATTAAAGTAAGTTGGAAATGAAGAGTTGGCCATCAAATACGGTAAAGTTCTACTTTTATATTAAAATGTTATTTACTACTTTTATGTCTGTTTGACAACTTTTCTATGATTATACGCTTACGTAATATACCCTCTACATAATTATTTTTCTATAGTTATTTTATATTTGAAAAGTTAGCTTAAGTTATATAGTATACTAGTATAATGCCATTGCTAACAGTACAACTCAAAACACCAACAACAATGTAAAGTAAATATATATATATATATCATCTCTCATCATACAAATGCATTAATATTATTTTCTCACTACATTTTAATTCAATTCTACCTAAACCTACTTCCATAATACATTAAAAAAAATTGATTTATTCTCTCAATTCTCAGTTTTTCATTCGTAATAAACCGTTTTTTCATGTTGGTATAAAAGGCTTCAGACAAAAACAAAATTAGTATACATAACATATTTACGTTTATTATTTAACTATATAGTTGGGCTTAACAATCACACCGTTAAAATTAATTAAATAATTAGGACAGCAAATAGTTTGCATGTTTATTTGGTTTGTAAATTATTCTATCATCAAATTGGGTTCAACATAAAATCTAAAATTATAGTGTAGAAAACAATAATTAGACCAGTTTTGGTGAAACCTTGAATTTAATGGTTATGAATTGTATAGACGTTCAATAAACCAAATGAAATTAAAATACAAACCTTTATTGGGGATATTCGACTAAGTAAGATTTGAAATATAAATTATTTAATTTTAGCTTAGAACCGTTCGTTTAATTTATTTTTTTATTGACAGATGTGTTAACATTTGACATTTTCTTTTTTCATCTGCTTATTCTTATAAAATATTGACAAGAATAAGAATTTGACCATTCCATTCACTAACCAATTCTAGTTACTAATGCGTAGTTCTATTTAAAAAAGCTTAGTGGGGCGTAACAAATAATAAGTTGAAGGAGTATTTCGCTTTTTTATGTAACAGTTTTTTTTTTCATAGTGATATCCACATACGACTGGTTTTTGTCACGGATAAATTGAAATATTTGACAAATAAAAAAATATTTAAAATAAAAACATTTTTTACAATATTTTAAATATTCAAATAAAATATATAAAAAAAAATATTACATATAATATATTATACATATGATAAATTTTTTAGTATGTGTGACCACCGTCACGGAAAATATAAAATTAATTTATCTTTTCGGCGCGATGGTTGATTCTGATTGGTTATTTAGCTATCAAAATCGACCATGACAGTAAATCGGCACATGTGGAAATCTACCTTGACTAAATCCATATTCTATAATGTAAACTAACCTTTAAAATCAAAAGAAATAAAAAATTTAAATAATATTTCATTACCTACTTTTAAAATGACTTGCATAAAAATATTTTCTTCACAAATCATTAAACTTAGTTTGTTATATACGAAAAATTTACTTGTTATCAAGGATAACAATTTTGACAACAAAATTTTACAATACTCCATTCATGATCATTTAAATTTAAAACAATTTCGAAAACTTTAATGTTTCGAAAACAATTTTCCATATTTTTTGAATGAATTTAATTAGCTGAATTCCACAATTTATTTATGTACATAATAATCATAATATATATAAATAGATTAAAGTATGTATATTAGTATAAGTAGATAATGTCGACAATTTAAAGTATGTATTTAAAAGTCCTTAAATAAAATTTGTTTATTATACATTTTTATATATATTATATTGTTTTATTTTATTTGTTATTTATTATTAAATATGTGAGAAAATAATAATAATAAACTTAATTTGATTTAATAGACAAATAAACTGTTGGTTAACAAACAATAATAAAACAAAAATTTATTTTAATTTTTAGTATTTGAAAACTTCCCCCCCCCCCCCTCTTTGTTTACAAAATTTATATACCAATTACCAACATAGTGTTACCACTATAATAAACAATAATTATATCTATAAAATTTATTGGATTATTAGACGAAACTCATCAATGTCGCTGGAGAACAAGCTTCTGATTTATATAAAGCTATTTTAAATCCGATATTGACATACGGAATCTAACTGTGGGGAGTAGCCATCAGCAATTCTAAAATATTGAAATATTACAGAGATTCCAATCAAAAATATTACGATTAATAAGTGGCACACCGTGGGTCGTTAATAATGATATTTACATTGTGATATACAGGTAAGAACCATTAAAGAGAAAATTAATAGTTTCAGCACCAAATATCAAATAAGACTAGCTACACATTCAAACTAACTAGCAAACAACTTGTTAGCTGTAAGTGGTAAGTGGTGTGAATCATTTTAAATGCCACAGCATTCTGTAAAAAAAATTTCAAAACATTTCAAACCTACTATCAAAAACAATCTGTAACCGAATAGACAGTATAGGAGCAACTAGGTAAGAGAGAGTCCAGCAAAACAATGGAGTATAATGTGAACATCATGGATGGTTAACACTACGCAACAGTACATATAAAAAAATGTATTTAACTGACAAAAATGAAATGACAAATGATCGTTGAAATATTTTGAATTTATAATTACAACATATTTCAATATAAATATTAAATAGTATCTATATTCAAAGATAACAATGTCTGTATATGAAGCAAGAATAATTGAATAGTAAATTATTTACACCACAATAATATTAAAATGTTAGCAAGTTCTTGGTGCTGAATACTTAAAACATTTCAAATATTTACACCAAATAGTGACGGTTATTTCCAAGTTGAGCGCCATCTATACTCTAAAAGAAATTTCAATTACGGGAAATTTTTAAAAAGGCTTCATAAAAATTCTGTCATTTTAAATAAACACACAAACTTATAGAAAAAACAAAAACAGAAACAAAAATTGAAAACAAAACAGAAAAACAAAAATCAGATCAGATTATACTCTTCAAAAATTATATAATAAATGTTAGTTCATTTGCTTCTGCTATCATTAAAAAAATATATTATGTGCAGTAAAACACGGTTATACTCATTCGTTAAATTTCAGTAATATTTCTGACTATAATCGTTTTGTGACTATAGGCGTAGTCAAAAAAAAAATTGCATGTTTATAAACAAAATCAAATTCAATAAAATATCTTTCGTATAACAATTTTAAACTTTATTTTATTCATAAATAGCAATTCTGTTATGTAATCACAAAATATACATATTTGTAATAGGACAGAAAATAACTTTATGTAAATCAGTGTTTTAATAAAATAATTCACTGTTAACCTATTGCTATAACAGAATTGTGACTACAAAGGTCTTTGACTATAACGAATCAAAATATATCGATCTACTACGTTGAGAGTAATGAGATTTTATTGTGTTAAGTTATATTCAGATTAGTGTTAATTTCGTCATAAAGTATTAGGTATTATACTTTAATTTCATATATATATATATTCAATAATCAAGCAATTCAGAAAACAACTACAATTATACCAAAACAAACATTTCTTTTTACATAAAATTGTGTTTGAAAGAACTACTTCTATGCAATTGCACAGTGGATCCACTAGTATAAATATATTAAAAAAATAAAATTAACACTTATATCAATTACCAACTAATAAAATCTTTTTAACTATTTTTCAGCCGTAACTAAACTTATGAAAATGAATATTATATGAATAATACATACATATATTTATATCCGTAGTTATATTTTATGTATGATGGGACCTTGTCTTTTGTTAACCATATTGAAATCGGAAGATAAAAAATTTCTTATTCACTTCATTTTATTTTTTATTATTTATTTATTTTTATTTTATTCTTTTTTTTTTCAACATAATTCTTTTGAACCAATTTTTTATTTACACAGTTATACATACACACTTTTACATAAATAAAATTAGTAAAACAGTAAATTGACGAATAAATACACATTTTGCAGCCATAAGAAAATTAAATTATTCAAGAGAAGAAATTAACTAAAAAATGTTAAAATTTAGTTAGTTAGCCTTTATACAGTAATTTTATAAATATAACAGATACAGAATACATAAATATAAGTTTGTACATATACTAAACAATTTAGAATTTTCTTTTCTTCTATTTATTTTTTTAAGCATTTTCTTCAATTTTAATTCATTTACAAAAAAAAAAGACGAATGTCTCCTTTGTTGTTATTTACTAGTATACTGTATACAATATTGCACTGTTATTTACTTGTATGTAGTTGATGCTCAGAAATCTACTTTAGAAATATGATTTGGCTATAATTTTTAGCTATAGTCTATGGGCTAAGGCTAATGATTAAATCCTGAAATAGGTAATAATTGCAGTGTGTTGTAGAGGATAGCTATGGAATAGATATTGATTAATTATTTATTCATTCATTCCTTTTATGTTCGTTTAAAACTTACATTTGAAAAATATTTCAATTTTGCTTATTTAGGGGCTTTGCTAAAATATTTACAAAACCTAACTGTAATTAAGTATCACAATTGACCTAACTGGTCTAAGTGTGTCGGCGTACTGTCGGCAGCCACTACTACCTACTGTAATTAAAATTTTGAATTGCGGTACACAGGATTTTGGCGTTTCGCTTATCTTCATAATAATATTTTGTATATGTCAATATTCAAGAACTTTTTTAATGTTTTTTTAATTATATCGTAGCCTGATCAGTGATCCAAATAAATTGTTTATTTTAATCTACTAGGCGATGACTAGTAGACCTCTAATGGTTATAGAAGGTTGTATTTTTTTTACATTTTCTTAATTTTCCAGTGAATAGTAGAACATAAATAATACATGAAATCTCTCAATTTCTTTATATTATTTCAATAAAATTTCCATTTCATCCATATATATATTCGGGATTAGATAGAAAACTTTGTTATTGTTTGTTTTTTACTTTCTTTTGTATATAATAAACAAACAATGAATTTCTATGACAATTACATGGATATTTAATTTATTTAAATTTATTTATTTATGAGGCTGTAATTGATGGTAGCTGAAATCTACTGACACAAATTGCTTGATGTTTAAATGTTATCTAACGACATTCTTGGTTCACTTGACTCAGCTTGAAGTGTTGTTGTTTTAATTTTAACTTTTTGTTTCCATTGATTCCTTAAAGTTTCTTATTAAAAGTTATAAAATTGATGTAGTTTTCCACATTCAAATTAAAAGTGAAAAACTGTTATACCTTTCTTTGTAGTTTAGTCTTCGCATTATGAAATTTCAGCGATGAAATGTGTTCTTTTTGTCCTCAAGTCACAGCTAAAGAACGAGGAAGTCCAGACCTGATATTAGACTTTACATCATCAATACAAATAATTGGACCCCTTAGGATATGATAGTCCTCAAATCACAACCAAAGAACGAGGAGGTCCAGAACTGATATTATAGACTGTTGATATAAATACCTTCTTATTGCTAGGGTATAATTGCTAATATTTAAAACCAAATCATTATAATTTATTATAAAAATTTTATAATCATCATTTTGATATACAGTTATTTTCTGCTAATATGCGTGATTTGAATTTCTAACATTAGATATTTTGAAATATAACATTTTTCTCTTCTTCTTTTATATTTCTGTTTTCTTTGTGCTATAATTATTAGTAAGAACTTTATTTTAGTTTTCATAAATTCTTCTGGTGGTTGATTCACTCCTATATTTTGTTAGGATTTCATATTCAAAAAGTTAAGATTTTTTTTTAAATCTTTATCTTTTCTGATAAATTTTTAGCTATAAACACTTTATGCCTATTACTATTAGTCTATTAAAGTTAGTTCTCCTAGACAGTTTATGTCTTTTCAGCTTTTGGCCTGCATTTATAGACATCACTATATTAATTTATTTTAATTATTATTAAAGTAATTTTATTAAAGCTATTTTAATTATTATTTTTATTTAATTATTATTAAAGTCATTTCCACATTTACACATTATTGCCGACCAATACGATGAAGTGGTTATATCTTCTGACTACTAATCAAAAAGGGGTTCCGATCCGAATACCACTCAAGAAATGGATGCTTTAAAAAATATTTTATTCTTGGAAATTAATTTTTAATACAATTTAATTGGTAATCATAATCACTAATCATTAATCTGTATAATCACTTATATAAAATAGAACTATGTTATTATGAAATCCAAATTACCCTAATACGGCCTACAGTGAATGTGGTTTTCCATATTTAAAATTAGTAGATTAAAAAAAAATGTGAATGGCAAGTCTCTCCGTAAAAGCAGTTTAGGTGTTCATTTGGCAATCTATAATTATAATTGACAAGCATTTAAGGTCCTGCGCAGTAGACACCTTTTTATTTTATTTCGATTCTCCTACTGCTTAATGAATTTCTAATATATATAATATATAAGATTGTATATAAAACAAAAATGCGCACACAGTTGAAAATTTTGTACTCATATGATTTTATTATTCGGCAAATACATTATGCATAAGTGAGATCTTATGAAAATAATAAACAAAAGTAAACAAATCAGTTATTATATTTTATATTATGTACTTGCGAATGAATCTATGTACATATGCCAAAAAAAAACAAAGAAACAAATTCATCTCAAATAAAAAATATAAAAAAGCAAAAACAAAAAAAATCAGTTGAATTGTTCATATGACGAGCAAATTTATTTTTATATAGTAGAGTTAGAGTACTTTATTTTGATATAGTAGGTCACTTGAATTCTTCATTTTTATCTTTTTAAGTAACCGTTTCTTAAATTTTGTTATTTGTAGTAATAATATAGTTTTTATTAAAATTATGTATTATGTAGGTGTATATATACATACCTCTTTAATAACAAAACTTTTTATTTTTAGTAATTTTATCACTAAATGCTTCTTACTATAGGGAATATATCGGAAACGAAGCAGTATATGAGGGACGTGTATTTATGGGTCCTAAATAAAACTTACTAACCACAAAGCTTTTTATTAAACTAGAGTGGTTTCTGCTATATCGTGCGAAGTCTATGTCAGTACGTAAATTACTGTTTTTTTTAAAACTTTAAATTTGACTTCAACTTGAAATATAATTACTCAACAGGGGCCCCTAGTCTTAATAGAATAGACAAACAAAATTCTAGGCAGCTATTTTTAAATAATAGTGATTATATTAACTTTTATATTTTACCAGGGACACATAATATTACATGTAGAAGATGTTTGTTAGTAGAAATAATATTGTTTAGTAGAAATAAAAATACATTTTTTAAATTTTACATTTCTTTATTGAAAATTTTTATATATACATATCGTCGGTCGTAATCTTGGTTGATCCATACGCCAAAAAGTCATATTGAGAAAAATGAGTTTAAAGTTTGTAAGACTATAAAAATTAAACTGTTCGATAGAATTCTTCCAAATTTGGCCTATTAATGTATATGCTCCAAAAATATGTTCATGCAAATTTTTAGACTAATAACTCTTGGTTTGTTCATTTTTTTCAAAAGAAAATTAAATTTTCACCTTTAATCCATATTCAATTTTAAAGTGAATTTAGTTTTTCATTGTATGACGTGGATCAAGGGTGGTGCACGTGGATCAAATAAGCAAGCATTAAATTTTTCTTGAAGTAAGAAAGTTCTATATATTCATCAAAACAAAAAACATAAAAATAAAAAACGATATTGTTCAATTTTTAGTTTTTATTAAATAAAACAAAAAAACTATTTCTAACAAAAATTAAAAATTGTTTTCATAGCAAAATCTTATTCTATATATTACGTATTAACAGTTTTTTATTAATATTTCTTTAACAACATTCATCTTATTAAATAAAATCAAAAATAACAAATTCATTTACTTTAAAAATAACTTCACAGATTTGTTAAGTAGCTTTAATCTTAACTAAGAAATTAATATTTTTGTACTTAGGTATGTAATTTTAATTTTTTGAAGTAATTGTAGCTTCCACAGGCATTATCTTGTGTAACATGATAGTACGTTTGAAATAGTATAATAATTATTTAAGCAAAGCATTTAGATATAAGTTACGTTCTCACGAGGAGGATATTTCAGTAAATCCTTTATGTCACTGATTTTATTTTTGTCAATTTTGGACGTCTTCGAAGTAAGAGACTGAACATTAAACCATTTTTTTGGTTTTGGAAGTATCTCTTTGGATGGCTTTTTTTCTTTGATTTATACTAATGTAATTAGAGTCCAAACCCAAAAAGGATGTTTTATATTTAATAGCAAAAGGTTTATCCTTTTCATATAATATGCATTTTATTTTTCAAAATTGAACCTTGCCAAAGTCAAATTTTGCGACAGGGATAGAAAAAATTTTAAAATCGTGATGTCTTGTCATCTGAATTACTTTCAAAAAAGTTTTCTTTGACTGCATTCCATTGAGTAACTTTACAAAATGCAAGGGGCTATCCGCTTCCAAGTTTTTTGAATTCCTGTCAATACACCACTTGAATATTTCATTATACTTCAACCTCTTTGATTATATATACATTATATATACGTTCTTTACATATACGGTAAAATGGAGTATGTATATAAATAAATGTACATGAATCAAGTTGACATTAAGAAAACCCGTATTTTTTTATCCATGTGGATTGAAACATTTGATAGCTTATTACACTAATAATGGTTGTGGATCAAAATTGAATTGAATAAATTAGTGATTCATGTGTATTATACAATAACGTGGACCAAATAGGCACATATAATTTCAATAGTGGATATTTCATATATTTTGTGATACAAACGCCAAAATTTTAGATATAGATCAAAGTTGCATAAAAAATTATAAAAAAAGTGGATGTGGTTCAAAGTTCTCTCTCATTATCGTAAAAAGTATTAGATATAGAAGAAAATGGGTAAGACAGAAAGAAAGAGCTTGTTGAAAAACCCCAAGAAATGTTCTAATGTCAAAAATGTCAAAATGGCGTATGGATAAAAAAAAAACTATTTACAATTATTTAAAAATATTTGGTTTGTTCAGTAGACTGTTCTAGAACGTTCTAGAGTAAAAAAGAACAATATTTTGTGTTCAGCAGTTTCCGTTAATTGAACTTTTTTGTCCAAAAGTGTTCTGATCGGTGTTATTAGATTGTGCAAAACAGTTATTACAGTTCTAATATAGATTTTTTTTGTTCTGAATTTTTTTGAGAACAGTTTTACACAATTTTGTTGTTGTTTTTTTTTTAAATTCTGACAGTTAAGCAAAGAAATTTGAGAGTAATGAAATTAAAGAAAAAATAGAACAAAAAATTTAAAAAAATAACCAAAAAAATGTTCAGTAGATTTTTTTGTTCAACAATGGTTCTAACGTGTTTGACAGTTAATTGTCATTGTCCAAAACTGTTCTGTCAGATTCTGTTGCTATTAGATTACCATAGTTTGACTATACATGCAAACATAAAATATACAGATTTTCACATAAAAACTGAAAATGTCAGAAATTGAAAGTAAATTTGAGAAAACAGATTGGGATTGCATAATCATTGAAAAGAGACTTATTCAACAGGAATAGCTTCTCCAGTTTTTCAAAAGTTTCTTCAGATTCATCAACACCCATTTAAATAATAATAATTTTTTTTTTTTTTTTATTTATTTATTTAATCCAAAATATACAATGTTTCTCTTACTATACTAATTATTTATTATTTTTACAGAGGTTAAACTAAAGAAATGTTGTCTTTACAGCTGAAATATTTACAAATTATGATTTTAATAGCTATTTAGAAATACATTATTTACAAGGAAAAGTGGAAAAACCTTTTTTGAAATAAGCTTATATGTAATAATAATTAAGCTTGTAATAATAATTTACAAAAAAAAACAAAGTAATTATACTGACTGACTAAACTGAATTCACGCAGAATTTATCGATATTTAAAACATAGAAAAATTGGAATAAATTTAAATGAAAAACAATAATGTTTTCATCAAAATAAGGAGCCACCCTACTTTATATTATAATATATTTAAATACAAAAATGTATATGTATGTATGTGTACCCATATATATTAAATACCAAAATGTAAACAATGACAGACAGCAAGTAACATTATTATCAACATCCTTTCTCTTGTTATTTTCTTTTTCATTTTTTTTTTTTGTTTTGGTTTTTATTATTGTTTTTATTTGTTCAGGCAATTATTATGTCCTATACAAGGATACTCCTATTACATACATTGTTATTGTTACTGTTGTTGTTTTATTATAATAATAATTATTTTGGTTGATTTTGGTTAAAAGAAATTTATCTTTTTAACTCGTTACAATTTTATTGAAACTGACGGTTGGGAGTTTTTTATATTTGGTTTTTTCTCAATTATTATTAAGTTGCCGTTGTTTTATGTTTTCTAAAGGATATGAGTCTGTAAAATGTTAATACCTTTTGGTAACACTCTCCCGATAAACATATTAGCAAACCAAAGATTATTTTTTTGTTAAATGAAAACTTAAATATTGTAAAAAAGAAAAAAAAAATAATAACCAAATTTTAATTAGCTCCTTCCTACACAACACAGAAAAGGATATATTTTGTTTCTTTTTAGAGAGAACAAAATTACAATTACTTGTTTTTACAGTCAGGTGTTCTTTACAGAAAATTTATTTAATGTTTTTTGTTATTATTTGTTTCTGTAAATGTTTAAAAAAAAATATTTTTGAATTTTTTGAGAATATTAAAATTTGATATTTTTACGGTAGTAAGGATTTTGTTTATACAAAAGCAAAATTTACATTAAAAAAAAAAAGAAAAAAAAAAGACCAAAAAATAATGACGGTTTTTAATTTTTCAACGGAAACCAGAATTTTTTCTTTCTTTTGATAGCATTTCAGATGGCACTAAGATTGCAATTTATAAAGATAGTTGTTTAAAATAAGAAAAGAAAAATTAAAGGATAATAATTATAAACACTTTTATTTTTTTTTTTGCAGTTCATGAAATGATAAAAAATTATTTATGAAAAATAAGAGAAACTTGAAAAATTATGGAAGTATAATTTTACAAATTTATTTAATTTAAAGCCTGATTTATATATATATATATTTTTTAAAATTTATATTCTTTTTTTTTACGAATTATAATATAATCAAATAAAAATATATATTTATTTTTAAAAAAAACCAATTAATTTATTTGGGCTCTAGAAGGTATTTTAACAAAAAAATGTTAATTATCTGAAGAATAAATTCTGAAGATTTAATTAAATTTAAAAAAAAATAACTTAATTGGAATTGTGTATACCTCAAGGTTGTTATTAATCAAGCCTATATACAAGGTTTATATATCTTGTATTAAACCTAATATACTTTGAGGAGTAAAATCGGAAAAAATGATTGACTTTCTCATACTTTGATCTGACTTCTTACCTTTTGTATTTTTTGATGTTGTTGATTCTGATAATTTAATCATTGAAAATAGATTAGATTTAAAATGGCAGTAACATACGCAAAAGTGAAAGCAGAAAAAATTACAATAGATGTACAGTGGACCAACTTATGAAAAAGAAATTATTTCCCATTGAATATTTCATTCGATTAGCCGATATGTTTTTGTTTTTCTATATTTTTTTTTTTTTTTTATTTTTTTTTTTATTTCAAAAGTTAACTATAATACAATAATTCATTAGATAGTTTCTTCGCCTAAGTGGCATTGTAGAAATATACATACTATAAAAGAAGGCAACAAGCGCTTTTAGAATAAACTACGTTAGTCTTAATGAAGCTATATAAAAAAAAAAATAAAAAAAAATAAAAAATAAGGATAAAATACAAGAATAATAAATTATAAAAACATAAATAAATCTTAAATAATATTTTAAATTTTAAATTTTAGATTATATATTATTTAAGATACACAAATTATATATTTTTATTAAATTCTATATTAAGCATTATATTAAGTTAAACAAATGATCCGACTCCAAAAGAAACTCCTTTAGTCGTTTTTTAAAAGAACCCACTGATGCTATATTTTTAATATTACTATCTAGGTAACCGATTGTATAACCCAGATCCTGACACTGAAATTCTCTGAGATGCTAGCACATTATTAACTCTTGGTATCCTAATATTATTCCGGTTTCTAGTATTACAATTATGAGTATAATTTTGAATGGAATTTATGTTGTAGTGCCCGATATTATTAAGTATTTTATATATCCCCAAAATTTGTTGAAATTGAAAAATTCATTTTATAGGCATTATTTTTAAGTTTAAATATAAGCCATGAGTATTATAGCGTAAAGGTAAATTTAGAATATTTTTCAAATTTTTATTTTGTGAAATTTGGATTTGAGAAATTATATTATTAGACGCCCAAATTGCTGTACCGTATGAATGAATAGAATTTATATATGCAGGATAAATTTTTAGCTTAATACTATTAGGAATTTTGGATTTATATTTAAATAAAATACCATTAAAAGTATTGAGCTTTCTATCTAACATATCAATATGTGGCTGCCGACTTAAATATTTGTCAAATATTTTTATACTTCAGCGAACCAAATCTAAAGCCTAAAAATGATAATTTTGTTAGAAGCAAATTATGGCTAACTGTATTAAAAGCTTTTTTCAAATCGATGAATAAACCTGTAACAATATTAAAGTCAGAAATTAAAATTAAAATATTTTGAGAACCAATACCGTTTTGGAACCCATATTGATAAGGAAATAAAAAGTTGTTGGATATCAGATGATTATTTATATCAATATACCTACATGGCTTTTTCAATTATTTTAGAAAATACACAAGGTATGGCTATAGGTCTGTAAATTGAAACATCAGTTTTTAAACCCTCTTTATAGATGGGAGTTACTTTTTGAATTGTAAAAATGTTTGGAAAGGAGCAATCATCGACTATTTTATTGTATAAATCAAAAATTAAAGAAGAATAAATTGTTTGAGAGCTTTTTATTATTTTTGTTGGAATTCCATCATGTCCCACAGAGTTTTTACTTTTTAAATTAGCTAAAACGTTTGAGATTAACGTTACATTTACTTTTTTGAACTGAAAATTGGAGAAATCATTATTTAAAGTAGAAAAGAAATTAATATTATCATTAGGTCTCACATTTACTGAGTTAGATATAATCGAACCAATGTTAGCAAAATAATTGTTAAATTCATCAGCTTAGGGTCTTCAATGTAAGTATTATCATTACTTATTAAAAATTTAATTTAATTTTTATTTGATTTTTATTTGACAGTTCATTTATAAAAGACCATAGTTTTTTCTGGTCACCCACACAAGACTCAATACGGTAAGCATAATAGTTCTTTTTACAATTTTTAATTAATTTAGATACAAGTTTATTTAAACTAACGAAAGCTGACCTTAAATTTATATTATTTCGATTACGTTTATATATTTATTTCTTAATTTGTTCTTCTCTCTAATTAGATTTTTTAAATTGTTATTCATCCATGGAACTAACAAATCTCTACAGTCAATTTTTGAATCCCTTACTATTGAATTTGAATCAATAATTTGTTTGGTATCAGAAACTAACATTTCACACATGAGCATTTAGATTACTGTAATTATTTCTACTTGGTAAAAAGTTGTTTATATCAGTGATAATATTGCTATAACAACATACTTTAACTGCTTGATACGATTTAATATGGTTAATATTAATTATTATTCAATAAAATTATTAACGCATTATGATCATTGATAACATTTTCTATTGAAGATATATCAGTGCAAATGTGTGTATCATTACAATACACATGATCAATACATGTTTTATTACTTGGTCTTGTTATTAAATTATGACGATGATTGTAGTTGAAGGAAGTAAGAAATAAATCAAACTAGTTTTTAATAGAGTCATCATTGAATAAATTTATGTTAGTATCACCTGATATTAAACACGGTTCGGTCAAAATTTCGGAAAATATAAGTTCAATATTATTAAAGAAAATCTCGTGTTTGTATTTCTGTGATCTATAATAATTGATTAAGTTAAACGGTTTATTATTGTAAGATAAGTCGTATATTTTTATCCATAAAGCATTAAATTAATTTTTATTAATATTATCAAGTAACAAAAATTTTAATGAGTTGTGAATATATATACTAACACCTCCATAGCAATCATGACGGGAAGAATGAATCGCTTGGTAATTAGGAATATCATATAATTTAAGTAATTTAGAATCAAACCACGTTTCTTGAATATTTAATATTTTAGGTGTTTCTTTTAGTGAGTGGAGCAATTGTTTAAATGAATTAAATTTTTTAATTGAAGATAAACTTCTAGCATTAAATGAAAGAATATTAAAGTTGTGTAAATTAAAACTATGAAAATGATTGTTAAAATCTTCTACAGACTTAAAATACATAGAATTAATATTATTATATTAAAACTGGTCGTGTGGGCCAACCATTTAATGTAACACTATAGTTTTTTAACATCAAATAAATGAGTTGATCACTTAGCTATTGAGTGTAATATTATTTTACAATATTAATTCTTTTCCGTTCTATGACACCAATTCGAAGGGTTTTACCTTCAGCTTTCCTGTCAAATTGGTGATCGTGTTGGAGCAATCTTGCTTCATGTGTGATTGCAATTTTTGTAATTACTGCAGATCCCTCGTCGATGTGTAGATTTCGGTGTATGCCGCTATTTCTGCTATATCTGGGAGCATTGACCATATTCCTTAGCACCTTGTTTTGGAATCTTTGAATGGATTCAATATGGATTTTAGCAGTGCATCCCCATATTTAGATACCATATATACCCAAACCGATTTTAGTATTTGATTATAAATCAATATTTTATTATGTATTGACAAGCGTGAATTTCTTCCCAGAAGTCAATACAATTTATGATATTTCATATTTAATTCTTCTTTTTTCATTTTCCAGTTAAGCTTAGCGACAAGTGTCATACCTAGATACTTTATATATATGCTTATAGCTTTACTACTAATGGTAATAGATGGTTTCCAGCTTTTTGCAAACAAGCTCTTATCTCCTGCTCTTATTTCTTTCAATTCCGAATACTCATTTTCTTGTTTTATGTGAAATAATCTAGTTGAGATTCTAATAGCTGTACCAGTTGTTTAGATAAAAGTTTTTTTTAATTTTTTTATAAAGTTCTCATGCCCTACCTTGTCAAAGGTTTGAGAGACATCGAGAAAAATGATTGAGCAGACTTGTTCACCTTCTAACGCTTTTTCTATGATGTTTGTGATACATTGGCGTACCTGATTTATTGTTGAATGTTTTGCTCTAAAACCAAATTGATAATTTGGTATTAAATTTTTGCTTTCTATTATTGGTCTTAATCTCTAAAGAAGAAGATTTTCAAATAATTTTGATATTACTGGTAATAACGGTCTGTTATTACATTATTATCAAGTCAATACATTATTATCAAGTTCCAATTCAATACAATTTTCAAATAATTTTGATATTACTGGTAATAACGGTCTGTTATTACATTATTATCAAGTCAATACATTATTATCAAGTTCCAATTCAATACACGGCAAATTTAGTACACATAAAAATTTTAAAAAAACTTTAAAAATAAAAATCGAAGACTACCCTTCCTTACCTACATCAGAGACCCTAGCGGGATAACAATATAACAATAAAAATGATATATGATTCGCCTTTATGATTCGATATGATTTAACAAAGCCATAACCAATCATAACCTTCACTATAATGGTCATATCTAATCATACCAAAACATCAAAACCAAAATTTAAAAGAAGTGAAATAAAAATATAAATTCAATAAATAAATGTTTTTGTTTTTTTATTTTGAGTTTTGAAATAGTTAGGGCTATTATGATACTAAAAAAAAAAACACAAAAAACGTGTCTATGACTATTTTAATGTGTTTTTAATGTGAGTGTGGTATGTATTTAGTTTGAATTTGCCAGCGACATCTCTGTTCGTCACATTTTGTTCAAATGTACGTTTCTATTAATAGTATTTGTTAGGGAGCGTTTAGACATCAGATTTTGTTTCATGAAGGTTTTGTTTTACTTATTTTTATTACATTTACAAATTTTATTGCAATTACATCAAATTTTATTTCAAAAGTTTTAATTACATATCTCAAAGATAAACAAATATAGTTGCAAAGTATACTATATTTCTTCATGCAAAATCACCTTTCTAAACTTGCAAAATACGAAGATACGAATATGCGTTACGAGTACTAATAATAAATACTTATAAACAAATATAAATATATTGTGTAATTTCAGAATTTTTCCAAGTATTTGTATTGATAAATAATAATAATATTTAATACACATTTTTTATATTTTTTAATGTATATCTTTCAATATATTGGCATAACACAATTAGAAGTTTATAAATACCTTTTTTCGCAAAATTCACTTTTTCAACTTGCGAAATACAAAAATGCGTGTCGAGCACTATTATTTAAAAAAAAAAATTTATGATATTCTATAACAAAGTCGGATGTCAAACTTTAATGAACATCATTTATACGTTATAAACACAATTCAAAAACGTATAAACGCTGCCTTATATAAAAGTTTTCTTTAAAACTATTAGCAGTCAAAACTAATTTATAATAAATAAATAAATACCTAAATAAAAAATATAAAAAAAATAGTTATAGATAGATCAAACAATATTGTAAATTACTAGCTATTCCCAGCGTAACATTCGCCGGTCTAGCATTAGCATTATAAATGAAACAATTTATTTTACTTATTTATTTTCTTTATTTTCTAAAAAAAAATCAATGTTTTACAATTATAGTTTTAAGTTTTTCAATTTAACTTATTTATTATGTAATAAAAAATATGTAAAACATTGATTTTTTTTTAGAAAATAAAGAAAATAAATAAATAAAATTAATTTTTTCATTTAAAATGCTAATGCTAGACCGGCGAATGTTACGCCGGGAATAGCTAGTATTTTATTAAAATTTATAATTTATTTTTTGATTTCTTGAACTAATTTTATCAAATTAACGCAGATAATTGTACTCTATCTCTATGTTTTATTTATTTGTAATCAATAAAAATATTTTTATAGGTACTGGCACGCGAAATAAAAATTGCATTTCAATTTATTTGATTTTGGCACTTAGACAAAAACCTATTTGCCATCCCTGGTTTATTGTGAAAATTTTTATTTCAATATGAATAATTATTTGGCATTTCATTCAGTCAGATACTGACAAAAAACTTTATTATTCCTCAGAATTTCAATCTTAACCTTAATATTTTCTGTTGAAAATATAAAAAATACATACGAGCATTATAAAAGTTTATAAAAAATATATGAATTGCAGAAATACAAAAATTTTATAGTTAATATGAAATTTTGAAAAATCAATTAATATGGAGGTTTTAATAACAAGAAAAAAAAATAATAAGAAAATTATCTAGAAACTTATCTACTATTCAAATATTCAACGGGAATTGAAAATTCTCAAAAATGGCTCAAAAATATTAAATTACATATACGAATACATATGTACATATGCTTTTCATTAAATTTCATGAACAAAAAAAAAACTTAAACCAAAGATAGGTTACCCTGAATCAATTCAAAATATCTCTAGTGCTGTATTTTGATAAATGTAAATAAAAACAAAATATCAAATGTACCTATATAGTATATATATAGAATGAAAAATCTACATATATTCTGTATATGCAATTCACACAAAAATCGTCTATTTAATGACATTAGGTTTGCCTACATACAATAAAGAGTATATATGTATGCATATATTGTTGGAATCCTTATTCTGAGAATCAAAAAAAAAATACAGAACTACCAGCAAAATACTGTTTACAATGGATGCATTTTTTTTTTTTTTTTATTTGTTTGTACCGCGTTATATCCGTGACCAAAACAAAAATTCCTATGCTTTCAGGGTACACTCTATTTTATTGTTTTCTGTTTTTTATTTTATTTATTTTTTTTTTTATTATTATTATTATTATGTTTTAGTTTAAATGAGGTCAACTACTTTGATAAATTTCACTCGAAAACTTTATGCAAATGAAATTTTCAAGCTGGCAATAATAGAGTCTTTCTTTTGATAGTTGAACTGAAACTTATTTTGTTTTTGGTTTTATGGTTTTTCTGTTTTTTTTTTTATGATTGTTATTATTTTATTTTAAACCAAGTAAGCTTAGCGTTGTACCACCAAAGTTTAAGAAATATAATATAATAAAAAAAACAAAAAAAAAATTTATGACATGGACATATTAAGAGTTTTGTCATTGTATTGAGTTACTCAACAATGAAAATTCAATTTCGCTTTCTAAGTATGAATTTAGGTTTGTGGAATGTGAATGGAATGGAAAACTGCACCATTTTGTTTGTGCATGTTGTATAGATGAAAATTGCTATTGCAGATGGGTTTTGGTAAAAAAAAAAAAAAAACTAGAACTAGGTTGTGTTAGAAATAGGAATAATCTATTAAAAAATTTCTATGTAAAACGACGATAAATGTATGGAGGAACTGACTAAAAATATTACTGTAGAATTTTTAAAGTTTTAACATATAATTATTTTAAATTTATCTTGAAATAACAAAAATTATTATCATAAAAGTGAGTAAGGGCGTTTCCGAACCTCTCGCACTTGCACTTGATACTCGCACTAAACTTGTCAAATCGCACTTGATTTGTTGTCAAAATTTTAGTGTAGTCTCAAGTACACTAGATATCGCAAAATTAAATTTATTAAATTTAGTACGAGAGGTTCGAAAACGCCCTAACTAACGTTAAACGAATTAAAATTAGTAGTAGACGAAATACGCGTATCTGTATGCTTATCATAGAAGCTTATCAGTAGAATTAAAATTGTACCTTCGAATGGTGTTGCTATATGAAATGAATTAACTGTTTTTGGGCAAAATGTTTTCATTAGCATAGTGTACTACTATTATAAGTATAGTATATTATTGTCATCTTATATTTCATCATTATCATCTATTGATTCTATAGCTTCATCTAGTGCAACTGTCCTCAATCCGTTGACGCAAATCTTTCTATAGTAGTGCTCGATTTCATCCAACTATCTTGATCTAAGTCTAACTCTTGCTCTAGTGATGTACGGTACTGCCTCATTTGTTTAGTAGTGCTCACCACAATATGTTCTGCCCATCTTAGATATATGACGTTAAAAATATCTATATACTCACAGACAGTCATGCTGCAGTTAAAGCACTGGACTCGGTAACAATGAACTGGTAACAAAACCGAAAAACTTTGTAATAAACTGGGCGAATTAATATGCGGGATCAAAATCTAGGACGTTTAAAAATCCAAATATTATTTTGCTTTCACTATTTTTTTGAAATCGTTACGAAATGAGCATTATCGAACACTATACCATACTAGAAAAAAACAATATTCATTTTTTTCGTTTGGAAAAAAACAAACCAAAAATCCACACTCAACAGAAATAACAAAAGCAGTTCTATATTTAAATAAACAAAAATTATTAGGCGAAACTTTGTGTACAAAAGTACTTTTTTTTTATAATATTTTTACTTTTTTTTTTTATTTTGTTTGTTTGTCATAGAAGAAAAAAAAACTCAATAACTTTAAAACAAAAAACAATAGGCTTTCTGTTTATAGTGAATGAGAAATTTCAAATTGCTTTAAATGAAAATTACTTTATTTTTAATTTTTAGTCTCACTGTTGTGCTCTCAGTATAGTTTTTTTTTTTTTATAGTTATGAAAAAGTTAAAAAAAAAAAAAAAAGTCCTTTTTACAAGTTATTTTTAAAGTTTATTTAAAATTCTTTCAGGTTATTTGAATTTTCAAAAAGTATAATACATATAAAGTTTCTGAAGACCAATGGTCAACTTTAAATTTTTGAAGAATATAAGTAAAAAACTATTGTACACCATTAATATTTATTTCGCGTTCTGCTATGAGTTGAAAAAGTCTTAAAACTTGCAAAATTATTTCATAAAAGTCAATAATTTAATATGCAACCCTCTTGATGGGTAATCATTGGTGTTAAAAGTAATACAAAATGTTCTTTGGAATATGTCAATAATTAGAACAGGTCGTATATCATTGATTCATTGTATGTATTTCCAAGGATCATATTTTATTTTCAAATACAAGAATACAAGCGTGTAGAAAAATTAAAAAAATATGTTTGTTCAACAAAGTGAGGTAGGAACCAGCTATAACTTTCACACAGAAGGTGCCTGGGAATAATCAAAATTCGAAATCTAAAATTGAACAGCATTTACTAGAACGTTAACAAAGTATTAAAATGCTATCAGAATAATGTGGGGTCCTTCCCCAACTGGATAAGACTATAGTCTATAATGAACGACTTTAAAAAACGAACACTTTAAAATTCTGATGCAGATACAACGCCAATGCTTTTTAATTATTACAGGTGCCACATCAAGAATAACAACAAAAATATCCTTAGAAACGTGCTCAACATTACACCAATAGAACTGGTAATAGTATGACACATGACATGTCTACATATGACAGGGGCGAATGAAGGTGGCAAATAGAAAAACAAACTATGTATAAAAAAATCATAATTAGGGAACTAAATGTGAGCGAAGAAACAAAAAAAAATATATTTCAAAAAGGAAAATTAGATTGCCATGTTAAAGAACTACGCCCAGACAAAAAATTTAAGATCAAAATTTTACATAACGAAAATGGGAATATATCTCCGTTATTCAATGAAGCACAAGAAAAGTAGAAAAACGATTGCCCAATGTAAAGTCATGACAATAAAATCGCGGTTGAAATTCTTCTTTGTTTGCAATAGAAATAGAAACGGCAATAGAAACGCAATTGAAATTCTTTGTTTTCTACTCTGATAGCCAAGCAGCAATCAAAAGCAGTGAAAAGCAAAAGCCAAGATAATAGTCGTTTGAAAAGCAAAGTCCAAGATAATAGACTTTAAACTTTCAACGAAGTTATAATTAACTGGATTTAAAGATATATAGAGAGAAATAATGAAGCAAGTCAACTTGTAAAAAGGGGTTTAAATATAACGACCAAGAGTACTAAATTATTATAACGGGAAAGTGTGACCAAAGTAAATAAATGGAGGATTTAGATTTAAACTTTTCCGGGAGGGGATCGCTCCCCTATATCACCGCAGCCACAAATGGGCTTATTGTGATAAATGGAGGAACTCTTCTATCATATAGACATATGCTGCAAGATTAAAACTTGCCTGCGCTAACATTTGTAGAAGATGAGGAGATCAAGTAATGTACTTAGTGTATATTCCTGATGTTACTGTGGGATGAAATTCTTTGCTGAAAATCAAAAGTGAAATCACTGAGTATACATCATATATAAGGGTCTTATATACGAGAGAAAAGCCTTTTCCCCACCCATTTGCTAATCTACCAAAAGAAATCTAAATACAAAAAACGGATTAACAAAATTCTTCTAACAATGTAACTTTGTTCGAAAACAACAATTTGCATAAAATTCAATATAAAAGAAGAGGGTTTGCACATTAAGATTCAACAAATAGATGTTTTAGAGTAACAAACATTCTCATTTTTAAGTAAAAAGTGTGCAAATGATTTTTTGTTTAACAAATATTTAAAAACAAGAACTTTTTTGCTATTTCAAAAAACAAAAAAAATATATTTGCAAATAATTTTCTTTCCTTTTTTCTTTTTTAGTCAATTTTTTTTTTTTTTTTTTTTTTTTTTTTTTATTAAATTTCAGATAACTTTACAATATTAATTATAAAATTATGTATAAGAAATTATAAACTAAAAAAGAAAGAAAACTTAATATTAACTTAAAGATTAATTTATAACCTACATATTGTAAACATTTCCAAAATATTATAATTTTAAAATTACATTTTTTTTTTTTTTTATTAACTATTTCTAAAATTGCTAATATACTTTTTAAGTTTGTTTTTAAATATTTCCAAGTTTTTACTATTTTTAATTTCTAAGGGTAGAGTGTTGAAAAATTTTATAGCACTACATTTTAAGCTTTTTTGTTTTTTGGATGTTCTAGCTTTAGGTATTTCAATATGTTTTCTATTTCTAGTAAAGTGGTTATGTATATTTTCTCTATTTTTAAGAATTAATTTTGATTTAAACTTATTATTTAGAATATTGTCCCGATAAACAAAATGTGTCGTAGCAAGATGAAGGAACACAATGTGTTCCTATTTGTGTACCCAGCAGAAGAGAAAAATAATAAAAATATTTTTTTTTTGTTTTTCTTTTACTTGATTTTTCATTTCTATAATAATTATCCAATAAATATCTACGTAGAACATAATTTTTAAATCCTAGCAATAGCAAATAGCTTGGTAACTATGACGACCGAATGCAATAAAGTTCAATAGGATTCGGTTTACAAATTATTTTTTTATTGCGTTAGTTTGTTTTTGTCATTGTGTCTTGTAAGTACTAAGCTAAGTGTGAATTATTCTTATAATTTTTAAAATAAAAAAATAAAAGTTGTAAATTGGATTGCAATAAAAGTTTAAAATACCAGGTATGTTGCCAAGATTAATGTAAATGTGGACTAAAAAGATAAGTTGTACCAAATTTTCTTTGCAGTGTCCCTAAAGTGTTTCTGTTGTGTCCGTATTTTTACTCTTACAACTTTACTTATTTTATCGCCTTTTCTTTGCAATGTGTCCCTAAAGTGTTTTTACTGTGTCTGTATTTTGATTCTTAGAAAATCGGAATTTGAATCAAGTTTTGTAGAAAAAATTTAAGGTTTGTTAAAATTAAAATTTGAAGCAATATTTATAAATTAGTAAAAATCAATGTTATGATACTTTTTTATAGAATGAAAAAATGTTTGATTCTCCCAACTCATCAATAAAGGACCAAATATTTAAAACAGAAGATAAAAATTTTAAAACAAAATAGTTTAAAATTTTCAGCACCCAAATTATAAAACAGTTTGCGGAAATTAAAAATCAATTTGATTAAAAATCAGTGCAAGAATTTAAAGGAAGAAAATATTCAATAAAATATTAAAATCTGAAATTACTACAATATCTAGAGAATTGAAGACAAAAACAAAAAAGCCAAAATTATTATTGTGTATTCAAAAAATTATATTATTATATAAATTATTTAAATTAAATAATTAAAACAATTAATACGTTAAAAGTTATTATTTCTACTTTTTCTATCTTTTTATCCTCTATTCTAGCTGGAAATATGGTACAGTAATCATGCACTTGGCACAAGAATTGAATTTTGTTTAATTTTTGGAAAATATTATAAGAGAATACGAAATGTGTCGACATTTTATCGACTCAATTTGCCGTAAATAGGAGCACATGTGTGTGAAGTTTTGCGACACTTCCTCGACACTTGTGTTGTTAATATCAAGAAACACATGTGTCCAAAATGTGTCGACACTTTATCGTTAAATTTACTGTAAATATGAGAAACACATGTGTGCGAAGAGTGTCGCCAATTGCTTGATACATGTGCTGTAAATATCAAGAAACACATGTGTTCGAAATGTGTCGACATACACGCGACACTTTATTATAATGAGAGACACATGTGCCTGGACATTTGCGACCATTTGCACCATTTTTATCCCTACTTGTGTCGTGAATGTGTTCCATGGGCACGGAACACATTCACGACTTTTTAGGAACACTTTTGTCAAAATTGTTTACCGGGTGTATATGTATTTGCATTTCTCAAAGTAAATTAGTTGCTTTATATCCCGTACATTAATTGATTTGTATAACTCCTTAGTACTAGTTCTGGGGTTTAGTATAAATAAACTTTTTAGCGCTTTATTCATTACTGTTCCAATCTGTTTTACATGAAAATTTGAACAGTGACTCCAACTGCATATATTATACCGAATGCTTGACAAGATATGCCCATTATACACAAGTTTGGCTGCATAATTAGTAATACCACCAGATCTCTTTATAGCTACACTTATAGGAATAATTTTTTGTTTGTCTTTCATCGTTTTAGCTTTTGCTATCAGATTAGTGTCATTAGAATTTTCAAATTGAGAGGCGTATTATAGTTTACTCTTTTGCTCACTTTTTGTAAAAAAAAAAATTTATAAAATTCCACGCATTTGAACAACAAATCATGTACCTATGTATGTTAATATAAGTCATCTTAAATAAAACTGTAAACAATTTAGATTTTTATAAGTCATTGAAAATATGATATTGAAAATTTGAACAACATAAAGATTTAGAATTCTCAAAATTAATAATATTTAATAATTTGTTCTCATACACGTTTCAAAAAATTATAAACCTTCTACTTTTCAACTTTCAATTGTTCCATTTTGTTCGCCTTAAATAAATTTAAATTTGTCTTTTTTATTATTTTCAGATTTTACCCTTTTTTTTATTTTTTTTTTCATGTTCACTATTTTCTTCATTCATTTTCCTCATATATTTCTGTATAGATTTTCAAACAGCCTTGTTGTATGTAAAATGTAAGTATACATTTTTACTTAAGGCACTATAAAAAAAAATAAAGAAATTAAAAAATAAAATTTTTTTACTTTTATTTTTGTACATATCTACTTGAACATTCCAACTCTCAAATAGTAGAATTCTAATTATTCTCAAAGTTTCGAAGCACAAAAATGTTTACATAGTCTAAAATTGCGAATAACTCTTCTAACTCTGTTATTAGTCAAATTACATACACGGTGGGATGGCGCAGTAGGTAGAGCACCTATCTTTCAACTGAAATGTTCCAGGTTCAATTCCCGCCGACGAAGGCAAGAAATGTTTTCTAGATTTATCGACCTGGTCCAGTACCCCTTCATCATTGGGAGGGATAACAATAGTTGAGAGTTACTAAAAATAAAATGAAATCATGCTATTATGAAGGCGAAGTATTCTATACCAGCGTTTTTCAACCTTATTTACCTTGCTACCCATGAGCCATGAGCAAAAAATTACTCGACCCATTCTAAGATATTTTATATAAAATTAGAAAAACAAAAGTATTAAGTTTTATATTTTTTTTTTATTTTTAATGGCTTATTTGCTATTGATATTCGTTTACCAGCTTATTAATTCTTGCTTCAATAGATTTACTTAATGCTACTCTTAAAATAGCACCCACATCTTCAAGTCGATTTCTGTATTTATTTTTGGTACCGACTAATGCAGAAAATCTAGTTTCTGCTAGATATGTAGTTGCAAAAGGAAGAAGTTTTTTTTATCGCTTTTTCACTCAATATCAGATCATATTCATTTCGTATTCGGATCCAAAATTTATTCAAATTTTTTTGGTTATTGAACTGCAATTGCAGCATTTTATCGCAAGACAATTCAATTAATTTTTCTTCCTCAGATGAACATAATAAATTGTTTTTAGTTTCTAAAAACGGATTTTGGCATCCACATATTACCCAATCTGATATATCATTAGAAGAAGAAGGAAAATAAATATGAAATTTGACTTTCATTTTTTTTTAAATGATCTTGTATTATGCAACTTATGAATTTGAATAGATAGATATAAAACATTAAAATATTTTTATTGGTAAAAAAAAAACGATGAGTTTTTAATTTTGCAAAACCATGTATTATTTTTACGTATAAGAAACGATCCATTTTAAATCATTCGCGACCAAATATTGGGTTGAGAAATACTGCTCTATACAGTAGATATAATTTTCCACATTTAAAATTAGTAGATATATACTACCTGAAAATTCTGAAGAAAAACTATTGTATGTGATTGTGTGTATTCCAAATTTCTGTGTATAAACAGTTGGGGGTGGTCGGTCATCCCATATAGACTTGAAATTATATAAAAAACAAATTAACATTTAATTTCAAATGATGTGTAGTACATTAAGTATACTTACTGAAATATCGGAAATCAGCAATTTCACAATTATAATATTATAAACAATATAAAAAATGGTCAATATGCTGTAGAAATAAACTTAGATTAACACTAATAATTTCTGTGGTTTTTTTTTTTGGTTTTAATTAATTTTTAATATTTTTGCTTAATGTTCTATTTAATTTTTTTCTAAATAAAATATGAACATGAATGGTTCAAAAATAATTTTTATATTAGTGCCCGTCACACAATTTCGTAGTATACACGATTCGTATTATTTTATATTCCTCACTACCACTAGTTTGCCACACTTTAATACTAAAAACCAATCAAATTGCTTCATTTTGATTAAAGTGTTACACATTTCAGAAAATTATGTTTTATACAGAACTGGGTTGTATTCGAGTAAAAGTATTTAATAAAATACTTTAAAAAATATTTTTTTTAAGTGAAGTATTTACTTTGCGTTCTCAAGTACAAATAGAGTATTTGAAAAAAGTATTTCAAATACTATTTTTGAGTAAAAGTATTTGACTTGAAATTTTAGTATTTATTCAATATATATATTTTAAGTATTTGAGTACTTTAATAAAGAAATTAACATAATTTTCAAATACTTTATTTGTATATGACAAAATTAAGCCAAATAATTTTACTCAAAAATAGTATTTGAAATACTTTGCCTGGTATTTGAAAAAATCAATTCAAAAAAATTTATTAAAAAAGTAACTTGAAAATAGTATTTAAAATTTATTTACTTGAAATCAAATACTTTTACTCAATGAGTAGTATAGTATTTGTATTTTACTCAGCTCTGGTTTTATAAACGATAACGAACGGATGATAGAATACGAAATCGTAAATTTACGAACGAAAAATTAGAATCCTCAGAGTTAGAGCTATTTAATTATCATTTCTTATCTTCTTATTTTCGTATTGTTGACAGTTAATGTCATGTCAGAAAAATAATGCAGCTATTAGAAAAAATAAATAAATAAAAATCAATTTTGAAATTTAAGAGAACTAGAAATAATAAATTTCTTTTGTATTTTTTTTTTTGTGAATCAATTCCATTTGGTTCATATTTTATTAATACTAGTGGGCCCCTGTGCAATTGCACAGTAGTAACTTTATTTAAAAAATCCTTGATAACAACATCATCATTGATTCATATCAATTTATATGAATCTTATTTTTTTCGGTAGGGTTTTCCGTTCGGTAGGGTAGGTTTTTGAAAGAAAGTAATAAACTTCATGAGTCACATTAAAATATAACGCAAATTTTTTCAATAAAACAAAAAAATAAGTCAAAAATAAATTATTTTATTAATTTAAAACTGATTTATATATTATTGTCTTTTTCTGTTTTGATAATAAAAAAAAATATGTGTACATACTTTGTGATTATATAACAGAATTTATATTTATAAATAAAATTTAAAATTATTATACGAAAGATACATATTTTATTGAATTTTGTTTATAAAGATACAATTTTTTCTTACTCTACGTCTATAGTCAGAAATGACTATAACCGTGTTCTACTGTATATATATTTTTGTAAATAGCAGAAGCAAATGAACTAAGATTATTATTAAAATATTTTTTAACAGTATGTTCTGATTTTTGTTTTTATGTTTTATTTTCAATTTTTGTTTGTGTTTTCGTTTTTGTACATTTTTTATAAGTTTGTGTGTTTATTTAAAATGAAAGAATTTTTATGAAGCCTTTTTAAAAATTGTCTGTGATTGAAATTTATTTTAGAGTATAGATGTCGCTCAACTCGGAAATAACCGCTGTAATTTATTTGATGTAACTATTTCAAAAGTTTTCTACCAAAAACTTGCTAAAATTTTAATATTTTTGGGATGTAATTTACTACTCACTTATTCTTGCTATTTTACTCCCCACATCTTTCGTCTTGTATATTATATAAGATTTTGTGATTATTATTTGATTTTGTGACTATTTTATAAATATTTATATATAATATAAAAAAAAGACCATAAAAATTGTTTAGAAATTTGGTTCCATATTTTTTGTTCAAGCTCTAACAAATAATCAAATTATTTTATTTAAATTCAAATTTAAATATACGTTAGATATCAGTTGTTAATACGAAATGAAAAATAAGAAATTTACAAATTTAAATATTCACGCAAAATTGACATTCGTAAGTTTACGAAATACGAAGATACGAAATGCGTGACGGGTCCTATATTTCAAACTTACTACAAAAAAACAAAACCGTGTTCAAAATCATTGAAAATTTACAATTATTTTAAAAAATTTCGAAGATTTCTAAGTAGGAGACTAGATTTGTCATGAAAGTAAGTATTTTTTTAAAGCTAAAAGTACTAAATCTAGTACCATACCTACTAAAGATTATCATCCCTGACAACAGAGTTTAGAATTTTATTATGCAGAAAAAATCCTAACATTAAAACAGTTTGACAATCTTTCTAACTGCATTTTCCCTTATATTGCATGAATGTGTGTGTGTGTGTGTGTATCCTTTAGCTTTTCGAAAATTTCTTTTAGTTAACAATTCGTTGTAAAGTAAAGTATTAAAAGAAATATGTATTTTTTTATACAAAGAAAAAAATAACAAAATACATAACAAATAAAGAATTTTAGTAGAACACTACAAGATGTAGCACACCTTTGTAACGAAGATCAAGTTTAACTAATTCAAACAACATAAGGAAAAACTTCACAGTTATTCAGGTGGGAACAAAAAGAATTAAAAAAAAAGAGAAAATTATTTCAACTTAAAAGTGAACTCTGTGAACATAAGCAAGAAAACCAAGAAAGAAACAAATAAAATAACTTCACAGCTTGCAGCCAGCGGTATTTTTTTTTTTTTTAAAGTTAATCAATAAAAAAATCTTTTGTAAGTTTTTATATGGTATCTACAATTCTTTACCATGCATAATAAAGCTCGCAATTCACAAAATGTATGTATCAGAATTTTTTTCGTTTATATGTACTAATAAAACAGGATTTAAGCTAACGTTTTTCTTTACTGAAACAATTTCATTTAAAAAAGTTGTTTGCTAAATTATTTCTCAACATTTTGAAAACATTGTTCTTAAATCATTTTTACCCGCCACAACTTCATTCATAGAAAATAGAATATGCATTTCATCATCTCGAAAAACATAGTCTTATCAAATCTGTTTGAGCTTCATAATTTAATTTGTGAAATTTCATTAGAAATTAATTTCTTAAATGTAGCAAAAAAAAATTTTTGTGACTGCATACAAGAAATTCAGAATAACTGTATTACCAGTATTACCTTTTTAAATCTCTTTCTGAAGTACTTCAACGATATTATTACTAATAACTACAACCTTGCAAACCGTGTATCAAAAATACGATTTCATTATTTTCAAGCCGAGAGTTGGCAAGACTTCACATATCTTGCTATTTGAATTTTAAATTAGAAAAAGGACTTTCGTTTGATCCTGCTCATGTTAAATGTTCTAAGAAATATGATTTATATGCATTTATATGTACATGTGTAAAATGTATATTACTAAAACGATTTGTTCAACTAGAATTGAAAATTGATTTAGCTTCTATTTTCATTTACTTTTTGATTTGAAAGTAAAACTTCATTCAGAAGAAATTAAATTAAAATTTTGACTTGACCTAAGAAAAAAGAAAAACGTAAAATCAAAAGGAAAAAAAACTCACTGTATTTTATTTTTACTTCATATAAAGAAATTGTTATTGTAAATAATTGTGATATATTTTATTCTTTTTAAGTTTTCAGTCAATGTAAATGAATTGTAAACTATGAGCACATGTATATCAATAAGTATATGTATAGTCATATTTTTATTTCAGATGAATAAGTTGTTGTTATTGTAAATGCTATATGAAGTTATGAATATGTATGAATTTTATTTTTTTAAAGGTTTTCAATAAAAATAATTGTTTTGAAACTTATCAACTAAAATAATTTTTTTTCTCTTTTTTTTCAATATTCATGCTTTCCGCAGCTATGTTTGAATGAACGTCTTTGTCTCTGATCCACTTGCAATTTCTTCTAATCAGAATTATTAAAAAGAAATATAAAATGTGTACTTTATCCTGATAACAATCATCATCCGAATTAAACCAGTAAGGATGTCGCTCTTTGATTTGTTTGATTATTTTATCTTTAATATCTATATATAGTATGTACTTTTAAATTTTTTGTAAAAATTATGGTGAAATAATGTTTTGAAACATTTAAATTGATATTCGCTATCATTCGATAATATATTAAACAAATCTTTACTTGACAATGGCATTTTAAGGGCTATGTAACCACTAAAATATTTGAATGCATTACCATCCAGTTCGTAGTAAAGAAAAACTTACGAAAATTCATACAAAAATACGCTGTGATTACGCGTTTGTTAAAATTTCTATAAATATCTCATGTAAACAGCAAACCAGTTTGACAATCTGTTATTGGAAGTTGAATTGCAATGCAATGCTCAATTTTGACTTGAGTATTTTGACATTTGTTTAGTCAACAAAATAAATTTTTCATAATTTTCTTCAATTGTTGTTTATGTAAAATACTATTTTATAATGGATGAAAGTAATTCCTTAATTTATGGACTTGAATTACAGGTAAAAACTGAAATAAAAATTGATAGATATTTTAAGTTATTGAATAACTTTTAGGCTCGGGCTATGGCACCACAATTAGCTGAAAGTAATGAAATTCGATTTTTTATTGCTACACATTCCTTAAAACCAAATAATCAAATTCATCTTATCGAATATAACGAAGAAGAATCTTCTCTAAAAGCGGTGGTAATGATATAAAAAACATTATAATAAATAAGTTTTGTTTGCACAAATCCCATTAAGATTTTTTCTCATCCTTTAGGAGAAATTTGGAAGTTAAACAGCAGTCCACATAACAGCAGACAAATTGTAACATGTTTTAGTTCCGTAAAAGGAGGGCAAGTTCTTAATCAAACAGCTATTTTAGATTTACCAGAAGATTTACAAAAGAAACCCGATCAAGATGAGTTTCTTTCATTTTATCATACCGAAATCTTATCAACAAATGTAATTAAATGAATAATTATTTACAATATAATAAATATTAATATGTATGTAATTTTTTTTTACAGGATTATGGAAATGAAATAAAAACTACAGAATTTCATCCTTCAGACGAACACACTCTAGCTACGGTAATTGATGGTAAAATTTTAATATACAATCGTACTGAAAGTAAAACAAGAATTGCAGCTGAAATTAATGCCAACAAACATGCTCAAAAGTTTACTTCGGGTAAATGGTCACAACATCATCAAGGAAATCAATTTGTTACTCTACATGAATGTAGTGTTAAATCATTTGATATACGAGATACAAATCATTGTGCTTGGTCAATTGAAGAAGCTCATGGCACATTAGTACGTGATCTAGATAGTAATCCAAACAAATCTTGTCATCTAGCAACAGTTGGTGATGATGGTTATACAAAAATTTGGGATACACGAATGACAAAAGAGCCCATTTTTTTCAGAAATGATCATTATCATTGGATATGGAGTGTAAGATTTAACACGTTTCATGATCAACTTATATTAACTAGTAGTAGTGATGGAAAAGTTTTATTAACATGTGCTGGTAGTGTTAGTTCTGAGACTCAAGATAATGTAGATGAAAATCTATCACAAAGAGACAACAATAATGAACAAAATGAATCAAAAAAAGTTATGCCAGATGGATTATTGCAAACTTTTGATCAACATGAAGATTCAGTATATTGTGCAGAATGGAGTAGTGTAGATCCATGGATTTTTGCTTCATTAAGCTACGATGGTAGATTGATTATCTCAAAAGTTCCAAAACAATATAAATATCAAATTTTATTTTAATTTTTTATATTAATAAGTAATAAATAATACTAAAAAATCATTTGATGTAGTATATATATGTATATCTATTCTGCAGTTGTACTATTTTAACAAAACTCTCAAATTCAAATTTGTGTTACTTCCCTACTTTACACCTCTTTCCCTTATCAAATGTTATATTACAGTGTTGTCAAATAACATACGTGCACACAAATTGTTTTGTAAACAATTGACTATTGCTAAATGCTAATGGAAGGTAAAGTCAAATTTATTTCTCAACAAAAGTGAATATGTATTATTAAAATGAATAAAATTATTGTTTAAAGTAATAAAAATTTAATAAAATTATTTTATAGTTAAAAATGTCAAATAACGAAAATTTAATTTTACTTGCTTGTTCTGGTTACATTAATATGATCCAAAAGTTATTATTCTCTAAATTGCTACAAAGACGGAAACGTAGTATTAGAAATGGACAAATTTTTATTGAAAAAATCACTCAAAAAATAAACAACAATTGTGCTATCTACCTGAATAAAATTATATCAATGCAAAGAAATGAATCTATTAATATCTTAAAACCAAAAAAAAGAAAATTTTGGACAAAGACTACAAATAATTGGAGGGTTACGACGAGTAAAATATGTGACGAACAAATGATCGAAGATTATCGCATGAATAAAGATTCATTTCAATATATTTGCAAAAAGTTATCACCAGAATTATCTTCTCAGGCAGGTAGTGTAGGAGAAATTCTTTCTGTTGATATGAAAGTTGCAATAGCATTGTATAAATTAGGATCCGACTATAATTATTCAGTCGTTGGAAAAAAATTTGGTGTTCACAAAAGTTCAATTAAAAGATGTTTATACAAATTTTGTAATGCTATGATAAAGGTATTTTCAAACGAAGAAATAAAAATACCTACAAGCACTGAAGCGTTAAAGAAAATAAAAAATTTTGAAGATAAATGTGGAATACCTTCAATTTTAGCTGGCATAAATAGTACACACATACCCATAACAGATCTTTCAACCACATATTCTAACTATATTAATCAGAGAGGATGGGCTTCAATTGTTTTCCAGGGCGTAGTAGATTCTAATAACATGTACATACATATAATAATTCTAATATTTTGATTAAATTAGTGTACTAATTTTCTCTTTAATATAGGTTTATTGATATCACATGCAAACATCCAGGTTCGGTTGACGATGCCAAAGTATTAATGGATTCATTTTTATCAAAAAATATTACTGAGCTAAATTTGGTAATATAATTTAAATATTAAGTATTATAAAAAAAACTATGTACTTAGTACCTATATTACATATTTATGTTTCGTTATGTCAGTTCTTTCAATATTTTATTTATAGCCAAAGCAGACAATAGATGGTGCACAAATACCTAGCCTCATTGTTGGAAATTCAGCATACCCACTTTTACCATGGCTAATAAAAGAATACTCCGGTTCATTATCAGCAGAGGAAGAATCTTTCAACACTCAATTAAAAAAAGTGAAAATAGTTACACAAAATGCATTTAAACGGCTTAAAGGCAGATGGAAAATTTTACAAAAGGGAATAGAAAATGATATAAATTTTACTCCAAGCATTATTGCTACATGTTGCATTCTGCATAACATTCTTGAACGCAAAAAATCTCCTTATGTAGACACATGGAATAATAGTGTTGAAAATACAAATACTATCTTGGTTCAACCTTCATATCAAAATGAAGAATTTTGCACAGAGGGTGAAAAATTTAGAAATCATTTAAAAAAATATATGACGAAAAAAGTTTGTGAAAATTTAAAAATATAATTGCTAAAATACTTGAAAATGTTTTTATTTTTTTTTTATTTAAAACAATAAAAATTTTAGAAAAAAGTTTAACATTTTTTTTTATATTTATACAGTCAACGACATAATTAATCGATTTCATATGCAATAGTATATATGATATAATGTAAATTAGAATAAAAATAACTTAACATAACTTATCTTCATTAAACATAACTTTATCTTCATTAGAAATATAGAACTCTATACTTACAATACGAGAAATAAATCTAACTTTATCTTTTGCTATTCCGAACAGAAAACGGCTATACAAATACCTAAAGTTTTATAACGACTTGCCTGCATACTTACACAAAAAATATAAGCAAAGAAAAATGTTACAATATTCACGTGGGCTTATTGTTCCAGGTTATCCAGATATCTTTTTGTATCGCATCTTGTGGTTTGGAAATTATTCATAATGTATTGTACAGTGGTAGACTTACTTCTGCTTACAATAACAGCCGCTAATTTATGTCGTTGACTGTATGTACTCATATAGTACAGTTTTCAGTCTATAGCAGAGAACGAATTAATATAATCTCTTATATCTGATGTTTTAGTATTCAAATTATTTTGCAATATTGATTGTAAACCGTGTAAAAAACTTTTCGTATTATTTTCTAACATTATTTTGGTAGATTCTATAAATTTTTTTTCAAATTCCTCCTCTTTTTTTAAATGTAAGTTATATTCATAATCTATTAGTTGTTTTTGATTTTCGAAAAATATTTTTATTAACTTTTCCTGACTTAATGTCCTTTTTACACCTTGTTTCTTAGTACTCTTTCTATTTCTATAAATTTCTTTCATTTGGTTTCTATTTCTTCTGCCAACTTCTGTTTAATAAAGAGAAAGTTAAAATGTATTAAATTAGACCAGTGGAGTCGGATTGGTTAATATTACCGGAGATCAAAACAGAAAAAAAATTAAATGTCAATTTAATACATATGTTTTTTCAAATTTTTTGGAACATTTGCTAAAGATTTTTTATATGTTTTGATACTCTTTAAGATATTAACTAAATATGATTTCATTCAGTTGAAATATTACCTTTCACAGATACAGAAGCCGTTGCCGAAGTTGAAGTATCCGAATTAAAATTTTTTTCTTCCATAATAGAAGATGATGGAACTGGATAGGATAATTTTTTACAAAATTTGAAACCCTCTTCTATTTTTTCTTTAGTATCAGAGTTTGAAAGCTCTTCTGATTTTGGTGGATCTGATGATGATGATGATAACTTTTTGAAAGGTAACAAAAGACTAATATCATTATCCTTTTTAATATTAATGCCTAAAATATAGATACATAAATACATATAAATATACACAAAGTTTTTAATTTAAAAAAATTATTTAAAAAAAAAACTCACTTTTGGATGTATCAATACTATTGGAATTTAAATTAATTAATTGATCACTTAGCATGTGGTTCAATTCATCAAAAAAGGGGCATAAACTTCTTTCAATTCCGGTTTTGTTATTTATTTTTTTTACTTTAATATATGCTTTCTTTAAAACATTCCACCGACTTTCAATTTGTTTTTCATTTTTATTTAGAAATCCCCTTTTCTTGAGCTCATCTTCTATTTTTTTATAAATTTGACTAGTTTCATAAGGTTTTCTATCACAATTTTTAATAGAATTTTGTTCAACCATAATTCGTAATAATTCTTTTGTTTCGTCAGATTCCCACACATTACTCTTTATTCCTTTACTATCACCACATTGTTTTCCCCTTTCTTGAAAATCTGAAAATACTTACATTTATACATATATAGTTTTATTAAAAGTAATTTAATTTGGAATGTTAAAAAATTATGTTTACCATCATTTATTGTTGAAATTTCATTTTCAAATTTGGAACTATCGTGTTTTTCTGTTATTGATGATGGTGCTACTGGTAAAGATAATCCTTGGAAAGGGTGAGATACTCTATTGTGATTTTCTTCCTTTGTATTATCTAAAAAATTAATATTGATAAAATCATTTTAAATTCTAATACATTAAATTACTTTTAAATGTGGTATTAGTTGCGCTGTTTGATATCCGACAATCGAGCATGCTATCTAACTCTCCATAAAAAGGACACAAATTACGTTCATTACCGGATTGATTATTAATTTTCTTCACTTTAACGTAAGCTTTTTTCAAGTTTTTCCATCGATTTTCTATTTGCTTCTCGTCTTTATTTAGAAACCCTCTTCTTTTAAGTTCTGCTTCAATTTGTTTGTAGATTTGAACGTTTCTATAAGGTTTTCTATCAAATTGTTTAACAGAGTTTTGTTCAAGCATAATTGTAAGAAGTACTTTTGTTTCCTTATATTCCCACACATTTCTTTTACTTAACATATCATTACTTTTGCTACAACTTTCTCTGTCCAACAATTCCTTTTCCAGCAAATCTGTACATTGTATTGTATGTAAGAGCATTATATTGGAGAAATGAATTAAGATGACATATTATATTGTTACCATTTTCTGTCTCTAGTATTGATGTTGATATCGGTGAAGTTCGACTTTGAGAAATTTCTAGCTTTTCATTTTCTTTGATAGAGGTAGAAGATGAGGATGAAATCGGTAAAAACAAACTCTGGAAAGGTTCCATAAAACTACCATTGTCATCATCGTTCGTATCAATATCTAAAATTAGCTTGTGAAATTAAATTTTATATGATATAATTTTACTCACTTTTAGATGTATCAATGTCAGTACCATTATTTACTTCAATAACGGGTAGTTCCCCAACAAGCATATCATTTAATTCATTAAAAAAAGGAGAAAAAATATTTTTATTACCAATTTCATTTCTTTTCTTAACCTTAACATATGCCTTTTTCAAATTTTTCCAACGGTTTTCAATTTGTCTATGATCTTTACTTGGAAAACCTCTTTTTGTAAGTTCCATTTCAATATTTTTATAAACTTCCACATTTTTTAATACCTTTTCTCCAAAGTTTTTTATAGAATTCTGCTCGACCATAATTCTTAAAAGTTCTTTAGTTTCATCATTATCCCATATGTTCCTTTTATGCATTATTAGAAGAACAAAATTTAAATAATTTTGAAAATGCAGATGGGAATACCAATAATAATAAAATATTCTTCAACTCAACTCTAACTCAATTAAATAAATTTTTACTTCATTTTTTTCCAACAATCCAACCATCAAATTTGAATTGAGTTTCTTTTACTGCACACTGCACAGTGGTGACTGCTGAGCGCACTGCACAACACACTATTTTGTGTGTTCAAATCACAGCCTACAATAATAAAAGCCCTGACACTCCTTTTGAGGTTATGTTTCGGACAATACATTTAAACATTTTTAGAAAAAAGCTTTAAAAACTGACAACCTGAAAACTATTTTTTTTGTTTCTTATTTTGTCTTTTTTTTTTTTTTTAAATGGCTATTTTTACCTATTTTCTTTTAAACTTTTTATAATTAAATTTTCCCCGAAATACTCCGAATTTTATATTAAAATAAAATTTAGGATTTCTTTTTTAACACATCGAAATTTCAAGCCTAAACTCCAAATTTTAGTGCAATATTTAATAAAATTATTTTCAAGTGTTTTCTGTTCAAATTTACCGCGTTCATTTTGACAATTGAAAAACAGAAAGAGAATTGAAATGTTTTCAAATTAAGTACTTGAGCTTTCAAAATTTATTAGAAAATGTGCCTTAAATATGGTGAGTAATTTTAAGTTTAAACCTAGTTTTTGTGTGTTAAATTGAATTTAAAAAATATAAATTTTATACTAAAATAATATTTAAAAAATTTTCTTTGTGTTTAAAAAAAAATCTACATGAAAATATTATTCTTTATAGTGATTTTGTGCAATTAAACAAATTAAGGGATCACATTCAAGTAAGTAATTTTTATGTTTTTTAATACAGTGAATACCAAAAAAAAAAATCAATTTTTAAGAAACGTGATATTTTTTTTATTGAATTATAATAGAGTTGATTTTTTTTTTTTTATATTCTTTTAAATAATCATTAAATAATAAGTAATAATAATAAAGTAAAAAGTAAATAACTCTTGTATTTTTTTTTTTAATTTATAACTTTTTATATTGCTTTTATCAAATAAAAAAATCATATTTAAGTAATATATAATGGTTCGAAAATGTACGGTTCCTGGATGTACATCCAATTATGATACTGAAATGATGACTGTTCCAACTTTTAAGTTTCCCAATAAAAATCTTTTGAGAAAATTATGCATAGACGCTGTATCAAGATCGGATTGGCAACCGACTAAGTACAGTTCCATATGCTTTTTACATTTTCCAGCATCATGTTTTCGTTCACAAAATTCTAAAAGACCACGTTTGTTGCCTAATGCAATTCCAAGTATTTTCGTGGGGAAACCACGTAAAAAAAAACGCGCTCTATTCCCTACCTCAATGGTGGTGCGGAAAGGGGAATAATACTTATTTAATATAAATTATTTTTATGGAATTATTAGTATCTATTATAAAAAATAATTATATGATTTATTTTATATAATTTAATATCATTTAATTTATATACACACACATTAACATAATTTATTTACTCTACTATATTGAATCAAAAATGTGAAGCAAGAAATTGTTGTGTTACTTTTTTTTTGCTTTACTGTAGCATTTCAGCATTTTTATAAAAAAGCTTTTAGGTAGCTTTTTATAATAAAAAAGTAGATGGAAGACCTTTTTTTAAATGCATATTTCTGTATTAAAAAATTTAATTTTTTAATTTTTTTTTAAACTGAAATATGTAGAATCGATGCAACTTTAGGGCATCCTTAGAACAAAATATGAATTAATCAGTACTTTTCGAGCTATTCCAAAATTAGTGTTCAGCCTACTATTTTTTCCCGTAAGAGTACGTGTATTTAAGCCTACTATTTAGCTTTTTCTTATTTTGTGTCTCGGCTTTTAATTATTGTAGGTTATGGTTCAAATGTTCAAATCAACTTTCAAGTATTCGAGTCGAAATGAAGCAACTCTACTCTAACTCAACTAAAACGTAGTGTCGGTCGTGTTGTCTTGTGCTGGGCTGTGCTGACTGCTGTGTTGTGTTATGACATTGTGTCATTTTAAAAAAAGTTGATTTCACGAGTCATATTCCCATCAGTAACTAACTAACTAGGTAGTGAGTGAAAGTGAAGTCACCATGACATCTTTTTCGTAAATTTAAACACGGTACTACAAATTTAGAATTGAATAGAGTTGAATAAAATTTATTTCCGGCCGCTGAACCTTTAAAAAATTTAGAAAAGTTGAGAGAAGTACAAAATAGTTATTTATTTATATTAATAACCATTGCGGTAATCAATAAAATTATTTTACAAATATTTAATCTTATATATATATATTTTATTTATATTATATCACAAAGATATAGAAAATAAAAAATATAAAATCTTTAATTTGCTTTTTCATCAGTACCAAATTTTTAGTAGCTGAAATAGATAAATATATGTTTTTTTTCAGATGGTATGATATCTTTATTTTCCCCTTATTAATGCAGTTAATAAAGTTATAAAAAAAATTGTAATAGTCAATAGCAAGTTTTTAAATTTTTAACTTTTTAGTGATAAGCTAAGAGATATTTATTGACTTCATTTACGTTCGCTGCTGCTTCCGCAGCCCGCAACCGCAATTCATGCAGAAAATAGCTCTAGCTGCAAAATTCAACCACTCAAGACATTTTTTACTTCAGAAATTTTAAGTGACCAGCGGTAGCAATTATATTATTTAGAGTTTAGATGATTAAGAGCTACTTACATTTTTATGTAATAAAGAGCACTTTTCACATAACTTGACTTTGATCATAAAAAGACAAAGTTTTGTTTTTGTAGCCAGCCTACAAAAAAAATATTTGTTTACCTAGAAATTATATGTATATAATTTGCAAAAATTAGAATAGAAATATGTATATTATATATGTATGTGTTTGTTTTTATATACCGATAGAATTGTTTCAATTCAATGCCTATATAAAACTCCTAGAAATCTAACTAAACTGAACTAAAAATGCTTCAGATATAAAATTTCTACTGTGTATGTAATAAATTTAAGATCTGCAAACCTCTTTGCACATTAGGTTTTCGAACTCATTTATTTAGTACAATTTTCAAGAACTGTTCTGAGCTGAAACTGAAGTAAAGTGACAGCACTGGTATGAATGGAATGGAATGTAATATATAAATGTACTTGTATTGTACATGAATTTTTCATGTCATGTCATTCGTATATTCAATTTGTCAATCTTTTTTATTTTTTACATCTAGATTTTTAATAAAAGTTTATTAATAAAAATTAAAATGCCGAATAAAAAAACCGGTCAACGTAAAAAGGCCGAAAAACAAAAAATGCGTCAAAAAGAAATTAGAAGCAGAGAAATTTTACTAGCAGATTGTCCATGTAATGCACCTATGGAATGTGACAAATGTGAAAGGGTAAGAAGAAAAAGAAATTAATTAATTAAAAAAATTTTCTTTTTATAATTAACTGTTTTGCAGAAACAAAAATCAAGAGCATTTTGTTATTTTTGTCAAAGTGTCCAACGACTTCCATTATGCGCTCAATGTGGTAAGTTTCTTGCCCAGATTTGCCATATGAATTTTTTAAAGTACAAAATTTCTAGGCAAAATAAAATGTATGCTGAAAACTGGTGACTGTGTAATCAAACATGCTGGTGTATTTACTACTGGCCTTGGAATGGTTGGTGCAATATGTGATTTTTGTGAAGCATGGATCTGTCACGGTCGAAAATGTCTTCAAAGTCATGCTTGTACATGTCCACTACAAAATGCTACTTGCATTGAATGCGAACGTGGAGTGTGGGAACATGGAGGCAGAATTTTCAAATGTTCCTTTTGTAATGGATTTTTGTGTGAAGATGATCAATTTGAGCATCAGGCTAGTTGCCAAATTTTAGAATCAGAAAATTACAAATGTCAATCATGTAATCGTTTAGGGCAATACTCTTGCTTACGTTGCAAAACATGCTATTGCGAAGATCATGTTAAGAGGAAGGGATTCAAATATGAAAAGAATAAAGCAATACCATGCCCGAAATGTAATTATGATACATCCATTACAAAGGATATGAGTATGTCGACAAGAAGTCATAAATTTGGCCGTCAACAACAAACTGCTGGAGAGGATGATGAATATGATTATGAAGGTTATGGTGGATATGGCGCAGGAGGTTATAGTGATTATGGGGCTAGTAAATATGATGATGATGATGATGATGATGAAGATGATGATTATGAGGATGATGATGACGATGATGAAGATGATAACGATGATGATAATGATGATGCAAATGAATCGGAAGATGATAAAGTCAAAAAAGAGAAGCAAAAATAGACATTATTGTTTTCAAAAAATTTTGTTATTGATTTCGACAATAATCATTTAAATTAAATGTAGATATTTATGTAATTTAATATATTTTTAATATATGAATATCAAATTTAATTTTGGAATTTTAATTTAAATCTATTTCAGTCAATTCTTAAATCTTCATTAAAAGAAATAAATAAATTTCGTTTAAATATTCAAACACAAATTTTTAATTTAAGTAATTTTTTATTTTTCATTTCTTAAAATTTTGTTTTGAATTAATAAATATTGTACATACATAAAGTTAAAAAATATTACTTTTACTTTGTTAAAAATTCAAATTGTTTGGAATGTTTCATGTAAATTATTTTAATTTCGCAGGCGGGATTGAAATATCCAAATTCTTTTAATTACAATATAATAAAGCATACGAAAAATACACGTATATTTCTACAACTTTGGATTAAATATGTATAAACGAAAAAAATGGAGTAATGATGTGTTTTTTGTGTTCAATTTTTAAGTTAAAAAAGATGGCAGATGCTTCTTTAAATCTACATATTTTGTTTATTGCTCTTTTAACTATACTCGAGATTTTTCATTACTCCTTCAAAAACATAATTTAGCAAAATATAAATTAGAAATTAATTATTAACTCATTAAAATAACTTTTTTTTTAAATAATTAATTTTAAATTAATGATAGCAAATTGTTGTGCTGTTAATTTAGCATATATGAGCTAAATTTTATTACTAGATCAAAATCAATCACTTTTAGCCCATACAACAATAAAACCAATTAAGATGGAAAACCTTATCGCACCATAAAGGATAAAAAATAATGAACATTTTATTTTTATTTTTACATTTGTTAAATTCTTGTAACGTTTATTTTTTCAGTCGAATACAAAAATAGTTTTTTTTTAATTATTTTTAAAGTTTTATATTTCTTTTAATAATATTTTTTCTTTTTAATTTTTTATCATTATTATTTAATTTCTTTATTTACTATTTTCATAAACCATTTTATTTTTATAAGAACTCTTTACTTAACATACACAAATTTATTTTATATTTTTTATACCAAAAAATGGTTTAGAGTGAATGTTTTAAGTATATAATATAAAAGATGAACATTTTAAATAACAAGAAGACAACTTAATTATACAAATTTTATATTGAAAGAAACAAAATAAGAAACTAAATAAACAAAAACTGTTGTATAAGAATAACTAGTTTTTCTTGTTTTTTTTTTTTTTTTTTTTTACTGTTGTTATGGTATGGGTGTTTCATGAGTGTTGGTTGTATTGTTTTTTAAGAATGTTTTCAATATGAAATATAATTTAAATTTTTTTTTTTAATTTTTTTTTTTTTTTAAATTTACAATTCATCTTTTTTAACTTTTTCTTCTGTTTCTTCTTCAATATCTGCTTCCTGCAATAAAAAGAAAAATTAATTAATATCTTTCAGCAATAAACATAAACGATGAAAAAAAAAACAATCAAATTAAGAATTATATCTTACTTCAGCTTTCTCTAAATTGCCGCCTGCATCCAAGAATTTAACAAAATCATCTAAGGTTCTATCCATGTTGAAGTCAATTACTTCATTATCACCTTTACGATAGAATTTAATTGTTGGGAATGAAGTAATCTTTGTATGTTCTAATTCATTTACAGTAGCATCCATTTTAGCAATGACAATTGATTCATGATCCTTATATTTTTCACCTAATTGGTCATAAATTGGAGCCAATTGTTTACAATGTCCGCACCTTAAAATTAATAAAAATAAATATAAATGAAAAAAAAATATTTTTTATTTATAACAACATACCATGGAGCATAAAATTCAACTAAAACATCTTTATTTGCATCAAAGGCAACTGAATCAAAGTTCTTAGCAACTAAAGTTTTAACTGGAGTTTTATCCCAATCTTCTGGTATTTCTTGACTTAATAAATGTTGTTTCAATTTACCATCTAAGAAGCTTTGTACAAATTGTTTTACTGTTTCTACACTAAGATCATCTGAATCTGGTTTATATTTGGCCATATCTTCTTCTAATTTAATTAAACGTATTGTTGGTATTTCATCTTTAGTCATACCAAAGAATTCAAAGATACGTTGATTATCTTCTTCGTCAGCACTAATTGTAACAAATAATACATCATCACGGAATTGTTTAGCTAACTCGCGTAATGGATCAACATGTTTTTCAATATGACCACCTTCTTTTGATAAGAAGAACAATAAATGAGATTTAATTGAACCACCGAAAATTTTTTGGGCTGATTCATGATTAAATTCAATAACTAATGGAAGTGATTGGATTGAAATGAATTTTTTAATATTTTCTAATGAAGATTCGCCATCAAATACAGCTTTCTTATCATCGAATGGCTTGAAGAGTACAATATTGCCATCTTTAGCTTCATATTTACTGTAAACATCATCATTACTGGTAATTCCAAAAATGAAACTATCTAATGAACTGGCAGCTGAAGCAAAAGTTTTTGCAGCTTCACTTTCGCGGTCTTTGAAGAAACCAATTACAACAATCTAAAATTAAAAAAAAAAAAATTAATAAATTATAAAAATTAATTAAGAAATCATTTAAATGAATTGCTATTTTTTTTTTTTTTTTTTTTTTTTGTTAAAATGGGAACGTTTTTGCAATTATTTAGGAACACATAATATTATGTAGTATATAAAATAAATACATAAATTTGTTGTTAATTACATTAAATTATTTTGCAATTTTTTATCTGTTTTCACTTCCAATGTAGTATGTATATGTATATTAAAAATGTATGTAAATAATTATGTTAAAATACAAATAATGTTATTAAATTCCAAAAGTTTAAGCCTTCATCTCTTACAACCCCTATAATAATAATTCAGATAACAAAAATGCTCTTACATTTTGTTTAACATATATACATAATTACTACATATTTATAAATTTAATCAATTTATACAGCTAGCTATTTCTAAATTCTTATCGAATACAAAAATATTAAATGATCTCATAACCCCGAAAAATTGCCGAGTAACAAAAAAAAAATTAAATAAATTAAAGAACATTAATTACAAATAAAGCATTATTTAAAAAAAAAAAACTCTTTGCAAACAATATTTATACTCAAATAAAAATTAATATGTTTTTAAAATGTTAAATGATACTAGAAATTTGCATAGTATGTTTTAATTTTTTATTTTAACAAGTGTTATAAAAGCAACATAAAAAACACAAAAACCTTTAAAATAGTAAAAATATACTAAAAAAATAAGTATCTGTATACTTTTTATTCTAATATACCAAATATTATAAACTTGAGTGAATAGGTCTGGTATTATTTCAAAAATTGTCACGTTATAAAAATTAATTTTATTTTGTTGATCTTGAACTTGGTGACGTCTACAAAAAATAAAACTACTAAACATACACCACAACAAAAGATTACCTTAGAAGCACGAAAACAACCAAAATATAATGCGTGGCTTAAATAATAAATTTATTGAATCGACAAAAATTATATTTTGCCGGTGATAATAATTAACAAATGTTTTTGTGGATTTTCCTTGAATTTTTTTTTTTAAATATTAACGTATGCAAGTTAAGAGTTACACTCTAGATTTAGATATTTATATCAAAATTCTAATATTTGATTAAGCAATAAACAAAAAACAATAAAAAGCGACAATTAAAATGGTTTATTCAGATGAAAAAAAGCCTGAATTTGAAAAATAAACTTTGATTTTACTTTTACCTTTTTCAATTTCAATAGTAGAATATTTTTAATCTAGCATCGTGCAAATCCTTAATTACTGCTGTGCTTAGTTAGTTTATTAGTGTAAACTAGTGTATTAATATACATATAGGTATATATATATATCTATATATATAAACAAACCTACGCTTAAAACTAATTAAAAACAAACCTATTTTGTCCTAATTTTAAGTCAACTATCAAACTGACAAATTAAACTGCATTTTAATTTGAATTTTTTTTAAAATCAGAGAAATATCAGATTAAATTAAGTAAAGAACATTCGTAGTTTATATTTCAAGTTTTGGTTACAGAGGCAGACAAACTAAAAAAAAATTACAATGTTTATGAATGTTTTTTTTTTACGCATACAAATCACAGAAAACAGTAAATGCTCTCCATTCCAAGTAGAGAAAAAATTTTTTATATATTTTTATTCATTTCATCACATATCAAAAATATTTTCTATTCCTTTCACATACAACAATTTGTTTGCTTTGCTTTCGACAGTAGACGATACATTATAAAATCATTTAAAATACAAATAGTTGAATGACCTTTCTTAACGCAATCACAAAAGATAGAAATGAAATTTTTAAGTATGTATGTAATAATAAGGCAAATAGAAAAGCTAAACAATATTTAAAAGAAAATATCAAAAGTAAATTCTATAAATACAGAAATTCACTTGTTATTAAAATTTAAAATTAGATAAATTCAAAATTTAATGTAATTAATTCACAAATCTGTATCGATATCAGTTTATATTCTAATATAATTTAAATAGCTGCTGATTCAAAAACAATTTTTTTAATTAATGAAATCAAATAAAATATATTTATGTATGTACATAGATAACAAAAATTTTTGATTTATTTAAAATTTCGTTTTTGTTTTTGAAAATTTAGAATTTAAAATTTGAATAATTATTGTTTCCAAAAAAAATTTAAATCAATTAAAAAATATGTATTTATTTATATATATATATATATATATATATATATATATATATATATATATATATATTATATATCAATTATGTGCATGAGCATTTGTTTAAGAGCTTATCATTAAAGGTTTAAACATTTCAAATAACTTCATTAATATTTCTAAACGACTTACTTCATTATCTTTAACAAGTTTTTCAGCATCATCAAGAGTTTCTAATTCTCTAGTAGCTGGTCCAGTTTTTTTAGTAACCCATGCAACAATATCAGCAGCTTGACGTCCACCGGTATAATCAATTGGTGTACCATTACGGAAGAATTTCAATGTTGGATAACCACGTACTTGATGTTCTTCAGCTAATTCACCTTCTTCAGTAGCATCAACTTTAGCTAATTTAATATTTGATTCTTTTTCAGCTAATTCTTGAGCTGCTTTAGCATACTCTGGAGCTAATGCTTTACAATGTCCACACCATGGAGCATCTGCAATTTAATAATAAAAAATAAATAAAATAAAAAAACTGTTTAAGTGCCTACATTATGTTATTAATGAAATATTTTTAGTTATTAGATATTGCTAAATTATTTTACATACATCTAGACATTCAATCTAGACATTCAAAGTTTATACTAGGTATATGTTGAATATTCAAAGTAAGAGATTAAAAAGCTATTTATTTATTTTTTTTTGATTTTCAAAGCCTACAAAGCCCATTTTGAAAAATCCAGATTTAAGACAAAGTATGGAACCAATAACATGTTGTAATATTCTATTTTTTCAATTCATTTTTCAGTCACGAAAAATAATTATATATATTATGTACATGCATATTTTTCAATGTTAATTATATGTATAGGTTACAACAATACTTATATAAATTAAAATTGACTATGAAAAACATTCATACAAAATTTTTTAATATAAACAATAAATTACAAATTTCTTACTACACTTTAAAGTTAAAATCATTTGATAAAAAATTTGAATAATATGGCAACATTGTCGCTCATTATGGAATCTGCAAATTACTTGAACAAAAATGAAGATGACACATTTTTTTCAAAAGAACACGTCACAGGTCACTACTATTCACAATATTCATTTCAAATAGTCATTTAAGTTTTTCCTTGTTTTTATTTTATTTATTCCCACTCACCTTACCAATGGATTAATTAAAATACAAGACAAAAATCTGCTCCAAAAGAAAATTATAGTCTTGTGTTGAAAACCGGTATTAGAAATGAGCAATTAATTTGAAAAATTTGAAATAATGGCTAAACAAAAATAATTCTATTCTACTTAAATTTCAAAAATTTAATTAAACTCTTCGTACTAAAATAATGTTCATATTGTCATAAAAAGAGAACAGTGTATATCCATGCTTGATTAAATAATTCAGAATTATAAAATTATAACAAGACTACCAATTCGTTTATCAAAGGCAGGTAGGTGCGTATAGGTACGTGTACAATTAGGTACAACTTATTACATTAGTTTAGAGCATTGATAGATAGCTACCACAATAATCTTTTTAATTATTCGTTTATTTCCGATAATAAAAGTTTCAGAATGAAATTCTAAATTTTAGTTTCGTTTTAAAAATTGTTTGTGGCAGAGAAATAAAATTTAATTAACATAAACAAAAAATATAAATAAATTTTTTGTCGTTATATAAAAACACACCTATAAGTTTCATGGTTGAAAAATATAAATTTTACAAGTTGTTAATATAACAAGCTATATCCGATTATTTTCCAATTAGAATTATTTTATATTTGAATACGTATTGATATGAACAACACTGATGCATGTATAGTAGATCATAGTAAAAATGTATGTATTAAAATTTCTTAAATTTATATACATACCTATAGTTATACATAATAAATTACAATATTAAGATTTTATTATGAAAATAAACTTTAAAAAATAGAAACATTATTAAAAATGCAATTTAGATTTCAGAAACTGTGAACTTAAAACAAGTTTTGACAAATTCAAGCAAAAGAAAAACTTTTTCTTAAAAAAATAATCAATTGACAACATCAGTTAAGTTTAGAACCATTTTCAAAATTTTAAGAACTAAAAACAAGTTTTTTAAAATTCATTTTATTATCTTTTCATTTTCAATAAATATCCTATACCTACCTTAATTTATTAAATCTTAATGTCTTTTATTATTTGAAGTAAATACAAAAAACAACCATATAACAGAAACCACAAGTTTATACATTTGAGGACATTTACCTCAATCAAACACAAAAGTTGTAATTATTATATGTATTAATAATAAATTCAATAACAATATTCTTGATAAAAAAAAAAAAATAAAATAAAAAATCATTCGAATTTCATTTTACGTAGTATATTCCTATTATTATATTAGTGTTGACTAAAATTTTAGTTGTTAACTACATTTTTTTAACTCAAAAATAAAAAATAAAAAAACTATAAATAAAAGTTTTTAAAAATTGAAATTAACAAAAAACAAAAACATAGATTAAAATAATGTCTATTAAGTTGGGTTTAAGCTGGTAAACATTTCAAAGATGGATTTTAGCTTTTCATCAACAAAACAAAACATAAAATGGCATTATTTTGTATGAGAAGTCAATGCATCAACATTTACTATACTAGGTATACATGATAGCTTCAAGAAAGCTTCGAGAAATCTTCAAGAGCGTTGCAAGATCATGTAGGTATACTGTAAGTTCTTGAAATCAGATTCACTCAAGTGAATTGACAAAAATTTACTTACTTGACTTGCAAATTTTAATTAAATACGCAGCTTGAGAGCTTGTGTTGACATTTAATGTCAAAAATTTACGAAGTTTTGTTTTATGTTTAGAGTGAATTTAAAAAATAGAAGATTTATAGCCAGTTTTCAGGTGAACTTAAGGTCCACTTAAAAAAAAATTGAGTTTTCTAGTTAAAACTTAAGTGTTGATTTTCAGCTGTCATTTTCGGTTATTGCAATAGCAGCACTTGTTAAAATGCAATACAAGTGACAAAAAAGTGTAAATGTCCGAAAGATGTGTAAGAAAGATTATCAAAATATTTAAATTTTAAACGTAGCTTAAGCGGTCATTTTACAAAGCTTAATTGCCATTTAAGTCTTGTTTTAAGTACCAACTGAAAAACACAATTTTTGATTTAAGTGTAGCTTAAGTGTGATTTGATACTTAAGTGTTCACCTAAAAACTGGCCCTTAAAAGAGTAAATAAATTTTTTTTTTATTAATGTTTTGTTTCATCCTTAAATTTATAGAAAATTTTAGGCGTCAAAATTTATGTTACCAAAAACACATATGTCAATCTAAAGCTATTTTCAAGTATACACAGCTTTAAATTTCAAGAATAATACTCAAAGTTATCATTTTAAGTCAAATACTCAAGTTATTATTTTTACGTAGTAAAACTGGGGATCCCTGAATTGAAATATTTTTCTCATAATCATAAATAGTTTCTTTATACCGACAACACTTTTTTATACCATTTTTGAGTAATAAAAATAAAATTACATATTTTTTTTAACACGTGTTTTTAACGGATTAATGGTTTAATAATGTTTTTTTTTTTGGTAAAAATTTAATAATCTATCTTCCTTTTTAGAGACTACAAAATATTTTCACAATATTTACCAAATAAAACCCAGCTTAATAATACAAAAACTTATTAAACTGTTATTTCGATATGTTGTTTTTTTTTTTTTCAAAAATTATAAGGTACATACCTAACTACTATTGTAAAATTTTAATTACAAGTCACTTTTTATTGTTGCATTTAAAAATAAAATTTAATTAAAGTACTTAAAATGTTTTTTTTTTATTAACTTGATAACATATATCGTTTCAACTGAATTTGATAAGATTTGTGTTGTTAATTGAATTTAATATTACCGTACCATATTGATTTTCAATGTACACGTATACGAGAACGAAAACCTTATATATAATATGTAGTTAATATAATGAAATATATATATCAAATAATAAAGAAATGTCGAATAAAGAATGCAAAATTATTTTAATAATAATATGTATTATAAGCCGTACTTCTGCTATACTAAACTGATAAGCAACATAAAAACTTGAACATAACGTAGCTCAATGATAGGGAAAAAATAAAAAAAACATCCACAAACTAGACTAAAAGCTGTATACCAGTAATTTGATATCGAAAAGGCATTAAATAGTCGTAAAAATTTACTTTTAAAAATAAAGACATTAATTAATATTAGATCATTATGATTTTCAATTATATGTTTTACCTAGACCCCACAACATATTATTTTTTATATATTTATATTAAAAACATTAATGATGAGGTAACGAAAGAACAACTTTATCCACTAGATTGTGCACCTAAAAAAATGTTGACAGGCCAAAATTACTCCACTACTCAATGATATGTAAATGTAATGCAATAACAGAAACTAATCTTAAATTAAATTATTTAATAATTTGATTAAATTTTATATTCCACAGATTGTTTTTTATAATAAAAAAAAAAATACTTAGATTATTCGATTATATCTTAGCATAATTCGTTAACTTTTGAAATGACAAGTAGTTATGAATAATAAATCCTGATTAGTAAAATTTGAAAATTATAGTAGGTACCTACTCATTGAAGTTGTTTCCAAACAAATGTAATAATGAATTTTCCCATATAAAAATAATTTTTTTTATTTAAATTCCAATTAGACAGATACGAAATTTCAAAAGTTACCGGCATCGTAAAATTGATAAATTTTAATAATGATATGTACACTGTGTGTACTTTTTGATATGCTTTTGTTTCTAAATCCAAATAGCATGAAATTAGTTATTTCTTTTTCTGAAAGTTCAAAGTCTATTTAATTATTTCACTATCATGTTTAAATACTTATAGCAGGTACCTATATCTATATCGTCTAATTTCTGATCTTTCAATTTATCTAAAATTGAATTGACACAATTATATTAATCATGTTTTATTAAACACCGTTTAAATGCTACGTGGCAAATTCTAGTTACACGTCATGCTAAGAATAATAAAAATAATTTTAGTTCTACTCTTATCTTTGAAAGAAGTAAAAACGATATTATGTACATATGTATGTGAATAACAAAAAATTATAAGAAAACATTTAAGTATTGTTTAATAACTTGTTTCCATCCATAAAATCACTGAACTCATCGAAAATCTAGCAGGAAGAATTAAAAAAAAAAAAAAATGGTATAAAGTTAAGAATTTCAAAAGCTTTAACATAATGATGAGATAAGAAGCCTTTACAATGATTTTATAATTTAATAAAAACGACGAAAAGATTCACATTTCTGAAATAAATGAATATTCATTAATAAGTAATTTTACATCGTAATTATTGTTTATGGAAATAAAAATGTAAATTGTATGTATGAGATAATTTGGATGAAAAAAATATCTTCATCAGAAATGTAAACAAGTGCGCTTATTCTATTGTATAGTATAGTGGTTTGATTTTTTTTCCCTTGTCTCACCCAGTCCATACTTTTGTGCAAATTTAGTGAATCGATTTAAATGAAATGTCAAGAAAGTTTTTTTTTACTTCATTCACTCACTCGCCTTTTTAACAATTATACAAAAACTTTAAATTATATATATATATATATGTATAGGTTTATTTTTTATGCCGGATAAAAGGAAGACGAATAGAAAATCATGCTTATTCTGTCTATATTGTTGAAATTTTTATAAGTCATTTTGTTTCTTTTTAATGATAAATTTTTTAAATTAAATTATTTTGTATGCCGATTAAAAGTTGTTATATTTTACTTCTACTTTCATCTAATTCCTTAAATTTACTTCGTAGATAAATGAAATATTTTAATCTTAAAATTTCATAAAAAAACATGCACATAGTAGAGTCAAAATTAAAAAAAATTCATACCGTAAATCGTAAATGACACGTCATAAGTAAATATTTTATATGTGTGGATTTTATAAGTATCGTATATACAAATGTGTATTGTGTAGTAGAAAAGGCAGCGCACCGGTAGACTTTCTTTTAAAAGATTTTTTTTAAAAATGAAAAATACAACAGAACCCTTATTTATTGTAGAAAATTTAGCAAATATCTTTAAAAACAAAAGAAAACATGATTTTATCATATCTTAAAATTTACGTTATTTGAATAAAATTACTTTAAAAAAAATTAAAACCCGCCTCATTATACGAACTAACATTACTAGAGTATTGAATTAATGACACGCATACAATATTAAATAAATTTATATACACATATGCATATATGTAATTTTTTTTTTTTTTCTTTAAATTATAATTATTTTTTCCAATTTTATAAAAATTTTGATTTAAAAATTATTGATAAATAAAAATTTACTTACAAAATTCAACTAAAACAAATTCATTTTCAGTAATTGCTGTCCCGAAATTATCTTTTGTTAAAATTAAAACTCCTTCTTCGACTTTGATTTCTTCAGCAGCAAAACTTGTGGCAATTACCGCCGCAAATACAAATAACGATAATTTGAACATTTTCACTACAAATTTTTTACTTATATATTTGTCTATAAATTTTAATTTAATATCACTAATATTAATTAAAAATACTAAATTTAAATATTTAAACTACACAAAAAAAAATTTTTTCTGCTACGTTTGCCACAATTTTCCAAACAACCGCCCTGATTAATCGACTTTCAAGCAAGGAATAAAAATAAAATTTCCAACTTGAGATCTTTTCAATTTTTTTCAATTGAGAAATAAGTTGGAATGTTTTCTTTGCAGATTCTACAATTTAGCAAACAGAAGCAGAACAAACTTCAGACTAGATTACTGACTCATGGTATAAAGGTACTGACTGAGTAGAATAGTTACGTACGTTTGTTGACATTTCTTCAATTTTCGTTGCTTTCGTTACTTTTAGTGTTATAAAATGTACTCTTTCTATTGTTTCTTTAAAATCATGTACACAATCAAATTTCCAATATAAATTTCCTTTAAATTTTCTTATACTAAAATTTAGAAATCAGTAGTGAAGTTCTTATTAATATTATTCGATATTATGTAGTACATTATTCTATGATTCTATCTTAATCAATGGTATTGCAAGAATTTTTGAATATTCTAAAAATTGTCGTTACAATCTTGTACTCACTTTTGAATGTACGACGTATTACGAACATATTTTGATTTATGTTCAATAAACGAATAAATCCAAAAGACATGATTAAAGGCTAAAACAATAATTTTAAATATTTGAAATTTTCTAATACCACGCATCCCGCTCATATATAAATGGACATGATGACCTTTGCCTTATAAAAAACTGTTAAATTGACCAATTGTTAGTAAACAATTTCTTAGATTTATTTTCAAAAAACAAAAATGAGAACATTTGAGATTAAAAAATTTTAATTTTCTCATTTCTCATTTACAATTGTTCACTAAAATACTACTAGATTACAATACAATAATTATAGCTTCGAATCAAACTTTTTTTTTTATAAAATTTAAAATTAATTACTTAAAATTGGATAAAGTGATAAATTTTAACCTAATTTTTTTTTTAAATTATTAAAGATTATTTTGATAAATATATAATAATTTATTAATTATCTTTACAGATTCTTTCTAGATTTATTTTAGTGAAGCTTATTTTCTATAAAATGAGATACAACTTTTTTTTTCATGTTTTTTTTTTTTTCTTTTGTTTTAAGATCCGGGAAATGCATTAACAATAATTTTTATTATTTATTACAAGATTTAAATTAAAATATTTTAGGATTTGAAATACAATATAAAATAAAAAGAATTCTTTTTTGTTTTGTTTGTTTTACTATAAAATTATTTTGAAATATGTATGTACTTGTTTTATGTGTAGAAATTATTTTATTAATTTTCAAACCAGGTATCATGCATTGCCTCCTCAGGAGCTCAGACTTAAATTTTTACTGTTTAATTTTAAATAGGAATTTTCTTATGCATGATCTTTATGTTTTTCGTAGAATGTATCTAAATATTTTTTATATTCTTCTTGATTAGGCCACATCATTGATGCTTGGGCATTTAATGGGCTTTCGTTATTTGGTTCAGCCAATAAGGATTGAATTGATAATAAAATTGTTCTCACATCATACAATGCTGACCATTTATCTTTTAATATATCCAAGCATATTGAACCAGATAAATCAACATTTGGATGAAAACACGGTGTCAAAAATTTTACTGTTGGTGCAGCATATGGATATGAATTTGGAAAATCTAATGATAAACGATATTTATGACCCTGATAAACGGTATTTTCTGGTCCAGATATTGTACCAATCCATTTAAATATATTATCGCCCTCTGGAAATGCTGATATACCTTTTTCGCTAGACATCATTAAAACCATTAGCTCTTTTTGAAGTCTAAAAAAATTTTATTTTACATATTTATAAATATGTATATACAAATAATACAAAATAAAAATTATTTATATCAACCTTTTGCTAACTGCATGATTGTCTCGACATGTTATTGTTTCATCACTTTGTTTTAAATTTGATGATTGTGGATGTTCGGGATTGATATTTTGCGCCATAAGTTGAAAAACTGTTTTCCTTTTTATATATTTGATTATTTAAACTATTTTTTTTATGAAAATTTTACGATTTTATAAAATTTAAGAGGAATTATTGCACCCAAGCTTTCTTTTTGTGACAATTTCATAAAAAAGTGCAACTAGGTGACAAAATATAATCAATTTTGACAGTTAGATTTGAAATTAGTAATAAAAAAAATAGTATTTTCTCCTTTCAATTTCAACTCTACATATAGGTATTAAAAAGAGAACGCAATTAAAACATTTTTAAGATATGAATGACATATTGAAAATTATTAATCGATTGATAAATTAATCGAATGTAACATATCGTATGAAAAACGATAGTATTAAATTGTGCAAATTGATAAAATTAATATATAATTTGTAATATTTTATATGGAATTCATTTTTAGAATTTAGATTTTATAATAATGCATATACATATTAAATTTTATAATTGATTATTATCATGTTAAACAAATTTTATTTAAAATTTTTTACTTTATTTAAATTTAATACATGATTTCTTAAATTAGGAATCATTTTAATTTTCGCTCGAAGGTAATTTTTATGATTAAAGGGCAAAATCTAAATTGGTTAATTAAACTATTACATATATATGTATGTACATTCATATATATTTTATTATTGGTGCCTATTCTTTCATTTTAATCTTCAAATAACATTTTTTACAAATTTTTCTATATTATTACAAATTGTTTCTTTATACTAACACTTTGGCGCTGGTTAAATCTCAAATATGAATACATTTCTGTAATGTATAGTATAGCATAATATATATATTCATATATATATATGTTTTCAGAAATTTAAAAAAAACTACATTTCTGCTTTCATATGAAAAAAATAACGTCCTTGTAAAATATAAAAGTAAATTTGTTAGAAAAGGATAGAAAGTTATTCATTTTCCCAATTTGTCTTCGCATTTACACCGAACATAAAAGTACAACACTAACAAATTGTTGTACCACAACGATATCTACACATATATCTAACTAATCATCAAAAACTAGTTAAAAAAAAAAGTTACTTAATTTGCACCCGGCCGAGTATACGTGTATTATTTTTGTAATACAAAATACATACTTTTATGACGAGACAATTGACGATGACATAAATTTTAATTTTTATTCTTTTTTTAGAAAATTTTTTCAGGTCTTTAATTAAAATGATTAAATTAATATGAAATATTAATTCCATGTATTAACAAATTTTAAGAAATTGAAATGTGGTATGTAGATATAAATTATGAATTTCATTTAACCCTCCTATTGTAATTTTCGAATTGAGCTGGAACACATTATCGATTTTTTCAATATTTGTTCAGGCATTACGAAGGTCCCATGAGTATAATGTGTACATATGCCTATGTACAAGGTGTACGTACATAATTTTTTTTTATAGAAGTTATACATGTATACTAATATACGTATATAGTAGAGTAAAATAATAAAATTGTATGAATAGAAGTTTTTTACATGAACACATTTGTTATTTGTAATTGCGTTTGAATAACTGCTTTTACCTTTACCAATATCTATTTTTTTTTTATACACAATTTATAATAATCAAGAGTAGAATAAAGCAACGTTGACTAACCTTTTTTAGTAATTCTGAAAATATAATTTATTTTTGACTCAATCATTCTTTTATACCACTATTTAAATTTTTATATTAGTTGCTAAGAAATAAACTTTCATACTAGATAAATCTTTTGGAAATGTGAATAAATTCACAAAATATTTAAATATTATTTTCGAAACCTCAAATCGCATTCTACTTGTTAAATATTATTCAAATGTCCTAAACTAAAAAAAAATAATCCTAAAATTCACGATTGGATGAATCAAATATATTAACTAACATAATTAAGAGTTAACATTAGTTCTAAACATATTAATTGATTTTAAGCAACACCAGAAAATGTAAAATTATACCTCAGTTGTAGGGTAAACAGGTTCTTCAATTAAATATATCTATATAATAGGGCTTACAAAGGGCAAATACATACACATTTTTTGTTAAATTCTAGCTACAAATTTATTTTTATATTTATTATGAAATGTGGTAGTAGTCCTAAATAATATTATCCTTTAATTAAAGTTTATTTTTTTGTTTTCTTCTTTAAACATGCATAATTTTGATTCATAATTAAATAGAAGAAGCCTGAAGAATATTTCATTACAATATTTTTTTATTATTATTATTTTTGTTTCACATTTCTTATTTTCAATAATCATTTAATTTACTTTTTGTATTTTATTCTTTTTTTTCCTACCAGAAATTATATAAATTAATATGTTCAAATTTACCAATTAATATATTTAAGCACAAAACGTAATTAATCTGAACTTAAAAGATTTTTTTATATTTTGAATATTTTTTTAATTTAAATAGTTAAAAAGAATTTTGAATTAATCAAGAGTTTTACTATCAAAACGATTTAAACTTACTTTTTATTCTTTTTTACTTATTATGTAGAATATAATCATCGTAAAATCTATGTATTTATATATTAAGAAATTTTTATAAATAATTTCTTCAGTATGTATCATTTAAAAGTCTTAATAATACAAAATAAATTACTAGTTATGTATTCAAAAACTAAATTCGTGTACGAGATGATCTGTAGATTTTTCAACTCCTTTTAAGTTCGTAAGCAATTTTTCTCCAGAATTGATTGAGTAGTGAGAAAATAGCTTGTAATAACATTCCTTTGCTGATGCAAATTATTTTAAACTTCATAATTAGTAATTTAATTTTGCATAATTAATGACTTAATTCTTTTACTTTAATATAAAATTTGTTTTAATTTTATTAATTTTGGGTGTTTGTGTTTTTTTTTTTCAAATTTTTTTTTTTATATAAGTGTGATTTTTATTAAATATATATTAAATATACTTTATTTTTATTTTCTTAAAAAAATAAAAGAAATTAAAAGAAATTAAAATTAAGACATTAAAAAAAAAAAAAAAAAAGTGAAAATACAAAGAAAATGTTTTCAATCACTTCGAATTTTTTTCAATTCAGGTTGACTATTTGATTCCGAATCGCAATCAATTGATCGTTTTGCACTGCTAAGAGAATCACTATTTTCATCAACCGGTGGAACAGTTTTTGTGATTGGTTTCTCTAAACTATCTTCAGATCTTGTACTACTTTCGTCTAAACTATCCAATGTACCATTATTACCATTTGCTGCAATTGTAACTGGCTCTGGATTTAGTGGTGGATCTAAATTACTTTCATCTGATATAACGGTATTCAATGGTTCACCAGTTGTTGTAGTTGTATCTTCCTCAACTGTTGTTGATGATGCTGTTGTTGTATCATCATTAACAAGTAACATTGGTGAAGAGATTTCTTCATGATGATGAATTGGTTGTAAAGTATTTGATGCATTTGATTCATTATCTTGTGAATTATGAATTGGTTGTAATTGTTCAACATTTGATTTTGGTGTAGTTTCCTCTGTTGATGTTTCAGAAATTTTATTATCAATGCTTGTTTGTGTGTTATTTGCAGAATCAATTACAGCATCTTGTGAATCATTTGAAATTGAATTTTCGTCTGTTGTTATACTAGCTGAATCAACTCCACCACCTCCATCACCGTTACCATCACCATTTCCGTCACCATTAATTTGTTTTACTTCGGTTGTTTCTCCAATTTCATTGCTGTCAGTTACAACACCATCAATCACACTATCTTCATTATCATCTTCGTCACCAGTTGAGAATTTGTTTGATGAATTAACTGATGTAGATAAATTTGGTAGATCATCCAAAAGTTCTGGTTTTAAATCCCTTGCTACATAATGAGTCCATAAAGCTAATTCAACGCGATGTGGTGTCCATGATGAATTACTATCTTTTTCTGAATTTAATCGATTAACTGCTGTTTGAATATGTTGAACGAAATTTAAATATTCTTTTGTTGTATAATCAATTCCTTCAATTTCAGGAATTGCCATTAAGCATTCGTCAGCCATAAAAGGTGCATGTTCTGGTGCAGCTGCCGCTAATAAAGCAGATGCCATTGTTATACCAACACCTTTTAAATTTGACAAGGCAGTTATAGCTGGTTCCAAATTGGGTAATTTTTTAAATGCTTTTTTAGTTTCTGCTACTACAGCGCGTGGAGTATTTACCTTTATCAAATATGAAAGTTGTGGATAAAATTTACCTCGAGATTGCTTCCATTTCATACATTGAACAAGCTCTTCATGTACCATATGTGCGTCTTTTCCCCTCCCTCGTATTAATTTTGGAAGCTCATATTGATACCAATTATCTAATTTTATTGTTTCCTCAGGTTTCTTTCCACGAGCATCTGCTTTCAATTTTAATACTTCAGGATATAATTTGTAACAAAAATCAAATTGTTTTGTATTTCCATTTGCAAATAATGACGCTGTGTCTTTGACCGAAGCCATATTGTAAAATTTATTTTTTCTTTTTCTTAGTTAATTTTTAAATTATTTTACATAAAACTATTATTTAGATTTTTTAAAACGTTATTTTCATTTGTTTTTAAATTAATAACGCAGGCGCGTCTAAGTTTTTGTTCTTTTTTAAATATTTTAACTTAAAACTTTTCTAGTTAATATTACATTAGTCAGTAATGTCTTTTTTTTTTTTTTTGTAATATTTCTATAATATAAAACTTTTATTTATAGAAGTTTATTTATAAATTTTTAACTTAATTTTATATATTTGATAGAATGTCGTTTTGAATTATTAAAACTTTGTTCTTTTTTTCTCGAACTACAACCAACTTTATAAATTATAAATGTCACCTCCTCACACACCGCTCAATGAAATAGAACTAGAAATGAGAGTTTTAATGGCGTGCACTTTTCATAAACAATTACATACATATACCTGTATAGTGCACCAAATCTGTTCAATGGAGAACTTTTATTCAAATACACGTACATTATCCATTTTAGCTAAAAAATTATGATTTAAATATATAAGACTTTTACAATTAATTAGATAAACGAAATTAAATAAATTACAATTAATTAACTAAAATAACTAGACTACTGTAGAAAATATTTGTTACATACAAATTACAAATTTACTGAAACGTCAAATGTCAATAATTTCTCGGTAATGGCGGATGAATAATTGGGTTTTCAGTGTTTTGTACATATAGAATTTTAGAATTTAGTAATTAATCGAAATCTAATAGTTGAACCCTGTTGAGAAAAAAATTATTAAATATGAAGGTGTTGCCATTTCATCCAATATTAAATATTTTCAAAATTTTTGATGTCATTTTATTTTAGAAATATGTATGTATATTTAACTTTGGAAAAATGGAATGGAATGGAAAGTAGAAAGTTGAAATTAGTATGTAATCAAATTTGCAATTTGTATATCAAATTTTGATATACAATCAAACCAATCAAATTGCTAACTAATAAAAATGGATAAGGATTTATAAAATAAACAAAAGTATTTTGAATTCTGAAAATATTTTTAATTTGTTATAAATAAAAATAATTAAAATAACATAATGACATCAGAAATGAGCAGTTCAATGCAATCCAGACAAATTGGAGAAGAGTCAGAATTTAGTATATTTCAAAATTATACTGCAGCAGAAGTAAGTTGATTAATACTTTGAGAATTTTAATTTCTTTGTTACCAAACATAATATTTTAACTAATTATTAAACTTGATATAAGGTCTTCATCCAAGGGCTTGCTGGGTTTGTAAATCAAGGAGATGTTGAAAGTATGATTAGAGCCCAAAAACATATGTAAGTAGTAAAATGTCAGAAAAAATTACATATTTAGAAATTTAATTCTGCATAATGTTATATTTTTAGGCTTCAAAGATTTGAAAAAACTAATGAAATGATAGTAAATTGTAATGCTCTGTCTGTAAATAGGTTGAAAGTTGCTAATGAAGACTTTAAAAAACACGTTAAACTTTTAAATGACATGAAAAAAGATTTGGATTACATATTTAGAAAAATACGTAATATAAAAACAAAAATTAGTCAACAGTATCCCGAAGCATACGCTGAAGCATTGCCACAACGTAGTAGTTTTGCTGAAGAAGCTGAGGATGATGATGAAGTTTTAAGTGTAGTCGAAAATTCAACTATCCTAATTAGTAAACCTTCAACCAGTACAAAAAATTTAGAAAATGATCAAACAACTGTAGAATATGTACAAATGGATGAAAACTCTGATAATGGAAAACCAATTGAAAATGAATTAATTAAAAGAGTTTGCTCAATAGAAAATCCAAATGTGAATGATTCTTCAGATTGTACTTCTGAAGATACTGGTTAAAATAAATTATGTTTAATTTTTTAGAATAATGCTAGATACAATAATAAAATTATTTATAATATTAGTATATTTTAATTGTTATTAACTACAAAAATTAGTAAAAATAAATAAAATAACTTTGTAAAAATACCTTTGTAGCTTTATTTTGATTTTGCTTATTTTACACTTGAGTATGTTTTCAAAGAATATAGAAATAGAAGGGGAATCCTTTTTTCTATAAATTTTTATTGTGAAAAAAATGATTTTCTGAATAAAATGAATTATCTATTGTTGTATAGGTTAGTCTTAAATAATCATTCATTTAGTGAAGAGATAAACAATATTTCTGTGCGGTACATATATTTGATTAATTTTTGTTTTGTTTTTATTTCAATCATTATCATGCTAAAAAATTTTTTTAGTAAATTCTCATTTATGCTTCTTACTTTAATATTCTTAAAAGAAAGTTATCAGTATTCGATTCCAACTCCAAAATTAGAAATTTTAACACCAAAAGGTTTTAGAATGTTTATTCCAGGTAAAACAGGGCTAACTAATACTTTTGGTCGCTCTAGGATTTTCAATTATACAGATAAATTAAAAGAAAACTAAAATTATGCATGTACGACTAATATTTAAGGAATTTAATTTAATAGAGAATAAATATTAAATAATTTAATAATAAATTTATAAATTTAGAATTATTATTATAATTTGTATAATTCAATTTTAATTTTTAAGAATTTAAAAAATGAATTATTTATTTATTGAATTTATTGGATCTTTCTTTCTGGTGGATTATTGAATATCAAAATTTTCAACAATACTTTGTACTTAGATGAACAGGGAATAAAATTATTTGGATTTCATGGTGCAATTAATAGAGAGTTAATTGGTATTCAACCGGGCGATTTCGACGAAGATATTTTTAAGGTGAAAGATGGTGCATGGATTTACGAAAATAAAAATAATTTTCTTAATCCTGGGGACACACTTTATTATTGGATTCATGTACAACATAATGATCATGGATACCGTTTATTGGATCGTAGCATTTTCATACCGTTTGATTCATTTATAGATTCCTCTACGACTACAACGGAGCCTGAAATTTCAACAACAATTTTTAGTGATGCAGAACGATTACAATTAGTTGATGAAAGATTAAATTTAATTAAAACTATTGGGGTGAATTATAATAAAGAAGAGTGTGTTCTGTCTAAGACAACTGTTAATGGGAATAAAGTATGTAGTAACTCGTTAATCTTTGAAGAAAATTTTGATTATTTTAATTGGACAAAATGGCAACGAGTTGTACAAATTCCTTCAGATAATGACGATGCCGAATTTGTATCATATCAAGATTATCCAGAAAATTGTTATATTAATAATGGAGAATTGCATATTGCCCCAAGTTTGTTAAAAGATACTTCTGGATATAATGAGGAAATTGTTCGTAATGGTTTTATGAATTTAGGAGCTAGGTTAGTTGTTGTTTTTCTTATAATTTTTATAAAAGTATGTATTAAAATTTCTGAAATACTTTAAAATTAGATGTACTTCAACAGTTGATATTGATGTTACTTGTAAACGCGAAGCTGCATTTTCTAGAGTATTGCCTCCAATCGTGTCTGCAAAATTAAGAACAAAAAATTTCTTTTCATTTCGATATGGTCAAATTGACATGAGAGTCAAGTTGCCTACCGGTGACTGGGTATTTCCACGTTAGTGTTTTATATTTTTAACAAAAAATTATTATGGAGTTTAATCTATGTTTATTATTAGAATTATTACTTCAACCATTAAATAACGATTATGGCAATATTGGTTATGCATCTGGTCAATTAAGAGTAGCCTTTATTCGGAGCAATTATTTTTTGAGAACTTCAAATAATGAGGATATTGATGGGCGAAAATTATATGGAGGAGCGATTCTTACAACTGGTGAAAAATTCAGAAATACATGGCTTAAAAGTAAAACTCAAAATGAACATTTTGGCAGAAGTTATCATGTATGTACATATTGTGATTATTATTGAATTTTTTTAAACTATTTTTGTAATTTTACACTTTAGACATACACTATGGTATGGGACGATGATTCAATCACTTTAGCGCTAAATGGTAAAGCTTATGCTACATTTCAAAATGGATTCAAGGATATAAATAAAAGTTACAATATTTCACACGCTGAAAAATGGGAGTTTGGTGATAAAATGGCACCATTTGATAAAGAAGTAAGTTAAAAAAACACATTAAATTAACAAAACAAGTGGAAATAAAATTGTATCTTTTAATTGAAAGTTCTTTTTGGAAATTGGGGTTTCTGCTGGTGGTATTTCTGATTTTCCGGATGGTAGTCGCTCAGGGGATCAACATAAATTAAAACCTTGGCAAAATTTAAGTCCTAAAGCTGAACTTAATTTCTGGAACGATATAAATACCTGGTATCCAAGTTGGAAAACAGAAAACTCTGAAATGATAGTAGATCGTATTAGAGTGTGGGCACTTTAATATATTTATGTACATTTCAAAATAAAACTCACTTTATACTTTTTTACAATTTAATTTTGTTTTTCTTTTATGTTATTGCTAATTTTTTCTATACTATGAGGACATTTTAATAAACATAAACGAATAAATGTTAAACCTATTAATATCGACTGTCCTAAAAATTCACGCTCTACTCCACTAAAATTTCGAAATTCTTCTTTTAGCTTGACTGGTATTTGAACTTTACTTCTTATATTGCTTATATCATTTATATCAAAATTATCCATTACATTTGCCGTATCTTCATTATAATCAGTTTTCATTAGGTCTAATACCGCTTTCGAACTAGAAACAATTTCTCCTCCAACTAATGTATCAAAAAGACGAGCGTACAAATATTGTTTTAAATAAAATAGATTTGATGCAGTATTTGTAGATTCCGTATTTTCATTTTCAATGTATATTTTACTTCTTTTTATTAACGCGTACGATATTACAGCAATTAGTTGTGATTTCTGTACATTTATATTAATTTGAACTGGATTTCCAGGTTGTCCCATTTGAGCAATTTTAGGACTTTCGAGAACATAACAATCAGCATCAGGAATGTCATCAATTATAAGTAAGCATTGCTTGATTAAATCATAAATGTGCAATTTTTTATCGATTAAATTGCTATGCTTACAATCTGTTAGTAAACATGGTGCCTTTGAGTTTAACTGAAAACGACACCATGAAACACTTGATACGCCAATATGAAGTGATAAACAAGATTTTATTTGTGATCGTAAACTCTCAGATATAACTGGAATTGAATAACGTCCTGTATTTTTTGTTTTTTCGACATTTTTGTTTTTGGTTTTATTAGGATTTAAAATTTTGTTTTTAATATTTTCTAGTACTTTTTTACCGAATCCATTAATTTTTAATAGTTGATTTAAATCTTCAAAATTTCCATTCTTATTTCTCCATGTTATCATTAGTTCAGATCGACTTTTAGAAATTCCTATTCTATAACATATTAGTAACTTTAAAATTTTCTTTAAATGTATTCTCATAAAAAATGTATATATTAAAGTACCTACTTAATTAAATCATTTTCTGTAGAGTTGTTGATAACGGTCAAAATTTTTACTTTATCATCGATACTAGGATTTTCAGTATGAGATGGAACAGAAACTTTCCTTACAATATCTAATCTTTGAAAAATATGTAAATTGTTTCTATTTTTAACAATATTTTTTAACATTGTGAATTATATTTTAAATAAAACAAATAAAAACTAAAATATGAATGTAAAACATATGATTTTATTATGATTTGTTTGTGATAACAAATTTGGAACTTCATATTACGATGACATTTGTTATTTCACATTTTCGAATTTTTATATAATAATATATTTGTCTTAACAGTGAACCTCAAACTAAAAAATTTGAATTGAAATATATCAATTTACAAAAAAAAAACGAAATAGTAAACTAGCATGCAGACCAACAACCAAATATCAAAATATAAAAGATATATTGTAGTTCCTGATGCAGACTATAGGCGGTGTTCCTAGTGGTCGCGCCTGCGCAACAAAAAAGATTTTTTGTTCGTAGTTGCATATCATCAAAAATTCTGCGCAGATAAAAAACACGGGCTTGTTTATAAAAAAAATATTATAAAATATATTTAAATATATATAAAAATATATAATAATATAATTATAAATAATATAATATTACTATAAAAACGAATTGCGCATGTGCTGCTTCTATGAACAAGAATGACTGCTAAACAATTTCCTGCGCGCCTGCACAAGTTTTTTTTATTCATAGTGACAGAGAAAAGAATCTGCAAGACACCGACGCATATTTTACTGCCCCTTCGAACATGCCTTATCATTTCATTTATCATTTCAGTCGCGACAGTGCGACAGTCCCGCAAATGATGAGAAAACTGAAATGATAAGTAAAATGATAGTCTGCATGCTACTTATGACGCTATAATTAAAAGTAATGAAATATATTGGTTCAATTGAAATTGTAATTTTGTGTGATTTTTCCATTATTCAGTGAAATAAATATTTTTTTTATCCTTACAGGGTGTAGTGGTTACGTCATTTAGTCATGTACATACGAAGTGTAGTGTTTTTGAACAACTTTAGTACTATTAAATCAAAAATGAGATATTGAAGATAAATTACTAATTTTTTTGTAAAAGTTAAACTTTAACTGATCAATATTCTGGAAAATTAATTGGATTAGCTTTCTGATAAGGATATTTCGCAAAACAAAACTTTTTTTAAAAAGAAATACATTGGTAATATTTTTTGTTCAGCAAAAAATGTTGATATTCTATGGTAACAAATAGGGTTGTCAACGGACGAAAACTGACAGTTCTTAACACACGAGCCACGAGGGTAAAATATAAAATTATTCAAATAGAAGATATAATGGATTCAATAAACGAAGATACGAAAAATCCGGAAGATTTTTCTTATCTTCAGCGTGATGAATTTACTTCAGAAATTTACAAAATTGAAATAAGAAATTTGGGAATATTTGGAATAGGTGTAGGTATAATAATCTCTAAAAATCAAAGCTTTATCAAGAAATACTGAATTTTTGCTAATAAATTTTAGGAGTTGAAGAAATTATTAAGAAATCAATTTTCGCTTGATGCAAGTAAAATTAAATCTCCAAGAAGACGGGATTTTGCTTATGTATGTTTTCGCAGTCAAGAAGATCAAGAAAAAGCTTTAACACTGCTAGATGGATTTAAATGGAAAGGAAAAATATTAAGTGTAACGGTGAGATAATAAAAACTTAAAATTATGTTTTTTAAATTATCTTCAATATTAGCTATTAAAATTTGATTTCAGACTGCTAAAGCCGCTCCAGATCCATTAAGTAGAAAACGACGAGAAGGAAACTTTGGTCCAGATGTCAAACGTAAAAAAACATGTGTAGAAGCAACATGTCCTTTGGGTCATTTGCAATATGACGACCAATTGGTTCAAAAGAAACTTGAAATGGAAAATCTTTTAAGAGATTTCGGAAAAGAATTAAAAAGATTAAATTCGGAAGCGAAAAAGATTTGTTTTAATAAAAAAGATGATGCAGATTTTCCTTGCGAATTCCTTGGTTTGGAACCTTCACCTCAAATAAATGGTTATCGTAATAAATCTGAGTTTGCTATCGGGAAAGATAATGAAGGCAATATAGTAGTTGGTTTCAGATTAGGAAGCTATGCAGATGGTTCTGTTGAAGTTGGCTCACTAGAAGGTTTACCTCATATACCAGAAAAAGTAAAATTAGCCGCCAAAATTTTTGAACAATATGTCACCCAATCGAAATTTCAAATATTTAATCCAGAAGATAATTCTGGTCATTTCAGACAATTAGGTGTTAGAAATTCTGTTGAAAATGATGAAATCATGCTAATTGTTGGAATATATTCTGATAATTTAAAGATTGAAGAAGTTATAAAATTAAAGGATGAAGTTAAAACTTTTTTTGAGAATTATGATAAGGAGATATTTGCATGCACAAGCTTATATTATCAGGATTTGAAACGTCGGGATGCCGGGCAAATGTTTAATCCTGTGGAACATTTATTAGGTTCAACGTATATAAATGATGTAATTCATAATCTTAAATTCAGGATTAGTCCATTAGCCTTTTTTCAAATAAATACAAAAGGAGCTGAAGTTCTATTTCAAAAAGTTATAGATTTGGCTAAGCCTACGAAAAATACTGTTGTGTTAGATATTTGTTGCGGCACAGGAACAATTGGATTATGTTTTGCAAAGCATTGTAAGAAAGTTTTAGGAGTTGAAATCATACCTGATGCCATTAAAGATGCCGAATATAATGCAACAGAAAATAAGATTGAAAACTGTAAATTTTACACTGGTAATTCGGACGATTATATTCAGAGTGTGGTAAGAGAAACATATTACGAAAATGTGATAAAAAGCGAATTAGATATGGTTGCAGTTGTTGATCCTCCGAGGGCTGGATTACGTTAGTATTTTTTTGTTTTTAATTTTTATTTGTTTCAATAAATTAACAAAACTCAATAACTTTTTTTGTAGATAATCGATCTATTCTTGCTTTGAGAAATGCAAATGGATTAAATCGTTTAGTTTACATATCTTGTAATCCGAAAAGTGCTAAGAGAAATTGGTTGGATTTAGCAAGACCAGAGTCTAAATCATATAAAGGTCGACCATTTTTTCCTAAATTAGCGGTAGCTGTTGACATGTTTCCTCATACAGCTCATACTGAAATGGTAATTTTGTTTGAAAGAATTGCATCAGATGATCAACTAGAAGATCAGAATGGTATCGAAAATTTGAATAATTTTGAAATTGATAAGATAAATGCTGAAAACTTAGATGACAATAAAATTTAAATTTTTCATTAAACTTTTTTTTAATTTATTATAACAGTTAAACACAATGACTAATGTGCTATCAAAATCAGTGTACATTCTACATATTTGAAAGTTTTAAAATATGTGCAAATTAATTGTGCAAATTTTTTAATTATTTCTTATATAACAAATTTTTACTCCGATTCATCAATTTTCTAATAATGTGGAACCATAAAATTTCTATTATAAAAATGAAAATAGCAATTCCAAAACCAGAAGCAAAGTACAAGAAAGGATATCGACTTTCAGTTAAACCAATCGACACAAAACCAGCTACTTTATTTTCACATTGTGGTTTTGCCGCTAACCACTTACGAAACTCTCTGTTCATCATTCCATTTTCACGTTGCCACCTCAAACGTTGTCTGAATAATTCTTTGTATGGAAATGATTTTTTAACTGGAATTGACATCACAGGCAATTGAAATAATTCAAGTTCTTTTAAACCACATTTTTCATGTTCATCATAAGTATCGCTAATAATTTGATAAGCTGCTTGTGATTCAACTTGATATGCAAATAAAGTTTTGCGAACATTTTCTATTCCTTGATGAGGACGAATAAAAGCATTTTCTCCCTTTGGTGCAATTTTTTTTCGATATAATTCTTGTGTTTCTGTATCTGTTATCTCTTTAAAGTAAACTTTATTGTATTTAACATCTTGAGCAGCAGCATCTAACGGAGAATGAGTTAAATCACTGTAAAAAAGTGTATGTAAATAAGATTTCGTTTAACTTTTTTTTTAAATCTCTTACGCTACAGTTTTAATTGCTTCGCTAGGACTTTGTAATAGTGCTACAATATTTGCTGAAAAAGATGTAAATAAAAATAAAGACGAAACAAATGTTGTTACAACAATGTATCGTGCAGATGCTGTTAAAAAATTAACATGAAATCCTTGTTGGCATATAGCACCCCAAACAAAAATTATTGACTCATAAAAATCCATGTCTGTTCGTATTGGATGGAATAGTAATTGTATGACGAGGAGAATTGCAGTAATAATTATGAAAACAAAACATGATATCCAAACATCCATTGCAAATGGCAATGTAAAAATATTTTCAACAGCTGAAAGTGGTGGCTGTCTAAATATTATACAAGCTCGAATATTAAAAGTTTCTGCTACAAAATCACATAAAGAAAGTCGATCTAAACGCATAAATAATGCATTTACACCAAAATCAATTGATCCACGTTGAAAATGACCCATCATTCCATCAAAATGCCCATCGGAGTGATTCCAACCATAGTTATCCATTTGCATCAAATTAAAACTATGTGTACATACATACATACATATGTAAATTAAAAATTAAACATTTTCTTGAGAATCTTAATATAAAAATGTCAAATTAAATTCACCTAAAATTTAAATCCAATTTTAAATTCATCATTAATGGGTAATTTACTTTTGCAATAGTATTAATATGCCTTGTAGTAATATCTTCAAATGTTGTAAAAGCATCTGGGAATTCAATTACTACACCACATAAAATTTTAATACCTTCAAGATCTTTTCTCTTTGCTGTAAAAATACCAAATTTTTGTAATGTTTTAATTAAATCAAATGAATTCATAATATATGTTGATAAAATTTGAATTTTTAATGGTTTAAAATGAGCAATACGATATACATCAATAAGCATCCATGTAAAAAATTTCAAGTCAATTGTTTTATTTTCAATTTTGTCATCATTAACAAGAATATTATCATCATTTTTATTTCTTTGATCAGATGTTGTTTTTTCAATTGTTTTTGTACGTTCAATATCCTCTCTATTTGAAAATGAAGAATTTTTTAATTTTTCTAAAATTGATGATGGTTCTGATGATGATAATGATAATGATGATGATGTTGTTGGAATCAAAATTTTAACATCCGAATCAGGCGTTATAAATACTTCATTAAATATCAAATCAATTGATTTGAAATCGTTAACCATTAAGAACCAAAAATTATTTGCTGTAAATAAATTGCGTTTGTCAGCAATCTTAAAAATCTCCTGAGACATTCCTATTGTATAATCAGTAATGGCATCAAATATAATTCCATTTTTGTATGCACGACTTAATGTGAAATCTTCAGGGCTTTTTTTATTCAATTGAAAAATTTTAAGATAAAATCCAGCTTCAATATAATCTTTATAAATATTTTGCTTTGAGTTGATTTTGTAATTATTCTTTTTTATTGTATTGGAGGATGTATCATTGAATAATTCTAGAAATAAAAAAAGATTGTAATACGTGTATGTATATATATATATATGTATATATATGTAACTTACAAAACGTGGTATATGATTAATAATTTTGAGTGTGGATATAGATATAAGTATGTATATGTACATTGGAAAAAAAAATTAAGATAATAATAATAATAATAAAAGAAGACAAAAGAAAGGCATCGCATCGCATAAAGAAATGATTGATTGAATTATTAAAAATTTCTATAACGGTTGATTGATGAATTTTTGAATTGGAGTTGGTATTTTGATTAAATTGACTAACATTCTTACAATTATCTTCTATTTTGAATTAATTCTGGGGTGGAATTCTGTATTGTGATAATCACGCTGCGACTGTCGCATATCTATAATTGGTATTCTGTATGGTGATAGTCACAGTGATAGTCACTTTATTTTTGTGATTTTAGGGTGACAGCTAATTTGGTGTCACTCATGATAAAAATAAATCAAAGTTTGGTTGTTTTTTAAGATTTAAGCCTTTTAGATTTTTTATGTTTTACTTTTTTAAGATTTATGTTAAGTTTTTTCTGTTTAAGGTTATGTTTAAGTTTTAATAATTTTAATTTGTGTAATAAAATTATTAGTTTTTAAGTTTACGAATTAGAAATAAGTTTATTGATGGATTTTTAGTTCAAAATGTAAATGTTAAAAAATTCGAGTTTTAGAATTAGAAAGTCGCTAAAATTGCAAATGATTTAAAAATGATGGAACTGAATAAAAAATACTGTGATTATGTGTTGATATCTTTTTTTAATAAATTTGAATTTTATTTTGGTTTACAATTACATATATAAACATTTATATTAATTCTTTATAAGTTTGCAACTGAATTTTAATCAAATGTGAATATAATTTTCTTTTTCATTTTATTGAATTAGTTGTAATGAAATTTACTTTTAAGTTTTTTCTCTTTTAATAATTTATTTTTATTTTTGTAACTTCACTTTATTGATTAACAAGTGTAATGCGCTAATAAAATTTACAACTTATTTTTTTTTTCTATTGTTTTGACACTTTGACATTTAATAAATCACTTGTGCTGCCATTTCTGAATTGTATTTTTTAAAATGCTGCCAATTTCTTAAATTATTCAAATGATCGCAATACAGAATACCTACAATTTTTAAAATCACCTTTGACTGCCACAAGGGTGACTATCGCTTATCACAATACAGAATGCCACTCCTGTTTTATTTAATACATTATATACGTTGATATGGATATATAAAATAGAAGATGATGAAAAAATTAATTTTTTATCCATTGAATTATAAATTTGATTAAATAGACAGCAAAAAAAAATATTAACAACTTTTCATAAAGAAGTTATGGAGTTATCTATGCACGAACATAATATACATACATATTGAATAGTGTGAACCTAAAACTTATTATAAAACTCAAATAATTTTTTTTTTTAAAGGCCGAATAGTAGCGAATTTTTACTAGTAACAGTAGTAACAAAATAAATTAAATTTTTTCAGTTACGTAATAAATTTTGTGCATTTATGTAATATTTAAACATCACATCAATTGATTGAACACTAGTAAAATAGCGTACAAATACAGAATTATTAGATCAACTAACAACTCTTTAAAAAAAAAATATTTAACCAGAAGATTTAAAATAATCAAACATATTTCGAATTGGTCTAATTGATAATTTTACGTTATTTTCGTAATGTACGAGTAGAATTGTTGCTGTTTATTTTTTGAATAGCTTATGAATTAAAATTAACTAACTATACTTACTATTATCAAATTTAATATTATTAAATTTAATTATAATAACATTTTTAATTCCTTTATATAGAAAATATTGTATCATCATATCATTGACAGATTCCTGCTTTTTATTACAGTTATTTTTCATTTCTATCCTTGCATTTAAATTAGTTTGTGATTTATTATTTAATGATTCGTTTGATTTGATTAAGCTTTTTTGCAATTGTAATGAATTTTTAAAATTATCATTTATACAATTAATATTACCTCTAATTGTATGAAAATGAATAATTATAACCAAACAAACAATTAGTAACATATTTTTTTTTAATTTTCTCATTATTTGATGAAAAAAATAGATCGACACAACTTCAATAAATTAATGTTCATTTAACAAAAAAACAAAAAACAAAAAAATAAATAAATAAATGCGGGATGAATAATGATATATTGTAGATTATGTTGACAATTATTTGAAATTAGGATATTCCGGAGTATTAAAGAAACTCTTTTGAAACAAAATAAATGAAAAATAACAAAAAATAACGATTCTCGTCGAATAAGAATTTTTAATAGAATAAAAAGCAGTAAAAATTGAAAATTTAAATCGGAAAAAAATTATTTTCTTTTATTTCACATCCTCATGGATTTTTTTTTTTTTTTTTTTTTAAAGGAAAAATTATATTTTTGTTTTCAGCAAAATAATTTTGTTTTTCCGTTTCGAAAATAAATTTCCTTTTTTGTTGTTTGTTCTTGTTTTTTATTATTTTTTTCTTTTTTTCTTTGTCTTCCGACAAATCTTCCATTCAAAACCAAACTACCATATTGTGTTGATTTCGCATTTCTATTATGTGTCATCAGGTTTTTTGAAATACAAAAATAAATAAAATATTATAAAAGAACGACAATATAACTTAAAATAAGGATTCACAAATTGAAGTTATCGTATGAAAATTTACAGTGGCGATAATTTCCATAGAACATACAATAACTTAAATATGCGCATCTAAATTATTTTTAACAATGGTTTGAATTTGAAGGTATTTCTAATGAAGAATTGGCATGTATATTAGATGATTAAAGAATATTTACTATCCGTACTATAAAATACTATACTAATTTTCAAACGAGACAAATACAAATAACAAAAATTAAAAACAAAAATAAATTCAAATGAATCAAAGAACAATAATGATAATATTATACCAATAATATGAATATTAATTGTTCAAATTTCAAATACAGAATTTAAAAAATATGTACATATATAAATTATCCAATTTTATAAAATGAGTCCAAACATTATATTGAATTTTAAAATGTACATATTATATTATATAGTATTCTATCAATGATAAAATCTAGACTAGTAGAAAATCTTTTGAAAAAAATTGATTTGCACACACCCAATAATGGATTTATAAGTATAATAGTATTTAAGACTTATTTTTTAATAGTTCGAATTTAAATGGGACTTTCAAAAATCTTTGGTGCATAATTAAATAGTGGTAAATACCTCTAGAAACTATTAAGTATTTATTTCGTCTTATTTATTCTATTATGAGTATGCTTTTGCTTGAATTTCATTACATAAGTCTAGTAAATGACCTCTAAAATGAAGTGTATAGTATCGTAGTATACATAGTGTAGTATTTATGGAAACTTAGGTCGTTTCGGAACCTAACACTAGCACTAGCATATCACTAACATTTTTATAGGATGTGTAACTATCACTAAGTAAAAATAAATATAAAAGCAGTATCAAAATTTAAGTATAATTCGTATAATTATAAAAGTTCATAGAATAAGCCATTTTAAGGATGCGAGTAAAAGTATGTTACTTAAAGAATTTAAAAAAAAAAAGAAGAATTATATGTATTTGATTTCCAAAATAAATTTGATAAAAAAATTATTAACATTGAATTAAAGCTTAATTATGTCTCTTATTAATATCAGAAATTATATATACATACATAGATGATTCACTTAGAATAAAGAAATTATACAGTTTTGATCGTATTTAATTTTATTTTTATTCTTCTTCTGTTTTTATTGTTTTTTGTTTGTATGTCAGTTAGATGTATGTACATCTGTACAATATGTATATATTTTGTTTTTGTTTTTTTTGTACATTTACAAATTTTTTTGTTTCTAACATTTTTTGTTCTGCGTAAATACTCTATGTATACTCTAGTTACTTTATGGTTAATGGTATTTTAGAAAAGAGATTAAAAATATTAAGGTAAATATTTAATAATATATAATATATTTAGTAAATAATTAAAAGGTTAAAAATATTAAGGTAAATATTTAAGATGTATACCCATTTTATAGAAATCCGTTTTTTTTTTATATTTAAAGTATTATACAAGACATTTTTTGATGTAACACCACCCACCCTGCGACCAATAATAGTCATGTATGCATATGTTCTTAAAGCACGTCAATACACCTGTCTAACGAAATGAAAAGTCCATACTCCTAATGGTATATAAGATATTTACCATAGTTAAAGTATGTAACCAAAACTGTTTGTAACGACATAGCTGAGTACATTGGAAATAAATAAATAAATAAATAAATAAATAAATAAATAAAACTGTTATGGGTCAATTTTAATTTACTTTAAATACACAAGTGTGGAACTTTCGACCCTCCACAGAAGTTCAGGAAATTAAGAGTTGGTTTACCTGTGAATATTGCAAGCAGATCGGTTGAGTAAGCTTTTCTAAAGTTAAATTAAAACTTACATGTGTACATATATGTATATCTGAAAATGCCCATTAATTTTTCTTCTAGTAAGTAGTGAAAGAATGAAAAGAAAAACAAATCATATTTATTTTATCGCTACTGTAATATATCTATGTTTAAATACATTAAAATGTCCTTTCTCTATCACTGAACAGGAAACATACATACATACATATTTTGATATTTTGTAATAAAAATTCTTTTGAATTAAAAAAAAAAAAGTGACTATAATTTTTTATTTTAAACTTTATACAAATTAAGTGTAATTTGTATACTCATATATTATATATAAAATTGACCCGTAATGTTGTAGAAGAAAGGAAATAATAATAATAATAAAATGCTTTACAGTTTACAACAATAACAACAAATGCTGAATGCTGATGTTCATCAGAGTTTATTTGTTTATATCAAATATAGAAAAAAGAAATAGATTGTGTGACCCTAAAACAAAAATAAATTATTTAGGTATAAAAAGTTTTTATATATTCAATTCATCATTTGGAAAATTGAAGATAATTTACGGAAATTGTTGGAAAATAATGTCAATAATAATAATCTTTGTAATTTCTTTATTCCTTTTTGGTAATTTTTTTTTTTTTTTTTGCTTTGTTTTTGCTTTCCTGTGTAATAGAAGTCCAAATTATAATGTAATATATTTTTTGGTGTCAAAAGATGATAGGTTCACAGACATTTTTATTAAATTTATTAACAGTGAAAATAGTCGAATATTTTCCTTTTAATTTTACTGATATGCTTATCATACAGATACGCGAATTTCGTCTACTACTTGCAGACTTCTTCAGTGTTTTGTACTCGACTGTCGAGTTAGATATTCGACTATTTTCACTGTTATACCAAGATTTTACTCTAACGCTGGAAAACAAGTTTTTATAAAAACTTGAATTTATTGTTTAGAAAATTTATTGATTATTTATAATTATTTAAAAAAAAAAAAATATTTTTTTGAGTTTGAATGTTTCAATTGCATTGAGTGGGATTAAGTTTTCAATTAAAGATATTAAAAATATTTTAGCAGAAATTTAATTTAATAAAATAAATGTTCGAAAAGCATCACACGTGTTTCATTTTATGTTAGTAAAAATTGCATCAGTATCGTACATAAATGAACCCAGACAGCATTTATATTATTACATATTATGAGACAAAAATTGCATCAGTATCGTACATAAATGAACCGACCAGACAGCTTAGGCTAAGTCTTAAACATATATTTTTACATTTTAAACTAATTAGTATATAATATTAATCTTAATCTAAACTACTTTCTTTTATCTTTTTTATCTTTTTATTAAATCAAATTTATTAAATCAAATATTATTCTCTATACTTAAGATCATGTTACTATTAGATTTAATAATATATTAATAATAAAATTGAACTTTATCTTAAAAATATTTGAATACGATTATAATTATAACAAAATTTGTATTTTACTCGTTTGAAATAATAAAGAAAAAAAAAAAACAAAATGTAATGTACCAAAGGGAAACTCTAGATTTTAACTACATTCAAAACTTTTTTGTTGTAAAGTCGAATCCATATCCACCTATATTAATTCATACATAAAGCACAATAAAGCAGCTTTGTCATTCAATTACAATACAATACAATACAGCTTTGCCATTCAATTAAGTACGATATTCAATGTTGTCAACTCAGAATCGATCTAATCATTGTGTTTCATTCGATCTAATCATTGTGTGCAATTAATCCATATAAAGAGCACTGAACAATAAAATATACTAGAGAGAAATTGAGCCCGCAATCAAACAGAAGAAAACCTTGTATAGAGAAATTCAATAAATTTATAAAGCATCAAATAGTAGCAATTAACGATATAACAAAAATCATTTTCGAAATTTTCACTTTCTGTTTATTAGTTCCTTCAATTTAGTCAAATAAAATGGTTACTTAGAATAAAAAATTTTCTTTTCTGGTGGCTTTCCTTTTAAAAAGAATTGAAGGAAATATCAACAATAATAAAAAATTTTTTTTTTTAAAAAAATAAAATAATATTTCAGAAATTTTCTTTTGTAATACGCACGTAAATTATACTAAAATAAAATTATGCAAAAATAAATAATTTATAAAAAAAAAAAAAAAAAAAAATTATGAAAATTGAAAATTATTAGGGGTAGAAAAAGCTAAAATATAGGTATAATCAGTGGTGGTATTCAACCAATATGTAACCTTTACGATTATATTGATTGTTAAAATTTTGAATTTCCTGTATGTAATTATTTTTAATATTTAATATTTAAATTTTTTTATTAGTTTAATATAAACTTTTAGAAAAATATACATTATTTCTTATTTATTACTACTAATAATTAAATTACTTTTATACATATATGTATCAATTCATTTACTTTATTTCATTTTATTTAAACTTAAACTAATTTTATATATCAATTAATATAATTTTATAGTTTAAATACTTTATCTATAAGTTTTCTAGAAATTTTCTTTAACATATTTTACTAACAATTTTTGAAAATTCATTCTTCTACTTTCGGCTTTTATTAAACCCGGCATTTCATTAAAAATTTTTAATCCATTGTACATTATCTGTTTTTGGGTCCTTGTGCTTTTTGCTACTGGCAATCTAAAAGCATTATAGTTCCTTAACGCATATGGTTGAGTATTACCTATGTACGTAAGATTTCTAGTTAAGTATAGTTAGGAACCAACCCATATTTTATTTTAAACACAAAAAATATTGTTTTAAAATATATCCTCTGCTTTACGTTCATCCAATTTAATTTATATTTAACATATACCTAATCGATGTGTACCTATCACAATATAAGATTATCCTCATTGCTCTATTTTGAAGTATATATTTGAAGTCTTTCAATCATATTATTATTACACATAAACAAAATGGACGAACAATAATTAAAGTGCGGTAATATGGTTGTATTATAAATTGTAATTAAACATTCTCTAGTTATTTTTCCCCGTATTCTATATAAAAAATTAATTTTTTTCCCTATTTTTCCACATATAGATTTGTTACATGCTCTCCTAGTTTTAAATATTTGTCTATTGTTATATAGCTAAATATTTGAAATCGTTCACACATTCAATTATTTCATCATTTATTGTTATATTTACGTTTATTGGACTATTTAGCATCATACATTTAGGTTTATTTATCTTTAACATTAATTTATTCTGGTTCATCCATTTAAAAATTCTATCAAGATCTTTATTTAAATAATTTTCGATTTCGTTAATATTATCACCTTCCATAAAGATCAATGTGGCGTCAGCAAATAGCATTATTCTTCTTCAAAATTCTTCAAAATTTTATTAATATCATTTATATATAACACAAAAATTAATGCACCAAGAATTGATCCTTGTGGTACTCCTAGCTTAACATATTCACTATTTTATTTATAATTCAAAAATTTAATTATTTGTTTTCTGTCTTCTAAGTAACTTTGGAACCATTCTAATTCTTTGTCTTTAATTCCATATTTAAATAGTTTTTTTTTAGTATGATCTGTCTATAGTTTGGAAAATACGTTTTAAGTCTAAGAAAACGGCTGCTATTTTTTTTCCGCTTACAACTTTTTTTCCATTCCGCAATCATCCAATTTAATGCACTTTCACATGAGTTTTTACATCGAAATCCAGATTGTTCTTCGATCAGTATTCTGTTTATTCCCAGATAATTCATTTATTGTTTTTGCACTACTTTTTCCAAAATTTTTTCATAAGTTGGTAACATATTAATTAGTCGAAACTCTTCACAAATGTTTGTTTTATTTACCTTTTCAATTGGACATACCATTGATTCTTTCCATGATTTTGGGAACATTCCAGATTCTAACGATTTATTTATTATATCTGTTATAACTGGTCCTAAAATGTAATTTTCTAATATTATTTTAGTATTTAACAGATTAAAATCATTTTTATTACTAATTTCTTTACACAATTCTTCAATTAATTTCTCCGATGTTTTTTTCAAATTTAAAAACGTAGTTAACTTCATTCATCTGATTATCATTATTGTTGTCAATGGTTCTGCTTAAATATACAAAAAAAAAAAAAAAACAAAAATTCAAAACTAAAAATTCAAATTTTCAAAATCCAACTTTCAAAATTCAAAATTTTAAAATCCAAATGCATCAAAAGTCAAACTTTCAAAATTCAAGTACTTTCATATAATTTGATGTATATGTATATATTCAGCAAAAAAGTGCAACATTGATTTTGAATTCAAGTCCAAAAAAAAAAATTACTTTTTGATGCATTTAGATTTTCGTTTTTGGATTTGTAAAAAAGTTTTGATTTTATTATGTATTCGGGATTCTAAGCGTAATCCGATTTCGATATTACCTAATGTTATATCATTGTCATTATTGCGAGTATACCAATGATTTTAATATTCTTGTTATGACTTAAAAATTCGATGTGGGGTCTATGTCTCCTATTATGATATAAATTAATAAATATAAATAAAAATGGAAAAATAGCTTTGATTTAAATTATAACAGGAATGGAAGAGAAGATATAATGTTGGAATCTATTAACTGATGTTAGATGTATATTATATAATAACGTGAACGTTTAGTTGTTCAGTCAGTCACAAAGTTCAAATTAATACCTATAAATGCATTAAACAAAGATTTTTCATTGAGTCGCATGCAGAACAAAAAGAAAGCCGGTAACATTTTTTGAAATGGACCTACTACTGGGTCCACAAGATGCTAACAAATTTGTTTCGGAGAACATGATGATGAATGTTTACAAATTTTGTATAAATGTTTTAACATGTATTTATGTGTTTAGTATATGTATTGGTATTAGTTAAATTTACCAGCAAGACACTAGATTTTATATAATATTTATTATCAAAATTAATATAAACTATAATTTAAAACTGTAATCACGTCGGGGTCATCGTTTTGTTGGGTATATTAAATAAAACAAGATAATGTTTATTGTTTTAATTCACGGGAAAATCCCAACATATATTAATGAGCTTAGAATTAGAACTAACTTAAAGTATAAAACTGAATAATAAAAACTTATTTCTTAAGCCATACCAGTATGGTGAGTTTACTTTCTCCCATCTCTATTTTATATAGAGGTGAAGAGAAAGCTTTAAATAAACATACTATAAAGGGTTTGCCTGTATTCCAATACATTATTATAATTAATAAGAATTATGAATACAGGGTGTCGACAATACTCACCCTTTTGAAAAAAAAAAAAACAAAAAAAATGATTGATTTTTCTAATTCATAATAAATTGTTTTTTGCTTTAGCTTGATAAATTGAAAATTACTATTTTAAAATTTGAATGAATACATAATATGTATGTACCCGCTTATATTTATTATATAATTGTAATAGTTTATTTATTATGAAGTTGTAATAATATGATAATATACATGATCAAGCTAATTTTTGTGTTGTGTTTATACATTTTATAAAATAAATTTGACTTTTTTTAATTCGTTGGTCTTGGACCTTGTTTTTCTGATATTTTCATTATCCCCCAGTACATTGTTAATAATATGCGCTGGTTTCAACCTATCTATTGATATATTTATTTCCTTCTCATCCACTAGAACTTTAAAAACTTTATCATTTTTCGAAATTACTTTGTAAGGCCCGCAATACGGTGGCGTTAAACTTGTTGACTTTCTTTCTTGCCTTAGGAAAACGTGTGTACATTTTTTCAATTCTTGTGGTACGAAAATGTTATTTTGTTTTCTGATTTTGTTACATTGTGGTTTAATTTGCCTAATATTATGCTGTAACTCACTAGCCAGTGAGTCACTATGCTGTAACTCACTCTTAAAAAATTAGTAAGAGTGAGATTATTGTCGAGCCGAACGTATACCTAGGAGTATCCATGGGAAGCTGTCATACCAGTCTTTTGGGTTTTCTAAGGCTTTTATTGACGTTTTTAATTGGCGATGAAACCGCTCAATGAAACCGTTTGACTGGGGGTGGTACGTTGTTGTACGAATTTTGTGCATCCCTAATATTTGGGAAATCTCATTAAAAAGAGAAGATTCGAATTGGGTGCCCTGATCTGTTGTTACAGAACCAGGAACACCAAATCTGGAAGCCCAGTGATGGAGAAATTGTTTCACCACATTTTCTGCAGAAATGCTTCGTAATGGGAATGCTTCAGGCCAATGACTAAAGCCATCTCTAATTGTTAAAAGGTAGTTGTACCCGTTCGAAGGTGGTAGAGGTCCCACCAGGTTCATATGAATATGGTTAAATCTACCTTTAAGGTATCTCAAACTTACCATGAGGAGAAATTGTATGCCTAGAGATTTTTGCTTTCTGGCAACTAAAGCATGTTTTTGTCCATAATCCTACGTCTATGTTTATTTTAGGCCAGAATATTTAGAAGTTAACAATTTTCTAGTGCTTCTAACTCCGGGGTGTAAGAGGTTATGTAGTTTTTGAAATATTGAACGACGCATTGTTTGTAGTACCAATGGTCTGTTTACTCCAGTAGAAGTATCGCACCAAATTTTGATATAAGTCAGTTTAATATATATAGTTTATTATTTCATTGCAATTGAATATATCTCCTTTAATCAAAAATTTTTTTTTATTAAGAAGAGAGTATATAAAATTTGTTTTTATATACAAGAGACCCAGGGTAGGTATATTCAATTTTCTTTCCTTCTGTCATAATAAAACAAATGATTTCAAACAAAAATTAAACTATAAAAAATTCCAACCTACCTATCAAACATATATACATATGGACACTGGCAAGTTAATATAAAAGTATATAATAAAAAAATACGATTTAAGAAGATGAGTCCATATGTTAAACTGAGTGTAACAAAAGTAAAAACTTTAATTTTTTTTTGTTATTGTAAGCCGTACCGATTTTTGAATATTTTGAATATCACCTTGGTGTACACCAATATACAATATTTACAATATATTTGTTTCTGTATTCTATATTATGTACCTATATAAATTTAAAATATTATTTCAATGTGTAAATTTTCCTTGCAAATTTCCATTATTTGTTTTTTAATTTGAAACGATTACAATTGTGTAGGCGATTTTTATTTGTTGATAGAATTAGAAATTATAATGGAGCAGAAATTTTTTGTTATAAATTAGGATATTATCACTGATTCATAAAATGTGCAAAATTAAAATCATAAAATTTTATGTAAATATATATTTTAAAAGAAAAAAAATAATAAATAAATAACCTTTAATAAATAAATAAATAAATTTAAAGCTAAATTTTAATAATTTTATAAAATTATAATAAAAAAATCTAGTATTCTTTCAATTTTATAATACAAACTATAGATTTTTCTATTATTGAAATTATATAAAATGGCATATTATGTTGCTTAAGGCTGAGTGATTTCATCTACAGCTATGCTTGTTTATATTCCGAATCGTAGTCACATAAGTACTTTGAAATAACAAGCATAATTTGATGCCAGTACCAAAATAGTACAATAATTTAGATTATGGCGATAAAAATCAAACAACAAGGCGCAAATGAACCTAGAATACAACCCACAAGGTACAAAAAAACGCGGTCGTCCAAAGAACACCTGATGGGGGAGAACAATAAAACAAGAACTATAGAAAAAGCAAACAAAGCGTGGTAACAAGTGAAAATAGCAGTTATACCTTCCCTTGTTTCCTTTCTTAGTGTAAATGTTATGTCCCAAAATAGTTTCATCATATTATGATGAAACTATTTTGGGACACGCATTAATATTTAAAATTGCTGTATCGTCTGCAAAAGTAGAAAATGGTCGTTGGATTGTTGTTAGGCATATCTAACGTGTACAATAAGTATAGCAGTGGATCTAAGGTACTAGTTTGAGGGACTACAGCTTGAATTGGATATGTAAATGAGGAGTAGCTTTTGTATTTGATGATGAATTTTCTTTCTGTAATGTAATTTTTTAATAACTCGTGGACATAGGCATATAGTTTCTTGTTTTATGAATAAGACCTTCATGTCATACTTTATCGAAGGTTTGAGATATATCGAGGAATATGGCAGAGCAGTATTGTTTTTTTGACTGACTATTCAATGTATGTTTTCTATGGTACTATGTACTCTGAAGCCAAATTGGTTTGATTGTTTTATTAATAATTTTTTAAATAGTTTAGAGATAGTTGTTAACAAAGTGATAGGTCTGTATGAAACTACCTGGGGTGATGTATTTTCCTTGTTTTGGTATCATCGTACACAAGTGAATGAAAGTTTTACGAAAAACAAGTCATTGCTCGATCTAACATAGATTGGTTTTAATCGAAAAAATGTAATGGGATTTGGTGAGTTCAACTCTAAAGTGGGCTCTGGTAGGTACGCTCACTTTCTTATCTTTTACAGAAAAAAACCATTGAATCCGAAATTGATAAAAGCAAATTTTTACTGAATATATCATCAAATAAGGAGTAGATATATAATAGGAAATTACATACATATATATAAGTATGCAGCAGTGTATATTTTTCTATTTTCAATATTTTTTTTTATCTAACAAAAAATTCTGATACTTAACCCAATTTTGTATATATATATATGCATACGTGTACATAACAACCGAATACATTCAGAATATATGTAAGTATAGCGAAAAATTGAATTGCAATTGAAAAGAAAAATGTTATTTTTACTTTAACTGCATCAATTTGTACAGCTGTAGAAGGTGAGGAGATACTTAGGAGAATATTATGAAGAGTCGAGATTATATGTATCTCATTTTGTAGGTTCAGCAAGTATATGTCAAATACACCCAACAAATAATCAAAGTCATCTATTCAATTCAAATATAATTCGTTTTGGTTTTTATATTGTCGTATGTATTGAAATTGAAATTGTAAAAAAAAATTTTTAATTTTTTTTATTTTTTACTTTGTATTTTTGAGGTGAAAAATTTGCTGAGCCATGATGACGAATTTGTGAATGCATGTAATCCAGTACAATTTATTTGTTCCATAAAAGAGTCTAAGAGAGATGGTTAGAAATTTTAGTTTCTATTATTTAGTTTTTCTTTTTTAATTGTAATTTGTTTATTTTGATTTATTTTACTTTGAAGCGATCTCATCTGTACAGTTAGCTTTCCGATTTTAGATTACTATGAATATTTAAGTTTGAGAAAAAATTAATTTTTTTGATTTAGAATGTATAATATTTTAGTGAAGCCAAACTGTGTAATTGTATGATATCAATGAAAAATACTTTAAATAATGGTCTGCTACCATGATAGTGTAATTAATTTAATAGAATTGAAATATTCAATTCAGGAAAGAAAATACCTATAATACCAGACCAAAGTCTGAATAAATTTTTATATTCTATACGTTGTTTGAATGGTTAGATGGGTGAGATATGTCGCTTCATTCCTCGCTCTTAGGCCTTGCGACCCGTTATTTTTTGTTTCTCCGTACTCCTCTTGGGAGCATAGGTATTCCACTTGATATTTCCATCGTACTCGATTTCTAGCTGCTACTTTCACTTGTATTTCCGAGACAATGTCTAATTTCATTTTTAATCTGTTTGTACTGTCTAAGTAGGGGATTGGCCTACTGTAGAAGACCATTTTGATAACTTTATCTGTGCCTACGTGGTAAGACGACGCCATATTTTTCTGCAAATTGTCGCTGCGATTTTTAAGCCATCTTTGACGTTAAGATGTCTGACGTTATTATGTTTACTGGGTACGTCATGCCACATACTTTTGTCAGTTGTTGACAATTGTGTAATTATTATTAATATAATTTTTTGTGTTATTTGGTTATTGTGTTGTATGATATATATGAGTATTGATATAGATATTGATATAGGTAATATTTTTAGTTATATAAAGTGTTAATTATATTCATTATTTTTATTGATTATTAATTTTATATATAATATTTTGCTACTTTTTTTAGTTATATTTTATACCCCTCACGGGAATCGAACCCGTGACTACCACATCGTAATTCAAACACATTTCTGTGCTCTAACCGATTAGGCCACGGAAGGGATACTGTATCTCATCTCAATGATTTCACTTCTAGTTATCACCACACTGTGTCGCTGAGCCAGCTAACATCTTTCATAAACCGAAGTACTTCATTAGGTTTCTTATATCTGACCTCTATGAAATTTTCCGTAACCTATCGTATTCTTTCACTCCTTGTTGTTTGCGTTAAAAAAACGTAGATCATTGTTTTCTCTTCTTCTCCGTACCCCCTACGGAGGTTACTCTCCACAAGCACTAGTTTTGTAGCATGTTGCCTCAGTAGCATGTGGCCTGTGCATATCTCTGTGTACAGTCGTAGACCGGCTCTATTCAGTGACATTATCTCTCTCGTCTTTTCCGCGTTTTTGTTTCCCCAAAATCTTTTTGTATGGATAGTTCCCACGGAGTTTTTCCATTCATTCATTCCCGTCACACGTTCCAATTCTTGTGTGTATTCTTTTACGGCCTGAATTGTTATATATATACGGATAACATTCTCTGGTTCCCATGCCTTATTGTATACTCTTTTCAAGCTGACCTGCTCTGCTATTACCCTCTATGTCTGCAAGACCTGAGATGCATTGAAGTAATACTTCTTTGTATTCTTCTACAGAGTTTAGCATTCTTTTACAGGGTTCGATTTTGTTATTGCATTAATCAATGCTTTAATCGCTCCTTGACTATCCGAATAAAGTACAATGCTTCTTTGAGTTATTCCTTTATTTAGAATTAATTCCGTTGTTGCTTTTATGGCTGTGATTTGACATTGCAAAATAGTAGCCATTGCTACAACTTTTTTCAATTTTATCCCACAGTTTTCGCATTTTTCGTTCCATCTGTGTAGATCATTAGTAGGTCATTTTGACCCTCATGAGAGCCAGTTTTCATTTTGATTTATTCCTGTCTTGAAGCTTTTATCTGAGTTTTGTTCTACAACATTGTGGTTCCAGTCTCCCTCTTCGGTATAAAGTATTTTTATTTCTTCGCTAATATTTTGTTTCGAAATTTTTTCATGTGGTGTTTTTCATTGTGATGCTTTCCATTCGCATGTCATGCTACAGTCGCGTCTATACATATATTCTATACATTATTTACATTTTAAATACAGAAATATCAATTTTTAATTAAATGATGTTATTAAATCTAGTTCTGAAAATTGTGAAGCTATTTGGAAGAAAAAAATATGAAGATAAATTGTTTGAGTTGGAATTCGTCAAAAAACTGTAAATCACATGCAATCAACTGGACCAACAGGCTTCTCTAAAGCATGAATAGGTTGAAAAATCCTTTAGTGTAATATTAACTTTATGAAGGATTAAATAAATTTTCATTCATCTACACAAGCTTATAAATCCAAATATTTGGGTTACGAAATAAAAATTGACAAGAGATAATCAAATATGGGAAATTTACCGTAGAATAAAAAGTTGGTGATCAGTTTTTGATAAATTTTTGTGTTCTGGAAATTATTTTATTAAGTACATAATCCATAATGGTGTTTTACTGTTAGTTTGAACGCAAACTAAATTTGAATATAACACCGTAATACCTTTAAAAAGATGTTAGCTTTTTCTTTAAATTTACTAACCCAATAGGGGATAGATATACAGATCATATCGATTGTAAAACAGAATAAAGAGAGTATGTAAATGATATCGAAAGTTATATAAAAGATAGTATTTGTGTTTTGCAAAAAATTTGAGATATGAAAAAGAATGTGATTTAGGGAATAATTTGAGAACAAAAAAAAAAATAGAAACAACTTTCAAATACTTCACAAATTTATGGAGCATTAAAAAAATGATAAAAAAAAAAAAAAATCCATGTAAAATTTGAAAGGTTTTTTCAATTATTTTTTCTATTTTTTTTTTTGCTTTTCTTCAAAGAATTCATTTATTTGTTTTTTTATAACAAATTCGTAATAAAGACTTCTTCTGTACAAATTTTTTTTTAGAATTGACATTTGAAAAGATTTTTATTCTAGTTTTTGATACACATATATTCTGAATATATATATTTTCTATTGAAATAGGATCATGGTACATGGTTATTATGTTAGAGTACATAGTATGAATTTATGGATATAGATTTGTATACCTACGTATATGCTATCTTTATCTATATGTGTATTATATATTAAAATTAAATTTGATTTTCATTGGAATAAATTTAATTTAGTAAACGAAAAAAATTAAAAATATATTTCTTTAATTATATATTATAGTACATATGTATATAGTAATCAAAATACTTTTCAGAATTTTTTTCGATAGTTTGTCAAATTAGTCATTGTAACTACAACTTTTTGTGTACACAATCATGTACACATTATTTTCCTTCCAATGAATGTTATTAATAAAAGTAAATAAATATGTAGTTGAATTGAATTAAATTTAGAGAATGATATATAGAAAGTACTGTTGACATAATTGTATATTTTTTATATAAAAATTGTTTAAATATTGTGTAATAAAGATTTTGAAGTTTTTTAATAAATACATACTATAGTTTTTCTAATTTATTGATTTAAATCTCAAAAAGAGCTTAAAAAGCTCGTACAGAGTTAATTTATTTTTGTATTTTTATTCATAATATCAAAAATTTCCAAAGGTTTAATCGTTAATGTATAGTACAGTCATGATTTAAATTAAATAATAAATAAATTAGTCAGGTAGCCTAAATAATAATTAAGAATACTGTATACAATTGCATAGCGTCAGTTGATTCAATACTTGTCGTATGTTAAGTGGGGTTACTTTTGGGAAAATGGAATTTAAAGTTCAAATTGCAAAAACTCTTATGTCCAACGGCCTAATTGCTGTTATTCAGTATAAGAATTAATTCTTTAAATTACCTAAAAGAAGTGTCAAGTTATGAATATTTATTAAAATATTTAGTAAAATTTTATCGTATGTCAGGATTTTGAACAAAATTATTCTCAACCCTTGGACATACGACAAAATGCTACTAAAATATCTTTATTGTAAGTAAGTTGAAGATATCATAAAACTATTTTATTTCAATTTCATTTGGTTCATAATTTAAGACCAATTAAAAAATAAAATATACCAATGTAATTTTTTTGAAAATATTTATTAGAATAACATAAACTGACTAGAGTATATATACCTATAGTACTATACAGGCTATGCATACGGTAGCAAACCTATGATGCTATGATCATTATCATAACAGCAAAAAAAAAAAAAAACAAAAAAAGAATTTGTAGACACATATGCATATTGTGTATAATTTTAAGTAATAAAAATAACCTTTAAGTGCATTATCCTTTTTTTTGTATTAAATGCTGTTTGCCTGGTTATTATACCATATTAAACTATTGATAAAATTTTTATTAGTCCTTATTATTTATTATAAATCACAAAAATTGTTTGTTTTATTTATATTATTATTATTATTTTTTATTTTTCCTTATTATTTGTGAAGAAGACTAACATTAAATTAAAAAAATATATTTCATGCAATGGTATTTTTTCCTGCAACGGTTCAGCATGGTAGACAGGGGTTAAAAAAAAAGCAATTTGTATACATATTGCAATTTATATATGAGTTGGAGTATTCCGTCGGACTTACAAACATCCAGATAAATGCAGAAAACTATATATATATAATAATAATAACTAAAATTTAAAAAATATTATCTGAAAATTAAAAATTTTCTATTTAAAATTATTTTTAGAGTCATCAACTATCTATGTTAGAGTCACTAACAACAGCATAAAATATGGTATATATCTTTATTTATTTTTTTGTAATACAAAATTAATTTCTTAAATATAAATTTAAAACATTTAGAAACCTCTTTATCACTTTAAATTAATTTTTGTTTCAATATTTTTCAATATTAAATAAATAATATCTAAATTTAAGATATAGAAAAAACTATTATTAAATCAGTTTTAGAACAATAATAATTTTTATTTTTGTAACATAAAACTAATTTTACCAAATTTTTTTTTCAAATTAAAAAAAAAATAAATCAACATTAAGGAAAGTTCTCATCAATATTTTACCTTCAATCCTGTTTTTACAATACCTATGTTTATGTATCGTATAAATTAGTTAAATTATTTTAAAATAGCATTAAAAAAGGTTTTATTGTGGGCTCCAAATATGGTATCATGCTTTTCAAATAACTTTTCTTATCTAATGACAAGGTTTTTGGGGCTATAACTGTTAATTGAACTTTAAAAGGATCTTTCACGAATGGACCGGGTTTTTGCAAATTACCGGTCTTAAAATTTATTTCCTGCGCTGAAGAGTTATATTTAATTTCATACAAGTTTTTTTTTTACTATAATTCAAAAACTTCACTTTTGAAAATGGAATTTGATTAAATTTGAATTCTCTTGACAATTTTCCATATGATTTAAAATCTTGTGGTAACATTTGCAATATTTTTAAATGAATCTTTGGATAATTCATCTTCTTTAAATTTTTTATCAACGACAGTGAACTCCCAATCTCAACATTCTTAAGAAATTTTTCTATCGCACTATAGACAGCGTCAACATTTTGAATTAATGAGTGACAGCCTCAGAAAATTTTTGTTCTACTATTCTGATATTTTGATTTTAAGTTAAAAACCTTAAAATACCAAAAGATGTAAATTGATTTCTAGTTCGAGGAACACATGAGTCGTTCCACAAAATTATAAGATCTATTTGATTGTTATCTTCCACAATTGCAGACAGAATTTTTGAAAGGGCACTGCTAATGTCCGTTCCTGCTCACACACCAGAATACAGTTTCAAACCATAAAGCGCACTAAGTAATTTTTTTTCACCTTAAAATAAATTTAAAAAATCTAAATTTTGTCTGTTCTTTTCTATGAGTTTCATAATTTAATTTTTCATCTGCTGAAAGATCGTTTGTCTTTTCAAATCGCAGACATTTATCACATCCTATCTTTTTTCCGGACTTCTATTTTAGTGTATTATTGTCATGTATTAATGCAAAATATTAACATACGACAAGTATTGAATCAGCTGACGATAAGCTGTAAAAAATTTAGAATTTTTAAAAAATTATTACAATAAATGGCAATAAATAAATAAAATAAATAAAAAAAAATAAAAAATATTGAAAAAGAATTATCACTTACGAAACAGAAAACAAAAGAGAAAAGAAAAGAGAATAATAAGTTACGTTAAACTACTAAATTTACACATCAAATTTAATAAAATTACTAGTATTAGCTCGCTTCTCCAAATTCGAGGAAGTTTAATAAAAGATGGTACCCAATTTCATTATGAATTAATAATTTCAATTTATTCTTAATGGTACTATAATTTTTTATCATTGATTTATCTTAGACAACAACCATATTTGTTATATTTTATTTAAAAAAAAAAATCAAATTTAAATTTAATTCTGGCAAGAAAAAACAGAAACTCTGTACATGGGTGAGTTGCGACAATTTGATAAATTAAAATTTTTGTATGTTAAGATGTATATATACTTCATATACATGAGGTGAAATTTTACATAGAAATTTCTAATTCAAAACAAATGAAAATTTGAATTCGCTACGTCTCCTTTTAAATATCTATAATTTATTTATTTATTTTATTATGTACATATACATGAGACGGTAAGTTTCTACAAGAGTATACGCTAAAAAAGAATGTAAACTTATTGTACTTAAACTAACTTAATCTATGGAAAAGCAAAAGACAAATAAAAAAAAAAAAATATTTAAAATGTATGTATATAAAATTTCTTCTCCTAACAAAAACACCTTCTAAACATAACAGACATAACAAAGAATATTTCAAATAATAATTCTCAGTATTAAAATTAAAAATTAAAGTTAATAAGGGTTACAACTTTTCTTTAAAGTACATCCAACAAAGCTCGTAAGATTTAGAATTACACAACGCCACTACCCTTACAAAAAAGGATTGATTTCTTAATCTTCCTGTGTGCCTTGGAATAATTAAGCTTGGACTTCTTAGTGACCTACCATGGGTTTATTTCTCATAAAGATATTCTGGCGTATTTTTAGATATAATTTTTCTGATAAAGCTTGTATATTTATATTTCAGATAGTTTTCAAAGGTACAATCAAGTATGACTTTGGAAACATCGACAATACTGTCCAATTTACGCCGGTTTGTGACAAGCATTAAAAATTACCTTTAGTTTGGTAAAGTCACCTGCATTCATTCCAGGTGAGTACAATTTAAAAGAATAGTAACGAATATCGGTTGTGAAATGGTTCAGATATTTGTATTGTAATTTTTTCTGTTTACAGATTAAATATAACCACGGGTGCCATTTGTTACAGAACAATATTTAGAATCAAAAACTTTTTTTAGAATTTATCATCGGAAATGTATAAAAATAGATTTCCTATTAATAGGTTTTAGAGTACCTACCTATTGAATTGAAAATGCAAGTTTTTTACAGCTTATTTCACAGTATGATTAGTTATGCTATAAATATATGGGGAAATAATTATATCAAAAATATAGAAATATTAGAAATATAGCAACGAGGATTTATGGATGATAACTGGAGAAGAACCTATCAACAGACAGATAAATAGGAAAAAACGGAAATGGATAGGTCATACACTAAGGAAATCAGAAAGCGATATAGCAAGAAGAGCTCTAGAGTGGAATCCACAAGGACAAAGGAGACCCGGCAGACCATACAACACATGGAGACGCACAATCGACCAAGAATTAACAGTCAACAATTATACCTGGGACGATATTAAGGAAGTAGTACTCAACAGAGAGGAATGGAGGTTCACTATCGAAGCCCTATGCTACCACGCGGAGTAATAGGAGAAAAAAAAAAAAAAAAAAAAAATAGAAATATTACAGAAAATATAGAACAAAGCTATCAAAATCTGTTTGGATATCAATTAGAACATCTCCAAATCAAATTCACATTCAATTGAATATATTAAAACTCGCCGATCATCGTATTTTTACTTTTTCAATTTTTTAGTCATTCATTACTTATATTTATACAACATTTAATACAAAAAGGTAAGAAAGTTTTTGGAGGTGCCAAGAAACAGCATACAAATACAAAATAAATATAAAAAAATTGATTCATTGAATTTTTGTATTTATGTTGTATGTATTTCTGCTGTTTATATATAAAAAAAAAAGTCAATTGCATATTGAAAAAGAGAATTTTTTGTATTCTTCAACAGCTGTTGAACTCTCAACTGGGAACATAAGTATTCGAAATAATATACAAAATGTTACATGAGTTGTATATACATACTCAAAATATGTAATTAATTTTTAAAACTATATTATTTAAGTATGTGTAAAGTTTTTGGTTTGCGTTTACGATCATAAAACTTTTTGTATTCGCTACCACAATAGTACTCATATTCTATGTACAATAAATTATGGACTATCACGGATTATATTTGAAATAAAGTTATATTATTTGATAAATAATAATTTTTCTAAATTAAGTTCTAATTTCTAAGAATGAAATTTAAATTATTAAATATCCTTTTATTATGTATAATTCTCATAAAAATATTAATTCAATATTATAACAATAATATTAATACTACATCAGTGAAGATTTAATTTCTTATTAAAACTCTTATTGCTTTTGTAACTATTTTTTATTAAATCTTTTAACACTATATAGAAGTTGATATTATAAATCATTAGAAAAAGACATGTATTTATATTTAATATCCTTTTAATATCCTTTTTAATTTTTTTTTTTTTTTTTTGTATATGCGTATATTATAATAAAAACAACTAGATGCTTTTTAGAAAGATATTTTACTCGTCATTTCAAGTTCAATTTCTTTTGAAAATCATAAAATGATATTTCTTTGGAAATTTTGTTTATCTTATTGAACTAACAAAAAATCCTTGTTGATTTTATGTGTATGTTCAAGAGTTGCCAACCATTTGATAATTTAAATGAATTATTTTTAACTTTTGTTATAATTTGTTTTGAATTTCACGCTTAAGCTGGATTTTCATTGAGCAATATTTATAATCTAAAAAATTGTTTTGCCTCTAAAAAGCGAGATAGCTTATTGAATTTTTATGTAAGAAAAAAATAGATGGCTGCAAAAAATTTTTTTTGGGAAATTTATTTTATACACAAAAAAAAAAAAAAATCCAATCGTCAAAATCATCTGTTTGAAAAAATATATTGTTTTTTATATACATTTACTCAAAATATTGTTAAAAAAGTATTGCCGGTACAAAGAAACTATCTCCGATATTTTAAAAATATACTTTTCAAAGTATAATATTCCAATTTTTTTTGAAAATATCCCCAATTATTGTGAAAATATCCCCGGTAAATGATATTTTCTGTTCTTGTCGTATGCATTGAGCTTTCATATAAAATAATGCCATTTCATGTTATCTCCCTTTTTAGAGCCAATAAATTTTTTAAGATTTTAAATATTGGTGAATGAAAATCCAGCTTTATACATACAGAGAGCATAAAACTCTTATCATAGATAAATAAATTTTTTTAATGTTTAATAAATTTATTTAATTATTTAGATTTCAAACTTGCACCATTTAAAACAAATAAATTTCGATCCTGAGCGAAAACTATCCAAGAAATTAATTTTACAACTAAGTGTTTACAGTTAAAACTACAGTTAAAAATCGGATTACGTTTTAATGTATATACAACTGAGACGAACTAACAACAACTGTTGTTCTTTATAGCTTAGATACTTACTAGCTATTGTTCGACCTAACTTTTGTAAGTATTTTTAATTAATCTATACTTATTGAAAAAAAGGTATTAACTTATGACTTTTACTTTGCTACTAAAAGCATGTATCTGGGTTTAGTTTATTTTTAGTTTTTTCTAATAAAAGGTGGAGGTGTTTTTTATTAATTTTACTGGATGATGATATTTTTGTACAAAAAAATTGAGGCAAGCTTTAAGTGTGAAATACATGTGCAGAATTCTCAAGCATCGCTGCATGCCGATATGCATGCATATCTGCGTACCAGACACATGTGCAATGTGCATATTTTATATGTCAAAAATTGTTTTGTTTTGAAATAATGTAGATAATTGCCGCCAATTAGATATACACACACATACAATTTGTTTGTATAGTAATAAAATACAAAATAAAATAATTTTTGAAAAATTTTAAAGTTATTAAAAGTGTTTAATAAAAGTTTTAATTTAATAATTTTTGAAAAAATTTTAATCACATATTTTGTTATCTGTCACTATCATGATTGTAACAAAATATAATTATATGAATAAATTAATGCTAGTGCACAACAAATATATTTTGTCATATCTAAATATTTTAAAAATTTATGATGAATATTGCAACAAAAAAGAAAGAAAATCTAGACTATGGACTAGGGAAATTTTCATTCATTTCAAATTAATTAGTTTTTCTTCCATAAACTAATTTAAAATAAATTTTTACAAAATTGGTTATAACCTATTTACCACAAAAAAACAATAATAAATATGTTAATATTAAATAACTTTTATTACGTTTGTCATTATTTTTTTATTAGTATGAGTAAAATGATAATTTTTACAATCTTTCGTGTTGGTAGCTCTGCCGTTGCGCAGAAAAAATTAGAAATAGAGATATTTTGCATCAAAACGCACTGCGTGCAGAATTACTTGTAATTGATTCCATATAAAACCATACATTCTAATTTATTTTTGCTGCGATGAATGCATAGATCTGCACATGTATTTCAGGCATTAGTCTAGTAATAGACGTTTGATGTGATTGCTCTAAGGATTAATCTGACAGTATATCTTCAATAGCATTTTTCAATATTCTAAAATTAATTTTTACTTCAAAATTTGTTTCAAAAATTGTATTGATTGTATACAAATATAATAATACTAGGAGCACAGTTAGTAATTTATATAGTCCAAGTTAAAGCAAAAATTAAAGTTTTTAAAAGAACAGGGATATGCATAGACTGATATAGAGTTATCACTACAAAGTATAAATATGTCTTTTAATACATCGTTTTATACTACAAAGTGCATTTCAAACTTATCATTACAAATAAAAAATGTGGTGTAGGTAATTACTATCTTTAAAAGATTTGATTTTATATCTACTGAGATTTTATGGGAAAAATTAGAACAAAATTAGAAATCATTATTCTATACTGAAACGGATTAAATTACAAACAACTTTTTTGCAATAGAGTAGTAGAGTAGTACAATGACTCAAATTAATTAGCATTAAAAAATTTTAAATAAACCGAATGTTTTTTGTTGGTTATTTAAAGAAATATGATAAATAAACCAACTGGAGCTGTATATTGGGAGACAACAGTGAATTAAGTAAATCAAGTTTTTTTTATTTATTTATTTGTTTATTTAGATTCTCTATAATACTTACAATTTTGTTCTAAAGATCTATTATATAATTTTCCATAGTTTAGTTTAATGCCTTAAACTTTTCTTTTGAATTATAACATTTCTTTGATTGTTTGTTTTTTTTTTATATTGTTATATTGCATTTATCTTGAGGAACTGAGAATTAAAATCTCATGATGATGACTTTTTTTTTTTTTTATATATCTTTAAAAGTAAGTTAATCATAAAATATCATATTAATGTCTATCAAAAATAATTAACAAAACTAAATTGAATTGCGCCCACTGAAATGAAGTTTATGCATAGTTCTGCACATGTATTTCAGGCATTAGTCTAGTAATAGACGTCTGATGTGCTTGTTCTAAGCATTAATCTGACAGTATATCTTCAATAGCATTTTACAATATTCTAAAGTTAATTTTTACTTCAAAATTTGTTTGAAAATTGTATTGATTGTATACAAATATAATAATACTAGGGCTGTTTCTATTTTTTTTTGTTATTCCACATTTGATAAGAGAAATATAATTGGACTAAAATGCTGTTATATCTATAGATAAAATTCTGTCCAGATTCAACTATTTTTTTAATGAAAATCTTTTTACAAATAGAAAAATTAAAAAAAAAAAATATTTTATTAGAAAATTTTTAAATCAGTCATATTGTACAGTTGGCAACTCTAATAAATAATAATATGAAATTTTATATTTTTTATCTTTTTATTTTGATAATGTAATAAATCGTAATCTCTACAAAAAGTTGTCTTTTATTATTTTAACTATTTCACTGATTCCATTTATGTTAAACATACATTACATACATACAAATGTACATACGTAAATGGGTATTATCCTGGGTATATATATATATATATATATATATATATTTTTTTTTATTATCAAAAATACCATATAATAATTGACTTTGTAAAAGTTACTTTCGTTGTTTTTTGTTTCTTTTTATTTTTATCTTAAGTTCGAATATAAACGACACGCAGTTTTAAGACTCAAAATATTGTAATTCGTCCTTTTTGTGTTTTTTTTTTTAAAAGAAAATCCGAAGATTACACAACACCTAAAGCGTAGTTTTTCATTTTCTTTTGCATTAGAATATTTTTTTTTTTTTTTTTTTTTTCTGAAAATAAGGATAATCAAAAAGGATATTGTTTTGTGAATTACATATAATATTATGTTATGTGTGTTTGTATTTATGTATCAATGTGGAATAATTCAAGTGTTGCTTTTTGCTATATATGTACCTCTATAATAAATATAGTGGGCTATGTAATTTCTAAAACGATATTTTATATGACGTGATATGTTCGCATTCAAAGAGAAGTCTTAAACGACGCATATAAAAATGTACCAAAAGTTTTTTGTTTTTTATATCTTTTAACCTAATCTAAATTCAATTCACATGTTGAGTCGACATGCAAACAAATAATTTACAATGTAAATTTGCTGGAAATCACCTGTGTTTCACTCATTTATTTCATATCTAATGTTATACGTTTATATTGTTTGTGTGTGCTTGAGTATTTGTGTATGCAAATTCATTTAGAATAAAAATAAAAACGACAAAAAATGTTATAATAGTGGTATTGTTGGCTCCTGTTTAAAAGAAGAAAATGAAAACCTAATGTAACAATTTTTATGCTTATTTTTCCAGTTCAACTAACAGCAAAAATATTTTTTTTTATTTTTTTTTATTTACTTGAATATTTTTACAATATACATTCGCATGTGTGTGTTTTATTTCAGATTCAGTTTCATTTTCATTACATTACCAATTGGTGTAGGAGGTGTATGGAGAGAATTTAAGTACAGAATTTTTTTCATTTAATCAATAGGCTGTTTAATTTAATTTAATTTATTGGCTATAAAAAAGTAACAAAAAATTCAGATTGGAAGATACAAGCACTGATATTGAAAAATATTTTTAGGATCAATTTCGTATCATGAAATGAATTGCCAAAAATGAATTTTTGAATGCTATTTCAGCTTAACATTTTAGTAGATTTCAGTACTATTTTGTTGATTATAATTGAACCTGGGTCACCTAACAAAGTAAAAAATGTATCACGAACGAGAGGCAGAGACAATGCTTAGAGAGTACTTTTTGGACATATATTTTGGAAACAATGTCCATCAGTGAGTCACAATTTTCGGTCACAATTCAGTTATTTGTCTGTGATACATTTTTTATTTTGTTTTAATCGAACCTTGGTCACCTCTAATAACACAGTAAAAAATGTATGACGGACAGTGTCAGAGACAATAGTTAGAGAGTACTTTTTCATTTAGAAACAATGTCCATCAGTGAGTAAAACTTGATTTTCGGTCACAAGTTTATTTTAGGAGTTTGCATATGCTATTCAGAGTATTGATTTGAGATTTCCCAAATTGAGATTTCACTTCAAACCTCTTTGGTTTAAATGATTAGCCAAATACTTTTGATTACTTGGATTACTAAATAAAAAAATTGCCAGTCTTGCAAACTTAAACCAAATTTGGTCAATTGCAATTCCATGGAAAATAATTTTCCCGCATTAAGCTTACTCCTTAAATCATTTTAAGTTTTTTATAAAGTGATCAATTATACCAGATTATCCAATTATTCTATGAACTAGACCTCTAGATGGATTTCTCTTGTACATTAATTATATAGTAGCGTATACGTTCAAACAAAATACAGTATCATTTTATTTAGAAACTGATCCAAATTTCAAAATATAGTCTTTTTTTTTATAAACAGCCAAAGCGTTAAAAAAAATACCTTTAGCCACATACCACTTGGTTAGGATAGGATAGTATAGAATAAATTAGGAAGAAAAAACTGAAATAGATTATTATTAAAAAGTTGAATAATAAATGTATTAATATTTGTCTTAAATCTTTGCAAATTGTAAGTTAAACCTGGAAACATCTCAATATGAATACGATTCCACATTCTTGAAGTGCGAACTATATGAACGAATTTCAATAAACTACCTAATGCCATCTAGGGATTCCACAGTGTAGAGTTGAGCACTTGCGGCTTCTCTTGTTTCGCGGTGAAATTATTTAAAAGGAGGAAGCAGTGCTTTCATTTCTGCTGAGTCCGGAATAGAATCATTTTGAGAATAAACGGAGAGAAATGGCTTAATATAGTTTCATATTGTATAGCTTATATTAAGTACTACTACGATATCGTTATATATCTTAGGCAAAAATTACTGTAATGTAAGATTTAAATAATTAAAAAACTGAAATGAAGTGGTAATTTAAAAAGATATTCAATGTCTTTGTGTTGAGAAATAGGTTCAGTATAAAGTTTCAGAGTCCCTTCTTTGTAATAATTATACTTCAGTATATTTTTATCTATTTTTCTAGTATGTACTTTTTTAATTTTTTTTCAGCATCAGATGAAAAATAATCAAAAATTTGACTTAAAGTTGTATTATTGTTATGAACACAATTTCTATTCCCAAAATAATTATTGGCAAAAGAGTAATTATACAAATCGAAATCTGAACAAATTATATTAAAAAAAAAAAACAAAATAATAATAAAATTTTTATTTAAAAATAATTCTTATAGCAATTATTGTTATACCATTATAAATCATTTGATTGATACATTTTTTCTTCCATCAATCAAAATTTAAATTAATTATATTTACAGTTTGTAAAAAAAATACTTATTCGAATATGTCGTAAAAACAAAATATTGCGTTGCGTAGTTATAGTTAGCATTTCTACTTAACTTGGTCAATACAAATTTATTTTTCTAGTTGTTTTTTACGGATAGATCCATGTGTGATATAGCGGCCTGGTGTTATGTAGTATATGTAGACTGTGTTGTTACAGTCCGTAATTGTGAAGTAAAACCAGTATAAGATACAAAACATATGGTTGTTTCACTGACGTATAGTTGTGAGATTCACTTACTTTTAAAATAAACTAAGAACTAAAATAAACTGAAGTTGGAATTTGTTAACTTTTTGTTAAACCCATCAGAAATAATTTTGATTTCGGTACGAAATATTGTTTTTTAAAATCCTGTTTCATTAAAATCTTGTTTTCGAAAATCTTGCTTTTCAAAATACACTTTTCTTTTGTTTATTTTAATCCTGGATAAAATGGGGGTGTAAATATTTTTGCAGACGGTGGTAGTTTTATTAAACAAATAAAAAAAAAAAAATAATTTCAATATTTTTTTGGAATATGCTGTAGGCTCTTAACATTTAATTAAAACAAGATTTTGAGAAGGAAAATTTTGAAAAACTAAGATTTTGAAAAGCAAGATTATGAGAGACTAAAAGTCCTGGATAAAATTTGGAAAAGCTTACATAACGGTATCTGACAATGTCACAAATATTTCATAAAAGATCATTTTGGGGGACAAGGTCATTTAAAGGTCAAGTTGACCTTTTGAAAATTTTTCTAAAATTTTGTAGTTTCTTATTTAAAATTTTTTATTTCGTCGGCTTAAAGGTAAAACACATTAAGTACACATTTTTCGAAAACTGAGTCAACCATACCACAGTACATATTTTTTCATGCTCTATCATTTGGGAAAACAATTAATAATGTTTTTCGTTTCTACAGCATTCTACAGAGAAGTAAAATTCAGTAACTACAAAAAAATATTATTTTGACAATGGTAAATGAATTTTTCCACTATAAAATATATTTTTTTTGTACTTAATGAATTTTTTTAAATACTAAAATTGAAAAGTCTGGACAAGAAAATAATGCCTGGAACCTTAAATTTATTTAAAAGCTAAAGGCCATACATAAAGGCACAAACTTTTCCTTAGGTAGTTATTATATTGCACCACTTATATTTTAAATAAGAAAAAAAATATGAAAAAGAACCGTTTTACATGTACACTTTTATTAAAAACTACAGTAAATGCTACTAGTGAAGATAAGATGGCACTTGTTAAAAATCACATTGAACATTTTCCTCGAATGCTTCCCCATTACTTAAGAAAATACAGCAGCAAGCAACATTTAGACACAAAATTAAGTATACTTAAGATGTATTCGCTTTACTTGGATTTTTGTAAGGAGAAACATGTTGCACCTCCCATGCACGATCCCATATTTATAGAAACATTTTTTGTACAGAATATAATTTTTCTTTTTTTAAGCCAAAAAAAGATCAGTGTAGTATAACTATATGTAAAAAACATAGCTCAGCAAAACAAGATCCACATCTAACAAAAACTTATGAAAATCACATTTGCTATAGGGCGAAAGAAAAAGATAAGTATAAGGCTAGTTAAGACAAACACTTTCAAACAATTACTTTTGATTTGCAAAGTGTTCTTCAATTACCTTCAGCAGATATAGGGTAGTTCTATTACAGTAGAAAATTATATGTGTATAACTTAACCACCTATGAAGGAGGAAAACAAAACAGAGGTTCTTGTTATTGTTGGAATGAATAAATGGAAAAATGGAGAATGGAGGCTCCAATGAAACAAGAACAGCACTTTTTAAGTACATTAATAGCATTCCCAACAATATAAGGCATTTATAGAGGTCATGCGTTTATCGATGTCGATGTCAGACACATTTGGAGGCCAAAACCGAAGCCAATATGTAGCAGGAGCTCTTTTACACTGGGTTAAAAATCATCCAACAGTTAACGAAATAGAGCATAAAGGAATCTTGTCATTCTTACATGGAATGCGATTCTATGCATTCAGTAATTGAATATGCGAAGAAAAATAAATCAATTTTCCTTATGAATGACTGGAAAGTAATTCTTAAAAAGGCAAAGATCAAAAAATAAGACAAATAAAGATCCATGTGTACTGTACTGTTATTTTTTTTACAAATATATAAACTGTGTGTGTATAAACTGTTAAAAAATAAAAACAAGGATGAAGAAGGAAATCAAGTTGAATGGCTAAAAATAAAATGCCTGAAATAGGACAAAATTAACCCAGACTTTATTTTCTATAAAAAATATTATTGAAAGCTAGAGGAAAACCCCGTAAGCAACCGATAACATTAATTAACAAATGCATATCATAACCAATTGCCTATCAATGCAAAAAAAAAGAAAGATCTCATCAAACTATGTGATATTTTTGAAGAATTGCACGCTTGGTATAGAAATCTACCATCATCTAGCTCTTTTGAAGACGAAGAAATTTTACCACAACCAGCAGCTAATGAAACTGATTTGGAAGAAGATTTAAACGAATAAATCCACTATTTTTTTTGTTTTACTTTAATATTTAAATGGATTTTTGTTATTTTTTTATGTTAATTATTTTTATTTTGATATTTGAAATGTATTACACTCATTTATTGATAGAAATATATACTTTCACTTAAACCACAATTTTGGCCATTTCCTAAATTTCCCTGATTTACAGAAACCCTCATATTTTGAAAATTATACACCCTACACTTTTTTTATACAACCTACACCTATTGAAACACCCTTCATCTATTTTTATGTCATTGGAAAGACTTTTCACATCCTTTCCAACGGTATATAATAAACGTTGTATAGGATGAATAGCCCTACAAAATGCAAAATTTTTTATATTTCGAGTTTTAATTCGAAAAAAAAAACAATTTTAATAATAAAAAACATTTTATACTTTATTTCGTATCTTATATGAAAATATATAATACATTTATTATATTATATTTATTATATATATGTACATACTATGCATGTATATGCATATAAATTTATTTTATTTTAATTTATCAAAACTTACTTTTTTTGTTAAAGAAATACAAGCCTTTTCCCGAAGTTAAGATTTTATTGATTTTTTACTCTTTATAAAATAAAACATAGCCCTTAAATCGCTTTATTAAAATCTCGCATTTCAAAATATAGTTTTAATTCCAGAATACTTACTTTAATTATTTTTATACGTAGCCGCTCTTCGATACAAAAGGGGTAGGGAAAGTTGGGTAACTGTGCGCACTTGGTAACCGTGCGCATGTCTATTTTTGCATAGAAAATATCATATAAAGGTTCTGTGTGTATAGAAATACTAAAAAGAGAGGGGAAAAAAAAATAAAGAGAATGAGAGAAGAGAAAATTGCTTCAATATTGTTCTAAACATAAAACAGTGAAATACTGCGTTTTCTTGTTATTTTTTCCTTTACAAAAAAAAAAAATCAGTTGCGTATGTGTGTGATTCGTATTTGTAGTATACATTTTTTGGTTATTGGAATAATTTTAATGTGTTTAAAGTATTCAAAACCAATATAAACAACTCTGTTATTTATAAAAATTTGAATTTTATAATTAGGTAAGTAAAGTATAACTGTGCGCATCTATAACCGGCAAACTGTGCGCTGCGCATACTTACCCCTAAACTAATATTTAACGAATTATTAAATATATTTTAAAGCTAAAAAGGGGCATTGTTATGAAACCACTTCAGCCTTAGAAAGAAGACCCGTATTAAATATGGAGCAAGAAAAAGAGTTATCGAACCATTTGATTACGTTATCCCAAATGTTTTATGGACTCCAACCAATCGAGCTTAGCAAACTTACATTTGATTACGCAGAATCGAATAAGATTCCACATAATTTCTCAAAGAATAAAAAATTAGCTGGATCCGATTGGTATCGGGCATTTCTAAAAACACATTAGCTTTAGCTTACGTAAGCCCGAATCAACTTTTTTTTTTTTTTATGATCTTGACAGTAACTTAGGTAGAATCACCTTTTCATGCTTAATTAAGTACGGTACTGCAATTTTATACTACAATATCTACAATAATCTGAGTATTTATTTTAACAAATTACTGGCTTATCTACTCATTAAATGTGGAAAACTACTACTATTGTCTGGAACTAAGCCTTCTTAAATGGTAATAGTTTCATTTTATTTAATTTGTTACCAGATTATATATACTCTCAATTATTTTTTGTCATTTATTATATCCCAATGACATGTATTTTGTCATTTATTACATCCCAATGAGGGTACTAGAACAACTCGAAAAACCAATGAAGCATTTTTTTTTGCTTCATCGGGAATCGAACCCGGGACCTTTCGGTTGAAAGACAGGCGCTCTACCTACTGCGCCACCCAGCGTTAAGTAGGTAAAGTATATTTTTCTTTCTACAATCCTCAATTAGTCCAAGCTATATATTCGTGTATAAAGGTATCGTTTGAAACCTAGGGTTTGGCTTAACTTAAAAAAAAAAAAAACTACTCTCAATCGGATTACATCATTTAATAAGAATGAAATCAAAATCTTTTTTGACAATATAACAAAGATGATATCATGAACAATATCATTTCTCAAAAAAAAATATTTACAATGTCGACGAAAGCGGGATTTCAACGGTTCAAAAACCACGAAAAGTCTTAGCAGAAAACAATTAGGGGCTGCAACATTCAGCTGAACGTGGAAAAACCATAATAACCGTAAGCTGCATAAGTGCAAGTGGTATGTACGTTCCACCTATGTTCATTTATCCACGGAAAAGAATGATTCCTGTTTTGAGAAAAAAATGGTCCCGCTGGTGCTATTTACACATGCTCTGATAATGAAAAATGGTCCCGCTGGTGCTATTTACACATGCTCTGATAATGGGTGGATCAATGAACAATTGTTCTGTGAATGGTTGGAGCATTTTAAGCAAAACGCTAACCCAACGGAAAATAGTCCCGTTCTACTGATTTTAGATAATCACTGCAGTCATATATCGTTGCGAGTGTACAATTTTTGCAGAGAAAATGTTATTATCGTGGTTACTTTACCTCCGCACACGACTCACCGGCTTCAACCATTAGACTTTGGTCCACTCAAAAACCCATATTATGCCGAGTGTGACCGTTATATGAAAACAAACAATTATGAGAGAATACTAGCTTCTGATGTTGCTGAAATTTTTAATAAAGCATACATTAAAGTAGCAACAATGGACAAAGCTATTTCAGGTTTTGAAGTAGCTGGAATTTGTCCGTTGAACCCAGAAAATTTTACTTTGGTCAAAATCATTTTATGCCTCGCGTAACATCAATTGTCCTATATGCAACGAAACGGGTCACCAGATCGAAAAGCGGTTAAAGTGTATTTCTTGTTTAGAATGGACCATCAACATTGCAGTGGTTCTGACAATGAAAACAATTATATTTGTGATTTTTGTTTGTGATTTAAATAAGTTTTGTGATGTAAATAAGAATTACCTATTTTTGTGATTTACCTAAATTAGTTTTAAAATTTTTTTATAAGTTTTGCTAACTGAACATACAGCAATTTTATGTTCCTATTTTTTTTTCGATTTTTGTTAGCCAATAAAAACTAACGAAAATAAAATTAAAATAAAAATTATTTTTTCGTACAAATATATGCGCACAGTTACACTAATTTATGCGCACACTTACACTATTTGATGCACACAGTTAACCTTGACTGTGGACAATTTTTTTTAATTCAATTTTATTTTTAAACAAGTCATAATTACAAATAAATTTTGATTAAAAATGGAACTTTACCACTACATCTTTACATTTTTTCTGCTGCCAGTTACAAATATTCAAGGAGCATCGAAATATCGGACATAATGCTTAGGTGCGCACAGTTCACCCACTTTCTCCTATATCTTCTTTTTTCGAAATTAATTCAAAATTATTAATTTTATAAAAATTTTGAAATTATTTTCATAATTTTTATATAATAATTCTTGGGTAAAGAAGTGTCTCAATTTTTTGCTTGCATCTACTTCAAAAATATTTTCTATAGTTTTCGAAAATACATTTTTTTTTTTAAATATTTATTTATTAAAATTTTAATTTGCCCATTAAAAACGAATATATTTTTTTTTACTCTCTGTATATATATTTTTTCATGTATGGATTTGATTTCATCTTGAAGATATATCAATTGACGTAAATAACTGCAATAAATAAATTACAAGGGTTTTTCTAAAATAGAATTTTGAAATATGTATTTAAAGAAAGCAATTTTATATTTTGTTTTGTATTTTATTTATACAACAGCAAAAAAAAAAACGTAATTATATTAAATAAAAACTGATAATCAATTTTAAGGCTTCCTCTACAATACAATCAACAAATTTGTTGAAAAACTCAACAAGTTTTCTAATGTTTAATTCCAAATTCAATTTTTTGTAATATATTCACAGGGTGTGTTCGAATATGACAACTTTGGTTATTTTATCAATATTGCAAGGAATTTATTTAACAGTTAGAATAAAAATTGATGTTGATATTAATTTATTTTTAAAACATTATATGGAATATGTAATTAGGTATCATCTCCATTCTTGATTATGTCAATCATATTTAATTTTATAGAAAGCTATCCATGCACAATTTTTCGAATGATATAATATATTGACTGAAATAGAAATTAACAATATTTTTGAATTTCTTGAATTTATATTAAATGTCCAAATTATTATTTTATTGCTTAAATATGATTCTTCTAGTTCTTGTCCGAATTCATAGTGAAAATGTGATAAAACAATTGGAAGAGGATTCGTCACGATATCTGTTTGAGAGTTATATCATCATCATCATCTGTTGGTTCTACAGCTCGGGGTGAGCCTTAACCTTCTCGACAACTTTCCTCCATTCTGCTCTATCTTGTGCAACTGTCCTCCATCTGTTAACTCCAATCTTTCGACAGTTGCCCTCGACTTCGTCCAGCCATCGTGATCTTGGTCTATCTCTTGCTCTTGTATTGTACGGTACTGCGTCTAATATTCTTGTTGGCATCATTTGATCATTCATCCTCACCACATGACCTGCCCATCTTAGTCTTGGTGCCTTAATAAATTTAACAATATTGTGTCCTTCAATTAGTTCTTCTAGCTTCTCGTTTGATCTGATCTGATTCACCATCGTCATTTATTTTGGGACCAAATTTTTTTCTCAGTATTCTTCTTTCGAATACTTTCAATTTAACTTTGAATACCGGTTGTATTATAGTCTTGTACATTCTTAATTTAATTGTCCTGGTTAAAATTTTTGACCTGAAAAGGCTTTTGTGTGCGTAGAAACATTTTTGTGCTGCTTGAATTCTATCATTAATTGTCAAGTCATTTTTATTATTTATTAAGGCACCTAGATATATAAAACTATTTACTCCTTCAAAGTTATAACCGTTTATTGTTATATTTTGGGCGGATCGTCTTGTTTCCGTGCGGCGCCATCTTCATATATTTGGTCTTAGCCTCGTTAATTTTTAATCCTACAGTAGCAGCTTTTTTTTCTAGAGTCAGAAATATTTCTCGTAATTCGTCAAAGGATTTTGCTACAATAGCAATATCGACAGCATACGCACTTATTATTGATGATTTTATAAATATGTGTCCGCCTCTGTCTAAATCTTTTATTGCGTGGTGAAGCATTAGATTGAGAATTGTTGTTGACAGGGCATCATCTTGTCTGACTCCTGTTTTTATTTCAAATTCGTCCGTTATTTTATTTTCTGCATTAAATGCACTGCTACCTTGCATTTGGTGTGTCTGAGTGTTAGCATACTTAAATTTGTCAATTTTCTTGGGATTCCCATATTATTAAATATACAGCTTCTACCATATCTCTTTTTATTGAGTCAAAAGCCTGGCGGAAGTCAATCATTAATAGGTGGAGATTTTTGTTGTACTCATAGCATTTTTCCATGCTATGCCTCTGTAGAAATATTTGATCAGTAGTAGATCTATTTGGTCTAAATCCACTTTGATATTCTCCTAGAATATTTCCGGCTATACGTCTTAATCTGTTATTTATAATGTTGGAGAGAGTTTTGTACGCTGTGTTTAATAAATTTGATACCTCTATAGTTGGCGCAGTCAAGTTTATTTCCCTTTTTGTGGATGGGGACAATAATGCCTTTTTCCCATTTGTTTGGCAGAGTTTCTGTATCCCATATTGTACATATTAAACTATTGAGAGTTATATATATTTAATTATTAGATTAACATGTTCATTTGACAACTTTAATTTCAATCAGAAATCGTTTGATTATTAAATTTTCTAGGTTTGGTTGAGGGTGCAAACATTGTCTATGAAAAGTATGATTTTATTTAATTATATATTTTTATACTATGAACATGAAATTGATTAAATTTTTATGGCAAAAAAAATGCTTTTAGGAGTACCAGGATTACAATATTATATAGAATACCGGCCAAATGGAAAAACGTTTGTATTATGCAGTAATAGGCTGGGGGAAATGTGACAAAATCAAAAATTACAAGGATCTAAACAATTTTTTAAATTTATTTCAAAAATCGATATTTTATTGGTCAAATTTATGAAATACTTCGAGTTGTTGATAAATTTCGAATAACTGATTTTATTCGATGTTATAGCATTAACAAAACAAAGAATTTCATGATGTAAAGAAGATATAAGTTTTTTAAGGAAAATTATTGATCAAAATCCAAAAGGAAAATTTTAACAAAAAGAAAACTTCGTTAATATCGATGGGACAGACCAAAGTTTCGTTGGAGAGACAAAGTATCGACGGATTTATAATAATTTCGGCTGTAGAGAATCCCATGCCCAGCCCATGACCGATAAAAATGGACTAGGTTGCTGAGCAGGCTCAGGACCTATATAGTCTGTTGCCCACCTAAGTGAGTAAGTTAATTTTTTAATTAATCTAGATTAACTCGTACTGTATAAATTTTTCTAGATTGAATTTTTTGTAAATTCTTTTTCAAAATTCACAAAATGTAAATTCTTGAATCTTATAGTTTCAATTTTCCAAATAATTTAAAAATTTTTTTTTACACTATCAACATTTAGATCTTTAAACACCCTATTTCCATATATATTCAATATAAATACATTTTTTATATATTTTTGTAGTATATAGTTTTGTATTTTAAGGATAATGATTTCTTATACAATAAAAAGCACAATCTATGATGCCTTACATATAGAAATAGGAAATAAATTGATAAATTTCCTTTATCATATTATTTGTATGTGTTTTCCTGTAAAAAAAAAAAAAAAAAAACAAACAAACTGTAAACAAAATGAAGAATTACGTTTCTGGATTTTTTTTTCCATATATTTATTTATTTAAAGGTATAAAAGGACTTGAATCCTTATAGAAAATGTTTATTGTTGTGAAAATCATTCAATATTTTACAACTTTATTCTCTGGACAAAAATTAAATTGAATTTTTGTGTTATAAATATATATACATATATATATATAAATATACCTACATATTTTTATATATATATTTACTACTACAAAAAACTCGCCTAGTATAAACTAACTAGTATAAAGAGATTATTTGAAAATTGTTTTGTAAATAAGTAATTTGTGTATATTAAATTAAGTTGTACATTTCAAAGGATATTTTATTATTATAAAATTGTTTATTATTATTTATTAAAATATTAAATTTTGAAATAAAATATTTGAAATTTTTTTGTTGAATATAGACTTATATATATATATATATATAGATATAAAATTGATAGAATAAAATCTCGTAAATATTTGATGGAAAATATGAAATATTATTGTACATTGAATGCATTTTCAAAATCAACACCATCAACAATAAAAAAATTCTCAACATTATCCAGAGTTTATTTTTTAATTCTATTAATATCATTTTTATTTACTTTTAATATAAAATCAACAGACGGAAGTATGATTGGTTTTCCATTTGAATCTATATTACATCAACAATCTGAAACAGATAATAATGTACTACAATCATCTGAAAATATTATGGATAATAATCCATCATCATCATCATCATCATCAATACCTGATAAGAATGATATCAATTTAAATGAAAATTCTAATATTAACAATCATAATCGTAATCATAATCATAATCATAATCATAATAATAATAATAGAAAAACTATTACATCAGTGCACGATGAAATGCCACCATTTTTAAGTGCAATGTTTCATTCATCACCAACAGGATTTAGTGAAATAAATTATAATGAACATCAAAATAATGATATTAAACAACAACATGCAACAATACCAACATCATTGAATGGTAATAATCATTTTAAATATAAAATTGAAAGAAATCTACAACAACAAAATAATTTGTGTACAATTGAAATTATTAAAAAAATATCTGGAAAATGTGAATATTTAGGACATTCAGCTGATAAAGCATGTATTGCTGGTGATTATATGGATTTAATTAATTCAGATTGTCAATAAAGTAATAATAATTTAAAACTTATATAACACAAAAAAACAAAATTATTATAATAAAATTCTTATAATAATTAATTTCTAATAATAATACTTATATAACAGTAATAATTATTTCTTTGTTGTTAAATAAATAATATTTTTTATAATTAATTGAAAATTTTGTTTTTTAAAAATAATATTCAATAAATGAAAATAAATTATAATTGGAAATAATGATCATTGTTATTAATTAAAATTTTCATTGAATTTTCTTTGTAATTTAAAAATTTTATTTTAATTTTTCTTTTTGAAATTATATACTCATTTCGGTACTCATTTATTTTGAGTGTATATTGGGCAAATGACAATGAGATGGTTTTTAAGAGTTTTATTCTGATAATTTTGAGAATGCATTATATTGCGATTTAATGAACGTTTTAGTACGGAAGAAATAAATAATAAATTTAAATATATTTTTGGACCAGATGCCTGTGGAAAATCTATTTTATTGAGATGTATTTTTTTTTTAACTTTATTTTTGCAACTATCATACTTACCAAATTATACTTTCAAACAATTTTTAAGAAATCTTTAGGAAACGGGTATATTCTACATTGATTAGATTATTTTAAATTATAAAATTAATTTAAAATGTACAAATTGTAAGTTTTTGAAATAGTCTAGGTAAATTATATACGAAAATAAATCGTTGGGATTAGGTATCCATATGGAAATTAATTTTGAACAAATTTAAACCACTAAGCCACTAAGGCTTGTTTATATACTAACGTAGGAAGTATTATATAATTCAATGAAATTCTTGAAAATATCATATTTAGTCAGCAAATATATTTAAATTTTTACCTCGGAAAATTATCTGTAGGATCCACTGTTAAAATAAATAAATAAATAAATCTTTATATGGCTTAAATTCTGCGAAAGCAGTTACGGTGCTTATTCCATCCCAGCCAGCAATTTAGATCTAATAAAGATCTAATAAGCGCTTAAAGAACCTCTTATAAGTCCTCAAGGCTTATAATTTTGCTTTATAAGCTTCTACAAAACCGCTTTAAGTGTGTTACAAGCTTATTTTGGAGAAAGTTATAGAGCTTAGACATGTTGTATAAAGGTTTTATAAACGCTTTTAATGCTGTTTTAAGTATTTTATAAGTGCGTTATGTAGCTGTAATAAGCCTAGTACAAAATGTTTATAAAGCAATTATAAAAGTCTTATAAGAATATCAATAAGACTTATATAGTGCTTTTGTAAGTACAAAATACAGCTTGTTCAAAAATAAAAAAAAAAATTCATTTTTTTATTATTTTTTTTATTCTTGTATATTTTATTATTTTTTTTACATTACCAATTCAAATTTTTATTATTACATATTTTTTTTGTTATATAGTAATGTATTATAACATGAAATTAACTTACCTGGAGACTCGAACTGTGATATCTTGAGCGATAGAACAACCACTACACCCTCGACCTAACGCGCCTTTTAAATTTCATCTATTTTTTTTTTTATTAAATATTTTTTGTTTCGTGTACTTACAACATTAAGAGACCTTTTAATGCTTTTATAACCGCATTATAATATAATTCTCTTATAATGTTATTATAACAGCATTGTAATAATCATAATTTTAGTTATGAAATTTTAGTACAGTTCATAAAAGTGCAATTACGAAACAGTAAGCAAAGAGCAGAAATATAAGAAAAAAGCCGAGAATCACGATCTAAAAAAAGGGTAACATTTCAAAATATAATCCCCTTATCAAACAGAAATAAGTGTAACGATCGTAGCCTAATAATTTTGTCAAGGAAAATACTACTTCAAAATATAGTACTAATGTACCTAATAAAAATAATTTTTTTGCTCAGTCAAATAAAGCCAAAACTTTAATTTAATTTCAAACAACAATTTTTAAGCATTATAGTTTATTAAATAAAGTCTCATAATAATTAAAAGTGTAAATAGAATTTTTGTGACGAATAAAAATACATTTTAAATTATAAATAAATGATACTTTTTTTTATTCATTTTTATATGTATGCAGCAAAGGTACAAAAACTACTACTCCATCTTTATATTTAATAGCTACCATTTTGCTCTCAATAACATTGAGTTCATACAAATCAGGTGCATTTTCTTCACAATTTGACGAATAAATATTTAGAAATGAAGATTTTATAGGTACCAGAAAAAAAATGAGTCACGTGTTTTAAACTGCTTCCATAAATAAGAATTTCATTTTTGTACAAAACTACATTTTTAATTTTTACAATGATATTGGATTTTGTTAGAAACCATTGATTTTGAAATTCTTCAGCATATAATATAAAGCTATTTTCAATTTCCAAAATTAATATTGATTAAGATATCTATTGACTTGCTTATATTGTGAAAAAATGTTGGATACAAAATTTTAGTCCCTGATACCAAAACATCTCTCCATTATCACCCATACTATATATGTATATCATTTATTTTAATAGGAGTTTGCAACAAGGTTCTTGGATCTGAAGGTAATTTTGTAGATAAAGACGTTTCATTTCAACAAAGTAATTACGATTTTAATGCTGAATGCGTTATTCTATATGCCCATAAAGCTTTTTCTATGTCATTTTCTGACATGTTATCATCCGATAGTTCAATATTCCAAATACATTCTTCTTCGTTATATTCAATTTCTAAAAACAAATATTATATAAATTTGACTTTGTATAATAAAATAGATTTACCGTTAAAAGTTGTTGGAGAAGATATTGGATTTGCAATAGTATTTTATAAGTTGAAGGTTTTCGCTATAACTTGACTGAGCAGGATTTAAAGAATATGTTGGCCTATTTCTGTAATAAGTACCACTCCGTTTAAATTTTCGCCATAAAGAAATATCCATTTTAAGTTCGATTTTTTAATATTTAAATTCAAAATAAAAGTTGTACTTCTTTATTTTACAAATATCAACGCCACAATGACAATAACATGCGATATAAGACTATAATTACAAGACAATTAATCCTATAACTTTATAGGCCTACAAGTCTTATTAATATGGTATCTTAAGCGCTTACTTGATTTTACTTATAGGACTTTATCGAAAAGTGAATAAAAAGATCGAAAAATTTCTCTTTTAAAAATAGCTCTAAAAGATATTATAAAACTTACCTTACAACACTTTAATACTTGTTTGTTATAAGATTAAAATTTAGCTAATACAGCTTGTATAAGAGCTTTATAAGACTTTAAGTGTTTTAAAAACCAATTAGTCTTATTTATTGTTAGCTGGAATATTATTTTGACCTAATAAAAAAAAAATATAGAGGTTATACATAATTTCAAATACCTTTTAACGATAAATTTAATAGTTTTGATGAATTAAAGGAGCCTATATGTTATAAACACTAGAAAATATTGTTAGACAATCAATCATAATGCTGAAATCACTCATACAAGTAAAAAATGTAATTATTCAAATTAAATTGAACTCTTCATTATTCTATGCGGATGTGAAACTTCAAAAATGTCATATCAGTCTCGTAAAAATACAAATATGTCAGGATTTTTTTCGGTGCAAGATATATTGAGCGGATATTGGTCGGATATCAACTAAAATAGAAAAACGTAAATAAATAATAAAGCACTACGATATCATGAATGAATTTTAAAAATAAAGAATAGGTACTTAGGGTAGGCAGATTTTGCAAGAAGTTTAAAAGTAATCATCAGTAACGATTGGAATGTGAATTGGAGTATGAATCAAATAATAAAATATTTTTTAAGGATAGGGCTAAAATTAAATAAGCAAAACTTTTTTTTATATTATATAAATTAATTTTTTTTTTAATCAAATATATTATATAATTGTATATCTTTTACGTATTTTTTTAATATATTATATAAGGGATCTAATTTTTGATTTTTTACAATTTCATCAATATACAAAGCATAATATTGTCCAATTACGAAACCATATTCATTATAAAATCCCAATAAAATAATAACAATTTTTGATCCAATGTTTAAATTTCCAAAAATTTTAAATTTTATCGATTCAAAATGATGTTTATACAAAATTAATTCAATCTGTAAAGATAAAGTAAAATGGAATTATGTTTTTTTTTGAATATATTTAGTGAAAAAAAAATGTACGAATAATGTGAGTATATATCATTTTCAAATTAAATTCAAAGATTTGGAGTTAATATTAATCTTATGAAATGAGGAAACATTTGAGGCATAATAATTTAAGCTGTATTATAATGTTAAAAATTATCAAATCATTTTACCAACACAAACTGTCTTAGAATTGTATACTATAATCGTGAGATCGAAAATGCAGTATTAGAGTTTTAACTGCAATGTAGTATGTTTCATAAAGTACTATAATGCGACATTATTAATTCTAAAATGTTTATATTTTGTTTTTTTCTGCATAGTTAAAGCAGTATGCAAGCATTTTGAAACTACTTGTATTGTATATAGCTCGTTATGAAGCATACTACATTGTAGACGAAATTCTAATACTGCATTTTGGATGTCTATACTACTCATAATTTTGTACTATAAAACTAATATATTCTATCATTGTAAACAGATTACTAATTTTAGTTTCATGCTCCTTCTTTGAAAATTCCATTAAGGTAAACTGCTTAAATATAAACTTAAAAATATTTTCTTAATAACTTATTCTACAAAAAGTAAGTATAACAATGTTTGGTTTAATTAAACTGCAAAATTTCATATTCATTGTGTTTGTCAAACATACCTAAGCGATCCAGTTGTATATACCGGGTGCTCCTGCGCATGCGTATCAGCTTTTTAAGAGGGGAAGGAGCCGTTATTTTTAAAATTAAAAAAAAGTATTAACTAAATCTAAGGTGCTCTATCGATTGGTGATATTTTCAACTTCCGGGAAGGACCGCAAATCGGCTTTTTAAGATAAAAAATCGTTGAAATTGGCTGAAATCGAGATTTTCAAATGGGAAGGGGTACTTTTTTTCGGATATCGTCAAATTCGGATTCTACGACAAAATATAAGAAAATGCGTAGTATATAATTCCAATTCTTTGTTTTCTTCACATATGAGGCAATGATTGTTAATTTTTAAAATACCGTTTAATTTGTATTTAAATTTTGTAATATTAAGGTGTGTTTAAAATTGAATTCAATTTGAAAATGACATAATATGTATGTAAAGGGTTTTCCAATAGTCATTAATGATACAATTTAAAATGATTATGAAGATAATGATATGTGGTTTCAACAAGACGATGCCACCTGCCACACAGCCACCTTAATAATCGATTTATTGAAAACAAAATTTGGTGATGAACATATCTCAAGAAATGGTCCAGTTAATTATCCTCCCAGGTTCGTGTGATTTCTTTCTTTAAAGATGTTTCACAAGTTTATGCTGATAATCCAACAATAATTGAGCAATTAAAAATCAACATTGAACGTGCTATTGATGAAATACAACCAAATGTATGTGATACAGCCATTGAAGTGATGGAAAATTTGGTTGACAGAATGCAGTCATTTAAATAATGTTATTTTCCACAAATAATGACATAATGTAAACTTTAAAAAAAAAAAAAAATTTGTGTCTTACTGACCTCTATTGGAAAACCTTTTATTTATGTACGTACATATGTAGTTACAAAATAAAAACTTACACTCTTATTTAAATTACTAAAATCATTATATAAATATATTCGAAAAAAATTATAATATTTTATTTTAGATTTTTGAATTGTAATATCAATATTTATAATTGGTATCATTATCTGTATACAATATATAATTAATATAATCATATGTAAAATAATTCTTGCACTTGTATAATAATTTTCTGAATATTTTGTTGATATAACATTTGATACAATGTATGCCAACATTAATGATTCAGTTAAAAGAAATGCAAACAATTGAATTTCACAATATTTTTGAAATTTTAAATAAATTTTATATAATATATTTTGATATTTTGATATTTTTTCAATTTCATAATATAATATATTAATACGTATTAATTTTTTCAATTCATATTTTATATTTGACATTTCATTTAAATCACAACATAATCTATCAAATAATTTATTTATATTTATATATGCTATTGATATTATTACTAATATTATATTAAAAATATTTAAAAATAATAATTTCCATAATGTATATGTAAGTTCATAACATATTTCATTATAAATTAAACCAGCTGTTCTTAAATATTTATTTTCACCAGTTATTATTTTTAATATTCGTACAATTATATTTATAATTAATGGTAATAGAATAATAATAAATGTATTGATTAGTTGCCATTTTGTTAATTTTGAATTACTATGAATTGAAATTTTTTTTGAAATTTTTATTAATTTATTTAATATTATTATAAATTCATATAATTGTAAACGTAATATATATTTTGTACAAGTAAATAAAATTTTTGTAAACATAATTGCTGAATATAAAAATTTTCCAACTTTATCTGGTCCAAATTCTTTTACAGTTTCACTAACTGAATATGGTTGTAGACATAAAAAAAAAAAAGATAATATTAGAAAAAATTTTGAAATTAATTTTGATTTATTTTTACAAATAAATTTATTTAATTTAAATGAAAATTTAATTCTAATTGGTAATAGAAAATTTAGTTTTGCTAAAAAGAATAAAATTTTTAATAAAGTTATATTTGATTTTTTTAAGAAATTTTCAAATTTTGCCATTTCATAGATTTGATTTATTCAATGAAATGAAATGTCATTAATAATATTAAATTTAATTTTAAATAATATTTTTAGTTAGTTTGAAATCGTATTTGTTGAATGTATAAATGTGTACTAAAATTGTATTCTTTATAGTTCAGTTAAGAATCTTTTTTTTATTAATATGTAAATTTGAATTTGAATAGACGCCATTGATCGACTTGCCTAAAATGAATTATTTTTTTGTTATGATTTATTGGGCAGAATATTTTGGTATGGAGTATAATTATAATGCTCAATGCTAATAACAAAATATTTGTTCTATTTAAATTTGATAGATTTCTGTCAATTACTAAAATTTCCTATACCAATTTTCTATACTTGTATCTCAAATGTGGTATTGCCAGAAAAATAAAAAAATGAAGGAAAATTAGTTCGAATAAAGTAGTTTTATGTTTTCTATAGTGTTATATTTTATAATTTCAAGATTAATATTTTGATTTTGTAAGCAATTGACTATAAACATAATAATAACATAATAACTATAATCATCAGTCATTCGGTTGCATTTTTTAATACAAAATTTTCTGTATTCGTAAATGTAAGAATAGTTTGTTTGCTATTTTAGTCATATCGTGTTTTCTAGCCGTCGGAATTTTTTAGACTAATGCACCGAATGTAATATGGTGCTGTGGTAATATTATCTAACTACGGATTAGAAAATCATGTGTTCGAATCCCGTTTAGAATATGAATTATGTAAAATAAAATTTTCTCAATTATTCTTCAAAGCTTATAATTGTAATACAATTTTTTTTAATTGACAAAATAATTGATTATCATTAAAATAAATTGTAACTATTCTATTATGAAGGCGAAGTACTTTAAACAACAATGTTATTTTCGAAAACTTGTATTAATATTGATATATGTATCAGACTGATACATATATCAATATAGTGTATATTTATACTAGTCTTAGTATATTATAGGCTATAATGTGCCAAGACTCGTCATATAAACAGTACCATAGTCTCTGAATTCTAACAAAAAAAAAAACAATATCCAAAAACAAGTCAAACCAATTTAGAAAATTGTTTTAAAATGAACCCTATATTGAATCTCAGTAAAACAATATTTATGATTATAAGCAGATATGTAAAACATTAATTTAACGATAAAAGATTTAAATTTAAATACCTTTGTTATTCCTGCATGTAAAACAAAGTTCGAATAAGGAGATTAAGTATCGCATTGAAATAGCGAAAATCCTCTTTTCTGAAAAAAGTTTTACAATGTAAAAATGAAAGTGCGCTCCATCGAATGCTATGCATCATTGGTAATTTTACATGGAGTTGAAAATGGGTTTTAAATGGTAGTAATGATAAATAAACTCCAAAAAATTCGAGATGTGGATCTATTAATGTTTTTTTTTAATTAAATGGATAGATAGAATCGTAAATGATGAAATTCTTCAAAAGTTGCATTCAAGTCATCAATTACTACTCATACTACAAAGCGAGTTGCGCACTTTAGTTATGTGATGCGTAACACAAAATGTCATCTGTTGCAGTTAATTATTAGGGAGTATATAATTAATAGAAATCGTAATAGTAAGCATAATGTAGTTAACGAAGCACTCCTAAAATAATTATTTTTATTATTAACAACTTACGTTAAATAAGTAATAATTATAGATACAATGTTGATATAATTTCGCTATATCTATGTATGAGTCAGTATAATAAATAAAACGGACTTGTTCTTTTTATTTTTTAAAATTTTAAAATCTGTAAGAAATTTGTAATAATTTCTAAATAAATTTATAATAAACTTTATTTTTATATATACATAGTTATAAATAGATTTTACATTGAAATTTTGGTCGATTATTATAACTCACAGATGTATTTATAACATCCTGTAATAAGTTATAAAATAAATCAAAGTACAAAGTTAGGAGTTGTATAGGTAGTATAAAAACTGATGAGTTCATTCCAGTTACGGATAATTATTCAAAGAAGAAGAAAAATCCGTCCGATTCTATCATAATAGTTTTTAAACTTTGAAAAGTAAAATTGAAATGAATTTAAAATGTTATAACAAAATTTACGTATAGGTATTATTGAATCGGTTTCGAGATTCGGTTAAAAAAAAATCTTTATTTCACTTTATAATAAAGGCATGTTTAATATAAATACGTTACAATTACATATTAATAATATGTAAATAAGTCCAAGTTTTAGCATATTCAGATGGTGTTAACGAATGAGTAAATACTCTTTTTCAGATTATAACTATGTACATCATACGTCAATAGAAAATAATAAAAACCTCTTTAATTTATTAAATAAAAAATTCAATTAAAAAAAATATTGAATGCATTAAGAAATTGTTTCTCACTTTATTCGAATTGAAATTTTTATTCAAGAAAGGGTTGAAATATCCTTAATGGTTTTTCATGTAAATATAAATGAATGGTTATATAATACATATATAGGTTATAGAAAGTACAAAAATTGAAAAATTAATTACATTTAAATACTTTATAATAATGAGAAAATTGCCAATTGACATTTAAAAAAAAAAAATGACCTAATTGAAAATATTGAAAAGTTTGTCGTTATTCAATTTGAAAATTAGTAATAAAAAAATTATGTATTATAATAGAGTTAGTTGTCAATATTTCACCTCAAAATTATTCAATCTATTCACCAAAAATGAGAGAAAATAAGTCATCACACCACGACTACACCTACACTAGTACACCATCCTATTTGAGGCATATGAGTTTTATTTTCATCATTAAATATAGATAGGTACTTAGCAGTGGCGGGGCGTGGAATTTTCAACTGGAGAAGCACTATAAAAGAAAATATCAGTTTGATTTGGCTTTCCTTTTCTATTGAAATTTTTGCTAAATTCGACAGTTAAAACTGTTCACATCTATTTCTCAAAATAGTTTTAATTCTGTTTAGGCAGAAAAACGATAGCTCAACTGAAATAGTTGTTATAGAGGAAGTGTTATTATCAATTAACAAAGCTTGGACTATTCATTAAAAGAGTTGTGTAATTCTGTTTCAATTAAAAATGTTAATATTTCGCAAATACTGTTTGTGTTATCAAAATTTTAATCTGAAAATATAACTTTAATTTAAGTTCTGATTTTAAGAAAGCAATGTAAAAAAAGTGTGAATATGAATTTTCCATATTAATGTTGGAAAATATAACGTATATACGAATTATAAAATTTTATTGAAAAATGCTGATTACACCGTTTTATTGTTGTTGTTATTAGTAGATCAAGCATTGGTTTACCATCTTTAACAATTAATCATTTTTCCTCAAAAGTTCTAACAGAAAATGATTTTTTCTTTAGATTTCAATAACACAATTACAATTTTCTATTAAAATTGTTTATAAATAATAAAAAACAAAATGTTTTAAATTTTTAAATTTGTTAACAAAAATAATTGTTCCAAAACTGCATAAAATTATGGCTGAAAATAAACAATGTAGCATCCAATAACAAAAAACTACAGAATTACTTAACACATATCAATACCACTGTCTAAAAAACCCAAAACTACATACATTATTTATATATATATTCATTCTCATTTAAGTCAACAACCACAATAATGCAAAAAATTAATTCATTCCTTGCTACTTTTTTTATTTGTAAATTAATTTTGTGTCATGCGATATTTTGTTGTTGTTTCCCTAGATAATCTATTTTCTATCAGATATTTTCTAATTATATCAGGTAGATTTGGAATGAATATCAGCAACTCAATCCATTTTTTTTCCTTTTGATTTTTTTTATTGTCGCTTCTCTTATTATTTTGTTGCTGTTGCTAAATAGAGACAGTGTGTTTGAGTGTATGTAGATTATAAATGAGGAGAATGATATTTAATTTGTCATTATAATTATGCAATATGTATATAATTGTTATAGCTACATTGGTAAGAGAATAATGATTTTTAATATACATTATTTTCAAATATTTTAATTTTGTGGTAGTTGAATATCTCTTGTTGTCTTGTTTGATTGAAAGAATAATAGAAAATAATGATGTTCATATAGGCATTATTTTCTAAACATTCATAATGTAGTTAATATCTATGCATTTAATTTTTGCTTGAAAGTTTTTTTCATTCGATTTGAATTTTTGTAGTTAAGTAATTTTTATATTAAATTAAATATATATATTTTATATTAAGTTAATTTGAAATTACATTTCATTATTTTATTTATGATTTTCAATTTTGTATCAGTTAACTATAGAATATTGAAAAAGGATATTTTAAATTTATTGTGGAGTAAACAGATTTCGAAAAAATGCAATTTATTTCAGGTAAACTTTACATTAGTGAGTCCACCTTCTAAATATATCGCAATAAAATTAATGATGAACTTAATGCATTTGCTTTCTGAGCTAAAGATAACGGATTAAGACTTAATTCTTCTAAATTGAAAGCTATGGTTATTTACTTAAGAAATATTAATTGACACTACCATTCATCCTAAAGTCAAACTTAGCTATTGTGAAGTGGAGTATATCAATATGACTAAAAACTTGAGTATTATTTTCAATAAAACATTCACTTCTGGCATGACCACATTAATTTTATTTCTCAGGGTGTATATTCAATATTTCTTAAACTATGAAAGTTCTCTTTCTCTATATTGATGATAGTATGTAAAGAAAAAGCTTGAGTTGTATTTGGTTCTGACAATCTATAAGTATTGTGACCAACGTTCCCTCTTATTTTTTTTTTAGCTGAGCAAAAGTAAAATAAATTGCGCTGTGAAATTATTTAAAAAATTAAACAAAAATTTGGTAAATTAGATATTTTATAAAAAATAAAAGTTTTTTATTGCAGTTTTTTAAGTTTTTTTGTTTTTAAATTTTTTTTATTAATTACATATTACATTATTATTTTTTTTCTCTCCTGTCTAAGTTACCCAAATGATTTACTACCAACCTATTTCTAAATTTTATTTTAATCAAATTTATCAGGCTAAATTCTCTTTCACAATCAACACTCGACACTTAAAAGGTTCCACATATATCAAACAAAATTTTTGTATTTTGAAAACTATCTTCACAATTGAAGAAGATCATTGAAATTACGACTATTGTTTTTGAATTTTTCCGTAAATAAATCTTTTAAATATTTATACTCATCCATTATTATCTTATTATCCATGTTTGGGCTCAGATTTCCATATTTCAAAATTATTTTCTTTTAAGTTTTCATTGCCATAATTAAAACCATGTTGACAATAGCGTTTTGATCAAAAGCTTTCCAAAGGTCAGCATCAAGAAATCATTTATCCAAATGGTAGCAGAACTTTTCAACAAATATAATTATCCCAGATGATATTTTCATATAATTCTTATCTTCATCTTCAAGAATTTCAGTAAATTATATCATCAAGATATTGACTTCTTCATTTTGTGATGATCAATTTAGAATATTGATGCGCTTCCATAGGTGACAGTTTTTTTTTTTTTTAAATATTTTGATAATTCTTTTAATTCGGTAAAAACATCACTTAATTCAATAAATAATATACGATTTACATTATTTTCTAAAGTTGTTAAGCAATATCTTGTGATTGGATCAACTGAATTGGAACTATCAATCTCTTCTTTGCAATATTCTGTTAAGACATCATAGTTCCGAATAAACGGAATAATCGTGAAATTACGAGAAAGCCAACGTATTTCATTAAGAAGCCGGAACATCAAAACTTCACAATCTGCCATTAAACTTGCCATTTCTTCAAAACTATGTTTTTTAACAGATGAACGATGGAACATGGTTTATACTGTTCGGAATAATGTTTCTACTTGAGAAATAAGAAGTACAGTCATCATCGATTCCCAAATCCTCTCTATGTGTCACACAATGCGTGACAAATTGTGAAATTAAGTAACCAATTTCTTGTGTTAATATGCTGTAACTCCATTAAAGGCTCCCAGCATTACTGCAGCGATGCTAACATTACCATCTTCTGCATATCCAGATTAATAGTTTTATAAAAACATTTTATGGACTCCACAATTGATTTTCCGTCACATGCATTTAATTGTATTATACCAGCAAAAACAGTTTTATAATTAAAATTAAAGAGGTATTTTATATAAATAATTAAAATTTTGTAATTGTGGAAATATCAGTATTTTTATCCACTATTAAGCAATAGAATTGTACCATTCTTATTTCACTTACTATTTCTTGTTGGATAACGTGATTGATACACTCAAAGCATAATTTTTACTCTTTCAATTTTTTGAAATCTCTACATATTTCGCAAAATGATTGTTTATGTCTTGGACTGAGTTCATTGGAAAATTCATTTTAATAGCAAGAACAACATTATCTATTAAAATTTTGATGTTATCTTTACCAACTTTTGTTTTAGAAATGGTTTCTGTACAATTTTCTCGATCTTGCTGCGATGTTGCTGATTAATTTGGTTATACTATTTAAAATCGATATATATTTTATTTTATTTTAAATAACTAATATTTACTGTAAATTTTTTAATGCGCAATTAAAAAAAAAACGGTGCATTTGCACCAGAGGGAACGTTGATTGTGACGTAGTTTTTGCTGGGATGTGTGCATATGAATTTAACAGAATTAAAATGGCATTTAATGAATGCACTCGTTTCGTTACTAATCAAATTGAAAATTTAATAGGATTAGTGATGTTGTTAAAACAATACTTAACTGAACCTTTACTAATTTCCAAGATTTTGGGTACGGGTCCTTCATGTTTATATGACAAAATAACTACTGCAAAATCACCAAGAAGTATGAACTTAGTGATCCCATGTCATAATGGTAAATAGGCATTTATGTTTCTTTGCAAAGACTTCCGTGCTTTGGAATATGTTTCCGAATGCCATTAGGTCTGCAACTTCTTACTGTAAATTTATTGAACTTTGTTAGGAGGATTTCAGACAAAAATAGTATAGTTATTAAACTATTTACCGTCTTTTTATTTATATTTGTTTTTTTTTATATGTATATAGATTTTAATTATTTATTTGTTTTTATTTATTTTATAAAATTTAGTTATTTAAGTTTATATATTTTTATTTTAACACAAAGAGGAACAATAAATACTCTTGAGAGAGAATATTAACTTAAAAATTTCTAAATTTTTATTTTTTAAGTCTTGTTAATTTGGAAAATTGAGTTTTGCATTATTATTTTAATTTTTTTTTTTTTGGAAACATTGGATTGGAACAGACCAAAGATTAGTATTTATTATATTTTTATCCTTATCTGGGATATACATGTCATATTTGAGTGAATTTGTCTCTAAAATGTGCGGGTTATATTTTATGCACTTGCATTTAGCTCGTCTATTATAGGGACATGCTCATGGTTTTGAATATACCCTTTAGCATCAAGATAAATAAAATGTTTGGGTGCTATAAGTCCCGTTTTCATGCTGTTTTTAAAACAGATGTTTTTTTTTTTTTTTTTTTCTTTATTATTTCAAACGAGTAAAATACAAATTTTGTTATAATTATAATCTTATTCAAATATTTATAAGATAAAGTTCAATTTTATTATTAAATCTATTATTAAATCTAATAGTAACATGATCTTAAGTATAGAGAGTATTTATATTTGATTTAATAAAAAATGAAAAAGATAAAAAAAAAGTAGTTTAGATTAAGATTAACATTATATACTAATTAAATTAAGATGTAAAAATATATGTTTAAGACCTAGCCTAAGCTGTCTGGTCGAATTGTGTATTATAAATCAATTTTTATTTTCCTAATACGTGTTAGAACGATCACATGAGTATACAATAATAATATAGAATTAATATAAAATATATGCAAAAGTGCATTTTAATTAGTTTCATACATTTTAATATAATTTTACTTTCATTTAATTTTATTACTTTATTACCAATTATTTTTTTTTTTTTTTTTGCATTGCTATTTCCATTGTTATTTCTATTGTTTTAATTACATTTTATATTTTTTATGCTGGATTGAAAGAAGTATTAAGACAAGATATAAGAGCCAGAAGAAGAAAAGAAAAGAAAACAAAAAAAGAACAACAAATAAAAATTATATATTCCTGCTAATAGATCATAGAGTTGAAAATGTGAAAAGAAAAAAGAAAAAAAACTCAAAAATCAAAAATATACTTTTGAATGCTAAAATGCATGAATTTTAAAATGCAGTTAGTCAATCAATATAAACTACCCAATTTTCTAGTAATGTGTTACTTTGTTTTGTTTAGGTAATGTTATGTGTGCTTAACAAGAAACAAGTAATATTTTTTTTGAAGTGTGGTAAATTTTCTATTTCTTTTAACTTTGTAGGTAAGTCATTATAGGATTTTAGGCAGTTGTAAAGGCAGTTTGTTTTTTGTTGTTCTGTTCGGAATAATGAAAGATAATAGTTTGATTTATTCCTTGTATTGTGTGTATATAGATCAATATTTCTGTTAAGAATGAAGTTGTGTTTGATATAGTTATTTATTATTTTGAAAGCTAATATGTATAATTCTCTGGTGCATATAAAATCGAGGCTTGGAAATGCAGGGGAGTATAGTAAGTTTGTTGGATGTAGTATTGGGTTTAGGGTTGGGTTGGGTTTAGTTTATACATTTGTAGAGACTAATCGTCTCTTGTATATTGATTTTGAATAAATTGAATTGAAATTTATTTCTAGGGTATGGGAACGGTAATGATATCATTGCCAAATCACAATAAGGTGGTCGTCGAGGTTTTTTTTAAGAAAGTGGCTATATAATTTTGGGATGGACATTATATTTTATATTTTAAGTGTGTAAAATTTTCAATCAGTTACAGGTTATTACAGGCTATATTATTGCTTAATTTTTTTTATAGCAGTCTATTATGAAATCGTTATTTAAAGGGTCATATATATTTTTTTTATTCAAATTCAACATTTCTTCATACAAATTGTTTGACAAAATGTTGAATTTGACTGCAAAAAAGTATATATTAGTGGACTGAATATTAATGTAAGCATTTTGGGGCAAATAAATAAATACTATTTTTTTGGAAGTTTATGTGAAATTTTATATTTAAAAATAAAATAAAATAACTACTTATAACTACAAATTCATAAGAAATTTATGAATTAATGCCATCTTATCCATGGACAAAATTAACTTTAAAAGAAATTCTAATGAAAAATGATTAATTATTTGAAAATTAATTACAAACTTTAATAAGAAGGAAAATTTAAATAAATGTTATTACTTATATTTAATTATACTGGAATTAGAGTGAACATAACACAATAACATAAACTATAACACTAAATTTTACAATTTTAATGTAAAAAGTTTAATAAAAAAATGAATCAGATTTTTAGGAACATTTTGTAAACTTTTGTAAAGTAAATATTTCTTTATAATAATGTAGATACCTATAGCAAATATAAATTAAAATTTGATTAAGAACATTATCAGCACTAATGTTTACTTTATTTCAATTCTTTTTAATCAAATATTTGACTTTGTTTCACTAAAACTAGCAAAGTAAATTGTCGTAGCTCTGAATAAGAAAAACTTCATTAAACATTTTTTTTTTGTTAATTATTCAGTTTTCAACAGTGAACAATATCAAAAGTCGGACGTATATAATTAGAAAAATACAATTATTTTGTTTTTACAAAAAATGCTTTTCAAAATTTTGCTATTTACAATAATTCAAATTTGTTATACAAAGAATTTAAAAAAAATTGAATTAATTGAAAATTTTATTAAAAATTTAACTGAAATAAAAAATTTTAACACCGTCCTGATATTTGATTCTTTAAACTCAACTAAAATTGATCACCATTCATCAAATACACTTCAAATAGACCAATTTTTCAACGAACTAAATTTAGAAGTGGCTGTTATAACATTTAAAGATTTTGTATCTAAAACAATAGATTTAAGAAGAATTATTAATAAAAATTTTATAAATTTAATAATAATTCGTAAACGTTTTGATCCTATTCTAAATATAATGGATGAATTGATTAAAGGAATGCATTTATCAATCACTGTAATTGTAATCGAATTTCTTAATGGTGATATTTTAACAGATATTGATAATATTTTAAAATGGTGTCATAGTGTTGGTATTATAAATGTTATAACAATATTTTGGATTAGTGGCATATCAGTAAATAATTTTGAAATATTTTCATTTGAACCATTTCCAGAATTTCATTTAATTAATTTGACAGGAGACAATTTACAATTTACGAAATTATTTCCGAATAAATTAAAAGATTTTAAAGGTAATTCTTTAAAGACACTTTTAGCTTTGGATCCACCTAGAGTATTGTACCGAAATTCTGCAAATGGTGAAAAAAAATTTATTGGTGGTGTAGATTTTAAATTTTTAATGGAATTTGCAAAATTAAAAAATACAACATTGATTGAAGGTGTTGTTAAGTCACCATGGGGAAATGCAAATTCTATGTTACAAATAAAATGTTTGGAAAATCGTTCAATTGATTTGTCACCATCAAATTTTCCAGTTATGGAAGAAATACAAAATATTACATATTCAATTCTAATGTTTCATGATGGATATAAATTGTTGGTGCCATGTAATAAAGAAATTGATAAATTTTTATATTTCTTATCACCATTTGAAAAACAAGTTTGGTTGATAATTTGTTTAGTTATATTCTTATTAACCATACTGGATACAATAATGGATTTCATAAAATTACAAAAATATGATTTTGGAAAATCTTTTTGTAAAGTGCTTTGTGTTTTTATTGCATTTGGAAATTATCAGATGAAGGAAGATATAAAATTTCGTAATATACTAATTTTTGTATTGAATTGGATTCTTGGATTTATATTAACCAATATTTATTTGGCTTTATTATCCAGTTTTTTAGTAAGTCAATTATTTGAAAAAGAAATTAATTCATTTGAAGACATTGAAGCAGCTAACATGAAAATTATGACAATTAGTAGTGAACTACCAATTGTTAAATTAGATCCATTTTTTTATCCTAGATTTCAGAATCTATTACATGGTGTGGATGTGGATACATTTTATGAAGCACGTAGTAATTTAAATGTGAGTTATTGTTATACAGCTCCACCTGTTAAGGCTTATTTTTATTTATCACAGCAGAATCAATTGCAAAAGAAACATATGAGATTGGCATTACATGGTGATATAAGTAAATTAATTATAGGTTATCCAATGCATATAAATTCTCCATTAATTGAAGAATTTAGTTATTATCATTTTATGGTATTTGAATCGGGACTTTTTAATAAATGGTTATATGTTGATAGTTTGGCAGAGGCAAAAGAAATTGGTTTATTTCAATATAAGAAGGATAATGAAAATCCACGTAGACCATTTTTAGAATTTGATCATTTTTTATTTCCAATGTTTATTATTATTTTTGGATATACAACTGCTGTTATTATATTTTGTGTAGAAAAATTAAATATATGTATATATTAAAAGTATTATTTTTAATTTTTTTTATTGAAATATAATTCAAATATAAATTATTTCACTTTATGAATTTAAAAGAAAAGGTTATATTAAACTAAAATCAGAATTAATTGAAGTTGTAATGTATAGGTAATAAAACCCACTTAAAACTAGTCTATTATACCCAAAGCCAAGAAGGAAGCTATCATACAACTGCTAAAATTCTGCAAAACATTGAATGAGAAACGAAAACAATAGTTGCGTATTGTGTGAAAGCAAAATGTGTGAAAGCCACGGGACTTATACACTATCCGAATAATTTAAAAATCGTATGGAGGTCGGAATAATATAGTAATTTGATTAAAATACCAAAATATCTTACCACAACAAAGCGTCTAAAGTGTGCTATATATAGTATTTGATATTATATTATGGTATAAACAAAATAACAATTCAAAATTCAAGTCTCATTATCGTAAATATATAAAATATGATACCAAAGACCGTTAATATATAAAGATACACAAAAGTAGTTTGATCGTACAAAGATTAGAGTTGAGATGGGACATTTTTACGATCTTACTATTTCATATTAAAACCAAATTCTTGCAAAAGTTTCGTTTTTATATTTTGGTTGAATTGAATGAAAAAGTGTGAAATGTTGAATGTATAGGCATAGGTACATATAAAATAAATGTGTTAATTTCACAAAATATATTGTCTTGATATCTCGCCAACATTTTCAATAGAATATAGATTTTTTATAATGGTTATTATCTTATTGTTTTTGATGAATCTGAAGTTTTGATATAGTACCTCGATTCTTGGGTATATATTTAATTTACTATACAAAATTTATTGATACACTACAGATCAAATTTTGAAATTTGTATTACATATTTATATTATTAATTATTATTATAAATTACTATTTATTTCATAAAAGCAGATAGCAACTAATAAAATAATATTAATAAATAGTACCTACTACAATTTAAAACATTACTATTATTAAAATCATTCAGTCAAAATAACCTTAAATTTACTTATTCATTTATTCAATTTATGCAACTCTGATTAACGTCAACACAATTCTTTTGCATTATATGATTTCTTTTTCATGATTTGGAGTTATTCTGAGGATTTGCACATTTTTGTTTTTTATTTTGTTTTTACATTGTTGTTGATTGTTGGTAAATCCTCTTCATATGTAACATTTAGAAAGATGTTTTGTTGTTGTTATCTTCACTAATTGTTATTAATTTATTATAAAGAGTTCAAAATTAGTAAGGTGATTATTGGAGGAGTTTCATTTCAGTTATTGCAAGCGAGATATCAAGACAATATATTTTGTGAAATTAGCCCATTTGTTTTATATGTACCTATGCCTATACATTCAACATTTCACACTGTTTTTCAATTCAACCAAAATATAAAAAGGAAACTTTTTGAGAATTGAAAAACAGGAAAATAAAATTGTAATTAGATATATAACTTTATATGGATCTATACCAGTGTGTATACTGTGTACAGCCAATACATATATATATTTATAATTTGCACATCACAATATAGAGTACACTATATTTTCTATTTTCTATTTTCTATATATCTCAACTCTAATCTTTGTAGGATGAAACTACTTTTGTGTATCTTTATATATTAACGGTCTTTGATGATACTATATGATTATGCAATAAACAATAGTAAAAATTATTAGCTATTTTAGCAAAAGTTACAAATATTTTAAAAATTCAATCTTTTTTCAATACTTTTAAAATATTAATTATAAAGTTTTCAAATATAAGTTAATACAATAATTTACAAAAAATTAAAACAATTGTCAAATTGGCATTTAATCAATTCATTTTTATAAACTCAATAGCTTTTCGTTATAATTTAATTAGATTATCTTCAGCTTTTGATGTGACATTAAATAATAATGTTAAAACTCAGTTAGTATGAAACAAAAACAAAATTGACTTTAAATTAAAAAAAACTATTTTCAACTTAAACTTTTTCAACATTCGAATATTTTCGTTATTAACTAAAATATTATAATTTATATAAAAAAAAAATATATTTATTTAAAAATTCAGATTATTAAAAATTTACATTTTATTTATTATAAAATTTTTAACAACAATTTAATCACTATTGATATCAGTTTCATGTATGATAATAAATTTTTTTATTAAAATAAATCCACTTAATTTAATATTATTTCAGGCTTTTTATTTTTATTATTATTATTATTGAAAATCGGAAATAAACAATAGAAAATTTACATTTTCTCAAAACAAAAGAAATTTAATACTTAATAGACGTTGTAAACATGATGTACCCTTACTTAAATTAGTTAAAAAAAAAAATAAAACACTAAAAATGTAAAAAAAAAACTATCAAAATTGTGGTTCTTTAAATCTAATTTAAATTTGAAAATATATATACAATGCATACATACGCCTATTAAAACGAAGTTGGAAAATACAAACATCAGGAAACTATAAACATAAGACGAAAATATTATTCTCGAATTAATTACTATAAAGTTATGAAAGAGTGTTACTGTCTTTAATATTTTTTATTGAATAATGACAAGAAGATTAATAGCTGATGTAAATGAGTGTATATAGATATGGGTCAATCATATAAATTTTCAACAATGTTTGGAAATTAAAAACCTTAAGTTAGTCTGATGCATGGAAATGTAATTAATTGATATATATATAAAAATAATTTATTTAACTTTACTTTTGAATTTGTTTCGGTAAAAAATCGTTGAAAATTATTTGTTTTGGGTCTATTTTGTATTTTCAATAGTTCTTTGGAATTTTATTATGTATATTTGCATTCCATAGGTTTTAAATACATAATATGAAAATAATTATTAAAAATGGACCTGAATATAATATAAGACGTACCTGAACTATAAGACGACGTGAGTCAGGAATGCAAATATGAAAATATATATAACTAAACAAAATAACGGTTTGAAAAGTAGATTTGTTTTTCAAAAACAAAACTGAACCTTTAACAAGAGAGTATAGTACATACGAGACACGAGTATATTTTTTTTAAATATTAGATTATTTTTTTAATAACACGCTGGGTGGCGCAATATGTAAAAAGCCTGCCTTGCAAAAAAAAAACAAAAAAAAAAACTTAAAAAATAGAAAAAATTAAATATATTTTATTTATTTTTTGTATTGAGAACTAATACCTACATATAAAGAAGATGTTTCAATAGAAATAAAACGCTGGAGTAGGTAGAGCGCTTACATTTCAACCGAAAGGTGCCGGGTTGGATTCCCGACGAAGTAAAAAAATATTTTATGGGTTTTTCGACTTGGTCCAGTACCCTTTGTTTTATTATTGGAATAAAATAAATGACAAAAAATAATTGAGAGTATAATCTGGTAACCATTCTATTATATTTAAGAAGGCTTAGTTCCTTAGTTGATAATCCAGTAATTTGATAAATAAATGCTCCAAAAACATTATAGATATTGTAGTATAAACTTGCAGTACCGTACTTAATTCACCACGAATAGGTGATTCTAACTATGTTACTATCAAGAACATAAAATAAATAAATAAAATAAGTTTGATATAATTTAGTTTTTTATGATAAAAGTACAACTGATTCTTAAGCTGTCTAAATCTACTGTTTAACTACCGACTCTTAAACTGTAATCTACTACAAAATTACTAATAAAATTTTTTATTTAATTTATCATAACTATGCTACACTATTAGAATACTACAAAGTGTCAATGTCAATTAAAAATTTAATATTTTTAATAATTTTAAATGGCAAAATTTAAAATAAGAAATAAACGGTAAATGTGATGTATGTAAGTACGATAATAACTAAAAAAATATTTAAATTATTTAATTATAGTAAAATGAATTAACAAAATAACTGTGTATGTTTTACAAGTCTAAAAAACTATTATAAAATTTAAAAAAAAAATCAAATTATGGTGCTGAGTAAATATTCCGTCATTATATTCGACACCTGGCAAATTAAAATGTAATTAAGAATAAATTCATTAAAACTTTTTTACGATCCATTTGTAACGTTCAAATATTTATTTTTTATACTAAAATTTTTTTTTTATTATTTTAATAAAATTATAAAATCGAAAGGATTAATTGGAAATAAATGAAAGGATTACTATTAAGAAATATTTTGATGTAAAGTTTATTCAAATTTGAACAATCGACCAATTGGTACGAATTTTATTCATATACAATTAAAAAATTAAATTTATAAAAAAATGCTTTTCAAAATTTTGCTATTTACAATAATTGAAATTTGTTATACAAAAAAATTAAAAAAATTTGAATTAATAGAAAATTTGATCAAAAATTTAACTGAAATAAAAAACTTTAACACCATCCTGATATTTGATTCTTTGAACTCAACTACAATTGATCGCCATTCATCAAATACACTTCAAATAGACCAATTTTTCAATGAACTAAATTTAGAAGTGGCTGTTATAACATTTAAAGATTTTGTATCTAAAACAATAGATTTACGAAGAATTATTAATAAAAATTTTATAAATTTAATAATAATTCGTAAACGTCTTGATCCTATTCTCAATATAATGGATGAATTGATTAAAGGAATGCATTTATCAATCACTGTAATTGTAATCGAATTTCTTAATGGTGATATTTTAACAGATATTGATAATATTTTGAAGTGGTGTCATAGTGTTGGTATTATAAATGTTATAACAATATTTTGGATTAGTGGCATATCAGTAAATAATTTTGAAATATTTTCATTTGAACCATTTCCGGAATTTCATTTAATTAATTTGACAGGACAACATTTACAATTTACGAAATTATTTCCGAATAAATTAAAAGATTTTAAAGGTAATTCTTTAAAGACACTTTTAGCTTTGGATCCACCTAGAGTATTGTACCGAAATTCTGCAAATGGTGAAAAAAAATTTATTGGTGGTGCAGATTTAAAATTATTAATGGAATTTGCAAAATTAAAAAATACAACATTGATTGAAGGTGTTGTTAAGTCACCATGGGGAAATGCAAATTCTATGTTACAAATAAAATGTTTGGAAAATCGTTCAATTGATTTGTCACCATCCCGATTTCCTATCATGGAAAACTTAAATACACTTACATTTTCAGGAGCAATAAAAAAAGTTGGTTATAAGCTTTTGGTACCAAGTACAAAAGAAATTGATAAATTTTTATATTTTTTGTCACCATTTCAAAAACAAGTTTGGTGGATAATTTGTTTAAGCATTTCCGTCTTAACCGTATTGAATGCAATAATAGATTTTACAAAAAATCAAAAAATTGATTTTGGAAAATCTTTTTGTAAGGTGATTTGCGTTTTTATTGCATTTGGAAATTATCAGATGAAGGAAAATATAAATGTTCGTAATATGTTTATTTTTGTATTGAATTGGATTCTTGGATTTATATTAACAAATATTTATTTGGCTTTATTATCCAGTTTTTTAGTAAGTCAATTATTTGAAAAAGAAATTAATTCATTTGAAGACATTGAAGCAGCTAACATGAAAATTTTGACAATTAATAGTGAACTACCAATTATTAAATTAGATTCAATATTTTATCCTAGATTTAAAAATCTTTTATTAGGTGTAGATGTTGATACATTTTATAAAGAAAAACGAAATTTAAATGTGAGTTACTGTTATACATCACCTGCAATTAAAGCTCATTTTTATTTGGCGCAGCAGGATCGACTTCAAAAAAAGCATATGAAACTAGCATTGCATGGTGATATATGTAATTTAATTGTTGCATATCCAATGCATGTTAATTCTCCATTAATTGAAGAATTTAATGATTACTATTTAATGGTATTTGAGTCGGGACTGTTTGATAAATGGCTTTATGTAGATAGTTTAACAGAGGCAAGAGAAATTGGTTTATTTAAATATTTAAAAGATGACGAAAACCCACGGAATCCATTTTTAGAATTTGATCATTTTTTATTTCCAAGTTTTATTATATCTTTTGGATATACAACTGCTTTTATTATATTTGGTATGGAGTTGATAGTATAGTTGTAATATTTTTATAGTAAAAAATAATTAAATTGAGCATATTGATCATATTGTTAAGAAAATGAGCCCCTACATTTTCATTTTAATTATGACTACGAAAATACTTCTCAAAAACGGTATTACACATTATTTATTCCTCATATATTTTGTCTAACATAACATATCTTAATCCGATCTGGTGCAAAGCCCCACAAAGTACGCTAAATAGAATTGATGTACTGCACAAAAAGACTATTAAAACTATACACTATTATCCAAGATTATTCCCAACCAGGTCTTTGTATTCAGATCAATATATAAGTTTTGAAAATATCTGTAAGCGGGAATTATACACCACTGCTTTCAGAATTGTGAATAATTTAATAAAACATCATTTCATTTTGAATAGAATGATTGATATACATAATTATAATACTAGAAATAAGGCCAATTTTTATTTAACACTGTTCAAAACTGATAAACAAAAAAAGAACTGCTTTTATAATTGTCTGAAATTGTATAATGAACTGGCAGAAGAATATCAAATTGTTAATAATATTTGTTATTTTAAAAAGCAAATTATAAAATATATTTTAGAAAATTAAGTAGATAATATAAAAATTATTTTTGTAAGATATATTGAGCACATTTAGTTTAAGTAATTATTGCATTTGTTGTTCTTTTATTTTCTTTTATTTCTTAAGTAAAATATTAATTTTAAGCATAAGTCATTAATTTAGTATTTAATTTTAGTATTTAAAAAAAAAATTAATTTTTTATTTTTGAATTGATTTAAACATGAATTAAACTTAGTTGATTATGAATTGACACTGAATTAAAAAATACTATAAGACCAAACAGCTTAGGCTAGGGTCTATAAAAAACCTAAAATTTTTGAGAACTTATATCTGTATACCTATGCATATTAGTTTATTTACTATTAAGTTATGGTAAGTTTTTGTAATTTTTAAATTGAATAAAGAAAAAAAAACAAAAAAAATTCTATTAATTATAAATATTTTAAATTAATAAAAAAAAAATATTTATTTTTAGTATTAATTTTATAATATTTTTTTAATTTAATCAAAAATAGAATTTCATTACGGTAAGTACTGAATACAGAAATACCACGTTTTTCATTTCACTAAAATTTTTTTAATAAATATATTAAAATTACATCGATTCACAAAGCTGCTCCATACAGTCATCCTTATCTTAAACATTAAATTCATGAAATTTTTACATTGAAAGTGATTTCATAAAAGAATTTCCTATTTTTTTTGTTTTATATTTTTTTTTTTGTAAATTAATCATAAAACGAAATTGAATTTGAATTTCATGATTTTCTAATATATATACATATATACATATATATATATATATATATATATATATTTTAACTTGAATCAATGAACTTTTTTATGAATGGTTTTGGTTGATTTAATTATTGATTATTATATTATAAATCAAAGTTCACTGGATATAGTCCAATTTATAATCATAAATTTTAATGAATACCCTTAGATGAATATCATTAGCATAAAAAAGGTTCATCATTTATATAAAAAATTTGAATTTTTTATTAATAACCTAAGGTAGGTACTCTGATCATTTTAACTTTTTGAAAAAATAAATTGCATCAAAGTTCCGTCATTTTTTTTATAAGTTCAAATTCTGTATTTTTATCTTTAATCATAATTCTAAAATATGATGGTTGTATTAAGAAAAATTCTGGATTATAATGTAGGTCATGAGTATTTTAATATATTTTTATGCGAAAATTAGAATAGATAAAAATATAAAGAAGAAAAAAAAATTTGTTGAAATTAAGGACTAGATTACATTACAGAAGTATTGCAAAAATTCTGTGGAACGGGAAAAAATATAAAAATTGAATGTTAAAAGGTCTTTTTAAGTTTTTTGTATTTATATAACAATTTAATTAATCGAATTCTAAAACAACAAAAGGTCATCATCAAAATGGTTTCAATTGTTCCAAAATGATTTATTTCGATTCTGCAAAAATGGGTTTGTTTCGAACGATTTGATGAAAATGTTATGTGGGTACACAAATTGAAATAGTTTAAAAATTTGTGATTATTCTTCTAACCAATAAAACAAAAATTAATTTCTATTTAACAAACACAAAAACAAATAAAGTACAAAAGTAAAGTAAATTATAAAAAAAAACCATATACATAATATGATGCGTAGCGTATCTACCTACTAAATGAAATTTGCTTTTTTTTGTTTTATGAATAAAATAAAAATTCGTGTATTAATAAAAAATAAATGAAAATAAAAAAATTTACTACAAAAAAACTGGAAATGTGGGGACAAAATACTTCTCAGTAAGTTGGCTCATAACTTTTGAAGCACTGATCGCTGTATAGCCTTTTGATTAATTTTTTTTTAAGAAAATTAAATTTTGTTTAATTATGTGAAAAAATAAATTATTTTAGGACTTCCGCTATTGTATTATAAATTTAAAAATAAATAAAAAATAGTAGTAAAAAATTAGTTTTTTAAATGTTGTGAAAAATGGCTTGATTGTTTCCCGCTGCTATCCTGTTAGTTTCGTTTCATGAACCAACGACACAATTTCAAACTATCTATTTGCATTAAGAAATGATGACACCTGCAGTATTATATTTAGCTATCATGGCGGTTCGCGGTTGTCTTCTTTCTTCTAATTTGTTTATTTTTCGTGTATATTTTTATTTTTAATCACTATTTCTCATTCAAACAATACAGAAGTTTGTGATATTATTCTGTAATTTCTTGATATTAATGCAACATCGTCTGCATAAACTACTATTTCATATAGTTTTTAGTGAAATTATAGTCTCGAAATAATATAAAAAAATTAAAAGTTTAGAAAAGTCCTTATTATAATTAAGGACAGTAAAAAAGTCTTATATTATATGTATTATTTTAATAATTTAATTTTACAGGTACGATCAAAAATTAAATGAATATTAAAACTTTAGGTATGTTTCCCAATTTTTATTAAATATTTCATCGATTTCGGTCATTACATCACCAATTTTAACATTTATTTCAATTTAATAATATACAGCATATTCTATAAATTATTTACGATTAAAAATCTTACCAATGATCTGATTAAATTTTAAATTAGCCTGAGCTTCACTCTTGCCAATAATTCTTAGTAAATGTTAATGATTAACATGAATTAAAAAACAAATTGTTTCGTTTTTTAAAAAATAAAAGACTCTGGTTAATTTCACAAAATTATTTTATTCCGACACGTGTTTCAACCTATTATCCATGATTATGACCGTACGTGTCGGAATAAAATAATTTTGGGAAATTAACAAGAGTGTTTTATTTTTTAAAAAAATGTTTATAAAATTTCTTCAAGAGTGTACAAGTGAAAGCATAAAAACTAAATTGTTTCGTTTGAAAATTTTCAGGTGGGACTGACATAAAATTACACCCACGCAATTCTCATCCAATTATCTGCATTTCATAAAATAAATAATAATGACTGATCGACTTATCAATCTCAAGTTATAAATGAAAATTATATTTTTTTCGTTTTTTTGTTTTCTTTTTTCCATTTTTAATACCATAAAATATTAGTCTAATACGTTTGACATGACAACGGTTGACTTATCTCTATTAATCAAACTCTTAAAAATCATGAATCTTAAATAGATGAAAATTATTAAATTTCTTTTTAAAAATCTAATCCAACCTTTTATTATTTTATACAATATATACATATACATATATATATATATATATACTCTGGTATACGTATAATTAATTTTCTTATGAATAAATTTTCCAGTTTCGCCTCATACTTTATTTTGTTTCAGCCTCTAAAATTGTTTTGTTAGATTGTACTAAAAAATTGTGATGTGAACTTTATTCTTTTATTCTCTTCATTTTCCATTTTCTATCGTTTTTGTTTTTTTATTGTTATTATTTTTTGATTTATTTATTTTGATGAATCGATTGACTATCCTTTTTTTATTTTGTTTTGCCTTCCAGTCTATAAAAAATATCCTTTTTGATATATTTCATTATTTTTTATTGTTTTTTATTTATTTATTTTTTTTTTATTATTGTTAGTAGTCTATTTGTTGATGATCTCTCTTGTTATTAAAATAGGAGAACCTTCTTAGCTTTACAATATATGTATTTTTAAAGAAGAATTCAAATTAAAAGAAAATTTAATTCGAAGAAATGGGAGAGTCAAAAATGAAATATTTCCTTCGGGATTTTATTTGATTTTATTTTCAATTTTTATTTTTGAATAAATTTTGAATATGTACGAATTAAAAAAATAAAAAATTCTCGGTTTTTAGATTTTAAAAATTTAAAAAAAAAAAAAAAAGGTTTTCAGTTGATGAAATAATGTCTGTAAATGGTTACTGATGTTAAGCATTTCATTTGAATATGAAATCGTCTTATTGATTATATTTATATAGAGAGGCTTAACAACTTGATTGAAGTTGAACTTAGTACCCTTTATTAAATAACATCAAATCTGCATTTTGCATTTGAGCAGTTAAAATATTTAGGTGTTTTCGCGGCATCAAACTTCCCAGATCTATTCAAATATTCTTGTCATGCCATACTTTTAATTTCACTATGTTCCTTTTCCTTAAATTTTTAATTCCTACTGAATTTCTTTTTAAAACATTATTCATTGCGTATTTGCTCTAAAAAAAATCAGAATATACCGAGTGGTCCAGAACATGCGTATCAGCTTTTTAAGAAGGGAAGCAGCCGTTATTTCAAAATTTAAAAAAAAGTTTGTTAACTAAATCGAGAGTGCTCTATCGATTGGTGGTATTTTGAACGAACTTCCGGAAAAACCGCAAATCGGTTTTTAAGACCAAAAATCGCCGAAACTGGCCGAAATCAAGATTTTCAAATGGGAAGGGGTACTTTTTAATGCAAATTCAGATTCTACGATAAAAAATAAGAAAATTATGTTTTATGATTTTTTTTTTCGTTTTCTTAGTATTTTTCTTTAAAACTAATAACAATAAAACAAAAAGGCTCAATATTTTCCTTTGATAAACTATACTGAAAAAAAAATTAGGTAATATTAATTCGAAATCCTATTAAAATTGTGATTTTTTGGTATTATTTTTGGTCCATGCGATTTTCCCTTTTAAAATAAACAAATTAAATATATTAAATTAATAGGAGGAAGGTTGTATTGAAGTATAGAAGATATAATTTTAATGAATTTTGTAATACGACATCCTATTTGTTTAATAATGTACGCGATATATTATAATTGTGTTTTATACTATTGATTTTATATTAAGATCTGTTTAACATAAAATTATCATTACATAATTATATTGATGTTGTGTTTTATAGAAATAATTATGTTACCATTTTATTTCAAAATGGTACTAGAATAATTATTTTTATAGGCCATACTATTGGTTCAATAGAGCGATCAGTTTAATTCAAAAGGACAACATTATTATTGTATCAATGTTAAATACTATAGAAATAGTTATCTTCTCACATTTTTTTTTAAAAAGGTGGTAACATAACTAATTTAATAAGACATACTATTACTTCAATGATGTGTCCTTGTATTTTAATTACTTACTCTCTTCATTTTTAGCTTCAATTTTATTTGAAGCCAGATTATAATAAATAAGAAACACATAACTCATTTTTTATTACTAATTTTTTAATTTTATTACTAATTTGATTAATTTAAATACATAATTTACTAATTTTATTATAAAATAAACATGACATAGAAAAATATTTAAAAATGCAAATTTTTTTTTTTTTTTTTTTTTTTGCGTGGATTGGTGGGAATCTTCATAGACACAATGAGCCCCGTAGCTTCCATTGTGTGCCAGATTTTTACTGACTAAACCACACCCCTCCCATTAATACTAGTCCAACGGACTAACCATTAATTTATTGCTATTTTGATTTTCTTAAAGAAAAATTTTACGAAATTCTATCGTATTAAATCTAGTGGCTTAGTTCTTTTAAGGCTTCTGACATCATTTTGATTATCTAGCAGTTGAGTGGCCTCAACGTTAACATGACCCTCCAGACGAGCTATATGCTTTGTTGCATATCTTTTTATTTCATTTTCTATGCAAGGAATTTTTAGATCTCTGTGCAAATCACTGTTGCGAACATACCAGGGGGCATTTACCATGTTGCGCAAGACTTTATTTTGGAATTTTTGTATACCAAGTACATGTGTTCGTTTGGCACATCCTCATATTTGTATGCCGTACAACCATATCGGTTTGATTATCTGATTATATAACAAAATCTTGTTATGTATAGGTAATTTAGAATTACGACCTAAGAGCCACTACATTTCTCTATATTTATTTTCAATCTCAAATTTTTTCTTTTTAACGTGCTCTTTCCATCTAAGTTTGACATCTAATGTCATTCCTAGGTATTTAGCATTGTTTTCTTGGGGTATATTGACCCCATTCAGATTTACCAATGGTGGTTGATTTTCTAATTTTTTATTTGTAAAATTTACATGTACTGATTTTAACTCATTGAGTTTAATTTTCCATTTCTTTGTCCAGAGGTATAGCTTGTCGCTTGCTCTTTGCAATTTAATTGTAGCCTCGTCAATATTTGATCCTACTGGCATCAACGCAGTATCGTTAGCGAATGTAGCTACAGTTATATTTTCCATTTGTGGTAAATCATTGGTGTAGAGCAAATACAGTATGGGACCCAGAATACTATCTTGAGGCACTCCCGTTTTAATATCTCTAATAGTAGAATACTCTTCGTCTTGTTTTATTCTGAATAGTCTGTTTTCTAGATATGATGAGAGTATATCTACGTATTGTTTAGGTAACATATTATTTAATTTATTTATTAAGCCTCGATACCATACTTTATCAAAATCTTGGGCTATATCTAGAAATATGGTAGAACATACTTTCTTTTCCTCTAAAGCTTTTTCTATTATGTCTGTTATTCTATGAATTTGATCGATTGTCGAGTGCTTAGATCTAAAGCCAATTTGATAATTTGGAATCAGATTACTATTTTCTATGATCGGTCTCATTCGAATCAATAATAGTTTTTCAAATAATTTTGATACTATTGGTAGTAATGATATTGATCTGTAGGATTTGACCTCATTTATGGGCTTACCTGGCTTTGGTATCATAATTATGTCTGCTATTTTCCACATATTCGGCACATACCTTATTCTTATAGCAGCGTTTATAATGCGTGTTAGCATTGTTATAGCTTTTTTCGGAAGTTCTTTCAGGACTTCCGATGTAATTAGATCAAAACCTGGAGCTTTTTTATCTCTGAGTTTTTTAATTTGTTCAACTATTTCACTCTCTGAAAATATAACATTGATAAAACATTTTCTTGCCAATTATTATTTTTTTCAGTGAGATCATCCGAATCTGTCTCGTCTGGACAAAAAATTTCTTCAATGAAATGCAAATGAAATAAATATTTACATATAATATATAATGTAAATATGTTTTAGACTTGTGAAGCTTTGAATTTAAATGTTTTTGGTAGTTACAAACTTTTAGTTCTAAAACATTTTCTACCGTCAATTACAACATGAAAATTAAAGCTATAACACCTTATTTGATCAATATTTAATACTATGTAATTGATTTACAGTCTAAAATATATGATTGAAAATTTTCGCAAAAATTTGACACTCTCCATGGATAGCAAATCTAAATTAAAAATATCTAAATTTATTAATATGTAGTAATGTATACATTATTATGTTTAAAAAAATTATTGTAATGAATAATAAGCAGTGCTATAAAATAATTATGAAAAAATATATATTTTGCTTAACAATTTAACGCTGAAAAACTGTTTCATTAAATCCAAATTTACGGCAAATTAAATTGCTTAGTTCATCGTGTTGATGTATTGTAGACGTATCACAATTATTCACATTTAAGACACGATTATTTTCAGTGAGATATTATTACATTGCAATTTACCGAAATAGGTATTGTCTTTAAAAAGATCAAATTAAAATTTTTGTTTTTTTACTTTAATAAAATAACTATTTTGATTTAAGTCAGTAGGTACACTACTATAATATTATATATAAAAAAACTACATACTAATAAAAAATATAAAAAAAATTAAAAAAAAAAATTTACTTCACAAAAATTACTTATTTTTGACGTAGAATCGGAATTGGCATAAAAAAATACCCCTTCTCATTAGAAAATCTCGATTTCGGCCGCGATTTTCGGTCTGAAAAAAACCGATTTCCCTTCTTTCCCGGAATTTGAAAATATCACCAATCGATAGACCACTCTTGATTTAGTTCATAAAGCTTTTATTCAATTTTAAAATAACTGCTCCTTGCCCTCTTAAAAGGCTTATACGCATGGTTTGAAACATCCGGTGTATCTTTTGTGTCTCTTTATAATATATTTACTATCTTGGGTATAACTTTGTAGTAAATTTTTTGTAATGTTATGCTGTTAATCTATTTGAATACTATAATTTCAATTTTATTTAAGTTTTCAACACTATCCTAGAATAGTTCAAGACAACTTTATTTTTTTCATTATTTTTTTCTTTTTCAATTTACATACGAAACAAAGCGGATTTTTATTTTTTATTAAGAATGCAAATTTTTTTGACTAGAACAAAAAACAAAACAAATGGCAATGAACAAAAAAAAAACAAAACCCATCCTTTTGTCAGAATCAACAAAAATTAAAATAAAACGCCTGAAGGGCTTGTTTAAGATTCGATAAATCAAATTTATTAATACGGAAATTTTGTTTTTTTTTTTTTTTATATATTATTTTACCAGATTTAAAATATATTGTATAGGAAAAGAATAAAAAATAAAACAGTAACAATAAAAATAAATCGAAATTTATAAAACTCAACAAGGCGGCGGCGGTGGTGGTTTATGTTGGCTTGTCCAAATGAAAAAAAAAATCTGAGAAATGAAATGATACAGAAAGTAAGCAAAACTCATTTACAATCTCTAATAAATTGGAATCTGTAAAAAAATGGGGTAGGTAGAAATGAAAATAAATTTTACACTCTCAATCATTTTTTCGGTTTTTCTGTAATAAATACAAAACAAAAACAAAAAAACAAGAAAAACAATATTGATGAAAAATGTCTGAAAATAAATTTTCATTTTTTACGGTTTATTTAGTAAAATTTCAAAAAGCACAAAAAAATGGTGACTGGTTGAATAACGATAAGAAAAAAAAAAATATTTTTACACCAGGTAAACAATTCAAGAGTAATTTTTGAATATCGTAAAATGTTAAAATACTGAAAAAAAAAAAATGGACAAAATAAAAAATGTAAAGGTCATGATCGAGTATCGATATCCATATTTAAATCGATATTTTCACGAGTTTTTGTTTTGTTTTTTCATTAAATTATGTTTTTTTTTTTTTTTTTTTTTATTGTATAGGTTGTAATGTATAAGGAAAAGTTTTATAATTTTTAATTTGATGCTAACTTAAGTATTTTTCGAAAGTTGATTGGTGGGTATAAATTGTTTATGTATGCAAAGAAAAGAAAGAAAAGCGTATTTAAACAAAATTTAGTATGGTACAATGTTTAAAGTGAATTTTTTTGAGATCAAAATACATTTTTGTTATGTTTTCAATTATTGGAAAATATATTTTAGAAATTTTTTAGTGTACAATTAGCAATAAGTGTTGTATATTCCATATTCATTCATAGTATAGAATATGTAATAGTTTTGTATTAATCGTACAAATTCAAAGAATATTCAACGTGGCCAAGCTAAACTCCAATCAAAAAAATATTAGAGTGACCAGCATATCTAATATTAAAATATTGCAACAATTTCAATCAGACAGTTAATATAATTGTAAGTGTAATATAATTGTAATTTGTAATTTGTAAACTACTTATAAATTTATTCTGAAAATAAAATAAATTAAAATTATTTAATAAAATAGAAAACCTTTTAATTAATTTTTTTTAATTTTTTAATTGATTTTGTATAAACAGAAAAGTAATAAATTTATTTTAAAAAAAATTTAGAAACATCAGGTATAGGATTAATTTAGATTTTCGAAATGCCATCAGTGAATGTTTGATAATTATTATTAATAATAATAATTTCATTATTTAAAATTTGTATTCAAATATAAATTTCACTTTCACAAGAACTATAAATAAACAAAAATAATTTTAATTTTTGCGAATGTATTAGTGTCGGGCTAAACCAACTCGCATGGAAATGTGGTTTACGGCTTGTTACACACACACTATCGAAGGTTCCGGTTGTATGAAAAAGTTGTATACCAAAGTTTATATGCAAATGTTCTTTTAGCATAAATGTTAATTGCCGGTTGATTTCCGTCAGATTTAATTTTTGTTGTCCGGCATATGACATTATCGATTACACCTTTAGAATAGTCCTTATAATCGCAATCGCATAGTAAATAGTCGTGGTTCATGAATAACGATATTTTGCATCGTAACCTACGAATGAAAACCAGAAGGAATGAAATCAGGAGTGCCAACAGTATAAATAAATACTAAACATGATCAGGTCCTAACGTAGGTAGTGTAGTAAATAACATGTTTTGGTTGCAAATCGTTTTAGTTTTGGTTGCAAATCGTTTAAATAACATGTTTGGTTGCGAATCGTTTTAAATTAATGGAACAATAAACGATGGATTACAATTATTAGGTCGTCTTGGATGGATAGGTAGAGCTAACTATGTTGCCTACAATAAAAAAACATTGAAACTACTGATTGTTTCCTTTAGAAACAAATTGTATAGTTCGAAATGGATATTAAAAAAAAAAAAATATATTGATGATCATTAAATGAATAAATGGAATTAAAAAGATCTGGTATTCAAAATATTAAGAATTTCTTATATAATCTGAATTATAAAAGGGAAGGTTTATTTGTTTGTTCGCTATGCGTAACTACAGTTTTAAAAATAGAGTTCTGAAAGTTTGCAAAGCTATTCATGATCGAACAGAAGAACTAACGTAGTATATTATAATGCTAGAAAATGGCGTTATAATGTAGTAGGTGTATACAACTCAACTGCTAATACCCATTTGGAATATTTCAAGCACTAAACGAGTATTAGACCTGAAAATTTGTATTTTACGTATTTTACTGTTTTCCGAAATTCGGAATGGCTCGAATATTTGCCACACAACTATATTAGTCATTTATCAGATCAAGAATATTCGTAATTGGGTAACTTTTTCAGTATAGACAAATAGCAATTTTACCGTTTTCCGAAATTCGGAGAGATTTGTGTAGTTGTTATACAGCTTTTAGCACTCATCAGAAATATTTCCAAACTAAAAGTGTTACAGACTTGCAAATTTGAAATTATGTACTTTCTAAAAAATAAGTAAACATGCCTTTTATCACTATAATTTTGATCGATTTTTATAACTCACAGATGCATTAATAACGTCTATAGTTATAAAAATCAATCAATCGAGTTCTATAGGTATATTAACACTACAAATACCTACTGATGAGTTCAAGTAGTGTTGTGATGAATGAAGCAACTCCTTAAAGTTATTGCGTCCTTTATAGTTTTGCAAAATTTAAACCGGTTTAAGAACCAGGAACACATCAGGAATATTGTAAAAACTAATGGTGTATCAAAAATAAAGTTTTTTACTGTTTTCCAAATTTGAATAGCTGCTATATAACTTCCAGCACCCATTAGGAGTATTTCAAAAACTAAAAGTGATACAGACCTGATTCGGTAAGCAAATACTTTTTCAAAATTAAATTGTAAAATTTAAATAGCGGCGATGCAGTCTAAAGAAAAAGAAGTTTTTAGATAGCCAAACGGAATTTGTTGGATTTGACAAGGTTTTTGACAGTTATTTTTCACCAGCTCAGAGCTTCAGTGTACCAATATACAATACAATATTAATAATAAAATAGAAACATAAAAATACTGCATCCTTATGTTATTGAAGCACAAATTCAAGCCCACTACAGATTTTTAATTGAACCCCTGTCTTTAAATATTTGTTGTGGAACTTTTAGAATAAATTTATTACATTTTGTGTTGAATCCAGAATCCGGACATCGTCGGGTGACTTTGCTAGTAATGAATAAAACATAAAATACAACTAATAACGGTTAAATTTGTAAATTTATTTAACCATAAATCTAATACTCATTCAGGCTATGATTGCAACATGTTAGAGTGTTTTCGAATTCAGTTACGATAATTTGCACGACAAACATATTTTATTGGTTTATCAATTTAAAAATTACCACAAAATTTACAACTTAAAGAAATATAAAATATAATTTTAAAAATATTTTTGAAAACTCTTATTAACTTTAAAATTTTAAACAAAAAAATTTCAAAAACTTCACCAAGTTTTGTTGTACATTTTAATTTTGCAGAAATCAATTGCATGATTTTCTAAATTTGTATTTGAAGAATAAACCAAACAATTGCTGAACAATTTGTCAAAGTATAAAACTTTTATTTTACTTAATTTTTCTCTTTTTTTGTTTTATGTTATGTCCTTTTAGTCTTTTTAACAATAAGAAATCTGGACTTTTGTCACATATTTAAGAATGATTGTTTAAAAGAATTTTTTTAAGATACAAATACAAAACGAATAAAAATTTTAAACAAATATTAAAACAATTTCTTATTCACTAACAATGACAATCAACGTTTGTTGTATATGTATGTATATAACAAGATGTCATCTGATGACTAATTTTTTTTTTTTTTTTTTTTTTTTTTTTGAGCAAGGACGTATTAAAATGTCAAAAAAGGTTAGTTTCTATTCTTTTTCAAGTATATTTACATTTGTTTTCCTTAAATATTTTTGAATTAAAAACCTATTGGGTTCTCTTTCCAATATTTTAAATTTAAGAAGAGAATAAACATTGACCATAATATACGAGTATGTGTACATAAAGAATTTATATGGACAATATCTAATGTGATTTTAAAGCATTTAAGGGTCATAGGAAATAAGCTTTTTTTTTATTTAAGCTGTTTAAAAAGTTTATTTAGGATGACTTAATAATAAAATAAAAAAAATAAATAAAAAGGAACATCTTAAAAAATTTTTGTTTTAAACTTTTTGGAAATTTTTTGTTGTTTTTGTTTTAGCACAAGATTTAAATTGTTAGAATAATAAGAGTATACGCTATACATTATAATATTAATAAGCTACAATATACGATTTCGAAAAAAATATATTTTGTATCCTAACCTAAAGTCTTAAACAGAATAAAATTTGTTACGAAGAATAATTTTGAGCATTGAATTGCCAAGACACTGAATTAATTGAACTGAAGTAAAAAAAAATTATTCACAAATACTTCGCAAACGTTTTGCAAATATGATTAAAAGTATCCAAAATCGGAATAAAAACAAAATTAATTTTATTTATTTATTTAATTATATTTACATTTATTACAATCAAAATTACAATACATTTATTTGTAAGCTCTAGCTACTTTGGTTATCGGCTTAAAATATCTTTATTTATTTTTTATGATTACAATGAAATAAATCATCAAAAATATGATGTTCAACTTTTTTTGAATAGTCACTTCAATGACATACGATTACAAGTTTTCTTCGCTTAGTCATATAGATAGATTATTTTTAATAGATAGAATAGAAAAAAATTATCATATGATTGTTTCATATTGTATGTACTCTCCAAGACTATATAGATTTATCTTAAGAGTTTTAATACGAAATGTAAACACTTAATAGATACACTTATATATTATGACACATGATGATTGTTAGAAATAATAGTAGGTTTAAAAAAGCAGATTTAAATTTTAAAATTAATCTTTGGAAAACTTTCAGCTGTTTTAAATTTGAAAGAAAATAAATGTAATAAAATTAAATATATGTATTTATTTATTTATTTTTATTTATTCATTCATTCCTTACTCTCTAAAGTTGATAATACAATTGAATTAATTGATATTAAACTAAAGTAAAATAACATAACCAGAAATTTAATACAATTACTTTCGAAGAGAAAAAACAAAAAATGAAGTTACTTAAAAACTATATAAAAGCAAGTACTCAGATAGAAAAAATATAGCTAAGGAAATTTAAATAACAAATTAAATAAATTAAATCACATGATTGTTGTACGATTAGTTTGTAGTATTAAATCTAATTAAAAAAATAAACGGTAAAATATATACCTTTAAGAACGCAATTAGCTGACCCAATATAATTCTGACTGAATTTAAGTATAAAATTTGTCTATTTTTTCATTATACTGATTATGTATATAAATTTTTTAAATAAATCGGTTTAATAAAATTGCGTGCCTGGGCTTGTTGGCGAATATAGATGTATTTACCAATAAAAATATTAACCTTGATATTTGATTATATAATTATAATTATATTTTGAGGAATGTCTGTATTCATAGTGCAGTATTTATATATCGGGAAAATATCGGAATAATCAATTTAGCAAAATAAAAGGAAGTCTGGGGTTTTTTTCATTTAATTGAAATAGTTTTAACATTATTTTTGTTTTTATATATATTCTTTTTATATATATATATATATATATATATATTGTTTTTATAAATTTGTTTGTAAAATATTCCATTTCACTTCATTTCATATTTTACTCTTTACAGTAAAAATAAAGTAAAGAAAACATTTTTTTTTTAGAAATGCAAGCCCTATATGACACATGTACGTACATTTACATATACTTAGTGAGAGAAAGAAAGAGAAATAATAAAAGAAACCAAATTAAAAACACAAAAAAAATATAATGAAAATGATGATTGAAAATAACTGAAATTGAAATATAATGATAATGATTTGTATTGCACACATTTATTTTACATTCCATCTTTTGTTTTTTTTTGTTTTTTACACCATAGAAATGTCAATAAATATAGTGAATTTAAAGAGAAACCAAATTTTAACTTTGTCAAATATCTATATTCCATTATTAGTACACACACATATGTAAATTACACCTTTGTTGAATGCACATAATATCTGTATTAACAAGAATATGGACTCCCAGTTTACGTAAACCTAAGAAATTTTTTAAAAGAAATACCAAAACGAGCAAAATATCATTAGTTAAAATAGTTAAAATTTACATTTACTTATCGTATACCAAATTTATTATGAGAGAGAAAAGGTACAAAACAGATGTTTGCCTTTTTTCTTTATACTTATAGGGTAGCAAAAAATGTTTAGTTCTAATTTAGTTTGTTCCCTTATACCAGTCCTGTGCAAACTTTTTTGGTATTAGGGCAATTTATATAACTGGGCCACAGGAAATGATATGACAACTAAAATAAGTATATAATAAAAAAATGTATATAAGTTGAATACAAAATCTTTCATTTTAGATTTTATTTGTTAGTACAAAATACAATAATTAAAAATATACAAAAAATAAATAAATTTAATGTGGTTTGTGGAATTGGTGTTTATTCATTATATATTTGATATCAGATATAATGTTTGTAACAGCCAATCGCAATGAATTTTTTAAATGAAAATCTGTTAAACTGCTTCTATGTTTTGTTTTTGTCAGCTTTATCAAAGAAAAAAATTGTTCGCAGACATATGTCGTGGAAAATAGAGATAAAATTCGGCATGCAAATTTTCTCATCATTGGAAAATTGTCTGCATTCATGTATTTTTTATAAAAATCAATAACATCACTTTCTTGAAAGATATCTTTTAGATCAGAGTTGGATTGCAAGTCTATAATTTCCATTTGTAATTCACGTGGAACATTTTCAATATTTATTGTGAATGGAGAGTTAAAAATACGTATGTCCTTTTCTTTGGCAAGGAATTCAGTAAATCTGTCGTCGAATTCAATTTTTAAATCGTTAATTACTCGTGCGTATATTTTAAGATCAGTTATTGAACAACATTGCAGATTTAGGAAATTAAAAGCATTATTTTCATCCAATTGGTTACCCCAAAGTGGAAGTTTCGCTACAAATGATTTTATATTTGTAATAAACGCAGATATTATTAAATTTTTACCTTGCATGCTTGTATTTAAAGACGAAATATGATTTGTAATATCAACTAAAAATGCAAGATCAGTAGTCCATCTTTCGTTCTCAAATTCATCAACAGGTTTTCCTTTTATATCCATAAATAATTTAATTTCTGGTAAGAGATCGTAAAATCTTTGCAAAACTTTAGCCTTGCTTAACCAGCGCACTTCACTAAAATAAATGCCATCACCATACTCTGCTTCAAGATCCAACAAAAATTCTTTAAATTGGCGATGGTTAAGAGTAGACACAACAATATTCATTACGTTTTTCATTTTAATTTGTTTGGCACACAAATTTTCAATATGTAAAACACAGTGGCACACAAATAAATCATTCTGAAATTCGGGTTCTATTTTATCCAAAAGAAGTTTAACTAGGCCTGAACGATGGCCTCTCATGGATGGGGCCCCATCGGTTGTAATACCACTAAGTTTCGAAAGTGTGAGCTCATACTTATTTATACTTTCCTCTAATGCTGAGAAAATATCCGCAACTGTTGTAGTTCCTTTCAAAGTGACCAAGTCTAAGAGTTCTTCAGTTATATTTAAATCTGCGTCTACACCACGTACAAAAATAGCGAGTTGTGCGCTATCAGAAATATCAGTATAGATTCGTCAAGGCAAATCGAAAAATATTGAAATGTACTTCCACGATTTTTTACGCAGAATTTGACATTTTCTGCCATTTCATCAATACGCCTTCCTCCATTATACCGCGATAAACTAATATTAGTGAACAAAGATTTTTTTTCAGGACAAATTATATCAGCTGCTGTTTCAATGCATTCTTTTATAAGACTTCCATCCGAAAAAGGTTTAAGACGCTTCGCTAAGAGATTGCTGATAACATAGCTTGCCTTAGTAACAGCTTCTTCATTAGCAGAAGCTTTTATAAATATTTGTTGTTGACCTAACAAGGAACTTTTCATTTGATTAATTTTATGTTGTCTTAGCTCACCCGTGAAGTTTTCATATTTTTCTGCATTTTTTTGAATATAGTGCCGTTTTATATTATACTCTTTCATCACACTAATATTTACAGAGCAAATTAAACACGTAGGTTTATTTTTACAATTTACGAAGAAATAATCCTTAGTCCAAGATTCATTGAATGCTCAATTTTCCTCCTGTATTTTCCTCTTCCCTTTCAGTACAGACATTTTTAATAATATACCACTTTTTTTTTATTTAAATATTTTTTTTTAAATCTTTATACTTAATTTTATATTAAAATAACTCAACAGTTTTAGTTAAATAAAATTCTTACAGTTTTAGTTAAAATAAATTTTCACTGACGAGACAAACTGCACAAATAAAAATAATTCTTTAGTTTTATGAAATAAACGATAAATCTATGCAAATTTTTTTTTCTATCGTTGCTATGTTCCTAATGATCATTCGAAAAAATCAACAGTGTGTTTAAATAATATCATGGTACATATTAGTAATATATAATATGTATATAAAAATATTGTATATAAAAATTATAATAAAATTATAAAAAAAAAATTATAAATTTTTTGTAAAAAAAATTTGTATGATAAAATCAAAAAAAAATCTTATTAATTAGGCCGCAGAATTTTCTTTATTGGGCCGCATTGCACGGGTCTGCCTTATACGAAGATTAATTCTGATCTTTTATTATTTCAATATTTGCATTTAAAACATTATTATTTTCTTATATATCTATTAAAAATATTAAATTATAATTACATTACAATAATATATATAAAATATTATTAACATTTTTGTCAGTAATAATTTGGAGTTATAGACATTATTATTTTTTATTAATTATATTAAATTATCGTAAATCTAAATATTTATTATATTGGTACCTATACGATTATAAAATAATAACATCTATTTACAAAACACAGAATTTAAAGATAATTCCTAAAAAACTTATGCATAGTTGATATAATTTAAAAAATAATATTGTTAAATGTTTCAACAAAATTTTTGTCGAAACATTTTTTTCCAAATCAATATATTTTATATTAATTAACAACATTTTTTTAAAAATTATTAATTTTTTTTTTATTTAATTTCAGTTGACTTTTTTTGTTACTCTCTTTTGTTTATTATTTTTTCTTTTACTCGCACGTTAAATCAAGTTAAATTCTTATTATCGTCTATTTCTTACAATTTTTAGCAAATTTGCATATGGATTTGTGTGCAAACAAATGAATACATACATGAGTTCATACTCTTTTTATGGATATACTTTGGTTAAATGGTTATTGAAATGGTTAATTTGTTGAATGGAAGCAAATTGAAACAAACATATAAATAAAGTCCAAGACAAGTTAATTAAGGCAAATATAATAAATTACATTAAATTTCAAAAATTCATACTTAAGACTGTTAAAAGAAAAATATAGGAACACTCTTTATTTAATTTATCTTTTTTTTAAATTTATTTCACTCACAAATAAAATTCTTTTATCTATTTTGTAGGGTAGTTACAACTATATTAAAAAATTTATTTAAATTTATATATTTTTATATTATAAATTTTTAATAAAAAAGAGTTTTAGCAATGGCAGAGGTTAAAATTAGGTGAAAAAATCAAAAATATTAAAAAAAAATCGTACGTTTAAGAAAAAAAAACTCTTTGATCTTATCAGTTTGGTAAATAACGAGAGCAAAGGGAAATCAAAATGATAGGGGAAAATAAATAAATTAAGTATATATTATAACAGGAATTGAGAACCTTAACTTAGTACCTTAAAAAAGGGATTCAACGCTAGAATATTCTAAACTATAGAATAGCCATAATTTTACTTTTTTACAAAAAACATTAAATAATCTGATTTTTCTTATGTTAAGTGGCAGTTTATTAAATAAACGACATGGAAATATAAAATAAAAATTACGCAAAATAGTAGTTCTAAATTATTACGATACAAGGCCCATTGTGTTGTTGTTATTGCGTATATTGTATTGTCTAAAATTCAATAATCCAGATCTAATAGAAACCTTTTAAAAACTTTGTGTCTTAGTGGGAAGGATATTTAAATCGACAAATAATGGAAGCTTGCTTTCAAATCTAGTTTTGTTATATAAAATACAAATAATGTGTTTCTGAACAATAAGTATAGGGTATTTTGTATGTACAACTACCCCAACAACTTATGCCATATTGAATTTTGGATTGAAATGGACCATATAGTATATTGTTTCAATAGTTTGTAGTGAAGATAGTTTTTCCATTCATAAGTTGCTTCAGAATAGGCCTAGAATAGTTTTTTTTTTCACACAGGGATCAATCCAGTTAAGTTGCGATTTTAAGCTAACCCCGATGTACTTAAAATTACAACCTTATTCAATACTAAAACATTTAGAACTACATTTTTCTAAAAAAACAAAACAGTTTTTACCGTTGACAAACAAAACAGCTTTGCACTCAGGTCAGTGATATACGAGATTTACTATATGCTGACCTTTCCTTTACAGATTATAAAACATGATCTTTGTTTTGTCACTAATAATAAGTTCATGATAGTTACACCATTTTTTAAGCATGTCTAGATCACGATCAGAAATAAGATTTAAATAGCTAATAACTAGATGACATTTATATTACGAACATGATATTATGTATTATACATAATTGGGAAAATAATCCGAAGAGATCTATAAATAAGAGAAAAAAACCTATATCATGTAGAATTAAATTTTTGGATATATGTATTCACACATCTAAAATCCAAAAAGTCGATTTAATTGAAAATCTCTTTCTAGTAAAATACCACCATGACATAAAATGTTTATATTAACGTTTAATAATAATTTCTGTTTCATGCAGAAAATGCTGTAATATGAATATTTTACAATTCAAGTTTACAAGCCAATTTCAGTAAAATAAATTTTCAAAAAAAAAAAAAAAAATCCTTAAATATCTTACTTAACTTCCATTTTTATGAGTATTTCAAAATTATATGTATTTGAAAATTACCACTTTTAATAATATTACATTTCGAATGTCATTTTACATACATTTAAAATTCTTACACAGTATTCGTTTTGGCATTAGATAGGGTCTTATTTCTAGCTATGTTTTACAATATTAAAAGACAAAGAAAATTTTCCCTTTTATCCTTTCAAAGTATGTAATTTGAATGCAACCTCACGTTTTAAGTAAACAACTTTTCATTATTATTAAAATTATTTTTGTCCTTTTTAAAATTGTCTTTGGTACTGTTGTAGGTGACGTGATATACATGTATATATATATAATTATGTGTGAATGTTTATGTACTGTACCAAATCTCAGAGAATGTGTAGATTGTAATTTTCTTGTTCAAATTTCAGTTATTTTTTTTTGTTTTTGTTTAAGGAGGTTGCATTCGTTATTTTTTTTTTTTATTTTTTCTGAATCTTAAATGATTTTGAAATTTATGCAAAAATATCTGTTAAAAGGACAATGAAACTTTACATATTCCTTTTACAATTCTAATTCAAATAATAATAATAAAAATAATAAAGGGTGCAATAAAAAATGAAACAAAAAAATCTTTAAATCTCAGAGAATATTGTGAGATTTTTTTTAAAAAGAAATTCTAACACATTAATATCTATTTTGATGTCATATGATTAGGTGGACCGTATGTTGCGTATTTTGTTGAATCTTTTCTGGTTATATTCACTGCAATGGTAATTATTATATTATATTGATACAATTAAAATACAAACATTTAAAAATACAATTTTTGTGACCTAAAACCACACGTGTCGGGGTTTGTCTACTATCAGCAAAGTTAATGTTTGGCGGTTTCGATTTGGGGATTACAAGGAAACCCCTTTGGCTTAGACAATAGATTTAATTGTATTTACTGCAAATTAAATATGATTATTAAATAAAATAATACGTAAAAATAAAATTTTTAATATACACTTTTATCGAAACAAAATTAGCCCCCTAAAAAGTAGCAAATAAAATGGATGGTGGTCAATCCTGAGATTCTACAAATTTATAAGATAAATTAAACTTGCTGGAATATTCTTGATGGAAATTTGGAATATTTGAAGCTTAAAAAATCATGAAAATTAAAGCTTTGAGGCTTTGCATTTTGGTCTCATTGAGGAAATATGTAACCTACGAAATATCGATATTTGCAATCAATCAAATATTAAAAATTATTAATAAACAATTAAATTATTTAATTTAACATTAAAGTTTGTAATGTTTGTTTATTTTCTTAATCTTTATTCTATTGAACTCTTGAAACATTGAGAAAAATGAGAGAATTAACTGATACAATCTAATCACATTTTTTATATTGGCTTGAACAAATTTACAAATTCGTATAAAAAATGTTGACTAATTTTTATATTTCTAGCAACCCTAGCAATTAACATTGGATTGGACTGTTTTTGTTTGTAAATGAAAAATACATTAAAAATATATAAACAGAAACCACAACTAACCCAATAGATACTGGTGAGTTAATATAAAGGTATATAAATAAGTACTGACCATTGCTTTGTATTTTGTTAACAATATACAAGGCAATGTACTGACCATAATATTATGATAAATAAATGGATATACTTATTTCAATTTATTAATCAATTTTTTGTTTTTAATTCATATTTTAAGTTAAATAGTTTAATTATTGTCATGTGTTTCTATTTATTTATTTATTTTAACAGTTGATCCTACAGATAAATTTGTAGGCCAACTTTATAGGTCTCTTTCTCTTTCGAAATGTGGGGCTTTTTATTAAATTATATTAATTATTTGGTATAAATTTTTTTGTATATTATATATTTATATTATTTTTTTATTAGTTATATTATATCTTTATTAATTATTAAATTGTTTTGTAATTATAATTTAAGTTGAAGCCAAATTTAAAATTTTTAACAGAGCATAATAATAACATTATACAGAATAGTATAAAAATAATAAGATGTGGAATGACACAAAATGGCTCTATTTTACTTAAAAGTTTGAATATTATAAAACCAAATTGAAATTTGTTTAACTCGTGTGCGCATTTCCGCCATATATACAACTTATTTACATATTAAGAGTTCATTAAGAAGAAGCGAGATAAAATGGGAAGGTGCTTACTGCGCATGTCCTTAAATGCATGGCCATTATAATTATAGATACTCTATTTTTGTTTTTGTTGTTTTTATATTTTTATATTTTAGATAAATTTGTTTTCTTGTTTTTATTTGACGTATTATTTAAATAGGTTTATTGCAAGCAAAGAATTTCTAAACAATAAGAAGTCAAACTCGGATATGTATTTTTGCTAACACATCCATACATTTAAAAAACAAATTGTTAGAAATAGACGGCAATAAGAATTGTATGTTCACGAATGAAGTGAAATATAGGAAACAAAAAGGTGTAGCGAAATTAATAAGATAAAATTCAAATAGAATGTGTGTAAATAATAATTTTTTCGTATTAAAATGATACTATTTATCGTGGTATCTATTAAAAGTTAAATTTTAACATAAATAACATTTACTTTTTGTTGTCTGTGGGAATTTATTTTTTGTTGTCTTTGTTTAAAATTTCAATATAAAATCTTTAATTATTGTCCGAACTTTTTTATACTTAATAAATAATCCCGCATATAAAAATTTCATAAGCGTTTTCAAATCTTTTGTCAGCCCAATAAAAATTTGTATATAAAAATTTAGGCAAGCATATGCTGTGTTCTCTTTCTTTCTCATTTATACGGCAATGCTAAAGTAGGTATAGTTTTTATACTTGTTTCAACTAATCAGGAAATATGTTGATATGTTGAAATGTTGTGGTTTATGTAAAAAATTGTATTAGGTTTACGTAAATGAAGAGTTTTCCTTCTAATATGAGTAGAATTCATTATGGAGAAGCGACATAAAATGAAAAGGTGTCTACTGCGTATGTCCCTAAATGCTTGTCAATTATAATTATAGATATTTGAACCGATGTAGTTGTTATTACATTTTTCAGTAATTTTCACCATTTGAAAAAATTTTCGGTTCTCTCGGGGTTTGAACCCGTGCTCCTTCGGTCGTTACATTACTACACTCGAGTTCTTTACCACTCGGCTACCGAGGACACTCATGTGTTTCCTTTCATTAATAATTTTAAATTTAATTGTAGATATTGATATTTCGGAAGCAATATACATACCTGCCTAACCAGTGTATGTGACTAAGTTAATCTTCCTCTATTATATTCTCTTTGTATATCCTTATCCTTTACAATATTACCTGAACTATTGTAAATTAGTTTGTACTAATTTAAATACTGTTGAATATTCATCAGAAATTTTTTAAGTCATTGCTCAAGCTATTTTTAACCTATTCCATGAAAATTTCAACAAATCATCCGTTTATTGTTGATAAATTGGTTTAATAAATTTTATGTTGTGCTTCATATGCTTAGAAATTTTTGGCTTGCAAATAGTAGAATCTGTTTTTCTAGTTCATCTTCCTTTAATGTTTTTAGTCTTTCTGATGGTTCTATATATATAATTTCGAACAATCTTGGCATTTGGAATAATCTTGATATTTTGTATATATGCAGTTATCTTTTTCCATGTTATTTTTATTGATACAAATACATATACTGCTTATATCTTGGCTTCTATTATGTTTTTCGAACATTTTCTTAAACTTTGTAGTGAGTATTGACTACGCAAATTCTTTTATGTTTTTCCTTAACCAACCGTATTTTGTTTGAATAAGCTATTCTAGCTATATGCCCTTTCTTCTTCATAATTTGGTCTATGATATGAACAGAGTTACCATTTTGTCTTGCCGTGTCTTTAATATTGCTTTTTTCTATTTCAATGTTTTCTCCTGGAAAAATGGATATTTGATTATAAAATGACTTGAATATGGTTGACGTGGGCAATAACTGCTGTAAGATAAATGTATATGGTAAGAGAAAAGAGGTCGTAAAAACCACGAAACTATAAAGTTCAAACAACAAATTATTAATAAAAATCCAATAATTAAAAAAAGAACAAAAAAATCATACTGGGAAATATATTCTATATTTCTATTCATTTAACTAATAATTCTACAATTGAAATGATTCATTTCAAGATTTTAAAGGATATTTTCTTTTGTTATTAATCAATTAATAAAAATAAAATTTAAAGAATCTGATGTAAATTATTCAATATTTCCTATTTTCATATTCTTTTTTTATGTTTGCATCTTAAATTTTCTTTCTTTTCTTTGATAAGGTTAATTTTCAAAATATGGCAACCCAAATTGAAATTTTCTATTTTTTCTGTTACAATTTTGAAATAAAATATTTTTCTTCTATATTTTGTTATTTAAACAATGAAGAAAAAATACTTTTCTTTTAGGGATTATGAATGTTATTTATTTAAGAAAATTAAAATTTTTTCAAAAAGATTTTACTAAAATACATATCCACATAGCATATATTATATACCATATACAATATAATATAATTGGTATATTAAAAATAAAGATTGAAATAAGTTGTGGTTTAAAACAAAATAAAGAAAAGTGTATTGAAAATGTAGGAAAGAAAAAAATTTAGATTTACTCATAACTGTCAAATTAATTTTTAATTATACATTTTAATTTTAACTTAACAATATTAATTAAATTTAGGTGTGGAAGATGTGAAATAATATTTTTAAGATCTTTTCCAGTGTCTTTGGAAAAAATATCACTTAACAATCAGAAAATATAATTTCTATGTTGTACGGTTTCTGGAGAGTATGTTAAACCTATAATGGCAAAAAATAGCCCTCGTCAAGGAAATAGGTCTGTAATTTTGAACAATCAAAACAGAAAATATAATAGATTTGATTTGAAAAGGTCCTGACTCCGCAGAACATCCCACCTTAAAGCAAAACAAAAAAAAATGTCCTGCCCAACGGTATTTTTGTTGATATATTTTAATTGTTTTTTGCTTTATTTTCTTTCACAATGCTCTGTTGAAGAATGTTCTCTGTTGTTGACTGTTCTCTGTAGACATTAAATTTTTAATATACGGATATTCAGAAGTATCTATTTATCTACGCTTCAATGTTCATGGTAATATTAATGGAAGCTTTTCATATGTCACAAGTGTAAAAGACGGAATTCACATTTGTATAGAACAATCTTATTAATATTCGATCGAAATTAATTTTTATAATTTGTGCAAAGCTGTAAAAACATAAAAAAAAAACATATTTCTGCTTTGCACTAAGCAATGCTGTATTTTGAATTTGTAGTAATGGACTGATAACTACCGAAGTATTAGTTTATACACTGGGTGGCGCATGTTTTTCAACCAAAAGGTACCAGGTTCGATTCCCGATGAAGCAACAAAAATACCTTATTGGTTTTTCGACCTGGTCTAGTACCCTTTGTCATTGGCATAAAATAAATGACAAAAAATAATTGAGAGTATATCTGGTAACAAATTAAATAAAATGAAATCATCCAATTTAAGAAGACTTAGTTCCTGACAATATCAGTAGTTTTCACCATTTAATGAGTGGATAAGCCAGTAATTTGTTATACTCGAAATATTGTAGATATTGTAGTACCGTACTTAATTAAGCACGAAAAGGTGATTCTACCTGTGTTACTGTCAAGACTGTAAAAAAAAAAAATATGTGTTAATTCGAATGAATTTAATATTTTTAGTTTTATTTTAATACTAGCTTGGTAACTATAAATGACGGAAGCAAAATAAATTCTAGCATTTCTTTCCTTCATTAGAGTTTTCATTTCAAGGTTAAGAAAAATAGGTATTTGCTTATTAATTTATCATACCTTTATTTTTGTATTATAACCCTTTTAATTACCATATAAACAGAATATTTGTAGTAAGGTGCAAAATTTTCTATTCCCTAAGGGTCATTTACTCGATCATTTTAGCGACATCCTTTTTGCCAACATTGAAAATTTATCGTATAATTCTGAATTAAGTTAATCCTGTTAACATTCAATAACATTCGCTGGGTAAATTTAGCGTCAAAGTTTATAGCGAACAAATAATATTTTATAATGAGCAACAACTTTGTACGAAAACAATTTTAAAAACAAAAATAAATAAAATTGTAAATATAAAAAAACAATAATATTGTAGGTACACATAATATTTATTTTGATGAATAAAATAAAAACTTGTGTTGGAGAAAAAATTAAAATAAAAAAATTTACTGCAAATAAATAGGTATTTACAAAACTGTTCATAACTTTTGAACCATTGATCGGTTATTAAAAATTTCATTTTATTTCAAAAAATTCATTATCGAACTGTTGATGTTAAAATTCATACATAATTATTATTTATAACATACATTAAAAACAAGAACAACAATCAATATGTTTTAACCGATACCTATATATATACCTACTTACTATATTAAAAAAAATCATCACTCTCTAAGTCTCTACAACATACATTTCTACACACTTGAAGAAAACAAATATACCTAAAAATTATAAATTTACAAAGATAGGAAATAAAAAATAATAGTACAAAATTTCATTTAATTTCTTTAAAAATGTATAGGTTGTTATTGTTTTAATGTGTAAATCAGCAGAACTAAAACCTAACTAAATATTATATACGATAATAAATTTATATATCATATAGATATATATACATATATTTAAAAAAAACAATAAACAAAAAAAAAAAAAAAATAAATGACGACTTTAACTCATCATCGAATCACATTTCTGGCTAGAGTATATATACCTATAGTACTATACAGGCTATGCATACGGTATGGCAAAACTATGATGCTATGGTCATTATCATTATCATATTAGACACATATGCATATTGTGTTTAATTTTAAGTAATAAGAATAACCTTTAAGTGCATTATGTTTTTTTTGTGTTAAATGCTGTTTGCCTTTTGGTAATTATATCATATTAAACTATTGATAAAACTTCTATTAGTCCTCATTATTATAAATCAAAAAAATTGTTTGTTTTATTTATATTATTATTATTATTTTTCCTTATTATTTGCGAAGAAGACTAACTTTAATTAAAAAAAATATATTTCATGCAATGGTATTTTTTCCTGCAAAGGTTCAGCATGGTAGACAGGGGTTTAAAAAGAGTACCAAAGCAATTTGTATACATATTGCAATTTGTATATGTGTTGGAGTATTCCGTCGGACTTACAAACATCCAGATAAATGCAGAATTTTATTTTAATATAATTTTAATTTTATATATTACATACTATCTAATATATATATATATCTAATGTAAGCTCATTGTTTCATGTAATTAATTAACAAAAATACTGATCAAATCGATTTTTGTAAAAACCGGTTTTAAATCACCTTTTTAAATTAGGTAAATAATATATAAATAAATTAGTAATAAATATAATTTCTAGCTTTATTAAATTAATACAAAATTAATGAATAAAAATATATTTTCTTACAAATTATTTAGTAAATAAATACTTAATTTTTAATTGTATTACTTTTTTCAAAGTACATATTTTAAATGTTACAAAATGACAGGACTAATATTTCTTTTTCAGAAAATCCATTAACACTGTATTAATAAAATTATTTCATTGTGCTATATAATTTGTATATTATTATTTTATGAATATTGTTTTTGTAATAATAATAATAATAATAACATGAATAATAAAATAATTTATGTTAATTAGCTATTTTTAATTAAAATATTATTTCTTAAATAAAAACTAGTCTAAATTAGTTAATTAGTTTAATTCAAAAAGTATACTGAGTTTAACTAGATCAATTATCTAGATAAAAATTAAATTAATTCAATTAAAAACAAAAACAAATATGAATTACTTATTAATCATTATAAAAATATTATTACATTTATTTACTGGACTTGCAATCGAAATAAATAAATCAAAAAAATTTATACATAAATTTAAATTTCAATATTATATTATACCAATTTTACAAATATTTATGGTTTCAACAGGTCTAATATTATTAAATAGGAAACGAAGAAATGTTCTGATAGATTATTTTGTATTATTTTTTAATATTTCAACTCATATAATTTCAATATTTTTCATAATTATGATTTCTCTTCAAATGATAAATTCACAAAAAATTATAATATTATTTAATAGTATTGAAAAATTATTAAAAATATTGAAAATTAATAGAAAAAAATTCTTTTCATATAATTCAAAATTTATGAGAGTTGCATTTTTAAAATTATTAATTTCAATATTTTATATATCAATTGAAATTTTAATGTATAAAAGTCGTAAAAATAATGGAATATTTATTTTATTAAATTGTTGTGTACTTAATGCACATTTAATTGGTATAACAATTATTAATTTATTATTTTTTAAATTTTTATTAATTGCTTTATTTTATGAAAATTTACAAGAAAGAATTCATAATTTAAGAATTCAAATTGAAATTAAATTAAAAATTGATTCAGATAATCAAAATAAAAAATATTTTATTAATAAAAAAATTAATTATTATTTAAAAAAATATTATAATATTATAAAATTTTCAAAGAAAATTTATAAAATATATGAATTACAAATCTATACAATATTTTATACAAAATTTATAATGATATTGGTTATATTTCAAACAATATGTTTTCGAAATGATTCAAGGACATTTCGTGATGTATCTCAATTATTAAGTATTATAATTGATTTTTGTTCAGTAATTTTAATGGCAGATTATGCAATTGAAAAATCAAAAATTTCTATAAACAATTTGTTTTGGATTGATATTTTGATGAAGAAAGAAGAAAAATTTGTGGTAAGAATGTTGTTAGAGAAAGTGTGAATTCGGAAACATCAAAATAGGGTAGTATTTAGTGAAAGTAGATATGTACTAATAGGCTCATCCTAAATATGTATTTATTATTTTCTCCGATTTTTACTTTCTACAATCAAAGAATAGCAGAACCAAAGCAACAAACAGCTGTTTTTTTTCGAATTTGTCTATGCATTTTAAATATATATGTGTATTTATATAGTGGCCGAGTTCAGTGTTTGGAGACGGTGGGCCATTAAAAAGGCTTATTTTGTATTTTTAATTGTTTCTAAATATAAAATTTATTAAAATACGAATGTATGGAGACGGTGACCCAATATTTCGATAACCCCTACTTAATGATATTTTTAATAAAATACAGCCTATAGTTGTTTATATAAATAAACAAAAAAATAAACAAACAAATTGAGATAAGCGTATTTTCAAGTTATTGAACTTTATTTAAAAGTTAACTTTAATGTAATGACAAAATAGAATAAATATTTATAATTCAGCCATTGTAATTTTTTTGTTTGATATGCCAGGATTCATGTACTGCAAAAATTTTGAATATTTACTTTTTATGTTAATTATGAAATCTACTAAATTTTACTTAATTACCATATAGTACAAAACAGGACTGTTAACATTATTTTACATGTTTAACAATTTTGCAACGCACTCTAATGATTGACAATTCTGTTCTGTAAGCAACACGATTAAATACTTGTATAATATATGAAGAGTTAATTTATATTAATTTTAATTATGGGGTTTTGAACATATTAAATTTCATAAAATAATTATTTCTAATACAGTGTATATTATGCAACAATATCTTCTGTAATATTTTATATTTATTCATACTTAATAAACTTCTATAATTTCAGATGGAAACATTTTACAGTCAAGTATGGTGTAATAAAACTTCATTTCCATTTATGATACATTATAAACTTAATAAATATTTAATTCTTGTTTATGTTATTCAAATTGTAGATAAAATTTTTTTAATGAAACAACTTTATGTAGCAAAAAGAATTGAATTAATGTATTCAGAAATGAATAATTATGTAAAATAAATAAAATTGAAATAATATAGGATAATTTTGTCTTCTTCAACAAAAACTAATTCAATTAATATGATGTTACTTATTATTAATTGTGAACAGTTTTAAAATAATTAAAATTAAAAATATTTGTTTAATTTGAGTGACATTTATAAACTGATAAGTAGTGTTGATATTTCATTTGTTTTACTAATTAATATAAGTCAATAAGTCAATTGTGATTGTTTTAATGGTTGAATGCATATATAAAAAAAATAATAAAAACTGTAATTTATTAATATAAAATATATGTATGTATATAGTATATACTTATATTATGAAATAATAAATAATATTATTCAATTTTTACTGTTTAGTAATTTAATGATTATTTAAGTGAATTTATATAGTAGTAAAGCTATTCCAGTATTTTGTATTATTTAAATTTTGTATATGAATCTTGCTCGTTTGGACTAGAGTACTGTTATGAGTGGCAACGATATTAGGATAGAATTTTATTATGCAATATATTTTATTTTAAGTTTAAGGTTTTATTTAAAAGTTTATACAATATTTATTAAGATATTTTATTAAGCAAAACCATAATTCAATGATGTTTAATATTATGTTCAAACCATAAATATATTATTTCAGAATAACATTATTTATATTTATTTATATTTATTTATTTACTTATCTAATTGAATGTTGAGAAAGGGCTTGACCTTATGTAATTTTACTAATAATTATTATTTAACTCATTGTCTAATATTTATAGAAAATATAAAATTTGAGAAAAATAATAATTTTCTAAAGTGTTAATATAATGTGATATGTCCCACTAAGAATAAAAAATTTAAAAAATAAAAATTTAATTATATAAAGTAAATCAAAAAATGTACATTCAACCACAAAAATTCAAAAAATATATCAAAAATAAATTATCTCTATAATTAATTACTTATTAGTACTTCAAAACATATTTTATTGGTAATTACGATCGCTTTATTTGAATTTAATTTTTTTTTTATTTCTTTATTTAATTATTTTTATGGCAATTTGTTTTTTTTTCTTATTTTTTTAATAATCATTATTTTTAAATTTTCTTAATGAAAAAACAAAAACAAAAATGTATCATTATTTTTTATTAATTTGTTTTGTTAAAATAGAAAATCTAGTGGGAATAAAATATATTAACAAATTTTGAATAGTATTGTGAAATTCAATAATAAATATTGTGAAATTCAATAATGAATATTGTGAAATTCAATAATAAATATTGTGAAATTTTGTATTAACTATGGAAATGTTATCAAATGAGTATCAATCAAATTAAAAATTAAATAAAAAGGATTTAATTTGTTAAAATCTGTAAAGTGTAAAATTTCAAGTTAAAAACTTATTATATAAAATTTATTTGGCTGAGAAGCTATATTGGCCTTATAAGTCTTATTACAAAACTCAACTAACCTATTAACAGTAAAACTTATTTAGCTTCTTTTCAAATACTTTTATTATTTAATTTTGATTAAAATTTCATAAAAATAAGCACATTTTTCATTATTGTATATATGTATATTGTTTTGAATATTTTAAAATTATTTTCTACTTCAATACCTCAAAAGAATATCTTTGTTTTCAAATTAAATGTTTACAAATTGTTAATGATCCTGTTTTATACAATAAAATAAACATTTAATTTTGTTTTTTTTTTTGTAAACAAATCATTTTCAATTTAAATCTTCTAATTTAATTTCAAATTTTAAATTTAATTTACTTAAATAATTTCTTGCTGTAAATATAGTTAGTTAAGTTTGAAAATTAATTTTTTTTTTTACTATTTATTTTATATTTATTTTGTAAATATTTTCAAAAATTTTATTGTGGTATTCATATTTCTATGTACATTTATAGTTTTTATGTATAAAATAAATTCACGAAATAAAGTTAGTTATTTCTTTCTATAAGAAAAGTTTTAGTTATGATTATCCCTATGGGGTCAAATTTTTTTAGAGTTTTATTTAAACGAATACAATATCATGTGTATGTAGTATGTATAACGTGGACAATATGTATGAATTAGATCTATTGTTGTTGGGTTTTTATATTTGTATTTTGTTAAGCAAACATTCGTTTTTTGTTTTAAATTTGAAATTCATATTTTATTATATTTTCGAAAAGTTTTAAAATAGATTTTTAAATACAAAGTGACCTGTAAAAAATTAAAATATAATTCATATCATTGTATGCATGTACGGTAGCTCTCTAATAAACTCAAACTGCGTATAAGAATAATGAAATCCATATAAAAAGTGTTAATTGCTAATTAATAAAATATTTTTTTTTTAAATTTAATTTAATTTTTAAACAATAGCATATTTATAATTTATTTTAAAAATTTATATAAATCATAAACAAAAGTGAGAAAAGTCTTAAATCCAATTAATACTTAAGAAAATAACGAACTCATTCTAAATTTCTTAAGTAAAAAAAATAAGTAAAACCGAATTTTCATCTAATTTGTGGAAGCTATTTTTTTTTACAAAACTACTCATGAGTAGTTGCCGCCGCAGTTGTTGGAATCATAAATTTCATAGCTTCTGTCAGTTGATGGAACAGCTTCCGTTTGATTTTGTTACTGTGAATAATTTTTGTTAATAAAATTGGCAACTCAGCAATTTAAATTTTTTTTTATTTTTACTCAGCTTTTGTTTTTAATTCTGTGTAAGGAACTAAAATTACTTGCACATTGTATGTTGGAGTATTAGACTGCTAGACACATCTGGATCTTTTGATATTATGTGCTAAAGTTAGTGGTTCATCATGAAATGGTGTACTTATTTTGTAAAATTTTTTTGATGTCTACCGAAGTTTTTAGTTTTTTGCAAAAGCTTTTGTTTTTTCAATGCAAAGCAAAACAAAAAAAAAAAAATTTTGCCCGCATTAACTGAAACCCTCATCCACGTTATTAAAATTGGTTGCGAGTTATTTCCTGCGTGTAAAATCGAAACTGGTTTACTAAAACCAACAGCATTTATCCAGCATTAATCTAGAGTTACCTGTATATAGGGTTAATGGTTGATAAAAATAATAGTCAAGAATAGTCATAATATTATCAAATTCTACTTCTAATTCTTAAAAAAATGAGACATTTGGGTAAATGGATAGGTAGAAGTGTAAATTCCAGTTGCTTCTGGAAAACCAATTCCTATATAATTTTGCCGTTTTTATACCACAAATCCAGTGAACGGTTCGTTGTTATTGGTTGTTATTGGAGGGGATCACTCTCTCATTATCATTCTCCCAAAGGACTACAGTAGTAGAGCCATCCTGTGTGACTTAGAGGGTTGGCCAGATTTCAACTTTTGGGTAAATCATTCGATAAAGTGCGAAATATAATTACTTGCATATTAGTCAAGTTTCAATTGAAAAAAAATGTTTATTCAATTCAAAACTTTGCACGAGTGTTGCATTGAATGTCTTAGCATTTTTTTGTTTTTTAAACCGCATAATTTTTTTGTTATTATTACCATTTACTTTCAAAGTTATCCCTCCATTTTTTTCTTTCAAATCGAATTTCTTTTTGATTAGCATAATTCGTTGGTCTTAATCCTGTATTGAAATTTGCTAAAATTATTTTTAATTATATTATTTAATTATTCCCCTCGTCTAAACACTGTAGTACCAAATTTCCGCTTTGTAGTACCAAACATTAATTTTTCGACATTTTATACCACTTCAAATTCATAGGTTATGTTGCAGTTAAAAGTCATTTGATATTTTTTTTGCATTTCAATTTGTTATGATAACGATTTGTCTTAATACCCTTTTATGTGCAATATTTATATTTTTTTCTATAGGGCATGTGATTCGAATTTAATAAATAAATGTAGTCCATATAGTGATTCGGCGAATAGGCAATTATCGTGGTCATATTGTGATGTAGTGAAAGGGATCGCTATGGTTTGACACATGATCTAATTATGTTGCATCGCTAAATTAACTTGAAGTCATATTATTTTAAAAATCATTCATCTCAGTGATTTCTTTATAAAATTTCTTTATTTTTTTATTAAAGGTTATTCGAGTCTGAGGTGTAGCTTATTGTACTCATTGTAGCGTTAAAACAATAATTTCAATTTACGCTCTCTGTTAAGTACATTACTTATTTACACAGATAGCAAACATTTATTCCAGGATAAAATATCATGTCTAATATTCTTCGTAGAATTGCATTTATCTTTTGAAAACAAAATGTAGTTGAATTTATAACTTTACCATACTAATCTATTATGCCTAATATATTATATAAATTGCTTGATTTAAGCTCGTAAGAAATAAATAAATAAATTAAATAAGGACATCGAAGAAACAAAGCCATTATTTATAAATGTATCATCATATCAATGTCTTGCAACCCCATCCGTGGGCCATAGGGCGGAATTATAAATGTATACTATTATATAATATAATGCATTATAGTGCACTCTGTAACTATATATATATATTTAAATAATTGAAGGTTAATTTTAAATATGTTTTTGTATGCTCATTTGAATGCACATAGAAATGCAAATTGTATTCTTATATAAAAAAAAAATATTATTTAAGGATAAATAAATTTTGTACATAATGGTAGGAAGGTACTGCAAAAAAAGATTTCTATAAAAGTTTTGGTTAAAAAGTTTTTGATTGCATTATATTATGTATATTGTGTGGGTTTATAGTTGTGGTGTAGAACCACAGAGATTAAAATAAGAAAAATATTATTTAAATTAGTTTGTATTCAAAACCAAAGCCACCTAATTTGTTTTTTTTTTTTTTACTTTTTCGAAATTGATTTATTAGAAGGTTTTTTTTTTATTTTTTTTTGTCGAAGAAGTTAGAACAGATAAGGTAAGTGTTATAATACAAAAAAAATAATTTTTTTGTTTTTTTTTATAATGTAAATATTTATAATAAAATAATTGACCTTATGAACGCAAGTCTATGAAACCAATTAGGTGGAATATGAAGTATATAGGCCTTAGCATAAGCGGTATGGCTTTTGTGTTTTAGAAAACTCACAGTACTATAATTATAATATTTGATCGATTTTAGCAGTTAAATCATCTTCAGAAAATTTAAAAAAAGGTCTTCTGTGTAATGAAATTAGTTTTTTTTATTATTTGTTATTAAAAATATTCCAACGAGAGCCAACATAGTCTCACAATAATTATGTTAAAGTTGTACTTTGTAATATACTTGACAGTCATGATTTCACAATCAAATTACAGAAGATTAATTTTGGCTTGTAAAAATAGATTTAAAATATAGTTGACTTATGTATATGTATATATAACTACACAATTTGAAAAGTAAAAAAAAATTACAAATTGTCATTTTAATCTTTTGGAATATTTTTTTCTTTCTGTTTAAGCCATTTGGGTATTTAATATTAAATATTTTCTCAGATTTATTCACATAAAAACAAAAAAAAAAAATTCAAATTAAAAATCTTTTAAGTGACTATTCCCAGAATATTCAATAAAATAATAAGAATTCGTGTTAAAATCCTTTTTTAATGAACTTCACTTTCTTTTTTCTCCTTTTTGTTTATTGCATTAATATATTATTATCTGTGTAGTGAAATATGTATGTATATATCTTCAAATATATTTACTTAATTTAGTTATAACTATATCCTTTGTGTACAATCTATTTTGTTTCTTGAGTTCTGTGGTTCTTTTTCTATTCTTTATCTGTAGGGAATTTTCATATTTTCATTATCAAACATTCTTGTTTTCTTTGTTCTGTAAATCTTTTTCTATATATCTCTTACTATTTCCTTAATTAATATGTATATATTTTTTGTGTTGGGCTTTGTATTTTTGTTAAGGATTTTAATATACATATTTTATTTTTTCGTGCAATATACAATATACATATTCTAGAATTGTACAATATGATGAATACAAGCCTTAAGAGAAAAAGAAACAATATTTGACTTTTATAATCCTGTGAATTTTTTACAAAAACAAAAAAAAAAAAAAGAGAATATAAATAAAATGATAAATAAGGGCAAAAAAAAGTAAAAACAAAAAAAAAATGGAATAAAATCTTGTGTTAATCGTTAAGATTTTGTCAGTTTTATGGATCCATTTCATATTCTTTACAATCTACATATATTATTTTTTTCTAAATTGGTATTGGGATGGAGTAAAATTTATTACTATATTTATTGAAATTTCTTATGTATGTAATAAATTTCATTTAAAATATTTCATTCTATTTGTAAGATCTATATGTGGAAGTATATTATGTGTTCTATATTCTAATTCTGTCATTGCATATTTGTTTATAGAATGCATTTTGATTTTAAATAGTTTTTGTTCCAAAAGCTGCCAGTATTTTGCTGCCAGTTGTTTGAGATGAGTTCAAATACAAAATAATAATCAATCATCAAAGAAGTTTGTTTTAAAATCTTCATGTCCTGTATTGTATATAAAAAAAACAAAAAAAAAAACGATAAATTCATTTCAAATATGTCAGAGTTATGGTTATTCAATATTTTTTGTTGGGTCTTTGAGTTTTGCAGCGACTCAAAAAACAATATATGGTCATTCCATATCATTTTATTTATGACCTGCGTTCCGAAAATATACAAGTAAATAAGTAGACCCCCGAATAATAAAGTGGGGTTAAATGGAATAGTTTTGCACAAGACTAGACAACTTTGAGTTTTGTAGGTGTTAAACTGAACTCTTAATGTCTTCAACAGATAAAATGTTCAAAAATCCAGATTCATTCTGTCATTGAGCATGTACCAGTGAACATTAATAATAAATCTTAATACCCTGAACTGAAAACATTCAATATTGTCATACTTAATTTACAAAAAGGTATTTGAAGTTATTGTCAATAGGTTAAAACAAATCATTTCCAAGTTAGATTTGTTAAATTAAAATGTAAGCCGAGAACTTGCTCATACCGGAAGCTAATCTTAAGTTTATCCATACAAAAAATTTAAAAATAAATAAATTATGAACATAATGAATGTTTGTCGGCGATATTATTTGTATTTACATCAGTAAAGACTTATAAAATAAAATAATTACCTGAATATGATTTATCTAAATTGTATTTACTATACTTACCTTGATTTTTTTTTTTTTTTGCTCCGTACTTCTCTTGGGAGCATAGGTATTCCACTTGACATTTTCATCGTACTCGATTTCTAGCTTCTACTTTCACTTGTATTTCTGAGGCAATGTGTAATTTCATTTTTAATCTGTATGTACTGTCTAAGTAAGGGATTGGCCTACTGTAGAAGACCACTTTGATAATTTTATCTGCGCCTACGTGGTAAGACGACGCCATATTTTTCTGCAAAATGTCGCTGCGATTTTATCCATCTTTGACTTTAAGATGCCTGACGTTACTATGTGTTCTATATTCGAATAATAGAAGACCACTTTGATAACTTTATCTGCGCCTACGTGGTAAGACGACGCCATATTTTTCTACAAGATGTCACTGCGATTTTATCCATCTTTGACTTTAAGATGCCTGACGTTACTATGTTTACTGGGTACGTTATGTCACATACTTTCGTCAGTTGTTGACAATTGTGTAATTATTATTAGTGTTTGTCTAATATTATTTATTGTGTTATTTGGTTATTGTGTTGTATGATTTATATGAGTATTGATATAGGATATTGATATAGGTAATATTTTTAGTTATATAAAGTATTACTTATATTAATTATTTTTATTGATTATTAATTTTATATATAATATTTTGCTATTTTTTTTAGTTATATTTTATACCCCGCACGGAAATGGAACCCGTGACTACCACATCGTAATTCAAACACATTTCTGTGCTCTAACCGATTAGGCCACGGAAGGGATTACCTTGATGGTATGACATAACCATCTTTGACTACGGTATGACACAACCATCCACGGAAGGACTAACATAATGGTATGGATGGTTTAACATAACCATCCTTGACTACGGTATGACATACCATCCACGGAAGGACTTACCTTGGTGGTATGACATAATCCATGGCGCCAGATATGATATTACATAACTGTGGAGCACATACTATAAAAAAACTGAACGACAAGATAGAAAAATTACATTTATTATAATAATCTATGACATCAAAATCAGTTTTAAAGAAAGAGCAGAACATATCTATAAATAAATAAATTCCTTTATTTATCAATTATTTTTTATCTTAAGTATATATATCATGTTTTTACATATCAATAAAATTATTCCTCCACTCTACACCTCCTTCCATTCAAATATAAAAAATCATTAGGAAAATATTATTTATTAAAATAAAATGTATATATACTATTCATGTTTGATGATATTTCTATTTGCCTGCATAGTTTGTCGCTTCATTTTTATTTATCCAGCATTCATAATTTGATTATACCAAATATCACCAGAGAATAACATTTATAGAATACAATGTATGTGCATACTACATACAAGTATAAAAAATTGCGTGATAAGAATATCCTTTCAATGTAAAAGATATAAAAAGGATAATATACAGGAATAATTTCATTGTTTTCAACAAGATGAAGTTCAAATAACTAAAAATAACATAATATTTCAAAATTATTTTTTTCATAATTTTGGAAAGTAATCAACTTTGGAGAAAATATCAAATGTAAATGGATCCAATCAAATTGTATATAATGATATGTACACGTATGAGATTATCATTGATGAGGACAAAATCTTTCAAAAAAAAAACTTTCCTTCTGTTAATTATAGTTTTGTAGAACTGAACACGAACGTGAACTTTTATGAATAATTTAATTAGGTTAATTGTACTTTATGGATGTACAACATATTATATAATATATTTTTTATTTTTGGAGTGGAAAAACCTTTTTCCACTCTCATACGTTATCAATAAAAATATATATTTTTTTATGGTAGAAAGTTCTATACTGACGCGAATTTTACAGATCTATTGTACTTCCCCGTTTATCTCAGAATTGTCTGTCTATGTTTTACAATCTCTATTATTGCTTTAATGTCAATTTCCGAATTAAGGAATTTGTATTCCTGGAAATATTTACATCTTTTACGAGTTCTGACGTTGCAAATAAATAGAATGTGAAACGGGGATTCCCTTTCTTCTAAGCAGAATCTGCATCTGTCTGGTTTGAGCTATAGGTTATGGTATAGTTCCATGTAATAAATAATAAAAAATCTGCTTTATTCTGTTGTCGGAGCAGTAAGAGGACGGTATCACATTTTATTTTTTCTCATTTTAATTTCTAACTAGCTATTCCCGACGTAACATTCGCCGGTCTAGCATTATAAATGAAACAATTTATTTTATTTATTTATAATAAAAATAAGTAAAACAAAACTTTCATGAAACAAAATCTGATGTCTAAACGCTCCCTAACAAATACTATTAATAGAGAAGTACATTTCAACAAAATGTGGCGAACAGAGATGTCGCTGGCAATATAGATATGTAATTAAATGCATTTAACCTAATAAATACCACACCCACATTAAAAACACATTAAAATAGCCATAGATACGTTTTTTGTGTTTTTTTTTATTATCATAATAGCCCTAACTATTTCAAAATTCAAAATAAAAAAAACAAAAACATTTATTTATAGAATTTATATTTTTATTTCACTTCTTTTAAATTTTGGTTTTGACGTTTTGGTATGATTAGGTATGACCATTATAGTGAAGGTTATGATTGGTTATGACTTTGTTAAACCATATCGAATCATATAGGCCATTTAATGATTAACGAAGTATCACATGACATCATATGAAGCCTTATGACTATTATAGTTAGGTGTAAAGTCAATAATTATGCTTTTTCTCTTATTATTCAGTTTTTATTGTTATATTGTTATCCCGCTAGGGTCTCTGATATAGATAAGAGTAGTCTGTGATTTTGCTTTTTAAAGTGTTTTTAATTTTTATGTGTACTAAATTTGCCGTGTATTGAATTGGAACTTGATAATAATGTCATGACATATTTTGTTTTTCTTGTTCTTAGCAGATCGTAAATTTCGGTTTATGATTCTCCATGTACAATATCATATTTATTCAATGCTACTGCGCATTTGAATTTATACTTTTGAATTATTTGTTAATAAAATAAATAAATTTCAATTTGTGATTTTGTGAACATGGTCAGGCTGAGATAAAAAATATATTTTCTAAATTTACTATTTGTTTTACCGGTAAGTTTTTTTTGCTGTAATATCGTAATATCGTAATATTTTAACAAAGCTATTTTTATAAATCGATATAATAATTATATTCTGATAATTCGGTTCTTGTCTTTGCTGGTTTGTTTTTTTTTTAAAAATGAATTCATATATGTAATCAGATATAATCAATGCTATTGCTCAATAGGTGAATTGTTTTTAGGTTAATTTTAATTTGTTTTTGGTTTTATTGTTTTGTGGTTTATGTCTTTAAATTAAATTTTGCACACTATCGTAATTCGTAATAGTTCTAATAAAGTTGTCTAATCTAGTTGAAAAAAGTTTTGTGTTGTAAAAGCTTTGTTAAAAGTTTAACAGACGTTTAAACGTATTAATAAATAAGATTTCACAGCCTTACCTACTTAATTTAAAATTAATTTAGTGTGATCGACTTTATGTATATTATTAAGCCCTTACAGGACTTATCAATCTTGAACAGATGTCTGTTGAATTGACCATGACCAGTGATAAATTACGTCAGTATTCGGACATTGGATCTAGTCTTCTTAGTTACCTAATTTAACCGGCTAATGGTAAGTTTGAAAAAGTCTTTCGACTGCGCAAGTCCTTCACAACTGTCTATATATATATGTTTTTAGTTTCTCAGCAAAAATATAATTTTAAAATAAATCATTCGATATGAATTAATCATAAATTTTATTTCCGATGTAGAAAGATTGTTTGAATTTAGAGTACAGCTAATGCAACATATAAGATCTATTATGTTATTGGATGTATAATTCAGGAGTTCATTAGATCAAAATTGAATTAAAATGTTATATTCAAAAGCTTTTTATGCATTTACCTATCGTATTATCGAATGATGTCATCTAGGTGGCAGTGTATATAATATGATTTTTGTTTTTAAGTTCTGAAATACAATATATAACTTCGTTACTTGACTTTACATTATTGATTCAACAATTAAAGAAGATAATATGTTGTCAGATAAGATAACATAAAAATTCTGTCTAGGATTTCACTACTGAATTTTTTCAGTTGGCTGAGTTTTCTTCTCATCGCAAAGGAAAAAGATGAGTGTAGTGACAGGGAAATTCCCATACAGTTTTACAGTCACTGTTTATATAATTCTTACCCAAAGCGTAGTCATACATCAATTCAATACCATTTAAATAATTAGATAAGACATTTTTTTTTTTCATTTAGAATTTTGCTCTTCAGTATTTTTTTTTGTCTTTTAACGTAATGCATTTTTGTTCACTCTCCTTAGAAGGAAATCGTAAAAAAAATTAATATGAAAGATGTTGTGTATTTAAATAATAATGCAACACGATTGTCATTTGGATTATAAATAATATGTAAGTACATAATAATAAAAATAATGAAAATAAAGAATGCTTTATAAAAGATATTTCATCTTAGAATTCGTATGAAATTAGTTTTATTGAATGCATGTTGAGGAGAACATATTAAAATTATCACAAATTTATTATATAATTTCTGATATTATGTAACTAAATGAATTAAACATAATTTCAAATATTAATTTAATTAGAAATTACATACATTAATATGATATTGATATTAAGAAGCAGTTTAAAATATTATGTGAATTCAATTTAAATTGTTTCCATATATATATTGTGGAATTGAAATTTCAAACAGTTTAAGAAAGTTGAATACGATATAAATACATACTTAAAATGTTTGTTTTTGTATTTTATATAAAAGTATTTTTAACAATTTTTCTTATCATTATTATTATAAAACTTTTCTATTCTAATAACTCACAGATTGTTATAAATTTTTTGATTAATTTTTTTAACTCACAGATTATTATAAAATTTTTGATTAATTCTTATAACTCACATAGTATTAAAATATTTTTGATTAATTCTTTTAACTCACAGATTATTAAAAAATTTTTGATTGATGTTTATAACTCACAGATTATTATAAAATTTTTGATTGACTCTTATAACTCACAGATTATTATAAAGTTTTTGATTGATGTTTATAACTCACAGATTATTATAAAATTTTTGATTGATTCTTATAACTCACAGATGCTATTTACAGGATCTTGATATAAGTTATACAATCAATTAGACCTAAAAAATAGGAGTTGTATAATCTATACCTACAATACCTACTCGTAAATTCCAATAGTGTTAGATGACCGAAATTCCTTTAATAATAATAATTATTATTATTAAAAATTACAATTGGATTAAAAATAATCTTATTATAATTTTTATCTTTATAGCTTACGAATGTGAACCAGAAGTTTTGTTTTAACTTAATAATAATATTTTTTATGAAATAATAGTTTGAAAATCTTTATTTGGATTTGTTAAAATTATTGTTCCTGTTAGAACAATAAAATATGCTAATGATTCAAAATATACTAATGTTATTTTATTTCCAATATTAACATTTTTTCCAATAAATTGAAAAATATTTATTCTCTTCTCGAATTCATTTGAAAATTTTAATAATTCGATTTCCTGAAACGAAAAAACAAAATAATATGATACAAATTAATTGAAAAATTATTATAAAGAAAATAAATAGATGGAAAAAAAAGATGGAAGGGGATGTTTTTCAACTTTTAGAAAACAGGGGTGGCATTATATAACTTTGTTTCAAACATTTCGGTTGAAACAAAATTTGGATGACATTACGTAATTTGAAACGCTCGAAAAAACAGTGAAACACTTTACTTAATTCCATTTTTGATTTGTTTCGTTAAAATTTCAACAATTACTGCTAGAAAATAATATTAAAAAAAAAATGGAACTAAAAGAAATTGTAACTAGATACAAGTAAATGAAGCTAATAATAATACCAAAATTTTTTTTTTTTTATTCTGAAAATTTTTTTTCTTAAAAGAAAATCATTATAAATTTACTTAATTTTTCATTTTATTGGAATTTTTATTTCTGTGAGTTTCTAAAATAAATATTCCAATAAAAATCATGTATTAATTTATTATTTTTTTTTAAATTTACCTAAAAGCGTCAACTACTTTTCAATCGCCAAAATTTGGTCGTATCAAATGTAAAAAAAGTAGCGTTTCCACCTTACGCAATACCAAAATATGTCGTACCAATTTTGAAAAGATTGAAACAAAATAAAAATGGTCGGAACACAATTATGCAATTCCACTTTTTGAAAATAGTCGAAACAAAACGACCTTTCAAATTACACAATGCCACCCCTGAGTTTGAAATAATTGAATTGAAACACAAAATTTAATCTAATATGAGCATAGGTTTTCAAACCTTCAACAACTATGATTACATATCTTTCTATTATTTTATATTGGCACGGATATTGATTATTAAAAATTTGTATTATAAATTTACTTACTTTTTCATAATTTTCATATTCATTAAGAAATTTCCAATTAATTTTCGATTTTTTAACCAATTCATCAAGACCACTTGTAAAAACAATAAAATCGATTTGATTTAATATTAGAATAAGTAAATCCATTTTATTAATTCTATTCATTATATAAAAACTCATAAATATTGAATCAAAATATAATAGTATATTTAAAAAATTACAAATTATTACAAATATAATTTGTAATTTAAAATATTTTAATAATTTAATTTTAATTTTATATATTTTTCTAATTATTTTCATATAAATATAAATTTTTGTTAAATTTTTATATAAATTTAAATTTATTTCACTTGTATAATTTTGAATTAATTTAAAAATTTTTGCATTAATTATTTTACTTATAATTGCAATAAATAAAGATATAATAAAAATCAAATTCATTATAATTATTTGTATTAAATGTATATTAAATGTTGTAAAATTATAAATAGATATTATCAATTCTCTACTAGTAAATATTATAAATGATATACAAATGGATAGAAAAAATTTAAAAATTATTAAAAATAAATAATTTTGTTTAAATTTTATATCAATATTTGTATAAATTAAAATTTTTATTAATTTATTTATATTATAAGTAATTTTGTTCGAATTAATTATTTGTATAATAATTAAAATTAATGATATTAATGGCATTGTTATTAATATAATTGGTTCAATTATAAATGCAATAATTTCAAATTCAAATGAAAATGTATATCTTCCATAGAATTTCAAAAATGTTTTAATTAAAAAAATAAATTGACTAATTGGAAATATCCAAAATAATAATTTTGATAATATAAATTGTTTTTTCTTTATACTAAAATAACAAGTAAGTCCACCAAATACATTATTTATTAAATTAAAAAATATAAAAAATATTTTTTGTTTTGAACTCATTTTAGCACTGTCACTGTGTGTATACATTTCCTAAAAAGTGAACTTTTGAAAAGAAATTAATGAAAGTTGAAGAAATAATCATAACCATTTACAAAATTAAAAAAAAAAAAAACCGATCTATTAAAATTATATTAAATTAATTTTTTTGAAAAGTAGTAAGGAAAGAAAATGTTCGATTGTTTTGTGAATATTAATATGACAAAACTTCATTTGGATATTTATACATTTGGATATAGTTGTGGTTGTAGTTCGTTATGTAAAAGTCAGCTTGATTTGAAATACGACAAAAATAAAAATATTTCCACTTGATACTCAGGTGCTAAGGCTATACCTTAAATTTTGACTAGCATACAAGTCAAATTGCTTTGTTATTAAAACAAATGCTTTTTTTTATTACTAGAATTGGTAATGAATTTAAACGGATTTGTTCTATGATTTAACATTTAACTGAAATTTATTTTTGATATTTAACATTTCATTTAAAATTTAAGTACTACTAATTACTCTGTATGAGCTACGTTAACACTCTTTTTGAGAATAGAACGAATAAATAAATAAATGATACTTGTAGTTATGTTTTTTTTTAAACATACATCCATCCAATAAGTACATTGTTATACACGAGTAAAGGCTGAAAATTATTTCAATTAATTCTTTCAAATTAAATTGTAGTGTTTTTTTTCTACCGTCAAACTTTTCTGAATTTTCATTAAATTTGTTCGAAAAAATTAAAATGATTAATTTTTTTTTTTATTATTGCTTTACTTTCTAAAAATTCATTTTATTTGATTATAAACTCCTGTGACCGGAGAGACCTATAATGTTCAGTTTGATTGAGTAGTCCCATAAAACAATTAAACCATATACTCATACTCACATTTAGATAATTTAATTATAAAAGCATTGAAAAAAAAATGTCGACAAACACTATAATTCATAGTTTTATTGTAATTCTTATAATTTAATAGTGATTATAGTGAATAGTCCAATAAATGAGTCAAGCGGATTGTGGGATCAAAAATGCACACTTAAGTGCAAATTGGTTTTCCATAAGCAACTGAAATTGTCATTTCCATATACCTATTTTATAAATTTTCAACAATTCTCAAAATCATGTTTTTTTGCTTATGTAATTTATTGCATATATTTGGGGGCTGAAGGATAGGATGTATTATCCAATAAAATAATTAATAATATTTTTGTTAATTTCTAGTTTTGCTGTGTTAATGTTTTTAATAAAGTTTTCAATTGAAAAAATGTAATACCAAACAACTATAATAAATTTGTAATAAATATGTGTAAATTAATAAATTATTAAATTTAATTTTTTATTTAAAAAAATCAAATAAAAAATTACTATTTTAATTCATATACTTAATAAAAAAATTTTGTGCCTTTTTTCACACTCCATGTACGTTTACATACATGTACATCTACATGTTCTTTACGTATGTTAATTTTGTAATATATATATATATATATATATATATATATATATTACGAAAGATATTTAAATAATTAACGATATGACTGCCATCTGTTTTTTTGTATATAGTATAAATTGATATTGTCTATACTTTTACAATACGAATCAATTAGTCTTCTTTTGTTTTTATTTCTTTTTTTTTTTAGTTATTAAGTGGATTCATCAAACTATTTACCTTAGATGATATAATCACTATATAGCATATCGTTCAAATGACACCTAGCGCTGACGTATGAAAAAAATTTTAAACTCCAAAAATATGTAAAATGGGCTCCAATCGGCTTGAATGGGCTCCAAAACCATAACATACTGACATTAGTTAATTACAAGATTTAAGAACTTGGATTCATTTTTTGCCAATATTTTTCGGTATTGTACTTTACCGCAATCCTATAGTAATTATAAATTTTTAAGTATTTAAATGTAACTTTGAGCTGGGCCAGAAACTTTGTAGTACTTCAATTTATCACTAAAAACTTAAATTTTAATTAATTGTTCAGTACAAAATTTAATTTTAAGTAAATTCCTGGAAAAACATAATGCTTTTAAACAAAGTGATGTTGATTGTTTTTATTGAGCAATGAAAAAACCATTTAGTTTTTTTGTTTATGACTTGAGGAACTAGATTTGAGTTATAAAGTTTTTACAAAAATTTATTTTATTTTATCATTTTATCGTTTCAGGTTTATCAAATTATTAAAATTAGACAATGATTATTGGTAAAAATATTTATAAATAAAATTTTTTCCTAAGATACATTACACACTTTGTTCCCACTTTGTTCCATTTCATTCAAAATGCAATAACTAGATTTATTCTTATTTGCGCCACGTTAACTATTTTTGCTCTACACGCAACACAGTTACTAGTTGGTAATACGTTGTATGAAATAAAGCAAACTGGCAATTGTGACTACTGGATAAAAACTACTATATTTCATAAACTTTTTATGTGGCAATGTCTAGTGAATGCAAAAATAATTTAAAAATACATCATGCAAAGTATAAAAAATTCATATCGAGTACTTTTTTTTGTTTGAAGTTAAACTTTGTTTTTCATTTTTCTCGAAAACAACTTTTGGACGTTTGGAACAAAACAGCATTCAACCGACATAAAGACATAACATTAACTTTGTTAGATTTATTGAGATAAAAATCATGTTTCATATAGGCTCCTATTCTATCAATGTACTATTTTTGGTAAGTTGTTCGCATATTATAATAAATTAATTGTACTAGATTTATGGAATAAAAGTCGAGTTTCCTTTCACTAATCATTTGTATTTATTTTGCAAATATCGATATTTCGGAAGCAACTTACTTCCTTCATCAGTGCTTTGCGACTAATTAATATTTACACTAATCCTTACATATAATTATATAATTTGAACCCTCAATAATATACTCATTTTGTTAACAATAGTAATTCCTTAATAGTGCTACCTAATCTATAGTGTTTTATTTATTAAATTTTTTTTTTTTTTTTTTTTTTTGTATAATTATTATTTATTGCATTTAAACTAGTCTTACACAATAACCCTTATTCTAGTATTTATGATCTTAATTCTACCTGAACCTGATTTTTAATTTTAAAGTAATCTAAATAATGGCGAGAATCCACTACCTACATCATTATTAAGTCTGTTGTTCACAGGTTCTCTAGATATTGCCAGGCTTTCATACATATCTAGTTTATTATTTTTGTTTACCTCTTTTATTAATTTTAAACTATTCTTATTTATATGATGTTCTTCTTCAACTATATGTTGCGCTACAGCTGACCTAAAATTCGTGTAGTTTCTTTTCCTCGCCAATTGTGCTTCCCTCATATGTTCCTGGAATCTAACTGTAATTAACCTCTTGGATTGTCCTATGTAAGTTTTTGTGCAATCTTGGCATGATATTTTGTATATACCACTTACTTCTTCTATGCTTTTCTTATCTTTAGCAGATCCTAACAGATTACATAATTTGAGATTTCTGCTAGTAGTGACTACATTTAAGTTGTATTTCTTAAATATATTGCTAAATTTTTTTGTGTATGCGGAATGTGCTACACAGATTCGTTTTGGCTTCTCCATATTTTTGTTTTGTTCGAATAAAGTTGAGAGATTTTCCATTTCAGTTCTATGGATCTTCTTCTTTATTATTTTCTCAACATTTTCTTTCATAAATCCATTTACTTCTGCTGTGTCCTCAATATATAATTTTTCCTTTTTGAAGTTTTCTTCTGATAAAGGTGTGGTCAGTAGTCTGTTAATCATTGTATGATATGCTGCCATCTTTTGTCCATGGGGGTGGTTTGAATCGGAAGTGATAGTTCTTTTAGTTGTCGTAATTTTCCTATAGATATCAAAATTTATTTTTCCTTCCCTTCTAATTAATTTGATATCTAGGAACGGAATTTCGCCATTTTTTTCATTTTCCATTGTGAAAGTTATGTTGTTATGGATGTTATTGAGTTTAACAAGTAAACTTTCCATTTTGGTTTTTTCCCCTACTGCGATAATATCATCTACATATCGCATCCAGATCTTGGGCATAATTCCTTCTTCTACTATCCTTTCTTCTATAAAATTCATGAAGATTTCGCTCAATATAGGGGATAGTGGATTTCCCATAGCTGTGCCTTTTGTGGTTTTGTAATACTTCCCTCTAAACATGAAATAGTTTTCATTCATACAAAGGGCTGCCAATTTTATGTAGCATTTGGTTTTTTGTTTCCATTCCCTCGAATCATCCATTTTGTTGAGCCATTCCTCTAGTTTTATAATGGCTTCTTTAACTGGTATGCTAGGGAAAAGTGATTTGACATCAAATGATACTAGCTCTTCACTTTCCCTTATTTCGGTATCCTTTATTGCTTCGATCAGTTCAGCTGTATTTTTTATAGCTCTTGTGCTCATTTCTCTTCCTAGGCTTTTGAACTCTGCTACTAACCATTTTGCTATGTTGTATGTTGGTGAGTTGGAATCTGCAATTATTTCCCTCATTTCATTTCCATCTTTGTGAATTTTTGGTTGGCATCTAATTCTAGGCAATGAAGGGTTCGGCATTTTTAAGTTTGTTATCTTTTCTATGCTACCCTTACATTCTTTTAGAATTTTTTCTACTCTTCTTACTGAATCTGGCAAGGGATTCTTTCTAAGTTCGAAAAAGTTCCCGGATTTAAGTTTTTCTTCTACCAGATTTTCATACTCCTCTTTATCCTTAATGACTATTTTGTTTCCTTTGTCTGCTTTTAAGTAATGGACTGGTTTTTCTTTTAGAGATTTCAATATTTGTTGTTCTTTACAAGTTTTCCTATCTGTTGTTTGACATTCACTTTTGATGATCTTTTTAATTTCTCCCCTAATGTCATTTTTGCATTCTTCATTCAAATATTTTATATTTGATTCAATGTCTACAATTATCTCTTCCCGGGGAACTCTACTTTTTAAAGCGTAGTTTAAACCTTTATTTAAAAGGTGCATTTCTTCTACAGAGAAGACTGCCTTAGATTGATTCACTACAAAGTTCGGTATTATTTTAAATTTTGGTGTTTGTGTTTTGTTCTGGGTATCGTTGATTCCTTTTAGCTTGTTTAGTTTCTTAATTAAAATTTTCCTTTTTCTATCCTTTTCACATTCGTAACCTCTTGCGATTTTAAAAATTGTTGATTCTATGTTACCTCCTTCTTCTGTTATTATACTAGCTAATTTAAGGTGTACATTATACGCTTTTAAACTAACGTAATTTAATCTAGAATATAAATACTTAATATTATCCTTAATTAAATTTCTTTCTACAGTGTTCTTCTGCTTCAAAGCTGCTTGAAGGTGTGATCTGATCTCTACCATATGGGACACAGGGGTCACTTTATTTTTAAGACAAAGTTTTAAAAATTTAATGTCCTCCCCTATCCCTGCCATTTGTTTTTTTAGTTTTAATAAAGAATTAAATTCTGATTTAGACTTGGTAGTCATCTTAATTGTTTTTGATAATCAGATTTGTTTTTAGTGATATGTTTAGATTTATGGAATAAAAGTCGAGTTTCCTTTCACTAATCATTTGTATTTATTTTGCAAATATCGATATTTCGGAAGCAACTTACTTCCTTCATCAGTGCTTTGCGACTAATTAATATTTACACTAATCCTTACATATAATTATATAATTTGAACCCTCAATAATATACTCATTTTGTTAACAATAGTAATTCCTTAATAGTGCTACCTAATCTATAGTGTTTTATTTATTAAATTTTTTTTTTTTTTTTTTTTGTATAATTATTATTTATTGCATTTAAACTAGTCTTACACAATAACCCTTATTCTAGTATTTATGATCTTAATTCTACCTGAACCTGATTTTTAATTTTAAAGTAATCTAAATAATGGCGAGAATCCACTACCTACATCATTATTAAGTCTGTTGTTCACAGGTTCTCTAGATATTGCCAGGCTTTCATACATATCTAGTTTATTATTTTTGTTTACCTCTTTTATTAATTTTAAACTATTCTTATTTATATGATGTTCTTCTTCAACTATATGTTGCGCTACAGCTGACCTAAAATTCGTGTAGTTTCTTTTCCTCGCCAATTGTGCTTCCCTCATATGTTCCTGGAATCTAACTGTAATTAACCTCTTGGATTGTCCTATGTAAGTTTTTGTGCAATCTTGGCATGATATTTTGTATATACCATAGCATAGAAAAGATAACAAACTTAAAAATGCCGAACCCTTCATTGCCTAGAATTAGATGCCAACCAAAAATTCACAAAGATGGAAATGAAATGAGGGAAATAATTGCAGATTCCAACTCACCAACATACAACATAGCAAAATGGTTAGTAGCAGAGTTCAAAAGCCTAGGAAGAGAAATGAGCACAAGAGCTATAAAAAATACAGCTGAACTGATCGAAGCAATAAAGGATACCGAAATAAGGGAAAGTGAAGAGCTAGTATCATTTGATGTCAAATCACTTTTCCCTAGCATACCAGTTAAAGAAGCCATTATAAAACTAGAGGAATGGCTCAACAAAATGGATGATTCGAGGGAATGGAAACAAAAAACCAAATGCTACATAAAATTGGCAGCCCTTTGTATGAATGAAAACTATTTCATGTTTAGAGGGAAGTATTACAAAACCACAAAAGGCACAGCTATGGGAAATCCACTATCCCCTATATTGAGCGAAATCTTCATGAATTTTATAGAAGAAAGGATAGTAGAAGAAGGAATTATGCCCAAGATCTGGATGCGATATGTAGATGATATTATCGCAGTAGGGGAAAAAACCAAAATGGAAAGTTTACTTGTTAAACTCAATAACATCCATAACAACATAACTTTCACCATGGAAAATGAAAAAAATGGCGAAATTCCGTTCCTAGATATCAAATTAATTAGAAGGGAAGGAAAAATAAATTTTGATATCTATAGGAAAATTACGACAACTAAAAGAACTATCACTTCCGATTCAAACCACCCCCATGGACAAAAGATGGCAGCATATCATACAATGATTAACAGACTACTGACCACACCTTTATCAGAAGAAAACTTCAAAAAGGAAAAATTATATATTGAGGACACAGCAGAAGTAAATGGATTTATGAAAGAAAATGTTGAGAAAATAATAAAGAAGAAGATCCATAGAACTGAAATGGAAAATCTCTCAACTTTATTCGAACAAAACAAAAATATGGAGAAGCCAAAACGAATCTGTGTAGCACATTCCGCATACACAAAAAAATTTAGCAATATATTTAAGAAATACAACTTAAATGTAGTCACTACTAGCAGAAATCTCAAATTATGTAATCTGTTAGGATCTGCTAAAGATAAGAAAAGCATAGAAGAAGTAAGTGGTATATACAAAATATCATGCCAAGATTGCACAAAAACTTACATAGGACAATCCAAGAGGTTAATTACAGTTAGATTCCAGGAACATATGAGGGAAGCACAATTGGCGAGGAAAAGAAACTACACGAATTTTAGGTCAGCTGTAGCGCAACATATAGTTGAAGAAGAACATCATATAAATAAGAATAGTTTAAAATTAATAAAAGAGGTAAACAAAAATAATAAACTAGATATGTATGAAAGCCTGGCAATATCTAGAGAACCTGTGAACAACAGACTTAATAATGATGTAGGTAGTGGATTCTCGCCATTATTTAGATTACTTTAAAATTAAAAATCAGGTTCAGGTAGAATTAAGATCATAAATACTAGAATAAGGGTTATTGTGTAAGACTAGTTTAAATGCAATAAATAATAATTATACAAAAAAAAAAAAAAAAAAAAATTTAATAAATAAAACACTATAGATTAGGTAGCACTATTAAGGAATTACTATTGTTAACAAAATGAGTATATTATTGAGGGTTCAAATTATATAATTATATGTAAGGATTAGTGTAAATATTAATTAGTCGCAAAGCACTGATGAAGGAAGTAAGTTGCTTCCGAAATATCGATATTTGCAAAATAAATACAAATGATTAGTGAAAGGAAACTCGACTTTTATTCCATAAATCTAAACATATCACTAAAAACAAATCTGATTATCAAAAACAATTAAGATGACTACCAAGTCTAAATCAGAATTTAATTCTTTATTAAAACTAAAAAAACAAATGGCAGGGATAGGGGAGGACATTAAATTTTTAAAACTTTGTCTTAAAAATAAAGTGACCCCTGTGTCCCATATGGTAGAGATCAGATCACACCTTCAAGCAGCTTTGAAGCAGAAGAACACTGTAGAAAGAAATTTAATTAAGGATAATATTAAGTATTTATATTCTAGATTAAATTACGTTAGTTTAAAAGCGTATAATGTACACCTTAAATTAGCTAGTATAATAACAGAAGAAGGAGGTAACATAGAATCAACAATTTTTAAAATCGCAAGAGGTTACGAATGTGAAAAGGATAGAAAAAGGAAAATTTTAATTAAGAAACTAAACAAGCTAAAAGGAATCAACGATACCCAGAACAAAACACAAACACCAAAATTTAAAATAATACCGAACTTTGTAGTGAATCAATCTAAGGCAGTCTTCTCTGTAGAAGAAATGCACCTTTTAAATAAAGGTTTAAACTACGCTTTAAAAAGTAGAGTTCCCCGGGAAGAGATAATTGTAGACATTGAATCAAATATAAAATATTTGAATGAAGAATGCAAAAATGACATTAGGGGAGAAATTAAAAAGATCATCAAAAGTGAATGTCAAACAACAGATAGGAAAACTTGTAAAGAACAACAAATATTGAAATCTCTAAAAGAAAAACCAGTCCATTACTTAAAAGCAGACAAAGGAAACAAAATAGTCATTAAGGATAAAGAGGAGTATGAAAATCTGGTAGAAGAAAAACTTAAATCCGGGAACTTTTTCGAACTTAGAAAGAATCCCTTGCCAGATTCAGTAAGAAGAGTAGAAAAAATTCTAAAAGAATGTAAGGGTAGCATAGAAAAGATAACAAACTTAAAAATGCCGAACCCTTCATTGCCTAGAATTAGATGCCAACCAAAAATTCACAAAGATGGAAATGAAATGAGGGAAATAATTGCAGATTCCAACTCACCAACATACAACATAGCAAAATGGTTAGTAGCAGAGTTCAAAAGCCTAGGAAGAGAAATGAGCACAAGAGCTATAAAAAATACAGCTGAACTGATCGAAGCAATAAAGGATACCGAAATAAGGGAAAGTGAAGAGCTAGTATCATTTGATGTCAAATCACTTTTCCCTAGCATACCAGTTAAAGAAGCCATTATAAAACTAGAGGAATGGCTCAACAAAATGGATGATTCGAGGGAATGGAAACAAAAAACCAAATGCTACATAAAATTGGCAGCCCTTTGTATGAATGAAAACTATTTCATGTTTAGAGGGAAGTATTACAAAACCACAAAAGGCACAGCTATGGGAAATCCACTATCCCCTATATTGAGCGAAATCTTCATGAATTTTATAGAAGAAAGGATAGTAGAAGAAGGAATTATGCCCAAGATCTGGATGCGATATGTAGATGATATTATCGCAGTAGGGGAAAAAACCAAAATGGAAAGTTTACTTGTTAAACTCAATAACATCCATAACAACATAACTTTCACAATGGAAAATGAAAAAAATGGCGAAATTCCGTTCCTAGATATCAAATTAATTAGAAGGGAAGGAAAAATAAATTTTGATATCTATAGGAAAATTACGACAACTAAAAGAACTATCACTTCCGATTCAAACCACCCCCATGGACAAAAGATGGCAGCATATCATACAATGATTAACAGACTACTGACCACACCTTTATCAGAAGAAAACTTCAAAAAGGAAAAATTATATATTGAGGACACAGCAGAAGTAAATGGATTTATGAAAGAAAATGTTGAGAAAATAATAAAGAAGAAGATCCATAGAACTGAAATGGAAAATCTCTCAACTTTATTCGAACAAAACAAAAATATGGAGAAGCCAAAACGAATCTGTGTAGCACATTCCGCATACACAAAAAAATTTAGCAATATATTTAAGAAATACAACTTAAATGTAGTCACTACTAGCAGAAATCTCAAATTATGTAATCTGTTAGGATCTGCTAAAGATAAGAAAAGCATAGAAGAAGTAAGTGGTATATACAAAATATCATGCCAAGATTGCACAAAAACTTACATAGGACAATCCAAGAGGTTAATTACAGTTAGATTCCAGGAACATATGAGGGAAGCACAATTGGCGAGGAAAAGAAACTACACGAATTTTAGGTCAGCTGTAGCGCAACATATAGTTGAAGAAGAACATCATATAAATAAGAATAGTTTAAAATTAATAAAAGAGGTAAACAAAAATAATAAACTAGATATGTATGAAAGCCTGGCAATATCTAGAGAACCTGTGAACAACAGACTTAATAATGATGTAGGTAGTGGATTCTCGCCATTATTTAGATTACTTTAAAATTAAAAATCAGGTTCAGGTAGAATTAAGATCATAAATACTAGAATAAGGGTTATTGTGTAAGACTAGTTTAAATGCAATAAATAATAATTATACAAAAAAAAAAAAAAAAAAAATTTAATAAATAAAACACTATAGATTAGGTAGCACTATTAAGGAATTACTATTGTTAACAAAATGAGTATATTATTGAGGGTTCAAATTATATAATTATATGTAAGGATTAGTGTAAATATTAATTAGTCGCAAAGCACTGATGAAGGAAGTAAGTTGCTTCCGAAATATCGATATTTGCAAAATAAATACAAATGATTAGTGAAAGGAAACTCGACTTTTATTCCATAAATCTAAACATATCACTAAAAACAAATCTGATTATCAAAAACAATAATTGTACTAGTTTTTAAATAATTTTGGGTACTTCAAATTTTTTGGTTCCCAAAATAAAATATAAAAAAAGGAAATATTGAAAAGGGATGTAGTATTTATGTATTTTAAATTTTCAGCTCCACTGGGCTCCAGTAGAATCCAAAGCTCCACACTATTTCTCAAAGCTTCATTTTGGAGCTGAAGCTCCACTTTCGACAACACTGCTGACACCTACAAATCCTAATTTTTTCGAATAATAATAAAATACATTATTCCCATGCTGTGAAATGAAGTATTTTAAAGAAAAAAGATAAATTAAAATAAATAAAAATGTTTGCTAATAGTATTTTAGCCATTTCCAAAAAAATTAAAAAGTTGATTAAAAACTACAATATTCGATTTACCATAAAAATAGTTCTTATATACACTGTTTACAATACATTAACCCATACCGTATACATACATAATAATATAATATATATATTTTGTTTTCTGTTTTAAAATCCTTTCTTATCCTTTAAAATTTCCCTCAAATCATTATGGTTTTTAATTTCACATCTATATTCCATTATTTTACTTACTTAAAACTCATTTTAATGATTTTCTCATGTTATCAGCTATAGTTAAACGAATATATTGAGAAAAATATCCTTAATGTAAAGTTAGTTGAAAATCCTTTTTAATCCTATCATTATTTATGGGAATATAAAATGTTAGTTAAATATTTAATTTTTTCATTTCTTTTTGTTTTCTTTTTTTAAGTATATATATACATTTTGCTGTGTATGTATTTTCCAAATTTTCACCTTTTATTTATAATTGGATAAGTTTTTTTATACGATTAAAAAGTTCTTTATGGTATATATGCATGTGTGTGTAAGTATTTTTGTATGTGGGTTTAAAAAAGTTTTTAATTATTTTAAATAAAACTTAAACTAAGTAATTAGAATATATAGATAATAGGTAATAAAATTTAATACACTTATTTAAACTATTATAGTTCTTAAATTCTGGACTTACGGGAAGTGAAGAACTTGCAGATCATATTTTACCATATATTAGTAGATGATCCTTTTACAAAGTAACAATCTTCTGAATTAAATGTTACATCAGCTTATAATCAAATCACTGTATGAGATACGTCATTAAAGGTATTTATTGTTAGAAAGCTAGATAGGAGCACCAGGTATCCTTGGAATATAGACATTAGGTTGTACGCGGGTACTCCATCTCCCTCAGAAGAACCGATATTTTTGTAATAATTTACAAATAACCCTTAAAAAGGCTTCTAAGCTATTGTTGAGTAATTACAGACCTATTTCAATTTTGCCTTCTTTAGCAAAGTTATTTGAAAAATTAATTAAAATAAGAATATTAAAATTTCTATTTGAATCAAATTTTTTTGATCAAAAACAATTTGGTTTTCTACCTGGTAATTCTGCACTGAAGATGCAATTTTAAAATTATGTTCTGAGTTATACTCGAGTATAAACAATAAAAAATGTACTTCAGCTCTGTTTATTGACATTACCAAAACTTTTGATATGATTGATTGCCAGATTCTTTTAAACAAATTAGAGTCAGTAGGTTTTAGAGGTTTTATGTTAGACTTTTTAACTTCTTATTTGAGAGATAGAACTCAAAAAGTTAAGCTAAATAATATAGTAAGTCAACTCAAAACTACTAACATTGGAGTACCTCAAGGTTCAGTATTAGGTCCACTATTATTCTTAATTTATATTAATTCTATTTTTCTACAATCTTTTAAAGGTAAGATAACAGGTTTTGCAGATGATTGTTCTATATCATATATAGTGAACATAGTCTTAATTCACTAAAACCAAGTATGGGGTTTAATGTAGATTTGCTCAGAAAATGGTTCGTAGTTCATAGACTTATAATAAGTGATAAAACTAAAATAATTGTTTTTGATTTAAGAAATTCTTCTGACATTGATCTAGAAATTAAATTTCATTCTACTGGTTGTGTTCGTTTAAATTATGCTTCTCATTGCAATTGTCATGTTGCCTTGTCATGTTTAAATAGTTTGTGCTCAGTAGGTTGTTTTAAAATTGAATCTGTTGAAAAGTACAAGTACTTGGAAATAATTATTGATAAAAATTTAAATTGGAAACCTCATCTAGATAACTTATATATAAATATATGTTGTTATGTGTTAGAAAAACGATATTGTTCAAAAAAGCTTTTATTAAAAAAATATTTATGCTCTGATTCACTCTAAAATAAAGTATGGTATAACTAGTTGGGGTGGCTCATATTTCAATACAATTGAACCGTTACTAAAAGCTCAAAAATGTATTCTCCGTGTTATGTACTTTAAAAATAGAACCTTCCAAGTTGTTGGCCTCTATTCCAAGAACTAAATATACTGCCTGTCAGACACCTCCTCTTTGCTCATTACTCATTAATTAAATTTTACAAGGACAAACATCATTTGAGACTTCGCAACTCAAACTCGTATAACTTAAGAATAAATTATAGAATGACTAGGGGCCCCTGTTAAGTAATTATATTTCAACTTGAAGTCAAATTTAAAGTTTGTAAAAAGCAGTAATTTACGTACTGACATAGACTTCTCATTACAAAGCAGAAAAGACTCATGTTTTAATGAATAGCTTTGGAATTAGTATGTTTTCGTTAAAAAACATAAATACCTTACTTCTCATTTTCTGTTTCGTTTCTACCTATTTCTTAATGTATTTGGCGAATAATAAAACCATATGATTAAAAAAATTTCAACTGTGTGCGCATTATTGTTTTATTTACAACTTACTTATTATATATTAAGAGTTCATTATGGAGAAGAGAGTTAAAATGAAAAGGTGTCTACTGCGCAGGTCCTTAAATGCTTGTCAATTATAGTTATAGATAGCCACTTTGACTCTATTATTTAAAGATGAAATTGCCCATCATATGAAGAATTCAACTGAATTTTTTTTGTTTTTGTATTTTTTTTTGTTTTTGTTTGTTTTTGTTTTTTATTTTAATAAGAACTCACGAATAATGTGTTAGGTGAATAATAAAACCATATGATTAAAAAATTTTCAACTGTGTGCGCATTTTTGTTTTATATACAATCTTATATATTACAAATATTAGAAGTTCATTATGGAGTAGGAGAATGGAAATAAAATAAAAAGGTGTCTACTACGCAGGTCCTTGTCAATGCTTGTCAATTATAATTATAGATAGTCAATATACCTTTCTGTAATAAGACACACTATGAGAAGTTTTACTTTACTATGTCATCAAAATACTTTAATTAGAAGTCGCTTTTCATCTAAATTTTGTGAAATCTATTTTTATAAATGGTTTATCAGTAATAATATATCTGACCTGAAGTACCTTGCTTAGAAATTCTCTTCTTCTGCTCTTCTTTAATACACGCTAGATCTTACTAAGATTGCGATTACAATTATATAGATGTATATGATAAAATTATGTTCAAAGAAATTTTAAATTACTTATGGCTCCTACTTATCCACTTATATTCTTCTAGCAATAAACAAATTTTATTATTAAAAAAAAAAAAAAAAAAAAAAAAAAACATTAGATTAAAAATTATTATTAAATTATTATTAATTTTTGTTGAAACCCCACAATTAATTTCTTGGAAAAGTAAATTTAAGTAAAATTAAGAATGATTTAAATGACTATACATCACTAGTGTGATGAAATTTAACCCTGACAGCGCGCATAAACTCAAAATACCAATAAACAACATTGAAATTTTACGACATGCAAATGTCAATATAAAGTCTCTTAAAACTGAAAATAACGAATTCATTGTTGAAAACAAGAATGATATAGCAAACACGCACACGGTGCTTACCTATTTCAAGTACACAACCAAACTTCACAAAATACATCTCCTATTAATGGAGTCATAAATACAACAATGTTACATTTTAACGAGGCATTAAACAAGCATATGAACAAAAAAAAATCTATAACCACATTTAGTGAAACAGTGCGCTCTAACCATCTACGAAGTCATCAAACCCATAACAATTATTTTACATCAACAATATCATTGAGAGAAATATTTAAAAACTTAAAAAATAAAACCTCATCAGGCTCCGATAAAATACCTAATATTGTGTTAAAACACTTCCCAGACACAATAATCGAAAAATATTGTATAATATTTAACAATTGTCTAAATCTAAGCTACTTTCCAAAACCTTGGAAGAAAGCAATTGCCATAACAATAAAAAAAACCAGGGAAAAACCCCACCGATCCCTGTAGCTACAGACCTATCAGCCTATTACCGAATATCAGTAAGATTTATGAAATATGAATTAATAAATCTTTAATAACAGAAACAATAAAAAAAAATATCATACCAGGCAACCAATTCGGATTTCGCCACAAACACAGTACTATAAATGCTATGACCAAATTATCGTCAGATATATGTTGGCATATAAACAATGGTCAATGTGTAGCAACTTGTTTTATAGATTTTGAAAAGGTATTCGATACTATTTGGCTTGATGGTATTATATACAAACTACTCAAATATAAATATCCTCCACATCTAGTATACTTAATCAACAATATGTTACGCAACAAATCTTTTAGAGTATCCTTCCTCAATAAGAATATATCTAAAGAATTCCAATTGACTAATGGCCTGCAGCAAGGTACAGTTAACTCGCTAATACTATTCAATATATATGTAAGTGACTTGCTTGATTCTCTAAGCAAACCCTCAGAGCATAATCACAGCATTGCATTTGCGAACGACTTAACAATTTATACAGCAAATTTCAATTTGAAAGTTGCCCAGTATAACCTACAGCAGACATTCAATAAAGTAGTTGCATATAGTACACGCTGGAATCTAAAAATTAACTATAAAAAATGCGAAACTGTCTTATTTAGAAACACAATAAATAAGTCAAATAGCACAATAAAAAGAAACTGGAGAAAGTTCTACTTGAAAGCCCCAGATGGAACTAAAATACCGAATTCCAACAGATTTAAGTACTTAGGAGTTTCATACACCAATTTATTCAAATTCAACGAGCATGTTAAAGACCAAATATCAAAAGCAAAAAAAGTCTTAATGGCTCTGAAAAGGTTATTTTTTTTCTAAAATCCTGTGTAGCAAAGTCAAGTTACTTTGCTACAAGTCCTTAATTAGGCCAATATTAACATATGGTTGTCCTATATGGTTTAACATAAGTGCTTCTGCTATGGAAAACCTAAGGCTATTTGAACGGAAGTGAAACCAACATATAACTACACGCATTATTTCTCCAACAAAACAATTTACGAAAATGCAAAAATAATAAGAATCGATAATTTTATCATTCGTCTCATACGTAATCACATTCAAAGAAGTATTACATCAATAGAAAATCCAATAATAAGTCACCCATGGTATGAATCAGATCAATACATATTAAGTACACTAGATTCGGGATTCATTCCACCAGAGGCATTTGTGTTTCTAGACAAACATAATTATATAGAAAATAGTACCTATGTACCTATTATTTATCACTATAAAAGGCACGCACCAAATACAAAGCTTCCACTAGACTTAAACACTGCTAATTTAAACAATTGTGAAATATTCGTATTTGATAAATTTATTCCTAATTCTCCACAATTAATAAACAAAAATCCTTATTTTTGGAAATGAGTAAGTTAAGCTAGAATAAAATAGAGTAGTTAGTTTAAGTCTAGTTTGTAATATTTAGGTTAAGATTAGTGTAAGTTAATTATAAAATGTAAAAATAAAAAAATTGGTTTTTAGCCGCAATTTTCTTCCAATACTGTAAATCAATTATTAAAGTAAAATTACATAGACTAATTTACGTTTAAGCTAAAAAAATAATTAAAATAGATAATGTAATATTAACAAATCATTATTAAATTTAAATGGGAGAACTGGTATTTAAACTAGTCATGTACATTGTAATAATTATAAGATGAATTTCGTTTTGTTTTGTTTAGAATTAAGAAATTATAAAAAAAGCAAAAATAAAGAGAACATTTAAAAAAAAAAAAAAACATCACTAGTGTAAATTCACTACTGTATAGTTTAAATTTTATTTGTATATATATATATATATATTTCATTAAAGTACTAGGCTAAGAAATTTGAATTAATTTGTTATATTATTTTGTGAATTCAGCATGTATGTTAGCTGTAGTTGTTAATGAAATAAAAAACTATATAAATATAAAAAAAAAAAAAAAAAATTTCTTCCTACAACAAATTTTAAATTTTTTGTGCATCGGTTAGTTTTTAAACAAACCTCCCATACACTGGTATAAATCAAAATATCACCACCAAAAGAAAAAAATAATAGGCATTAATATGGATGTAAATTGATTATACAATGGATAAGTTTCAACCACTCAAATCTGCTCGATGTCATTACAATACGATGTCATTAAAATAACCATAGTTTGAATAACCAGTGTTTGCTCAACATTAACATAATTAATTTAAAAACATGTTCTCTACATGTCATTTCTATGTTAAATAACATTTATAAAAAAATATAATTTTTATTATTCTTAATAATTTTTTATTTTTTTTTATTGTCCTTACAAAAGTAAATTTTCTCACCCAAAGCATTTTTTACAAGCACCTGAGGCAAACGAAAAAAATATTTTAATTTGTTTTGTTTTTGTTAAAAACATCATATTCAACATTTCCCATTTCTTGTTAAATCCTTCAAATTAATCATTTCTATCTTCTTATAATTTTCCTTATTTAATATACCTGTAGGTACTAAAAATTTTCAAATACCACGGAACCAAAAACAAAACAACAAAAAAAACATTAAAAACTTTTCTCAATTTATTTTCATTTATTTAAATTAAGTTAAAATTTGAATATTATAGGCATGACAGTAACAATTTTCTCGTAAATCTTTCTGCTTAACACCACAATGAAAGAAGAAATATAACCATCGACCTAGTTAGCAGGAGTAATCATTTCCCAAGATTCTCGTTTAAAAGTTTTTTTTCTTATTGTTGTTGTTTTTTTTTTTTAGGCTAATAAAATAAAAAAGCTAATAAAATCTTTTTGCTTTCTTTTTTGATTGTTTTTATCTTCATATTTGTATGATGAGAATCAAATCATGTCAATTTCAATTTTCTCTTCACTATACTGAAGTGGTAAAATAAACAAAACAACTTATGATAAACGAAAAACACAAAAATTTCAATTCACTGTTGGATTCAGATTGTTTTATCCAATAAATGAATCCTTTTCGGAAACATCATTTGGTTGTAATTTTATTTGATACAACTTGGAAAATTATTCATATTTACACCTGATGGCATCATAATGGTGAGAAAATTTACACGAACATTGTTTGTTTTTTTTTATTAAAAATTTGTTCAGTGTTGTTAGGTCTCAGTAGGTAAATATAAGCATTGTTGCAATAAAGAGATTTGTTCAGAATATTTATATTATTATAACTACTACTATATCCATTGGTTAACAAAAATATTTTTATAATGGGAAAATGTGAGGAAAGAAAATTTCTTCGATTTGAATAAAGATGAAATTTATTTGAAATAAAAATTTTTTTTAATATAATAAAAAAAAAATTTAAATTTTAAAATAAGAAAAGTGTATTTGAGATAACAGGGATGGAAAATCAATTCTAATAAGTGTACCAAAATAAATTGAATGGATTTTGTTAAAATGAAATATTTTATTTCGTTTATTATTCTATCCATTATAATGCGATAGAAATAGGCAGAAGTCAGAAAAAAGGTATATTTATAGAGTTAAGTTAATTCTCTTATATTAAGTCCACTTAATTAGTGTGTTCTTGTCTAATACTTTTTCTTTCCGTAATGTATCTATGGATGAAGTATTTAATTCTATTTTTCAGGTTTAATCTAATGCAATTGGACCTGACTTAATTCCATTACGATTTATTAAATTAATTATTTCTGTTGTACTACTTTTCTTAACACATATATTTAATTTTATTCTAACTACTGGTTCCTATTCCTACCCAATTGCATGGAAAAGTGCCATGGTTATTCCTCTTCCCAGAAAAACGAATCCCTCAATTGATGACCTCAGACCTATTAGCATATTGTTAGGTATTTCGAAGTCCTTTGCGCGGCTACTTTATGCACAAATAAAACACTATTTAGGCGCTAATAACTTGCTGTACGAATTTCAATCAGGTTTTCGTAAACAACACAACACTACATCTGCTCTGCTCGAGCTTACAGATAACATTTACAATGAAATAGATAAGAAACATGCGGCTATTCTACTTCTGCTTGATTTTAGTAAAGCCTTTGAATGCGTCAACCATAATCTGTTATGTTTGAAACTTAATTCCATTTTTAATTTTCACTCTTCTGCTATTACGCTTATAAATAGTTACTTAGCTCACAGAAGACAATTTATATTTTCAAATGGTGTTAACTCAAATTCTTAATATACCGTTGTAATGTGAAATCATAATCATTAGTTCTGTCTTGCTTCAAGGTTGCATACCTAGGTTAAATATTGAGCATAAAATAATTAGACAAGCTATATTATGTAAGATTAAATAAAATAATAATGTATAAGATGATTATATTGGTTGAAGTGGAGTTCATTTGGCAAAACATTTGATGATGTGGAAAAAAATATACAAAACAGTAAAGAATTGAATTCGATTCTAAATATATAAACAAAAAGATCTAATATGCAATAAAGTTTTAAAATATATGGCATACAGCTTGGGGATACATCTATACTTATACAAGAGAAAATTTGTTTGTTTGTTCGCTATACCGGGTGTTCCAGAGCATGCGTATCAGCTTTTTAAGAGGGGAAGGAGCCGTTATTTTAAAAATAACTTTCGAGCAAAACCGCAAATTGGATTTTTAAAATCAAAAATTGCCGAAATTGGCCGAAATCGAAATTTTTAAATAGGAAGGGGTACATTTTAATGCAAATTCGGATTCATTAGGAACGATCAGTACAACCATGCAAATTATTAAAAAGTTAATTGAAGTACTTCCGAATTTAAATCAGTATAAAAATTTTACATGTCTATGTAAAATGGCTATGCGAATTATCTCCAAAAAATGTGACAGTTAATTTTATTAATCAGAAACCACTGCAAAGTATTCCAGGCGGTTCATCTATTTACAAATCGATAGATACAGTAGCTACCAGTAAAAATGAGCTATACATAACGAAGTTTGGTAAAATCACGAAATGGAATTAAAAATAGTCGCTATAACCAAAACTTTGGTATTAGATTTATAATAAGAACTTTATATCCTCATTTCATTGAAGCATAATTTCAAACTGATTGTGGAAAACACGAATGCCTTTATTCCTAGAATACCGTGAATAGCAAGTACCGTTTCACCTTTAACGCTTACAGTTTCCGGTTTTGCCATGTTCATTAACAAATTGCAGAGACAAACTTTAAATGTTTTGGTCTGCAACTGAAAGAAGATTGTTTCACTCATGGACAATTATATGTGGTATGATCACGAGTAGGAACAGCATGGAACATGTTTCTTTGCACTACATCGGGAACAACCCAAAATATTGTTTACAAAGAAATATTGTAGTTTAAATTGTAATATTGTTGATGTTGTTATCGTAGTGAAAAAAAATATGTTAGATTAAACAATTTTTTTTTTCATATTCACTGTTTGATCCGGACAACATCGGGTAATTTTGCTAGTTATATAATACAAATTAGTGTATTTTAATATTTAAAATGCCTTAATCAAGTACTTCGGAACATGATGAGCATGAGTGTGCCGTAATATGCAAAAAACCAGAATCTTTATCAGGTGTAAATTGTTTTTTGTTAGAAAAGGTTTGATGAAGAAAATTAATTAAGGCTCAACGATTATTCGATATGAAGTATAATTATTAAAGAAAATAAAGCTAAACATATGGATACGAATATCCGACTATATTTGAAAACATCCATAAGTGCCCCATACCATCTTAAATTACTTTATTAAATAATTAAACTGTTATACAAATGTTAGTTGAAATAAATGATAGACAAATGTAAGTATTATCTGTTATGTTAAATGTAATGTTAATTTAGATGTAAAATAAAGAAAATGTATTAGTATTGGTAATTATATAGTTTATGGTATATTACAGTTAGAATATTCTAGATTAATGAACAGAATTATTCAATTATTCTAGAACTAGACATCTAGATGCAGATATGGATATAAATGTTTCTAGAATAATAATTTTATAGATAAATATTAAATAGTATGTATGTAAGATTTTGAAATAAAATGAATATTGGTACTATTGAATAGAAAAATAAATAAGTAAGAATAAATCTAAATAATAGCAACCATAATATATAAAATGTAAGTTAAGCTACAATTTACAAAGTAGTATTGAGCTAATAACGCCAAACAACATTTTTTGATCTTCATGAATGATTTTTCCACGCGTAGAATTTCATCGTCTTTGATAAACATAAAAAATGTTCTTGGCTCCAAAATTTTCAAAATGTTCAGAAATTAATTATATTTATTTCCATATATTTATTTTACAAACTTTACCAAATTTTGCAACAACACAGAATTGTAAATATATTTTTACTTAAAACTTTTGAATAATTTCATTTAATTTGAATTAACCTCATTGAAAAACAAACCACCAATATCCTCATTGACTGTTCATTGATTTAAAAAAAAAATATATTTAAAATTTAAAAAAATATATATATTACTGATATATGTACTACCTTTGCGGAATACTGTGTCATCACCAGTTTAAAATGTTCCGAATTGGTAATTTTATTTTAGAAAATTTAAGAAATGTTTGTTTTTTTTTTTTATGTAAATATTTACAATAAAATTTTAGTTTATAGTTAATTTAATTTAATACACGCTCAATTATAATACAGCTTACAGATCAAAAGTTAAATAAGCGAAACAAAAAAAAAACAAAAAAAAAAATAAACACAAACGCTTTGTTAAATGAAACGGAAGTTAAATTTTTTTTATAAATGAATGAACTTTACTTTGTCGACATGTTATTTATTTATTTATTTAATTTGTTTTCGTTTTGCTTAAAAATTTATTTAAATAACAAAATTTGGATTATTAATCGAATTTTGTGCTTATTTCAAATAAAGTGGAAATAATTTTAAAGTGAACTATTTGACACTCAAATTGATACATTAATAATGTGTGTCAAAAATGACAAAAAACAAAAATTTTACAAATTGAATTACAAATTGACAGTGAACTTTAAAAAAAAAAATAAAAATATCAAAAAGAATTTTAAAGCTTAGTTAATCTTAGAATATTCAATTAAATAAAATGAAAATTTAAATTTCAATAAGATATTTGGATTTGGATATCAACTTAATTATTTATTGATGTATATACAGCTCGGAATGAGCCTTAACCTACCTCATTCATTCATGTAGAATTGATTTATTAATCCAAAATATTTATTCAGTATATTCTATTTATTTTAGATCAATATTTTAATTTTAAATACCATTTGTACTTAAAGTAATTGCTTAATTCAAAAATGACTGAGCTTGGAGACTACTCTCGAAAAAAGAACAAAAAAGTGTTTTTTGATACCCATTTAACTTATCCACACAGTAATGATAGACAGCTTTCGTATTGAATGTTTCCATCTTCGCAAAATTTATTATTCTCTTTGTAGAAAGAGAATGAGAAATACCTTGGTTAAATACATCTCTAAAGAATTTAATTGAAGTTAAAAATAAATTAAGAAAAAAAATAAAACGTTACCCTAATATTTAATATTTATTTATTTATTTATTTATTCATGTTTAGCTCAAACACATTACAATGAGTTCTCTTATTCTAAGTTTAAATTTACATTTTGGTTTTGATAATTTTACAATTAAAATTACAAAAAAATATGATATTATAAAAATAAAAAGAAAGAAAATAAGAATAACTAAAACTACAAACTACTTCGTGTTAAAAATTAGAAAGATCGCAAAAGCTATGGCAACTGGGATACAAGAGTATTCCTGACCTGATGAATGGTCAGGGAAAAATCAATAAAGTTTTTGTATTTATTGATGGTAGCGAACATTCTGGTTAGTGGTTCTGATTTGCCGTAATTGGTTCTATGGAAGGATGGGATAAAAATATTATTTGAACGAAAACGGGTACTGGAATTAAACTGCAAATTGACTTTTGTTTTGATATTGTTGGAATCAATTAGATTATTAAAAACTTGAAAAATAAAAAGGATATCAGCAGTAATTCTTCTCGTTTCTAAGGTATTTAATTGTAGAAGCTTAAGGATTCGACCAATGTAAGTGGCAGAGAGCGTAACGTAGAAATTTCTTTTGAACTGCCTCAATTCTATTTTTATGAGTAGTGTAATAAGGACACCAAACAGGACTAGCATATTCCAGGTTGGGTCTTACGAGGGACATGTAAAGGGATTTAAAAATGTGTGGATCGTTAAATTCTTTGCACCAGCTTCTAATAAACCCCAACATAGAGTTTTCTTTATTCACAATAGAATTTATGTGTTGGACGAATGACAATTTATCATCAAAAATCACTCCCAGGTCCTTGAATTGCGTCACTCGTTTGACAACTTTGTTGTCCAAAGTATAATCAGCAGTGAATGGTGCCCATCGGCGAGTGAAAGAAATGACATTGCATTTGTCAACGTTCAGTAATAGGTTGTTAATTATACACCAATTTAAGAAGGTATTCAAGTCGTTTTGAAGCAGGGCCGAGTCTTTAGTTGTGCTAATTTCTTTAAATATCTTCATATCATCTGCATAAATGATGACTTTACTGTTTTTAAGGACCGAAATTACATCGTTGACGGAAATAATAAAGATTAGTGGGCCCAAATGACTGCCCTGAGGAACACCAGAATTAGCGTAGTGCGAACTTGAAGGGGTAAATCTAAAGAGCACATTGTAAGATTTGTTAGAAAGATAAGAATCTATCCAATCATGATTTGCATGAAAATTTTGTTTTGTAAACAAAACAAAATTGTAAACAAATCCATAAAAATGTGTAGAAAAAATTATTATAATTATCGTCTTAAGGGCTGTGGATCTGATTAAAAGAAATTGTGGCAGGTATTAAATGACTTTACAGGAAGGTTCAAAAAATCTTTAACGGATTCTTTAATTTTAGGAAATGGTTCTATTTTATGTGGACCTATTCAAATTTAATAACTACTTCATTATAGTTGGTTAAAATATTTCACATTCTTTGAACAGAATCGGACAATTTTATTTGAATTTGTTTAATACTCCAAGTGGTGATTATTCGAATTTCAGTTTTTCTTCAACTAATGATTCAGAAGTACTCAATATTATACTGGAACTCAAAAATAAACTCTCAGTTGGTTACGATGTTATACCTACTAAAGTTCTGCATCTATCGGCTAAAACTTTTGCACCTCCTGTTATTGCGTTGTTGTATATCAAAATGATTAATGATAGTATTTTTCCTGAATCTTTAAAAATCCAAAAAGTTACACCGGTTTTTAAAAGTGGAATTCAATCTGATATTTCCAATTACAGACCTATTTCTGTACCATCCGTATTTGCAAAAGTTATGGAGAGAATTATTTATAATAAATTAATTAGTCAAATTTAAATGATAATAATTTCTTGTTTCTTATCAATATGGTTTCAGAAAAGGAATTGGTACTCAGAATGCTCTCATTGATCTTGTTAACATGATTTCTGATAAATTACCAATTTTTAATATGGTTGCTGGTGGATTCATTGATTTAAAGGAGGCATTTGATACTATTGATCACGACCTATTGATCACCAAGCTTATATGTTATGAACTTACACCAGACTCTAATTCTTTAATGAAAAGTTATCTACATAATAGGAAACAACTTGTATGCTTCAAAAACACTGAAAGTTCTATAAAAGATATTAATGTTGGGGTTCCCCAGGGCTGAATCTTAGGGCCTTTGTCATTTTTAATTTTTATTAATGATATACATAGACTATCTTTAATAGGAAAATTGTTTTTGTTTGCAGATGATTGTAGTCTCTTCTTCCCTGGTAATGATGTACAAAGTGTTCAATCACAAATAGAACATGACTTAGTTATTTTGTCGGAATACTTTAGTATTAATAGAATAATTATGAAGATAATAAACTTTAGGACACGTCAAAGAGATATATGTAAAATTCGTGTACGTTTTTTCAATAACTTATTGGAAGAAGTTGATGAAATAAAATTCTTGGGTATTATATTAAATAAGCATTTATCGTGGTGTCAGCATATTAATACTATAAATAGTAAACTAAGTGTTTTTAATGGCGTAATGTTTAAATTTAAAAAGAAAATCCCACTTTCAGCCAAAATGAAAATGTATTACGCTCTTGTCCATTCAATATTGTCTTATAGCACTGTCGTTTAGGCATTTAAAGGCACTCATCACTTACAGGTGAGCCAGAATAAAATATTAAAAAATATGTTGAATATGGCTTTGTATAATATTCGTAACTTATATTTTAATAATAAAATTCTCTCTGTTAAGGGAATATATCAATTTCAACAAATACTAACGATTCATAAAATACTTGAATAATATTGGCCATAGTAATATTTCTTCTATACGTAGACTCTCACATCAATTTAATACTAGAAATAGAAACAATGCTTGTATGGGCTTAAGTCGAAATTTACTCACCTCTCAGAGAGTTTCTGTTACAGGCTGTAGATTATTTAATCAGCTACCGAATCATATTAGGAATATTACAACTGTAAATTCATTTAGAAATGCGGTAAAAAGTATCTTCTGTCATTTGATTATTTGGTAAATCTAATTTAATACAAATTATTTAACATAATGAAATTATTTTTTTTACTATTTTACTTTATTTTATTATGTATTATTCTTATTTCACTTTTGTTGAGCTTATTAATTGAATCCTACTTCTTAAAGTAGAGATGTATTATAAAATCATTTAATGATTTGCTTTTTTCATATTTTTCCAATTTTGTTTTAATGAATAAATGAATGAAGTTTAGTTTTTTTTTATTTTTTTTTTAATTATCTTATTGTATAAGTACTAATGTATTTTATTTAAGAATTGCCAGGTATTTAACTTTCCACAATGCCACACTAGGCGAGGAAACTATTTTAGTTTTTATAATATAATGTTTTGTATATATTCAACAATAAAAAAAAAAAACAGAGGAGAAGAACTTTTAGCGGTTCTATTTTCAATTTTTTTAATAATTTTTAATATCCAAATCAAGTTTAGTACAGCAATATTAGGAAGACTAAACTTTATTTCTAGCCAATTCAATGCATAACAGAGACCACAATACACTTATAAGTCAATCTAAATTGAATATACTAGCTCAGTGAAGTTTAGATGTATTATGATATAACATTGTATCATATCCTTAGCTCATAAATGTACCATAGATATCATAGATATAATATTAAAATATTTCTTGAGTTAGACATCAGTTAACTAACCATTCTAATACATATATATATATATATACAGACAATAATTATTTCCATAAGAAAATTTTTATAATATAAATTTAAAAATTAAATTTTCCCTATGGTATATGTATATCATGTCTAAATAAATTACAATTTGACACATAGTCCTAAAAACTTTTCTATTTTATTAAAATTAAACTTTTAAGGTCATTATACTCATTATGATAGTTAGGTATATATGTATTTTATTTTTGTCCATTATATCAAGAGACCCTTACATATAAACTACATTCAATAATTAAAAGAAAAAAGAAAAAAAAGGTCTTTTTATCATAACATTTACAGTTGAGTTGATTCCTGTTGATTCAACCGAAAATTAAAATTAAAATAAAAAAAAAATAAATTATATTTTTATCATGAAAGTGATAATGATATTAATAGATATCGTTAACTATAACAGAAAATTAAGGACATAATGAAAGGACTTCTTTATATACAAGAAAAAAGGATATTCAAAATATTGCAGTAATTTGAATTCCAAATAAATTTTGGGTTCATTATGTGGAAATATATAGTTTTGGTATTGAAATATTAGAATTCAGAATGTAGGTGTATATATATATTTATTTTATAATTATTAAAATAATGATAATTTAGTTTTATTTAAATTTGTAATAAAAATAGGGGCTATTTGTTAAATATATGTTTTGTATTTCAAGACCTTAAATAAATATTAAATTTTAATTATATATTAATTTTAATGGTCTCTATTGCAAAACTAAAGTTAGTAATTGAAATTTATTCAAAAAATTATTTAAAATTATAAAAATTATATAATACCATATACCTATTTCAATAGATTATGTTTAAAAATTTGAAATTACGACTGTTGTGATTGTTATGTCATTTTTTAGATACTAATCAGAAGGTTTTGTGATTTAAATTAAGCTCATGGAATTGAACGATGATTGGATGATTATAAAGAATTCCGTTTATTTGAAGATTAATCATTAATGGATTAAATAATTTCACATTTGAACCAACTTAATTAGGTTTACTTTATTTGCTACATTAACAGTTTTGCCGAACTGAATCTTATCTACCATTGTTATGCGCTGATGATTTTGTTGTGGTATATATTAAGTTTTCTGTGTGTAAAAGGCATTATTTTTAACATAGCAATTAAGTATTTTTTATTTACATAGTAAGTAAATAATTTAACATAGCAGTTAAGATTTTTTAGTTATTCTCACCGTAAAGTTTACCTAAGCTTTTTTTTTGTATTCAATAAAAAATAATTCATATTAATAATAATATGTCGTATTGCGCCTGGAATGTTCAAAACGAGTAAATTATTTAATTGATAAATGCAAACTTGCAACATTTTTGTATGCGTTTCGGTGAGAATAATTCTAACTAAATTTTTACCTAACCTTAGATCAATTGTAATATTAAATTATCATTAATAAATATTATCTTCTGGTTATTACAATATAAATTAAAACGCTAATAAATTTATAACAGTATATGAATATGACATATGAATATGACGCTAATCGTAGTATGAATGTAGAGATGAACAAAAATTATAACCTAAACCCAATATATAAATTGTGTGCAAATACAAATTGACTATAAACATTAATAAAACAAAGTATATTTTATTTTAAGTGAAAACATTTTGAATACCTAAATCTGCTATAAAACAACATGAAAATTTAAAAAACTGATGAATATAAATATTTAGGAGCCGTAATAGATACGCTGGAATTGAACCGGAAAAGAAAAATAAATATTCAAATTGAAAAAGATAATAAATGCCTCTATATCTTCTAGCCAAGTTACACGATGATTTTTCCGGAATATATCGAATTACGATTTTTTTAAAATTTTGTTTTTGTTTTGTATATACAATTTTTTAAATAGAAGTAAATTTTGAGAAAAATACAACTAACACAAACAAGAATATTCTGAAAAATTTAATACCAAAAATTAAATATAAACACCATAAAAGGTTTTGCTCAGATAAAAAAAAAAATAAACAACAACAATTTACATGCTATTTTAATTATAGAATATAGTAGAAGTATAATAATAGAATTTGATAGAAGTAAGTAGGTTCAATGTCGGATAATAAATTTTCTTTTTTTTTAAATTTAAAACTATTGATGAAAATGTTTTTGTATTTTTGGTAAATTTTACCAATTTAGATAAAAAATATTGAATATTTTGTCAAAAATAACACTATATCATAGTTACAGGTTATTCATATAGTAAAATAAGATCCCTATACAAAAGACAAAATTTATATGAAAATAAGATCCCATTTTTAAAGTTGCTGTCCCAGAGGCCAGGCTAGAAGATATAGAGGCATTGCAGACATATTCAGAAGAATAGCAGGTTACTTACTATTTCAATGGAAGAGAACTCTGTTTTTTACCATATTCCATAGTTCATTTGTATATGTCATTGTGGGATGGGGAAATATGAACAAAACCAAATTACAAGTTATACAAATAGATCAAAACAAAACAATAAAAAACATATATGGACTAAAATCAAATAATATCAACACAACAAATACATAAAACACACAAAATATTGCCACTGCAGCTCTATATACAAGAAATGCTCTGCACACAAATACATAAAATGCTTACTGGGACCATCAATACAAATAAAATTTTAAGAACAACAAACGAAGTACACCAATACAATACTAGAACATCGCATTTGCTTCAAGTAAATATAGTTGCTAGTGGTATCAAAAATGTGAATAAAACAAATATTTTATTGAATTAATATATATAAAAGAAAACTGTTATATTGTAACTATACTATTTTCTCTTTCTTCTATATAACTTTTTTCTGTAAATTTACTTAGCTCTTTATTCGTTTTTTCTTTTAAATTTTTAAACTGTCTTATTAATTTTAAAACACTCAATTGTATAATACTGAACACTGAATAATATACTCTATATGAGCAAATTGCTCTTTTTTTTAGATAAAAATAAATAAATAAAGTTAATATTTTAACAATTTTAAATTTTTTCTGAATCGGTTTTTTTTTTTTTAAATAAATACTCATCAAAATATTTGTATTATCATTGATTAATAATACTATAAAGATAGACATTTTCATACAACTGAAAATGTTCAGCTCCATTTTTCAAAATTCTCTTCATTATATATATTTTCCCGCGTATATTCAATGTGTTAGTGCATTCTTTATTTTCAATTTGAACTTTTAAATTTTTGAACGTTTTATACGACTTTCTCTAAATAATTTGTATGTGTTCAGTTTCTCTATACTGTTCTTGAATGTATATTATTGTTTTTAACTTTTTGTTATTTGAATTTGTATAGATAATTTGAATTTTTTTTGAATTGATAGGTACAAAAATTCCAAATTGGATAACATTTTTATTGAGCAGTCTTTTAAGAAAATTTTTTTTTTTATTTTTCTCTCAATACATTGTAACAAAAGGATCTTTATAATTGTTGATATTGTGCATGTATATTATTATAATATAATTTTATAATGTTTAGAAAACAAAAATATTTTTCTTTTTTTAATTGAATATTTATTTATTTATTTATTTTAACAAATCTGTAGGCCAACTTTATAGGTCATTTTCCCTTTCGAAATGTGGGCGGCCTTTTTATCAAATTATATTAATTATTTGGTATATATTTCTGTATATTATATATATTTATATTATTTTTTATTAATTATATTATATCTTTATTAATTATTAAATTATATTTGAACCGATGTGGTTGTATTGAAAATTACATTTTCAGTAACTTTCACCATTTGAAAATTTTTTTCGGTTCTCACGGGGTTTAAACCCATGATCCTTCGGTCGTTACATTACTACACTCGAGTACTTTACCACTCGGCTACCGAGGTCACTTTAATTGAATAATTGTCAAAAATAAAACAATTTCAAAAAATTCAAATAATAGTGAACATTCATTCACGTTATGATTTCTAATATATATTCATACATACATACATTACATATATGTATAAATTTACAAATAGAATCAAATTTTTATTTTTAAAAGGCTTTCTATTTGGTTATTTCAATATGTGGATATGTATGTACGCATGAGTTTTAAAATTATAACAGAATTTAAAAATATTTGAAAAACTCGTCATTAATTTTTGTAAAATTTATAAAAAATCTTAACTGTAGAGTAAATTGAAAAGTATAATTAATATGTTTTTTTGTTGCAGTAAGCATACAATTTATTTATAAGATAATTAAAGCTTGCAACGCACAATTTTACAATGGTATTTTTCAAATTCAGAATTTTCTACTTTGTCATTATTTTCATAACAAGAGCATTACATATCAATATCCAAAGACTTGTCATGATTTACTCCAGCTTTGAAAATGTATTGTTGTTGTAAATGAAATTCATCAAATTCGTAATATATTTGTAAAAATCTTATTGTGCAGGTGGATTTGTTTAGAACTTTTAATTTTTTAAGATAATCTAACATTTTCTCTACGAACAAATATGGACAATTTTTAATAGTTGCTTGTACGTATTTTTAGTATAAATATTTGAAGAATTTAAAGAAAGACCAGCAGTTTACATATTACTCACTACAGCAGGTTTACTTTATTACTCATTATTATATGGAAGAAATTAAAATTAGAATTATTTTGTTTTCGTAGCTGCATATTTGCATATGTAATTAATTGAAAAACTAAAACAGTTAAGATTTTTTTCAAAGTACTGGGACTGATATTAGTATTTCCAGTTTTGGACAATATTTTTGATGATCATTTTTCTCTTCGGAAAATTTTTTTCTCATTTTCTCTTATTTAGAGAATATAAAGTCGTATAAAACGTTCAAAAATTTAAAAATTCAAATTGAAAATAAAGAATGCACGAACACATTTCATATACGCGGGAAAATATATATAATGAAGATAATTTTGAAAAATAGAGCTGAACATTTTCTGTTGTATGAAAATGTCTATCTTTATAGTATTATTAATCAATGGTATTATTTATAATAAAATTATCATTTAATACTCAGATGTGAAGATTAATATTTTGAAAGATTTTAACTCAACATAATGTTCAAATATTAACTCAAACCCATAAATTTATTCGTACAGAAATTCAATTTTATGTTTAAAAAATGACTAATTCTAAATATTTAGTTTTTGAAAAAAAAAATATAGAAAAAAAATCCAATCGATTTAAATCACTTCCAATAATTTATTTCGACATTTTAACTATATCTCTCTTTTCGTAAACATATTTTTTTCTCAGATTTAATTTGTATTTTTGTAATTTAACGACAAGAACAAAAAACGACAAATTCAAAGTTGAAAAATAACAATAATAAAATATTAAGCAATGTCCTAGTTCCAAGACTTCTTATAAAATTCAATCACACACCAAAAAAAAAAGAAGATAACAATTATAAGTGACTAATAATATATAAATCAATATGTATATTATACCATGTGCGTATAGTGATAATACCAGTATGCGGTACGAGTTTGTATAACTGTAATAAGACTACTGATTGTTCAAAATTTCTGTCTCATTATTATTTCTGTTAATCAGCATTATTATTATTACAAAATTGTTAGATAACAAGATAACATTCCATCAGGCTCACAACCATCAGGCTCAAGACCTTCACGGTCTGTATCGTTAAACAAGTAAGTAAGTATAGATAACAGACTTTTAGTTCGACTATTTTTTCATTGTGTTTTAAATCTGTGAACAAAATTTATAATTCAAAGTCGGGGGTATAACATAACTAAGTTTAGTATTTCACATTGGTTATAATAAACTATTTTTCCCTAGATATTTAAGAAGATAATATTATATAAAATAAAAAAATATTGATGAATATCCGAGAATTTTGCATTGGATACAGTAAATTGGGGAGATTCAAAAGAAAGAATTATCGAAAGGGAAACATATAGGCTAGTCTTATGCCAGGACGGACAGCTTCTATAACACTTTGAGACTTTTACCTATCTTTTAATTTACAGTTAAAACTAGGCACATATTGCTAATAATTATTAATTTGTCAATAAAGGCCAGTTTTCAGGTGAGTACTTAAGTTACACTTAAGTTTAAGTATCATTCGACACTTAAGCTCCACTTAAAAAAAATTGAGTTTTCTAATTAAAACTTAAGTGTGGATTTTGGTTATTTGCAATGGCAGTACTTGTTAAATTACAATACAAGTGACAAATAAAGTGTAATCGTAAGAAAATCGATTGTCAAATCTATATGTCAAAATTGTAAGTGTAGCTTAAGCGGTCATTTTGCCAAGCTTAAGTGCCACTTAAGTATTGTTTTAAGTACCAACTGAAAAACACAACTTTTGATTTAAGTGTAGCTTAAGTTTGATTTGATACTTAAGTGTTCACCTGAAAACTGGCCCTAAATCTTATTTTTTATTAACATTATGATTTGACAAAGATAATTTTTTTAAGGATTAAGGATTAACCTAACATCCGAACAGTGGACAGTTTATTGTCAACTGAAGGTGGGTTTTAGTTGGTTAACATTTTAAGTGTGATAATATTGTGTTGGCTCTAAAGAGGGCTCTATAGTGTGATAATATTGTGTTGGCTCTAAAGAGGGAGATATCATAAAATGATTTTATATGAGAACTCAATGCGTACGACAAGAACATTAAATATCATTTACTGGGAATATTTATCCTTGAAATTAGGATATTTTTCACACTAGTTTGGGATATTATAATTTTATGAAGTATATTTTTAAAATATCAGGGATAGTTTCGTTATACTGGCAAAACTTGTTTAAAAATTTCAACAAATACGGTTGAACGGTTTAACAATGTGTTTTTTCTAACTACTGCGCCACCCAGCGTACATTCAGCATTAATAGAGTAATCTAGTGCTAAATATATTTTTAAAACATTTCAGTACTTTCAATCTATCTGTAATTATTTGGTTATTGAGTTATGTTCTACTAAAGGGATTACCCCATTTTCTGTTAAATAAAAATCTCAAACGAACAAAATTCTGGAAAAAAAAATATCTCGAAAAAAAAATCTGGAAAGCAAAAATCTTAAAAAAAAATATATTGAAAAAAAAATCATGAATTTTAAGTCTCGAATTCGAGATTTTTTAATAACATTTATTTACAGAATAAAATCATTTTCCAATTATAATACCGGGTGTTTCAGAGCATGCGTATCAGCTTTTTAAGAAGGGAAGGAGCCGTTATTTTAAAATTTAGAAAAAAGTTTGTTAACTAAATCGAGGGTGCTCTATCGATTGGTGGTATTTTCAATTTTCGGAAAAGACCACAAATCGGTTTTTTAAGACCAAAAATCGCCGAAATTGGCCAAAATGGAGATTTTCAAATGGGAAGGGGTACTTTTTAATGCAAATTCGGATTCTACATCAAAAAATAAGAAACTTTTGTTTGTTTTTTTTTTTTTTTTTTTGTTTAAACTTTGTAGGAACCTAAAACTGAGATAAAAATATGATAATATGAAAAGCAAATTAATTTATAAAAATTATTATCATTAATTTTAGTTTATCAAAGGAAAATATTGAGTATTTTTGTTTTATTGTTATTAATTTTGAAGAAAAATACTAAGAAAACAAAAAAAAAATCATTTAACATAATTTTCTTATTTTTTGTCGTAGAATCTGAATTTGCATTAAAAAATACCCCTTCCAATTTAAAAATTTCGATTTCGACCAATTTCGGCGATTTTTGATCTCAAAAAACCAATTTTCGGTCTTTTCCGAAAATTTAAAATACCACCAATCGATAGAGCACCCTCGATTTAGTTAACACACTTTTTTCTAAATTTTAAAATAACGGCTCCTTCCCCTCTTAAAAAGCTGATACGCATGCTCTGGAACACCCGGTATAAGCAAATTGAAAAGAAAATCCAAATAAATATATTCGAAAAAATAATTACTTAAACTTTAAATATAAAAATAATTAGAGGGAATTCAAGAGTAGGATTCAAAATATGCCAATCAGAATATTACAGGGTATTCCTTTTACCACAATATTTATGCAAACGTAGATGCAAGATCCTGAACTAGAAAAGACTTTAGAGTTGAACTCAAAATAAGGATATTCTTTATTTCCAGAATATTTATCTTAATAGTTTTTATGCGTAGCCGCTGTTGGATGCAAAAAATGGGATATATCCCTTTTTCCAGAATATCTACCATAATTATTTTGGAAGTTTGGATTTTTAAAGCTTGGATTTTAAAATTTGGCTTTTTACACAGATCTAAAAATTTCATAATTCTGTCATTAAAAACGGAAAGTAGCTTCGTATAATTTCGAAAATATTTATGACATTTTTTTAAAATTTGCATGGTCCGAATTAATAATAATTAGGGTCGTATGAAAGTAGATTAATAAAATTCGAACCAAAATTATTTTAAATTAACATACGAGTATATTTTCCCTTATTCGACAATTTTTTCTTGAATATTTTGTTTTTCCAAATTGAAAATTGACTTTATTGACAATATTGACTTAAGTGAATTTAGCCGCCAAATTGTCAAAGTGACGTAATGAGTCCTTAATGCCATAATCGCTAACCGATACTTTGCAAAACTTAATGCGACGTTATAACATACTTTTTTACAAAATTTCAAAGTTGCAAAGTTCGGTTAAGATAGTTTTTCGAAACTATTTATACCCAAAAATTTTTATTCGAGGATTTTTTTTTCGAGATTTTTATTAGTTCGAGGTTTTTGTTAGTTCGAGATTTTTTTTTTCAAGATATCGGGGATGACCCTCTACTAAAAACTCTTTGTAATGAATTTAAATTAATATAAATAAATTATTTAAAATAATTTAATGGTTTTTTCAGTGTACTCGTTGTTGAATATCTGGAGTATTACCACTGGTAGAAAATATTTGGTATGCTAAAATAGAAAGATAAAATGTGAAAAAAAAAACGTATACAATTCTTCGAAACAATTTCGTTTCAATATATTGAATGTCCTGAATACATAATTAAGAATTCAATGTCGAATCTACAATATATTTCCTTGAATAATTTGTTTGTATATTGTTTTTGTTTGTTTTGTTTCTAGTTTGAGAAGGAACAACACAAATTCGAGTCTCGAATAATGTTTTTATATGTCGACAGCATAATTTATGTTTTAATAACTCTTTCGTTTTATTTTCTTTTTTCAATTTGAATATTTTCTTATTTTTTTTTTTCACTTCTTTGATTTTCTCATATTATTTGGATTTCCGTTTTTAATTATGAACGTGCTATAAAGTTATTAGAATTTTCTTGCCAAGAATGCGTTCTTAAAGTTATTTTTGAAATTAGGATGGGACTATTTATTATACTCATATTATTAGGGTGGGTTATTTTTTATGTAATTTTTGCTTACTCTAGCAAATATTTTCATACTATGAGTGGAGAAATTATAAATTACTTTCTTGAGAATTGAATGAGATTGACAAATAAAGATGGATGGAGCTAAGGTTTTTCTTTTATCCAGAATGGTTGAGGAAAATCAAAATATTACCAAGGAAATTTGCTGAAAAGTATTTGATGATGATGGTAGATTATATTTTTTTTGTATTTAATTGTAAATTATTTGTTTTCCGTTTTATTTTCTATAATTTTCATTTAATATTATTGTTGAAAGATTTTTAAACAAGAATTTTTAATTTTATATAACAAGGATATTGTTCTCCTTGTTGTTATACTGAATATGTATATATATATATATATATATATATATATATATATATATATATATATGTATATTTGATTGTGCTCTATTTTTATTTTTTCAGTTGAAAAGAAATATATTAAATTATGCAACCTACTTCTCTATTACTCGCATGTTTATGTAAATGAGTGTTACGTTAGGAATTTCAAAAATTTTTACTTTATATTTTGCAAGGATTTTGTTTTTGTATATAGGAAAATTTATTTATTTAAAAAATGAGAAATTATGAATTTTAATAATAGAATTTTATTAATTTTTATATTTTAAAGTTTATTAGATTTTTGATGTTGGCTTATTCAAATACTTGTAAATCTATATCAAAAAAATAAATATATATAATTCATAATTATTGAAGTTTGGCTTTCGGAGTAGAAAAGCGATGTGACAATATTACATTTATCACTTTGTTACTTATCTATATATCTAATATGAAGTTGAATCCATTTCCAGGAAAGTCTGTGATGACATATTTTATCGGAATTCGTAATTTAATTTAATTGAATCTTAATTGGATTTCCAGAAAACGTTATGAATTTGGTTGCTTAAAAATAAAGCCTTGCCTACATTTTTTTGCTGAGTTAAAATAATTTTGTTAACGTTTTGAAACTGAAATTTTTTGAAAATATCCTAACTTACTGATTGAGTATGAGATATTCACTCACTAATGAAAAGACATCTACATACTACTAAATCTGGTTTTTATTAGACCAACACTATCAATTTTTCTCTACCTTCATTTGGCTTTGAAATAATAAAATCTTGTGGATAACAACGAATATTTTGGTGTCAAGCAAAAAGATTTAGTTTTTAGAAAAGCTGAAGGACTTTGAATTATTATAATTAACTGTTAGTTCATTGCTTTGCATATATTCTCATATTTCTGATCCAATTAAAGTAAGAAGGAAATACGGAGAAGAAAATCAACTTGTTTGGGATCGTATTCAGTTGAAGGATGTCTTTAAAATTATTTGACCCACAATAACCTACAGAAATTAATTATTAAAACAAATTTTTATGACTGCGTTGATACTGTATAGTAAATATGGCACTTGAGTACTCAATTTGATTATTAAACATGAACCAAGTAAAATTATGTTATTATGAAAACGAAGTTACTCCATAGTGGATGTAGTTTTCCATATTTTAATTAATTTAAATATTCAAAAAAAAAAAAAATATCCAAAATGAAAACCTATTACAGGATTTTCCGTATGAAAAGACTTTTTGTAAAGCTGCTAAACTCTTTCTAATTGTTGAAAAAAAATTGTTCATTATTCAGCGTTAAAAATTTGATTTGTATCTAGTTTTTCGTTTTTTCTATCAATTTCACAAACATTTTATTTAATAATATTTTCTTCAATTTTTAATTTACCTGTAGAGCATATTGTGGACCTTATGGGTAAACAGATTCGATCATAATTATTTTGAATATAAATTTCATTGATGTTTGTATTGTTTAACCCATACTCGATTTTTACTGTAATACTAGGGGACCCCCCTGTGCAATTTAAACGGGTTTTATTTACAAATTTATGTTTTAACATCATTTAAATACATTGGGATAGTAGATTAGCGGCTGATAAGCTCACGAAAATTCAATTTTTTTTATTACTACAGAATATAAAACATTAAAAAATATTTTTTTTTTGTTATTTTTATTTATTTATTTATTTATGTATTTATTCAGTGGGTCTGCAGATAAATCTGTAGACAAACTTCAGGTTATTTTCTCTTTCTGAATGTGGGCCTATTGTTATTTTTATTTGAATAAAGTTAATGAAAAAGAGAAATTCAATAGAAAATTGAAATTTCTTTTTACGAAAGCATAAAGGTTTTTCTGACCTAAGTTTTGGCTAATAATATAAAAAAAAAATTTAGAGTGAAATGTTACTTACCTAAATGTTTTATTTTGTTTTGCTAATGCGTAGGTTTTAAATGCGTAACAAATGGGTAGGTTATGAATTGCAATTTGGGATTTTTTTTTGTTTAACCCAATATGAATTTCACACACATCAACAACAACGATCATTTTTTTTTTTGCCATATTTTTCATTAAAATAGTTTTATCTTAAAAATTAATAAAATATTAGGTTTTGAGATGTTGTGGTAATATCTATTTATTTGACTTGTATAATCTCGATGTTATGGATACTATAAACAATGCCTGTTTACTTTCTAGCTCGTTTTCGGGGAGAGCCACTTTAAAAATGAGACCTTCTTTTCATATAAAATATGTCTTCAATTATAATGACTGAAAATAAAATAATATTTTTTGAATAGGACGAAATTAAAATCGTATGTAAATTGTTGTTGTTTATTATTTTTTATCCGAACAAGACTTTTGATGGTGTTTGTATTAAATTTCAGAGAAAATTTTTCTTTGTATTAGTTTATCAAAAAAAAATGTATACACAAAACAAAAGCAAAATTTAAAACGAAATGATAATTCGTTAAATTCCGGAAAAATCTTCGTGTGACTTGGCTAGAAAGTGTAGAGGCATTGCATTAAATATAATTGAATAAATAAAATATGGAATTGAGAAAAATGAAATTAATTTGCTGGGCTTGAATATTTTAATACAAATTATCTCATCTCTAACATAATTTAATTAATATGAATATTAAATTGAAATACTTTTATTATATAACTTACAACTAAATATCTTAAAATAGTCATTTACCAAATATAATTATTGTTTTTAAATATTCATTTCCGGTATTATACGGTAATAAAAAAACAAAACAGCTTGCCCTTACAATAATTTATTAAACAGCAAAAACGGAATAACTTTTTGTTGTTTTGAAAAGGAATTCAGTTAGTATGAAAATGAAATCCTTAATAACGGTATAAATTACCATTTTTTTTGTTTTTTTTTTGTTCAATAAATAAAACTGAATTCAAACACCTGACCGATTTTTATTAATTTTATTATCGTTGTTGTTGTTATTCTTCTCATTAATAGGAAGGAAATTAAAGAAAAAAAAATTTAATAAGAATAAAATAAAAACCCGAAAATTCCATTAAAAATACGGAAATTTATGAAAATTTCAATTTTCAGGTAAAGGGTTTTAAATAAAAAAAAATGAAATATTCTTTAAGTTATTTTAATTTTGGTTTGTTCAGTACTTTGGGGGTAGTTTTGTTGGGGAGCGGCGTAATAAATGTTTCTGCAACATTATTTTGAGTATTAAGCTTCCGTTTGTTTTTTTTATTTTTATTTTTTAGTTTCAAAAAACATTGAAGATGAAAAATTTATGTTCATTTTAAGTGCTTTTTCCTTTCTAAAATTTTTAGGAAAATGTTTTAAGGCAAGTTAAAAGAGAATTAAAAATAAAAAGAAAGACAAAAAAGGCAAATTGAAATCCTTTTTTTTTTTTTTTTGCATATAAATCAATTTCATATTAATGGAAAACTTATTTAATAAATTAAAATAAACTGAAGGAATTGAATAGTGGGAACATTTTAATAAATTATTGACTAGTGATTAATTTTAAAGAGTGCAGATTGATATTTTAAGTCTCATTTCAAAATTAAAGTGTACGAATTCAATAAAATAAATTCAATATAGCTGAGCATGAGCTCTTTTAATATTCCATTTATTTTCGTAAAATATTTTTTTTAAAAACATTAATTATCATTTCATAAATGGGTAATTCTATGGAAATTGTCTAATTTTGTGTTTAAAGTACAAATTTTGAAATGTTATAAGAAATGAATCATTTTAGAAACCTAAATATGTTTCAATATTTTTCATGAGTTTGATAGAAATAACAAAAACATTTTTTCTGTTGCATTTAAATAAACTTCAAGCTGAAGTAATAAGGTTATTTACGATTAGTGTAGAAGTGTAGGAGGTGTAGATCTACAATGATTTCTACAAAGTCATATACGATCATATGCCATCCTAAAATTATGCAAACCAAATGTTAATTACTATACTGATATACGATTAATTAATCTTTCAAATTGTATATATTAAATTTAATTAATGGTATATCATTATTAAAATCATCTATTGGACGATAGTCGAGCTAATTAAACAGTTTGAAGAATTCAAGGATCGATTATCGTCCCGAAATAATGTTGGTTGGTACAAAATATGACACTGGAGAAACATCGTCATATATATATATATATAATTTTACTAGCTAAATTTCCGGAAGAAAATTCTTCCTTCTTCTTGATTCAGCAGCTGAAGCGACAACATCGTAAACAAAGTAATGAAAAGAGTAAATGAATTTTTGAATTAACTTATTAGAAATAAGTATTATAAGAAAATAAAATTAAATTGTATAAATTAAAATAATAAAATTGAAAATAAAATAAAATAAAATTTAATTGTATAAATAAAGAATTAAAATTGAAAATAAAGTTAAATAAAATATATTATAATAATTAGAAAAAAATAAAATAAAATTTGTACCCTTCTACTTTGGATGTTCTATTTGATGTGTGGTTTGTTTACATATGAATTTAATTTATAATTATCAGAATAAGTGAGAAACAAATTTATTGCTTTCACTTGTAATTAATTACATTGATAAAATAATTCAATTAAAATTTTGTTTGAATTTAATTTTTTGATTTAAAACATTATCTCTGTCCTATTTTCAGCCATTTTTCAAATATATGAATTGACTTTACAATAATGTCAAAAATACAATGGCAACTAAAGTACAACAGTTGTGAGTCTTGTAAAAATCTGCAGTTCTTGTAGAATATTTTTTCATACAAAAACTTTACAATGGCAATAAACTTCTATACACTTCTAAAACCAAAAACAACACTGCACCTTCAATCTACAACTATTTTTGAATACGCTTAATGTAAAACAAATATATGTGTTTATAATGTGTGTGCTACATTATGTGCAGCTTTCTAAATCCAGAGAGAGATTCATTATGTGCAGCTTTCTAAATCCAGAGAGAGATTATTACTTTTAGTCCATTAGTGTAGAGGTCCTTCTAAGCACATCTTATTTACATGTCAAATATAATGTAAGACAAAATTGGTGGACCTGAGGAGTAAACAGATTCGATCATAATTATTTTGAAAAATTTCATGTTTATACAGGTAGAAAATTGGTAGAAATCTACTATTGGTAGAAAATTGGTAGAAATTTGTTGGTGAGGAGTAGATTTGGTAAGGGGTAAGCAAATCTACCAAAATTTAAAAGATTTGATGAAAATTTGGCGTGAAAACATGAATTGACATGAACAACACAGAATTTGACATGAGACTGTTATATTTACACGTCAGATTTTTCTCAGTTTTAGATTTCATCTTATATTTATATCATATGAAAATGGTAGCTGTTTTAAATGACGTGCAAGTGTCACCTAAATTTTTTTGTAGTATCCCTTTGTTTATATAATATAAAAATTTCAGTTGTAACATAGTTCGAATTGGAATTTATTGATTTTTTTAAAAATATATTCTTGGCAGTAACTAGCTGGAATTAGCATTAAGTATGATACTGAAATTTTTACTATATAATATAAAACATATATATAGTTTTTATTTTTCGATTGTATATCCAACTCAAACAAGCATTCCCAACATACTCCGAAATCTACACTGATGGATCAAAAGGACCTCACGACGTAGCCTGGGTGATAATCAAGAATGACTCTCTCTGGAAGGCGGAAATCTTACCGGGTGAATGCTCGATTCTCATAGCTGAGCTTACCGCCATATACAGAGCAGTCCAAGCCGCTGAAACACTGTATGCGAACATCATTATATTTGCAGATAGCCTCAGTTCAATAAAATCAATCAAAAACTCTTACGTAAATATTCCTGGCCCAATAAAAACTAAATTCAGAGCCTTAGGTGTTAAGCTTACAAGAGTGCGCCTAGTGTATACCTTTGCCACTCATAAACATTTATTTGACAGATCCACACCTCCGACATGTATTCACTGTCCAGAACTCCTCACTATCAAACACATCCTAACACAATGCCCCTCAAATAGCACAATTACATCTCAGTTCACATTCATCGCATTGCAAGCCCTACAATTCCATACCAATGCACACATAACTCTCTAAAAAACCTCCTACTACATCATAACATCTGGGATGAAATATAACTTATCATTACCAATTTTTCTAATAATCTACTAACATATTACTATTATACAATATTTCTTGGCAAGGATAAGTCCTACCAACCATTTACATTCATTAATACTATTGTTTACTTACTATTTGCTGGAATAATAATTATTATTATTCTATAGCGAATGGGTAAGTTTATCTATATATACTTCATTTTTATACTATTTAAGACTAAGTACTCAAATACACAAATACACAATTTTTTATAATATTATATTGTAAATTAATTTAAAAATGTATTTTTGCATTACAAGTCAACCAATGGGGCGCAGACCAGGGGGTGTAAATGCTACTTTTGCACTTCCTGGTGAGAATTGGCTTTAATTAATCTCTACCTTGGTCTGTATCTGTACTTTGAATTGTATAATGGTTAATTTGTTCATTTGTTAAATTGTTAAACTGATGTTTATATTGTTCAATTGTTTAATTTTTTCTGTTTTAGATTACATATTTGTTATATTTCCTAGATATTAAGTGTTATATTTTGTAAATTTTTAAATATTGTTTCGTTCATCTTTATATTATAAAGACCAACATTCCGAAAGGGAAAAGGGCCTAAAGTTGGTCTGCAGATTAATCTGTAGGTCCACTGTTAAATAAATAAATAAATAAATAAATTTTCCGAATTAATTTATTTATTAACTGTCTGGTATATCAACTGATTAAATATTGTCGTAAAATATGCCTTCTCAAATATTGGGTATTTTCATTTTACTTAAGTTTTTACCAAATTATACTCCAAATAAAATTTTATAAAATTTCATTATTTTATGAATAGTGAAAGAAAAATTTATTAAACAACAATGCTCTGAACCGGACTCGAAGCTTCGACCTTCTGATTAGTAGTCAGATTATATATAAACTACGCCGGGGAGGTTAGTTTAGTATTGCTATACATTTAAATGTTTTTTTTTTTTTTTATTATTTACTTTTATTTCTTATTTTCATTTACAATTAGAAAACAAAAGCTTACAAAACTAATCTTCATTGTAATATGACTTAGGACTAAAACCTTAAAACTATGTTTTAATTATTTTAGTTTACGTCTGATTACGTCTTTATTTTATTATGTTTTTGTTGATTACTAATTGTGTGTGATATAATTTTACTGACTATTTTTATTTTGGAAAATTAGAAAAACCAAGATTTGTTTCAATTTTATTTTTTACTCCGAGTACCCCGTTTATTACCTTAGAATTGTAGGTATATGTCTATTATTGCTCTGATGTCAATTTCTGTTATTACAAATAATTTTCTTGTTGTCGTGATAAAACAAAATTAGCTTATAACTCTTCAATTTTACCACGAAGCAGTGCACTATCTGTACTTTACTTTTTTTTATTAACATACAAAGTTAGTATTATAAGTTAGTATAGTAATTATTTCTGTGTAACAAAAATAAAATATTTTAATTGTCACTGTCATGGTGAAATGAAAATTTCAACACTGAAGAAATAGGGTATTTTCTGCTTATTTTATATTTTGTAGGCTGCGTAGTAAATATTAAAAAATTAAAACGTGTTCAAAAATTAAAGTTGAAAGTAAAACAATATCAAAACCGAATTCACAAAGGCTTTTATAGAAGAGTTAAAAGAAAAACATTAATCATTATGTTACCCTGATATTTAAATTGTACGGTCTATTTTATGCCAATAACGAAAAATTCTTTAAAAATTAGTTCATTGTACTTTCAATAGTACTAAGTATACTGCAGAGCACCAAAATGAACCTATTTTTGGACTATTAATGATTTATATTTGATAAATTGAATGATTTACAATTCAATAAGTTAAATAATTTTATATATCATACTACCTCGTAAGTACATTTGCCAGGATGTTTTGAGCTATTTCCCAATTATTTTTGTATTCTTTGTGCAATATTTTGTTATATCAACATATACTGAAAGTACCTGCAAATCGTTGCAAATTAAAATATTACTAGGGGCCCCTGTTGAGTAATTATATTTCAAGTTAAAGCCAAATTTAAAGTTTTTAAAAGAACAGGGATTTGCATGAACTGATATAGACTTCTCATTACAAAGCAGAAAACACTCATGTTTTATTGAAAATGTTTTATTGAAAAGCTTTGAAATTAGTATGTTTTCGTTAAAAAACATAAATACCTTACTTCTCATTTTCTGTTTCGTTTCTACCTATTTCTTAATGAATTTGGTGACTAATAAAACCATATGATTAAAAAATTTTCAACTGTGTTCGCATTATTGTTTTATATACAACTTATATATTATATTAGAAGTTCATTAAGGAGTAGGAGAATCGAAATAAAATAAAAAGGTGTCTATTGCGCAGGACTTTAAATGCTTGTCAATTATAATTATAGATTGGTATGACTGTGGTATGACTGTAAATATTGCATGGTCAAAGACCCATCAATGTTTCAAAGACCCCTTTTTTGTGCCCACAACGCTTCTGAAAATAATTAAAATACCTTACACATTTCTGTAACAACTATATTCAAAATAAACTTGAACAATGAAATATGAAGAATCGCTATTATTATACCGTTATATAAGTTTCACATGACTATATAAGTTTCACATGACATGACTATTTGGCACAAAATGTTTATAAAATATTGCTTGAATTATAATGTCTACTTATTTAAAATAAAATAAAGAACTACACGCAATATAATTTTCTCTTTTTAATCATTATTTATGAATTGGGCATTTACACAATACCAAGCATGATGAGGGTTCTACAAAATTATTATTAGCATATATTATAAAAATTTAAGGAAGAAATTTGATTTATTTTGAATAATTTCAAAACTAATAAAAGGAAAGTTTTAAAATACTTTTGATTTCTTTACGGTCGTCTTTATTTGGTGTAAGAAGGTCTTAATTTAAAATTTTGTAGAAAAAACTTTTAATTTAAGAAAAAAAAAAAATGTTAAAATGGAAATATTAAAAAACCGCAAAATTACAAATATTTAAATAAAAAAAAAAAGTTTTTGTTTATTTTACTTAAGGACATTTTTGAAGGGTCACAAAAATTCTTACTTATTTTTTTTTTGTTTGTTTTCAAATTGTTTCCGCGAGAGAATACCTATTCTTGAATGGGATTAATTAGTCTAATATTTAAAATGTCAGTTGTTTTTGCTTTTGTTTTTAGATTTTGGAATAAATAAAAAATTATTTTTGTTTTAAAATTTAAAATAGGATTTTAAAAAATTATGTATTTACAAAATGAAATATTATTTATAAAAATTTACGTATTCTAATGTTTACGTGTTTACGTGTTAAAAATTTACGGATTGAAACAGTTTAAGATATGTCAATATAGATACAAGAACATACCAATTCTACTTCAGCTTGTCAATATTGAAGGACATCTATTTCTAAATTATAATAATGGTACAAAACATACTCAGAGGAAGCCGCAAATGCTCACCACTTTATTTTTATTTTGAATACGAGTGTAGAGTTTTTTGCTTACATTTAGGTGGTTATGTTGAAGTTCGTCGGAATGTTAAATTCCGATTACATTCCGCATTTGGTATGCTGAAGTCCGTAAGTATTCCGCAGTCTGCAAATGTCATTATTTATCCGAAATTTCAAAATTTATGTATGCTGTAGTTCGTCGGAACGGAAAATAATTTGAAAATTGTACGACAGAATTTCTCATTCGGAAGTATTAGAATGGTTCGGAAATGAATTATAAAGCATACAATTTTTGTATTTGGAATATTAGGAGAAGTAGAAAATGTAATAATAGTTTTTTTTTTCATTTATGAAAAATATTTTTTTTATTTAGGAATAAAAAAGGGCAAAAGAATAATATATTTTATTGTTTTTAATATTATATATATATTAAAAACGATACATATATATTTTACATTCTTTAGAGAATTTTAAATTTTCTCTGATGTAACAAAAAATTACTATTATTTTAATTTGTATATATATGCATACTACATATTATGTAATTAAGAAAGTTATAACTTTTACTTTTAATTTATATATGCATATTGTATATATACATTATGTCATATACATTATCTATTAAAAAATTTTTACAAAATAAATAAAAAAAAATTTAACATAAAAATGTTTGAAATGAATATGAAAAAAAAAAAAAAATCTTCCGAAACATCTTATTTTGATTTCTGTACAGATTTTGCAGTCGAATGGACTTCAGCATACCGATTTTTTCGTATTCGGATCGGAATTTTTTTTCGGAGAAATTCCGCTTCGGACTTCAGCATAACCACCTTAATATCTCTTTCCTAAAAGCAAAAAGAATACAACAGAAAAATAGTACACGTGTAAAAATCCCCAATTAATGTACACTTATTGACATAGATATTAACTTATGACGGACTTTGGTTCCTACTAAAAGCATGTATCTGGTTTAGTTTATTTTAAGATTTTTCTAATCAAAGGTGTGTTTTTTTTATTTATTTTTTTATGCTCTAACTTAGGTAGAATAACATTTTCGTGCTTATTTAAGTACGGTGTTGCATGTTTATACTACATACAATATCTACAATATTTCGAGCATTTATTTAGCAAATTACTGGATTAAAAGTCAATTAAATGTGGAAAACTACTGGTATTGCCAGGAACTAAGCCTTTTTAAAAAGACTATTATTGTATTTTTAATTATTTTTTTCTTCTAAAAATAATTTTTATCTTAAATTATTAGTATTGTTTTCTATCTCAGTAAATTAATGACATCTCTTGTCGTTTTCCTAGAATTTTTTAAATTTCATAAGCAGAATTTTCAGTATACACTTTTGAAATATCATATATACTATAATAAAATATATACATAAATAAATTAATTTCTGAGAAACAACAAAACACAAAAATAACAATAAAAATTTGGGTCTAAAATTCATATTTTTATTAATTACTAATTAGGTACGTTATTTTTAATTTTATTTCACTAATTAAAATGGGATCATATTCAAAGTTGAAAATCAGTTTCAAAGTAAATTATATTAAAAAATCATCTAACAAAAATAACATTTATTAAAAAAAATACCTCTTAAAAATATTATTCCTGAACAATAATCACAACTTTTTAAGTTAAAGCAAACAATAAAAATAAAAATAAAAATAAAAAAAAATGGAATATTCAAGGTGGGGTGGAGGTGAAGATGAAACTTTTATGTATGTAATTCAATTTGATATTTTAATTCATTTCACTTCTGTTATACCTTTATAAGTTATTTTGTAAGCTATCAACTTAACAAGAGCAAAATAAAAAAATGAGAGTAAGATGTTAAAAAAAAAAAAAAAAAAAAAAAAAACAGCGGTAGCTTATTCACTTCTTAGATCTCTATTAAGCCACCATTCTCTGAACACACAAACCAAACTTCTCATATACAAACAGCTTTTCTAAAGCAACGACCAATTCTAACATACGGGTTCCCAATTTGGTTCACATGCTCGCCCACATATGCAAAAAAATTGCAAGTTTTCGAACGGAAAATTTTAAGGAATTGTCTGAATAGATATTATGAATCGGACTGTCGTAGATATTCTAACAAATACCTATATGAAAATTTCAACATAAGACCAATAATGCAATATATGCTGAATAACGCAAAAAAAAATGTTGAAAAAATTAAAAACCACACCAACATAACAGTCAAAAGAATATATAACGAAAATAATATTAATCCTAATTATTACCGTTCACCTTTAGTTATAGGTAATATAAATAGTGCACATCTTTTTGAAACATGTCAATCTAGTTTACCACAATTTTATGTATATAACGTCACAACAAAAAATCACCATAGAGGCTAAGCAACTGCAATAAGTAATAGCCGTATTCTTAGTTTTAGTTCTAGTTATCTAGTTCTAGTTTAGTTTAGTTTTAGCTTTACTCGTAGTATTAGTCATAGTTTAAGCTTTAGCTTAGTTGTATCTTTAAGTAGCTTAGATTATAGGTAAAGTTTTATATTAAAAAAAAAAAAAAAAAGCACTGGGTGTGCAAGTGCGAAAATACAAAATGAAAATATTTAAAGAATAAAAATAATAGAATGTCCTCCAAAGGTTGGAATCATAAATTTACAGGGGTATCAAACCAAACCTTATAGTTTGATAGATTAAGTATATATAAGTATTTGTAAATATAATTATAAGAAAAAATATGTAATGTTAATTTATAACAGGCACAATAAATGAAATGAAATGAAATGAATAAGATGTTACAAGTAACTCCACAATTGTATATGTACGGGATATTCACAGAGACTTAAAAATTCATGAACATATCAAAATATTCGTTATAAAGCCTATAAATTCTAATTCCAACAACATGATATGTTGAAGCTTGGATACTATTGGAGTACAGTGATCTCGTTAGAAGTCACTGTACCTCAATACCTCTATCTCTAAAAGAAACTATTGGTAAAAAAAGTATCAATTTAAAAATATTAAATAAAAATAAAGAAATCATTAAAATTTCTTAGTGACTTTACACTTTAATAAATAAAAATAACTAGTACGATTTAATTAAAAAAGTATAAAATAATAATATAAGTAAAAAAAGTGTAAAATATATTTATATAAATAGTATAATATATGATAATAAGGGTTCAAAAGAGTAATATTGCATATCTTATATAACGAATACATATTTATTTATACATACTCAGTACGGAAAAGTACATAAATTGATAGGTCTTACTATGAGAGTCAAAAAGAGTAAAATAGTCCTTTAATATTGCAGAATTAATTACGACAAATTCTGGAATATTATACATGCCATACTTACATTACAAAGTAGTAATTATTCTTAACAGTGCAATAACAAATTGTAAAATAAGTAAATTTTATTAATTTCTTTATTTTTATCTAATTATAATAGATTTTAAGCTTAAATTTTTGAAGCTAATTTTACATAATCATTTTTCCTATTACATAATAAAAAGAAATACAATATTCCATTATATACACGCCAATCTATAATTATATTTAACGATATTTTTAACAAGCATTTAAGGACCTGCGCAATAGACTTCTTTCCACTTTTTTTTTTTTTGTTTTTTTTTTCGCTTCTCTTTAATGAACTCCTAAGGTATAAATAAGTTGTTTATAAAACAATATTGCGCAAACAGTTGAAATATTTTTACTCATATGGTTTTATTATTCAGCAAATAGCTACATTATGTATATGTGAGTTCCTTTTAAAATAAAAATAAAAATAAAAAAAACAAATACATCTAAAATAAAAAAATATAAAAACATCAAAAACAAAAAAAAATTAGTTGAATTTTTTATATGACTGGCCAATTCATTTTTATATAGTAGAGTTATAGTAGTATTCTATAATTATAATAGACAAGCATTTAAGGACATGCGCAGTAAGCACCTTCTCATTTTATCTCGCTTCTTCTTAAAGGACTCTTAATATGTAAATAAGTTGTATATACGACTAAAATGCGCATACGGGTTAAAAAAAATTTTATTTGGTTTTATAATATTTAAACTTTTAATTAAAACATAGTCATTTTGTGTCATTCAACATCTTCTTATTTTTATATATAATTAAAGGAAATTTATTCTATAATTTTGTTGAGTAACCGTTTCGAACTATTGTTATATTATATATTTTGGTCATTTGTAGTAATCATATAGTTTTGGTTAAAAATATGTATAATGTATACCTCTTTAATTACAAAAATATTTTATTTTTAGTAATTTTATCCATTAAATGCAACTGACTATAGGGAATATATCGAAAACGAATCATGTATATGAGGTATATGTGGTAGGTGTACTTATGTGTCCAGAATAAAACTTACAAACCTCAAAGCTCATGTCAGTTCGTAAATTACTGTTTTTTTACAAACTTTAAATTTTAATTGTAATTATAATTACTCAACAGAGGCTCCTAGTTACGTTTATAATTCAATTTTATAATCACAATCTACTTAGCATAATTTTCACATAAATGTTGCTTAACAATATAAAATACAAAAAAACGTACGTATACCTTTAATGCTTTTCTTTTTACACAATTGATTAAAGAATATAAGAACATTGTTAGTCAGCGATTTATTAAGAGCATTAGTATACATTGATTTTAAAATGTGTGTGAGTTAAGATAGGTCAGATATAATAAAATTCAGTTTATTGCAAGTGTTTGGTGTAATTTTGTTCTGAAAGTGGATTTAGAAATGATATTTTAAAAAAAAGTAGCTGGATATATTTGTTAAATGTGGTGCATCATCTGTTGATTTCACCATACAGTAAGTAAATTAACAAAGATGAAATGGAAAAATTGATAGATAAATTGTTAAATACTAAACTAGTAGGTGTAGATGAAGTTAATGCAGATACTATATTAAATTTTGTATGAAAGAACTTTGCGAATCAAATACAAAAGCATCTCTAAGAGAAGGGGTAGTGAAATAAACAAGGTTGTACCAATTTATAAAAATAATGAAGATACCGATAAGATAAATAACTATAGACTTATTTCAATCAAAAATCAAAAATGCTAGACAATTCAAAACAACGAAAACAATAAAAAATGTATATAACTTAAACGCTATAACATCAACAACTGAAATATATAAAACGTATCATATTCTGACAATAAAATTTTTATATAGAAAAAATATTCTGCATGCAATGCAAATACATAGGATATTAAATGGCTAAATTAACACAAATACATAGATAACTATTATAAATGAGGTGCACGAACACAGTACAAGTTCATCAAATTTGTTTCAAGTAAATAGAGTCGTTCCGTGGATCAGAAATGACTCCATATACAACGGAAAATGTCAAAATTCTTGACAACAACGACAAAAACAACTTTTGCAAAGAAATTAACAAGTATTTTCTGGAATTAATATAATTTAGAGTATTTATTATATCATACTTAATACATTATATTATAATAAGCCTACTTTTTGCTAATTGGATATTTAGTTTATATATTTGCCTATTATTACCTTTACTTACCTATAATTTGTTTATATTTTTTTCTGATTTTTGTCTATCTTTATTGGTTTTATTTAGTTTAGATTTATTTAGTATTTTATATTATTTAGTTCTAAGTATAAACAAAGATCATATATACATTAGATATCAAATCCAGACATGGTTTTTGTCTTCGGTATAATGAATCTTTAAATTGAATTTAAAAATGTAAATACACTGTTAAAGAATATAATTAATTAATATTAGTTTGTACAATCTGTTAAACCTATATGCTACTTTGTATGACCAAAATTGCTGTTTTTGAGATAATGAAATAAATAAATAAATAAATATTCAAATAAATAACACTCTTTTGTGTCTTGTTAGCCTGACATTTTCGTGAAAAATGATTTTCTTTTTAATATAATCAATGTCAGTACTAAATATGCTTATTATATACAGATACGCCTGTTTCATCTACTACTGTCTTCAGTGTTTTGTAGTCGAGTACAAAAATTCGTAGTTAACTATCAGTTGACATTTAAATAATTTTTATAATCATATGTCTTGTATACCTCGTCACTGCTTTTTTTTCTTATCAACTTTTTTTTTTTTACACTATATTAATAATAAAAAAATTTAATTAATACTTTTATTATTACTGTTTTTTTTGTTTTGCTAAAAATTCTGAGAAAATTATTTTAATAAAAAATAAAAAATTACTAAAAAAAACTTTCTATTAAAAATTATAAACAAAATTTTAAAAAAAAAAAAAACATTTTATGAAAAATATTTTTAATTTTCTAAAATTAAATATAAGTAATTAAATTCATGGGAATAAAGTAAAAAAAATTCAAGAAATAAAAAAAAGGACAATAATAAAGGGATTTTATATAGAAGTAGATGGATAAAAAAAAAAACAAACAAGCAAACAATAATAATAAATAAGAGTATCCTTTGCCTAACTGTAAACAAAATTAAAATAAAAAATTACTTGAAAAGGATAAAATTAGTCATAATAAATAAAATAATCTAAGATTTTATTAAAAATTGTACACTTGTTAATAAGACACATCAATTCACTCAGCAACTGCTAAAAATGTAAATAAAAATAACTTGTGTAAAACGTATATAAAACAACTCTTTGGTATGTCTTTTAAAGTTAGTTCAGTAAATTTTAATTTTTAGAAAGCCGAAATTTTTCATTAATGTAACATTTTTCCTGAAGTGAACTAAAATTGGTACGTAAAGTTTTTAAAATTTAGTTTAGGTATCATAAAGGTCATTTCAATGTCACACATAGAATATATTAAAATAAAGTCAATTTCTTCTTACTGTTATTTTTAAATTCCATACCTTATGCGGGTTTAAATCAGATTTGATATACCCTGAACACTACATTCTACATAAGGCAAATGGAAGAAGAAGAGATGAGTCAAGTCTAGTGATCAGACATTTAAAATGTAATAGTAAGAAAAATGATTTGTGTTAGTCCACACTTTTTCCCACTATTTATTAAATCCCAAAGTCACGAAACCTTAGAGTATGATGGATTATAATTTATGGCGATTGAGCCATCAGAAGACGTGATTTTAAATTGTAAAAGATGTTTTGCGAAAAGGAAATAATGCACATTGACAATTCCCACATTCTTTTTAGTATTTCATATTTATCAATAAAATAATTTTGATTTGAATTAGAAGGAAAAGACCAACTAGTGACCGACACGTTATTGTAACTGTGTTCCACTTTTGATTATGTGTTTTCTTTATATCTCAGTGATAACAATTGGTAACTATCAAGAACTTATGTTTGCATAATCTGAAATGGCTATAAACGAGTAAGAAATAAATCACATCTATTATCCACAGCATCGGTGGCAGTTCATATTGCACTATGGATCACTATTCACCTCCACCTCTATACGTCGAATCCATAGAATGGCATTTCGTGTTGCACTAAGCATCACTATGGATTCACCTCCATCTCTATTTACAACCTACTTTAAAACTGACTAAAAAACTAAGGGACATATCATGCCCAGGCCAAGAAACTAATCTGAGAAAAAATCATCCCGAAATCTCAAAATAATTGCATACAACAGAATTAACTTAAATAGGGATGCTATACATTCTGAAAGTGAATCTTAATTGATCGTTGTATCGATTTTATCCTACTCAAAATTCAATTTATTATTCATATCCGAAAATTTTAATAAGTTCTACGCTTAGGTAAACTTAGAACTGTAAATTAAGAATACTTTTTCTGGAATTTTGAAAACTAATCCTGACAATAACCATTTTCTGTCCGTAATAAATTTAGAATAATAAAACAAAAACTTAATATTGACTTTGTACAAAAATTGGACAATTTTTTATTTTTATTACATTTATTTTTCTTTCTAATTTTGTTTTTGTTTTTTTCATAATAATAATTTTAACATACACATTCTTTTGGACCAAAATATCGATTAATTCGATAGTCTTAAGGGAATTTTGTATTTTTAATAACAAAATTAATATGCAGGAATTCTTTATAAATTTCTGGATTCTGGATATTAAATACAATTTTGCTTTTTTATTTTTATTTTTCAAGGACATACGCTAAAATAAAATACAAAAAAATTTCAAAGGAGAACTAAACAAATATTTTTTTTTTTTGTTTTAAATGAAATTATATTAAAACGGACATCAGAAATGGTTTATAAATATATGTGTATGTATGTACGTAGGATGAAGGTATATTGCGTATATAAGCAACAACATATTTGTAATAATATTAATTTAAAAAAAAAACGTCCTTCGTTACTATATAATATATCATAGTCCTTTATTTTTGTTGCCGTAATAAAATTATTTCAACAATTTCATTTGGAAAGATCCAAAAAAATTCAAATAAAACAACAACCAACAACGTTTTTTACTTCCCTTAAATGTTATTATCCTTTCATATAGAAAAATTATATTTATATATAATACTTTTCAACTGGGGACCATCTTGTCATCCTTTTTCATTTTTTTTTTTTTTTTTTTTATGTATTAGAAAATAAAGAGTTACGATAAATGGTCCCGAAATTCAATTGAAAACAAATGTGACTAAAAGGAATTTGTGTGGTTAAGAAAAATAAAAGAAATATAAAAAAGGATAATAACTTCTTTTATTTTTTTTAATAATAGAATTTATTAAAAAAGAGTAGCTAAGGTACCTCTTTGGAAATGAGATGAAAAATTGCATATTTGTATCTGTTTTAATGACAGAATTTATTATTTTTGTTATTATTGTTATTACTTTTATGAATTAACACATTCCCAATACGAACTTAAATTATTTAACAAAAATTTTATTTGTTTACTTAGCACTAATACACAACTGGTTTTCAGTACTATCGGTTTTAAATAGGTTTTCTTCAGTTGGAGATTCAAAATTGTGAGTCAAAATCTAGCAGTTTTATCCCTTCCAGTGTGGATTCAAAGGTTATTTTTGACGAAGAGCAGTACTAATCAATAACATTTATTATTATTATGAATAGCACAAAAACCTTTGGTCAAATACGAGAGGGTCATACTCCACAATAGACTACAAAATCGCAAACAGAGAATTTCATTCATTTCAAATTATTGATATTTGCCATTCGGTGACTATTTGCAGTAAACATGGGAACAAAGCATGAATTGGTTCTAGCAAAATTAATACTATGTACACAGTTGCAAAATAGAACCAACTGCCCAAGTAGCATTTTTTTGACTTTGTCATGTGCCTTGCTATGTATTTTGCAAAGTCCTATCACCAGTAGGAACATTTTAAATGGAGAACATTTTTTGGTGATTAAACCTTAGGTAGTAACACAGATGGGTATGTGATAAAAACTTCCGTAATTATCATAAAAAAATATTAATTTTCTAATAATGAAAGAGAGAATAAATATATATTATAATTCTGTCACTTTAAATGCTAACTGGGTAGAAAATAGGGTAGAGCATAGAATTCCCTCAAGTATGAAAATATTAGAAATATTTACAATTTACAACAGTTTGAGATAGAAACTAAAGACAACAATATTCTGGATGAAATGACCAGCCGAAGCAAAATCAAGCATAATATGCAAATCGAAGCAAACCAATACATTTGGAAATATAAGAATTAACAAAATTGTTTAAAAGAATAATACACCATGGTTCAATGAAGAAGTCAAACGACTAGCAAAAAAAAAAAAAACGCGAATCCTACTTAAAATAGTTATCCTACATAATTAATATTATATTTTTGAAATGTTTTAGCATTTGGTTAAAACTCGTGACATTGATACTATTTTTACTTATAAAATATAAATGTCACGATTAATACTTTAATATTCATTGTATTTGAATTGCTTAATGAATTATTGTTAATTGTAAATATGACATTAAATTAAGGATGAATAATAAAGGATGAATAATAAATAAATAATAAATAAAAAAAAATAACTTCAAAAATATCGTTAAATATCAGAAACAGAATTAAAGTTGATAAAATTAATTTTATCTCAACTTTTAACAACCTTAAATGTTCTTAGGCACACTAAAGTTATTTAGAAGCACTATTGACAGAATGAATCAATTCAAAAATCGAACTAAGAAGAATAAAAAACGATACTCAACCCTATTTACTTCAGATATGAAGAATGACCTTTATGAGACATAATTTGTAAAACAAAACAAGATGTAAGCGGCTTAAGCCATCAAGCACAGAACAAAACAATAGATACTTATAGACATATTCTCGTCAGCTGTATGGAAAAAAATAAAATAAACCAACAGCATATCTACAACCTTGCAATAGATTTTCTTAGGATTATCACTTATTCATCCAGTTGTGACATACGCAGCAGAAACCAAGCCTGATAGTATTAAATGAAAAAATCTTCTTATTGCAAAAACTCTTAGAAATGTTGTAAGATACATCATTCAACAGAGATAGAATCCGAAACAAACAAATTTGACAAACGTGATATGGTTAGGGGGATTATAAGACGATATGGTTAGGGGTATTTATAACGATATGGTTAAGGGGATTATAAGCAGAAGAAGAGCTTGAAATGTGTACATGTGCCGGTTGTATGTATCTAAGACAGTATGCAACGGTACGACGGCAAAATAAATATAAAGATTAAGCAGTAAAGCCATCGAAACGTAAGAACAAACAGTTGCATTTCTGCATTTCAAAACATCTATACATAACGTGCGCAAAATATTTCAGCTTTCTTTCTTTACCAATGCAAAAAAGGATTTACTATTTACTTACATGATTTTTATAGCAAATTTTCAGCATTTTTAAAATATCATCAATACATGTTATGGGTTTTAAACAATATTTTAATTTTCACAAATACCATTTTTGCTTTTTCAATTAAAATTCTAATCTTTTTGTTAGAAGCTGTGAATGCCAGAATATATAATTTCTATGACATAAAATCTCTGCTTGTAGTCGATGAATAGATAATACCGAAAGAGCTTAACCGAACAAATTATATCCAAAACATTAATCAAAACAGTTTAATTATAAAATTGCATTGCTCACAACAAAGTAATCATATAAGTAATGAAACAAACCAAGCATGTTTAGTTTATTACTAAGCTTCAATTTAAATAAAATATCGGTCCAAAAATTTAAAATGCAAGTATGTCCTTCAGGTTTCACTGGCACACGTTGAACACAATTATTAAATAAATCATAAACAAACAAAAAATCAAAATGGGAAAAGTAACAAGAGATTTGAAAATGGAAATTAAATTTTTGGTTGCCATTTAATAAAAGGTACGAGGCTTACAACAATATGTATATTATATCTAATTCCGTAGATCATAATTAATAATAAGGACAACAAAAAAAAAAAAAAAAAAAAAAACATTTTTTTAATTGTCTTTTGGATTCTGTTTTTGATAATTTTGTTTTCATTTAATTAAAATTTAATTTCGAAAAAATATTTTGAATAATTAAAGAATTTTACATAAATAAAATTTTAATATCTACTCATATTAAATTATTACCAGTAATACTTTATATATTTTAATTTTTATTATCGGTTATAATTATAATTTAAAAGCTTGAGCTCATTATATTGGAACTGGATTATTATGTTCTTCTTATTTTCTATGTATATTTTAATGTCAAGGATAATAACTGGTCTTGTAGATATAAACTCTAAATCAAAATGAATAAAATTAAATTCACGTGTCACTTTTTCAAATATATTAATTATAATTTTGTTAAAATTATTATTTTAAAGAAGAAGCTCAAGTAATTTGATACATATCCCCGAAATCAGTCAGCTTAGTTAGTGTTTCAGACTAAATAGAACTGAAAATTAAATTTAATCATACTCAAATGAGATCATGATTTCTTAGCTAAAGCAAAGAACATATAATAACAAGAAATCTCATCTGGATATTTTTCAATTATTTCAACTTAGATGGCTAGTCGGGTAAGAAAATTAAATGAAGATAAAAATTTAAGAGAGCAGCAAACAAGAATTACAATTTTGAAAAAAAAACAAAAAAAAAAATGCAACAGTATATTCATCAAAGGTTTAAAATAAGAAATATTAAAAAAAAATAAACACATACGATCTCCAATAACTTTATGCACGTGCGTTATTAATTTATATGGATTTTTATTTGTATTGAAAAGTGTACTGAAAAATAGGTATATTTATTTATAAATTTTCAGCAAGAATATATTTTTTGATTTTGTTAATTTTGTCTGGTTTTATATATTTTATCAATCATATATAAGTATGTATTTATATAATATGTGTGTACTAGTGAATACCATGTGCAATTGCACAGAAGTAGTATTGTTATTATTGTTTATTAAGTATAGTATTGTTGGTATTGTTATTATTGTTCAGTCTTGAAATTAAAATGTGCTTATATTTTAAATTTTTTTTTGTACTTTTGTACTACTTATATACCACAGAGCGTTAACAATTCATTTTTAAATATTTGACAACGCTCAATCATGGGGTAAAATATACAATTTTATTTTAATTATTACTTCAATTTTTTATTTTTGGTTTGTTGGTATTTTATTTTAAATGTTTCCAGTAATCGCCACAGTTTTGTATACTTTTTGGTTTAAGAACTTACTAAATTTTTAATATTTTTTGTGATGTAATTTACTATTCAACATTCTTGCTTTTATACTCCCCACGTCGTCGATTTTGTGTAATATATATAGATATATAATAAGTAAATAAATAAAAAGAAAAAGCAAACAATATATCAAAAATGGATTGTTACATGTTTTATTTCTTCAAAATATAAAAATACCAAAATTGAAATAGAAATAATATGATTTTCAACCAATTTCTGAAAAATTAAACAAAATTGTATTCCGTAGACAATCGACGATTTGTAATGCATAATTAATATATTTTATACTTTTATTACTATTATTTTTAGAATTTTTTCTAAATTCTGTGAGAATAGAGTTAACTCTATTGTTGTATATTTAATTACTATGTTGTATACATACTTATGTAGCATATGTTGCATACATGCTTATTTTAATACATACAATTGTACCTACATTGATATTCTGATATTTTATTATTATGTAGCTACGTATATTCATATCATATTCGTAAGTAGATAATAAGTATAAGATTTGAAGAGTAAAATTAATGTTTTGAATAGCAAATTGCTTTGAAAATAAAATGAGAGAGTGGGTTGTTATGTGGCGACCCGCTATATAAAAATAATGTTTTAGAAATTTGTATGGGATGAGATTTCTTTTTATTATATGTTCTTTGGTCAAAGGCTTCTTTACAGAATCGAATTAAAAGAATACAATGTATTTCAAGGCATTCAGAAAAAAAATTATTCAGTAAGGCAAGTCTGAACAATTTTTTGAATAATGCCTTGAAATACATTATATATGTGAAAGTGATATAATTTATGAGTTTTTTAGGACAATTAATTTTTTGCAAATTGTTTAATAATAACTAGAAGCTAATCTCATTTATTGGAATAATTGTTCAACGCTTGTTCGTAAAAGCTTCGTTTTTTTTTTATTCTTATGAGTGAATTCCCATTGATTGATGTTGATGTAAATCGTTTACCATATTTTTCGTTCAAAACTTCAAATGATTTAATTGTTAATAAGGAGCATTGATTTGTTGTTTTTTGTATATTTTTGATTTATTTTATACTCTTTGATTTTATTCATTTCTCATCTTCATCAACATTTTTTTTTTAGCTTAAAGAAAAATTATCACATCCATTATTACCACAAAAAAACAAAACATACCAAGTAGATTTTACACTACTTTAAAAAACGGAAAAATAATTTATCCTAATAATATTGAACGAGGAAACATAGTTTGACAGGATACAATTATTTACCGTTCATACTTCGTAGTTATGTAAATATGTAAGTATGTACATCCATTTAGAACAATTTTTTCATAATAATAAAAATATTTTTTTTTTGTAAATTAAACTTTTATTATTATTAGAAGTTGACAATGAATCTAATTAAATATTATTTCTATTTCTTTCTACCACCTTAATCGCCCTAGTCCTATATATGACCTTCTACATAGAAATTCTTGTCAAATTTAATGCACTTCAATTTTCCTGGTAAAAAAAAAATTATGAACTCATTATGTAAAGTTAAAGGTAAACATTTTCGTTAAAATTCATTAAATATTTATTTCAAGGTTATTTAACGAAAGATACCACGTGCTTTTCATTCAACAAACAATAAAAAAAAAACAATAACAGAACCAATTTCTCCTCATATTCGTTAAAATTACAAAAAAAAAAAAAAAAACATTTTTGCTGAGAATAGAAAAAAATAAAAACAGGACATGCGTGTTGATGATATTTATTCTCTCAAAATTTAGACCAGTTTTTGAAGTGTTTGAAATTTTTTAGACCCAGAGGTTGGATAAATTTTTTTGAATTGGTATTTACGGCAAACTTTTTCTTCTTAGAATCCATTCATGTGATTTTTTTCTGCATATAATCGAAACATATTTAACATAATGATGGCATTGTATATACATTCAGATTGACCTATTGAAATATCATTGTCCCATTTACTAGAACCATTTATTTCGAATATACAAGATCTGGTGTTTGTGTTAGATGTTGTGTTACAATATTTTAATAACAGAATTTCTTTTTAATAGATCAAAAACGATTTTGATGTGCTTGATATTCGTAAAATTGTCTTGTAATCCGTTGAGTGGAGCATAGAACGGAAAAAACTGGTACGAGCTTTTCCAGTCTATAAAAAGAGGCTTCAGTTGTAACCACACTTCTTCTTTTTATTTGATTATACATACATAATTGGATGTCAGCGGTCATATGATATTGACAATAATGTTGTGATAGATGTTTCTATCCGTTGCTGAATGAATTAAATAGCCAATGTTTCTTATGCCTGTCCAGTTTTTGAGTGTATGCTCGTCACAGTATTACATACTGAATACTTTAATTTATTAAAATCTTTCTATACTTTTAATAAGAAGAGATTTATTCTTCCAAGCACTGTGATGACCTTGTATACGACATTTCTAGTCATATGCTAAATAATAATAATAATGAGAATGGTGACTCCCTGCGTGCGCGGCACGGGTGAGTTAATTGGCCTTTGGGACATTATTATTCTAATGTTGCGCAACCATGTTAATTGTTTTCTTCCCGTACCACTTTTTCCTTCAATTTTTGCTTGAACTGTTAATTGAAGTAGGTCGTATTTATTTTCACGCATAATATGCTCAAAGTAGGAGGTTTTTGTTTTTTTAGCCTTTAAAAGTAGTTCTTTTTCTGTGTTTGTTATACGTAGGGCTTCTTCCGTTGTAATGTGATCTTTCTACGATATTTTTAGTATTTTTCTGTAGATCCACATTTCAAAGGAGTATGTTGACTTCTCTTTTAAGATTCGTGTTTCTACACCACATAGTAGTATAGACCAAATATAGCATATAACGGGCATCGTAAGCAAAGGCCTAAGTTCATTTAACGACAGCAAACAACTTTTTTTTTGTTTAAGAAATACATTTCTTGCTATTTCAATTCGGCATCTAATTTCCTTTTCGCAGCTCCAATCCTCGTTTAATCATTCGCTGTTTTTAATATTCATTTCGACTAAGATTTTTATCTCTACGGGTTTTTTATGGTCAATCTGATGCGATATGTACCATGAGGATTTGAATAATAAATTTGTTGTGCAATGTTATTGTCAGAATATATCCGATCCATTGACATTTTTTGCTACTGAATTACCGTTTGACTGAAAAATTGCAATTAAGCCCACTTTAATTGTTTTGTCCTACTGCATAAAAATTTTTATTGACTTTACAAAATTTTTTATTAACTTGGCAACAACTGTTCATTGGAATGAAGGTCTTTATATAAATAAGGTTTTGGGTAGCGTAAGTTTACCAATATATATAGCGCGGATAAATGGTTCTGAAAACGATGATGGAGTCTGAAGGAGAAGCTATAGTGTCGAACTCTATGAGCTGTATTAAGAAGGGGCAGTAGTCACAAAAATTAAAGTCAAGAGATTATTGTGACTTGGACACTGAGAGCAGATAGATGAAATTGTACCAGCCAAAAGAATTTTCGAATCCAAACCCGAAGGTACAAGACGACGGGCAGACAAAAAATTAGTTGGAAAGACGAAACATGTCTGCCGATACATGAAATAATTTCGTATCTTCAACTGGAAGAAAGCCGCCAGTAAGAGAACATACATAATATATGTAAATAATTAGAGACTAATAAAATAAATCTAAATCTAAGTCTAAATTAGTTAGTAAGTAAATATAACACGATAACATGTCGAATATATTATTTTTTAAGTCTATTTATATTCTTAGGTCTTCATAAATTAACAATTAAATCCGTTATATATGATATAATGTATATAATTGTAACTAAAACATACTCTGAATCAAAATGTAGTTATTTTTTCTTTAAAAAAAAAAACTTTAATACTACATATTCAGCTATTCAAAATGTGATTCAAAATTATTTTAGACTATTTGAAATATATTTCGTTAACCAACTGAATTTTCTTTACCAAGTTTTTAACTGGTATAATTCAAATTTATAGTAAACAATACAGTTATATTATAATATTTTGTTGTAGAATAACAAAATATTACAATTTACTACAAAAAAAAGGACCTTTAAAGACAGTTGATTTTCATCTAAAATCCTTAGTCATTGATATGATCTCGTTGTGTTGACGAAATATTACGACGGAAAATTCATTTTTGTTTTGGTGTCTGTTTTGAATATTTTTATAAAATTTATTCAGAAATAAAAATAAAATATTTTTTTTTTGTAAAAAACAAAATAAAAATTTTTTGAATTTATTTTCATCATATTATCTTCATCACTTTATTCTTAACAAAAACACACAGACAACACAGTGCTTTTATTTTCTCATTATACTTTTTTTTCTTCTGTTTTTTCTGCATTATAAACTTTTACGATCTTATGAAAGGATATTAAAGATTTTAAATATTAAAGCAAATAATTATGGATAAAATCGCATTCGGGATGTTCATTTTACTCTACAGAAAATATATAAAATCATTAGATAAATTTTAAGTAAATAAGAAAAAAAAATAATAATAATAAAAACAAATTAAAATTAAGAGGAAGTTCCAATTAAGGAAATTATAAAGAAATAATTAAAGTTAAAAAAAAAAAAAATAATGTTGTAAAATTAATTTAAGTGGGAAATATTAATTAAAAAAAAAATATATATATACATATAATAATAATTATTTAGAATAAATAATTTAAAAATTTCATAGTGTAATTATGTTTTTGAAATTTCAAAATTGTCGTTTAAATAAATAAAATTAGTTTTTCTAAAGAAAAGAAAACAATTTTTAATAATACAAATTTTGTGTTATTTCGTTTTTGAAAAATTTTAAATTTGAATTTTATAAAATTAACATTGATATAACTAGGTAATTAAAATTTAATTAATGATTATTTTTATTATATAGATTTTTACAAAATTTTAATTTGTTTACCATTACACTTTAAGAATATACAAATTTAGAATTTGGATAGGTTATGTTATGTGAGGTTGAAGCAGTTTTTGTACAGTGACCTTTTAATCTCTGATTAAAATGTTATTAACTGAAAATGTTAGAAACGTAAAATTTAAACCAACAATTTGGATAGGGAATTCAACTGGAAAAAATCACATATGAAATACACTGAAATATTTATACATATTAATTGAAAAAGATTAGAAATAACTGGATAACATAATGTTATATCATGTTCTTTATTGTTCTAACTGTCCAACTTAAAACCTACTTGGCCATATAATAATATCTGAAACTGCGTTTACATATAGTAATTTACTTAAACTATGTTTACATACAACATATATATTACAGTAATGAAATAATGCTAAAATAGGATTTACTTACGACCATAAGGACATTTAAGCTTTGGAAACAATTGTAATATAAAATCTAATACAACCTTAACTACTTTCAGATGAATTAAAACTGACAGGATTTACTTACGACCATAAGGACATTTAAGCTTTGGAAACAATTTTAATATAAAATCTAATACAATCTAAACTACCTTCAGCTGAATTGTAACTGTCTCTAATTGTTTTAAATTATAACTTTATATAATAAAATAATAAATTATATTTTAGTCCTATGAAATTCAATTCCAATTCACCAAAAAATGTTTATTGACAAAATCTTACATTGAAATGTTATATCATGTTCTTTATTGGTACTACCGTCCAACTTAAAACCTACTTTGACATATAATAATATCTGAAACTGCGTTTACATATAGTAATCTACTTAAACTATCTTTACATATTATGTAACAACAACATATACTAAAGTAATGAAATAATGCTAAAATAGGATTTACTTACGACCATAAGGACATTTAAGCTTTGGAAACAATTGTAGTATAAAATCTAATACAATCTAAACTACTTTCAGATGAATTAAAACTGACTAGATGGATTTATTTAAGACTATAATGACATTTACGTTTTTCGATCAATTTTAATGTAAAATCTAATACAATCTAAACTACCTTCAGCTGAATTGTACCTGTCTCTAATTGTTTTAAATTATAACTTTATATAATAAAATAATAAATTATATTTTAGTCCTATGAAATTCAATTCCAATTCACCAAAAAATGTTTATTGACATTGACAAATTATTTTAAAATATAAAAAAAAAATAAATAAAATTAAATTAAATTTTATAAACTTAAATAATATTTTTTTTTATTTTAATTTTTTTATTATATTAAATTTTTTTAAAATTGGAATAACCGAAATGATTTGTTGTTATTGTGGTATATAGTTTCAGTAATCGAAATTATCCAAAAAAATTTAATTTTATATGCTTTTTAGTCGTGAATAGATTTCTGGACATTTTAAATTCCATTTAAAAATGTTTTAATCAAATTTTTGATCCTATGTAGTTTGAATTAATAAATTCAAAATCTTACTAATCATTTTTATGCAACTGTTAAGAAAAAAGAGAAAACTATGATATTCATGAATTATGTATCACAATGGATCTTACCACTACTACCTACCTGCCTATCATGGTATTCATTAATTAAAAAACATGCTAAACTATATTAAAATTAAAAAAGTATAAATTAATAATTGTTTTTGTCTATTGTTTATTTTCTGTTATATTACAGTGAACGTCTTTGGTCTAAGCGTGCAGCCTTTGAGGTACCATTTTTTTTTTGAAAATTCGAATTGATTTGAAAATTATGCGTTAAAAAAAATAGTTTGAATATTAATACAAACAATAGAGGATATACAAAGAGGATATATAAATAATATTTAGAGGATATACGTAGATAAGGATGTCCTACAAAGTGCTGATGTGATATAGTTAGTCAATGTATAATGGCTATAAAATCTTAGACATAGAAAGAGGGCGTAAATAGTTAATATTTCTTAGAGATTTTAAAATGGGTATCATAGCTGTAATTATTACCTGAATATGAAAATTAAAATTATTTTTGAATGTATTTTAGAATATCCAGGAACCCAGTAAAATTTTTATATTCTACTGAGATGCTCGACTTGTTAAAGAGAACGATTTGTCAAACGAATTGAAACATTATAGTTGATTTGAAAATTCAACAAATATGTTATCAAAAGTAATTATTTTTGAATATTTTTTTTTGTTCTCTGTAATTTAGGTTATTCAATTAATTACTTTTAATAACAAATTTTCTGAATTTTAAAATCAACTATAATGTTTCAATTCGTTCGACAAGTCGTTCTCTTTGACAAGCCGAGCATCTCAGTAGAATATAAAAACTCTCCTGGGTTCGTGGATATTCTAAAATACAGTTAAATATAGTAGCGGAAAGTAGCGAGACTGAAATCGACTTCAGACCATATCATTCTTATACCATAGAAAACGGTTACTGCATACTAAAACCGTTAGCAGATAACAAATAAATTCTGATTCGCATAAGATTAAGTACTATAAAATTTTTGTAGAATTATTACCGGCAGTTGCAAAAGAAAAACTAAGAGGTTGCAATAGAGGGAAGATTAAGCGAATAATATGGATATTGACAGGTGACAGTTTGATACTGATAAATTTTTATTCTGGAAAAAATAGGCTCAACGGGTGGGGGTTAAATGGGGGGTAAATGTTTGACAATCTCATAAAATTTTAAAATATTCCGGCTCAGGATATAAAGTTGCTGTTCAGAATCAAAGGAAAATCAAAGGAATAGGCTCAGTTCATTTCGTAAGCCTAAACTACGTGGTTAGATTTAGTAACGGTGACAAAATGTTGTGGCTGTCACTTGCATTCAAACTAGATTAAAATAATTCTACTGACAGACATGTTATAATCGATATTATCTATATCAAAAATATCAAAAGTAGTATAACAAACACAAACATAGTATTTATATTTAATTATTATGACAAATAAAATGGGAGATATAAATTTAAACAAAAGAAAATAATTTTTTTCTTAAATTGTATTTAAAGTTTGGCTGCTTTTTTATTTTTATTAATTTTTAATTTGATTTGACAATGAAAAATTTTGTTTAATTTTGAAAATATGTCAAATCAACTGCTGCTTAATACTAAAAATTGGAAAAAATAATTGGCCTGTGATGAACAACATTGCCATGTTGATTTGATTTGCCTCTGGTCGTAATATTACTAATACGTTTATATTAAAAAATATTATTTATTAATATCATGATATTAGGTGACACACACATGTAGCGACATCATGATACCAGCAATATTACAATGTTTGCAAATTACATCTGTCTGTCATTAGTATAAACTACATATCCGTTTTTGTTTAAATTTAATAATTTCCTTAAATTCAAGCCATGTATATCCAACCAGCATATTTTTTCATCCCTTAGATATGCTTCAAATAAATAAAATAAATTTACTGACTTTATTCTTAATTTTTATTCGTATCAGAATTGATCAAGATAAGATTTTTCTTTATGTTAGATATTATCAAATAAAAATATATATATATATAATATGTACGTATATATATTTTTGAATTACTAAGAAAATTATTTAGAAAATTTAATTTTGTTTTTTCTCTTTTTTCCAAAATTTAAAATTCTTTTGTTTTTCTGTTTGCTCTTTCCTTGATGTATTTGAGATTAAATTTTGATAATCAATATTCATTCTGATAACTGATAAGGTTCAAATAAATTTTCAAGGACTTTAATTTTTGTTTTTTTTTTTTTTTTTTTTTTTTTTTTTTATTAAGAAAGGAATTCAATTTATAAAAAGAGTTTTTAAAAATTTAATTTTATTAAATTGGGAATAAGAAAGGTCTCGTAACAAGAATTTTTCAATTTGAATATTAAGAAAAAAAAAAAAATGTAGAGTATAGAATTTTTTTTTTTTTTATTTTTAATTAAGCAATATAAAAATTTATGTTGAAATGTTCATCATGTCGCAAAAAAAGAAAAAGGAAGAAGGCTCAAAATAATAAGGGTATATTTTTTTGGGTTGAATATTTTTTTTAAAATAGAGTAACACGTATTGGGTTGTTTTGATTTTGATTATATGAGTATATAAAAAAATAATATTGTTGGAACCCAATTGAAGCATTTGATAAAGTGAATGTTTTTTATTTGAGATTTTATGATGGTGGTGGTGGATAAATAAGTGTTGTAGGAGTCAGTGATCTGACATGGATTTATAAACAATGAAAGATTTAACTTACTTTTTAGATTTAATATATTTCTATCTCAATAGGTCTGTTGGGTTAAGTACCAAATTTATAAAAATTTACCCAAATTCATTCAAATTCTTGTATGTGTAAAGTTTAAATCGTGAAGTCAGTGCTATCTTTTAAATAAATTTTTGCAAATGAAATTCCTATATGTATAAAAACTTGCTGTCAAATTTTTGTTGTTGTCTTAAATGTCAATCCAATATTTTTTATTTAAATAAAAGGTAGTTCAACTAACTTTAAAATTTATTTTTGGTAGTTTTTATTAACGTAAATAAGTAAATAATTTTTACAAAAAATTTTAGAAAATTAATAATCAATTCTAATTTAAAAAATCTCATAACCTAAAAATCTCTTAATTTTGATAAAATTGTAAAAATTTATGCAAATTTTGCGTTTGTTTACTTTGTTTTTGCAAATAAGATTGTTTTCACTTTTGTCGCAGAATTTTTTTTCTTTTCGGAGAGTGGTAGTAATCTTCATAGATACAATGAGCCCCGTAGATTCTATTTTTACGAACTAAACTACACCCATCCCACATTAAAAATATTCCGACGGACTAACCATTATACTAGTGTTATTTTCTTAATCTTATGACCACATGATTTTTCCTCTCATTTGCAAAATGTTTGCAAAGAAAAGTAAACATACAGACCTAATGTTTACCTTTAACTAGTAATGTGAAAAATGAAATTAGTTCTATTAATCAAACACACATTCTTCGATAAGACTTCTGATGAGCACTTTTTGGACAGCATAACGTAAATGTACCTATCATCGCCCTAGTACATTATGCCGCCCAAGTCCTTTTTTGTAAATACAATACTCCTACGCTTTATATTCCAAATTTATTTTTGAAATAAAAAAATAATATTATTTCCTCGTTGTAATGCAAAATAATGCACACTTGTATTCATATTAATAAATAAGTTATTGATAGAAAACTGAACTAGGTAGACATTTTAGCGAAGCGAAAATATTGGTTCAAACGTTTAAAATTTTTTTTATTTTGTTAAGACCATAATAATTAAACTATGATGTTCACTTATTTATTTTATTCAAATAATTGTAAAATATATATTATTAATTAGATTATAATACATACTTTCTTCAATTTGTAAATAAAAAATATTTAAAATTGCTAATTAGTTTTGAGCGCGAATTAGGGACACGTAAATTTATGTTGTACGTATTTACGATCGACCGGGCGGAATTAGGAAAATGATATATCGAAATAATTGATTAAGTTATTCACCTATTTTTGGTTATATAAGGAAAAATAAATTGAAATCGAACAAACTAAGCTGGACCTAATTACGACCTATAAATTTAATTTCGCATATGTGTTTTTTGCTAAAACTAAATTTTGAGTTTTTATAAAAATTTGTATGAAAAAGCAGGTCGGTAATACGTGCAATATGTCCTAATTCCGAACTAAATATGCAGGTGTAAGCTATTTTCACTAAATTCATACCAAATCTTATATTTAAAGAAAAAACTATATTTTAGTTGTTGAAAATAAGCGAATATTTTCCTTTTATTAGTAGACGAAATACGCGTATCTGTATGATAAGCATGATTAGTAAAATTAAAAGGAAAATATTTGACTATTTTTAACAATTAGATAAATTTTACTCTAAGGCTAACCTCCTAAAGAATAAGTTTTTTCAAAACTATATTTTACTTATATTATATTTTGTAGAATTTAAAAATCTTTGGAATTATCTTGCCTTGTCACCAACATTTTATTAAAGGCGTCCATTATAAATTACCAAAATAATTTCTTTGTATACATTTCACAATAAGTTTAATAGAGGACCATGACCATATCTGGCACATTTTGGAGATGGCCTGTAAAAGAAGATATTCTAATATATTCAGACAGTGACATAGTCTACAAAATTGAGCCTCCAGTTTTAATGAACAGAAGAGAACAATATAATGTACCTTAAATCATACAAATAAAAAATGCCAAAACTAAGGAGTAGTAAATGTGATTTTTAATTTGTATGCATATGAAATACTTGGTATTTTTATTTATTTATTTTAACTGTGCATTGTTATAATATTTAAGTTAATTATGTTATATTGAATTATTTTTTTTTGTTTGAAATAACTGAATCGTTGCATTGTTTAATTTTTTTTAAATTTTCATATTGAAATAAATACGTATATTTTTATGTGTAACAAATAATTTTACTACTTACATTATAACTATTTTTTTTTTTTCAAATTACTTCTAGTAATATTGATTTTTTATTATAATAAATATTTTTTATAATTTAACTAAGTACTAGTTAATTATTTAAAAAATTAATTATTATTTTTACTATAATTATTTTAAATAGCTTTTTTGAATAAAATCGTAAATAGGTATTGCGAATCGCAAATAGGTTCAAAAAGCGGAATTGAGTTCATATAAGGGCGGAATTAGTTCAGATTGAAATTGTCGAGCGTAAATATGTACAATCAAACTTTTTTTAGCAGTTATAATATTTTATTATTTATTTAGAAAAAATAAAATTATAATTAGATGAAAATATTTTTTTTTTTAATTAAAAAATACTAATTATTGTAATTTGAAGAAAAAAATTAAAAAAAGCTTATATTTTGCTTATTTTGGCAACCTAAACTAATTTTTCCTTAAAGAGTCGGAAATTGGTACATTTACGTTACATACTCTAGGTTCAGAAGCAATAAATAATGATTAAAAGTGTTATCAAAAATATAAACGGACCCGAAAATACAAATAAATGTAATTCATACTAGATTCCTCTTAGTGCAATATAATATTTCTTAACTATAAAAAATTTAAAACCTCGTCGAAACGTTGAAGCTCTCTCTCTCTTTCTCTTTTATAGATTTCTCTAGTTGGAAATAACACTTTCTTCGTTCTCATAAAATCAATAATGCTTCCCTTTAAATAATGCCAGCGCAACATTAGGGCTCATTTTGACACCGTGGAAATACCCAAGTGGTCCAAAACTGGTTTTAGAACTTCATTTATTGTAAAGACTGCTCACACGCTTTCATCTCATATGTTCACCTCCGATAGAAACGCTCCATTATACAATTTGTAAATTTTCAAAAAACCCCAACTTACCTAATAATTCTCCTCTATCATCTTATTGCCTCTCCTAATCCTTTTCTGCTTACCCGAACCTAGAATAATTTTATATAAAAAAATCGTTTACTAGTGTTTGGATAGTGTGTAAAACAAAAAACATTTCAGCAAGAAACCATTAAAGTTGGAACCAAAACATTTTTAAAGCATCAGACAGTCAGTAAGCGAAACCGGATGAAATACTATTTGTGTTTTTAATTTCTTATAAAATTGGGAAATGATTGAATATTTCGTTTAAAACCCAGTTCGTTTACTTCTAAATTTATACAATTTCTGCCAAAATCATATAATTTTTTTTTTGCAAAAATCGGACTTGGATTTGAATTTAAAACAGAATTTGTGAATTCAGCTGTCAAATTATACTGTTATTCCGAATTTGAAAGATTTTCTGTATTTTACATTACTGATAGGACAGTATAAGCGTCTATATTATTAAATATAACATCTACAAAGCTAAATCGAAATCCAAATTCTAAAACTAAAGTAAATTTGGGGGTATACAAAGCTGAATCAAAATTCAACTAAACTAGAATAAATTTAGATTGTTGTTGTTGTTGAATAGAACATCAGCTATCGATAAACAGAACCGTTGAAGTTCACATTCTTAATTTGGCAATAAAGTTATTAAATATATTCAAATATTTTGTATCATCCTGTACCAAACAAACTAATTTTAAAATAATATAGGAAATTTGAGAAATTTGATTATGATGAAAATTATTAAAAAAAATAATATCGAAACATAATGAACAAAAAAATATAAAACAAAAATGAAATATTTTTAAAGCATACAAATTTAATTGAAATTAATTCGATATGGTTCACTAAATTAAGGATGTTTAAATTTATGAAAATTATAGGTTTTCAGCAGGCTTTAATAAAGAACTGAATAGGTAAACACTGATGGTGGGTTTGTGGAAATACGAACCGACGGATATAAAAATATTCAAGAAAATTTCATTAAAAAATGGTGGATTAAAATGGTGACATTAATTGGAACAATTACGTTTTACTGTTATTTATGTACTTGAACAAGAAATTGTATCAATTTGATTTTAATCGAATTTATTTTCATTATAGTATTTAATTATTTTAATTTTATGTAGATCTAAGTTTGTTATTATTACTTGTTCTATATTGAAGTTAATTAAATTTTTATATTTTGCAAATTTACTTGTTTTTTTTTTTTGTGTATCATTTTCATTAATTTCAAATTATTTCTGTTAACTCTAACAAACCTATAAATTTTTACTATATTGGAATAAAATCTGTGTTTGATATTTTCGCTTACAATCTCTTGAAATTTTAACATTTGATGAAATTTTTGTTTTTCGAAAACGTGCACTTAACAGTATTTTTGTTTAATTTAAAGAATCTATCCTAACTCTTTTCCTTTTAAGTTATGTTAACTTAAAATACTAACTGTCTTTATCTATGTTCGTTTTAGCTATCCTAATTTTTTTTCTTCTCTTTTTTGTATTTGATAATTCTGTGTGTAGATAACCTCTGTTTATTTTCATATTAAATAATAAATATCTTGTAATGTATAGATCTCCAAATTTTCTACTCACTGAGGTATTCTTCTTCTACCGGGTGCTATTTGAAATATTTTTTGATGACCCATTCGGGATACTTCACTATCTTATCTTCTATTTCTTATTAACCTAATCAAACATCAAAAGTGCTGCAGGCTTGTTTGATTTTTGTTATGTTCTTTTCATATGGTTCAATGTCTAGGTTTTATTTAAATTCAAAAGAACGATGTTGATTAATGATTTGAATATTTTTTTTAAGTTGGTATACCTGTTAATTGAATTTTCAAAAATTTCTATTGCAAAACTATGCAAGCGCCACTCGTGATAAATAGCATTACTAAATATTTGAGAACTGATAAATATGTGGGTTTTGAGTTGTTGTATTTTCATATTAAACGATTGACCTGGACCTTGAACCGGATGAAAGGAACACAGCTTTTATAGCTAGTGACTCAACGTCTTAATGTTATTAATGCTCTTATTGCTTTTAGTTTTCCTGGAATCAGTTCTGACTGCTGCTACGTATTTCATACTTGTTCTAACAAGTCCTATATATATTTTGACATTAACCTCCCGGCTCATAAATTTATTATTTCAAATAATGTACTTTAGGGATTCAAATTGTACCAATCGGCATAAAGTGTTACCCACTAATATTTTAACTATATATTTTTTGCCATTTGTTTATGTGTTTTTGGTTTTTGTATATGCGATTTGGATTTGCAGAAATTTCAATTCCAAGATATGTGATTGACATTATTATTTCTACTATACTGTGTCTATGCCACAACATTAATTTTTAAGAAAAATTCATATATTTTAAACAATTTTCGGTTTCCAAAATCATGATCGAATCACTTGCGTAGCATTTTACTTTTTCACTTGTTTCACGGTCACTTCAAGTTTTATTATTAGTTACGGGCTTTTTGAAAGATAGAGACAGTTTGAAAGGTAATACAGTATTTAGTTGCATATTTTTTTTTTCAAGGCCTATTTTCAGGTAGTATTTTGGTTTAAGTATTCACTTTTAACAATTTGTATGACTTTAATAAGTTTTCTGGTATGTTCATTGATGTTAGTATTGTTATATGATCTATTTATTTTGAATACAATCAAACGTTTTGGTTAAATATATAAAGATCGTATACCATGGTTTATCCAATCTTATTAATTTTTTCTTTATAGCATTTCCTATTATCACAAAATCTCTCATATTTTGAACACATCTAATATATTAATATGCTAATAATGTCTGTAAAACTTTCCACCTCGGTTAATTACGCCAAAAAACACTTACAGGGACCCAAAAGTTTAAATGTGAAGATTTTTCAAAATATTATCGCAAGAAACTACCGATTAAGAATAAAAAAAAAAAATAAAAAGTACTAATTTTTGTGCCCATGTTTCAAATAAATCCCTTATAGAAAAATATATCCAAGTTCTAAACCCATATAGATAAACAATATAATTTAATACAAGAACGAAATGGAAAAACATTATAAAGGTAATCACATATTTTTTAAATTCAAAAATATCTTTTAAAGTCATACAAAAAATTAAAATTACTCAAAATAATAACATATATTTAATTTTCCTGGTTTGTGTCTTTGGATAAGCCAATTTGAAATGTTTCTAATTGACTAATGCAGGTACATATTCAAGTTCGAATGAATGTTTATTTTGTAAAGCAAAAAAAATAAAAGCAGAAAAAAAATATTTATATTAATGGGATGGTGATATATCTTACTTTACCATTATTCACTGGATTTGGTAAAAATCCATTTATTAGGAAAAACATCAGAAACAAGATATTATAGAGAATATAAAGGGCAATATTGACTGACTATTTCTTCAATTGGTACTGACATTACAAAATTACCATTTTTTTCATCTCCACATGGTGTCTCCGATTGTATGCAAAAAGAAAATTTTAAACCAGCATGAACAGTAGTTGTATATCGTGGTGCCTCACAACAAGAAGAGGTAACAACACAAAGATTAGAAAAATAAATAAATACCCTACGTATTTTCAAAAATGTTATATTGCACTTGAATAGGACTTAAATTGAACTTAAAAATTGATCTTAAAAATATTATGTCTAGGTTGACCATCCGTCCCTTTTTTCAAGAGACAGTCCCTTATTTGAGTATGGCATTCCTTAAATTTTAATTTTTTTAAAGTGATGTAATTTTTCCCTTTGTTCTCGCCATACTTCCCTTAAAGTCCCATATTTTATTCATATCTCTGAAATCATATATTTATTGCAACGCGTGAAAATTATTGATGTAGGCAACAACGGCAAATCTCTGAATTCTTAAATCTAACTACAATGCAAATTTTATTATTTTGTAGCTACACACAATGCAGTTAATAAGTGTAGCGACAATGCAATTTTTCTTATTATGAACAGCATTTTTAAATATCAATCGTTTTCTTATTGTGAATTTACTTTATTGTGATACTTTTAAGTGTGTTTAAAATAAGTAAATAATTAGTTTTTCTATTTATTTGAATATTTGAAGATTTAAACTTAACTTTCGATAAAAATATTCTATTCATATAAATTACATTTATTCAGTACGGATAGAAAAATTAAAGGAATTATGTGATTCCATAGATGTTGAGTACAAAAAGTTATTAGGTTTTAGTAAGACTAGATGGCTTTCTCTTAGACCGGCTATTGAAAGAGTACTGAAACTATTTTCTGCATTAAAATCTTTCTTTTTGAGCCAAGAAAAATGTCCTACCATTTTGAGAAATTTGTTTCAAGATCCATGTGCTAAAGTATGGTTAGTTTTTGTACATCCTCAAAGTTCAACTATTCATAACTATATTATTCAAATCGAATCAGAAAATATATCAATGATTGAAGTTGCTATTATTTTAAAAGAACTAAAATTTAAATTAACACAAAGAAGAAATGAAACTTTTTTGCCCTTACAAGTTCAAAATTTGATTACAAAATTTAGAAAAAAATCAAGAAATTGATATTTCAAGATTCAAAAATACAGTGTTTGCCTTTTATGATACTTGTGTAAAATATTTAAGACAATGGACAAAAGAATTCGAAAATATACTTGTTGTTGAATGGATTTTGTTACGAACTGTAACATCTTGGTCAAAAGTTGAAAATAGTTTATTTTACATGTGTGCAAAAATATTGACGATATGTTTGATGAAGTGTCGTGCATCACAAATTTTGCAACTGAGGAAAAGATACATGACTGGAATGCAAATAATAAATGTGGTGATAAAAGATGGGTGGAAATTTTTCAACATTTCGATGAACATAAAATTCCTTATAAAAATGTCTTGAAAATTGTTGAGTTTTGTTTCTGTTTACCAGACTCAAATGCGCCTACAGAACGAGTGTTCCCCATCATGAATAATTTCTGGACATCAGAAAAATCACAAATGAAAGTCGAAACAATTAGATCGATATTAATATGCAAGTGCAATTTTTAAATGAATTGCTTAGATTTTTATAAATTCTTAAAAGAAGAAAAGGATCTTCTTAAAAAAATTCATTCTACTCAAAAATCATAAAAGTATAATTATATTTTATTTGTATTCTCTTAATTACATTTTTTTCTAGATACTCATTACGAGGATGCAGTATTGCACTAGTCATGAAGACCGATGCAGTATAATAGTTATTCATTTGCAATATTAGTTTGTTTTTTATTTTACCTGAATTAAAAGACTGTTTGTGTTTTAAATTTGGAAAATGTTTTACTTCTTTCTAAAAAATGTTTGTCCCTTATTTTTGCTGTTCAAAAATGGTCACCGTAATTATGTCGGTCCTTATGGTTTAAGCCAACATAAATTGGACGATATAACATAAAAAATAATTTTTTTGCGAAAATAGATAACTTTTCTTTGAGTTAAATATTTAAATGAAGATGAAAGAAATATTTTTTTAATGCTGGGCCGGCGAATGTTACTCCGGGAATAGGTAATAGAAGTTAAATTCCAATGATATGATATGAATTATACGAAAATACTTTCAAAACCGTGCTTAGAAAAGTAGTTCGTGTCGCTTTAATTTTCCAGCTGTTTTTTATCTTATCTTATGAAAATTCTAGCTACATTTTTTTTTGATTAAATAGAAATATTTATAGTAACCTGCAGTTCTGTAGTTTTTTAAAATGTGCTAGTGTTAGTGTTGAGTGTATGTTACATAAATTGTTGTTAGTTGTGTATTCATTTCTGGTATTCAAAGCAGCATTGATTTTGTTGATTATCAGAATCATGGTGGGTGTATGTGTTGTGCCAAATTGAGTATAGAAAATTATTTTCATGATTCTTTGATTATTTTAAAATTAAATCCGCCCATCTTTTAAAATAATTACAAAATTATAAACAATTTTAAATAGTTTTTATATATGTATATAATATATATATATAATATATATATATAATATATATATATATATATATATATATATAAAATATATATATTTATATATATATTTATTAATAACATATTAAGTTTCAAACTATGTTTAAAACAATAATTATTGTTAAAATAGATTTGTCTTAATTTCCAGAAAATTTGTTTTTAATAATTTTATGTTTTTATAAAAATAAGTTTTCTATTTTTATACATACATAATACAGATACATATATGTATGTATAAAAAGTTATATCAACCCTGATAATATAAATTTTATTATATAAAAAACAATTTTTATGAAGAATTTAATTCTAATATGATTTTTATAAATATGAGAAGAAAAAAAAATGATTTCCTTGACAATAACTTTCATTTAAAATTAAAATTTTTAAAAAAGTTTTCCATCATACAGGATTTGTTTTCGTTTTTGTTGTTTTGATTTCTTATAAAACTTTAAAATTTCTTTTTAGTTTACAAAAGTGAACTTTTGTTTTTGTTTTCAAAGAAACTTTCAATATAATTTTTTTGATAGAGTTTTTTTCCCAAATTAGAAATTTACAAAAAAAAAAAAAACCATTATTAGGGAAAGAAATTTAAAATTTCTAAAGTTTAGTAAAGAATTCAATAAATTATTTTAAAAACTGTTCTATCAAAAATATTTAAAAATAATTTATTTAAATTTAAATAAGACCTTGAAATCAAATATTGATTGTGCAATTGTTTAAGGAAATATATAAAATTTAATTTCTTTATTTCGATATTCGAAAATGTTACTATTGTGAATTGAAATTGTAAAATTTTCTAATTAAGTACATTTATAAATTGTAATGATACATGGTGTTGTTATACCTCGTAGGCTTTCATTTATTGCTACTTAAGCTAAACATAAGTAGCATGAGAAAAAATTACACCATTTAGAGCGCATATAATAAATTTGCGCATTCGTAAGTAGCAACAGTGGTACCCTGGTATGCTAGTTGCCAACGTTTATTTTACTTTTTTGATTTGTTTGATAATTTGTTTGCGAAGAGTATGTAAGTTGTTGTTAATAGTTTAGTTTTAAAAATAAATAAAATTAATTTTTAATAATTAAAACATGGAAGAATAAAATTTACAGCATTGGAATAACATACTCTAAAAAAATTTTAGTCTTAACAGATTTTTTTCAATGATTAATAAATAGAAGTTGAAATAAAGGTTTTCGATTAAGCTTTAAATTAATATTTACACATTAAAATTTTTTTTTTTTTTTATTTATACGCAAGGTGGTGGGAATCTTCAAAAGACACAATGAGCCCCGTAGCTTGACATTGTGTGTGGGATTCTTACCCACTAAACCACACCCTTCCTATATTGCGATCTAGTCCCACAGGACTAATGAGCAATTTTTTCTTGGCTTTATTTTATTTTTCAATGTAGACTACATCCAGCGATGTCTATCTAACTTTTCCTTTGGCGCATTCATCCATAACCTTGAAGACCCATCGCATCAGCAACGAAAAGCCAACCAGGTCTCCGAACGAATTTATAATTATGGAAAACTTGTGAAAAACCTCGTTTCGTTGGCAGTCAACATAACGAAATTTTTCACATATCCCGTAAAAACAAATCTATCTAAACGTGGGAACGGGTAAACCTTCGATCACCAACGCGACGAGTCCTCAAGAATGTGGGTGATTATTGTTGCACTAACTCAAAAGGTTTTACTCTTTTGAGTCGTCTGGCGATATTTCTATTATCCAGGAGCTCGACTACCTCCACATTTACATGGTGCTGAAGCCTTTTTTCGTGACTTCTTGCAAATTTCTGTATTTCCTTATCGACAGATTCTATTTGCAAATCTCTATGTAGGTCATAGTTTCTTATGAACCGGGGCGCATTGACAATGTTTCTTAGGACCTTATTCTGGAACCTCTGAATAATATCTCTATTACTTTTTTTGCTGCATCCCATAGCTGGATGCCATATGATCATACTGGTTTTAGTATTTGTTTATAGAGCAGAAGTTTGTTTTGTATTGTTAAGGTAGAATTCTTACCTATGATATTACCTATATATTTGTAATTCTTCTTTCTTGTTTTTGATGTGAGCTTTCCAGCGAAGTTTCGCATCTAACGTCATACCAATATATTTGGCAGTATTTGAATGGGGTATTTCTTGACCATTTATATATACTGGTTTATTGTCAATTTTTTTATTTGTGAAATCCACATGGACTAATTTAGCTTCATTTACTTTTAGCCTCCATCTTTTTGTATAATCTTGGATTTTTGTTCTAGCTCTCTGCAGTTTTTCTGTGGATTCTTTATTATTTTCTTATTACTTTCTTATTACAGCCAGAACCGCTGTATCATCTGCAAACGTCGCAATAATATTATTTTCTAGTGCAGGAAAATCACAAGTGTACAGCAGGTACAATACCGGACCAAGTACACTTCCTTGAGGAACCCCGGCATTAATTTCTTTAAGATTGGAATATGCTCCTTCCTGTTTTATGTAGAAGTATCTCTCTGAGAGGTAGCTTGCTATGATTTCCGAATGTTCTTTTGGAAGGATTGTTTTCATTTTACAATTCAACCCCTTATGCCACACCTTATCGAATGTCTGAGCCACATCCAAAAAGATTGCTGAACACAGACCTTCTTCTCCTCTAGGGCTTTTTCAATAGTGTTTGTTATTCTGTGTACCTGGTCTGTTGTAGCATGTTTTTCTCTAAAACCGAATTGGTGATCCGGGATTATATTCTTTTTTTCAATAATAGGTTTCGGTCTTCTTAGATAAATTTTTCCGAACAGTTTTGACATTATAGGCAGCAGTGAAATTGATCTATAGAATGATACTTCATTCGGTGGTTTTCCAGCTTTGGGTATCATGATGACTTCGGCGAGTTTCCACAATTTCGACACATATTTCAGTCTAAATGCAGCATTTATAAGATTCGTTATTTTAATTATTGCCTTTTCTGATACTTGCTTTAGAATATACCCCGTTATCAAATCATATCTCGGAGCTTTTTTAGAATTAGTATTGTTTATTTCTTTTGTCAATTCAGCTGGGGTTGTTAATGCGATTTCTTCTTCTTCCTGAACTGGTTCTATATTTAGATTTTCACCTTCTTCTCCGTCGTTTGTTTGAAATATGTTTTCTCAGTGTTACGCAAATAATTTAGCCTTTTCTTTATTATCTCACGCCCAATTTCCGTCCAATTTCTTAATTGGAGGAATTTGTTCAATTAAAAATATTGACCAAAAAATCCACTTTATCAAGATTGACTATTTAAATGAATATATCCATAGATTTGTTAACTATGAAAATTTAATAATACTAGTATAATAAATTGATGGTTGTGTCTGTTACAAATTAAAGAATAAAGAGAAAAAATCATCCATTGTTCATATAAATTATATTAGGCAAGTAAGTATACTAGGCAATTAATATTGGGAAGAAATTTCTTTAGTTAGCTAGTACAAACTGAAAACGTATTTTAATACTCGTTATATTAAGTAAGTAGACAATCGTTTCCAACTGGAATTATTTAAAATAAAATTATGTAAACAAAAATAGATTCATAAAAATATGTTATCATTTATAGAATTTATGGTAAATAAAGTATGTAAAGTATGTTTTTGACTATACTTTAAAAAAAAAAAAAATATATATATAATCCATAGCATCCCAATTTTCTATTACAAATAAATATGTCAAAAAAAAATTAACAATATTATTTACATATTAGCAATGTAGAGAAAAATATATATCAAAGTGTCAATTTCGAATATGTTGAATGGCAACACATTTTTGCGATGCGTTTTTCTTATTCATTCACGCATCGCAAAATCAAAAGAGCCAATTTTTACGATGCATTTTTCTTAAATGGTGGGATGTTATGGGGCCACTTTTTCGTAAGAAAAATTAAAAACATTTAATTTAAAATTAAAATAAATTGCAGCTACATTGAGATTTTTGGTAGAATGTTCTAAATGTGCTAATCGGTTCTGTGTCTAAATATGCTAATCGGTGATATCTGAAATGTACACTTCTATTGCAAAAATATTTTATCAACTTAAAATAAAGTTTGAAATGTTAGTTCGAACGGTTTCATCCATTTGATTTGTCTTGCGGAGTTTTTAAGTTGATTCTCAACTAATATGTATATTCAGATTGACAAATACTGGGCATTATATCAATTCATTTCGTCTGTTATATAAAGGTTTTTGAGATGTCTAATATGAATATCAGTAAACATATGCCAATAATTGGCGTTTACTATATTACATAAAAATTTATTTTGAAATATTTGAATACTTTGAATATAGACCTGTTTAGCACCTGTTTTCCATTATTGAATATTACAATCACATTGTCAGTATATTGTATGATGATAGTTTTAGCCTGTATTTATGATCAATATAATTTTCCATTTTCATGACATGTTCTTTCCGTTGGAGATTGTTATTTGGATTAATTTTAATTGTACCTTAATAAATTTTGTAATCTTTTGGGCTTCGCCTAAGTCTTCTGGATTGTCGTATTATTAAAAGCTAATGTTAAAAACCTATTTCCGTTTGAGTATTTTATTGTACATTAATTGTTAACTCCATCCAATTTCTATTATTTATTATTTACCTAGATAAAAACATTTACTACATTAAAATTATTGTCATTTAGCTACATATTGAGTAGTGATTTTGTGTCTTTTTTTTGCTAATTTTTAATTTTTGTTTTTGTAAATTTACAACAGTATAATCTCGGGGTCAAAAGTTTTCATTTAATTCATCAAAAGAATTATCCAATAATTACAATGTCGTCAGTATGCACACTTATTACAAATGATATATGAATATAAGTTTTCCTCTCTAAATCTTTGTTTGTTTAATTTTAGGTTTGACATTCTACGTAACATTTTGTTGTTATAAAATCAAAATTAGTGCTATAAGACTCCTATATGACTCCCGATAAGTACTAAAGATGTTATAATGATGTTTTTGAGGGAATACTGTGATTAATATTGCTATAAGAATGTTCCTATAGTAATAATTGCGGCAGTTGTTATAATGGAATTTTCAGCAAGTGCTACATCAATGTTGTTATAAGTCTAAAAGTGCGTAATCCTATAACAAGAGTTAAATAAGGGTAACATGTTAAAAAAAAAGAGATTTAACAAACATGACACAATATACAATACAGCATACAAAACGTATAATAAATTACCAGTTGTGATCAAAGAAACTACTCAAATATCTAAATTTAAAAGTAAAATTAGTGATTATTTTTATCAATTAAATAATAGTAATAATACTTAATATATGTAAACAAAAATCAAATTTAAATACCTTCTATAAAAAACAAAAAAATTCCTTATTTTAAAATTAAAAATTACACTGAATTAAAACTTAATTACTTATAAGTAAAATTGTAAAAACTAAAAACACTCTGTACGAGCATTTGAGCTCATTTGAGCAAAAAAAAATTAATTAAATAAAAAAAAAAGTGTTGTTATAGGAATAGAATTGCTAGAATAGCAGTAGTAGTGTTATTATTTTACTGTATTCCTATAATGATACTAATAAACTTACTCTAGCTTTTGCTTAGGTAAATATTTTGCGACGGTAATTATTTTCCACAAAAATGATGAAAAAAAAAAAAAAATTATTTTAAATAAACAAAAACTATAAAGCTTTATTTTGCATTCTTTTCGCAAAAATATAATATTTACTTAGTAGAATAATTATTTAAATATCAAATTTGATGCTGTGCATTAATTAACGTACACTATTTAACATGTTAAAGATGTAATTTAAAAATATGTTTTCTTTTATTTATTTAAAAGTGGTTATTTTTGAAGGACAATGCATTTTTTCGTAGTAATTATAATTATTTAATATATATCAATTATATTAATTTCTTTCTCAGCCCAATTTTTTTTTTTGATCACAATAATTATAAATATTAAAACAATTATTCTTAGCCGGAAAATATATTATTTATTAGTAACACATTTGAATATTATAAATCATTTACATACAAATATAAATATACTGGCTTTGTAACCCACCACAAATGACGGAAGCAAAATAAATTCTAGCATTTCTTTCCTTCATTAGAGTTTTCATTTCAAGTTTAAGCAAAATACGTATTTGCTTACTAATTTATCATACCTTTATTTTTGTATTATAACGCTTTTAATTACCATATAAACAGAATATTTGTAGTAAGGTGCAAAATTTTCTATTCCCTAAGGGTCGATCATTTTACGACATCCTTTTTGCCAACATTGAAAATTTATCGTATAATTCAGAATTAAGTTAATCCTGTTAACATTCAATAACATTCGCTGCGTAAGTTTAGCGTCAAAGTTCAAATAGCGAACAAATAATATTTTATAATGAGCCACAACTTTGAACGAAAACAATTTTAAAAACAAAAATAAATAAAATTGTAAATATAAAAAAAAAAAAATATTGTAGGTACACATAATATTTATTTTGATGAATAAAATAAAGACTTGTGTTGGAGAAAAAATTAAAATAAAAAAATTTACTGCAAAGAAATAGATATTTACAAAACTGTTCATAACTTGTGAACCATTGATCGGTTATTTAAAATTTCATTTCATTTCAAAAAATTCATTATCGAACTGTTCATGTTAAAATTCATACATAATTATTATTTATAGCATACATTAAAAAGAAGAACAACAATCAATATGGTTTAACCGATACCTATATATACCGACCTACTATATTAAAAAAAGTTCATCACTCTCTACAACAAGCATTTCTACACACTTGAAGAAAACAAATATACCTAAAAATTATAAATTTACAAAGATAAGAAATAAAAAATAGTACAAAATTTCATTTAATTTCTTTAAAAATGTTTTGGTTGTTATTGTTTTTATGTGTAAATCAGCAGAATCAAAACCTAACCCCATAATACATACTAAATATTATATACGATCATAAATTTATATATCATATAGATATATATATATATATTAAAAAAAAAAAATATACAAAAAAAATAAAAATAAATAACAATTTTAACTCTTTACCGCATCACATTTCTGGCTAGAGTATATATATACCTATAGTACTATACAGGCTATGCATACGGTAGCAAAACTATGACGCTATGATCATTATCATAACAACAAAAAAAAACAAAAAAAAAATATGTAGACACATATGCATATTGTGTATAATTTTAAGTAATAAGAATAACCTTTAAGTGCATTATGTTGTTTTTGTATTAAATACTGTTTGCCTTTTGGTTATTATACCATATTAAACTATTGATAAAATTTCTATTAGTCCTTATTATTATTATAAATCAAAAAAATTGTTTGTTTTATTTATATTATTATTTTTTATTTTTCCTTATTATTTGCGAAGAGAACATTAAATTAAAAACATTTATTTTATGCAATGATATTTTTTCCTGCAAATGTTCAGGATGTAAGACAGGGGTTAAAAAAGGGGTATCAAAGCAATTTGTATACATATTGCAATTTGTATATGTGTTGGAATATTCCGTCGGGTTTACAAACATCCAGATAAATGCAGAATGTAAACATAAATATATGTAATAAATATCTCCCTTTCTTATGAAATAAATATAAACTCCATAAAATTTCTCTCCGCATAACATAATTATTTCAAATGAATTTCATTTCAAAATAAAAACATATACACTAATACACGTATACAAATTCTACAACAGTATTATAGCACTTGTTCCGGTGCCTTATAGGATTGTCTATTTTAGTGCTATAACGTATTTATAACGCTTAGCAACAATTGCGGAGAACTCGCAGAGTGCGCGAGAGTTTTAAGAGTTTTAAAGCAATATTTGCATTATACGACCTCTTATTATTTATAAATTGAATAAAGTTGTGTACACCGTATTTCACAATTCGATGTAGCATATATAGTTAGAGCATTTACTTCTATTTCTTTTTTAAATTTGTTTGGCAGATTTTCTTTATCCAATCATTTCAAGAAATTTTACTTTTTTTGGGTGGGTAACAAAAGTGGCCTTTTCCACGACCTGTCCATTTATAATGATTTATTTCATATTATCGATTATTAAAATTCGTTATTTCATGAAATTATTGAAAGTGCAAAATAAATAATAAAAAAAAATAAAAAAAAAAAATTTCCCAATTATAATTTTCCCATAATTTGTTTTTTGTTTTTTTTTTGTTATTTTGTTATTAAGTTTTAATCTTTTATATTACGGTCTGAATACTCTATTTTTACTGGCATTAAATTTATTGATTGATTTTTTATTTTATTTTACCGTTTGTTTATTATAATACTTTTATACTTTTTTTTTTCAATAACTGACGATTCTTTGTTTATTTTTTTTTTTTTTTTTGAATAAAGGATAACAAAAAAATAATGATAATAATAAATCAAGTACTTATCATTAATTGAAAATATTGTCAGCAAAATGAGATTCTCAAAAAATGATGAATGTATAAAAAACAAAAAAAAAAAAAACAAAATATTAAAAAAAATAATAAAATAAATTAAAAATATAAAATCCTATGGAAATATTGTTATCCTGTAAATTTCAGGTAACAAAACAAAACAGACAATAAAATAAAAATTATTTTTTGTTATATATAAAAATTATTTTTTGTTGTTTTCATTGTTCTGTTGTTCTGTTATCCTTTAGGAGTAAAAAAAATCCTAAGAAACAAAAGAAAAAATAAAATAAAAAAATTAAAAAATAAAATAAACAATGAAAAATAAATACATGAATACATTTACACAATTACAAAAATTAAATAAGCCGAGGTGAATTAAAGTGCTGTATCCTCAAACACAATATAATATATAGAAATGTACAGTGAAGAAAATTCGAATATAAGCAATTCTTTTATACTAAAATATTGTTCTCTATATCCCTATATCCCTCATAAGCAGTGACATATTGAATTTCTAATTTATCCATTTTAATTTGGGGTAATATAGATGTATCAGCTTCTCTAGAATATATTGCTTACGATTTAGATGCCCATTAAACTTTTTAGTTCAAAATAATAATATATAGCATCAAGATCATCGTTCATTTTAGCAATTTAGTCTACTAATAAATATTTGGGTACCATCAGCATACAATCTGCACTTTGACTTAGCATGTCATTGACAAACAAACTAAACAGTAATGGTCCTAATAAGAACTCTTGGATTATATATTTAATTTAATCTCATTCAATTCAATTTTTTTATTTTTAAGGATCATATTACAGAAGTGCAGTTTTTATTTATTGCATTGACTCCATAGCACATAAGTAGAATTATTCATATTTGTAGTACTAAGAATAATTCTGAATTGTAATTTGAAAGTAAAAGTAAAGATAAGAAATTATGACTGTAAATATTCTGGAAATTATAATGAACTTCGTGTGAGTTCATAATTTGTATTTTGATTACTGACCTAAATCAATATTATTGATTTATGGTATTAATTTAGTTATGTAATAATGAATGTAATATTTTACTTGTAATTTAAATAGGTTCCAAAAGAACGAACCAACATATTATTTTTGTATAAATAGAATACAAATTTTTTAATAAAGAATAATTAATATCGTGCACTCATAAAAAGAGCATCGTTTTATTTAACCACAGCGATATCAAATGCTGTAAGAAAATAATACAAGCAAAATAATTTATGTTAGAGAACGGCACATTCGATGCCTGCAAAATTTGGCAATTAACTTTGCCGTATTAGTTAGGTTTTGAAACAAATAAAAATAAATATATATTACCAGCAGACGCTACATGGCATCTAATTTGAATCATATTGGTTGATTTTATACAAATTATTACGCAATAATTTAATAGACAATAGGTCAAAGCCAAATAACTGACTGCCTTAGTTTTTTGTATAGAATGTTCATGATATTTTTATTTGTTAAATTTAAAACTAACTGAATATGCTCTCACTTTAATATTAGTTCTTGTTTGCTTATTTTGTTAATACATTTATCAGGTTTTGTAACTCTAAGGTGCCTATTACACATCATTATTTTCATCAATCATTCATCCACATATTGTCAATATATTGATGAAAAGAATGATGACCGATTACACATCAATCATTCACTCATCAATCTTTTTACCCATATTTTGACATTTTGCAAGGACAACCTGTGGCAGTGTTCTGAATATATTGATAATTTCGAAACATATATGAATATTAAAAATATAATTTTTAGGGGAATGTTTTTAACTTCAATTTAAATTGAATTTTTAAAGTAAAGTAAAGCGTATAAAAAACAACAAATTATTTTTTTGCACATTTGAATAATATATCAATCGTTTTTTTACAATAATTGCTATAATTATTCAAATTAATATAAAAATTATTCTTTTTGAATTACATCACAAATTAATATTATAACCTAATCTGAACATTCCCCAAAAAGCAATTTTTTTTGCCTCAGCTGAACTTGTCAAAAATGATTGATGACATGATTGATGTGGGAATTTTGCTTGCATGATTGATGACATGATTGATGAGAATAGAACAGCCATCAATCATTTCTCATCAATCAACGGTCAATATATTGACAATATATGGATGAATGATTGACGAATGATTGATGTGTAATAGGTCCCTAAAACTTACTTTGTATTGATCCAGTCATATTTTAACAGATTATGGTCCCAGTCATATTTTGTATGTACTTACCATATTAAAATTTGTTAAGACTTTATTCAATTATCTTTACTGTAAAAAAAAATATATATATATATATAATAATAATATAATATGAATATTTTTTAAGCATTCACACGAGTCAGTCCGATTCCATTGATTCTATAGAAGTAGTAACCACGGCCATAACAAAAAAAAACAGATCAAAAAGCAAAAGAACAAAAAAAAAACTACCAACACATTTTGAGGTTATTCAGCTCGTGGCTACATTAGTTATGTTGTTTCAAAAACAACAAAACATTTCCAAAAACAGAATAAAAATATACAAAAAAAAAAAAAAAAAAAAATTCTTTTTTCAGACCGCTTCAAGTTATTCTTTTTTAAACATAACAAAAAAAAAAAAAAAAAAAATTCTTTAAGGATCAGATTTTCATGTTAATAAATTCTAATGGGAAAAGTTTTTGAAATTTAATTTTTTTTTTTTTTTGTTTTAATTCACAATTAAATTCAGTTACATATATATATTTTTTTTTTCGAAATATAAATAAAACAAATTTCGAATTCGAAATTATTTAAAATACATAATACCTGGATGGATATATAAGTAATTGCATATTTAAGATAATTGAATTAATGCGACTCTTTAATAACTTTAAAAAGAATTATTCTTCTTAAATAAATAATTAATTTATTTAAATAACGGATTTATGGATATCATAAAAAAAAAAAAATTAGAAAATGTGATTTTTTTGTATAATAAAAAATTCGAAATTTGAAAATGTAATTTTTTGGTTTTAAATAAATTTTTTTTTAATCTGGATTTATTTATTTTGTATCCTGCTTTGATTTTATTAGAAAAAAGATTTATGACAAATAAAAAGGTGAGATAATATTTTAGAATTAGAATTAAAGAGAAAAGTTTATTGATTGAATTTGAAAATTAAAGAAAATAAATATTTAATTTAATATAAACTTATTTTTCTGTATTAAAATTAGTTTTTTTTTTTATTTTTTCTATTGAGGGAATTGAGCTTTGAAATAAGTCAAGTTTATTCGGGTTCGTTCCAGTTCAATTTGTGTTTTGTTCTGGAACCGAATTCATTTCTTTGTAATTATTAATTTTTAACCAAATACACTCATCCCTCGATTTTGCGGAAGTGTTTCGTTCCCAAAAAGTTGTCCGTAAATCGAAATTCCGTATATCCAGTTTTTTTTTTTTAAATATGTATATGAAATTATATACATAAGGTTTGTGCAAATACTGTTATATGTACTATATACCTACCAATTATGTATGTACTATGTAAATATTTTATAAATTTACATTTTGAATAAGAAAGAAAACATTCACAGTTCCAGAATTATTTAATGGAAACACGATCTTCTCTGTAGTAGCAATCAGTTGTTTAAAATTTCTACGCAAATAATTAGCTTTGAATAGATATCGCGGCTTGATCCATCGGGTGAATCAAAACTGTAGTATTTTAGGGAGGTACTCAATCCTCACATTATCAAACAATTCAGACAAGTTCACAGGATGCTGTGGAGCACTGTCCATTAACAACAACACCTTATTGACAAGGTTTTTCTCACGCAAATATAATTTCATTTTGGGGACAAAAGTAATTTTTTAACCAACTCTTGAATAAGCTTGAAGTCATCAAATCTTTTTTATTGAAACTCCAAAAAACAAGCAAGGAGGGTTTATTACATCCTTTGAAAGCTTGTGAACTTTTGGAGAGATAAATCAAGTGTGGATTTAACTTCAAATCCCCAGCAGCATTGCCTCCAAGAAGAAATGTTAAGCGCTCATTTGTCACTTTGGATCCTGGTATAGACTTTTCATCCACAAAAATGAAAGTTATATCAGGCATACGTTTCCAATAGAGACCAGTTTTATCAACGTTGAAAATTTGTTCTGCAATGTATTTTCCTATTCAATAATATTTTTGAAAATGTTGTAATATTCACGAGCTGCTGTAACATCAGTACATCGACCTTCATAATACAAAACAATATTGTGACTACGTGGTACGTGACTACAAATATTAATTTTTGCTTACAAAAACGTATGAGAAAAGAGTTCGTATCGTCTACTACGATTGTGCTTATAAATTATTTCGTACATAAATAAAAATATAAGGATTTCTTTAAAAAAAAATTTAGGATTTTTCTATTTTCCGTAAATAGAGACCTTTATTCAATTCCGTTATACCGAAATTCCGTAAAAAAAGTTTGCGTACAGCGAGGGATGAGTGTAGCTGATTACTGTGCTGTTTCTTTGTAAACTTGTGTCGTTCGTAACATCTATCGTTTAGTAGAAGAGATAAATTCTATTTCCCATTTTTTTTTGTGAAAACATTTTGTTGTTCTTTTTCATATTTTTTAAATAATTTTTTTCAATACTGTTTTATATCTATTTTAAGGGATACTAACAGCCTTTGCTGATGATACATAATTCTCATATATTAATAAAAATTTATTCAATGTTATTTCTGATATTAACTAGGATTTTGATTTGTCAAAGAAATTATTCTACTGTGCTGTCATAGTTTATTGAATGTTGGGATTGAGATTTGGAAAGTTATTCGTTTTTATGTGCTTCGTCTAAAGGCATGAAAAATAATTGGGACATTACAATAACTGGATTGCATGTATATAGTTATTTTGATTTGTCAAGATAATGAAATGTTTCTGAAGGGATGAAAACTGATTTTCGTATATTTTCAATGTATTTATTTTCTGGATATGCAGAATGTGAAATTAAGCTGGTATCTGTAATATTATAGTATAGTTAGTTTGTAATAGTGTTTTCTAATAAAATGCAAAATAATATCAATTCTAGAAATGTTTGCAGAGTTAGGGTGCTTTGATAAGAAAATTTCTTCAATTTTGTCCGAATGTCCTTATTACATTTATCTAATGATGTGTGGATTAAAATAATTTCACATTTTTTTAAACTTTAGCAAGATTAATAGCAAAGTATTATTTACACTTATATTTTGCCATCCGAATTTCCACATTGAATTTTCTCGCCGTTAAGTAAAATTGGTTCAAAGGAGCTTGGAAATTCATTTTTTTTTTTCAGATATGACTTATAAATATTTTGAGGGATTTATAGAAGAATAAAGCCGGTAATAAAATGTATTGAGGGTTTTTAACTTGTTATTACCCATAGTACTTGAATTTTGTTATAACCGGAAATATTAAATTTTGAACATAAATACAAAATAATGTAACTCACGTAACATTTTATTGTTATAAAAACAAAGTTAGTGCTATAAGACTTCTATATGACTCGCTTAAAGCACTAAAGGTGTTATAATGATGTTTTTATGGGAATAATGTGATTAATATTGCTATAAAAATGTTCTTATAGCAATTGCGGAATTGTTATAATGGGATTTTCAGCAAGTGATATAGCAATGTTTTTATAAATCTAAAAGTGCGTAATCCTATATTAAGAGTTAAAGTGTTGTTATAAGAATAGAATTGCTGGAATAGCAGTAGTGGTATTATTATTTTACTGTATTCCTATAATGTTACTAATAAACTTATTGTAGCTTTTAAATAAATATTTTGCGACCGCCATTATTTTCTACAAACGAGGTAAATTTTTTTTAAATAAACAAACACTGAAAAGTTTTATTTTGCATTCTTTTCGCAAAAATATCATTTTTACTTAAAAGAATAATTATTTCAATATCAAATTTGATGTTATGCATTAATTAACATACATTATTAAATATTTTAAACATGTAGTTCAAAAATATATTTTCTTTTATTTATTTAAAAATTGGTTATTATTGAAAGGCAATGTATTTTTTCGAAGTATTGTTATAATAAAAGTCAATGAAATTTCATTCCCACCTAAATTTTGCATTTTGGCCACAATAACTATAAATATTAATATAACGCAAAATATTATTTATTAGTAAGGCATTTTTTATAAATGATTTACATGCAAATATAAAAATATGTAATTAATATCTATCTCCCTTTGTCATGAAATAAATATAAACTCCATAAAATTATTATTTTAAAATAAAAAGTAATAGCTTTCTCACTGTCGCATAACATAAATTATATCAAATAAATATCATTTCAAAATAAAAACATATACACTAATACACGTATACAAATTCTACAACAGTATTATAGCACTTGTTCCGGTGCCTTATAGGATTGTCTATTTTAGTGCTATAACGTATTTATAATGTTTCGCAACAGTTGCGAAGCACTCAAATTAATACTAATACTGCTATAAAAGTGTTTATAATAGTGTTATAAGAGTGCGCAGGAGTCTTATAGCAATAAAATTGTTACGTGGGAAATTTAGGTTAATATAGCGCGAATATGATAGTTCCCTAGACTTTTAGTTCAGTTTCATTTGATGTTTCTTAATGTTAGTAGTATTTTTAGATCCTGTATTTGTACAAACATATTAAAAATACTATTTAAATCGTATTTGATTCCAAAAAAGTTGTTTTACTTATTCATATAATAAATGGCTTTTATTATTAATCAAACTATTTTCAAATTGATTCGGATTATAAATTAATTATCAGATTACCAGTTTTACCATTTGGCATTCGGCATTTGAATTCGGTATTAAACTTTGGTTAATTAGTACAGTTATTAATTTGAAAATATTAGCAGATACAGAGATTCGCATACCTAAAACCGAATGAAATATTATGAGTACAGAAATAAACCAAGAAAATTCAATGAGCAACCAGAGAGAGAAAATTCTTATAAAATCAAATCTATTAAAATTTACAAAACTGTTATAATAACAAAATAGTAAAAAAACCGCAAAAAGTATGTAGTTGTCAAATTTTGTGTTTAATAGTATTTTGAGTATTATAAATATTACCTCTGATGACGATTAAATAAATAAAATTGATCAGACATATAAATTTCAATTCTGTAATTAAACTTAATGTATTTTATTTATTATTTAACAGACCTTTAACCTAGCTAGATCCTACATAGTTTTTATTAAAATATTAGTTTTTTAGTTTTTGAATATATTAGAGGAAGTGCGGGTATTGTGGTATACCTAATTATAAGTAATAAGTAGGTATCAGTTCAATTGTAGGTAACAAATTGAATAAAGTCTCTTTCGTTCTTCCGCAAATGACGAAAATGTGCAAAAGCACATAAAAAAACAATCTAATACTAATATAGCTAATGAAAATGTTGACAATTCAAACCTATTCTCATCAAAAAACCCTGATTTTGTACATATTCACGGTACAAGCAAAATTCATTTCAGTAGTGGGGACATTTATTCTGTTCCAAATTTCTTCTTCTGTTCTCTGTTTAAACAGTATCACCATACAAGGCAGCAATTGAGGAAAATGTAAAATGGAAAAATGAAAAATTACAAAAAAAGTAGCTCAAAGAGACTCAAAGGAGCAAAAAAAGTAAAATATAATAAAAAATCGAAGCTTATGAGAAAATTATTTTCATCGTCCACATATGAGACAAATTTTCCAATTATATTTTAATGATTCGAACGATGAAAGTTTTGTCGATTCTACATCAGCTTGTGATTAATGGGGTACGAGTAAAGCAAACAAAATATGATACAACGTTTGCAGTGTGACATTGTTTGGACCCATACAAGTTGTTGTCCAGATTGTGGCTCCATATTCATTTACAGTTCCTGCCAAAATTTGTATTAGCTTTAAGATTTTTATTAATTTTATATTTTGTGATGACTTTGAATGAAATTTTTCTTTTAATTCTAATTTTTATCGTATTTTTTGATTTTGGTTAGACCGAAGAAATATTGAATTCATAAAATTAGTTCAGCAGATAAATATTGAAGTACAAAAAGGAATAATAAAAAAAAAAAATAAAATTTTTTTTTTAGTTTAGGTATTCTGGTATAACCATTGTTATGAAAACTTATAAGTAATAATTTTGAGTAGGTTAACAATGGAATATAACTGCAAAAAGATAAGAATTTGCAAACAAATAATTACTCGTGTACAACACCTTACGTAGTTATAATTCTGCTGACCGAAATAATTTAATGCATTCACCTTATTTTTATGTAGTATTATTCCATTGTCAACTGTCATCTTTTAAGCCATACATGTGGTTTTGTAATGGACACCAGTGATGAAACTTTGTATTTTTGAAATGTATTGAATTCGAATAAAAAATTGTACTAAAAGCAATCTAATTGTATTGAAAAAATTGTGGTACCAAAAAATTTATCAATTTACTCCCATAACATTATTGGTCAATACAGAAATGTTTTTTTATACTGAAAAGCTTATAAGAAAAAAAAAAATTCTTTTATTTTAATTTCAATTGTTATTAAAATAATTGGAAAAAATAAAATAAAAACGTTTAATATAATAAAATTAACAAATTAATTTTTCTCAAACCTAAAGACAAAACAATTTCTAAACTAAAATATAGATTTTTTTTTCAAAAAAAGTATCAAAATCAACAAAAGTATCACAAAATATAAAAAAAGTTAAACAACAAAAAATAAATCTATGTTTTAAGTCAACCCTAAAATTAATAATAATTATCCTAAATTAATAAATTAATTATATTATTTTTTAAAAATTACGTACACATGTAACTAATCCAATAATTCGTATTCGTTAATGTTTTCTGTATTTACGGTTTTGGTGCTTGATAGTTGTAGCAACAATCAGAATTTGACTTTAATAAATCTCCCGTTTGAATTAAAGCGGATACCGTGTTTGTTGCTAAGTGATTTCGTAATTTGGTTTTAATAATATGCAAAACATTCTTTCCACGACCGCTGATGAATGTGGTATTGATAAAATACCATTAGCTATTCGATATATATCTAATAAAAACAAATGAAATTCAGCTACAACTCTATACTGTTGATTTATATTTTCAGCGTTTTTAAGTTCCTTCGGAAGGAAAATATTGCAACGAAGAGATATTATACTATTTGTTTCTCTAGAAAGAACGTGTTCTGTTGTAAATTTTGGTGCAAAATTAAGAATAAAATTTTCAAAGTCGATTTTCTCTATTAATTCTTTACAAAAAATTTGATAGAACTTAATAACATCTAATTTAAATTTTTTTATATCTTCTGCGAGTACAATTAAATTGTATTGAAATTTAATCAAATGTATTAATGCATTTAAACTGCCTTGATTGTATTGAATTTAGTACAATTGTATTGGAACTTCCAGCACTGATGGACACTGGACAGTCTTTTTCGATTGTTCAACCATTAACATTGTTAACAATCATAATAATTTACATTATATTCTTGTAACGTGTAATTTAATTTACGATATTATGAACTTGTATCAATTTTACAGTAAATAAATATTGTATATTAACAAAATAAATAAAATATTACCCTACTGCAAAGTATATCATATTACCCATACATTTTAAAAATAGCAAATTTCGTACTATTTTTATAATTTTGTAAATACTGGTTTTTTTGGGTTAGATTTTAATTTTCTACTTACTTTTGAAAAGTATACTTCAACAAATACAAACGAACTTACTAGAATCAAAAATGTGCTCTATAGTTTTCGAGATTGTGAGCAAAATAAAAAGGGTATACAACAATACTCACTCTATATTCGATTCGATTATCATTTTGTGTATTTTACTGTAAACTAGTATATTATTTTCATAGTTTAACCTTCAACACGTAATCCTATATATTTATTTAATGGAATACATCAAAAATTCTTTCAATGATCTCTTATTATGCTCCGGAGTACGATATACGGGGTATAAAATATCGTTTCAGATATATTACCCCATGATCATTTAGGTAAGCATATTAAACTCTGTACAACAGATAAAAAGTATATTAAAAAATAAGTTGAAAAGGAAACTCAATTTTTTGTTTTAATAATTTATGAAATAATTGAGTTGGACTGAAAAATATTCAAAACAAAAATCTCCAAAGACAAATAAAACAAAAAAGTAATTCTCCAAAAGCTATCAGACTTTTATTATTTGATTTTTAAAGCAATTTTGTAGATTTGGCAAATTTACATAATTACCTTCAATCTCAGCATCTACATATATTATATCTATATAAATAAAAATAAAACAATTCTATATTCTTTCTTTAGTCCTTTTAAGCGAAAACAAAAAAAAGACTAAAAAAAAAAAACAACAACAAAATTCTGTGAAAACGTCTTATCCTTTCTATATACATTCAAATTTATTCAATTCATGTATCATGTCTATAGAGAAAAATATCAACTAAAATTGAACTTTAATTCACTTTTAACAGATAAAATTACAAAAACAAAAAAATAAAAAAAAAATATTAGCCATATATTTTGAGATAACGGTATCTTTTTTAATAAACATAAAGTGTTACTGTGTATGTGGAAAATTCTCTCGTTAATATGCACCAACAGTAATCTTTTGTATATTTTTATTTTATTTTTATGTCTCTTTCAATTTCTCACTTTTTTATTACTATAATTTTTTCTCTTCTATTCTGCTCAGCGTCTCTACTTTCAGTCTGTGACTAGATTATTATTATTATTATTATTATTCTATGATAACTTTCTTTTCGATTTATGATTTTCAAGTAAAAAAAAAAAAAAACAATAATAAAATAAAAGTCAATTATTTTGTGACACAAATATAATTTTAATCATCAAAATACAACCTGAGGCGAAACGACAAGTCTTTATTAGAAATAAAATATTTTTATTTTTTGTTTTTAGAAATCTGAAAAGTGTCTGACCACAATATCTAAAGTTATGATCTTGGATAATACAATTATAAATGTCTTTATTTCATTGCAAAAAAAAAAATAGGAATAAAAAATTGTTTTTCCACTTTTTTGTGTTGAAAATATATTCAAAATGTTTAAAATAGGACATATCAAATTTGAGTAATTTTGTAGATTCGATATGGAGGAATTAATTGCTATTATTTTTTTTTATTTTCTTGACAGTAATTAGGTAGAACCACTCTTTTGTGCTTAATTGAGTATGATACTGCAAGTTTACTACAATATCTACAATATTTCGAGCATTTATTTATCAAATTTTTGAATTATCAACTCATTAAAATGTTAAAAACTATAACTGGTATTGTCAAGGACTAAGTTTTCTTAAATAGCTCCAATTTATTTAATTTGTTACCAGATTATAATATCAATTATTTTTTGCAATTTATTTTATCCCAATGACAAAGGGTACTGCACCAGGTCGAAAAACCCATAAAGCATTTTTTTGCAAGCTTATTTTAAATTTTAATATTAAGGTTGACTTGTGGCTAAGTGGCTTTTCCACTATTGTGAGTTTGTGGTCACACATCACGTGCTTATTCAACGCTGTTAAATGTATTACTGCTGTATGCTATACGATTTATGGTAGCATTTTTACGGGAAATTTATTATTATGAATAAAATTAATATAATAACCTGTATTTTCTATATATATAAATTACTTTCATGTCCACAATATAATCTAGAAAGTTATAGCCCTAACACTTAAAAAATAATAATCAACGTTAAGTGTATGTTAATGCAGTGACATTTTTTAACAATCGTGGCTTCTAGTTGACTGTTAACTGACTTATATTGTACATTTTTTTTTTGTTTTTTTATATCCCCCCAATCTTCTCTTACGGTTTGAAACGCCATTCATCACACAGCCAAAATATGTTGATTATTATTATAATTTGGTTTACAATAGTTTTGTATACTTCTATCTATAGTATACTATCTATACTTTTATCAGTGACGGGGCATGGAATTTTCAACTAGGGAAGCACTATTAAATGAAACATCTGTTTGCTTTAGCTTTCTTTTTCTATTGAAAATTTTGCTAATTTTGACAGTTAAAATTGTTCACAACTACTTCTCAAAGTAGTTTTAACTCTGTTTAGGCAGAAAAATGATCACTCAACTGAAGTAGTTGTTATAGGAAATACTATTATCAATTCATAAAGTTCGGCATATTTATTAAAATAATTTTTTAATTCTGTTTCAATTAAAAATTTTAATATTTCGCAAATACTGTTTTTGTTGTTGAAATTTTCATCAGAAAATATAACTTTAATTTAAGCTTTGACTTTAAGAAAACAATGTCAAAAAAAGTATGAATTTTCTATATTAATGTTTGGAAAATACCTCGACTACGAATTTTAGATTTCATGGAAAAATGCTGATTACACCGTTTTATTGTTGTTGTTATTAGTAGAGCAAGCATTGGTTTACCATCCTTAACAATTAATAATTTTACTCAAAACTTCTAGCAGAAAATGATTTTTTGTTAAATTTTCAATAACACAATTACAATTATCTATTTTAATTATTTATAAAAAATAAAAAAAAAAAAATGTTTTAAATTTTTACATTTGTTAACAAATTGTTTCAAAACTGCATAAAACAAAATTATGGCTGAAAATAAACAATGAAGCATTCAATAACAAAAAACTACAGAATTACTTAACACAAATCAATACCACTCTATAAAAAAACCCAAAACTACATACATTATTTATATAAATATTAATTCTCATTTAAGTCAACAACCACAATAATACACAAAATTAATTCATTCCTTGCTACTTTTTTTATTTGTAAATTCATTTTGTGTCATACGATATTTTGTTGTTGTTTCCCTAGATAATCTATTTTCTATCAGATATTTTCTAATTATATCAGGTAGATTTGAAATGAATATCAGCCACTCATTCAATTTTTTTCCTATCTAAGATTTTATGTTATTGTCGCTTCATTTATTATTTTGTTGTTGTTGCTATGAAAATAAATGGAGACAGTGTGTTTGAGTGTATGTATATTGTAAATGAGCAGAATGATATTTAATTTGTCATTATATTTTATGCTATGTATAATTATTATAGCTATTTGGTAAGAGAATAATGATTTTTAATAGCCATTATTTTCAAATATTTTAAATTTGTGGTTGTTGAGTATCTCTTGGTGGCTTGTATGATTGAAAGAATAATAGAAAATAATGATGTTTATATAGGCATTATTTTCTAAACATACATACATAATGTAGTTAATCTATGCATATAATTTTTGGTTAAAATTTTTTTTTCATTCAATTTGAATTTTTGTAGTTGAGTCATTTTTATATTAAATTAAATATAAATTTTATATTAAGCTGTAAAAAATAATACATAATATTTCATTTGGGGAAGCACTCATACAATTTAATATATGGACACTTCGTGCCTGACTTCTATATATAGTACGGAAACATAATATCCCATGGTATGGTTAAGAGAGAATGCATTGATCGGCGTAGTAAATAAAAAGAAGGAAAATAAATAAAAACGTTAATGTCCATGATGATAAATGATAAATAAGTACGAAAATAGAATTTGATGTGGTTTCAGTAGATATTTGAACTATAGTATCATTCAGAAGTAAATACTTGCTGTACAGTTAAAAATCTACGATTTGATTTGGTGGATCCATTGACGTAATTTGAATGAATTCGTCATTTTCGCTTTTCTACATATACAGCAAATCTTTTCTATTTTATGTATCCATCCATCTTTTTTCAGTACGCTTCCAACCTTTAAAAGTTCACGTGTACTTCACGTCAAACTATTTCATATCTAAATTCTGGACGAATTGTTAATCCCAATATCTTAAAGATTTTTATAAAATAAATATGTACTTTAAAAAGAATGTTGATTTATCGTAAACGGTTGGAAATTTAGTTATTACAGCACCAGATCGAAGACGGAATATATGGACTGAATGATCAATCATTGACCGATAGTCAATCACATATTATTTATTTTCGGTATATTGTTGACAATAAGATCTTTTTTACATGAATTTTAGTTTCAGATTGTGTATTCTATCTTCGAAGTCTGATTTACAAGTTGCTGTGATTTCATCAGCCATGCCATTGACAATAGCTGTGTTTTTTTCATCCGGTTCACGATCTAGATCAATACTTTAATATGAAAATACAATAACAATTCAAAACTCAGATATTTATTTGGTTTTTATACAGGTCTTAAATATTTAGTAATTATATTTGTCACGAGTAGCGCTTGCGTAGTTTTTCAATAGAAATTTTTAATAACTCAATTAACAGGTTTGCCAACTTAAAAAAATTATTCATATCATTAATCTACATTGTTCTTTTGAATTTAATAAAACCTAGATCTTGAACCGTATGAAAAGAACACAGCTAATATCATTAATTTCATCTTTATTATGTATCCTCTTTATGTATATATGTCTTAAGTATGTATTTTTTTTTAGATTACTGATATTATAAAATCAATTTTTAAATGACTGTATGTTAGAGTCATGTCCCGCTATATTTAGCTTAATCAACGAAATATCCTCCTCAATATTATTAAAACTAATATCAATTTTCTGATAGATTCATTTTTCAAGCTCTTTTAATTTTCTGTCCATTAGTTGGTTTATCATTATTTTCATATAATTAAGACTAAAACCATATTGTTATTGTTGCTAGTTGATGGAGTAGACATTTTCGAAGTGTTTGCAGAGTTAATTAGATTTTATCAGATTTCTTTAAATTAATATTTTCTTAATTTCGTTGATCTTAAATCTCTATCAAAGTTCATTACGAGAAAGAAGATCAAACGAATTAGAGTTTTTTGTTATGATTAAAGGATGCAGCAAATTGAATTGATATAATAAAATATCCTGTCACTTACGCTTTGTGGTCGGCGCTTGCTTGATCAGGCTGCATCGATTAACTTGTTTGATAAAAAATCGAACTTTGAAAATCTCAGAGAGCACCAACGATGTATGGACTAACTTTGATAGAAGAAGATATGTATAGTTTTGAATTCATGAATAATATAAAGCCGATTTGGTATTAAAATATAAAATTTGCAGTACATTGACTGATTTATACAAACCAGTATATTCACTATTCAGTATTTACGAGAATATCAAAACACTTGATACAGAGGCTACATCTTAAAATACATATAAAAATCATTCAAATGGAAGAAATTTTATAGATCGATGCATTATGCTTGATTTAAAGTTAACTTCAAAACACACAAAGTTCAATAACCGCATATTGAAACATTTTGAAAATTTATTACTTAGAATACGTTACTGTTAATAATTTCAATTCCAACTGAATGTTTTATAAATTTTTTTTTTTTTTATTTTTTTTTGTTCCTTTCTTTGTATTTTGAATTTTTGTTAATACAAAAAAGAAAATATTTTTTTATTTGAAAATTTTCAGTTGATTATAAAAAAACAAAAACTTATTTTTTTTTTCGTTATTATTCTTTCATATTTTTATTTTGTTTTATTCGGTTCGAGGCATCAGACGTTCAATTTATTCCCGCCATTTTTATGACATTTCTAATTTTTTATGGTACTTTAATAATAAGATATAAAAAAAAAAACAATATTTATTTTCTTCTCACTCACTTCAATTTATTCAATATATTGTTGTTTTTGCTATCATTTATGTACTATTTATATTTTTTATCTCTTTCTATTTTAATGATATAATTTTTGGTTATGTTTATTGTAACGCTTAAAGGCATTAAATATAATTTTTTATATAAGATAGAAATTTTCCAAAGTATTATTTTAAAAAAGAATTTTTTTTTAAAAATAATTTAAGCACTTCTTAAAATATAAATGTCATTATTTAAAATATCTGCAAAAAAAAAACAATATTGAGCATCTCGTAAAAAATATTGCAGAGGAGGAAAAAAACGGTATTTAGCTTTCATGTTTTATTTTTTGCAAATTTATTTATTAATATTAGAATATTTTTTTATTTTTAATTTTAATGTCGATAAAAGTAGAATTAAATAAATAAAAATTAATAATAAAAGAATCAGTAAAATGTGTCGCCATCTGGTGTTATCGAACTTTAGAGTTAGAGAAAATTATTAAGAAATCTTTTTTCATTTTTTTTTTTTTAAGATAAACATAGATTATTAGAATTTTCATATTGATGACTTATATAAATTCATTGAATTGAAAATTACTGCAATGACTTTATTGTTTATAATATTAATAATATATATCTACATATTATAGATAAAAGTAAATGAATTGAATAATGTGATAGTAAATGTTGCCCATTCATGTTTTGAAATTGTATTAAGTAATGTGATTCGTTAAAATCACAATCTCAACTTGATCTCTTATATTCAATAGTAGCTGTCATAACTGATATTACATTTGTAAGATTTGTTAAAATGTGTAAGTGCTTCGATGTAGGTGGAATGATAAAATGAAATATAGAGCATATAAGTGCAATTGAGCTATGATTATAGTTCAGTACTTATTAAAATTTCCTGAAATCAGAGGTCTGCTGAATTTTATTTTAAACTATAATTGAAACACAATTGTATATAATACAATATAATACGATTTGTATTATATCATAACTTATTTGTGATGCGTTATAGAGCTTGTATACATTCATAAATTTCAAATTTCTCAATCTAAAATACTCAAGAACGAAGTGTTTTTTATTTTGGTTTTTTTTTTATAAACAGCCAAAGTGTTAGGAAAATACCTTTATCACTTACGTACCGCTTGGTTGGAATAGGATAGGTTAGGATAGGTTAGTAAAGTAAAGGTATTAATATTTTTCCTTAAATCTTTGCAAATTATAAGTTTAAACATATCAGAAGGAATATGATTCCATATTCTTGAAATCGGAATTATGAACGAATTTCCATAACCTATTTTATGCCTTCTTGGGATTTCCACAATGTAGGGGTGACCACTTGCAGCTCCTCTCGCGTTGGAATTGTTCAAAAGGAAGAAGCAGTGCTTTGATTTCTGCTGAGCATATGTTTGCACCTACGAAGTATCTATAAAACAGGGAAAGCTCTGACGACTACACATTGATGTCCAAGAGAAACTAGGGAGGATGTTACATTTGGGTCGCCAATAAGGTGAATTGAGCAGCTTTGAATGCAGACAAGGTAGTCTAAGGCTGTGAAGGAAGCATTATCTCAAATATGTGTGAATTATATTCCATCTTGGGATGTATAAATGTTTTATAGATGTTAAGGAGTTCCAAAGATGAAAGGACAGTTTTACATTGACTTAGATAGCCTAAACATTTGGCAGTTCCTTCCGCGATATCAAAAATATGGTTGTTGTAAATAATTTTTTGATATCCGTGTTTTGGCAAGTAACACCTTGGATAAATTAGATCGAAATTTTGGAAATTTGCGTGAAATAAGGCCAGTTTTGAGTTTTAGACGAGTTAAGCTCAATTTTATTTTTTTTCCCCCAATCAATAGCAATTCTATTCAGATCATGACTAATATTGTTAACCATTATTTGTCTTCTATTACCAACTTCAGTAGTTGGAGTATTAGATTTACGGGAAAAATCAAAGGATGCCAGAAAGTACTGTCATTAGCAAAACTGTGGATTGGATTGAAAGGTTGTTTAGAGTAAATCATTGATGAAAATTATACGAGTAATTTTTAAAATATTATAATTAAATTTTCATAATTAAAATAACAAAATCTGATTTAAACGAGCGCAGTATTAAAATTGGCATATTAAGAAATTTTTCTTCATATAACTTCAATATTTATTTTGTTTTTTTTTTTTTTAATATTCATTTATTTAGTATTAAATACTATTTAATTATAATTTAAAAATTTTAAATTAAAGCTTATGTTTAAATTCGGTAAAAAAATGAAAATGAATTTGAAAATTTAATTAAGAAAAAATGAGCAAAATAATTACATCGGAAATTTTACGTTTGAGCTGACAAAATATATTGTGTAACTTTAAATTTGAATTTATTGTAGTTCCTTTTCAGTTTCAGATCTGTGGGTAATTCATTAAACATCTTTAGACCACCATACATTAATTGATTTTTCGCAATTTCACTTCTAAAGAAATCTAGTCTGAAGTTGAATATATTTCTTAATCTATAATGCTGAACATCTTGAACATATATGAGTTTGGAACTAAGATAATTCGGTAACAATCTATTTTTCATCTTAAATACAAAAAATAGTACATGTAGACAAAGTCTTTGCCTTATGTTGAGCCATTTTAACGTTGTTAACATAAAATCAATTGAGGTATACCTATTGCATTTGAGTATGGTTCTCATTCCCCGGTTTTGTAGTTTTTGTAATCTTTCTATTATTTCATTATTTACAAATGCTGTAATAGTTGCACAATACTCAAAATAGGGCTTAATCATGGTACTGAAGATCCTTATAGTACTTATAATAGACAACTTATCTCTTATTCGACTTAAAAACCCAAGTTTTTTTTAAATTTTCTTGCACATAAATTCGCCGTTTTCTTTGAAATTTAATTTATTGTCTATTACTAGACCCAAATAATTTGATATGCTCAACTATTTCAATAATATTTTGATCAATTATGATATTATAATTACATTCACCATTTATAACCATGGCTTTAGTTTTGGTAATGTTAAGGCTCAGTTTATTGTTTTTGAACCATTCAGCTAATTTTTTAAGGTCCGAGTTGATTTTCCGAACACATTCTTCTACAGAATCATCCATTACAAAGATCAACGTATCATCTGCAAACAAGGATATTTGCACAAAATCTACAACCTTCTCAATATCATTTATGTATCACAAAAAAAAAATAAAACACCCAGCACTGAAGCTTGTGGTACCCCAATTGAAATATCTTTATAGTTTGAGAACTGATTGTTGACCTTAGTTCTTTGATATCTGTTGAGCAAATATGATTGAAACCACTTATTTTCATTTCCCCTTATGCCATAACTTTCCATTTTTTGTAATAGAATTTGGTGATCGACTGTTTCAAATGCTCGTCTTAGGTCAAGAAATACCGCAACTACTACTTTTTTATCATTTTTTGCTAATTTCCAGTTTGATATGACTAAATTTAATGATGACTCATAACTATGTTTTTTCCGAAAACCAGATTGATTTTCTGATATTAGATTAATTTTTACCAAATAATCTTCTAGCTGTTTGTTGACTGATTTCTCAATAATTTTAGCTTCAGTTAGAATCATATTTATTGGTCGAAATTCATTGCATTTAATTATGCCTTTTACCTCTGAAACTGGTATGATTTTTTCCATTTATCAGGGAAAACTGCCGTTTCTAACGATTGATTTATTAAATCGATTAGATAGGGTCCAACTAAATCAAGATTATCTAAAAATACTTTTTTATTAACTAAATTTATGTCTTTTTTTTTGTTCATGGATTTTATGATAGTTTTGAGCTCTTGAATATTAATATTTTTAAAATTAAATCTTGTGCTAGAATATTCAACTAAATTATGAAATTGGCTTTGAGGTATGCTTTCGTTAATTTTTATAATGCTTTTAATAAAATATTCATTAAATTTGTTTTTCGGTTCGGCGGTTTTTCTTTCATCATCTATTATTTCATGGTCAAAAAAGATTTGCTTGATATTATTGTGTTTGTTGGTTTTTAAAACATGCGACTTTATGACATTCCACATACTTTTCTGGTCAAAAGCACTTTCTACCTTGTATTTTAAATAATTGTTTTTCCCTTCTTTAAGACGATTACTTTATTGGTTTCTTAGTTTTTTATATTGTTGCCACTCAATTTGAGTATTTGTCCATAACGCCTTTTTGTATTGCAGAACTTTAGCTTTTTTTAAAGTATGTAGTTCCTCAGAAAACCAACCACTAATATCATTGCCTTTAATATTCTGTACTGTAATAAACTTGCCCATTATTCTATTTAAACTGTCACTAAATATATCAGCCTTTTGGTTACATGAACAATAAAATGTTGTTAATAATTGACTATTAAGAATGTGGTTTCTCACAGATTCTTTGTTATATTTGAGAATTTTATTTGTTCTACATTTTTCTCCTATATTTGGTAGATTATCGATTCGAATGTGAATGGTTTCATGGTCACTAATTTATAGGTCGTGATCTATTTTTGCAAAAATTTTATTTGTTGTTTTATTAATAATTACATAATCTATCAATGTTCTACTATTAACTGTTATTCGGGTTGGCTCAGTAACAATTTGTTTATACCCAGCATCATTGATTATTTTCCGCTATTTTTGATTTATTTGTACTAAATTTAAACTAATCTATATTAAAGTCTCCAGTAATAATAATATCATCAACTACTTCGCTTAAATCATCCATCATTCTTTCAAAGTCTACAGAGAATTCATTAAAGGTATATGACTGATTCGGAGACTTATACAGTACTGCAAGCAAAAAAGATAATTTTTTATAACGTACTCTTATGATTAGGTACCATAGATTCAAACTAATTTCTTTACTATTAATGATGGTATAAGACCATTTGTCTTTAGCATAAATTAATACTCCCCCAGTATGCCGTGAAATTGTATTAAATTTAATCCTTTATACAATTTACGATTTTTAATATCTTTACCTCATTAATCTAACACAATTTTATCCTGTTTGAATTAGAAATAAAATTGTTTACATAACAAAAAAGAAAACCCAAGAAAAGCTATTTAAAATCTCTTATGAGATATAAATAAGGAAAATTTTAATTAAAGTTTTTATTACCATTCAGTCACACACACACATACACAATTTTTATACAGTAATGGAAATATAATATATTATTTTTTCAATTCAACATCATAAATAATACAAAGTTATTAAAAACAAAAAAAATATTATCATTCGTCTCTATACCTTTAAACCTTCTTCTAGGTCAAATCTATTTTTTAACTCGCACAATAACATAAAGTACTACAAATTATCTAAAAATTATCCTTTTTGTTTTGGTTGTTTTTTTATTCATAAGTTATAAGTGGTCAAGTCTCAAGGTAAACACCACCCACATTATAAGTACTTAGGGATATTCATAGCTACATATATTATATACATATACATAATTTATATTCAACTGATATTTAATATGTTTGTTTAGTTTCTAAAGTATAACAAAACGTAAATGTATTTCTATTATATTTTGTTAGGATAAAGTGGCCATATGTACTAAATTAATTTGCGGAATAAATTCTTATAAAATTTTAGTGGAATCACATGGTTTAATGATTATGTCACCATTAGTTATTAGTTATTATTCTAGCAGTTAGGGTGTTCATCCCATAGACTCGGAATTATATATAAAAAAAGGTGGTTAATTATCACCATTAGTGATTAGTGGACCTATATGGTGTAGTTATTATGTCATCCGGTTCAAATCCGGTTCAAAAAAGAAATTTTAATATCAAAGTTTTTTTTCATTATTCATTATGAAATTTTAGAAAATTTGTTTACAGGATTTGGTATTAACTTTAAAAAATTGATGTGTAAACGCCACTACTTGTCAGTTATTTTTTGCAAGTAAAATGTTTCAAATAATTTAAATGAAAGCTCAAATTTATTACGTATATATTTATTAATATGAGTATGTTTTATGTTGCAAATATTTTAATTAAATGTTTTTTTGCCATTAACAATCAAATGTTAGATTAGTTTCTTTAGTACGTAGCTTAATTAAAAAAAATTAGACAAGGGAGGGAAGTTAAATGTGCAGTGCTATAATTATTACTTTACTACCCTATAATTTTAGTTCATGTCATCAAATTATGAAGTTTTAGTTTTTTAAGCCTTCTTATTTATTTATTTGTGTACTATTTAACTTAAACCTTAGGTCGATTTTTAATTGCAGTATTTGCAGATGATATATAAGGCTCTAATGGCTATAAGCGATTCGCAAAGACAAGCAACAGAACAAAATTCAGAAAGGGTTGGATAAAGTAAACAAATGCCATCCATTACTTACGCATTAAGACGAAAAGTATCATAACATTGTATATATATCTTATATATATATATTTTTTGTTTATATAGTTTTTATTGAATCTTTCAAATCTAGAAATTTACAAGATAACATATCAAATCTTAACCTACAGATGTGGAAGCGAACATAGTCTTAGCATATATACTTGCAAATATCTTCAAAAATAAATTCACCTAAACGTTGAGCTTATTATTATATGTATGGAATGTAGGGTTTATTAGCAAAATAGTTATGGTGGGTTTTTTAAATATCATCCCAATTATTTTTTAAATATTTTCTACTATCAGAAATTGACAAAATAATGAAAATATATATTTTTTTAACAAATGAATTAGGATTTATCAATTGTGTGTAAATTGTTGTAAATTGTGTGTACTAAGTAGTAAATTTTTAAAATGAAGAAAATGTAGTAGATAGATACTACACTTGAAGTAAAATGACAGCCATGTAACATAAATACAGTTTTAAAGAACAATATGAACAATATGAATATGAAATATGTTTTATAAGTTTTTAGCTAGTCAATTTAAGTCAGTAATAATAAATGCTCGGAATCAACTACTTGTGTTTGAATCACTTACAATTTAGATTAGAAGACTATTGAAAATTTTTCGACTGAATAAAAATAAATTTATGAATGTTCATTCGGGTAGAAAAGTGGTTGAAAAATTTGTTGTTAAACGGTGATTTCGATAAAAGGTAAGCAAACCAGTTGAAATATAAAATTTCTAATAGATTTTTGATGTTTGAATTTTTGTTCTATGTCAGTGTCAACATTTTTTAATTATTTTTTATACACAAAGTTATAAAGAAATTGTTATTGACAACGTAATTTTCGGATCGAATTGTAATAAAATAAAAAAGTTATAAATTATACAAATAATATTGTTGGATTGACATTAAAATAATAATAAAAAATTATTTATTTATTTTTTAACAAATAAGTACATTTTCGGCCATTTTAATATTCCAATAATCTAAAAGTAACAATGGCAGAAATCTATCAGTTTTTTCTTATACGTATGAATATGAAGGTAGTTATCATAAATAATTAAAAGCAAAAATAAATGTATTCCCGTTCTCAAAGTAAATGATACTATCTATTCTACAGTTAAAGAAAAACCCAATATTCTAGGAAATACATTTTATAACAAACATAAAATTACAATAAATTACAATGACAATAGTATCGAAAATAGAGTTAACGAATGTATAGAAGCTTTTCAAAGTGAGGAAATAACCTTGCTCTCACAAAATAAAATAAAAGGTCGAGAAGTCTCGAGCATAATACGTATGTTGAAAAAAAAGCATCATGTATTGATGAAATTCCTAATGTATGTGTAAAGAATCTACCAGGCAGTTGAATATTTCACTAAGCTCTTGAACAACTGTTTAAAAATTGGTTATTTTCCTGAAAATTGTAAAATGGGTAAAGTTATTCCAATTGCAAAGCCTATTAAACAACCTGAATGTGCTAGTAGCTATAAACCTATTAATTTACTAAATATATTTCTTAGTACAAAATAATATATTACCTGAAGAACAGTTTGGTTTCAGATCTGAACATTCAACTATTCACCCGTTAGTAGCAGTAGGCTTAAAAAATTTTCTAAAAACTATACTAAATGAAAAGAAATCTATTGGTATAGTAGTCCTTGATATAAACTCAGCATTTGACACAGTTTGGCATAGAGGTATAATTTAGGTATAATTTATAAACTAAGGAGAATGAAATTAGATAACTACTTAATTAAAATCGTTCACAGCTTTTTGAAAGAAAGAAAATTCAAAGGGTTTATAGGTAAAACTGATTCAATTACTTATTTCATACCAGCCGGAGTAGCTCAAGGCTCTGTCCTAGGCCCAATCTTGTATTATATCTATACATATGACTTTCTCAGAACGGAAAATGTTCATTTATCAATTTTTGCCGACGATACTTCGTTATACACATCAGGTTCTTATAATGCCGACATAATAAACAATCTGCAAAATGCATTAAACCCACTGGCTAACTATTTTTATAAATGGAAAATTTCGATTATTATTCAAATAACAAATGCCATATACTTTACAAAAAAAAAGAAAATTAGAACTAATACCAACAATAAACTTACAACTGCAAAATTTAGATATTCATTGGGTAGATAGCGTAAAGTACGTAGGCGTACAATTAGATAAACGATTAACATTTAAAACTCATATCACTAAGACAATAGAAAAGTTAAATAAATCAGAAGGATCTCCGTTTATCAATAGAAAATCTTACCTATCAATTGAAAATAAATTAATAATAATGAAAGTTATATTTCTACCGATCATAATATATGCATGTCCAGTCCTCCATGATATTGCCAAAACTCACATTAACACTCTTCAAGTGGCTCAAAATAAAATTTTGAAATTAATGTTCAACCTCCCTTTTTTTTATTCAACTAAAAAACTCAATAATAAAGCAAATATGAGCTTGATACCGCTATGAATATCACAGAAAACAGAATCTTTTGTTACAAAATGCTCATTTTCAGAAAATTCAATAATAAGGAGCTTATACCAATAAGTTCGTTTGTATTACATAGTTTTGCTAATATTGCAGATTTAGGCTAAGTAGTTTAGTTAAGTAGGTTAGTTAATAGCTAGACTAGGTTAGTTACTAATTAGGTATAAGTTTTAATAAAAAATAAAATCAAATATAAGGTTTTTTAAAGTTTCCTTATGAACTCGTAAATATTAGTGAATTAAACAAAAATGTAAAAAAAAAAAAACCATAATGTAATATTTCAGTTGTGTAGATGTCATTACATCTGAACTCTGTATAAAAATGTAATAGAACTCAAATGTAAATGTAAAAATTAAATTAAAAAAAATTGAACATGAAGGTAGATTTTTGCCTCGTATAAACATGAGCTTTGGACATATCTGAGTTATAGCACATTTTAATTGTTCATATATTTCGAATGCAATATCAACATTTTAAAAATGAAAATACACCCATTTTCATAGTATTCAATTTTAATCTACACTTTATATTAAAGCTACACCTACACCTACATTATATTTCTGCTGACCAAAAGTTTTAATAAAAATTTAATTTTTATGATGTATACATGTGCACGTGTCATTTTGAAAAAACAAAAAAAAAAAACTATAAACAAGGTTAAAAAACTTTTGTGAATGACTTTTTTGTTTTTATTTTTGTTAAGGTCCTACCCAAGTTTATTGTCACACAATGTTTTCATTTGAGTTTCTGAATGTTTGATTAACACTTTTTTTCTTTTTCATTTTGTTATTATAAATTTTATTTTTTTGTTTTTGTCCTTTCAATTCAGAAATTTTTTCGTTTGTGATATTAAATTCAATTTAATTGTCACGTATAGCTAAGGACAGGTAAGTAGAGTAGAGTATTTTGTTGGTGTCATTATTTATTTTTTTTATTGTATGTATGAACAAAAGTCAATTTTAATTATCGAAAACTTTTAACCTAAAAAATTTTATAAGTATAATTATAATCATAGCATTTATATATATAAAAATTACTAAAGGACATAATTTTATTAATATTTGTCTAAAAAGTTTTCCTTACTCATATTAATATAAGAGAATATGTGCTTGATTGTAATTGATGTAGTATGAGGCATGAGCAATAAATTATATATGCCATGGTGACATATTGAACTTAAGTTTATTTAAGGTTAAATATAATATGTTTATCCGGTGCTATATAGATTTAGGTATAGATCTTCTACTGTTGGCTAAATCATGTTGTGGTTTTTCTTATTGCGAAATTGTTTACTAACGTGTTGTACCTTTATGTTTGGATTCAAAATTTTTTCGTGTGAAATTTTCTTTAATCCATTTAACGTATTATTTGACAGTTCATTTAATTCGAAATTATATTCCTGATTGACCATTGCCTTTTTAAGAAGTGAAGAAGAATTAGCTAAAACATTAGCTTCAGTACAATCTGGAATCAAATTTTAAATTCATTTTAATTATTTAAATATGTAAGCTTTTGCCAATAAAAAATTCTTCATTTCAGTTTTTCTTGATCTGGAAAAGGCTTTTGATAGAGTATGGAAACAAAGAGTAATACAGCAACTGATACAAATGGGGTTTAAAGGGAATCTTGTTAAATTTATTTCAAAGTTTTTAGCGAACAGATCCTTCCAAGTGTACACTGCAAAGGCAATTTCCTCCGAAAAATTACAAGAAAACGTAATACCACAAGGATCTGTGTTGAGTGTAGTACTGTTCATTATAGCCATAAATAACATTTCCAAAATTATAGAACAACCTGTGAAATTTATGATTTTCGCTGATGATCTCGCAATATTTATGACGCACTCGGATCTTGAGATATTACAAAATAATCTGCAGAATACACTACGTAAAATACATAAATGGTGTGAAAAACCCGGATTCAAAATCTCGGAGAAGAAAACAGTAGCAATGCTTTTTACTAGAAAAAGGAAAAATGTGTATCTACCTTGAATAACATCAGTATAAAATATGTTAACACACATAAATTCTTAGGTCTCACACTAGACTCTAAATTAAATTGGAAAGACCACATAAACACAATTAAAAACAAAGTTTAAATATACTAAAAATTTTAAGTAATACACGATATGGCTCAGATCGTAAGACGCTTATTAGAATTTTGAATACTGTTGTATTACCAATATTAGATTATGCTAGCCCAATATATAGTTCAACTTGTAAAACAAATTTGAAAATGATTGATACTATTAATAACTTAGGCACGCGAATCTCAATAGGAGCTTATCGAACTAGTCTCATTCTAAGTATAATGATAGATGCTGGTCAATTAAATTTAATTAAAAGACGAGAAAAGCAGATGTTGAATTACGCAATGAAGATTCCTTCATTTGAAAATCATCCTTTAACAAATTTTTTTAAAAATGATGAAATGCATAATAAAATGAAAAGGTTGAATAAGCACTCCCAACCACTTCTGACAAGAGCAAGAACAATTTTTGAAAAATATGATATACCTTTCCAAAATAATATGGAGACCCAAAAATTCTCAAGTAGCCATCTGTGGCTTGTTCCGGACCCAAATATAGATTTCGAGTTGGCAAATTATAGAAAAGATAGTACAAACCAAATTCAGTTTCGAGAATTATTCATAGAAAAAACAAAGACAAGATACTGTGAATATGAACATATATTTACTGATTAGGTCTTTCAAAGATCAAGAGGCAGGATGCGCATTCAAACACAAATTTCATCTTCAAAGGCATACCACTATATTTACGGCTGAACTATACGCAATATTTAAAGCACTCGAGTATATTATGAAAAGGGACGAAAAAAACTTTTTAATTTGTACTGACTCCTTGAGTTCTTTAAAAGCTATTCTCAAACTATATCCAGTACATCCTTTAATACAAAAAATACAAGCAATGATAAATAAAAATCAAAAAAATATACAATTTATGTGGATTCCAAGTCATATCGGCATCCATGATAACGAGATAGTTGACAGTCTAGCAAAAAGCTCTGTAAACCAACCATACGATAACCATCACCTTTTATATTATAAAGAACTTAAAAATATAATAAATAAGAAAATATATCAAAGTGTAGAACAAGAGTGGATAGAAACGGACGATAGTAACAAACTAAAAAATATCAAAGCAAATACGAGACCTTGGAAAAATCTCAATTTACTTAACAGAAGAGAGTCGACCGTGATTACTAGAATAAGAATAGGGCACACTAATTTAACACACAAATTTATATTTGATAATACAACACCACCAAATTGTGTTTGTGGAGCAAACCTTACTATTAGGCATCTGTTCGAAACTTGTATTAGATATTCAAGAGATAGAGATAGATATTTAAAAAGTAATAGTCTAGATATTTTAAAAAGTGATGATGAAACCAATTATAGAAAAATAATAAATTTCCTAAAAGCTATTGAACTATACAAAACAATTTAAAACAAAAGATTAAATAAAATCAATAAAATATGTTAAATGAAAAAAAAAACGGAATAAAATAGAAAATATGTAGTTATAATAACTTCATATAATTAATATATGTATAAGAAAAATTTAACTATTGAATTATTTTATATAGAAACCAAAACAAAAAAAAAAAATTAAAAATGTATTATATGAATAATAGAATATGTAATTAGAAAATAATAAAAAAAAAAAAAAAAATTAAAAAAATTAAAAAAATAATGTAAAGATCTGGCCTGAAAAAACCTATATTGTGTTCAAAGGCCACTTAAATAAAGTTATAAAAAAAAAAAAAAGACAAAGGGGTACATATATTCGCCTGACTGGATTAGGTAAACTATTAAACTACCTGGAAATTAAATGTTTCGATACTGTTGTTTTGACCATACTATTGTTTTGTTTCATCAACATATTTTTTCTTCATCTTAATAATTTTTATACCAACTTGTTCGGCTTTATTTAGGTGAGTGAAGGTATCGACTATCGCGAGTTTTGAGCTGGTGATAATTTATTCATTTACTTATTTCAATCTACTGGGTAGTCAGTACCTTACCGATTTTGTTTATAAAAAATAAAATCAAAATAGAAGGAGAAGGTTTTTTTTTTTTTATGATCTTGACAGTAACTTAGGTAGAATCACCTTTTCGTGTTTAATTAAGTACGGTACTGCAATTTTACACTACAATATCTACAATATTTCGAGTATTTATTTAACAAATTACTGGCTTACTCATTAAATGTGGAAAGCTACTACTATTGTCAGGAACTAAGCCTTCTTAAATAGAATAGTTTCATTTTATTTAATTTGTTACCAGACTATATATACTCTCAATTATTTTTTGTCATTTATTATATCCCAATGACAAAGGGTACTAGACCAGCACGAAATGAAGCATTTTTTTTTTTTTAGGTTAAAACCATAACTCTAAATATAACAAATAAATTTCAAATAGAAAAAACCAGTTAAGTTAAAAAAAAGGCAGAAGTAAAATTAATAAATATTAATAGTAATAGTATACTAGTAATGGTAGTAAATTCAAATAATAACAGAAAATAAAGAATTGTGGTATAAAATTATAATAAATTAAAATTAGAAGAATTATTGTTAGGTATCAAAAAATATGATGTTTTTTCTCCTAAAAACATATCTACCTATAGTTGAAGTAAAATTAGTGAGAAACTGTTGTTAAATAAGCGTTCCATTTTACTATATGAAGATGTAAAAATCTCTGGCTTCGGAAATCGCGCACAGGCGCATAGATATTATAAAGACGAATAATACATGGACAATTTATTGTGCCAGACAAAATATCATATAGGAAAACATCACGAAAGTAGTATTTTACCTAGCCTCAAGAGTAGATAAGTTAATAAGCTAGATTGAATTTACGTAGACAAAACCTAATCATTTTATATTGAACAGATTCTTTTCTCTTAATATATTTATCATAATAAGGCATTCGAATTGTACAAACATATACTAGATGTGGACGCACGAGTGCAGTATATAAATGTTTGAATGTATAGGGGTCAGAAAATTTCTGTGAAATTCACTTTATGAAACCTAACATGAAAAAAGCTTTAGAAATAATGCGATCTATGTAGGCATTAAAAATTAATTTATTGTCGAGAATTATGTTGTAAATAACAAAGATTTTGTTACATGGACATCGTACATAATTTTATGTGCATACATTGATATCCTACTTTAATTTATTAATCATTTTGATAATTTAGATTCCACATCATGCAAATGTGTATTTATCTCTGTTACTCTTATTACATAGTTGTAATTAATATTGTATATATAAATAAGTAATTTTGATGTAAAGTCATTCTTATTTTAAAAAAGCATTATATTAAATCTAACAAATTATAATAAGACATGCTGAATAATAGACCCGCTCAATAATAGAAAATATTACAATAATATTGTAATAAAATTCAATTGGAGTTTGTCTCCTAGCAAATGGCATGTAATTGCACTTATTAATATTTATGTTAAGTCCATTAATGTTACACCAAGAGTAGATTTTGTCGAGATCCTGCTGATTTGGCAATCCTCATCCGACTTAATAACCGTAAAAAAATTATTATCATCAGTAAATGATAAGATCAAAGACTTAAAATTCGAAGTCGATATCGTTCATAAACAATAAAAATCATATGAGTCCCTTGTGGAAAACCAGACGTAGCCTCATAGGTATATGAAGTGCTATTTTGTATTTTAACGGACAATTTACGACCTATCAAATAAGATTGAACCAATAGAAGGAAAATATCATGAATATTAGGTACCAATAGCTTGAAGTTTAGAGAGTAGTAAAGAATTGTCTATTTTGTCAAAAGTCTTAGAATTATCAGTGAATATCGTATCTACTTGACACCTTTTTGCAATTGCATTGTAAATTGTGTGAAGAAAAACTGTTAAATTAGTGTATGGCACACCTTGCATTCCTAAAATCATTCTGATTTGGAGATATATACACATATGTTCTTCAACCATGAAGCACATTTTATCTGTAACAATGGCTATTCAAAAAGTTTAGGAATAAAAGATAATTTAGCGATAGTTCTATAACTTTTAACGACAATTTTAGACCCTGATTTGAAAATAGGAATAATCTATTGAAATATCTATTGAAAATTAATTAAATAGGATAATTCAAATTATAAACTATTTAAAAAATTACATACAATCTGCATCAACCAAAAAGACCTACATAAAAAAAATAAAATATCGTAAACCATGGATTGATCCTGAATGTATGCAATTAATACAAACTAAAAACTACTGATATAAAAAACACCTACAGAATACAGATAATTCATATATTAAAGAAAAATACATACAAATATTGGTTCAATATTTTAACAGCAGCAAAAAAAAAAAAAAAAGTGATTATGACATAAAGGAATTTCAAAAAACTAATAATAACCCACAAAAAATATGGAACCTGATAAAAAACATTGCGACGGATGGTACAAATAAAAAAGCTAACGAATTGTTTGACGGGAAAATATACTCTGAGAGAGAAAAATTGGACAAAATTATTGCTCTTAACAAACTATACTTTTATTTTTATTTTCATTTATTATACTTAACACAAGCATATTACAAAAATATTTCTTACAATTAGAATAAAAATTAATATTAAAACAAAAAACATAATTTTTAATTTAAATATAAAAAAAGAAAAAAGAAATTAGACTATCATAATTTTTAAATATATATTCAATAACTTTTACTTATTTATGACGAAAATAAGAGGTTATGGTAACAAAGAAAACAAGTTAATTTTAAGTTGTTCCTTATTCATAGAAAGATTAATGTTGTCTCTGTACCTGTTAACTAAGAGAAACATTCTGTTAATGGGTTCGAACTTACCATAATTTGTACGATGATGAACAACATTGAATATATTTTCAGAACGAAAACGTGTACTAATATTACGATGATGATTGATCTTATCTTTGATAATTAGTGAATCAATTTTTCCAGTATTAATCATTAAAATAAATATGACGTCAGCAACTATTCTTCTAGATTCAAGTGTGTTTCAGTGTAAAAGTTTTAGTCTGTCTCTGTAAGGTGGTAAACGTATAGGATCAGACCAAGGAAGGTTTCTTAAAGCGAATCTAAGGAACTTCTTTTGAATAGCTTCAATCCTATTGATATGGTCGACGTAGTTAGGTGACCATACTGGGCTAGCATATTCTAGATTTGAGCGAACTAAAGAAGTGAATAGAGATTTAATTACATAAGGGTCATTAAATTCTTTTGACCATCTTTTAACAAAGTCTAGTATTGAATTTGCTTTATTGACGATAATGTTGAAATGTTGTTTAAATGATAATTTATCATCGAACATGACCCCGAGATCATTAAAACAACTAACTCTCTTGATAATCTTGTTATCAAGGGTATAATTCGAAATTATCGGAGAAGTCCGACGAGTGTAACTGATTTGAGCACATTTCTCCACGTTCAATTTTAATCCATTGACGTCACACCAGTTTAAGAACAAATTAAGATCTTCTTGAAGTAAAGTAACTTCATTAGGTGACTTAATTGCCTTAAAGATTTTGACATCATCAGCATATATGAATACGCTGCTATTTCTCAAAATTGTTGTTACATCATTAATAGATAAAATGAACAGTAGTGCTCCTAAGTGACTGCCCTGCGGCTAATTAAAATATACTGTGGAATTGGTAAAAAGTTGGCTGAAAAATACTCAACAATCTACATGCCGAAACTAAAAACTACAGCTAAGTTGCACTTAAAAAACAGAAACACAAACCACCAAATTGATTGAAAGTTTAGCAAATACTCATAGCTCTGGTGCGGATAAAATTAAAACATCACCGATTAAAGAATGAAGATCTGAATTGGTGAAACCAATTACAATGGTTATTAATGTTGCAATGGATCAAGGTATAATGCCCGATGCACTAAAAATTAATAAAGTGATACCGGTGTATAAAAAAGAAGGAAATAAAACTGACATCACCAATTTTAGACCAATTAGCATCAGTTTTTAGTAAAATTATAGAAACCTATGTCAATAATCAATTAACCGAATATTTCAGAAATAATAAGTTAATTTGTGAAAATCAATATGGTTTCACAAAAAACTCAAATAATACAACGGCAATATTTGATCTAATAACACACATACAGAATGAAATATCTAAAAGGAAAAAAGTAGGGGTGATCTTCTTCGATTTAACAAAGGCAATTGACTCAGTAGACAGAACAATTCTCATGTGGTATTGCCGATTCTGAATTTAATTGGTTCCAGAGTTATCTGAAGAACAGAAAACAGTACACGGAATGTGATGGAATAAAAAGCCATACGAATAACATCGATTTCGGTGTTATTCGGGGGAGTTCACTAGCACCAGTACTGTTTTCATATTACATAAGCAGTTTCTTAGGACTAAAATTAAATAGAAAATCGATTATATACGCGGATGATATTGCGATAGTTTACTCTGGAACAAATATACTCGATCTAAGCTCAAAAATGGATGGTGATATGAACATTATATATAATTGAATGTAACTACATAAACTTACAGTAAATGTAAAGAAAACATAGTTAATGCTAATTAAAGCAAAAAATATAAATCTGTCTGTGTATTGTGACGGAAATAAATTAGAAAAAGTAAATAAATACAAGTATCTTGGCGTGATTATAGATAAAGAACAAAGTTGGAATAGTCATGTCAATAATATAATCACAAAAACTAGAAGAATAGCTTGTAACAAAAATTGGTAAAAGAGTACCTGAAAAAATAAAACTATCAATATACTACAGCCTGTTTCATAGCTCAATTTCATATGGTATTGGAATATGGGGGAATACCTTTCATAAAAATCTGAATGCACTACAAAAAATACAGAACAAATTTATAAAAAAATCTATTCGGCTTACCTATGAGAACGACTACGAATGTAATTTATTATAATTATAGTATCTTAAAATTATATGATGTAAAAAAAATGTCACATATTATCCATATACATAATATTGAATATCAAAACATAAAATCAAACACAGAAATAATAAAAACAAAGCCATACATGGTTACAGTTAGAGATCTGCAAATCAACTACGGTGTCAGCCAGGTTTGAGATTGAATGGACTAGAGGCAATTATCAACAGTAGCTACAAATTCTACAATCAACTCGAAGATGAAATTAAAAGCTTGCCTAAACATAAATTTAAAAAAACTATTAACTATAACTCATTTTTAGAAAACTATAAAATATAAAAGTGCGTATGGTTAGGGATTCCAATACCGGTATTACCGATACCGAAATACCGGTATTACAGGCTTCAATCGAATACCGAAATACCAAAATACCGTATGCAACAATACCGGTATTAGTTTTTTTTAACATTTAAAATGCATCATATATATATGTACGTTTTTAATAAATTTTTAAACGTCATTCGTTGTTTTAGATTTTTGAACGTCGTTTACGTTTGTTGTTTTGAATTTTTATAATCCATCTTAGTAAGCGTGATATGATAATAAATGAAATGTAGTCATGGTAGCAAGATGATTTATCTATTTTTTTTTGTTTTATGAATATCCAAAATTCTTGTCTCGTCAATCTATATATGTACATTATGATGTGAGAGAGTGCAATTTAATTATATACATAATAGTATAGAATAGATTATACTGCAGTAAATAATATCAAGTGTATTAATTTTAGTTTTATCGTTATATAAACAAAAACCGTACGAAAGGTAAATATACTTTTAATTTATTTAATTGAAAATTAAATAAAAAATTTTAAGCCATGGACATGGACAGTCATATTTTTGAAAAAAATTGTCCAGGAAGCCAAGACCAAACTTCAGTCTGATACTATTTTCTTCGAGAACGAAGTGGAAAACTAGGTAGGTGCAATAAATGCATGAAAATAATTAAAGTCTGTGGTGGAAGTACAAGTGGGATGCACACACATTTGAAAACTATCGATGATGTAGAATTGATTAATATTGAACAAGAAATTCCTGTTCAGGACAAATCTCTTACAATTAAGCAAAAATTGCAGAAAATTATGATGGAAAAAACCCAACAAAATAAGCGCGATAATGAAATAAATTTAAAAAAAACAGGTAAGGTTTTGATCTCACCAAAGTTATACGAAGGGAAATAACATATTTCGAATCAGAAAATATGAAAGGAAAATATTTGCAAAATGTTTTTCCTTATGACAGTTCGTCCTACAAGTGTAGAATCTGAGCGTGCGTTTTCTGCAGCAGGATTAATCTGCACGAAAATAAGATCACGTCTTTCAGATGAAAGCATCGACAATTTATATTTTCTGCGAGCATATTTTAATTCACAAAAAGAAGCAATTAAAAAAAAATAAGGTACTTTACCCACTGTATTAATTACTGTATATGTTTAATTGTTTTGTTTTAATTTTATTATCGAACTGTTTCTTCTTTTTCTTTTTTAATAACCATAATAATGATGAATTGTCGTTTCTTTTTTTGTTAACTATATTAAATAAACAATGAATTGTATTGAGTAATATATTGGGAAACATTGTTTTATTCTTGGTGCTTTTTATTTAGATATTTTTATTCCATAAATAATACCGAAAATACCGGTAATACCGGTATCGAGATTTCCTCTATACCGAAACGCCGAAATACCGAAAGGCTTTCGGTATTGGAATCGCTAATGGTTTTGTTCTACTTTATATCTATTTTTATTTTATGTATAATCACTTACTTATCATCAACTTTTGTTTAATATCTTTAACATTAATTAATATGAATTTTTTTTCCCCTCTTTTCTTTATATCTTTATATTCTTAATATTTTTATTTGCACTGAATATTTTTCTTATTTGCTTTTTTAACATATATCTATAATTATAATTGACAAGCATTTAAGGTCCTGCGCAGTAGACACTTTTTATTTTATTTCGATTCTCCTACTTCTTAATGAACTTCTAATATATATAATATACAAGATTGTAGATAAAACAAAAATGCGCACATAGTTGAAAATTTTGTACTCATATAATTTTATTATTCACCAAATACATTATGCATAAGTGAGAACTTATTAAAATAATAAACAAAAGCAAACAAATCAGTTATTATAATTTACATTATGTATTTGCAAATGAATCTATGTACATATGCCAAAAAAAAAAACAAAAAAACAAATTCATATAAAATAAAAAATATAAAAACAACGAAAAAACAAATCACTTGAATTCTTCATTTTTATCTTTTTAAGTAACTGTTTCTAAATTTTGGTTATTTGTAGTAATAATATAGTTTTTATTAAAATTATGTATTATGTAGGTATATATATACGTACCTCTTTAATGACAAAATTTTTTATTTTTAGTAATTTTATCCACTAAATGCCACTTACTTTAGGGAATATATCGGAAACGAAGCAGTATATGAGGGACGTGTATTTATGTGTCCTAAATAAAACTTACTAACCACAAAACTTTTTATTAAACACGAGTGGTTTCTGCTATATCGTGCGAAGTCTATGTCAGTACGTAAATTATTGTTTTTTTAAAAACTTTAAATTTGACTTCAACTTGAAATATAATTACTCAACAGGGGCCCCTAGTGTAGTTTATAATGTACTAGAAAAAAAAAAAAATACACTCTGTACGAGCTTATAGCTCTTTTTTGAGATAATAATGATTTAAATAAAATAAACAAAGCTCTTAAATACTAAATTAAGGATTCCGATCTGGACCAGTTCTCAGATTTATATCTAAGGTATTAATATTATGGAAAATATCACAATATGATAATAAATATAATGCTTCTGTTGTCTATGAATAAACGTGAACTCCATAGTAGAACAGCATTAAAGTGAATTTACTTTATGAATATTTATATGTAAAGCGACTAAATTGCTAAATCACATTCCATTGAAATAATTTTATTTAATCTCAGATAATAGTTTTTCATTTGAATCATCGACTTAAATTTTGTATTTCAGTTATCTTCAAAAGCATTAAATTGATTAACTTTATTTAGTTCTAAGAAACATTTCTTTCGTAATACACCAGCGCTATAATGAATACATATAAAGTTCAGATTCTAAATTCAATCTTCTTTGGTCATAATAACTTTTTACAAATAAAATCGATTTAAAAAATTAAAAACTTTTAAGTTTAGTTGAAATTCAGTAAAAATTTTCAATAAAAATAATAAGCTTATGAATTTCTTAGTTTTTTGCGATAAAAAAAAAAAATAATTCTCCCTCTTGAGAATTACTTAAAAAAAAAAAAATAAATAAATAAATTTAAGATAACTCAATTATCTGTAACTTTACTTTTAATAAAACTCCTACAGTAGCTATATACCAACCACTTAAAAACAACAAAAATTTATTATATAAAATTTTCAAAATCATTGCGTCTATAGAATATATTCTATTCGTATATCCTTGTTATATTAAATTTCGAAAATATAAAAAAAATAAAAGTTTTTTATTTCTCAATTATTATCTCTGTTGTAAAATAATCATCTTTAAAATGTATATATGAGTACTGACGACAACAACCATAATATAGTTTAGTTACTTATATGTGTACACAAAATCTATTAATCTTAAGTAATACTTTAGACGTCAGCAGCATTAATATAACAGAACAGAAAATCACATTTTTTAACTATATGTATATATACAATCGCATATTGATGTATATAATTCAATTTCTTAGTATAATTCAAAATATCCTTGGGTACATTGGTAACAATTTATAAATACCACAACTAACTTTGGTTAATTCATTTTCGAACTTTTATAGTTATAGGACAACTGTCTGCGACCATTATCCTGGCCGAATGTTTAATCTCTGATTTTATTATACATATTATAAAATTTTAGTAACCGAGAATATGAAAGTTCAATATAAAGTGATGCCAAAGGAAGATCATGCTCGCAACTATAGAACCATATTAAATATTTCAATTGTAACCACTGTATATACTTTTTTTTTATTGTATTTCAATATAGATAAAATAATGATACAAAATTTAGATCTATACATAATAGTTATGTTGAATGAGAAGTATTTTTTTTTGTTTGTTGTGACTACGTTTAGATGAAAACAAAAAAAAAAACAAAAAATATCAAAGATTCATGAAATCATTTCCGTAATGTTTCTATAGAACTCACATCCTTTTTAGAGTGATTCGAGAAGAAAACTTTTTGATTTTCATATAATATTTATTTTTTTTTGTTTTTTTTTTGTTTTTTTGTGATAATAAGTTTATATTCATACACTTAAAATTACTCTAAATAAGAACGTATTTCGATACCAATAAAATGAACTGATTCGTAATTTATTTTTTTTTTTTTTTGTTCAATCCTTATACTAAATCCTTTCAATATACAAAAAGAGTGAAAGTATACAGAGTATGAAGATTTTTTTAATTTTTTGTTTGTTGTTGTTTTGTTTTTTTTTTTTTGCTACTCTCGTTCTTTTAGAAAAAATCTAGTTTAAAGTAAATAAAATTCTTTTTAGCAATAAAACTTCCTTTATTTTATCCTTGTAAGGATTGAAATTTCTTATAGAATATTTTTTTCTGTAGTTTTTTATTTTATTTTTTTTTGGTTAAAAAAATCCCGGTACCAAAGGAAGAAGAAAAATGAATGCTATATAAAAAATGTTTGCTTCTCCGGTTTTCAAAGGAACTGTTTGGTAGTTAATATTTATTTATATATATGTATGTATACATGCTAATATGTATACATATAAAATTAATATTTTAAATTTAATAAAGATGTTTTTCAGCTTAAAACATAATCAAAAGATGTGACAACATTTTGACAGTACATGTGATGTTAGTATGTAATTTGTTTGGAGTTTGGTTTATTTCTAAATTTAAGTAATGATGGCTGGGACGAAATATTAAATTTTTGGGCAAAATAAAATATAGAATTTAAGTTTTAATTCTGATTGGAATTGTATATAGTTTACTCTATAAAAAATTGTTTTATTTGGTCCAAGAACCCAATGATATATTTATGTAAATTTTATTCGAACAAAATGCAGACTTAAATTAAAAACTAAGCTTAATAATAATTATTAATATTGTATTTGAATTTCTAATTTTCTTAGTCTAAGTGTGAGTGCATTTTCCAATCACTTTCAGTAGGAAGAGAATTTAATTAAAAGAGACAGCTTTTATAACAGTTTATGCTAAAACGTCCATTAACGTAATAGTCTGTAATAATTGTGAATGAGACAGCTCTTATAACAGTTATGCTAAAACGTACAATCTATGAATAGTCTGTAATAATTGTGAATGAGGCAGCTCTAATAACAGTTATGCTAAAACGTACAATAATAGAATAGTCTGTAATAATTGTGAATGAGACAGCTCTAATAACAGTTATGCTAAGACGTACAATAATAGAATAGTCTGTAATAATTGTGAATGAGACAGCTCTTATAACAGTTATGCTAAAACGTACATTAACATAATAGTCTGTAATAATTGTGAATGAGACAAGTTTTAAAGAGTTTATGCTAAAACGTACAATAATAGAATAGTCTGTAATAATTGTGAATGAGGCAGCTCTAATAACAGTTATGCTAAAACGTACAATAATAGAATAGTCTGTAATAATTGTGAATGAGACAGCTCTTATAACAGTTATGCTAAAACGTACAATAATAGAATATTCTGTAATAATTGTGAATGAGGCAGCTCTAATAACAGTTATGCTAAAACGTACAATAATAGCATAGTCTGTAATAATTGTGAATGCAGACAGCTTTTATAACAGTTATGCTAAAACGTATAATAATAGAATAGTCTGTAATAATTGTGAATGCAGACAGCTCTAATAACAGTTATGCTAAAACGTACAATAATAGAATATTCTGTAATAATTGTGAATTTTATAACAGTTATGCTAAAACGTACAATAATAGAATAGTCTGTAATTGTGAATGAGACAGCTCTAATAACAGTTATGCTAAAACATATATTAACGTAATGCACGTACTATTCGTACCATTCGCACCATTCAAGCTCATCTCTCGGACAGTAGAAAAGACAAATATATGATTTTTGATACAATGTTTTTGATTGGAAACGATTTATTTGAAAATAGGTTTAAAATCAAAATAATTAAAATATTTTCACTGATGGTAATAACTGGTAGTTCCAGTATGAATTTAATTAGGGAAATTGTTTATATGTTAAATCCTCTGATATAATATGTAAAAAGAGAGCTAGAGACTACAAAAATATATAATTTTGAAAATTCATATTTAGAACAGCTTCAGAGTATCACTCCGAATTTAATAAAATAAGCAATTAACTTTTTTCGATTTTCTCGATTGTTATAATTCTTTAAATCCCGAAATTTCAATCCTATTTTGTTTTCTAATTTTATTTCTAATTTAAATGTACAGTTAATTTCAAATCCTGGGTTTTATTCATTTCATCCTAAAATACTTTCATCGCAAATATTATTTTTATTTTTAAGTTGGATTATATAGACTAAAAAGGCTCTATTTATCAATCTATCATTTAATTGATTCAATCAATTGTCCAGAACTGACTTTACTCCAACCTTTGTTTTAAATTGGCTTAATTATGGCTTTATAAGTAATTATAGCTTTTTTGGAATAATTTGAATTCGTGTGTACTTGACTTATCGAAAGTTGAAATTTTCTACTCAGAGGCTATTTACTCAATCTTTATCTCAACTTTTGTTCTATTATAATTTTAAATTTCATCACTGAAATTTATTGGTGAAATAATAAACATCCAAATATACTTATGTAATTGTATTATTTCCTATTTAAAATAAAATTACTCCTCGAACTAAGCCGATTTCACTAGCTAGGCCATGTAAACTGAACGGAAGAAAATTCTACATACAAAAATCATCGAATCCAAAATGGAGGGAGGACCTCACTTTAATTGGATAGATGAAGTATGTTATGAAAAAACTTCATACTTCCAACTGGAAAAGAATGTAGTCGTAATCACAGTCAATGGAGGACAATATTGCACCAGGCCCCTCTGAATCTATAGAGCGCCCAGAAAGTAAATATGCAGTAACAAACTTAAATTTTTAGTCGAGTACAAAACACTGAAGAAGTCTGCAAGTAGTAGACGAAATACGCGTATCTGTATGATAAGCATATCAGTAAAATTAAAAGGAAAGTATTCGACTATTTTCACTGTTATACCAAAATTTTACTCTAACGCTGGAAAACAAGTTTTTATAAAAATTAAATTTTTAATTTGAAGACCATAGCCTATAGTTAAAGCTATTTTCATTATTTTTAAGAAGAAAATGTAGAACAGCTTGCAGCTAAACCAAAAAATAGCAGGGAAATGAGTATATTTTTCATAAAGGTAAGAACGCTCCCACTTGTTTTAGCTTTTCTTTGACGATCTGAAGTTTACTTTTCTCTCAGGGATGTGTCTAACATTCGTAAAGCTCATTTTCGACCTGAGATGGAGAATAGTTTCCACATATCTGCTGGTGCATCCCAAATTACACTAGATTATCTTGACAAAATCCAAAATAGCACGCAAATCCATTGTTTCGGTAACTTTTACTCCTCCTTAACATACGTTGAAACATTGAAGCCCTCTCTTTCCTTTATAGACATCTAGTTTGAAATGACACTTGTTCTATTGACATAAACTCAACAACGGCTCATTTCTAATAATCCCAGCGTAACACTAAAAATGTTTCAAATGCCCATTGCTACACCATTGAAATACCCAGATGGTGCAACAGACTGGTTTTGGACTGATTTACTGTAAGAACTGATAAAATGTGAAACGATGTGTAGAAATTCTCCATTTTACAATTTGCCACTTTTTAAAAAAAAAAAAGGACTAGAGGAAGAACAGGACTACCGTGTATTTTATCAATTCCATATCTACATACGTATAAATTGTTTCAACTTCCTATTTTATTATTATTATTACGTCAATATGCCGGATAGATAGCCGTAACAATAGAAACAAAAAAAAAAAAAGCGTCACTTTAAGAAAAAATTTTATTTGAAAAGAAAATTGGCGTGTGCAAGTTTTTATTTCACTTGAGGCATTTATTTTATATATATATATATATATATCTATATACAATAAAAAAAGTTGTAGAAAATTTAAAAATGTAAAAAATAAAAGGAGAGAACAATTTTGCTTTGTTTTTTTTTTATATAGGATAATGTTGATCTGGCTGCCAGTTGGTAAAAATAAAAATAATAAAAAAGGAAAACATTAAAAAAAATCTTTAAGCAATTTTTGATTTCATCCCTTTAGATTGGACACTTTGTTTAATGGTACGATGAAAAAATTATAATATAATATAGATGATAGAGTTCAACTTAAATTAATGTCCTTTTTAGTTCTTATTATTTTTTACTTACAACAACAAAAAAAAAGGAGTCAAATAAAGAAAATGTAAAATTAAATACGGTTTTTTTCTTTCTTTTAATGTTGTTAAAATTTTTTTTTTTTTTAAATTTGGTGTCAGCTCTGATTACAGAGGAAGGATTTCGTGATTAAAATTTTAAAGGAAAAAAAAAAAATTAAATCTTATCTAGCATACCTAAAAATTTTAAAAATTCATTTTAATTAAGAGTGATATAATAGAAATGTGTACATTAGGATCAAGTTTTAATCGACAGGATAACATTTTTTTTTAAAATAAGGAAATTATCACTTAATCTATCATTCTATGAAATTTTCGTATGATAAGAGATTCAGATGGGTATGAAGGTAGTAAACGGATTTACTTTTATATTTAATTTACTGAATGATTACATTGTATTATTACTGTATGAGTGTTACGAATAAATTTATAGCATCTATAATGAAAATCCTTAAATTTGTTATAAAACTATTACTGAAATAACATATTATAATTGTAAGATAGACGGAAATTAGAAAATAGACAAACAACACATTGCAATTAGCTGATGTTATTAAAATAATAATTCTATAATAAATGATTTTGTTTCCATTCATGACATGAAATCTCAATTTAAAATTGAATGAGGAGTAAGCTTATTGTACCAGCATGCATAACGAATTTTATAGAATGCTGTTCCAATTTCATATAGCTGTGCTTCAGACAGATGTCATATATACCCTTTATTATAAAAGATCAGATTAACTCGTACATTAACACCAGTACGCGTTTTCGTATAGAACATCTTTTTAATCTTCCTTTCCATAGAACTAATTATGGTAAATTTGAGCCAATTAATAGAATGTTAATGGCAGTTAATCAATACAAAAACAGTGTTGACTTTTCTTTGAACAAAACCAGTTTAAAGAAAACCTTGTTTCACTTGCTCCCTTAGTCCTCCTAATTAATCTTGTTTTTCCGTTACTAATATTAACTAATTTGTAGTGTTATAATTAACTTTTGATACTTTTAATAACTTTTCATCTTCTCTTTTTTTTCTGATGAAATTTATTTTATCTAATTTTGTTTTTTTTTTTTTTTTTTTATTTTTTATAAAAACTATGTTGTATTAAATTTCAAAGTAAATTAAACTTTAAATCATAAATCTTATTTGATACATTGTGTTAATTCAAAATTTTAATAATTAAATTGTATTACATTTTGTAAACTGTTTGAACTAAATAGTAAATAAATAAATTAAATTAAATTAACCAAAAATTAAATTAAATTAAATTATACCGATTTAAGCAAGTTATTTGGTCTTCTTCCTCAGTCTATTATTATTCTAAAATTAAATAAAATTTGATTCCTCCTTCTTGGATTAATTCCCACTTGATTAACATATAAACTACAACGTATTGTTTAAATTTGCTACTTCTAAAACCTATTAAAACTAACTCTGGCTTTTAACAAGATAGCCATTTTAAGTCCACTTTTCTTTATTATTTCCATCAATGATGTAACTTCAGTCATCAAACATCGTAAAATAACTATTTATGCAGATGACATGAAAATTTATAAAAAAAAAATTACATTAGCCAACGACACATCCTTTCTTCAACAATACTTAAACTCTTTATTAAATTGATATAAAATTAACAACCTGATCTTAAATAATAATAAATGTGCTTTAAATGTGCTAATTCGCTGTTTTGAATCAGTAATGGTTGATTATATCTACTTTTGGAAATAAATTTATTGAACAAGTCTCACACTTTAATGACTTTGGTGTCCTCTTTGACAATAAATTGTGTTTCAAACAACATTTAAATGTCATAATAATTGCCGCATTTGTATCTTTGACGCCCTTTGGCAATATATATTAACGCGCCCCATAATTCGTAATAAAAATTAAAAAGTACAAATATACAATAAAAACTAATTAGCTGTTGTTTTTGTCAATTTATTGATTTAATAAGAACTAAAAATGTCAGTGGAGTACGCATTAATTGAGAAAAATTTTGCTTTTCAGAAAGTCAGAAAAATAATTAATTATATCAGAATAATCTATATTTGATATAAAATCTGTTTCTATTGATAATATTGCTAATGCGTTTAATCGTTGTTTCTTTATAGTAGATCTTAAACAGATTTTCAATTTTTTCAATAACGAAAAACTGCGTTCCGCAGAACAGTTACTTAAATGTTCTTAAGATTATATTTATATTTGGAAAAACAGTTTCTAATTTTTTGCTATATATTAAATTTACTGAGCTCTAATATCGAATTTTCAAAATTTCATTAGATTTCAAATATGATCCCAAGTACACACATTCTTCCATAAAACATTGATCTAAATCGTTCTTCTATATTTGGTATAAATTTTCTGCATTTTCTAATATTAATTTAGGTTGGTATTTCGTTAAATTGTTTAAAAATTATAAATTTTTGTAAATTAATTCACATGCTTCAACCCTCTTTTTCAGTTCTTCACTAAGACATGAAATTATAACATTAAAAGTTTTGGTTTTGTAATTCCGATTCTAAAATTGTTTCATCATGAAACATTTTCCGTTTTCTCCCTCATTTTGTTTCAAATTCTTTAACAAAAGATATTTCTTTGGCTTGAAGTTCATAGTCATAAAATAAATTTGGCATTGAATTTACAAATTCAATCAATGATTTGTATTGCTCAGCAACAATCGATAAATCATTTTCAAGGGATTGTAACTTTAAACTAGTAGCATTAAAACGTTCTAAAGTAGATTTCCAAAATGTCATCATAAAAGCACATTTGAGCGAGCTGATTCATTTGATTGTTAATATTTTGAGCTTGGCTTCTAGCTTGAGAAGATACTGTTTCATCTTCTGATAGTTTTTTTAAAGCTTTAGATATTCCCGCCCAGTTTTCATACAGAGTTTAGCATGGATCATACCGACAATACCATCTTGTTTCGGATATATTTTTAATACCTACCCTTTTAAAGTGGTAGTTAACACAAACCTACGATTTGTTGAAGAAGAAAAGAAATTAAATAATTCTTGTAAAAAATTGAAAAAGGAGGTTACATCTTTACAACGATCTGCTGCAAGTATGATTTTTGTTTTTCTATTTTCTTTTCAATTTTTGTTTTAATTTTTATACTTTTTTCTTAAATTAAAGAATTTTTATGAATTTTTAAGAAATATCTGTACTTGAAACTTATTTTAATGTAGCGGCATCTATTCGGAAATAACCATCAGACATCTCTATATTAGTCTATATTAGTCTACTTATAAATAATGTTAAAGTATATTAACATTATTATCATGTTTAATTGTGATTTTCTCTTACATAATTTAATTATAACTATCAATAAATATAAAATTAATTTTTATTATGTGAAAAAAAATTATGCTTGGTAACATTTTCCAAAGAAAATCAAATTGCAAGCGCCCTAGGCAGTTGCCTAGGTTTGCCTATTAGTAAAAGCGCCCTTGGTAATAATAAATAAATTTAACTCTGTGGCAGGCTTCGTCAAAAGATTTTCAACGATTCTAAACGTCCTTAATGTCTTTAAATCACTTTTTATGTCTCTTGTTTGACCAAATCGTGATCATGAAAGTCTGGTTGCTTCAATACGTTAATCATATCAAAAGAATTGAAGCTACACAAAAAATTTATTTGAGATTCACTCTGCGTAATTTATACTGGGTCAAATTCAGTTATTCTGCCACCTGCTAGAAACCGGCTAAAGTTATTAGATCTAAAGTCATTAGAATTCAGAAGGGAGGTTGCTGATATCATATTTATTATTAAAGCTTTGAATTATGAAATTTATTCTCTTTATGTTACAGATTATATGATCCACTTACATATTAACAACAGAAACGGTTTTAGATCGGAAAATATTGTTCGTCCAGTATTTGATTGTATCAATTATGGTAAATATGAACGGGTTAATAGAATGTTTACAAATAATCTGTAGAAATAATCAAATAAATCTGTAGGCCAAGTTTTATAGGTCCTTGTCCCTTTCGAAATGTGGGCCTTTTTTTTATTAAACTATATTAATTATTTGGTATATATATTTGCATATTATATATTTATATTATTTTTTTATTAGTTATATTATTATATCTTCATTAATTATTAAATTATATTTGAACGGATGTGGTTTTATAGAAAATTATATTTTCAGTAATTTTCACCATTTGAAAAATTGGTCGGTTCTCACGGCATTTGAACTCTCGGTCGTTACATTACTACACTCGAGTGCTTTACTCGGCTACCGAGGCCACTATGTTTATGTTAATAAATAAACAAAAACAACACATTGATTTTATATTAAACACAGCCAATTAAAAAAAAACTGAACTTACCATGAGTTAGGCTAAATTTATAATAATTTTCTAACATTTTTTGATAATAAACTATAAGAGTGTATAATTGTCAATTTTTATAATATTAAGATCTAAAATAAGATTAAGTTTAAAAATTGTATTTTGTTTGTTTTTTTGTACACTTATTATGTATAGTATGTTTGTATTAAGCATAAATAACTTAATCGTACATTTTGTTCAGCTATAGACATCTTATTCAAATACAATAATATTTAATTGAGATAGAATAAGCTATATGAACATCTTATTCTGATACAATTAAGAAGAAGATCAAGGTCTTTCTTATAGCGTTTTGAACAACAAATTTTTAATCTGAATTTATTGTTTATCTCTTTTCTAACCCTATTCTTTTACTACACATCCCATTCTTATTAAAAATATCATAAATCAAATTTTTTTATTTTATTTTAGTTTTTATGATTGATGACTTAAGTGAACATTAAAGAGTTTATTTTGTTATGAGATTATCTTTATTTTTAAACCGTTATTTTTTTTTGTTTTTTTTTTTTTTTTAAATATTTAATGTATCCTTGAAATATAATTTTAGTTTTCTCTTTTTTCGTAATTTATTTCAGTTGTTTTTATACCATTTGTAATTTTATCTGATTTTCTTTAAAACAAAAAATATATTTATATTAAAATTAAATTTGATTATTTATTTTTTAAATTTATTATAAAATTTATTTTAAACAATTTTGTTAGATAGAATATTTTATTTTATATCCTTTTGTTAGTTAGAAAGCAAGTTGGAAATTAGAAGTACAATTCAGAATCCGAAGAATATCAATTAGAAAAAAATTAATCAAAATGATTAGAAAATATTTTCGTTTCTAGAAAATTGAACAGTCTCAGACTTTTTGGAATGATAATAAAAGCTGTAGAAATTTCATTGGAATGCAAATTATTTTCATTTATATAATAATAAGTTTGTTCAATATATTTTAAATATTATTTATTTATTTATTTATATAAATTGTTTATTAGAAGATTAATTTTTTATTGTATATAATTTCAATATTCAATTCAATTTAATTTGGTTTACACACACATAGCATTAGAATAGAATCAGAAAGAACAGTTGTGGCAATGGTAATTAACTGTCAAAGACTTTAGAACCACTTAGAACGGAAAAATCTATTAAACACATTTTTTTTATCTTTTTTGACTTCTTTTGTGCTAGTTTTTGTTTACTATCAAATTTCTTTGTTTAACTGTCAAAATATAAAGAAAAAACAATAACAAAAAAGTTGTCCAAAATTGTTCTTAAAAACATTCAGAACAAAAAAGATCAAATTAGAACTGTTTTGAACAATCTACTGAAATCCGATCAGAGTACTTTTTGGCAAAAAAGTGCAATTAAGTGTTCTTTTTTACTCTATAGATCGTTCTAGATTGTTCTAGAACAGTTTACTCAACAAACCAAATATCTATTAACTTTGTAACGGCAGCTGATTCAAAATTTATATGTATAGTGGTTTATTTTAAAATTGTTTTTCAGATTGTTAACTGTCAATTTTGTTTGGTAGATGATTTTTAAAATTTAGTCAGGTAAGTACCGTTATAATAATTCGATTGATTTTCTGTATTCTAATATGACTTAACTTAAAATAGTTAGATACATATATTATGAAATATTTTATTTAAAATAACTTGTCGTTGTCTCATCAAAACCATTTTGAAAATAATTGACAAATTATGATATTAGCTTGTTCTACTTCTTTAAATCATATTATGATTTTGACAGGCAACATGTGTTATTTGACAATTAATATAATGTAGAAAAATATCAATTGGTCTGTATGTTAACTCGCAAATTTATATAAATTTACATAAATTTATCCAAATTTGTTAACTTTTTTATTTACATGCTCTTTACAATTTTTTGAGAAATTTGAGAAAATTTTACGTTTAAAACGTGACGTCAGAGCTCTCTCTTAAATAAATTTTTGCAAATAAAATTTCTATTTGCACAAATTTGTAAAAATTTACTGTCAATTTTTTGTTGTTGTTTTAAATGTCAATAAAATATTTTTCATATAAAAAGTGGTATACCTAAAATAAATAAAAAGTTGTATACCTAACCTGAAAACTTATTTATATAACTTTTTACCGACAAAAAGACCAAAGCCATGAAAAATTATTCAATTTAATTTTTTTCAACAAGCATTCAATAATAATGTCAGAAAATTAATAAATTAATTCAAATTTAAAAAAATCTCATAACCTAAAAATCAATTATTTTTGACATGAAAAAATTTGGAAAAATTTATGCAAATTTAGCATATGTCTAATTTTGTTTGTAAAAGAGAACATTTTAACTATTCTCGCAGAATTTTAAGGTCACGTGATTTTTACTCTCATTTGCAAGTTTTTGCAAATAAAAGTTAACATACAGACCTAATATCTAATGCACTAACTGTAATGACATATATGTGTTAATATCAAATTTCCTAACGAAGGTGACATAAATATTTGCAGTGCTGTTCGGGCACAGTAACAACAAGATGTTTCCTAATTAGAAAACAAAATGGAAATAAAATGAAAAATAACTTTATGAGATGTAAACTTTCATTCTGTTCTCTGTATTTTGTCTTATTTGTGTTTCAAAATTATTAAAACATGTATACATATATATTTAATGTATCCACATGTTATACTTGTACATTCTTAATATGTAAGTAATCAGTGCTCCACATTAGTCATATTCACATAATATTATCGAGCATCGATGGCTTGTTGCAAAATGACCAATGCGTTACGACGGGTACATACAAATTACTTTATTAAGGGAATAAATAAAATTTGATCAGTTAGTATTTTCTTGTATCGTATGGGTTTTGGATATTTGGCATTTAAATTATTTTCTAAATAATATTTTTCCACTTTAAAATCTCAAAACAAAAAAAAAACAATAATAAAAAGAAAATATGTTGAATTCGGTTTGAATAGAACTCGACATAGACATCCTATATGTTTAATGAAAATTTAACTTTAGCGGTATATGTTGATTATGAGTCGTTCCATATACGGAATATCAAGACATTAACAATAATATGTAGTTCTATGTCATTGTAGTTAGTGCATAAATTTTGAGAAAACCTTTAGATAGAGTAATACCCAATAAAATAAATCACCAGTATATTTGGAAACACTTTTGGAAACGCTTAGTAGGATTAGGCATTCCAAATTAAATCATCAATGAAGAATCGTACAAAAAGAATAGCTCACATAACATAATCCGTGTCGTTACAGTTAGCGCATAAATCGTGGATACGTTTCAATCGCGTATGATTAACGAAAAACACTAGAACTTATTTTAGTTTCATTTATGACAGTTTATGGGACTAGTACTTTATATTACTGTTAATAATACATTTATTAGTATTATTAAAAATTTTTTTTTGGTTAATTTAATAAAAAATTCTTTTATAAATTTCTTGTACTCCATACTACTTTATTTTGTAATGCACAAGAGTTGTTGTTAAATTTTTGTTATATTGATAAATACCGTAATAATGATTGGGGTTTGATAATTAATTAATAATTATGATGAATGTAATAATTAATGATATGACTAATGTCAAAATAACTGGTGGTTTTATTTATAATAATTATTTTGAAATATTATTTATGAGCTATGTAATTATTTATGGAAAAATAAAAAAAAAATAATATTTTTTTTTTGTTTAAGGCATTAATTATTTTTTTTTGTTTTTTTAATACTCATTATGAGTATAGTGGGTATCAGCTTTCATTCATCAGAAGTATAAATACAAATTATAAGCTTATTGTAAATTGATTTATTAAGTTAAATAATTCGTGACAATTAATTGAATTTCATGGATTAGCAAAATATTTTACATATTTGAGAATAAATAAATTATTTATAATTTTTGTAAATGATTTGTTTGAAAAAAAAAAATTAAAAGAATTAATAATAGGTGACATTAAATTTTATTAAAATTATTTATTTTAATATTAATGAGTCGCTGAATTTATATATAAAAATTTGTAATGCTGTTTTTATTTTACCATTTATAATACTATTAAAAAATTTGTTGAATAGTAATAGAAAAATATTATTCAACATAAATTTATGTTTTTGTTGAATAGATTAATAAAGCAAATATCTGAATACGATAAACTAGTTAAGCTTGAATATAAGATGTACCATCAAGTATATATATGAATGAATTTCGTGAATTTAAATGAATATGTGATATATGGGGTGGGTTCAGTGGCATTAACCGGTGGATCTGGAATCTATTTTTGATCCATATAGAATGGATCTATTCACTGAACGCAATTCATCACAAAAATTTACCGCAATACTAGCTCCATCACCCGAAAATATAATAAACTAGCTTCGTAACCAGCCATAAATGACGGAAGCAAAATAAATTCTAGCATTTCTTTCCTTCATTAGAGTTTTCATTTCAAGGTTAAGAAAAATATGTATTTGCTTACTAATTTATCATACCTTTATTTTTGTATTATAACGCTTTTAATTACCATACAAACAGAATATTTGTAGTAAGGTGGAAAATTTTCTATTCCCTAAGGGTCATTTATTCGATCATTTTAGCCACATCCTTTTTGCCAACATTGAAAATTTATCATATAATTCAAAATCAAGTTAATATTGTTAACATTCAATAACATTCGCTGCGTAAGTTTAGCCATCAAAGTTTATAGCGAACAAATAATATTTTATAATGAGCCAACTTTAAACGAAAACAATTTTAAAAACAAAAATAAAGAAAATTGTAAATATAAAAAAGCAATAATTATGTAGGTACACATAATATTTATTTTGATGAATAAAATAAAAACTTGTGTTGGAGAAAAAATTAAAATAAAAAAATTTACTGCAAATAAATAGGTATTTACAAAACTGTTCATAACTTGTGAACCATTGATCGGTTATTTAAAATTTCATTTCATTTCAAAAAATTCATTATCGAACTGTTCATGTTAAAATTCATACATAATTATTATTTATAACATAATTATTATTATTTATTAAAAAGAAGAACAACAATCAATATGGTTTAACCGATACCTATATATACCTACCTACTATATTAAAAAAAATTCATCACTCTCTACAACATACATTTCTACACACTTGAAGCAAACAAATATACCTAAAAATTATAAATTTACAAAGATAAGAAATAAAAAATAATAGTACAAAATTTCATTTAATTTCTTTAAAAATGTATAGGTTGTTATTGTTTTTATGTGTAAATCAGCAGAACTAAAACCTAACCTCATAATATATACTAAATATTATATACGATCATAAATTTATATATCATATAGATATATATATATATATTAAAAAAAAAAACAACAAACAAAAAAAAATAAAAATAAATAACAATTTTAAATCATCATTGCATCACATTTCTGGCTAGAGTATATATATACCTATAGTACTATATTACAGGCAATACATACGACATGGCAAAACTATGATGCTATGATCATTATAATAGCAACAACAAAAATATGTAAACACATATGCATATTGTGTATAATTTTATGCAATAAGAATAACCTTCAAGTTGGAGTATTCCGTCGAACTTACAAACATCCAGATAAATGCAAAAAATTATATATATAATACTGTAGTGTTCTTATAAATTTCATAATATTGTAATGTTGGTTATCATCATTGCATCACATTTCTGGCTAGAGTATATATATACCTATAGTACTATATTACAGGCAATACATACGACATGGCAAAACTATGATGCTATGATCATTATAATAGCAACAACAAAAATATGTAAACACATATGCATATTGTGTATAATTTTATGCAATAAGAATAACCTTCAAGTTGGAGTATTCCGTCGAACTTACAAATATCCAGATAAATGCAAAAAATTATATATATAATACTGTAGTGTTCTTATAAATTTCATAATATTGTAATGTTGGTTATAGGTACTTTACTTAAGGCAGTCTTGTGCTGAACGCCAAAGATAGAAGATATAAATAAAGACTTACTGTTTCACGGATATAAATTAGAGGGTATTAATAACCTTAAACATTACAAGTACTTTTAAAAATAAATTAAATTTGAATGAAATAATATTTATCATCATACTACACAATAATCTATGTTTTATAACTCTTAATTTAAGTTTTATTTACATAAGAATTTAAATTTTTACACTCAGATGCTTCACAATTAAAAAAATAATGGTAAATTATACAACTGTCATAAAAAAATAAAAACATTTAATTTTTGTTACTGTATTTTTCTTACAGTAGATGTCATAACATTCAATATAAAAATGTCTGTTGTTGTTTTCACATATAAAAAGTCAGATCCATAAAATGTACCTACAATTTTTTCAAATCCGTATTCATTAATCGCGGTACATTAACCTGTATATTTACCGTGCCGTTCAGTAAACAAATCTATGATCTGTAAATTTAAGATTCAACGGTTAATGCTACTGAACGCTACCATTGTGATTAGATAAAATCAATTCAATAATATAAAATTTGTAACTATATATAAAAAAAATACACAAGATAATAACACAGAAAATAAAGACAGTAAATAAATAATAATAATAAATTCCAAAACCCTTTTTGTTTTTACAAAAGATAAAAAAAACAACAGTCTGAAAATTTCTAAAAAAAAAAACAAGTCCATTTTCAAAAAAACGTGAAACACCATTAATTTTGTCAAATATATCAGTAAGTATAATTTTTCATCCATTGTTTTTATTTGAACTTCAAAAACAGTAATCAGTACATATACAATGTTCCAACAAAACCAACTTAATCTAATATATTTTGTCTACACAACCACACAACTATTTTATAAAATAAAAGTTTTATCAATAAATATTTTGTAATTGATTCTTTGTTTGATGTCATTAATTCCCAAAAGAATAAAAATGTAAATTATTAATATTTATTTTAAATTGATTTTAATTTAATATTGTGTGCGTCATTTAGTTGTGATTTGTCAAGGATATTATATAATTTTTTTTTTTTATTAAAGTAGTTATTGAAATATTATTTATAAAATAATTTGATTAATGAAAAAAATTAAGTAAATTTCAATTTTTAGATAGAATTTATACTATGATATGGACGACGTAAATTTAGTTTTAGACAATATTCTCAATTTAATTAAATGTACAGTCTGTGCATATTGATAAATATTTAAATAATGAAAAATTATAAATTAATTATATAGTTTAAAAAATGGATGCAATCTTCCATTAAAAATTTCAAATTTTATTAATCGAATTTGTAGTTATGGCATGCTAAAAGCTATAACTTAACAACAATAAATTAAAATCTTTTAATAGCTAAATAACAAGTAATTGAGAATAATATAAATGTATATACATATTATTATATAACCTGTCCTTTTGTAGCTTAATATTTTTTATATGAATTAAATAAGTGGTCAGTATGAAATGAAGTTGCTCAGTAAATGCTCAAAGTATATTTTCATATCATGAGTATAGAATTAATTAATAATATAAATGTATATATATATTATTATATAACCTGGGCTATTATAGCTTAATATTTTTTATATGAATTGAATAAGTGGTCAGTATAAAATAAACTTGCTCAGTAAATGCTCAAAGTATATTTTCATATCATGAGTATAGAATTAATTAATAATATAAATGTATATATATATTATTATATAACCTGGGCTATTATAGCTTAATGTTTTTATATGAATTGAATAAGTGGTCAGTATGAAATGAACTTGCTCAGTAAATGCTCAAAGTATATTTTCATATCATGAGTAAAGAATTAATTAATAATATAAATGCATACATATATTATTATATAACCTGGGCTGTTATAGCTTAATATTTTTTATATGAATTGAATAAGTGGTCAGTATAAAATAAACTTGCTCAGTAAATGCTCAAAGTATATTTTCATATCATGAGTATAGAATTAATTACTAATATAAATGTATATATATATTATTATATAACCTGGGCTATTATAGCTTAATATTTTTTATATGAATTGCATAAGTGGTCAGTATGAAATAAACTTGCTCAGTAAAAGCTCAAAGTGTATTTTCATATCATGAGTATAAAATTAATTAATAATATAAATGTATATATATATTATTATATAACCTGGGCTATTATAGCTTAATACTTTTTATATGAATTGAATAAGTGGTCAGTATGAAATGAACTTGCTCAGTAAATGCTCAAAGTATATTTTCATATCATGAGTATAGAATTAATTAATAATATAAATGTATATATATATTATTATATAACCTGGCCTATTATAGCTTAATATTTTTTATATGAATTGCATAAGTGGTCAGTATGAAATAAACTTGCTCAGTAAAAGCTCAAAGTGTATTTTCATATCATGAGTATAAAATTAATTAATAATATAAATGTATATATATATTATTATATAACCTGGGCTATTATAGCTTAATATTTTTTATATGAATTGAATAAGTGGTCAGTATAAAATAAACTTGCTCAGTAAATGCTCAAAGTATATTTTCATATCATAATTATAGAATTAATTAATAATATAAATGTATATATATTATTATATAACCTGGGCTATTATAGCTTAATATTTTTTATATGAATTGAATAAGTGGTCAGTATAAAATAAACTTGCTCAGTAAATGCTCAAAGTATATTTTCATATCATGAGTAAAGAATTAATTAATAATATAAATGTATATATATATTATTATATAACCTGGGCTGTTATAGCTTAATATTTTTTATATGAATTGAATAAGTGGTCAGTATAAAATAAACTTGCTCAGTAAATGCTCAAAGTATATTTTCATATCATGAGTATAGAATTAATTAATAACATAAATGTATATATATATTATTATATAACCTGGGCTATTATAGCTTAATATTTTTTATATGAATTGAATAAGTGGTCAGTATGAAATGAACTTGCTCAGTAAATGCTCAAAGTATATTTTCATATCATAATTATAGAATTAATTAATAATATAAATGTATATATATTATTATATAACCTGGGCTATTATAGCTTAATATTTTTTATATGAATTGAATAAGTAGTCAGTATGAAATGAACTTGCTCAGTAAATGCTCAAAGTATATTTTCATATCATGAGTATAAAATTAATTAATAATATAAATGTATATATATATTATTATATAACCTGGGCTATTATAGCTTAATATTTTTTATATGAATTGAATAAGTAGTCAGTATGAAATGAACTTGTTCAGTAAATGCTCAAAGTATATTTTCATATCATGAGTATAGAATTAATTAATAACATAAATGTATATATATATTATTATACAACCTGGGCTAATATAGCTTAATATTTTTTATATGAATTAAATAAGTGTTCAGTATGAAATGAACTTGCTCAGTAAATGCTCAAAGTATATTTTCATACCATGAGTGTCGTTTTGTTTGTTTCTAATAACTTTAAAACAAAATATTTTGACTACAAAGTTTTAATAGTCATACTAGTTGTGCTATTTAATGTAGAAAAAAATAAATTTACTAAATTTTATTTTAAAACTACAATTCCAGTAATTGATTTTGTAAACTACTCAATATGAAAAAGTTAATTGGATCTTTTACAATTTAATTAAATCATTCTAGCATATTTTTCGATTTTATAAATTCAAAAAATCCATCTAGTTTAAAATTAGAAAATCAATATTATTTACCAATAACTTAAATTGTATCATATTGCAAATGCAACCTTTAAATATTTTTATTTATAAATTTTTAGCGATGCTAATTCACCTGCAAGTAATTGATTATCCTTTCAATGTCAGATTTATTGTAAAGTGCAAAATTTTGTATATTATAAGTCTGAACTATTGTAATCCTACACTATTTAATTTAATAAAAGCTTTTCCCCCCCCCCCTTTTTTTTCAAGTAGATACAAAAAAATATATATGTATATATATTTGAATCTTTTACAAGGGCATCAAATTAAACCAACCATGTCAATATACAAAAATAACAAAAAAAAAAACTTAAAACGTACAACTAAAAAACAAAAAAAAAATTATGATTTTTTTGTTGATGTTATGTTTTTTTTTTTTTTTTTTTATTTTTAAATTCATTCGTCCATTAATCATTGCAATACACAAACAATTTTGTTATGAATAGAACTGAAAATATCAACATAATGTGTCCTTGCTATTCTCTTATATAACAAAAAAAAAAAAAAAAAAAAAAAAAGCAAACAAAAAAATTTCCTTTGACCAGAAATTAAAAAACAAAAAAAAGAAGAAAAATACATATAATCGACAACAGCTGTATAATGATGACTTTCACAGTTAGTATAGTTACAGTTCAGTTCAGTTCAGTTCTGTTTTTAAAAACCATTATCTTTATTCATCTAATTAGACCGGATGAACAAAATAAGGACAGAAAATAAGGATACAATAGCTACAGTATATATATATATATATATATACACCATGTATACATAATTGCAATGTGTAATCTGAATATTTTGAAAATAAGGTTGAATATGAAATACAATATGAAGACTATATACATACATATATGTAAGGGGACTTAGTATAGGACCCGAATGATGATTTGAAATTTTAACAAGTTTACCATATATAATTGCGTGCTTTTTCTTCACTCTCATCATTCTTCTACACCACCATATTATCAGAAATCATATAATTTAGTCAATGTGTTGCCATAAACAGGATAATTTGTTTTAATGTGGTGTGTGTGTGTGTGTGTGACGTAATAGATATTTAGTATAGAGTTTTAAAAGAAAATCTTACTTTAAAAATTCGATTCTCATTGTTTTCATTTAAAACACAAAATATAAAATTCAAATAACAATATGACGTCTCCTCTCTTATTTGACTTGAATTTAAATTTATTTGGGTCATGATGGGATAATAGTAACAACATATTTTTCTTTAAATATTACAGAGGTATACATTTAGCTGTGATGTGAAAAATGGATATTGAATAATTTTTTTTCTCTCTTTTATTTATTTTTATAGTCAAGACCTAATAATCAATGTTGTGGGGTATTCTATTTTATTTGATGTAGTTCAATTGAATTTATTTTTTTGTTCTGGAAATTGTTTTAATTATACAGCTCCTTTTTTAAATTACAATAATTGTTAACAATTGAGATTATTTGAAAGAATAAAAATTGCAAGTAAAAATTTTTCTATTCACTATCAACATTTTTCTAGTCACGACTGATGAGCGAAAAAATATATGAAATAATAATTTTGCCAATTTTGTGTTACGAATCTGAAGATTAGATTTTAAAACAGTTTGATGGGAATAAAATTAGATACAGTGGTGAGTGAAAATTTATATGTATAGAATAGCTGAATCAGTCACAGAACAAAATGCCACTTACAGAATAACAAACAATGAAGTGGTTCAGATTATATTGAGCTTTTATATCAGATTATATTGAGCTTTATAGATTATATTGAGCTAATATATCCAATTTTATAAGATCTCAAAGATTAAGATAACCCAGTATTATATTAAATTTCTACAATATATCCAATTTTACAAAATGTGAAAGATTACGATAATCAAAACACATTTCAAGACTCAGTCGGTCGTTGTGAAAGAAACGTAGAAAAATCAAACGCTCGATTGATTGACGGCTTAAAAGCGAACCTAAGAAAATTAAGAACAACTAGGATCGAATAACAAGAAACAAAGAAAAATCATTATTCGGTCATAGGAATAAAAAAAATCATTTAATTTTAGTAAGTCAGTCTTACTAAAATTAAATTGAAGAAAAGTGTCAACGTTAGGAATATTTACAGAGTCAACAAAGTAAGTGATATGAATAGCGGGAGGAGGGTGATTGGGCCAATATTCACAAGTAAATCCTGATATTCAAAAATTGATAAGTTATTCCAGTCTGATAGGAATACTACGTTTAGTTGACGAGTTTGATAATTGCGAATTGCAAATCTGAAGACACGTAAGTCAAGAGAATCAATAAATATTATATTCCATTTCACTACAAATGTTACTAGAAATCAAATATGGTTTTTCAACTTGAGATGAGGTAGATTGAAATCACCACATAAAATTATTTCATCAGGAAGCATTATTTTGTTTGAAATGAAGTGAATGGCATTATAATAATTGTTGTAGATAGATCTCTGGCTACTGTTCGCAGAAATATTGTAAAAGATATAAAATATGCCTATCTGTTAAAAAACATCCAAGTAACACTAACTTAATGTTATATTATAAAAGACTCTGTAAAGAAGTTGAAGTTAAAATACGTCAGTGCAAAGACAATTATTATTCCAGACAGTTTATCGAAAATAGAGGGAAAAGTAAAGCTGAATGGAAAATTATAAACTCAATCTTAAATAAGGATTGTTTTACTTCTGTTTCTTCTTTGGTAATTAATTCTCAAATATTATCTGATCCATCAATCTCAGCTAATCATTTTAATAAATTTTTTTGTGAATACTTCTGAACAACTAATGTAAATAATGTAATTTCTTTTAACGCACAATCTGAGAATTTTGAATCTAATTTATGTGAGGAACCTTTACAGAGACATAGCTTCTTTTTTGAACTTATAACGTCTTTGGAAATTCATACATTCATTATGAGTAGTGCATTCAAGTTCGGATATTCGAATATTCGAATATCCGAATATTTTAGTAAATTTCATAGTATTCGTTATTCGAATACTATCCTCGAATATTCGAATATTTTTATTGGTTTTCTTTTCAAATTTTGCTCGATAAAAATGAGCGAAAAAACGCACCCTATTTGATTTATTATCTAGCTTCTATCAGCTGTTTTAAAGAAAAAGAATTGGCAGCACGGATCTTCGCTTGTCATTTCATTATTAATTGACATTTCGTTTAAAATTAATATCGTTTATTTTGAATTTTGATGGATCATCTTTTATTTTTTTTTTGAAGAAGCTTAGCTCATAAAGGTAATTAGAAAGTATTTAATTAGAAATTCAAATAAATACCGATGTTATTTTGTTATAGCCCACATAATGTATCGTAAAAAAAAGTCAGATGTTTGGAACTACTTTAAAAAACACGAAAATAATAAGGAAGCTGTATGCCTCAAATGTTCGAGAATTCTATGTTGCAAAGGATCAACCACCACTCCTTTAATCAACCATTTGAAAATACACGGCCTCTCAATTGTAACACCAAATGTGGAAGAAGTCCTGCCGAAAAAGTCTAAAAGCGATAATAACACAATTTTAGATTTTATTAAACCAACAAATACAAAATCTCTTGGTGAAATATTATCGCGATGTGCTGCTAAAGATGGAATGTCTGTTCATGCAATAAGAAAATCAGAAGCAGTTAAAGGTTATCTTGAATATAACAAATTCAAGATGCCAGCAAGTGAAGCTACAATATGGAAATACATTTATGAGTTTTATAATCAAATGAAAAAGGAAATGATAGTGAAAATTGAACTATACAAAAAGGAAAATGGAAAATTTTCAATAACTGTAGATGAATGGACCGACAATAGTGCTATTAGATATATAAATGTCAGTTTACGTGCATATCATAGTAGTACAAAATCATTTGAAAATTTTGACTTAGGTTTGGTAGAAATTAAAGAAAAGGCTGATGCTAGAAACACTGAAATATATATAAAACAGAAACTCAAAGATTTCAACATTGATATGGACGTAGATATTGTTGCATCAACTCATGATGGCGCAGCGGTTATGGTGAAATATGGCAATAATATATCTGCTATTTCTCAACTATGTCATAACCACGCGTTACATTTAGCAATAGTTGATTCGCTGTATAAAAAAAAACATTCAGAACAAACTTATAGTGGAGAATGTTTAGAAAATGACGATAATTTATCTCCCGAATCAATTGACAGTGATAGTGAATATAGTTATAGCTCATTTAATGATGAAAATGATGACACCAAGTCAGTTGATTGTAGTGATTTTCCAATTGAAAATACCAATTTGAATTTACAAATTACAAAAGAAGATTGTTTAGTGGACTTGAATACAAAACTTTATATTGTTGTTAACAAAGTACGAAAAATAGTCAAAATGTTTCGAAAGTCTCCAGCTAAAAATAACAAATTGCAAGAATATGTTTTGAAGCAAGAAAATAAAAAACTCCGCCTGCTAATTGATGTTAAAACAAGGTGGAATTCAATGGCTTCTATGATTAGACGATTTTTACGACTCAAGGATTGCATTAATCATACACTAGTTGAATTAGGTATGCCAACTATGCCTGAGAGTGATGTATTAGTCTTAAACAACTTGCTTAATGTATTGACACCACTTGAAGTAGCAGTTCAAGAGCTCAGTAAAGATAATGCAACACTCGTAACAGATGAAGGCGTTTATAAATTTTTATTTAATTCTTTTACGGGAATTGATAATGATTTAAGTAATATATTACTTATCGAAATAAAAAAAAGAATGGACCAAAGAAGAGATAAAGTGTTAACCACATTACTTATATATCTTGAAACTGGAACTATACCGCGATCAACAGAACATTTTACCTATGCATCCAAAAGTTCCGCTAAAGATTTAGCAGAAAATATTATGCAAAGAATTTATCCAGCAGATCTCAATAATAATAACGATACTGACAATGGTGATGATGATAATGATGTACTGCTATCTACTGAAGGCAATGCAAACACAAATGATGATAATGGACTTCAAAAACAGCTCCATGAAGCAACCTGCTCCATTACAAGGATTTCAACAAATGCTTGTGGTTTTTCTGAATCCACAACTGTGGTAAGAAAAAACTTACTAAAGACTTTAACTTTTTAGATGCGTTTAAAAAACGAACAGATAATTTAAATATTTTGTACAACGCCCTTATAACAATTAGTCCAACTTCAACAGCTACCGACAGAGTTTTCTCTACGGCGGGGATTATAAAATCAAAACTAAGAAGTAGTTTGAAGTCAAAGCATTTAAATGCAATTTTATTTTTAAAATATATATTTGAAAAAGAGGATCTCAATTCTCAACTCAAATAAAATAATGAATTGGTAATAATTAATTTTGCGTTTTACTATGTTCTTCTTTTATTTCTTTGGTATTAGTTATGCTTTTATTGACTTTATTGGTTCTACAGTCTACTATGTATTTTGCTATTAAATGAAAATACAATAATTCGAATAATATTCGAATATTCGAATATTTCAACAAAAAACTATTCGATATTCGGATAGTAAAAAAACTCAAATAATTGAATGCACTAATTATGAGTCTTAAAATATCTAATTCTGCACCTAACGATTCTTTTTCCAATATATTTTTTTAAAGAAGATTTCGCTACTTATTGTTGATGCTTTAAGTTATGTTTTTAATCTCAGTGCTTATCAAGGAATGTTTCCTGATGAGTTAAAAGTAGCTGAAGTAATTCCCCTTTTCAGAAAAGGAAATGTATTGGAATCTAATAACTACAGACCTATTTCTATACTGCCTGCTATTTCAAAAATTTTTGAGAAAGCTAATAAGTCCAGAATATTACAGTTTCTTGATAAAAGTAAATTTTTTTGTGACGCACAATTTGGTTTTAGGAAAAAACAAAGTACCGAGGATTTTGCAGTGAAATTTATAATGGTATTAATAATTGTACTTTCTGTAGTGGTTTATTTATTGATATCACTAAAGCTTTTGATACAGTGAGTCATGATTTAATATTAACTAAAATTTATAATGCGTGGTTTAGAGGTTTTATTTTTAATTGGTTCGAGTCATATCTTAATAATAGGAAGCAACGAGTCAAAATGAATGGAAAATTCAGTGAGCTTCTTAGTATCAAGGTTGGTATACCCCAAGGTTCGGTATTAGGTCCTGTTCTTTTTCTTATTTTTATTAATTCATTATTGCAAGAACAGTTCAAGGGTATACCTACAGCTTTTGCGGATGACACTGCTTTTTCATACAAAAATAATAATCTACTTGACTTATTTTGCGATTTAAATTTTGACTTGGACCTAATTCAAAAATGGTTTTATGTTCATAAGTTAGTTATAAGTAATAAAACTAAAATTATGCAATTTAGGCTTAATAATTGTCTCCTCGAGAATTTTAGTATTTCGTATCATTCTCCTGATTGTCCTAAATTTCCTTTATTTCCTATACAGTCTCTAAACTATTTTTATTTCTTGTTTTAACATTGAAAGTGTAGATACGTTTAGGTACTTGGATGTTTTATTTGATAATAAACTGAATTGGTCTGCACATACTTGCTATTTAAATAATTATTTTAAAAATGTTTTGCGAAACATTTACCACTTAAATCTATATTATTCTTTAAAAGTTATGCTAATGGTGTATTTTTATCTATTCAGTTCTAAACTGCAATATGGAATTAGTTGCTGGGGTGGTTCTTATTTTAATATAATTCAACCTCTTCTCATCGCTCAAAAACACTGTATAAGGATAATTTTTTAAAAAAATAGATTAATGCCGAGTTTTTTTTTATTTAAAAATTTGGATATTCTACCACTTAGACATTTATATCTGTTTAAAACGTTGAAATTTTTTTTCAATAGGTTGGGCTATCTCGCTCACCGATTTATAACTAGATATCATCTTAGAGTTAATAATTTATATCTTGTAAATGTTCTAAGAGCCCGTACCTCTCATTTTTGCAACTTTTATGATTATGTAGCTCCAAAATTTTTTAATATGTTACCTTATTCTTTAAGATCGGACAGATTACCTGTTTCATTTTGCAAAAATCTTCGATTTTGGCTTTTTGAACTGGATCACCTTCAAATTGAATCTGTTTTTAATACGATTTAGTTTTAACTTCAATTTGGTTTTTTTTTCTACTAGTTATTTCTTTACTTTTTATTCTTGTTATAATTTTGTATTTAATTCTGCTTACTCTAGTTTATTATTTAAATTTTGCTTTAAATTTTATTTTAAATTTTAATTTTAATTAGCTTTATTTTCTACTTTACTATGTATGTAACCAACAATATTTTATATTTTTATGCCTGTATTTTTGCTTGCAGTTTCATTCATCACATATTCTAATGAATATCCGAATGATCCTATATTTATTCTTATTATTATTATTTAGTAAATGTATATTTTAAGTATTGTATTTTACTATAATATGAATAGATGAATTAAAAATCTAAAAAAAAATATAATAATTAATAATAAATAGGTTTTTGGAATGAAAAATAATTTTAGCGCAGACAATTTTTGTTTGTATAATTGATAGTTGACTTGTTCAAATTGGATATATATGGTTGGCATTAGTAATTTTGCAGATATTAGTGTTTTTTTTTTTAAATTAGACTTATCTGTAATATTTCTATAGGTGTTTTGGCTTGTTGTTTAATTTTCATAAGTTGGTGAGACATTTCTTTTTATCTTACTAATAAAATTGATTTATATTTAAATTTTGGTTAGTTAGTGCAGAATTATTTCTTAACTTATTAAAAGATTGAATTTTATAATTTTTATAGCTACAATTATAATTAGTATTTACTTGATTACAAATGAATTTAGGTATCACAATGGACTTTACTGGTCTAAGTGTATCGGCGTACTGTCGGCAGCCACTACTACCTACTTGATTACGGTTAGTATTATTATTTTCAGGTTTATTTTTCCATAATTATATACGCATTTGATTAATTGATAATGGAATTTCATATTTGGAGCTATCATTAACCCTGCATAATTTTGTAGGTATTATTATTTTAAAACATTTATACTTTATTTTTCTGTAACTGATTACTGATTTCTATAACTTTACAACTTTTGAGTGAAACTACTATAAATCTTAATGCTTGGTGTATTTTATATTTTTTTTGGATAATTGACCTGTATTTGTTTTTAAAATTTTAAATAGTCATTATCCTACGCATATTAAATTTTAATTTAAATTCGATGTGGTCTTTTAATCTTCTAATCTGTTTATATGACACAGCTATTTTTCTTGTGAAATTTTAATTCTCATTCTAAATTGATTTATTCTGATTTTTTTTATTTTAATTTTAATGACTTACGAATTTTATGCCATTATATGTACATAAACAAAAAATAAAATTAAAGTAAAATAAAAAATCTTCATAACAATTCAATTTTGTAACAAATTAACAACAATTTAATGCCTTTTGTAAGAAAGCGGGGAGAGCGCTATCATGTAAGAAATTCCTCCCCTTAATTTCAATCAACTTAATTTCATTTAGAGATAATAAAAAAAAAAAAACTTTAAAACTATAGCATTTCTTCGCCGCTCTCTTTTTCTTAATTTCCTTTTATTTCCCTTCCTGATTCCCGGAATCACTTTATTTAGTAAAACTCGCTCACAACCAAAATGAATAGAAACGTGAAACTTTTCAAGCATCTTGTGAAAGTGAATATTTAATGATTTGGAAGTGCATTTAAAAAATTTTTTGTTTTTTTTTCCACGGTAAATATTTTGAAAAAAATAATTTTGCGCCACAAAAAATAAGTAAAAGTTTTCAGAAAACTTTACCGTTATTGTTTTGCGCGGTTTTAAAAATTTCACCTATAAAATAATGAATTATAGAATTATTATCATAAGTATAATAACATTCATTAAGAGTCATTCAGCTTCAGTACTAATGACTTGAAGCAATTTTTTCGTACGTATTTAAAATATTCGAGTGGGAGGAGATAGAGGAAATGAAAAATCAAAATGTTTAACTTATAGTGTTGCGATTCTAGAAAATATGATTTCAGCTTGATTTAATAATTTTCAAAAATTCATTCGAAAAAATGTTGTCTCACATTGTTGTTGTACATTGTGATAAGCAAAAAAAAAAGTTTGTACCAGAAAATTTTCGTTTTAAGGATATGAAAAAAAAAATTGAAACCATTTTGTCTGGTAAATGAAAAATGTTTGATAAAACTACTATAAATAAATCATCTGAAATGGTTATGGAGCTTTATTAATATTTTCTGAATTTTTTTTACAGGTCTATATCTCATAAAGTAAGTCTTAAAAGTAAGTCTTTGAATGAAACACCCTTGGAAATTTTCGGATGCAAATACTAGGACATACATCTAGAACAATTATAAGTCAAGCGGGCTTACAGAGTAGGTAGTGCGTTGTGATAGAATATAGTAGATTGATAATGGATATAATTTGTTTTGTTTTTATACCCAAACAGGAGTTAAATAAGCAAAACTAAGTTCAATTTACTTCGTTGACTTAGTTATGTGTATTTCGGATGTTTTTTTTAGAATGATAGAACTTTCGATAGGGATAACTGTGATTTGACTGAAGAAAGAAGCCATATAGTTTTGACATTTCTTTTCAGTAAGCATTGACAAATGAACATGGAAAGACTCACGCCGCAACAAAGTTTACAAATTGCTGAAATTTATTTTCAAAATCAGTGTTCTATCCGCCAAACTTATAGAGTACTTCGTGAAATTTATGGCTTACATAATCGTCCATCAGAGCAGATTATTCGTCGAACTATCGATAGATTTCGGACAACATTTTCTCTACTCGATGCAACAACAACAACAAGACAAAGAACTGTTCGTACAGAAGAAAATATCGGTGCTGTAAGAGCTAAAGATCCAAATTTGTCTATTCGTCGACGTTCACAACAAGTTGGACTGTGTGCAACCACCAAGTGGAAAATTTTACGTAAAGATCTTGGTCTACACCCATATAAGATTCAACTGGCTCAAGAACTAAAGCCACTTGACCATAATAAGCGTCGTTTGTTTGCTGATTGGGCCGTAGAACAGCTTAAAGTTGATCCACTTTGTTATCGAACAATTGTGTTTAGTGATGAAGCTCATTTTTGGTTGAACGGCTACGTAAACAAGCAAAATTGCCGTATATGGAGCGAAAAAAATCATCAAGAAATTCTGCAGGTTTCATTGCATCCTGAAAAAATGCACCGTATGGTGTGGTTTACACGGTGGAGGTATCATCGGTCCATATTTCTTTAAAAACGATACTGGAGCAAATGTTGCAGTGAATGGTACTCGTTACAGATCAATGGTCAATGATTTTCTGTTTCGAAATTTGAATGGTATCGACCCGGAAGTGTTTTGATTTCAACAAGATGGTGCTACACCTCATACTGCTACGGCAACAATTGATTTATTGAAAGAAAGATTTGATGATAACATTATTTCGAGAAATGGTCCAATTAATTGGCCTCCAAGATCATGCGGCATAACACCACTGGATTATTTTCTTTGGGGTTATGTGAAGTCATTGGTTTATGTTGATAAACCAGAAACAATGCTTTGCAAGCCAACATAACCCGTGTTATTGATGAAATAAGGCCTGAATTACTCGAAAAGATGGTCCAAAATTGGTCTGATCGAATGCAGCTCCTCAGAGCTGGTCGTGGTGGACATATGCCAGAAATTATTTTCAAAACCTAAATGTCATAAAATTATCTTTCAAATAAAAATAAAATGTGTCTTCAATCTTAATTTAAATGTGTTTTATTTCAATTTAAAGTTCTATCACTCTAAAAAACACCCGTTATATTAAAACTTATTAGGTGAATTTTATGTCTGCTCAAGTTGAATATGAAAATAAGAAGGAAAAATAATTACGAAAAACTGACAACTAAAAACAAAACAGGTGTCAGAATAATCAAAACTAATCAAGTTATCATTAGGTGTGATTTAGATCAAATATATTTTGACTGATTTGGCAACTATATATTAATTCTGGTTTTCCTGAACAATGTGACTCATTGATATTCGTTCGTTTAGAGATATGAGCTTGAGACTTGAGTAGCTAACATCTTCAGCGATTTACAATATTATATAGAGTTGTAACAATTGTCATATAAGCTACTATAATTAATAATAATGTAAGAATATAAGTAAATAAGCAGAAAATAGCAAACGATATCTTGTCAATATCCAAACCAGCTAGATGCCGATTTTTTTTTTCTTTATTGAACTTGTGATATTTTACATACAATTCATTTATAATGTAATTTTGTACCTTAAAATTATAATAGTTAAAAAAAAATGTTTATTATTATTTGTTGAAGAAAGCTATTGGGATTTAAGGTGCTACTGCGATTTACAACACATTTTCGTTGTATTGTCTATCACACAACACAGCTCAATAGACAACATAACCCAAATATTTCTATTGCAAATTACAATTTTAAGCAGTTGGAAACATCAAATTTTTTAAAAACATACTGCAAAAATAAATTTAGAGGAAAAACCCACCATTTTGTGCGTCGATAAATTCGTCGATTTTTGGGCCTTAAAAACCCTTTTCCGGTCTTCTCAGAAAGTTGAAAATGTCACCAATCGATAGAGCACCATTGATTTAGTTAATAATTTTTTTTTAAATTTTAAAATAACGGTTTATTCCCCTTTTAAAAAGCTGATACGCATGCTCTGGAACACCCGGTATATAAACACAAATGAATCACAATTGATCTTAAGCTGTTGTGAAGATTTGGTTGTAGTAAATTGTAGCAACAGTGTTGTTAATCGGAATAGCTATATTTGCAGACAACATAACTTAAAAATTATGTTGAGTAGTTGTGACAGATTATTAGGTTTTGTTGTGATTTTGTGAACCACGATTGAGAATGACAAAGAAGTTGTAAATTACAGCTATATTTTAGGTTTTTTTGCAAATCGCAATATCATCGCTTACCGTCGATTATGTTGGAAGAAAAACTAGATTTTTAAAAATGTGACAGTATCTACTATAGATTGATTTACCTATTGAGCCATCCAGTAGAAACATCACAAGAAAATATTTTATGTATAAAATTTTCATCAATTAAAAGTGGAAATACGTTATTAGGATCTCCAAAAGAGCTGAGGCTAAGACCAATTGTTAGATAGTTAGTCTCTACATTAAGCATGTCAAACTCAAATTCCAACATGCGTCAAATAAAAAATTTAAAAGTTTATGTGAGCCACAAAAAATAAAATGTTTATTTTGAAAAATATAAAAAAAGACAACATTAGTATTTTTTCCCAGATATTTGGCATGTTTTCTCTGCAACCATCTTGAGTCAACTAATATTCTATTACAACAAGGGTTGGCCCAATGATAAAACGAAAGGAGGTGATGAAATACGGTTTTATTATAATCAGAAAAATTACATAATCGAAAATGAGGGAATTTTGTATTACCATGAAAGAATCATGATACCGAACACTATATGCAACAAGAAATGTTAGAGTTGTTACACGAGTCACATATGGGTATAAGGAAAACTCAAAAAAGAGCCAAAACTATTTTTTACTGGAAAAATATAAACAAAGATAAAGTTTTCAATTGTAGTATATGGGACCAATTTTCTAAAAATAAGATTATAGAACCAATGATTGACCAAGAGATACCTTTAGGACCTTTCCAAAAATTAGGTTGTGATATAGCAAGTTACCAAGGTGAAGATTATTTGGTCGTTGTAGATTATTTGGTCGTATGTAGATTATTTTAGCAAATGGATAGAACTTAAAGAACTTAAAAATAAGACATCATCAGAAATTATGAAACACTGGATTGAAATCTTTTCGCAATTCGGTATACCCATATTGATAATTGCTGATAATGTACCATTTAATTATTTTGAATGTACAAACTTCGCCAGAAAATGTGATTTCTGCATTAGAACTAGTTTTCAACTATATCCGAAAGCAAATGGTATGGCTGAAAGGTTTTTGTTGGGACAATCTTGTTTGCATTGATTCAGTTTAAAACTGACCCGAAATGACTGTCAGTAATTCTTGATCTGATTGGAAGCTTATTTTCTTTTATAAGATAAAATAACTGTTCGTACCGATAAATACTTCCAAACATTGACATAATCTCATATACGAATCTTCGAGTGTTTTCAAATCTGGCTTGCAAATATTTATAAAATTATCTCTCTAGTCTGCACAATTCTTGCACCGGTACATTTATTGATACACAACAGAAATATCATCATCATCTTATAGCGCTACAGCTCTGGGTGACCTTTGGTCTACATCACTATGCTCCTCCAAAAAGGTCAATCTTGTGCCACTTGCCTCCAATTTGGGATTTGTAGGATTTTAGTATCGTTTTTCACGTTGTCTGCCCATCTGCTTCTTGGTCTTCCTCTACCACGGCTATTATCGGGCTTTCTATTCAGCACCACTGCTTGTTTTCGACTTACGTAGCAAGCCCATTTTAGTCTTTGGGCCTTTGCAAAACGTACAATGTCCTACGTATTCTCCATTCTGTAATCTTTTTGGACCGAGTATTTTTCGGGGAATTTTTCTTTCAAATATTCGCAGGCTATTTTCCTCGGCACGCTCACAGCCCATACCTCGCACCCATACGTCATTATGGGTCCTATATAGGTTTTATATATCTTCATTTTGGCCTTTCTTGATGTCGGTTTTGATTAAAGCAACTTTCTGTTTTCATAATAGCATCTATTTTCGGCCTGAATTCTATTATGAATACAGCATTGCATACTATTATCACTTCTTATTGTTGCTCCGAGGTATGTAAAGTTTATAACTCCTTCAAAATTGTACACTTCGATTGTTATATTCTGATTACAACAGAAATATAGTATTATTTATTTATTCAAATCACTGAAAATTTAATTATTTAATTGTATAACAGTGTCGTGATGTACCTTTAACACTTCCTTTGGGAGTAGATGGATTCATCATAACTAATTATAGATACTGTTGTGATTAGGCATTCATTATTTTTACAAAATATTTCATTAGTCTGCTGTTGAAAAAACAAAATGTTGAACTCATGCTGTTGTGAGAAGAGTGTTTATCTCTCCTAGGAACCTGACACATCGTTAGATTATATTTTCTGCCATTTTTTTTACCATTGATACTACTTTCATTGCAACCCTCTTTTAACTAAAGTTTGATTTCATATTTTAAAATAAATTTTCCAAACTCATTGAAAAAATAAAAAAAAAAATTTAAAGTGCTTTTAGTGTCTCTTACGTTAAAATGTAAAGTGAACTTAGATTTATGCACTCTGATTTAAAATCACAAATTTAGCATAAAAAAAATACTAGATTTCTTGGTGGCAGTGAAACTTTTAAAAGTTTTTACTTCTTACTCACGCCACGCCTATATACAATATTTTTCCTAACAATTTCTATTGAAAAGTTTTGAATACTGTACGGCAGAGGTAAGTTACAATTCTTGAAAAAATACATTTTTTTTTTAACTTTTTTAAATATTTCATTTTGTAAAATTGTAAGCTGCTGAACATCTGAAGTTTTAGTTTAGCATGAAAACGATTTTATACAAACAACAATTTGTTTCTATATATTGTAAATCTTTTGTGCAATGAATTGTCGAATCCTTGACTTAAGATAAAAAAAAAGCAGTAACACATTCTTGAATAGTATCATATTTTTAATATGAGTGGGCATATGTGTACTCATCCTGCTTTACCCCGAAACCAAAATTACAAAATAAAACTTCCCGTCTATTAAATGCATTTAGTTAAGAGTGCTCACGAATGCATAAAACCTTCAGATCATACAAACTTGAGAAAAGAGTTAACTCTTTTTAACTTTTTTTTTTTTTTTTCTTAAACGTAAGGAAAACTTTTTGAAAAGTTTAAAAAAGTTTAAAAAGTAAAAAAGAAAAATATTTTTTTCACTGCATTGAACTGAAAGTTGTAGAAAAATATTTTTCTTACTAGAAAATTTGTTGTTGTTTTTTTTTTTAAAAAAACTTTTTAAATGCATGTGTATATGTTACATAGTTGCGATTAAATTAAAAAATTCAGAGTTTTTTGAAACGATGATTGAATATTATTTAAAAAAAAAAGATAAGAATATGTGGAAGGTGATGGTCAAAAAATATATTATATCAAAATCTCGTAATCACAAAATCTCACACTTTTTTTTATATCTTGCACATTAAAATTTGTGTTTTTTCATAATGCGAATTTGAATTGAATTTGGATTTAAAAAAGAATTTAGGATTCAGATGTCAAATTTCAAGAAAAAAATTGCAAAAACTATTATAATTTGAGATAAATGTGATGTTTTAGATTACTAGTACTATAAGGTTATACCACTATTAGGATATACCTATAGAAAAATGTTCACACAAATGCCAACAAACCAACATGCATTTGTTTTTCTTAAGGATGTTAGTCATAGTGCTTTAAAAGACTTAGTTCAGCTTATGTATTGTGGAGAAGTTAATGTTAAGCAAGATGCATTCCCCGCCTTTATTAGTACAGCAGAAGTTCTGCAAATTAAAGGTTTAACGGACGGTGATCGAGCACCGTCACAATCTCCTGCCAAAACATCAACACCCGCTACAAAACAAATACCTGCACAAACACAACAAACTATAACAACTACAATACCGAGGCCAAAAGCGAGAACGCTAACGCAACCTCAAGTTCAACAATATAAAATAGAAACTGATGATAGTGATGTAGACAAAGCTACTCAATTTGTAATACAAACTTCCACCCCACCCGTAACAGTAGCAACAAGTCAACCCTAAACAATACAGGTACAAATGCATACGACGCAGCAGCAGGAACAACAGCAACAACAACAAAGCCAACAGTAACAAACACAGCAGCGTCAACCTCAAACAGTTCAAATACAACCACAGACAGTGGTTTCAGCACTCATACCCAAAAAAGTATTACACCGCATACAGTTAAAAGAACGAAACTTGTACAGCAAGTTGATCCATTAGATGCAAATGAAATAACGAACCAGAATTTATAGACTTACCAATAGAATTACCAACAAAATCTGAACCAGAATATGCAGAAGATGCTGGTGATGTAGAAACAGTTGAACAAGAAGCTACTTATGTTGAAAATGATTCTTATGGTGATATGAAATACGATGAAAGCTATTTCAGAGAAAATGATGAAACTGTTGCTAGTGCGACCGGTACTCTGTACAAGCGACAACATCAATAATTAAACAACAACAGCCATCGTTCTCAGAGTCTTATGTTAGTGATGCGGGAGATCAATCGGCAACTGAAGCTCAAGTGCTTATTCAACTGTCTAAGCTACAAAGAAGAAAAACACATTTAAAGAACAAATTGAAGATGCCTTGCAAGGTGGAAGTTATACTGTTGTTTTTATGTCTTCAACTAAAGGTGCAATGAAATTAGCCTTTGATGGACATCATTTGAAATATTTATTCAAAAGAAATAATTTGTCAATTTATCAATGTTGTTATATTCACACAAATGGACAAGAACAATGTAATGCTAAAGTAGTTGTGTATAAAGAACAAGCTTATGCATTGAATCAGGAACATTCACATTTGGATTTAGCCTTTGATAAAAGTACTACATCATCAAAATTAATAATGAAGCCATCATCAAATTCACCAGAACAAAAAAAAAACGATGCAAATTCTTCAATTTATAGTAAAAAAGAATCAAGACTTTCACCAGCTCCAAAAATATTGAATGTACCGAAAAAAGTTACTCCAAGAATGACGACCAAAAATTTTCGAGCTGAAAATAATTCGATAGGATCAAGAAGAATAACTTTGACATCATCAATAACATCATCACTTAATAAAAATGATGAAATATTAATAACAAATTGTGATGTAAATGATGATGATGATGATTCTATGAGTCCCGAAGAATTCAGGAAATAAATTAAAGCAAGATTAAATCGTGTTCTTTTAAAGAAATAATTATTTAAAATGAACATTACTGACACTTTGACATATAACTTTTGGGCCTCAAATACAACAACTTCAAGGAAAGAAGGTGAAATCCAAAAAAAAGAATGAATTTAGATTGTTTTTTTTTGTTTCCTGTTACTCCTCGTGGGAGCATAGGACATCAACTTGCCACCTTCATTGTTCTCTGTTGTAGGCAGTGATTTTTATTTCCTCCCAAGTTTGTCCGTCCATATATCGTTAGTTTAGAACTCGTATCTCCACGCCAGGTGTTGTTGGGTCTTCTACGCCTTCTGATATCTTCTTATATTTTTTGTAAGTGTATGCATAGTGCGACTTATCTATTTGCATTTTCTATGCTTTATTTGATACATTATCGGTTCTTCACCTGTGACCTGCCATAAGTCCTGCCATTAATGCTAATCTATATTCTACACTAATTGTCAAATTGAAAAAGTAAAGCAAATACCTAGGTACTGTTGTTGATGAGAACTTAAATTTTAACTGTCATGTGGATGAATTAATCAAGAAAAAACGAAGGATAGCTGGGATATTTAAAAAAATTGGAAAGCGGGTTCCAGAAAAGCTAAAACGAGATATCTTTTTTAGTCTATTTCACAGTGTAATATCCAATGGTGTAGCTATCTGGGTAAACACATACATTATGTTGATTGAACACTAGTTTTTTAATTCAAAATTAATTGAAATAATATGAATTATTTTTGGTAAGGCATTATAATATATAATGCATTATTTTTGAATATAATGTATTGATTCAATTCATTACTTTTAATAAATTATAATTCAAACAAATTAATTTTAATGCATTATATGAAAAAATAATGAATGATATCAATTTATTACAAAATGATATAATGTAAACGTAATGCATTATGGAAATAATGTATTAGTTCCCATCTCTGATGCTCTCCGTTGATTCTCCGACTTTATAATTTTTATCGTTTTCTCTTTCTTGGATACGATTTCTAATAATTTCAGACGCTTGGAGTCTTTAACGACATTTTTAAAGTTGTACTCCATCATTTAGAGAAAACGGTACATATATATATGCAATATGAAATTATTGTTGCTTATTCCCCTTAATTTCTTGCCAACATTTGCAGTACAATAATCATCTTTGTAGAAGTTATGTCATAAATACTTTTGTATACAAGTTTTTTTAACACAAAATTGTGATAGAAAAAATTTGTGAATAAATTTATTGTAAAAACATTTTTGAAAAAAAAAAAAAAATTGTAATACGAGATTTTGATCCGAACCCATTTGAAACAAACTTAACCGTTTATTTGAATTTATATTTCTTGTCTTTAGTTTTAATAAACGATGTTTTTATAAAAAAATATTTTGTAGAGAAAATGTTTGTTGTTTGATGTCGAGATGAATAAAAAGTAGTTGATAAGTAGTTTTAAAGATTATTAACAATAAAAACAGAAAGCAGGAGAAATAAAAAATCGAATTTATTAGAAAATTTTGAAAACATTTTAAAATTTTTAATATAATCAAAAAAATTAATTTTAAATTCTGCAAAATACTTACGTTCGTTTGAAGCGAATTATGGTACCGTTGATTATGAACAACTTCAATCTTAGTTTAGCAAATAAAGAACACTATGTATTGATAGTCAACGAAAACCTAATAAATACAAATATAATTTGTAATAATCATAGTAGTATATATGTACAGATGTACCCAATAAGAATGGAAATGTCGGCTTTGATTCGCACGAGACTAACAATATTCAGTAGTAAAGTAATTAACGCATAAATACATCAATTTTAAGCCAATAAGCCTATAAGTCTATTAGTTTAGTCAAATTTTTACAACCATTAAGCCTATGAGACAAGAATTAGTCTATTAGTTTAACCAAATTTTTCCAAACCCTCCATTTTAAAACTCACTTACATTAAAATGTATAACTTTATATAAGTTTCTCAGCTACCTAAAATATGTCTGATTCATAATAATTTACTCTCTTTTTGTTTTGTTAAGTCAAAATTTATGTTTCATACGATACCTTTATACATGAATGCACAGCTTGGACTAATTCAGGATTGCAGAAAGAAAAATGTCCCTTTGATCAGTTAGGGACATTTTGAATAAATTTGTTAATATTACTTTTGAGCATTTGTACATTGTATGCTTGCATTGCGGAAACACATTTGGCGGAATATGGCTTCACATTCGAGAAAATTTGACTACAAAAGAATTCCCATAGTCATTCTTGAGCCACCTAAGAATATGCACTGAGTTGGTGTAGGCCTTATTGATGCCTCTCTTGGTATCGAAAATGCTGAAAGAGTTGGCATTAGGGTGTTTATTTCATCTGAACAAATGCCTAAGTCTACTAGATATCTATAAAATAGGAAAAGTGCTCTAACAATACGACGATTTTCAAGTGGTGCAAGGGACGGATGTCACGTTAGGGTTGTCGATAAGACGAATGGCATGCCTTTGAACTTTGTCTAGAAAATTTAGTGTGGTTCGTGATACACCGGCCCATATATGTGATCCTACTTGGGTCGTCTGGTCGTATGTATATGATTTATAAATATTTAGCCTATACGTTTTGCAGCATTTTTAGCAACGCTTAACGGTAATGGTCATTCACATATCATTTTATTGTTGACCTGCATGCCCAAGATATTCAAGTGTTGGGTTCAAATACGGTTCTGAATACGTACAACACCGAATAAAATATCGAGTTAAACTGAGTAGTTTTGCGCAGAACAGCTTTGAGTTTTGGAGGTGTTAAGCTCAACTATGTTACGTTTGCCACAGCTGAAAATAATGGTTAAGTCATGGTTGAGCGTGCTGACTATCATATTACGTTTACTTTCTTGTTGCACATAATAATGACCGTTATCATTTTTTTGGCTGATTTTTAATATTTTGTTTGACTTTTTATATTTGCTTGTTTTATATGTCAAATTGGGCTTAGCTTATATGTATTTTTTTTCTCTAACAATTTTGTAATTGTAGTCTCTTCAAAATTTAATTGAAAAAAAAAAAAAATTATTAAACAAAAATGTTAGAGTTTTAAAAAACTATCTCTTTGAAAGAAATTAAATGAATAAAAATTCTCCAAGGCTGAATTTTAAATCTGTTTTGAAACAGTTTTTCTTTATATCAAATTCATATGAACAATAAAATTGTCATAAATATTCCCTAACATAAATTAAAGTTTCTCCTATATCGTATACAGTCGTAATTGTAACTGTATATATTATTATGCTCTTAATAAAGTCAAATATTTTAAAAATATTTCTCTTTTTATGGCCTCTTTGGGATATTTTATATATTATTTATATTATTAAAAGCTTTAAACGTTCATTGACTTTATTTTTGAATTTTAGAAATTAAATAAAAAAAAAAAAAAAAAAAAAAAATAACATCAAATCAAAAAAATGAGAATTTCTATTGTCGCTTTCTTTAAACAGACTCACTTAATTTTCTTAAGAGAATTTTCTGTATTGAAGTTGAAGCCTAATATAAAAATTGAATGACTTTATTTATATGATTTGACTCAGTAAATAGATGAAGAAGGAGATGAAGAAAATGTTTTGAATAAAATTTATTAGTAACATCAACACATATATAAAAGGTCTCCATTAAGAGATACCATAAAATATAAAATGACTTGAGATATTTTTATTTTATTTTTATTTTTGTTATCTTTCTATCATATAAAATTATCTAAGTAGAAATTGTAATAAATTTAATTCCTGATTTATATTATATGTATATATGTATAGTTATTCCGAAATTCTAAAGAATATTAATATTACTCTTGAAATTGAATTGAATTCAAATAAAGGGATTTCTCTATACTTTTATGTTATAAGAAAATAATAACAAATAGTTGGGATGAAATAAGACCGAATGAAATAAGTTCGATTTATGTTCGAAAAAATTTTATTTCCATATTTTTGTAATTGTTTTATATAAATAAAGGAAATATCAATAAAAAAATAATCACAAATAGGAAATAAGTACAAACAAATCACAAATGAATTCAGTACACAATTTCGATTTAATTTATAGTGAGTATTTGCATGATAAAAGGATAAGGATAATTTGCAGAAAATTTACTATAAAACCTATTATAGTGCCTATTATTGAAAACAGTCGCGGCTCGGATATTCATTCGATTTGATAAAATTTGTATTATTGAAAACGTGCGTTTCGAAAATGAATCGGGAAATTTTAATGGTATTTTTGAAAACGTTGTAGAGACGAGCTTCATACAAAATATAACATTTCATATCCGCCATTCATTTAGCGCGTTTTAGAAAAATGGATATAAAAAACTAAGTTAAATATATTAAATATTTGTTTATTTAATCTTATTTTATATCAAAATTATTTAGAAATATCGAATGTCTGTTTTTTTTATTTAAAGTTTTACATTTTTAAATGAATAACAATTTCGATTAATGGTAGATAATTTTATGAAATTTTTGTTCAAACAATTTTTGTTCAATTTTATTGCTCTAAGTTTTCGTCATATTACTAAAAAATATATATATATATATATATATATATTTTAATACCTTTAAGGCATACAAAATAAATAATACTTACGATTTGAATAAAAAACAAACAATTTAAAAAAAAAAACTTTTTTTCCCTTTCACACAAAATATATTTTGCCACGTGAAAATTTACAATTGAAAAAAATTGCTCTTGTTAGAAAAACTGACTATTACTGAGACTCACAGTACCAATTTTTGTCAATATTCACAATTTATCAGTAGTTTGCTGACAACTGATAATCACAATACAAATTTTGAATATCTGCTGACACTTCTCAGATATTTACTGAAAACTATTTACTTTTAAAAAGGGCCTGATGAGAGTGAAAAATATATGAAAATTGGACCTGAGAAATTTTTATTCTATATATATAGGTTTATATGTATATTGTGTTGTATCAGTTAGTTTTAAAGTGTTAGTTTTAAAGTTATTATGGCTTTAGTATCAAATATTATAGATTTTACGTTGAGATTTTGCTCGATTTTTATAACTCACAGATGTATTAATAACATCTATAAATAAGTTATAAAAAATCAATCAAATCAAAAATCAGGAATTGTATAGGTACAAACAATTTTTTTTACTACTCTTCATTCATTAAATTAAAAGTATCCTTTGCAATTTTCATTACATTTCTATAATTTATTCATGTATTAGTAATAAAATCCAGTTTTGGAAATATTTTATTCTTACTAATATTTATTATGTTCAACAATACAACAACAAAATATTTACCGCTGAGAAACAAAATTTTACCGTTTACTTGAGCAACCGACGTTTTCAAAAATACCTAATTATACCATTCGATCGAATCGGACACGGTTTTACTCAATACGACGTTTCCAATAATAGGCACTAATATTCATATCTATATGTATATTTTATATGTCATTAATCCACACGCCATTATTTTAATCCACACGCCATTATTTTAATCCACACGCCATTTAGTTGGAATAGATAAAATTAAATTTAAAGTTTGTTAAAAAACTGTGCAATAGGATTTTTTTAAATTTAGCTAATCCATTGATAGGTGTTATAGAGTTTGTATATAAGATTTCATATAATTTGAGTCAAGGCATTACATGAGTTATAGACATATTTACAAAAAATTAAAATCATCATGTTGGTCCATATCTACTTTTTTTTATACTTTATAACATATATATGTGGATCAAATAAGCATGAATCAAAACAAGTATCTTAGGTATATATTCCTAAGTATATCTATGTAGTATGGACATATTCCTATTAGATATTATTATAACTCATTTTTATTGAGTCCAAATTAATATTATTATTTTAAATGTAGTTTAATTGATTTTTAGTATACATACAATGACAAGTTAGTTCAGAAAATAAAATGTATTATTGTAGTGACTATATCTAATAATAAGTATGATGTAATAGTAAAATAATTTATTACATTTAGATCTTTATTATAGCACGCATATAATTTTGATTTTGCGTTGGACAATAAATTCATAAATCTCTTACAGCATTTGTTTACTCTTTATAGATCAAGAGTTGAGACAATCAATATTGGTACTAAAAAAACTCTTAGTAGTACCTAGAGCTTTTTTATTTACATGCTTTATTAGATGACATGCTTTAAAACTAGATTCAAAAAACATTTTTTTTTTATTTCAGTATTTCAAATTCTACATCAAAATTGATGTTATTTTAGTGAATAGAATTTTACTAAAATTTAATTTCTCAGCTATTCCAGTTTTGGAAACTTTAGAATAGCTTTGAAAATTAGTCGAAGGTAATTGCAAAACTTTTACCTTAAGTTTTTAACTAGACATATTTAGTAGTAACTAAACAAGGTGAAGAGCACTATAAATCTCCACATTTTTTTAAATTTTCATAAATAATTTAATGAACTCAATCCAACTCTTCTGGATATTCGAATATCGTGCTTTTGAAAATTTTTGTGTAGTTTGTAAAATATTTGCTTGTAACTTCAGAAATATCATAATACAGGTAGAATCACTTTGTTCTTATTTCACTTTGTTCACAATGTTAATTTATTCAATTCCTGATAATCATTGATTAAAAGTACGAATCATTGCACTTATAACACCGTTTCCAAACCTACAGCTATAGACTTGTGGCCAAATTGCACAGTAAGTAATTGTTCTGCATCAAATTAATATGATTATTTTATTTTCGTAAATATATATATGGAATTAATCTGGCAGTCAAATTGTGGTTCAATTTACTTTTATAATAAAAGTTGGTCGACCTGTCGGTAGGCCAATTCTGCACATAGTGATAAGATGTCTAAAACATAATAAACTATATTATTTACTATGAATATGACTAATTTACTATGAATATGAGTCAATAATGCTCAAAGTTTTTTTTATTTAAAATTATCCAAGTGTATTCTATACTAACACTGCGATACGTACGATGAATTGATATGAATCAAATCAATGTACTGTGTATTAAAACTAAATTTTTATTTATATTGACCTCCGTTACAAAAATGTATCGCGTCGTTGGAAATCTGTTTGTACGTGTATCAATGGAGCATTTAAAATAATCTTTTTAAATTCTTTAATGTAAATCAAATTAGAATATTATTAAATTAAAATTTTGATCCATGCACCACCCGTTTTGGATATGGATCAAAATGCATTCTAAATTGCTCAAAAAAAGGATATAGATCAAATTGACGTCAAAATAGGTCTCAAACTGAGAAAGATAGACGTAAATTGACAATTTCATTCGATAGAGTACCCTCCAAAACCTAGGGATCTAAAATTCAGCCGAAGATATTATCCTTTTTTTCCACAATTACGATTTATCATATATGCATTTTCAACTTATTCTTGTTTTTGAATTAATTATATTTTCGTTTTAAGTTTTCATATTTTTTTAATATTGAGAAATCAGTATGAAAAATCAAAAATTAAAAAAAATCGAAATAAAACCAAAATAAATTTTGGAGCTTGTTTCATTTTTACTTATGTACTTATTTCATACTGCCTATATACAAAATATTAAATTGAGTTTTATGAGATAATTATTTTTCGATTAATGTTATTTTATATTTGATTATAAATATGGGAATTAGAACTGTCAGTTAAAATTTACCTGTTGAGACTTTTATTTCAGATTAAATTTTGAATTAAGAAAATCATAATTGATAAGTGCTTGGTGGTGGGGGGAGGAACAGGGTAGTATAAAATTATGAATATTTTATTTTTAATTTAAAATCAATTACGATCTAGTTACCAGGTGTATTATGACATTTATGACAGATTAGATAATTGCTGTATATGTATCTATCAGTATAAATAATTGAATTTTAAAGTAAAAAAGAATAAGATATTAAGTATATTTTTTTTCGAGAGAGAGAGAGAGAGATTTTAGGTTTTTTTATTTAATCAAATTTTTGTTTGTTTGAATAAATTATTTTATTAATTTTAATATTTTATAATATTAATAATATAATAATGTTATGTAATAATGTTAGTAATATCATAATTTACTTGAAGTCTAATGAAAATGTTATAATTATAGTAACACTGGAAATATATGAATTATTAGCTAACAATTTTCATGCAACTTTCAGGCCCTTATTGCGATTTTCAGTTTTCAGTTGACTGTCAACTGAGAAATTTTGTCAACTAAAGTTTTATTTTAGTATTGTGAAGTGATACTTACAAAATTTTGTTCTATTGTGAATACTGAGAAAATTGACGTTTTTTTGACAATTAAAATTTTAGATTTTTAGTTTGTTTTAAAGTTTTTTTAGAAAAGAAATAATTATTTAAATAGTGTTTTATTATTAAAATACAAATATGTCATTAACCGATTTTTTTTTTTGTATAATAATTTGTCTATTCTCCATTAATTCAAATAATCGTTTTAATTAAATTTTATTGCTGTTTTCGTCATTTTACTAAAAAATATATATATATATATATTTTAATACCTTTAAGGCATACAAAATAAATAATACTTACGATATGAATAAGAACCAAACAATTTCAAAAAAAAAAAAAAAAAATTTTCCCTTTCACACAAAATATATTTTACTACGCGAAAATGTACAATTGAAAAAAATTGCTCTTTTCAGAAAAACTGACTATTACTGTCACTCACAATACCAATTTTTGTCAATATTCACAATTTATCAGTAGTTTGCTGACAAAACTGATATACACAATACAGATTTTGAATATCTGCTGACACTTCTCAGATATTTACTGAAAACTGACACTTTTAAAAAGGGCCTGATGAGAGTGAAAAATATATGAAAATTGGACCTGAGAAGTTTTTATTCTATATATATAGGTTTATATGTATATTGTGTTGTATCAGTTAGTTTTAAAGTGTTAGTTTTAAAGTTATTATGGCTTTAGTATCAAATATTATAGATTTTACGTTAAGATTTTAGTTGATTTTTATAACTCACAGATGTATTAATAACATCTATAAATAAGTTATAAAAAATCAATCAAAGCAAAAATCAGGAGTTGTATAGCTAGTCTAGCATTACAAATCCCTATTGATGAGTTCAAGTAGTGTTGCGATGAAAAATTTATTGTTATAATTATTTAATTAAATTGTAATTATTTTAATTTGATTTGCTGGAAAAGTTTTTAAGCTGTGCTGTAGTTTTTATTCAACACAATTTATATTTGTTAAATTTATCTAATTTTAAACTGTATTATATTTTAGAACAAATTTGAATACAAATTTACTCCCTCATGCAATTAGTTTGTTGAATATATTTTTTCACATGAATGATTACTAATTAGAAATCTCTGAATAAATTAATATAAAAAAACTGATGTTTTTAGTTTTAAAAAGAAAATATTTCGATTTAAATATTTTAACACAAAATATTGTAAATAATAATGCATAATACAATTATGTATGTATACATGCATGACATAGTTGAAGAGAAAATAAAAATGATATATTGATTAAAAATATATATATTTATTTAATTAAATTATATTATGTACATTAATGTATATCATTTCGAACTATACTATTTTCTATTTTATCAAACTCTCTAATAAAAAATTCCAATAATACGAAAATGGAAAATTTACAAAATTTTTGTTTTACTATGGGTTGATTAAATGATTCAAAATATTTTACTCAATATTATCCTACCAATATTTAATTTAATAAAAATATTATTTTGTTTACAATTACATATGTATGATTTAATAAATCAATATTGAAAATTAAATTATATTTCGAAAATTATTAAATTATTGAAAATATATAAAAAAATTATTTTATCTATTGAATAAAAGTTATTTTAATTTCATTGAAAATTTACAAAATGTTTACAAAATTATTAAATAAAATACAATTGAATTATAATTCAGTTATTTTTTTCATTTTTCAATTAGATAATTTAAAATATTTCCAGAATGAATTCAACAAAATATTATAATTATAGCTTATTAAAATTAAATTTTTATATTAATTTGCATAATGTTTACACTTTTATGAAAATTAGTAACGGAAAATGGTTTTATTATTTATTATACTGTTAATAATGTATATAACAGATTAGTAAGTACATATATATAAAAAAAATAGTAGATATTTTATTCTCGAATTATTTTTTATTCGGTGAGACAATTATCAGTAATAGAGTTTTAATTAATAATAATGATGAATTTAAGTTAGTTTTTTATGAAATGAGAATGAGAAAAAAATTGATGCTTGATAAAATGAACAATGATATGACTTTATGTGAACATTATATTGTAAAGAAGTTTAAATATAGCTATTAGGTTCATTGAGAAATTTGTAAAAATTAAAAATTACATTGGATGGAACTAGTCTACTTTTGAACTACTTATTTAACATTAAATTAGTGTTTTCTGTATAAACTTAAATTTACATATATCAATAAAAAACCATTTTAGAGCAGAATTAAATTGAAAAAATAGGAATTACAAATTATCTAATTCCAGAGTGGCTTAGATCAATATATATATATATATTTATCTAAACTAGACATATATATATATATGATTGTTATATCTCGGCGTGGCTATATTATATGTATATGTATTTATAGACTGACGTTGTCATCAGTGTGTTACATTATATTAATGTTAGGGAGTTGCCAGACAATGTAATAAATATATATTAATATTATAATACTTAACTGTATACAACATCTCCCCCTTTTTATAGTTTACAATAACATATAATATTTACAATATACTTTTAAAATTAAACATTTTAGTAGAATATAAAAATAAAAACTTTCATTTAGTTAATTTCAATGTTTTTTAATATAATTTACATATTAGTATGTAATAGAATTAAAAAATTATAAATTTAGTTAATTTCAATGTTTGTAAGAAATCATTATTTTATTTAATTTTTTTTTTTTTTTTTTTTTTTTTTTAGCAAAAATTATTAACAAAAATTGTTGGATTTTTATTTACATGATTGGTATCTTTCGACTGGTTTAATACTACGTCCAAATTTTGTTATGTAAGTACTAGAAGTTTCATCCCTATCGAACCTGTTATTTTGGTTGTTATCAATACGTCTTTTATCATTTCCGGAGCTACCAGCTGGTTCTGTTTTACGGCAAGATTACCTTCCATTAGAAGTGGTTTTGGTACATTTACGTCCATGATCTCAATTCAAATTTCACTTTTTTTGTTCTTGTTTTATTATTAATGCGACTGCGCCATATTATATCTCGGTGTGGCTATATTATATGTATATGTATTTATAATAAAATTCAGTTGTTTTATATTTAATATGCGTGTTTATTAAGTGACGTTCAGTGCCAGACTGACGTTGTCATCAGTGTGTTACATTATATTAATGTTAGGGAGTTGCCAGACAATGTAATAGTTATATATTAATATTATAATACTTAACTGTATACAACAATGATACACAGATATATATGAATATGATGCCAAATAAAACCATTAAAATGGCCAAATAGACAATAAAATAATAAAAATAGATCAAAACAGATAATCTGGCATATTTTGAACAATAATCTTAATAACTAGGATGATATTCTACATTTTGTTTTATGTTCAACCACATACCATAAAATTTCAATATTCTTCATATACTTACTGTATGTTTTAAATTTCCAATCACAGATTGTTCTATAGACGTGGCTTTATCAACTTATTTGTTTCATACTGGACCATCGATAGTACCTTAATTTACTATTATTAACATTATTAGAAATCAGCAAGATGCTAGGAGAGGTACCACTGCCATTCAATAATTCATAAGAAGAAAATTATTTTGATAGAAAACCTAATCCATCTATATTTTATAACTATACGCTCGGTTGATCTTGTAATAACCGAAATTAACCCATTTTCGGCCAGGAAAAAAAATCATATCTTGGTTGTTAATTAATCCGTTGGTTTAGGATAATTGACGCCCAAAAAATTCAAATCCGTTGTTAGATTGGGGCTAGTATGTTCCACAGCCTGGAAAAGGGCTGTCTGAAAAATCGAACACTGGCCACTAGTTAACATTTTTTTTCGTTCATGATGAAAATCAAAAATTAAGTTTACATTTTTAGCAATTTGACTCAACTTCAGCGAAATTAAATCAAAGCAATGAATGAAAATATAAAATAGAGTTAAAGAAAAATTTTATTCAGAAAATTAATGAAAAATTTATTAATATAAAATATTATAAATTATGAAATCAAAGCATTTAGTGTGTAAATGAACGTTGCACTCCTTGCACATGAATTTTGCTGGATTGCTGCATTTTTTAATTGACTTCCACGATATTTGCATTCTGTTTGGGAAACAACATGTCTGCCTGATAGTTTTGGTAAATTATGAGGCTGATATTCGTCTAGAGTTGATTCATATTCAAATCTGAACAATAAAATTTCAGCAACGAAACCACGAAAACGTTTTTGTCACCAATCCGGCTTATATTTTTATATTTCGCTACAAAACAGTGTAGCTTCCAGACATTTACTATTGAAAAACTCAAAACATCAATCCACAATGCCCAATACTATTTTTTGCTCTGATATTGATGCGATAATTTGCAATTCTATTATCATGCAAATCGACACCTCTCATGTCATATTTGTATTGTAGTGATGTAGAAGTAATAGTTGCTGATAGTTCACATAATATTCTTTTATTTTTTCCAGCATTTAACTGTAGTCATTGGTTCGATTTGGTCAAAGGTAGAACAAACTGTAACCACTTTATTATCAGACTATCGACAGAATAATAATTCGTTTGTTGCATCAAATATGAAATCATACTCACCACGCTGTAATTTTTATGTTTCAAATGGTGTAATTTGATTTTTTCTCACGGTTCCAGTGGCAAGTTAACGTTTTTCAACAGGCAAGTACATCAAATAGTATGATGTGAAAAACTTATTAAAATATTTGTGTCGAGTTCTATGTTGAATATTTTTAAATAATTGAATGACAACATCGGTATCTAAACCAATTTCCTTATTATAGTTGTATTTTAGGGGTTAATCGGGACTTAATATGACTCTTTGACAAGAAAACCTCATCATTGGTTTTTTGAATTAAAAATGTAAATTTGTTTTGTTTTCATTTCCAAAAAATCGGTAAAATTAGAAGTTTTTTCAAACCACCACTATCTTGAGAGCGAGTGAGCCAATTTTAAATCTAAAACACTTATTTGAAAGCTAAGAGTCCAAAGTTTATTGATGTATTACATTTTAGTAAAAAATATACAGCTATAACAAAAAAAACTTTAATAAAAATATGTAATTTTGCTGTTTGAAAAATCGAACAGCTGCCGAAAATGGGTTAAGTAAAATCCGGAATTGAATTTTTTTTCATAATATTTAATAATTATTTAATTTAATAATTTATTTATTTAAATTTAGTTTTTGGACAGCTATAATACATACATTTTTAAATATTTGTATGTATAAAATAATTTATATTAACAAAACTAAAAAAAAAAACACAAATATTCAGCAATTAGGATTCATGCTTGGAAATATTTTTAATTCCGTGGTATCACAATGGACTTGTCTGGTCTAACTGTGTCCAATTGTGACAGTCAGTGCTATACTTATCTATCTATCGATTCTAGACTCATGTCTAGACTAAATGTGGTATTTTGTAGACTAGACTAAATGCAGACTAGACTAAATGTGGTATTTTAACATTTAACATGCCCTTGATCTATGGAGTTATGTTACGAACGCCCATCATACTAAATTATTACATATTTCAAAAATACATATATTAAAGAAAATAAAATAATATTTTCTGTCGATATTTCAATTAAAGTAAATCCTTTACTATCCTTTACAGTTATTATACTATACTTATTTGAAGAGAATTAAAATTTAATTTTTTTTATGTTTCTACAAAATAATACTATTACCACTTCAATAGAAAATATTTTTTTTTTGATTTTGTTCTTTTGCCATTTAAAAAGATCAAATTCGAGACATCTTTAAGAATACTCATTTAAAATAGCTCTTAAAGGACATTTAACAAACACCTTAAATATCCTTTAATATACCAATATTGTTTATGATGTTGTTTATTATAGTATAGTAAATCTTATGATGATGTAATTTGTTATATGTATGTATATATGTGAATATATGTGTACGAATGAAAGTCATTATTTTAATACATTTTCGAAATGATTTCTTGTTTGTTTTTTGTATTATTCAACAGGGTTGGTTAAAAATTTGTTATTCGCGTACCATGTTATTCGTTATCAAAAATTTTTTTTATTTTTTTTGATTTGTTATCATCGATTAGTTGGATTAAATCTTATGAATATTTGTTTCTATTTCTTATTTTATAACGTCTATATTTTAATGTTATTGGTATAGTTTAAAAAATTTACATTAACTTGACCATTTAATCAATTTGCAAATTGCTTTCATAATCATTGTAATGAGATTTAGAAGTTTCAGTGACTCTGACTGAGTGATAAAAATCGTAAAATATATTTACTATGTCATATTTGGCATATTTGTGCAATGAACCAGTCTATATTCAACAATATTTGCGTTTTTATGTCCAACTACCCCTATCTTTTGATCAACTGTATGGCATAACTATTTTACCCACAATTTTATTTATTTATTTTCACAGTAGATTTACAGATAAATCTGCAGTCCAACTTATAGGTCCTTTTTCACTTTCGAAATGACCAACATTTTTTGTATAACAGTTATATACAATAATATTTCTTATTTTAAATATTTATCAATAGTATATCAACTAATTGCAATTTGAAAAGCTCCATCTATTGTAAATTTTCGCTTTTAGCATACTTAAACTTTATTCTAAATGCAGTTCGATAATGAAAACATACAACCACTTCATTCAGCAATATCAACATTGTTCCAAAACTGGTATACAAAATATTAAATTCAATCAAAATAATTTTATATTCTGATTCATAGTTTTCATGATGCTTCTCATTAAAATATTCTACGAACAACTTTTAACTTGTAAATCATAAATTAAATAAATTAATTTCTTTCGAATTAATTGATAAAAGTAAAATTAAAGTAAAAAAATAAAATTCTGAGGGTATCTCAGTTTCAATATTCCATTTTTAATATTTTGTACAACTATTAAATAAATGGCTTTACTATAATTGGTACGCAGATATTAAACTTTAATAAACCCGACTTCGTCCAATCTATGTCTACTACTATATTTGATTTATATGTGCCTTCGAATCGGTAATGTTATATATTTCTGCTTGTGTGTGTTTATATAATTGGACCTTCAATAAGATATCTCTGATAATAACATTAAAAGGTTGTTTTTTGTTTCTCCGCCCTCCTCGTATTGTTTTGTTGTGGTTTATTTTTTATGTTTATTATTAAAGGATTTTTGTTTCTATCCTTTTCATTGTTCGGCAGAATAACGGATGTGACCTTGTTCGTTTTCAATTTTTGTTTTCTTTTATTTTTTTTATATAATATTTTTTATGTAGTTACAATATATGTACTTCCTAACGGTAGTACGAGCATATTTGTTGTGAACAGGTTAAGAAATGATGAAGAAAGTTAATATGAATTGGGATCACAATATTAAAATAACAAAATATTTGCACAAATACAATTAAAACCCCATTGGAATTGGTTGGTAAAAATACAAAATTAAATGATTTCAAAGAATTTACAGTATTTTAGAATTAAATCTTTGTCCTTGCAATACGTATGTATATATATATAGAACATATATTGTTTATATATGAATACACAAGAATCCATTATAGAATTCATTCAAAAGTTTGATATTTGTTTTTTCCATCCCAGTGCCTTGTGGGAACTGAAATCGTAATCTTAGAAATTATTTGAAAAATAATGAAAACGAAACAATTTTTTTCTTTTAAGATCATATATTTTTTTACTTCTTGTTGTTGTTATTGTTTACTTTTTTTTTTTTTTGTACATAAAGTTTAAATTTCACCTATGTTTACTGATATACGTATATAAGAATCGATTTATATACCCAAGAGATTAATTCGTTTGTAAACAGTCAAAATTGGAGAAGCTTTTATCAACATTTACACTTTAGTATATTTTACAATGCTTTACAAAAGTATTAGTACAAAGTAATTAAATATTTTGATAAAAAAAAGAAATATTTAAAATTTTTTGATAAGTTCGTGACATTCCAATTTGAATTCGTAGGTAAGATTTTTTGTTATATTCAAGAACAAAATGTCATTGAAAAGATATATGTTAGTAGTATGATAAATCGATTGATTAATCGATAGTTTGGTTATTGATTATTTACAAGTATTTTAAGAAGTTACTTAGTAACGTTACCCGGCATTGTTCAGCACAAAATACATAAACTTTATTCCTATAAAGTTTTGTTTATGAATGAAATTAAAAAAAAAATGGTTTAAATTCTAGTAGTTGTATAACAAGTATTTGAACACATCAAATCCAATCTAAAATCCATATAGTAGGTGGGATATGGTTCCAAACATTTTTGATTCAGGATCAAATACTTTTATGATCAATCTTTTCGTAGATTTGAATTTCGAAGAAACATTATTGCAATTCAGTTCTAACTGGTGACGATGAAATTTCTAAAACACTCAGAGTTATTAGATAAAAATTACTTTTATTTCATAACTCTTGCCCGCATATTAGTTTTAAGCTATCACAATAATTCAATAGGTTTTGTGTATAAACATATTTCGCAGTTTATTTTAAAAATTTATTTTTTTTTCTCCTATTACTCCGCGTGGGAGCATATAGAGCTTCGATAGTGAACCTCCATTCCTCTCTGTTGAGTACTGGTTCCTTAATATCGCCCCAGGTATATATGTTGATTGTTAATTCTTGATCAATTGTGCGTCTCCATGTGTTGTATGGTCTGCCGGGTCTTCTTTGTCCTTGTGGATTCCACTCTAGAGCTCTTCTTGCTATATCACTTTCTGATTTCCTTAGTGTATGACCTATCCATTTCCATTTTTTCCTATTTATGTGTCTGTTGATAGGTTCTTCTCCAGTTATCATCCATAAATCTTCGTTGCTAATTCTTGCCAGCCAGAATATTCTGCATATAATTCTCAAGCACTTCTTGATGAATACTTGTAGCTTCTGTTTGATTCTGACCGAAGTGAGCCATGCTTCACTGCCATATATTAATGTTGACTTAACACATGCTCTAAATATTGTTAGCTTTGTTGCTCTCGATATTTTGTTGCTCCGCCATATCTTCATTAGGCTCCCAAATGTTCTTCTTGCCTTATTTATACGGCTGTTGACATCTTCTGTTGTACCTCCTCTTGATGTTATGATGCTCCCCAGGTAGTTGAATTCTTCTACGTATCCTATCTGTTGTCCACTCACTGTTATTGGCTCACTATCACTGTTTTTCGTCCTTATTGTCTTGGTTTTCTCGATATTCAATTCGAGTCCCGATTTCTTTGCTTCTTCCTGTAATCTGTTGAATTTGTTCTGTAGGTCCCTTTGATTTCTTGATATGAGACATACATCATCTGCGTAAGTCTTCTAAGTTGCCGAAGAGATCCCATTCTATTCCGTTTATTCCAGTGCAAACTTTTCTTGAAATGTCGTCTAGTATTGTGTTGGAGAGAAGTGGTGATAGTGGACATCCTTGTCTAACTCCTATATTAGTGTAGAATGGATCACTGATGTTACCTCTGTGTTGAACTGTTGTCTCTGCATCTTTATACATCGCTTTGATGATGTTGATGATTTTTTCAAGAACTCTCTTCTTTGTAAGTGTTCTCCATATTGCGCATCTCTTGACTGTGTCGAATGCTTTCTTAAAATCTATAAATAGTAGATATAGTGAGATATTCCATTCTACTAATTGTTCAACTATGACACGTAAAATATTTGACTGGTCAACACAGCTTTGGTTTGGTCTGAAACCTGCCTGCTCTTTCTGTAGTATTGGTTCTAGTACTTCTTCTAATCTTTTCCTTATAATAATTGCTATTATCTTATGAATAGTATTTAGAACCGTGATTCTTCTCCAGTTGCTGCAATTGGCCAAGTCAATCATTCCTTTCTTCCATGATGGCGGTATATTCTCTTCTATCCATGCTTTTCTGGTGTGGGGTTCAATTGTTTTTGCGAATAGGTCTGGAACCAGTTTGGCTATTTCTGCTGGAATGCTATCTTCACCTGTTGCTTTGTTGTGTTTCAGGATATTGATTGTAGCTTTTTATATTGGCAGTCCCTCAGTTGGATAGATATTTGCATCGTCTCTGTTTCTTATGTCTGCTTCATTATTTGGACTTTCTTCGTTGCTCAATTATTAAAAATGTTCTCTCCATCTCTTTAATTGGTTCTCTAAGTTTGTGAGCAGCACACCATTTTTCTCTTTAATTGGCTTGTTTTGTTGTTCCAACTGGTTTGTTAAGTTCTTGACTATGCGATGCAATTCTCTCGGGTTATGTTGCTGTGCTGCTCTTTCTGCTTCTCCGGCTAAATTTTGTAGAAATTTCTTTTTATCTCTTCTTGCTGCTCTTTTCACTGTTTTCGATATTTCTTCATATTCTCTTCTTGATGCCGTCTTGTTGTTTATCATTTTCTTCATTTCGCCTCTTCTTTTAATCAAGGCCCATGTGTTGTCGGTTATCCAGATTTTTCTTTGTGGTTGTGAAATTCCAAGATTTTGTTCGCTTGTTTGATTGTAAATTTCCAAAATCTCTTCCCAAGTGTGTTCTCTATTATTTCTAATATTCTCTTGTAATGCCGTAACCATGTCAGCTCTTACTTTCGGATTTTTTTAGTTGTTTATATTTATTTTCTTCTTTCTATTTCTTCTGCCTCTTCCTTGTTGACTTAGTTTCATTCGGAAGTTCCCAGTTAGTAATTCATGATCGCTGTGTATATCTGCTCCCCTTCTATTTATCACATCTAACATTGATTGTTTCCATTTTAAAAATTTACTTGTAAATAAATAACTGTAACATACTGCCATAATATTATAATATTTGTCGTATATTTTGTTTTCTTTACTTCATTATTATTATTATTATTTTTTTTTTTGCACCTTTTACCTTTTAAAATTATACATATATAATTTTTTTCTTGTTGTTTTTAATGTTGTTGATATAGATACACAGGATTATATTTGAGTTGCCAGTTGATATGTTTTATTATAACCAAGTTTTATGTTTTATCTGATAACTGATTAAGCTTGAGATATACATAGTAGAACATTTGAAGAAATTATTGAGTGTAAATGGAGCAGTATGAGTTAAATAAATTGGGTAAAGTATACGTCCAGCATTATGTCTTAATATGGATAATATGGTACGGTTTAGTGTCGTTTTGATATATGATTCGGTATAAGTACCACAATATGGTTTTTTGATGAACATATTATGTACATATTGAAAAGATATGTTATTGTATAGTTTTTTTTTTTTAATTTAAACATAAAAATTAATATAAAAACTTAAAACTACCTTAGCCTATAAAAAGTTGAAGAAAAACGACTTTAATAGAACTAGCTACTATTAACATTTAAATTAATTATAAATTTTTATGTTAATTCTAATTGCTTAATAATTTGTTTTTTGTACATTCATAATTATTATTGTATGCTTACATACTACTTTCTTATATGTATAATATATTGTAGAAATAAGGCTGAAAAAACAAATATTATGTCTGGTTATTTTAAATAAAACCTAAAACCTAGCTAACCTAATAATTAGCCCTATCTAAACTAATTTAAACTAATTTTTAAACCTAGAATGTACATGTTTAATACACATATTACTAATTGAATGTGCTTTCTAACCACCAATATGCTCTTTTAATATTTTTGTGTCTGTCTGGTATGGACATATCAAATTGAAGATTATCTCCGTTACTGTTGCCCAGTTCATATTCTATCGCTTTACATGTGGCCCGTCTACTATAGTGATATATAATGGAGGCATGATCTTGGTTTTTGGATAAAACCATTTTGATTAAGAAATATAAAATCCTCAGGGGCTATGAATCCTATGCGAGTCATTGTGGTAAAATATATGAGATATTAAACCGTTTTCTGGAGTATTTTGTGCTCTTACATAATGTTTTCGAACGAGATTTATCATAAAACTGTCGATTCTGTTTATGTTTGATTCATTGTACAAATATTTATTTGAATAAAAATGTTTGTAATCGGATTCGGTCTTGCGGTTTTTATTAATACAAACTCTTATGTACTTTCTTTCAAACTTACAGGTTTTTTCCATTAAACTTGCGCTGATATTAAACCATACAGGTATCCCATACACAAGTGTTGGCCTAATTAATGTTTGATAGCAAATTATTTTTACGGTATTGCTTATCTTTTTGTTGTAATAAAGTTTTTTTTACTGCCATGAAGGATTTGTTAACTTTGGTATTTTACATGCTCCGAGTAATTCAAGTTGCCATGTAGAAGAATTCCGAGATATTTAACGACTTTTTTGTTAGCTAGAGGTGTTATTGTATAGTGTGTAGTATTACATGTTATGGTATTGCAGAAAGTAGTGTCTGACACGTTTTCAACTTACACTAGATACTTGTTTATGGCCAAGATCTGACTAATCAATTGCTCTTTGTCAAAATGGGAAAATAGTCATTTGAGTTAATATTTTTGCAGCAAAAAAAATTATTATGGCTAGAGTAATAAATTGATTTAATATTACAACAAAAATATGGTCCAGATTGCTAAGTAAGAAGCATGTGATCGCCAGCTTCAAATAAAAGAAATATATCGGGAAAAGAAAGAGGTAGATAATATATATGCATAGAGAGACAGAGATATATTTAAGTATTATACAACAATATTTAAGCGGTATTAATTAATTTATAGTTTTTTTTTCTAATCATCTCGTTTTGATAAAACCTGAAGGACACATAAAAACAACATTTTTAAAATAATTTTTAAAATTTTTTTACGATGAATATTGAAAAGGTGGTAACTTGAATAGTGTTATCAATATTACCCCGCCAGGCTTATTCCCGTTATATATATATATGTATATAGAAAAAGCATTTTATTGACTTCTGATGAGGATGTATACATAACTGTGTATTCATATGGGAGCTTTAAAACTAATGGGAAGAAAAATTAAGAAAAGAAAATTTTCTCTACATTATTTGTTTTTATTATTGTTATTATTATTTTTCTTTAAATTGTCTTCAGAAAAATACATACTAGTATTTTTATATACAAGTTATACAGACGCACATATGTACATGCCTAAGGCCTGTTAAATATATACAATAAATATATTTGGTTTTTGTGTATAAATTTGTAAAATATAGAATAAAAATGAATTCGCTCTAAGGCATTTAATTTTTTATTCTAATTTACGTTTATTTCATTCTAATTTACTATAAAAAAAAAAAAAAAAAAAAAAAAAACTTTTTTTTTTTGCATTATTTTATTCAAAAATTAAAATTATTTTCTGAAAATTCAAAACAAAAAGAGAATACACAAAAAAAAAATCGAATGCTTTAGTTTTACAGTAAAATTTCTATAGAAATTTGAGAAACTCAAAATTTTGATTGTTCTTGAAATTTGTATTAGGTTTTTTTTTATTGAGAATTCAAAAACTACACAATCCAAGTATAACAAAATTTGTTATAATAAATCGTTATTGCTTATCCTTTTCACATCTGGGGATAGCTAATATTTAGTGTGGTGCTGAGATTGTATTTCGACTTATTATTTATTATAATTATCATAATAAATATCGGTGGCGATTTTCCACGATCTTAATTTATTGAACGTTGTAAATTATCTCTTAAAATTCTATTAATATGATTGGTTAAGACACTAAGTCGTATAAAAATAAAACAAATGAATCCTACAAAAAATTACATCAAAAAGGCAATAACTATGCGATAATTGATTTTCCAGAAGCAATAGAAATAGTCACTTCCACCAAGCTGTAAGTAATGCAGTCCTAGCTGACTAAATTTAACATAAGATCATAATGGGCAAATACAATTTTAAAAAATGTTGTTACATGACGAATGAAAATGGTGATATTATCAATCAACATCAGAATCAATTAAGCTAATTAACACTGTTCAGCCAGAAAGATTAAAATAACACTATACAGAGCACTCATTGTTGCAGCAAATTCAGAATCATTGAACATAATTAAAAAGAACCAAGTAGAAAATTTTTTAAAAAGAAAATTCCTGTGTAAGACTTTTGCCCTAAAAAATTTTAAATTGATGGGGCAAATGTAGCAATAAAAGGTAATTTCTCTCAATTTCAAAATATATTATCATATCATACTGCTCTGTTTGTATGATGAAGCATTTTTATGTACTATTCAAAATGTTAATATCAATAATGAAGAGAGTTAATTCTGTGGCAATAATATAACTGCTTTAGTCGAAATTTAAAATTTTCCAGTATGACCATTTTAAAATTTATTCTGTGAAAAAATTGGGTGGGCATAAAAAGTCTATTGTATGTTCGTATTACAGTGACGGGGCGTGGAATTTTTAACTGGGGAAGTACTATAAAAGGAAACATAAGTTTGCTTTGACTTTCGTTTTCTATTGAAATTTTTGCTAAATTCGACAGTTAAAACTGTTCACATCTATTTCTCAAAGTAGTTTTAATTCTGTTTAGGGAGAAAAACGATCGCTCAACTGAAATAGTTGTTATAGAGGAAGTGTTATTATCAATTAACAAAGTTTAAACTATTCATTAAAAGAGTTGTTTAATTCTGTTTCAATTAAAAATGTTAATATTTCGCAAATACTGATTTTGTTATTAAAATTTTCATCTGAAAATATAACTTTAATTTAAGCACTGACTTTAAGAAAACAGTGTAAAAAAGTGTGAATTTTCTATATTAATGTTGAAAAATACCTCGTATACGAATTATAAGATTTTATTGAAAAATGTGGATTACATCGTTTTATGGTTGTTGTTATTAGTAGATCAAGCATTGGTTTACCATCTTTAACAATTAATCATTTTTCCTCAAAAGTTCTAACAGAAAATGATTTTTTCTTTAGATTTCAATAACACAATTACAATTTTCTATTTTAATTATTTATAAATAATAAAAACAAAAATGTTTTAAATTTTTACATTTGTTAACAAATTGTTTCAAAACTGCATAAAACAAAATTATGGCTGAAAATAAACAATGTAGCATTCCATAACAAAAAACTACAGAATTACTTAACACAAATCAATAGTACTCTCTAAAAAAACCCAAAACTACATACATTATTTATATGAATATTAATTCTCATTTAAGTCAACAACCACAATAATGCATAAAATTAATTCATTCCCTGATACTTTTTTTATTTGTAAATTCATTTTGTGTCATGCGATATTTTGTAGTTGTTTCCCTAGATAATCTATTTTCTATCAGATATTTTCTAATTATATCAGGTAGATTTGGAATGAATATCCGCGACAATCCGCGACAATCCGCGATCCGAATCAAATTTTTTTTTTTCGTTTATGTATAATTATTATAGGTATAGCATATTGGTAAGAGAATAATGATTTTTAATAGGCATTATTTTCAAATATTTTAAATTTGTGGTTGTTGAATATCTCTTGTTGGCTTGTATGATTGAAATAATAATAGCAAATAATGATGTTTATATACACATTATTTTCTAAACATACATAATGTAGTTAATATCATTCTATGCGTATAATTTTTGATTAAAATTTTTTTTTATTCGATTTCAATTTTTTTAGTTAAGTAATTTTTATATTAAATTAAATATATATTTTATATTAAGTTGTAAAAAATAATAAATAATATTTTATTTGGGGAAACACTCATTCAACTCAATATATGGACCCTTCGTGCCTGGTGCGTAATATTAATTTTTATTGAACAGAAAATTATAAATATAATTGGTTGAATAATATTCACAAATTTTAGTTAAAAATTCAAAAAAAACTGAAATAGCCTGTTAATATATAAGAGCAAAATGAACTTACAAGCGCTTATTGATTTGTAAATAAAATAAAATTATACAAAATAAAATTGAATACAATCGTTTAAGTCAATTTTTAGAAAAATTGTATAGCAGAACAAAATTTAATATAACCACTTAGCTTAATATAAGCTTTTGGCATGTATGTAGATAAAAATTCATTATATTAAAACAACTTAAGTTGGGCTAAGCTATTGATGTTATTAGTTATTATAATATCATGTGCAATGACCCAACCCAGAGCAGTAGGTAGGAAAGGTCCCTGGTTCGATTCCCGACGAAAACAAAAAATGCTTTCTGGATTTTTGTATCTGGTCAAGTACCCTTTATCATTGGCATAAATAAAATTATAAATAATTGATAGTTTTGGTTATAACTAAAAATAAAATGGAACTATAATTATGAAGGCGAATTACTCTACAGTAGATATAGTTTTCCACATTTAAGCTAGTCTATACCATAAAAATTCTACAGAAAAAGTTATTGTATGTGATTGTGTCCAAATCTCTGTGCCAAAGCAGTTAGGGTGTCCATCCCATAGACATGGAATTATATAAAAAAAAATATATAGATATATATATATATCAGTCTAACTGAGTTAGGCGAATCGAATCAGTTAATTTGATTTTTTCAACTTTAAAAAATTCATAAAAACCTCGAGCTTTTTGTGCAAGATAATATATTTTTTCTCATAGAATTCGATGGTAACAATATCTCATTTTTCGCTTATGTTGACTTATGCGTTTATATATTGCCACAGAATTATTCGTTATAAACAACAAAAACAGAAATACAGGACTGAAATATTATTAAATAGAGAAATAAATATATAAAACAATTAGTATAAATGTGTAAACCATTTTTTTGTATTATACACGTTTTATGTAGTGTTTATACGAATAATTTTAATGATATGGGTTAAAAATAGATTTGGCAAACCACAAAATATTCAAATATTTTAATACTGTAGTACACTTTAAATATTAAAAAAAAAAAAATGGTCGGCATATCTATGGTCCAATTAGATTATAAAATTTAAATAACACAAAATAATGATGGCTGAGTAATATAATCAAACTAGGGGCCCCTGTTGAGTAATTATAATTCAAGTTGAAGTCAAATTTAAAGTTTTTAAAAAAACAGTAATTTACGTACTGACATAGACTTCGCACGATATAGCAGAAACCACACGTGTTTAATAAAAAGTTTTGTGGTTAGTAAGTTTTATTTACGACATATAAATACACGTCCCTCATATACTGTTTCGTTTCCGATATATTCCCTATAGTAGGTGGCATTTAGTTGATAAAATTACTAAAAATAAAAAATTTTGTCATTAAAAAGGTATATAACATAATTTTAATAAAAGCTATATTATTACTACAAATAACCAAAACTTAGATACATTCACTTAAAAAGATAAAAAATGAGGAATTCAAGTGATTTGTTTTTTTTTATATTTTTTATTTTAATAAGATCTCACATATGCATAATGTATTTGCTGAATAATAAAATCATATGAGTAAAAAAATTTCAACTGTGTGCGCATTATTGTTTTATATACAACTTATTTATTATATTAGGAGTTCATTAAAAAGAAGCGAAATAAAATGAAAACGTGTCTACTGCGCAGGTCCTTAAATAATTGTCAATTATAATTATAGATGTATTAAAAAAACAAAATTAAATATAGGCTATCTCAGAATAAAACCAGTTCAAAATATGTCCATGCAGACAAGAGAAAGAAGCAAACACAACAAAAAGATAGAACACAATATAAATATTTGGAAATATACCTTAATTGAATTGAAAAAAATATTAAATCGAATGCAAAAATTTAGAAAAAGTCATTTGAAAGACAGAAACAACTAGAGAAATGTTGTAAAGTAGACTAATAAATTTTTTTAGTAATACTCGATGAAGATCGTTATTATTAAAAAAAATATATTTAGTAAAAAACTGCTGCTTACCATTCTTTTATAACAGCATTAATAGCATTAAGGTACCTATTTGAACATTTGATTTCATTTTGAAAATCGTCTTAAATAATTTTGAAATAAAACAAAATACAATTTATTTATAACAATTCTTATTTATAAATAATAATTTTAACACTTTGTACCATAATAATTTTAACAATGATAACCAGTGTGTGCTACACACATTTTCCTCCTTTCAAATTCAATATATCACTGTTAGTCATTTCGATTTACGTCCCCAAGTGCCATGTGTTCACCAGTGATGTTTACAATGTTAGAATTTATATCTGTGTAGAAGTTAAAATTTGGTATCACTATTGATCTCGAAATATGAAAACAAAAATCTGAATATCCACAGATAATACATTGGTAATGAGCGTGTTAAATAAATTTCTATTTGATTAAAAATACAAAGATAATCTGATCCTTGCATTTCCTAGAAAATGAAAATAATAAAATTTTATTTTGTGAAAATTTCATTTTGAAAACTTTATACCAAAAAAAAAAAAAATTTCCAATTTTAATAATCTCTTTTTTATTTTTATTATTATTATTTTTTTTTTTTACATATTAAAGTCATAATCATTTCTATAAATTGCTGAAAAAAAAAATTGAAATTTGAATCTAGATTTGTGGAAAAAATTAAAATTTCTGATTTTTTATATATTACGAGTATATCAAGAACATTTTTGATTGAAATTTCAAAATTTGTACTCAAATATAAAGATTGATCTGTAGGGTATGCTGAAATTTTATTTTATTAAGACATTTGTTTTTTATAGAATTCTTAAATTAATGAAAATTTTGTATATAATAATAATGATAGTGATAATCATCGACAATGATGTTGATGATGAGTCTTTCAATAAAATTAAAAAAAAAACAAAAGAAAATAAATAATTTGGAGGAAGGAAGTATGGATCAAGGATTATAGGAATATATGAATTCTATGAATAAAATAAATGAAGCTGTTCGTATTTTCTAATTTTATTTTGCTATTTTATTATTATGATTATTATTGTTTTTATTTTTTTTTTTTCAAATTAGAAAAAGGATATAAAATTTTATGAATTAAATTTCTAAGAAAATCCTATTGAGCATAAAATAAAACGTCTTAATTTATTTAAAATCTTTTACGAATTTTGTAAATTTCATATTATTATTTTAATTAACATTCTTAAAATGAATATCGGATAATATCAAAATTTTGAAATTTTCTAGACATTTCTTTTGTTGGAATGTTCACAAAATCGGTAAGGGACTACCCAGTAAATTGAAATAAATAAATAAATTTATTTTATGATTAAGAAAAAATTTATAGTTTTTTTTGTTGCCACTATTGGTAAAATATGTTTAGTCAACACCATGTAAAACTGTATAATGTATACATCATAATGTCGGTGGCAGGCTTGATGGTTGATCCATACGCGAAAAAGTCATATTGAGAAAAATGAGTTTTAAGTTTGTAAGACTATAAAAATTAAACTGTTGGATAGAATCCTTCCAAATTTGGCCAACTTATGTATATGCCCCAAAAAATATGTTCATGCAAATTTTTAGACTCTTGGTTTGTTCATTTTAAAAAGAAAAAAAAAATACAAATTTTCACATTTGATCCATATCCATAATTTTAAAGTGAATTTAGTTTTTCATTGTATGAAGTGGATGAAGGGTGGCGCACGTGGATCAAATAAGCAAATATTAAATTTTTCTTGAAGTAAGAAAGTTGTATATATTCATCAAAACAAAAAATATAAAAATAAAATACGATATTGTTTAATTTTTAGTTTTTATTAAATAAAACAAAAACAATATTTCTAACAATAATATTTCTGAAATCAAAGCCAGGTTAAACCGTGCAATCAAAGAACTTAAATTTTTGTTAAATAAAAGCAGAGAAAGTTCGTTGAAGAATTACCTTGAAAGACTAACATATACCGATCTTAATGACTACTCACTGTGGAAAGCAACAAGAAAACTGAAACGGCCACAACAAATTATACCTCCACTAAGGAAATCAAATGGTAATTGGGCCAGAAGCGATGGTGAGAAAGCAGAGCTTTTTGCATCACATTTACAAAAAGTGTTTGTACCGTATCCACCAGTAATTTCAACCGACGAAAACAACAAGATTGAAAACTACCTTGAAGTGCCTTATCAAATGGATTTACCGATAAAGAAAGTCCGGATAAAGGAAGTACAGGAAATTATAAAAAACTCTGTGTCAGACAAGAAGGCTCCTGAGTATGATGGTATCACAGGCAAAATGGTAAAGGAACTTCCGTATTGCAGTATAAAATTCTTAACCCACATTTTTAATGCTATATTAAGAACTAGCTACTTCCCAGATATCTGGAAAACTGCGCATATCATAATGTTAGCTAAACTGGGGAAAGAGCAAAATGAGACTAGTTCATATAGACCAATAAGTCTTCTGCCAGTAATATCAAAATTAATCGAAAAACTAATAGCCAAAAGATTGATTAAAATAAATAATGAACGAGATATCGTACCAGCTCATCAGTTTGGCTTTCGTCACAATCATGGAACAATTGAGCAAATACATAGAGTAGTGAACCATATAAATAATTCACTTGACAAGAAAAAATACTGTTCTGCAGCTTTTCTGGACATTTCGCAAGCCTTCGACAAAGTTTGGCACAAAGGTCTCCTTTACAAGCTTAAAAAACTACTTCCTCACCACTACCAGCAACTTTTGTCAACTTATTTATCAAATAGGAGGTTCTTCGTTAAATACAACGGGGAACAATCGTCACTAAAAGAAATTAAATCTGGGGTTCCTCAGGGCAGTGTCCTTGGCCCACTACTTTACCTGATATTTACAGCAGACCTCCCAACATCGCCGAGGGTACTCACTGCTACCTTTGCTGACGACACAGCGGTCTTAGTGTCTCATACTAATCCGAGATTAGCTTCAGAAGTTCTTCAGAACTACTTATTGGATATACAAAACTGGCTGAAAAAGTGGAGAATAAAGGCCAATGAATCGAAATCCCTTCATATCACCTTTACTAATCGCAAGGGAAATTGCCCCGCTGTTCACCTTAACGACATGGAATTGACTCACCAAGACTCGGTTAAGTACTTAGGTATGCACTTGGATAGACGCCTCACTTGGAAAAGTCACATCATCAGCAAAAATAAACAACTACGATTAAAATTCAACCAATTAATTTGGCTAATAGGTCGTTTCTCCAATTTATCCCTAGAATGTAAAGTTGCAGTGTACAAAGCTATCATCAGGCCAATCTGGAGCTACGGGTTGGAACTATGGGGAACAACTAGTAACTCCAACATCGAAATAATAGAACGCTTCCAGTCCAAAGTATTAAGGTCTATAGTTAACGCGCCTTGGTATGTCCGAAATGACACAATTAGATCAGATTTAAATATCCCATCTGTTAAGAAATTCATTAAAAAGAAAGCTGAAAAATACTATGTTCGACTGGAAAACCATCCAAATTTACTTGCTCCTCAACTCATCAATAATGAACGAACAAGCGAGCGCAGATTAAGACGCTTCAGACCGCTGGATTTATCTACTAGATTCACTTTACCTGAGACTCCATAAATATAAATTTGAATATTAAGTCAAGAATCAATGGATTTTTGACTTAGATTACATGTCAGTTACATCACGTCAATTTTAATTCCAACATTATACTCAATATCTTTTATATTTTATGTAGATAGTTGTATAGAATAAAGACAAAAAAAAAAAAAAAAAAATATTTCTAACAAAAATTAATAATCGTTTTCATAGCAAAATCTCATTCTAAATATTACGTATTAACAGTTTTTTATTAATATTTGTTTAATAACATTCATCTTATTAAATAAAATCAAAAATAACAAATTCATTTACCTTAAAAATAATTTCAAAGGTTTGTAAAGCGGTAAACACAATTGCGACCACCGACCACCGACTACCAACGAAATTCGCGTCGCTCAACTATTTTTCGTCAAATGAAACACAATTGCAGCGAAAATAAAAATAAACAAACAAAACAGAAAAGCAAATGGCGGAATTTCAAAATAAAAAAATATTTTATTAAAATATTTAAAAAAAAATTTTGAATAATTTATTAATTTATTTGTAGCATCTTCAGATCCAAATACATCGCTAATAAATCTAAATTTATATATGTATTTAAATAAAAAAATAAATAATTATAAATTGTAGAACATATAAAACTTTAAAAAAAAAGAAAACAATTATTTATTATTCTAATTTCAGATTTGTTGTTATTTTTTGATTATTAAAAATGTTGTCAGCAATGTCAAATCCGACTACCAGCGAAAAAAAATAGAAAATAGCCTTATTTCGACGACAACGAAAATGTGGTTGAGCGATTGTAGTTGGAATTGTGAGCATATACGTAAGAGCGTATGTATTTTAATTTTTTCGTCGCGAATTTTTCGTCGGTAGTCGCAGTTGTGTTTACCGCTTTAAGTAGCTTTAATTTTAACTAAGAAATTAATATTTTTGTACTTAGCCATGTAATTTTAATGTTTCAAAGTAATTGTAGCTTTCACAGCCATTATCTTGTGTAGCGATAGTACGTTTGAAATAGTATAATAATTATTTAAGCAAAGCAGTTAGATAATTTACGTTTTCACGAGGAAGATGTTTCAGTAAGTCCTTTTTTTTGTCAATTTTGGACGGCTTCGAAGTAAAAGGCTGAACATTAAACAAATTTTTTTGGTTTTAGAAGGATCTTCTTGGATGGATAGTTCTTTTTTTCTTTGATTTCTGCTGATGTAATTATAGTCCAAACCCAAAAAGGATGCCCTTTTCATATAAAATGCATTTTATTTTTGAAAATGAAACCTTGCTAAAGTCTAATTTTGCGGCAGGGATAGTAAAAAATTTAAAATCGTGACGTCTTGTCTTCTGAATTACTTTCAAACTAATTTTCTTTGACTGTATTCCGTTGAGTAATTTTACAAGATGCAAAGGGTTATACACTTCTAAGTCTTTTGGATTCCTGTCAATATACCACTTGAATATTTCATTATACTTCAACCTCCTGAATATATATGCTTTATATATACGCTCTTTATATATACTGTAAAATGGAGTATTTATATAAATAAATGTAGATGAATCAAATTGACAATAAGAAAAACCGTTTATTTTTTATCCATGTGGATTGCAAAATTTGATAGCTTATTACACTAATAATGGTTGTGGATCAAAATTGAATTGAATAAATTAGTGATTCATGTGTATTATAATGTGGATCAAATAAGCACATATAATTCCAATAGTGTATATTTCATATATTTTGTTATACAAACGCCAAAATTTTAGATATAGATCAAAGTTGCATAAAAAATTATAAAAAAAAGTGGATATGGTTCAAAGTTACCTCTCATTATCGCGCAAAACGTATTAGATATAGAAGAAAACGGGTAAGACAGAAAGAAAGAGCATGTCGAAAAACCGCAAGAAATGTTCTAATGTCAAAAATGTCAAAATAGCGTATGCATCAACCAAGCATGTGACCGACGATAATTAAAATAAAATTTGTGAAACAAATATTAAAATATATTAATTTTGAAATAACATTTTTATTTTATTTGATTGTTTTACGAGTTGTTTTCTTTTGACAATTTATAAAAATGACCCTGCTAACAAAAACTAGTTTATAGTATACTAATGGGACATATTGCGCTTTTATTATAGCATTGAACCCTTTTCATTTGACTCGATCTTGTGTTAGTCATTTTATTTTATACCACGGTTTGCTATAGAATCATTGGGTTCGTTCAGTAGCATTAACCGGTAGATCTGGAATCCATTTTGGATCCATGTACCATATATCTGGCCACTGAACGTAATTCACCACAAAAATTTAACGCAATACTAGCGCCATCACCGGAAAATATAATGAGTACTTTTAAAAATAAATTAAATTTGAATGGAATAATATTTATTATCATACATATAATTTATTTTTTATAACTCTTAATTTAAGTTTTATGTACTCAAATCTTCCTTAAGAATTTAAATTTTCACACTAATTCAAAAAATAATGGCGATTTAAATTTAAAAACTTTCATAAAAAATATAAACATTTAATTTTTCTTACGGTAGATGTCACAACATTCAACATAAAAATTGTTGTTGTTGTTTTTACATGTAAAAAGTCAGATCCATGAAATGTATCTAGAATTTTTTCAGATCCATTTTTATTAACCGCGATACATTAACCGGTACATTTAACACACCGTTCAGTAAATAGATCCATGGATCTGTGAATTTCAGATCCAATGGTTAATTTCACTGAACGCTACCATTAGTACTTTTTGTAATAGGTATATATTATAAGAAGAACTGGCTCAGTGGCCTATTTCATAAAAATTGACAGGTGACAATTTTACAAAATTGTCGCGATTGTTCGACATTTTTTTATATATCAATTTACAGGTGACAAAATTGTCATGACAAATTTTGTAAGTTATAAATTACAAAATTTGTCGTGACAATTTTCTAAATTATAATTTATAAAATTGTCATGTCTATTTTGTAATTGTATTTATTGACAAATATTTTATTAAAAACAACTCATTATTATCTACATATATAAAATAATATAAAATGCAACGTTAAAAACAAACCCATAGGTACTCATTTATTATAATGGGCGCTACGAAATAAGTTCCATTGAAATAACTTCGATATTAAAATTAACAATAATATTTTGTCGAAGTTATGCCATTTTTAATTTTAATAAATTTCTTGAACTTATTTCATTATGAAATTAAAATAAATAAATTAAAAATGAAATAAAATCGAAAAAAAAAACCAAAATGTTATCGAAGTGATTTCAATCGATAAAATTTGTAGCGCCTTTATAATGCAATGAAAAATTAAATTTACAATTTTACATATTTGAAATGGTGTGTCATGAATTGTCCGACAATTATAACAATTTTGTAAAATACAATTTAATTTTTGGTTTCATAACAAAATTGACATAAAAATTACTATGGACAAACCTTGGCAAATTTTATAGATTTTACCTTTGTTTATGAAATAGGAATTGACAATTTACACTTTTGTCAATTTTATTTTAATGCAAAAATTTGACAATTGTTGACCTGTAATTTACAAATTTGTAATTTACAAAATTGTCACCTGTCAATTTTTATGAAATAGGCCACTGGTACGGTACGTAAAGTTTACATTTAAAACTCATTTATATCGAATGCTTGACATGTAATAAATTCATTTTAATATGTTGCACTACATTTGAAAACTGCCTGATGATTATTACAATACATTATATAGTAGAGCAGGTCGGAATAGTTATCAATTGTTGTGATCCTGTATATATTTTGAAAAAATAGAAAATATCGATAATAACGCTATACTGAATATCGAAATAACACGCTGTTGATTTTTAAATGCCTGATCAGTTTAACAATCATTCCACATGATGATATTAAAATAATTGACTTTATTCATATTTTAAATTTCTAATTCATTAAAGCCAATACCCATTACTGTGATTAACTAAATTTTTATAATAATTATCTAATATTTCAACTCGAATTATTTTTAATCAAAGACCACACAAAAATTCCACCACATAATTAGTGAAAAAAAAACTAAATTATTATTCAATATTATTACAAATTGAAAAATCAACCAACTTACGATTCCTAGTTATGATTAATAAATATCTAAATCAATGATTTGCTTTTATAACAAATAATTTACAATGAAATTCCCTACTTTTATTTAATCTAAAAACATTATTTACAATTTGTATTACGATTTTCAATTCCTTAAATTTAACTTCCGGAAAATTTGTATGTATATCTAAGGATAACAAAACAAAATTGAAAAATATTTTTTTTTATTTTCATTTCAATTTTTCAATTTCAATTTCGTATCATCAATTACTGAAATTGGATAGCACCTAATGACAGAAATCTATATATATATATGTATGTATATAAACATTTATTTTGATGTTGCTATATAAATTTTTGTTTTTATAGTTGCTATAAAATGTTGATAACATTTTTTTAATATACATTTTGTATTGTGGAGGGTGTGGTTTTCAACAGTAACAGTAAAATAATAATAAAAAAAATACGTGACATGAAATTAGCCGTTATACTGTCACAAAAATAATAACTTCAACAATTTTTACAATTATTACGCTCAAGTTGCAAAATAAAATTGATTTTTGATAGTTAATGTCACATTACGAAAAACTCTTTCAGCATAATATTTTGTAACTATAACTGACATTTCGTTATGTTCTTGTAGGGTTCGGTAAATTAATTCATGGTGTAGTTTCATTTTTTTACCTCATTTAACATCGTTAAGTAATTATGTCAAAATCCAGAGGACGAAAGAAAGTTGGGTTGAATTGAAATTTTACTGGGGTGCCACCAATCCTGCAAAATTAAACCAAAAAGGTTTATTCTAAAACTAATAAACGCCGCAAAATTTCTACTCTAGAAAATATTTTAAGTTTTTGACCAAAATATATTTTATTCGGAATACAAAATAACCCTGTCAGAGAAGATTTTAGATAGCTGTATCTTCTCTTCATTTCGCCTGTATAATTTCTACCAGTATTTTTAATAATAGTACGTATTAAAAAAATTTCTTGAGGCGGCGATTGAATCTAGATATGTTGAGAGACTCAAGTTTATGAAAATGGAGTTATTTAAATCAAAAAATTTGCAAATATTGCAGAACGCTTTGAGACTTTTTTTTAAAAAAAAATACTAACTAGTGAAATCGGGCCATTCACGATTCGAAAGTAAACTTTCAACCCAGTTAGTATATAATTTTTGCTGAATATTGCGCGTAAACTATGTAATTAGCGTTTAAATTGAGATTGCCTCATTTGAGATTGCTTCAATGTGAACCAATAAATTAAAAGACGTTGTACGATGGTCTATCCACATTATTTTCTTTCAGAAAGATCTCTAAAGTTTTATACTGTCATTTCTTGGAAGTTTTCTTTTACAATTTTTCAGTAATTCACTACATGAATACGTGAATAAAATTAATTAAATTGTTTTCTAGCGTTAGAGTAAAATTTTAGTATAATAGTGAAAATAGTCGAATATTTTCTCAATAATAATTAAATTGTATTTATTTATAATTAAATATTTTCTAATAAATTTATTGCTGTTTATTTTTCATTAACCCTTCACAATCCCTTCATTGCATTATACATTTTTTAAACCATCATAATTCTTTTAAAATCTAAAACGGAAAATTTTGACTAATACAAAGTTTAACAATTTCTGGTTTATAATGTATAAGAATATCATTAATTATTTAAATTTAATAATATTTAAAATTCCATTACGGTAATTTTCCTTCAGCACTATTATACAACAATTTTCATCAAATTTTCTTTTCTATTCAATTACGAATCAATGGTGTTAGAAAAATTAAAATAAAAACAAATATATAAATATAATATGGTGTATGAATATGTATTTAAGAAGAATTATAAAGGGTGAATCAATTTGAATTCTTTTTATGTTGGCAGCACTGTCATTCAAACAGTTATCAATTAGCATGTACTTTCAAAGCCCATTTTTATACGAGGGAGAAATTTACAGCAGATCTGTCGCAGAAATCTACCTTTAAACTTGTAGATTTCCATTGTTGCTATCACATTATTGAAATATTAAGATGGCCGAAAATTAAATCATTGACAAAGAAATAAATAAATAATTTTTTATTATTATTCTAATGTCAATCGAAGAGTATTATTTGTATATGACTTATATTTTTTTTTATTTAATTAATATTTGATCCGAAAATTAAGTTATCAACAACAATTTGCTTGCACTTTGTGTATAAAAATAATAAAAATATTTTGACACTGACATATTATGTTCCCAGAAAAAAATTCATACGCCAAAAACCTACCAGAAATTTTAAATTTGGGTAGATTTTGTTACCCCTTACCGAAATAACCCAAGCACTAGAAAATTTTGGTATAGATTTCTACCATTTTTCTACCCGTATAAACATGCATTAGAGTGCATTTTTTATTTGCCAAATATTTACGAAACTGAATCGCTTAACTATCGTTCATCACGCATCAAAATTGTTCAGGTGTATATCGAAATTTATTAGAGGCTTATGGTCACTTTAATTGTTAACACAGGAATTGAAGCTGAAATCTCATGGTATAATATGTACGTTATATAGCGTTCTTATGAGAATTGTCTTCTTAGGCATAAATCGTTGAAATAAATAAATCTATAATTATAATTGACAAGTACTTAAGGACCTGCGCAGTAACACCTTTTCATTTTATCTCTCTTCTCCATAATAATACAATAATACGCACACAGCAATAATGCGCACACAGTTGAAATTTTTTTAATCATATGATTTTATTATTCACCAAATGCATTAAGAAATAGGTAGAAACGAAACAGAAAATGAGAAGTAAGGTATTTATGTTTTTTAACGAAAATATACTAATTTCAAAAGTTTTTCATTAAAACATGAGTGTTTTCTGCTTTGTAATGAGAAGTCTATATCAGTCCATGCAAATCCCCGTTCTTTTAAAAACTTTAAATTTGAATTATAAATATTCAACAGGGGCCCCTAGTAAGTATTAAAATATATAAATCTATTAATAAATGGTTAGAAAACAATTTACACAGACTGGGTGTTAGATTGCACCATAAAGGTAACCTTAAAAGGAAAGTCTCTGCTTTGATGAGGTATTTTTCTATCTCCTTGATTAAATGTACATAAAGTTACTGTTTGGGGAAGATTGTAATCAGACGGCGTCGTTGGATTTTATTTTATATGATAAAGATCGAACGATAACAGTTAATATGGTGAACAATACAGCCGCATGACAATCAAATATTTTTCATATGAACTCCAAGATATTAATTCTGATATTTTTCGTAAAAACATGACCGTCTAGATAATGCGGCATAACGTTGTTGATCTGGAATCAAATTTTAAATATATTTTCATTACTTAAAACAAACCATAACGAATTCTTAACATTGTTTTTTTTATTGCTATTATTTTACAAAAATTTAATTTTTTTTTATAGCGTTACGCTAAGCGTCATATCAACGCTAACAAATAAACAATGTACACACACTCACATAACGAAATTTGATGAAATTTACGAAAAAGTCATAGAAAATTATTTCGCAAGAATTATTAGTTGTTGCACAAGACCCAGAAGCGATAATTTAAGCCATGTTATTTTTCATAATTAATGTAAGTACACATTTTTGATTAATAAAATAAAACTACGAAGATTTAAAAAATATTAAAAACTCAAACTGAATCACCCTTTATGACTGCAGATAGTATAAATAAGGTGAATTCTAAGATTGATGTGTTTTCAATTGAGGCTATTAAAACTACTTGTCAGTGAAGAAAATTTATTTAAAAATAATTTTTTTTTTTCAAATTTACATGCTCTTAAGAAGAGGTACATGTACATAGATAATTTATTTACTTCAATAGTAGAAAAACATGAAAAATGCATTTCAATGTTTTTATATTTTTTTCATTTGTTTGTTAACAGCAACTTGGTAAATTCTTTTTAATTTCAAATTGTAAAAAAAAAAATGGAAATGCTTTTAAAAAAATTGCATTTTATCTTTTTGTTAAATTCAATTCCGATGAATTTTATTTATTGAATTAATTCACGTGAAATTATATTCTTAAGGTTTTGTTATAACAGTATTTTTTTTTTTTGGAAGCCTTAAAGGTGAAATGAGGTTATAAGAGAATGAAAATGTTTAATTAAGTTTGAAATTCAAATCTATTTCGTAGTCATGGGAAAAGATAATTTTTGTTCTATATAAATTATTGTTGTGATAATTAGAGGGTAGAAAAAGGACGACTTTAAGAATAGGAGATCCTTCAATAGGAAAATTATTTTTTTGCTTGATAAAAAAGTGAAACAAAAAAAAAAAAAGGAAAAATGATGGGGTTATAGAAAATTTCAAAGTGAATAATGGTTACAGGTTGGTAATAAGTAATTTTATTAAATTAAAATATTATTGTAAAGAAATAATTAAAGAGAATAATTAAATAATTATATTGTTATTCAAAATAAATTAAAAGTATTTGAAAAAAGGAAGTTGAGAAAAATATAATTGGTTCCAAAATAAACGATAAGATGAATACATACTAAATTAGATTAAGTGAGAAGCAAAATGCATTTCAAACTAAAGCATGGTGATATTTATTAAGTAACAGGATAAAAGGATGTAAATAATAAATACTAGACCCGATTCTGTATAATACAAAAACACTAAGTCCCCTGTGTAATTGCACAGAAGTAGTTCTTTCAAACACAATTTTTTGTAAAAAGAAATATTTGTTTTGGTAGTTATTGTAGTTGTTTTCTGAATCGCTTGATTCTTGAATATATATTTAATGAAATTAAAGTATAATACCTAATATTTTACGACAAAATTAACACTAATTTCAATATAACTTAACACAATAAAATCTCATTACTCTCAACGTAGTAGATCGATATATTTTAATTCGTTTATAGTCAAAATCGTTTGTAGTCACAATTCTGTTATAGCAATAGGTCAACAGTGAGTTATTTTATTAAAACACTGATTTATATAACATTTTTTTCTGTTCTTTATTACAAATATGTTGTGATTACATAACAGAATTGCTATTTATGAATAAAATAAAGGTTAAAATTGTTATACGAAAGACTAGGGGCTGTTGAGTAATTACAATTCAAGTTGAAGTGAAATGTAAAGTTTTTAAAAAAACAGTAATTTACGAACTGACATAGACTTCGCACGAAATAGCAGAAATCACTCGTGTTTAATAAAAAGTTTTGTGGTTAGTTAGTTTTATTTAGGACATATAAATACACGTCCCTCATATACTGTTTCGATTCCAATATATTCCCTATAGTAAGTGGCATTTAGTGGATAAAATTACTAAAAATAAAAAATTTTGTCATTAAAGAGGTATGTATTATACCTACATAATACATAATTTTAATAAAAACTATATTATTACTACAAATAACCAAAATTTAGAAACAGTTACTTAAAAAGATAAAAAATGAAAAATTCAAGTGATTTATTTTTTTGTTGTTTTTATATTTTTTATTTTAGATGAATTTGTTTTTTTGTTTTTATTTGGCATATGTACATAGATTCATTTGCAAGTATATGTAATTATAATAACTCATTTGTTTACTTTTGTTTATTATTTTAATAAGATCTTACATTTGCTTATACATAATGTATCTGCTGAATAATAAAATCATATGAGTAAAAAAATTTCAACTGTGTGCTCATTATTGTTCTTTATACAACTTATTTATTATATTAGGAGTTCACTTAAGAGAAGCGAAATAAAATGAAAAGGTGTCTACTGCGCAGGTCCTTAAATGCTTGTGAATTATAATTATAGATTTTATATACAATTTATTTAATATATTAGAAGTTCATTAAAGAGAAGCGAAATAAAATGAAAAGGTGTCTACTGCGCAGGTCCTTAAATGCTTGTGAATTATAATTATAGATTTTATATACAATTTATTTAATATATTAGAAGTTCATTAAAGAGAAGCGAAATAAAATGAAAAGGTGTCTACTGCGCAGGTCCTTAAATGCTTTTCAATTATAATTATAGACATTTTATTGAATTTGATTTTGTTTATAAAGATGCAATTTTTTTTTTACTACGCCTATAGTCACAAAACGGTTATAGTCAGAAATATTACTGAAATTTAGCGAATGACTATAACCGTTTTTTACTGTATACATTTTTTTTAATGATAGCAGAAGCAAATGAACTAACATTTATTATATAATTTTTGAAGAGTATGATCTGATCTGATTTTTGTTTTCTGTTTTGTTTTCAATTTGTGTTTGTGTTTTTGTTTTTGTACTTTTTTCTATATGCTTGTGTGTTTATTTAAAATGACAGAATTTTTATGAAGTATTTTTAAAAATTTCCTGTAATTGAAATTTCTTTTAGAATATAGATGTCGCTCAACTTGGAAATAACCGTCATTTATGTGGTGTATTTATTTGAAATGTTTTAAGTATTCAGCACCAATAACTTGCTTAAATTTTAATATTTTTGTGGTGTAAATAATTTATTATTCAATTATTCTTGCTATTTTACTTACGACGTCGTTCATCTTGTGTATTATAATATAAGATATTCCCCACATGGCCTTGCTTGTGTAATATATATAAGATAAGCAACATCAAGACAACTGGTTGAGTACAACAACTATCGAAAGATTGGAATTAACCAAAGAAGAACAGTTGTCATAGACAGATAAGAATTGAGAAGAAATTATGTAATACAATTTCTAAAATACATATCTATTAATTTTATTTTATTATAAAGAATAACTAAGTACATAATATACACATACATATATACTATATGCAAATATTAAATACTATATCCTTTGCGCCGAAACTCCTTGCGATGGAAGCATTTTTTTTGAAATTGTATATTAGTTGCTTTTTCAGCAGCTTCAGTAACTTTACCGCTTGAGGGATCTTTTAAGTTAACAGATTTGATAACACTGACAGCAATAGTTTGTTTGTCTCATGTCACGAGCAGCAAAACGTTCGAATCGAGAGAATTTTGAGAATGATCAACACAGAATGGCTTAGATGGAACCAAAATTAAAATAACAGCATCTCCAAACTTAATAGCTGTAAAAGATTCTTCAGTTATTTTCCCTGAACGTTTATAAACTTTTTCCTTCATTTCTGCGAATTAAGCAAGCAAGCGAATGTAAGTAGTGTTACAATCCAATACTAGAGTATAACCATTTGAAATTTGACCACAGTGATTTAATACAATAATTTGAACTGTGAAATTGGCTGCACCTTTTGGTGGATAACTTTTTCAGTCACTTCACGACGCAATTCTTTCACTGATACGTTTTTCACGTTGAAAACAACCTTTTTTACCTGGTAAATTTTCTTGTAAAGCTTCGTGATACATTTCAACTGATTCTACTTCAGTGATAATGTTGGATCGAGCAAATTTTACAACCACAACTGTTTTCAAGACACCAGTTTCAACACAATACCTACTGGTACTGTTCCAATACCATCTATTTTGTAATCGTCTTATAAAGGGAAATGAGGTGCTTTTTTGTTGGACGACTTCGTGGTAAGATGGCATCAAGAGCTTCAATTAAATTTTTACTTTCACCATTTCTGTTTTTACGTTCAACTTCCATCCCTTGGAGCAAGGCATATTATTTGAAGGTTCTATTTGAAGGTGAACCCAAAGGACCCTTTTTCCATTTCTTGAGCTTCTGAATTTTTCAATTGTACGTTTATCAATACCGCGCCGTATTATAAATCAAATGGCCAGTAGTTCTTGATTTACCAGAATTGACATGTAAAATTACAACAATATTAATATGAATCTTCGCTTTAGCTATTTTAATTTATTTTTTACTGAATTTCAAGAATATTAACAGAGTAAATAAGCGATGCTAACACTGCTACAAAACCGAGTAAAGTCATAATGAATTGTAACACTAACAGATAACAATGATTTAATTTATTTTTATTTTTATTTTATTTTTACTCAAAATCATTAGAGTTAATTTATGTTTTACTTAATTAACACATAATAGCTCTACTGATATCAGAGGATTAACAGCTAGTATCTATAATTGACAAGCATTTAAGGACCTGCGCAGTAAACACCTCTTCATTTTATTTCGCGTCTATTTAATGAACTCCTAATATATAAATAAGTTGTATATAAAACAATAATGCGCACATAGTTGAAACTTTTTTACTCATATGGTTTTAATATTCAGCAAATAAATTATGCATATGTGAGTTCTTATTAAAATAAAAAAAAAGCAAACAAATCAGTTATTATAAAATTACTTGCAGTGAACATTGTACATACAGAGTACATTGTACATAATGTCAAATAAAAATAAAAAAAAAAAAACAAATTCATTTGCAATTAAAAATATAAAAACAACAAAAACAAAAAAAAATCAGTTGAATTGTACATATGACGGGCAAATTCATCTTTATATAATAGAGTTATAGCATCTATAATTATAATTGACAAGCATTTAAGGACCTGCGCAGTTCACTTTATTTCGCTTCTTCTTAATGAACTCTTAATATGTAAACAAGTTGTATATGCGAACAAAATGCGCATACGGGACAAACAAATTTCTATTTGGTTTAATAATATTCAAACTTTTAAATAAAATATAGCCATTTTGTGTCATTCAACATCTTATTATTTTTATATATAATTAAAGGAAATTTATTCTAATAATTTTTTTAAGTAACTGTCTCAAATTATTGTTTTCTATATTTTGGTCATTTGTAGTAAGCATAAAGTTTTGATTAAAAATATGTAAATATTTTATTTTTAGTAATTTTATCCATTAAATGCCACTGACTACAGGGAATATATCGAAAATGAATCAGTATATGAGTGAAGTGTATTTATGTGTACAAAATAAAACTTACTAACCTCAAAGCTTTTTATTAAACATGAGTGGTTTGTGCTTTATCGTGAGAAATCTATGTCAGTACGTACATTGTTGTTCTGTTAAAAACTTTAAACTTGGCTTCAGCTTAAATTATAGCTATTCAGCAGGGGCCCCTAGTTGTATTGTATTTTACAAATATATTTTGAAATACAAAAAAAATTTGAAATTTTTTAATCAACTTGATATTTTAACAAAATTCAGGAGAGTTTTTGAATACCGATTGTGTCACTTTTCATATACGTTAGTTGGCATAGAATTTATTGTTATTGTAACAATTTGTTATTATATTATGTTTGATTTTGCCCCAGTGAAAATTTAAAAAAAAATATTAATTACTAAAATTCTTAAAATTTTAGTGTTCTTATAAATCTACGAGATCTACGATATCTACATGGTCGAAGACTCAAGAGAAAATTAATGTAAAATTTATTATTTTTAAAATGAAATTTTGCCAATAAAGCGTTTCTACCATTAATTCAATATTCATAAAATGTAGTTATATATACATATGTATGTTCTTAGTGTAGTAATTAAATTAAAATTTATTATCATTCAAAGTATTGCTCAAATCTAGTCCTTTCGCTTTAATAAAATACATTTTTTAACTTGATTTATTTTATTACATTTTTCCTATCATCACCATCATCCACATCATCATCACTATCACTGTCAACATCAAAGTATGATTTCATTTACATAATCTAACAAAATATTATTACCTTAAAAACACTCAAAAATAATCTGTCTAATCACAACCTCTACTATCATTCACCATCATACCACGTCCAATACAAATACTATTAAAATTGTATGTATTTTGTTCTTTTTTTAGTTTGTTTAAACATAAAAATTTGACATCATTTTATTAGACGTTAATGTCATCATAATACAAACAAGCCTCTTGACAATATCATTATTTTTAATGAATTTTAATATTATCGTAGTGCTATAAAAACATACCCGTGCTATGAAATTGAAATTATTGTTGAATTTCATCACTTAAAAATCTCATATTATATTTTTGAAAAAGAAATTAAATATACATAATGCCGCCAATATCATTACTATATAATATAATTTCATGTCTGCAAATGACAACAACCTCATATTGTGTACATTTAATATAAATGTGGAGTAGAGGAAGAGATAGATAATATTGAGCTATATAAAATAAAATTATAGTACAATATCGTTGAATGAATCTATAATGGTTTATATGCCATTTTTAAAAATATTTAATTTTAGAGGATATCTCTTAATGTTTTGAATTGGAATATTTTAAAAAAAAAAATTATTTCAGTTTTTTGTTATCTATCTGAATTTCTAAATAAATATTGTCAAATTGATTATTTTCAAATTTGCTACCAAAATGGCATCAACACAAAAGAAAAATGTTTTAAAAACAATTCGAACAAAGATAGTATAGAAGTTTACAACTCTATGGATTGAAATATTGAAGTACTGAAAAAAATAAGTATAGTTCATATCAAAGTTCAGCACCAATCGGTGTTAGAATGTAATGAATGTGGTTTCACTATATCCAACCATATATTTAAGTTCTAGAAATTCCCAATCTTTTTTTTACTCAATTGGCTACACAACTCTGATCCTACCACAATTTCTGTCTCTATCAGAACTTGTTTGTGACAAACCTTCAGCACTTTTTTGTACCACTAATTCAAGCATCTCATTCTATTAATTTATCTGCATTTCACACATTTTGTTCTTATCTTTAAATATGAGATGAGTTTGAAAGCCGAATTATCAAATATTAAATTTTATGAATTAAGTACCAACCGACGGATTAAAGGTTAAAACCTCCATAGATCATGGTGTTTTTAAGAATAAAAAAATAATTTTCTATACCAAACGCAATTATTTACTTTATATTTCTTTTTTGTTTGGTTTAAAGGTTCATGTCTTGGGTGGAAAAGTATTTTATAATTGGAGTGATTGTTTATACTAATATTATGAGAGAAATAAATTAATAAATGGTAGTTTAAACGAGTATGTCTCGAATGTGACCTCTTTCAATACGTTTTGTTTATTTCAATCTTGAAATTAAAAATTTAAGCTTATAAAATATCGTACTAAATACTTTAGAATAATTTAACAAAAATAAAATTATGGTATTGGACCCACACAAGAAATAATACGACGCAAGAAAAATGGTTTGCGACCAAAATTTTTTACAGACTTTTAATTAATAACACAAGTTTTTTCCATTGATTTTTTTAAGGTCTACTTCTCCCCAATTTTAGTAATATTCCGTTATTTCAGAAATAATGAAAGAAAGACTTAAAATCAATTGAATATACAGGCTGGGTGTTGCAGTAGGTATAGAGCGCCTTGTTTTCAACCGAAAGATCACAGGTTCAATTCCTGATGAAGCAAAAAAATAATTTATGGTTTTTTCGGGTTAGTCCAGGTGACTTTTTGTAATTGGGATATAAATAAATAACCAAAAATAATTGAGAGTATAATCGGATAACAAATTAAATAAAATGAAGCTATTATATTTAACAAAGTTTAGTTTAGTTCCTGACAAATAGCGCACATTTCTTCCACATTTAAGAGTTGATAAGCCACAAAATTTGTTAAATAAATTCTTGAAATATCGTAAATATTGTCTTTTAAGCTTGCAGTACCGTACTTAATTAAGCACGAAAAGGAGATTCTACCAAAGTTACTGTCAAGAGCATAAAAAATTCGATCACAGAACCTACTGATTAGAATTTAAATGACATAAAAACTATTCCATTTTCTTATTGGCATTAAAAAATATTTGATTTTTGATTTTGATTCTAAATTTTCGATTTATTCAAAACATTGCCTTTGGCGTGTGAGAACATACTGAATTTAATATGAACTGATGACAGAATAGAATTCAATGATATGATAATCCTTAAAAGACTTAGAATAACTGTTATTTTAAAACGACATTTTGATATTTCATCATACACAAAAATCCTTTTTCAAAAACAAAAAAAAAAAAAAAAAAAAATCACAAAAAATATATTAAAAATATAAAAACAATAAAGATTAAAAAAAAAAAAATAAAAACAAAATTCAATAAAAATGTTTTGAAAGAAAATTTTCTTCTTTCTCTTCTTCTTCTTCTTCTTCTCTTTTTTCCACAATCTATTATGTATACTCTTATACGTCTTTATTTTCTTTTATATATTATTCTAAAATAAAATTCATTTTAAAGATGGTGTCAAAATAAAATATTTTCATTAATTTTCGCTATATAAATATGATATCATGAGATGAGCTACAACAACAACTACATTCAGCAGTAATTGGAACTGTAAACACAAACTGTTGTTGTGGTTTAGAATAATTTTTTGTTTTTTGTATTAATTTTAGTTGTCAATTGCAGACATTTTTTATATTACATTCATATACACATGCATATTATTTAATTGAATAATGACAGTCAGGATGATTTTAAAGTTAATAATTTTTAAGTTTTAAGTATATGATGTGATAGTATAAAAGAGACAGAAATATCAAATAATCAAGAGATGATAAGAAAAAAAAGGAAAAATAATTTCAACTATTTTAAAAGTTATTTTCTCAATACGTCATATTATTTCTTTAGATTATTTGTTGTTGTATCTTTTAAGTAAACTGATGTATTTATGTTACAGGCAAGTGGAATAGCAAAATAAAAGTAATAAAGATATAGTTGGTATTTATGGATAATAATGTTTTATATATATTATTTATGTATGTATGTATATTTTTTCATAAAATATAAATTATTATGAGTTATGATAGTTTCGTTTAAATGAATTAAATTTTCTAATTATTACGTTCTGTTGGTTATGTTGAATTTCATATACATATATATACATGTGGAGTGGATATGACAATATAGTATTTTATTTCGAAATTATAAGTGGATTATAAAAATTATTTGAAATTATTTAAAGAAAATAAAATGAAAAACTTTTATAATATAAAAAGTTTACAAATAAAGAAAGTAGTTTATATTGATGGTTTGATGGCTTGACGTTTCAATTACAAGGATAAATTTTGAAGTTTGACACCATTTAAATGTTAGGATTATATTAAATATGCCATTAATATTATTGCATACATGTCAATGTACATTTAGCATTAAATTTGAATGATTACTTTCGAAAATTTTATTAGCCCTAACTATAATACTATTTTCGTCAAATATTCGATATGATTCGATATGATTTAATAAAATCATAACCAATCAAAACCTTAACTATAGTAATTGTCATACCTAATCATATCAAAGTGTCATAACCAAAAGCTAAAAGAAGTGAAATAAAAATATAAATTCTAAATATATATTATATATATATTTTATATATATATTTTCTGTTTAAATTTTGAATAAAATTGTTAGTTGAAAAAAAACAAAATGCAAGTTTCCTTTTAATTTACTAAATTATTTTTTTTTTATTTACACATCTGTCAAAATTACTTATGGTTGCTTATGATTTGTTTGTACGCTTCTTCTAGTATACTTATGACGTAACGAATGATTTTGAAAATACATATTCCCAGTAACCAAAAATTGTCATGACAAGTTTTTTTCAACATATTGTCAGAAAATTGTAGGCACATTTTGCCTTCAAAATTATGATGCCAATTTGTCGACAAAATTTGTTAGAAAATTGTTGTTGTAAGCCCATTTCGACAAAATGTTGACAAATATTTGTTATGACAATTTTTGGTCAACAATATGTGACAATTGGTTGACAGGGTTTGTAAGTTTTTTATATATTTTTATATGTAATAGTATTCTATTAATCAGTCTATTGAACAGTTTTGAGAATCGAAACAACAAAGATTATTTAAAAATATGCATGAATTTTGACAATTGAAATAGAACTTGTTTTTTATAGAATAAATTATAGATAAAATAAAACATGTAAAAGAATCTATTGTTTCTGGTTTATCAGCATAAAGCAATGACTTCACATAACCCCAAAGAAAGTAATCCAATGGTGTTATGTCGCATGATCTTGGAGGCCAATTAATTGGACCATTTTTCGAAATAATGTTATCACCAAATCTTTCTTTCACTAAATCAATTGTTGCCGTAGCAGTATGAGGTGTAGCACCATCTTGTTAAAACCAAAACACTTCCGGGTCGATACCATTCAAATTTCGAAACAGAAAATCATTGATTCACTGTAACATTTGCTCCAGCATCGTTTTTAAAGAGTTATGGACCGATGATACCTCCAGCGTGTAAACCACACCATACGGTGCATTTTTCAGGATCCAATGAAACCCGCAGAATTACTTGAGGATTTTTTTCGCGCCGTATACGGAAATTTTGCTTGTTTACGTAGCCGTTCAACCAAAAATAAGCTTCATCACTAAACACAATTGTTCGATAAAAAAGTGGATCAACTTGAAGCTGTTCCAGGGCCCAATCAGCAAACAAACGACGCTTATTATGCTCAAGTGACTTTAGTTCTTGAACCAGTTATTAATCCTATATGGGTGTAGACCAAGATCTTTACGTAAAATTTTCCATGTGGTGGTTTCACACAGCCCAACTTGTTGTGAAAGTCGACGAATAGACAAATTTGGATCTTCAACAACACTAGCTCTTACAGCACTGATATTTTCTTCTGTACGAACAGTTCTTTGTCTTGTTGTTGTTGTTGCATCGAGTAGAGAAAATGTTGTCCGAAATCTATCGATAATTCGACAAATAATCTGCTCTGATGGACGATTATGTAAACCATAAATTTCACGAAGTGCTCTATAAGTTTGGCGAATAGAACACTGATTTTGAAAATAAATTTCAACAATTTGTAAACGTTGTTGCGGCGTGAGTCTTTCCATGATAATTTGTCAATATTTACTGAACAGAAATGTCAAAACTACATGGCTTCTATCTTTTGTCAAATTATCCCTATCGAAAGTTCTATCATTCTAAAAAAACACCCTATACATAGTTGAATTCCTAATATTACAATTACATGCTAGATGATTATCTGGAGGATGTATAATTAAATAAAATGAGAGAGAAAGAATAAATATTGTTGAAACGTATAACAAAATTTTACCGATAATTTGAGGCAAAACAAATTTTTTTTTAAACATTTTCCAACAAATTAGCATTTACGATAATGATAAGTTTTTAAGTTTATAATAATAATGCTTATTTATAAGTACAAGTATGTTTATAAATTTATTTATGTCTTACATACATACATATATATCAAATATGTACAATACATATAATTAAAATAAATTTATTTTTATTATTGTTTTCTTATTATAACAGCATGGCAGCCATTAAAATGTTGAACAATAGAAAGGCATAAAATTCCAACGTTTTTTTTTTGTAGCGAACTTTTTACGTTCGCTTCAGAGTCTTAACAAATTTTAGTTAATGCGAATTTTATGGTATATATGTATATATTCATTATTATGATAAAATATAACCTCCATTTATTTTTTTGGTATCCAACAACACATACATTTTAATCTGGATATAAAAAAAAAAACTTTTTGAAAACTTTTACTTTTTTCAAAAGTTGCACATTAAGAGTTTTCGATTGTTATACACTTTTTTTTTTGTTCCTTTTTTTTTATCATTGATTTTATGTAGTTTTTGTTAATTTCACATTTGTTAATTTTTTGATAATTTTATAAAAGAAAACTTTTTTTTTTCTTACAGGTAACTTGAAATAAATTTTCCAACTACATTGTAATTATTTTGTATGGGTAAATTATTGATGGATGCTTGAGGAATCATAATTCGTAAGTTTGTAAAGTTCTGTTTTTGGTTTTTTTTTTGTCTTTTTACTAGAAATTAAGTTTGATGTCATTAAATTGAGAATAGAATTATTTTTTTTTTTTTTTTTTGTTTTTAATAACTATTAAAATTAATGAGAAAGTAATGAGAAAATAATTGTAAAACTTACAAAATGTTGAGGTTAAGACTATTAATTTGTAATTTTCTATGCCGTTGCCAAATAAAACAAATAACTTTGTTTTGCGAAAATAAATTGAAATGAAATGAATTATTTTTTTTGATCAGTTAAAAAAAAGTATAAATTGAAATATTAATTGAAAAAAACTAATTTATTATTTTTTATAAAACTAGTAATTTTGAATAGAGAAAATTTTACAACTTGAGAAATACGTGCTAATAGAGAACTAGTTGCATTGTTTCAAAGTTATAACTGTATATATCATAATTGACCCTACTGGTCTAATTGTATCAGTCAGTGGTGACTCGTGATATTTTAAGTTACTCCTTCAAAGCAAAAAAAAATTTTTTTTCATCGGTGGAAATTCTCGAAGGGTACCATGTGGCTTGAGTTGCGAACCAACCACGATAGTGTGTGGCCTTAAACCCACTAGAACCACTTCCATTTTTCTATCATAACTGATTTAAGATAGATCAACTTTAATCATTTTTTTGTGTGTACAGGGAGATTATTACCCTAATAATTTCTGTGAAAGATATTATTATAATAGGAATTCCCGCTGAAGGAGATTTTTATCTCAATATTCTCTAAAGAAAATTGGTATCTTAATAATTTCCGTGGAGGAAAATTATTCTTACTTTTCACACATTAAATAACAGTGTGTAATTTTATTAAATTTTTGATTTATAAATAAGGTCTAAAAGTATTCAATCATGGTTTTTGGGCAAAAATTTCTAAAATACTTTCAATTCTTCTGACTGAAGCTGACTGAGAAATTCTCCTTCTATCCGATAAATTGCTCGCTCTGACAATTTATTCTGCTCCATTGTATTGCGTGAGTTGGTTTTAATTATTTTTAACGTCGAGAATGATCTTTCTACTGACGATGTTGAAAAAGTTATTACTAAAACCAGCTCACGTAATTTGGCAGTCTCCGGAGAAACAGAAACTACATCATCTAATAAAGTTTTAAAGTAAATTTTCTGTATAGATTTGTCGTAAAAATGACTTTTCTTATAAAAATAGTCAATTCATTTTTATCACCAATAATATCAAAATATTCAAAATAAGAATTTTTTAACCCATTCAGCAAATATGTTGGGAAAGTTTTTGAATATTCCTTAAAATTTTTGGAATTTAACTAACCAACAATCTTTATTTTCAACAAAATTTATTTTTAATAAATTATTTCTATTGTACATACATAACAGAGTACAATGAAAATAAAATGAAAGCTTCCTAAGCTCTCTTCTTAATATGCCTACAAAAAAAAATTAACATTTATAATAGTCGTGTATGTCCACTGTCCACCAAATAAAATATTTTGCTATGCCTACTTTTTTTGTTTTCTGCAACAGCAACAAAAAAAATAACATTAGTATAAGCGTATGTGCAAATAAGATTTTAAGAAATTCATAACAAATTTGAACGAAATGGCTGGTTAAATTGTTGTTGGATTTTTTGTTTTATTTTTTCAATCATAAGGGAAATTTCGTGCAAATTTAAGGTGAACGCGCGTGTTTATTTTGCATATAAAAGTAAGCAGACAGTAAATAGAATATGTTATGTATGTATACATTTTTTTATTTTCATTCATTACAATGCAAAGGGAGATTTCGTGTACATAGAAGGTGAACGCGTTGCTTATTGCCTACTTCCACACGGGTCAACTTTCATCACTTTTTTCCTTTCGTTTCATTCCCCCTTTTCTATAAACTAATTTTGCGGCAGCCATTTTCGTTCATCACTTTGTTGACAAAATTTTAGCTGGTGAACGAGAGAATCTACTAACACAAACAAAAAAGTAAACAAAATTTTATATTAGGTTCAGAAAATTTTTATGTATATGCAGGAATTATTATTATTAATAATAAAATATTTACACACTAGCTTTGTAACCCGTCATAAATGACGGAAGCAAAATAAATCCTAGTTTCTTTTTTTCTTTCATTAGATTCTTTATTCCGAAATTACAGTACTTATGTTTATATCACTTTTTATTTATTTTTATTTATGTTTATATTGGCCTAACACTAATCTTTTTTTTTTTTATATAACAGAAAAAGAAGTACCATACCAACAAATTTGTATAAAATGTTTGTATTTTTGTATGGTATACTCGTACTCACTTCCATTTAGTTATAATTTGTTAGTTGGGTTCCATTTAGTATAAATTATACAGTATTAGCGTTATAGTGGCCTCTGGGATAGCAAATTTAAAAATGAGATCTTATTTTCATATAAATTTTGTCTTTTGTATACTGTATAGGAATCTTATTTTGCTATATGAATAAACTGTTATTATGGTATTGTGTTATTTTTAAAAAAATATTCAAAATTTTGTATCTAAATTGGTAAAATTTACAAAAAATACAAAAACATTTTCATCAATAATTTTCAATTTAAAAAAAACAATGTTTTATTATCCGATGTAGAAGTAGAGTTTATTATCCTACTCTACTTCTATCAAGTTCTATTGATTGAACAGTGAACCTGAACAGTGAAAATAAAATAATATTTTTGGAATGGAGCATACAGAACATACAGAATACAGATACAGCAAATATTAAAAAAAAAACAAAAAAAAACAAAAAAAAAACAAAAATAATTTTTTTTGAGTGAAGTGAGTTACGCACACAATAATGACAAAAATAAAAGGTATAAGCAATTAAGTAGTATAATGTATAATATTATACAATACAAATATGCTGATACACATGCATATTATTGTTTATAATTTTAAGTAATAAGAATAACGTTTGAGTGAATTATGTTTTTTTTTGTGTTAAATGCTGTTTGCCTTATGGTTATTATACCATATTAAACTATTGATTAAATTTCTATTAGTCCTTATTATTATAAATCAAAAAAATTGTTTGTTTTATTTATATTATTATTATTATTTTTTATTTTTCCTTATAATTTGCGAAGAAGACTAACATTAAATTAAAAAAATATAGTTCATGCAACCAATTTTTCCTGCAAAGGTTCAGCATGGTAGACAGGGGTTAAAAAAAGCACCAAAGCAATTTGTATATATATGCATTTGTATCCATATGTAATTTGTATATGTGTTGGAGCGTTCCGTCGAACTTACAAACATCCAGATAAATGCAGAATAATATATATATAATACATATAAAAGTGATACTAGTTTTTGATGAATCGTCTGGAAGTAAGAATAAATATGTTGAAAGTTGAAAGTTGAACCGTCTGGTTTGAGCCATTATTTTAAATGTTGTATTTGTATTGTTGTCTTACATAAAAGTAAGGATACAGAATAGAATATCTATGTATGTATTATTTTTTTTTTCAAATCATTAGGAGGATTTCGTTAAAATCGAAAGTGAACGTAGTTGATTTTACATTTAATTTTACATAACAGTATTATAGCTATTTCTATTAATAATATAAAATAATCTGTAAATTAGTATCATAACAGTAACAAAATAAGTAAATGAAGTTCCAAATATATAGAAAAATAGATTAAATGTATATTCATAATTTGCATCTATTACTGTTTATGGAAAAATAAAAAATATCAGAAATTTTCAATTAGATATTTTTTAGATTTTTTTTTTAGAGATTTTTCTAGTCGTTCATGAACGAAATGAACTCTTAAAAGGATCGCACTTGGTGTCAGTGTACTGTCGGTAGCCACTACTACCTATAATAAACTATAGAAAACTGTTGGAAGACGTTCAGATATTACAGTGGTCCTAGTACCTATAATCAACTATATTCAGATATTACAGTGAATCTAGTTTTAAAACCACATTCAAGAACTGATTATATACATATTTAGAGATATATTTTTCATATTATATTTAATTAAATTTAAAATAAATTAATATTAATTATTATATTATAATATTAAATATAATATTTTACAAAAAAAAAAACTCATTAACTCCCAATCCTCAAAAGTAATTTAGTAAACAAAAAAAAAACAAAATCATTCTTATGAATTTATAATATTAAATTATATTGGGTCTTTTGTTAGTTTTTGGTTGGTTAAACAAAAAATTAATCACTTTTTTTTTTTTTAATTTGTCTGTCCTAATATCCTCGTTTTTCAGTTATATGTAATCGAATGTGGTATAAATGAATTTACCGTTTATAAGCGAAGTGAGATAACATCCATATGAACTTATATAGTATCGTATGATAACACCTCACTATTTATTATATTATTTTACAGGCCGCATTGAATTTTACATTTTATTCTCCTAGGACCTGGGTCCGTCATAAGGTTATTTGCAACGATGTTTGAATGTATTTCCAATTTACTTTTGTACTTTTTGAAATATTTTGGTATTTCATAAGGTACTGAAGAAACCTGCAAATTGTGTTGGATCAAACTATACGCGAGGACTTTGTTCTGGAATATTTGAATTACATCAATGTTAGATTTAGCTGCAACACGCCAGAGTTTGATTCCGTATGACCATATGGATTTAAGTATAGCATTGTACAGTAGCACCTTGTTTTCCAAAAATAGTTGCTATCCTTTATCCATTAACCAATATAGGAAATTGCGTGCGCTTACAAATTATATGCTTCTTCAATGTTAAACGCCTATCAAGATGAATTCCCAAATACCTGACAAAATACTCGTGGTAAAATACTTGTGATATTACTGTACTGCAATTTTTCTTTGCATCGAACTAGTTAAAATTGTATAACTTTTTTACTTGGAAGTAGAGAAGGTCAACTCATATGATAAAGAAAATCATGAAGCCTCCAAATAAGTCACGGACATGATTAAGAGAGTATAATTTTTTGCTGTGGTCATTTGGTTGCTCCGTGTGTATTGACAGTTCAGTAGTGTATGTTTCATTGTTAAGTTTTTGTTGGAATATGATGTACATGTTAGTCTAGGTACTTCGTTCACGCAGGTATCGGTGGGTAGATTTTGTACAGTCCAATCAGATCCTGGTGAGTTTTACACCTAGCTGTCTTATTCTAGTCGCTATAGTATTGTTTTTGTATTGGCGTCTGTTAATAAGTTTGATTGTTCCCATGCTTGTTAGCTTTTTGTCTGGTTAAAGTTTTGCATGTCTTATTTTTTCTGCCTATATGCTTGTGGTGTTATTGTTAGTATAGTGGTCTTTTAGTTGCTTGTTTAGCTTCGTTGTGATCTAGCTCAATGCCCTCTATTCCTGCGTGTCCCGGTATCCATAAAATTTTAATTTTGCCTCTGTTTTTAATTATTAGATATGTCCATTATAGTCGTTATGATAATATGTTCTGTGTTATCTATGTTTTTAATTTCAGGCTGTCAGGATTTTTCTTGTTTGTTAACTAATATTGTCTATTCGTAAAATGCTGTCAGTTCGGCTGTGTGTATACCTATTTCGTATACCTACCCTATACCTACTTCGTATTCGTTTTTTGATGTGTCCTTGTATATCTGTGTCGCGTAAGGATGGCTTTGTTTAATTTGTTCATGAATTTCTTTGTATTGTTCGTTTGGATGTTTTGTAAGTTGGTCTATTATCTGTTGCTGCCAGTCCGCTCATGTTGGTTCAATTGATGTATTTATTGATTTGTTTGTGAAATTTACTCCGGTTCGTAATGTTAATTCTATTGGTTTGCTTATTAATTCTTATAAACGTTAATTCTATTGCTTTGATTGTAGTACGCTTTGCAAATCATCCGTTCTGAGAGTATGGTACGTCGTTCTGTTCTTGTCGGGAAGTCGGCATCTGTTAGTAGTCCATCAACTCATCTCTGTCTAAGCGCTCCTAATGCTATTCTCTTAAAGAAGTAAGCTATCATATCATTTATTTTATTATATGTAGTGGTATGGAATCGTGCTTTCGAAAATTTCTCTTTTTATAATCTTGCATTGACAAATCTACATTTTTAATCTCGTTATTCAAAATCTCAATTTTTAAAAATTTCCTAAAGGAAAAAAAGCTACATTTTAAAAGCAAATTAGAAAAAATGAAATTTTAAAAAAGCGAGATTTTCAAATGCGATATTAAAACAGACGACGAGACCAATATACAACCCGTTATCATTTTAAGTGTAAGTTTTATTTTGCAAGAAGCTTCTGATGTCCTAAAATGAAATGTTGAAGAAAATGTACACTGATTTTTGTACTGTTCACAGAGGTGTAGCACAAGAATTAATATAATTCACTGGAATAACAGTATTTGAATTATGAGAAAATTTAACTAACACAGTATACACATATAAAAACAAATCGTTTTTACCGTTATAATTAAAAACGAAACAATTCAACTCGTAACGAATTTTTATTCTGTACTTTGTTTTTATTTTTAAAAAAATTTAATTTAACAACACACGCTTACAATTTTTTTATAATGTTTATAATCTTTCAAAAAATTCTTTTAAATCATTAAAAAAATAAAAAACAAAAATTGTTATAATCATAATGATTTAGTAATTTATTTTTTATTTTGTTGTTGTTGTATATTAATGTCCATTTCCATATTTAAAATCGAAATTTTATCTTTTTGCCAATACCAATTTAATTTTTATATACTGAATTTCATTATCCCAAAATGTATTTGAATTAGGACTGAAAAATTCACAATAAAAAATAAAATAAAAAAAAAAAACAAAAACCACCACAGAAGTAAAATTTTACCCATACTTAACCAATATTCGTAAAATAATTTTGGATGTATAACACAAAATGTTTTGGTATGTACAAAATTATATTTTATTAAAACGGTATGTTGTATTGTAAATATAGACTGAGCTATATATTAAAAAGGACGCGAACACTAATAATGAAAACAAAAATAAATTTTAAAATCCTTTTTTAAATTTTTGTTTTTTTTTTTTAGTGGTCGTCTCTAAACCTTTTAAAGCTTTTATTATACATATATATATACAATAATTACGAATTTACCATTAGCGACTCTCTAATGAAATGAAATTTTCTGAACTGTAGATTGGTTGTTCGAATTTTTTTGTGTTTGTGTCTGTGGCTGGTCAACAAAAAAAATTAGTGAATTTGATAAAAAAAAATTGTTTTTTTTTTTTTGTTTTTAGTTATCTTTATTATATTTTTATATGATGATAGAAGTTTGTTGACAGTAGTGTTTAAGTATTACTGAAAACAAAAAGTAGCAATTATTATCTGGTATAATGGTAAGAGTAAAAATTAAAAATTGTGATGGTTTAATATTTCAAAGTTCTTTGCTTTAAAATTTGATTATTACTGATTTTGTAAATAAAAAAAATAAAAAGTTTAATTTCGATTTCATCTCATTAAAATATGTTATGTTACTTATATTGCTTGTGATTACGAATCCAATAGCAGATTTGTTTGGAGCTGTATTTTTATTTGTATTTGATGCATACTAGGAAAATTATTAGAACTGAAAGAAAAATATCAAAAATTGTTAAAAAAAAAAACATAGTAAGCATGGAAAAAAGCATGCAGTAATCACTGATTGGTGATAAATCCCTTTAAGACCCCACATTTGTGTGGGTAATATTCAAACTGCAATAAAAAGGTACCACATGCACATTGAAATATAATTTTGGTCTTGTTTTTTTTTGTTTATTTTTTCTCTTTTACTTTCTCTTTCATAGTAAGTAAAAATATTGTGGTTTAGTATGGTTTAATGCGTGGTAGGATATGAGTCATTAAAAGTAATAAAGTATTTGTTTATATATTTTATTTAAATAATATGTTTAATTAAATTTTGTGTAACTTTTAGGTAGAAAATAGTTTAAATTTAATTGTTTGCTATATTTCAAATTCCAAATTTGTACAAATAAGGAGAACTATGACAGAAAAAAGTAAGTAACACGATTGTGTGGGTTGAGACTTACTTCAATATAAATACATATTTTATGCTTATTATGTAGTCACACGATTGTGTGGGTTGGGATTTTGCATATACTTTTAAATAGATATTAAAATGCACAATTATATTAACTTCTTTCACGTTTAATTTTGAATTTTTTCTATATGGGTTGTGTTTTTCTCTATATTTTTAACTGAAACATTTCAGTGTCTGATCCGAAATATATGCAAAGCATTTTCCGTTTGATGAATGCAAATTTTATGGTGCTTATTTGTATTTTAGTTGTATTCCTCTTCCCAAAATGAGACTTTATCGGCAACATCGGTTTAGACAAGATATGGTAGCTTAAGACATTTCCAAAAATCGCCTATTCGATTTGAGAAAGTACATACACTATGTTGATGTCATTAATCCACCATCGGAAGACAGACATCAGATTATGGGAAGACCAATAATAGACGATGTAAGAAATCGCTGTCTTGCCTTACCTCGACATCACACACATTATTCCATCGATGGGCAGATGATTTCATTTACAGGGCGATGTCCAACATCCTTGAGACAATATGCGAAAAACAAACCGTGTCTTGCTGGTATGATATTCAATTTTGAAATATACCAGGGAATATTAACGCCTCTGGCAGAAAAAGATTTGGGTTTGGGAGCGATAGTAATATTAAATTAAAGAAACTATTCCCGAAAATAGTTATATTTATTTTGAAATATATTTCACCGTTTGCCGCTTCTGAAAAAACTTAGCGACATGAAGCTTTATGGAATCGGACAAATACAAGCGAATAGATTCAAAAATGTGCAATTTCCCAAAAACAAGGATGTGAAGCAAGGAGAATCTGTTCAGCTTGTAAGGACCGACAATTAAATCAGTTCAGTGAAATGGAAAGACACAAATGCGTTGGGATGGCATTCTCAGTTTTTGGAAAAAATACTGAGCAACAGTACTTAGTTGTACTTAATTTGAGTACTTTAGTTGTAAGTTGTATTATTAAAAAGTTCAATTTTTGTTTTCTATAGAATAAACTTTTTAAAATATTGACATTATTTTATTTTTAAGGATTTTTTTTTAATTGTTTTTTTTTATTGTTACTTACTTTATATAAAATAAATTTATATAAATATAAATTTTTTAAAACCTTTAAACCATTTTACTTTTAATAAAAAGAACAAGTTCGATTTATTAATTAATATTCAATCTTGATACATAGATATTTTATATCACAATTGTATCTATAAATATTATTATTATTTGTGTTAACAAACTAAATTATTTTTAGGAATTGTTTCGTTCATCATAACACTACTAGAACTCATCAGTAGGTATTTATAGTGTTAGACTACCTATACAAAATCCTAATTTTTAATTTGATTGACTTTATAACTTATTACAATATGTCAATAAGACCTCTGTGAGTTATAAAATTCAACCAAAAAACTTTATATTATAAGTTTTTTAATTTCCATTAAATTACAATGAATTTTTAAAGTTTGATAAACTAGAAAAGTATTTTAGTTTACAAAAAAAATGTAATAAATAATATAAACTTTATTTAGTTTATGTTTATTTTAGTTAAACATTATACTGAATTTATTTTTCTTTTATGTTAATTAAGTCACAGACTACACGTTTGTGTGGGTCCATTTAGTGCCGAACGGCTAGCTGCAGGTCCGTAAAATTTTAGATTTAAGTTTTTTAGCACATATTCAAACAATGTCTAAAATTTCATAACAATTGGATAAAGGAAAAATGTTTGGGACTTAAAGGGATAAAATTTCCTTTTACGAAATTAATAATCAGGGGTGGCATTATGTAACTTTGTTTCAAACATTTCGGTCGAAACAAAATGTTGTCGAAACAGCATTTGGATGACATTACGTCATTTGAAACGCTCGAAAAAGCAATGAAACACTTTACATAATTCCATTTTTGATTTGTTTCGTTAAAATTTCAACAATTACTGGTAGAAAATAATATTGAAAAAAAAAAATGGAACTAAAAGAAATTGCAAATAGATACAAGTAAAAGAAGCTAATAATAATACCAACATTTTTTGTTTTTTTATTCTGAAGATGTTTCTTCTTGAAAGAAAATCATTATAAATTTACTTAATTTTTCATTTTATTGGAATTTTTATTTCTGTGCGTTTCTAAAATAAATATTCCAATAAAAATCATGTATTAATTTATTATTTTTTTTTAAAATTTACCTAAAAGCGTCAACTATTTTTCAATCGCCAAAATTTGGTCGAATCAAACGTAAAAAAAGTAGCGTTTCAACCTTACACAATACCAAAATATGTCGTACTAATTTTGAAAAGATTGAAACAAAATAAAAATGGTCGAAACAAAAATATGCAATGCCACTTTTTGAAAATAGTCGAAACAAAACGACGTTTCAAATTACATAATGCCCACCCAGAATCAGAGATAGGTTTTATACTCATACTATTTAATCACTGTGAATACTAAATTGATCAATAGATGATTCAGTGTACTGCAAAAGCTACAAACATTTTTATATTTTATTTTATTGTTTAACTTTACATATTTTTAAATTACCTATATTTAAATTAAAGTAAAATAATGTTATGTCATTATTAGATAATATTAATTTAATTCGCTTCGCTTTTTATGTTCTTTTTTTTTGTTTTTTAAAGTTAAATATTTATGAGCAGACTAGTTCGGATTTGTCGGTAGACTATTCTAGACAAATCTACTTCTTAGGTCTGTAAGATGGAATCGTTTAAGACTTCGTACATGTTGGTCTGTTACTTCAGCTACGATGTACCGTTATAAATTCTGTCGATGTATTTATAATCTGGCAAAATATTTTGAAGATCTTGCTGATGACTTCTTTAACCGATTCTACTTTTAAATCCTTTCTTATTTCTTCGTTTCTAACAAACCATGGTACATTTATTAACAAATGCGATATTTCGATTTAAACCTTTCCAGTATTTCCAATTTCTGGAAGTTCTTTTATAATTTTACCAGTTATTTTATCATACCCTGACGCTTTCTTTGGGTTATTTTATTTCTGATGACGGCTTTTACTTCTTTCAAACTATATTTTTTCATTGGTAGATGTTCAGTCTAATAACTGAAGTGGTATATCAAGATAATCTTTTATTTTCTTATTCAGCGATTCTGTGGTTTCTTGAGGGTATGAAGTAATTGTACTTTCTAGATGTAAAGCAAATAATTGTGTTTTTTCTTTTTGGCTTCTAACCGAACTATTATCCTTTTTTTTCAAAGGTGGTTCCTGTTGCTGGGGACGATATAAATTCATCATCATCTTCTATAGAATGCTAATCTGTGTCTGTTCTTCTACAAACATAGCCTAACAAGATTTGGAATATATTCATGGGAAGGATAAAAGCTTGCAAAAAATATTTGAACTGAATCTCGTAGCCTAATCGGTGGGAACACAGAAATGGGAGGTATAAAATATAATAAAAAAATATCAAGTATGTAATATAACTGTTATAGATTTATAATAAATATTTTACAGCTAAAATAAGAAAATAAACATTCTAACAATTATTAATATTCAAATAAAATTACATATATCAATATTCATATATTCAGTGTTGGGGCCCATATTATTTCTTATTTATATTAACTCTCTCTTAAATCAAAATTATAATGGGCTGTCGACTGCTTTTGCAGATGACACTGCTTTTTCTTATAGTGGCTCTAATTTAATGGATGTTGTAATTAAAATTAACTACGTTTTGCAGCTTATTAGGAACTGGTTTTTTGTTCATCATTTAACTATAAGCCCTAAGACTAAGTTAATGTTTTTCAAAACTTCTTGTAATAGTAATGAAATTAGCGATTTATCTTATCACTCGCCGGTTTGTAAACGTTTTCCTTTATTTGTTTCTCCAACCTCAAACATGTCATACTTTGATTCTGTCCTCTGCGATAATGGCTGTTTTTATATTGAAAATGTTAGCTTTTTCAAATACCTAGGAATTATATTGGATAATAAATTAAATTGGTCTGAACATACTCATAATTTAAAAAAATATTTAAATAAAATTGTTCGTTACGGCTGCCATTTGAAAAAATGTGGTACGTTGGAAATTTTAAATATATTTTACTACGCCTTTTTCAATTCCAAGTTGAATTATGGTTTAGCTTGCTGGGGTGGTTTTTACAATAACAGAATTCGCCCACTTCTCCTAGCTTAAAAACATTACTTAAGAACCATGCTTAATGTTAATCGTCTATCATCTAGTTTCCCACTTTTCAAAAGAGTCTGTATTTTGCCACTCAGACATCTCTATATCTACACAACTATGAAAATTTTTTTCATTAGATCTGGTTACCTCGATCAAAGATTAACGCCAACTTACAACCTACGTATTAATTATTTGAATTATGTTGCTGTTCCAATGGCCAGAACAACACAATTTACGCATTGCTTTGTTAATATGGCCCCACGAATTTTTAATAGACTACCAATTCACATCAGAAGTGAACATAATCTCTCCTCATTTCTTAAACAGTTGAAAATCTGGTTATTTCAGTTCGATCACTCTCAAATTGAATCACTATTTGATGGTGGAAATTTGTATTAAATAAGTGTTTTGTGTATGTATTATAATTAAATGTGGTTTTCTCTTCATACTTCAATTATATTATATTCTTTAATTTTGCTTGAACTTATAGTATACTTGTAAATTTTTTACTTCAATATTAAGCTTTTCATACATTTTTTATTTGTTATTTCTTTTTTCTTTACATTTTTTGATACATTGTTTACACTATTTTTAATTTTATTTTTAATTCTATTTTTTTTTTTTTTAATTATTTTGTCTAATCTTAATTTGTAATTACTTATGATTTTAGTACCCCGCTAAAACATTTATATTTATATTTTTTTTTCATTTATCTTTGTTTCATTCAACACGTATTCTTTGGAATATATTCGAATGATCCTACTTATTTTCTTACATATATAAAGTTTTATTATTTTTACTAAATTAATTCTTATTGAATTTTATATTATTATTTTTGTTCCTATTAACTATTCTAAAAAACTATATTATAGTTTTCTTTTTTTTTTGTTTACTTTTGTTAATTTTATTGAATTTATTATATTAGTTTATTAGATTTAAGAGCTTTATGTTTTGATAATATTCAATTTTAGTTTGATGTAGTTTGTAAAAAATTTTATATTTAAGAAAATAAATGAATTTTAAATCTTAAATCTTATGTATCAATATTCATAACTAATAATAATAACACAATTGTCAACAATATCTGATAAAAAAAAAGTGACATGACATACCAAGTAAACATAGTAAGATCAGGCATCCTAAACGTCAGGGATGGATAACATCACAGCGACATCTTACGTAATTATGACGTCGTCTTACCACGTAGACACAGATAGAATTATCAAAGCGGTCTTCTAACATTAGGCTAATCCCCTACTTACACAATATGAATAGATTAAAAATTAAAATTGGAAATAGAAATGATAACAAGCGGAAACAGCAGCTAGAAATCCAGTACAATAGAGATTTCAAGTAGAAACCCTATACTCCCAAGAGGAGTAAGTAAGAAAAAAAAATCTTTTTATTAAAGAAGTGAAATTGAGCTGTGTTTTGCGAAATTTGATATATTGTATATACATACTATACTATCATTCAGTTTAGCCATAGAGAAAATTGCGACGAAACGGATATCCTGCGCCAGTTGTATAATAAAAAATAAATCAGTGCTTAAAATCAAATTCTCAAGACACTTTACGTAATAGTAGAAAAAAATTGAATCTAAAATTACTGCTTGAGCGTTACGAGCAAGACAAATTTTGTAAATACTTATTGCCAGATTAAAAAGTGATTACTAAAACACAAACGGAAATCACGAAGTGTTGACAATAGATTAAAATATATAGTTTATAAAAATATATAGCAAATCAAGAATTAAATAAGCAATTAATAACGACTTGGTCGAATAAATATACATATTTATAAATAGAACATAATTTTTGGAGAAGCCTTTAATATCCTTTTTGAAAAATAAATCTAATAGAATAAATTTAACAGTGAAGTATGCTAAAATTGCTGAATAACTCATACATGGAATCACGCAGGAATAAATAAATAAGTGCCGACTCGCAAATTAAATAATTTTCTGAATTAGGTTTAGAGTTTTCAAAGTCTTTATATAAAATCCAAAAATAAATAAAATTTCAATAATTTCGTTTCAAAATACTTTTTAAATTGTAATCACTTAATTGCGAACATGAATTATAAATATTTTTTATTAAAAAAATTACAAAAATTCTTTTTAACATAATTAATTTATAAATAGCTCAATGTTAATATACATTTTTTTAACTATATACCAAGGACATTAAGGATAAATATTATTACATTTATTTTTATTTCTCTTTTTTATTTGTACTCATTAAATCCCCTACATAAAAAATATTCCAGAGCACATCAAATTTTAATTTTAAAATAAATAACATATAAAAAAAAAATTGTCGTTCATTTTTATTATCTGTAAAATTTTGCAGATACAGGGTTTGTTTTAATAGTTATGAGGTTCTAAAAAAATTTATGAGAATTTTTAATTCTGTAATCTTTTAAAATTTAAAATTTGGGAGCTTTTCACGAAGAAATTATATAGATCATACCCAAACATCTATTATAAAAGTAATTTAATATCTTTATAAATAATGTTTATTAGTAACGTTACGATTTATATGGGACATACGAATGGGAAAAGATAGCAAAATAATTTCTAAATTCATCGTTAACCATGAAAGAAAGCCTATTTTCGGCTGCCTACTATAGAGACCGGATCCCCTTTAAGATTATTGTTTTACAGTTAGATTAGCTACTTCCAAAAGTACCTAATCTAACTGTAAACTAATATCCTGCGCAGAAAATCTAGTGTAACAATATGGGGAGTACTTAAAACACATTTAAATTGTTTTGATTATTTCCTATGGAGCAAATATTGGTGAATATATAAGAAATACATTTATATTCAAACCATTCAAAATAGGTCCAATTCAATTCTATAAAAACTATAGGACGATTTTGTTATCGGGCTGTTTCCACTATTCTATCATTGATCAAGTATTCCTTGTCAAACAAATAATTGAAAAAAGCTTTGAATACAACATGGACTTTCACATGTTATTCATTGACTTTAAACAAAACAATATCAGAGATAAAATCCCTAAGGCACTATCATCATTAGGGTGTGCCGTAGAAGCTGATAAATCTGGTTAATATTGAAATAGTTATTTAAAATACTAAAAAAAGAAACATTGAAATTCAGTCTGCCAATAAATGGACCGAATACAAAATATTTAAATATGTGCAGAAGTTAATCAAGAAAAAGACAATCTGAAAACATAAAAACTGACGAATACGAAACTTAAGGTGTAAAACGTTTAAGTACCTCGGTGTTATTTTATATAATGACAATTATATAAAAAGTAGCATACAAGAACGGCTGCAAGCGGGAAACAGATGTCGTTATGCGGATAAAAAATTAATGAGATGCTGATGAAACTTGTCACAAAGTTGAGTAAAGTTTGCAGTGGTCACAAACGGTTGTAAAGTTTGGACATAAACATTGAATGACGAGAATATTTCAAAAATACTCGTAAGAGAAATATTCCGAAAAATCTGTGGTGCGATTAGTTTAAAAATAAAAAATGTTGAAGAAGATATAATGGCGATATAATATGTTAAAATCCAATCAAATTCAAAGACTAAGATGGGTCTGGCATATAATAAGAATGCCAGAAAACCGAGATCAGCTTAAAATAATCTCAACAAATCCCATTAGGACAAGAGGCAGATCGAGATATATGTGGAAAGACAAGCAGACGCGAGAAATCTAGAAATAGCAAATTTTGAAAACGACTGAAAGAGAAAGATATAATTCGAGGAAAATTGTGAATAAAGCTAAAACCCACCAAGGGTTGTAATGCTATATGATGATTATGGTGTTTCCACTACTCTGATTTTTGATTAATTTCGCTTAGAAAACTATCTGTGGCTTTTCTAATATTCAAAATTTTACTTTCACTCATTTCCATATGGTCCGATTCAATTTTCTTTATTAATTTTATCCACCTTCTGTATAACATCACATATTTTATTTCACAGTTCCAACATGATAATCCATTTCATTATTTATGAAATCAACCTGTACAACAAAATAAAAAGAAAAACAAAAATCCTTACCTTTAAATTTCTTTCATAGTACAAAATAAGACAATAAAAAAATTTAAAAAATAAAAAAATATAAAAAAAAAAATTTTTTTTCTAAGATTAATGGTTTAAAATGCCGCCTTCTTACCTAAAGGCGTTATTATTAGACATTTTACAAAAAAATAGGTTACATATGTATATGAAGTTTATGAGGCAAAGAAAACAAAAAAATATAGGAGTGTTGTTAAGATATATGAGAATTATGGGAATTGAAATGTAAGCCCTATAGAATGAACATAAGTAAATAAAAAAAAATAAAAAATAAAAATGTTTATAATTGTAGTGTTAAATGAAGCTGTTTTATAATGACTCCACAGAATGGCATTCTTTAACACAATTGTACATTAAACTGAAATAATAAATTATAAAAAAAAAAAAATAAAACAAAAAAAAAGTTAAAAAGAAAGTTAAGGAGAGTAGAAAATTTGTTGAATTTTAAAAATTCCCAATTGTCATTTGCAATGACAATTCTAAGGCCATGTTCGTTGTTCGTTGCAATGATAAATAGTTTAATATTTTTAGAAATTGTCCTTGGGATATATTATAAGAAATTCCAAAGATATATTTTTTTTTTTTAATTTCTATTTTAATATGGATAAATGTTTTGTATTGTCTGCAATATAATTTTTAATTTCGTCTTCTTTATTTGTTATTCCGCTTTCGGGTGTTAGCGATAATTAGATATTTATAATTAGTGTTAGCAAATTATTTCCAACTTCGCGTGGTACTAATGTGTGATACTAACCCTGGCTCTGACTCATCAACATCTTTCTATATCTGCTATGCTCACAGACATCTTTTCCACAGTTGAATTTATGAAATTGATGTTGTTACAATTATTATGCATAAGGGTATATTTTTTCACAACATCGCCTTTATTTTTTTTAATACATTTCATTTATCATTTTCGTCTGAGGTTTGCGAATGTGATATCAAATTCCTCCAGACATCTTTCCAAAGTCAAATAAAAATAGTCCAACATATTATAACCTTCAGAAATTCAACACAAACATCCACCTTTTTCTATTATATAATTTATCATCATCCTAATAGTTGTCCTGAAATCCCATCCGTAGTTAATTAATATAATGCTTTTATTCTTCAATATATTTTCTTATTCCAGACAAATGGTGTGTACGTTTTAAAAGTTCTATCAAAGCGCGCGACTGCTTATAAAAAAACAAAAGCCTACCCTATTCTACCTACCTACTTTTATTATCATTTGTTGCTCCTAGAGGGTGAAATAGCTTATATTTTTCTCCCGCATTCGGAATGCTTCAATATTTATTAGTCTATCAGCTAATGAAAATTTCGCTATTTGCTAGTCAAATTTTAATATGGTTCTAAAATAGTTTATTTAAAAAAGCCATTTTCTGCATCCAACATCGGAAAAGGCCAGACATAGCACTTCAAGTACCATAACCGAACTCTTATGTTTATATCACGATTATTAAGGGAAAGAACTAATCACGTTATTGCTATTGTATGTTTAAGTTTTTTATTTGAACTCCAATTGTTTTCTATAGTCAAAAACAAATATGTGCTTTAGATTTGTTACCATGATTAGATGAATGCATTGCTAGAATGTTTAGTTATATTTATGGATAATATATTTTAGAATTAGATTAGATTAGATTTAATTTATTCCATGAGGGATTCAGTCCCTATATCACCGCAGCCGCAAATGAGGTTATTGTGATAACCCGGTTTTTAAGTCTATGAGTCCTTAAGGATACCTGATTTTGTGATTACACTCAGGATATTCTTCAACGGTATACTGGATAGCTCCTATTGTTCTGGGAACGCTGTTCCCAAGTGACGAAGTCTTCTTGAGCAGATGTCCAATAGATTCTATCTCTATTTCACAAATTCTGCATAGGTTATTTTAGAATAATTCGAAGTATTAATTTTATTCTCTATTTATTTATTTAAGCTACGCTTTAGTCCTTCGTTTACTACGTCTTTAACAACTATTAAGGTATTGGGCAGTTGCGTCTGATTTATTATTATTTTATACTTCTACTAACTGATCTAAGAAATTTTCTTTTCAGCTAAAGATAAAAAATGTTCTTAACTTAGAAATCGGCTGATAAAGAAATATTCTATCAGTATAGATATGATATGTATTTTTACAGAGAGTTAAGGCTTAACAATATATTTATAGGCAAGTAATTGACAACCAAACTAGGTCGCATATACTAAGCTACTTGGTAAATATTTTTCTCTGTTAATGGAAAATAAATCATCAATTTAGAAAAAATTGATTCAACTAACGTAATACAACTGTCTAGTGTATGGTATAATCAAAATTTCTAATATAATCTATAATTATAATAGACAAGCATTTAAGGACCTGCGCAGTAAGCACCTTCTCACTTTATCTAGCTTCTCTTTAATGAACTCTTAATATACAAATAATTTGTACAACGAAAATGCGCCTACGGGTTGAAAAAATTTCTATTTTGTTTTATAATATTCAAACTTTTAAATAAGATATATCCATTTTGTGTCAATTATTTATCAATATATAATTATTGTTTTATATATTTAGGTCATTTGCAGTAATCATATGGTTTTGGTTAAAAATATGTATATGATGTATATACCTCTTTAATTACAAAAATATTTTATTTTATAGTAATTTTATCCATTAAATGCCACTGACTACAGGGAATATATAGAAAAAGAATCAGTATAAGGGGGAGGTGTATTTATGTGTCCAAAATAAAACATACTAACCTAAAAGCTTTTTATTAAACACCAGTGGTTTGTGCTTTATCGTGAGAAGTCTATGTCAGTACGTAACATATTGTTTTTTTTAAAACTTTAAATTTGGCTTCAACTTGAATTATAATTACTCAACAGGGGCCCTAGTAAAATTTATAACAGAGTATTGTGCTGAGAATAATTACAAATTTTGCGAAGTATTCAATATAATCGAAAAACTACGAAGTACGCATTTGCTTAGTACATCTGGGAAATACTTATCACAGTAATGTTCATTATTGCCTTGTAACGGCATCCGTGGGGCATAGGGCGGAGTTTTTTTTTTGGTTTGTTCTTTTTAAATTGTTTCGGATTCGAATTCTATAAATACTGTTTTGATGTTATCCCACATAACATCTATAGATACATCTTGCTTATTTTCAACCATCCAAGTTGTTATTTTGTCGTTGATTATGTCAGCTAGATTACGACATATGGTTAAATCTTTTAACGCTTTTACGTTGAAATGATCTCTATTTTTCGGTTCGATTATATGCCGATTAATAGCTGATGTCTTCAACTGCATAGACGCGAAGACGAAATGGTGGTCACTACCGACATCCGCACTCTTTTTGTTTCTCATAGCGCATAGCAATTTCCTCCATTTGTGTTGCACGATTATATATGGTCAATCTGGTTTTTTGTACGACCATCTGAGGCTACCCATGTTTTTTTTGTGGTGCAATAGGGCTGCCAATAGTAAATATTGTAATCTAATGTAGCAAAGTTCATTCATCTTGAACTGATGACTAGCAATTTTTTTCAACCGTCCGTAATAAAATTATTTCATTTATAAAAGAAAAAAAATTTACATCTGTAGATAATTCTTTAAAACATCAACTTTAACCCAGCAAACGTAATTTCTTTATTCGAATAAAGAATATAAAGAGTTTTACAGTTCCTTTCCTCTTCATTTCAAGTGAAAGTTTCAATTCTTTTGTGTTTAGTTTTTTAAAATTTTCTTTTTATTTTACATTTACATAAATTTTAACATAACCTTGTTTTGCTTATTATGCAGATGTCACATTAGAAAAATATTTAAAATGTAAACATTTTCAATTGTGGAATGAGGGAATGAAGATGAGAGAGTTCAATTCAATTTAAAGATAATGAAGAAAACAACAATTTATAAAATGTAAAACAAAAGAGTAATAAAAATAAAAAAATAAAAATATTCATGATGATAACAAAGAAAACTCTTTAAGTATAGAAAATATGAGTATAGTAAAAATAATATCTGAAGATGAAAATAAAAAAAAATCAAAGTATCTAATTTTGGTTTTCGTTCAGTTTCTTTGAAATTTGCATATAGATATTTTAAAACAGTAAATTGTTAAATACAGAATAATAACATAAAAATATAGAAAAATAAACATAATTAAACCATCAGTTGCAAAAAAAACAATGATATCTGCAAATCAAAATATTTTCTGTCTGTATACTCAAAAAAAGTTTTTTTCACAGCAATTGGAGAAAAAAGAAGTTCAAAACAGACCAAAAGTTGAATAAACAAAAAAGGTTTGCAAAGGAAAGAACTAAAAAACCACTCTGACATGTTACTACATGTGTAAATAAATCATTGTAATTGGTCTGTATGTTAACTCGCAAATTTATATAAATTTACATAAATTTATCCAAATCTTTGTATGTTAACTTTTATTTGCATGCTCTTTACAAATTTTTGAGAAATTTAAGAGAATTTTGTGTTCAAAGCTCTCTCTTATATAAATTTTTGCAAATGAAATTTTGAAAATTTACTGTCAATTTTTTGTTGTTGTTTTAAATGTCAATAGAGAATTTTTCATATAAAAAGTAGTATACCTAAAATAAATAAAAAGTTGTATACCTAACCTGAAAACTGATTTATAACTTTTTACCGACAAATAGACCAAAACCACGAAAAATTATTTAATTTAATTTTTTTCAACAAAAACATTCAATAATTTTACAAAACATTTCAGAAAATTACTAAATTAATTTAAATTTAAAAAAATTTTAAGATAGAGAACAGTTGTTAAGACAATAGGTAAAATAACAGGAAATTGTGAACAAGTTTATGACTCGCCACAAGCCTTAGTAGCTAATAGCTGGTGATGATATAATGAATGTTAGAAACATAGACTGTAACTGCTCTAAGTTTTATTAAAAAATCACATTGAAAGAATTATTCTTTGACTTTTTTTCATATCGATTATTATATATATAATTTTCTGCATTTATCTGGATGTTTGTAAGTCCGACAGAATACTCCAACACATATACAAATTGCAATATGTATACAAATTGCTTTGGTACTCTTTTTTTTAACCCCTGTCTACCATGCTGAACCTTTGCAGGAAAAAATACCATTGCATGAAATATATTTTTTTAATTTAATGTTAGTCATCTTCACAAATAATAAGGAAAAATAAAAAACAATAATAATAATATAAATAAAACAAAGAATTTTTTGATTTATAATAAGAAGGACTAATAGAAATTTTATCAATGGTTTAATATGGTATAATAACCAAAAGGCAAACAGCATTTAACACAAAAAAAAACATAATGCACTAAAAGGTTATTCTTATTACTTACAATTATACACAATATGCATATGTGTCTACATATTTTTTTTTTTAATTTGTTTTTGTTGTTGTGATAATGATCATAGCGTCACAGTTTTGCTACCGTATGCATAGCCTGTATAGTACTATAAATATATATACTCTAGCCAGAAATGTGATGCGATGAAGAGTTAAAATTTTTATTTTTTTTTAAATATATATATATATATATTTATATTATATATAAATTTATGATCGTATACATAATATTTAGTATGTATTATGTGGTTAGGTTTGGCTGATTTACACATAAAAATAATAACAACCTATACATTTTTAAAGAAATTAAATGAAATTTTGTACTATTATTTTTTATTTCTTATCTTTGTAAATTTATAATTTTTAGGTATATTTGTTTTCTTCAAGTGTGTAGAAATGTATGTTGTAGAGACTTAGAGAGTGATAAATTTTTTTTTAATATAGTAGGTAGGTATATATAGGTATTGGTTAAACCATATTGATTGTTGTTCTTCTTTTTAATGTATGTTATAAATAATAATTATGTATGAATTTTAACATGAGCAGCTCGATAATGAATTTTTTGAAATGAAATGAAATTTTAAATAACCGATCAATGGTTCACAAGTTATGGACGGTTTTGTAAATACATACCTATTTATTTGCAGTAAATTTTTTTATTTTAATTTTTTCTCCAACACGAGTTTTTATTTTATTCATCAAAATAAATATTATTGTGTACCTACAATATTATTGTTTTTTTTATATTTACAATTTTTTAATACAACAAAGTTTTTAAAATTGTTTTCGTTCAAAGTTGTGGCTCATTATAAGTTTCAATTTCATATTACTGATTTTCTTTATTTTGAAATATTATTTGTTCGTTATAAACTTTCATGCAAAACTTACGCAGCGAATGATATTGAATGTTAACAGGATTAACTTGATTTTTATATACGACAAATTTTCAATGTTGGCAAAAAGGATGTCGCTAAAATGATCGAGTAAATGACCTTCAGGGAATAGAAAATTTTGTACCTTACTATAAATATTCAGTTTATATGGTAATTAAAAGCGTTATAATACAAAAATAAATGTATGGTATGACAAATTAGTAAGCAAATACGTATTTTTGTTTAACTTGAAATGAAAACTCTAATGAAGGAAAGAAATGCTAGAATTGATTTTGCTTCCGTCATTTATGGCGGGTTACAAAGCTATTTTTAATATAGTTATGAAATAATTTTTATTTTTTCTATTACCGATAATAGTTATAAAGCAATTTTTATTAAAATATAAATCATTTTCTAATTCTGAAGCTACTTCAAACCATATCTACCTGAAAATTTGCATCGAAATAGCTCTAAGTATCTATTCATAGTAAGTTTACCAAATTAAATATTACCTACAACTGCAAATTTATATATATTCTGGGAAACAATATATTATATACATTATATATATATATTGGGAAACAAATAAAACATTATGTGCTTAATGGATTACATGACTTTAAATAGAAAAGCTTTTCTGCAAAAACAGCCATCTAAAATAGCTTAATTTTATATAACATCCTTCAATCTATATCATTAATATTATTGGTTCAGAAATGAATTGCAAGTATAATTCAACATACCAGAACATGCATTAAACTAAATAATATGTTCTTGGCACAAATTAAATGAGATTCAGATTGATGACAAATTCAGTTTGCATCATGATGCATCATCATTTGGATAACCTCTGTAATACGATTTAATTATAACACAAACATCACGTTTGTTTATTCAAATTAAAATATTTTCCCTATATACAAAAATAAATTCATCTAGAATTATTTTTCATCTAAATCTCAAATTATTCTAAAAGTTGATTTTGTGATTGATAACAACATCAACAACAACAACAAAAAATATGTTCTTATTATTTGGAATTTTTAAAATCTAGGGATTTAATTTCTGCATTTCAAATTCTATTCAAACTGACATTTTGACATATTTTTTTAATTTTTAATTTTTATTTTTTGCAAACTTTAATTCTTCTTGAAACTGTGAATTAAAAATGAAATAAAAATACACAAAAGTACAGTTCTTATTCCGAACAAGTACCACTAGAAAATAGAGAAAAATTTATTTTATTCATAGTTTTTCACTGCCTCTGTCTATACTGTATGTATTTACTCAAAACTATGTATTTTCAATAGTGTGTAGTCGAAGCACACTTAAAAGTATTTTCTATTGCAACAAAAAATTTGAATTCAACTCATTTCTTATACTCGTTGAACAAAAAATAAATTTCAATGAGTGTTTGCTCACTATAAACCACTCTTATTCATTTATTTGTATTCAGTATTCACTATATTAATAAAGTCGATATTTTATTTTGTTAAGCCAGAAACACTTGAAATGTTTTTAAGGCCAACCAGAGAAGAAGAAAACTTTTGAATTAATATTTAAAATGATAAAATGCACATATAATGAGTGTATGAGCACAGTTCTGTAAATTAAAACAGTTTGTGTAATTCTAAATATTTTTTATTTTCATATTATTTGGTCTGTATGTCTAATTTATTTGGCAAAATTTCAAAATGGGATAAAAAATAATGGTTAAGTATAAAATTCGACGGGAACGGTGAACTTAATCAATTAAGCAAGAGGAAGTAAACATAAGATTTACTTGCATAAATTGTACGATTTTATATTTTGTTAGGTTATGAGTATTTTGTTACCTTAAACATTTATTAGGTTGCTTTATAAAAATGACATATACAACAAAAACAAATAAGTAGGTATTGAGACGGTTGATCCTGGGAATTTAACGTTAAATGGAGACACAAGATGTTCTGAGGATAGAGAAGCACATTTTAGAGAAATCTTATCTAGTGGTGATGTCTTAGGGAATTCGGTCTGGGGGATCTAGAGGTAGAGAAGCACTTTTGGGGAAAAAAACATATGATTTATGGGGTCATTTACCTATAATTGTTATTTTTGGCCTTGACGCCATTTTACCGCTATAAGGTATGTCTCTCTTAGGTCGACATCCTTATCTTTTTAAGCCTTGCCGCCTAGGAATTCTGATTGGATATCCAAGAACCTTCTGGGGAATCCCTATCTGATGGTGACTATATGTCTGGCTCGTGATGTTGACTTAATGATGTCTGATTGTATACTATTAGATATGTGTATGTGTATGTGTAACTTACGACCTTTACAACCTCAATGATAATTGTTTTAGCAATTGAAGGTCAACTCATTTACAAACTTTAATCATTTATAGATTGTAAAGAAATTGAGTGGATTAACCGATCAATATTGGGTTCATTATGATAATAATATAATTTTAGTGTCATCAACCGATTCAATACCTGTTCAATTAGTAGTATCAATTGATCTACTCTACCAGCTCACATAAGAACAACAACCGATCCAATAACAGCTGACTAAAAACCATCATGGTTTCAAATGGGGTGATAGTACAACACAGTTTTGCGACATCATTCAATTTTTAAAATTTTTTATAGTTATTAACACAAAAATGTATGTTAAAGAAAATGAAAAAAAATGGATTGAATTCATCTTAAAAAACTAAAATAATATTATTGGCTAATGATGATAATTTAACAGTATAAATTTTTACAAAAAGAAATTTCATTTGTGTTTAAGTGACAAAAACTTGACGTTTGAACTATACGTCACATTTGAATTTGTACAAATTTTTAAAAAATTTCGAGTTAACATTCCAACCTATTTACAATATTATATTCTCTCATTTTCTAAAAATAAAAAAACATTTGAAACAAAATAACCAATTAATAATTGACTATTTTAATAACAAATAAATAATCTAAATCAACTTAACATCCAATTTGTAAGAATTTGAACTGAATTTGTATAAAACGGTTATAAAATGTTAAATTTTCGGAAACGGAAATATACAATAAAATTTTTATAGCTAATTTTTTTTTTCCTATTCTCTTACACCCAATACATGCACAATCATGTGATTATGTTAATATTTTTAACAAATATATACAATAAAGATAATAATAGAACAACAGAAACATATTTATATAATGCTCATTCATAAAATAATAACAAAAGGCAAAACGAAATCAAATATAATAGGTATGTATATCTGTACCTTACCTATATATGAATGTAGTAAAAGGATAATAAAAAAAAAAAATAATAATAAAATAAAAATGGTAGAAATACTGAAATACACACAATTAAACAAAAAATAAAAATACCAGAAAATAAATTAAGCCAGACATGGAATAGAATATAATCCAAATTGTAAGAATTTAACCTTAATGGGCCCGAAGAAAAAAAAATACCTGGTCATTTAGATAACCAATTATTACCAAGGTACATAATATTAAAGTATATTATATGATAATCTAAGGCTTGGAAAAGTTAAATGTTTTAGATAAAATGTATTGAGTAATACAAAATTTACTTACCTTTCTCTGTTATTAGTTTTATTTGTGTTTATGATATAGAATTAATTTAATGTATATGTATTTAATAAATCTCATGAGTGAAATTTTTAATCGTATTTAACCACGTATTGATTTACGATAGATCACATAAAAGTTTAATTTATGATAATTTTGAAAGCAGTTAACTTCTTTTTCTAAATCAATTCTACTTGAATTGGTAAAAAAAGGTCCTTTCAAAATAAAGATTTTCTTTTCAATGGGGAAATGTTCAAGTTCAGTCTATCAGGAAATGAATTTAGCTCATCACGGCAACTGATTCAATTTTTTATTTGAGTAATATTTTTGAAACGCTTAAAACTAATATTGCCTTGAATTGAATATTCGAACGGTTATACACACACATAGAAATATTAATGGTATACAATTTATTTTATATTTATTTATTTATTGCCATGATACACGTTCATAATTTTTTTTAACAATATTAAATTTTTTAGAGCTTATACCATAACTGTATTTACAACACCTATGAATCCTATGACTATTCTTAATTATTACTTAGGCTAGCTGACTAATTTATTTATTAATTAATTTATTATTTAAAGGAAAAATGACGACAAAAAACCTTTTTGAATATTTATATTTTTTCATAAAACTTACCACAACTTACATACTAAGAAATAAACCTAAATTAAAATCTATTCTAAAACTGCTCTTATGAGCGAATTATATTTATTTTATATCATCTGCTCAAAATGTATGTGAATGCCATAGAATAGTTTGATAAAATTGACAAATTCAGAAGAAAGAAAACAGAAATACAAAAATTAAAATCTAGATAAAATTTTTATTCTAAGTTAAATTTTAATATGAAAAAAAAATAAAACAAAATCCAGAACAAAAAACAAAAATCACTTATAGAATATTCTCTGTTACTAATTCCAACAATATCCATTAAAATTAATGATATGATGTCCTTTAATTACTATAATTCCATACCGTTATTTTCTATTTTATTGTTTTTTATTATTTTGACCTCACTAACCTCACTATGTATTAGGTATATTATTTTCATGGATATTTCATGTTCATTGGGTATATTTCATATTTTTGTTAAAGGATATTTTTACGGCAATCGTAAACATGAACATTTTTCTTTATATTTATTTATTATATGACGTAGAATGTAAGTTAAAAAGGATATTGTTTTGCCTCTGATAAAAAATTTTCTGTTTTCTTGAGTTTTGTAGGTCGTTGTACATTTATGGTTTTCATATTAAATTACAAATATATGTAATAATAAGCTCATATCGGAATTTGAACTTGTTGAATTTAGATTAAATCATTGAAGAATTTTTATTACAAATTATGAGGTTAAAATATATTTAGATATAAATTTCAAAATGTCAAAACATTTTCATAGAATAAATTAGAAAAAACCAGAAATGTTTAAGAAGTCAAATAGAAAATTTGTAATACGTAAATTACACGAGTTCTCCTGAAAATGATAAGCAAGCAGTTTCTGAATAATGATTAATCTTTGGTAAGCGGAATTTTGTAAAATGTAAATTACCATTAAATAACGACTATAGATCTTAACTTGTTCCATCTTAACAAAATTAAGAAAATCTGTAGGTTTTTACTCACTTATTGTTAAATGTAAAATGTAAAATGTAAAATGTAAAATGTAAAATGTAAAATGTAAAATGTAAAATGTTATATGTAAAATGTAAAATGTAAAATGTAAAATGTAATATGTAAAATGTAAAATGTAAAATGTAAAATGTAAAATGTAAAATGTAAAATGTAAAATGTAAAATGTAAAATGTAAAATGTAAAATGTAAAATGTAAAATGTAAAATGTAAAATGTAAAATGTAAAATGTAAAATGTAAAATGTAAAATGTAAAATGTAAAATGTAAAATGTAAAATGTAAAATGTAAGATGAAAATGTAAAATGTAAAATCAAAAACAGCTAAATACACAATGAACAGATAAATAAATAACCGAAACCATATCTTAATGTAAATAGATAGTTTGAGATTGTGTCGTTGGTTCATGAAACAAAACTAAGACGAGAGCAACGGAAAACAAGCAACCCAATTCATAAAATTTAAAAAAATAATTTTTATTACTATTTTTTTATTTTTATGTCTAAATTTATAATTCAATGCCGCAAGTCCTAACAAAATTTTTTTTCTCACATAATTAAACAAAATTTAATTCCTTTAAAAAAAATCCTCGAAAGACTATACGGCGATCAGTTCTTTACAAGTTATCAGCTTTTTTGTCACTACATATCTTTTCTATTTATACTAAATTTTTTTATTTTCATAAAAATGTAAAATGTAAAATGTAAAATGTAAAATGTAAAATGTGAAATGTGAAATGTAAAATGTAAAATGTAAAATGTAAAATGTAAAATGTAAAATGTAAAATGTAAAATGTAAAATGTAAAATGTAAAATCAAAAAACGAGCTAAATACAGAATAAACATATAAGTAAATAACCAAAACCATATCTTAATGCAAATAGATAGTTATGGGATTATGTGTCGTTGGTTCATGAAACAAAACTAACAGGAGAGCAGCGGAAAACATGCAACCCAATTCATAAAATTTAAAAGAATAATTTTTATTACTATTACTTTATTTCTTTTTAAATTTATAAATGAATGGCGCAAGTCCTAAAATAATTTTTTTTCTTACATAATTAAACAAAATTTAATTTACTTCAAAAAAAATCCTGGAAAGACTATACGGCGATCAGTGCTTTACAAGTTATGAGCTTTTTTGTCACTACATATCTTTTCAATTGTACTAAATTTTCATTTTCATTTATTTTTAATACCCAAATTTTTATTTCATTCATAAGAAAAATCACTTTCATTAAGTAGATAGGTACGCATCATATTATGTGGTTTTTTTATAATTTACTTTATTTTTTTACTTGATTTGTTTTTGCTTTTTTTCTAATTAAAGTGTAAATTCGAAAATGAATTTTTTGTGTGTTGGAAGAATGAATCACAAATTTTTAAATTATTTTAATTTTAACATAATCATATAATATTTCATTTCGCTTTGCCTGTTACGCTAATAGAATACTACGAAAAAACTGTTGCTTGTTTTCCATCAATATTTATCTGTCTAACAAATTGTAGGTCGTCAATTCGTTTACTGAAAACAGCCATAAATTGTTTTAATAGGTCAGAAAGTTTTTTATTGTTACACAAAAATTTATTCTTATATTAAAAATTTCAGAAAAAATATCAAATCGGCTGGGCCAAAACAACTGGGTTCGACTAGTAAATAATAATAAAAAATTGGGTTTGCACAGTGTCCCAGATATTTGAACTTAAACAATTCTATATATAATTTGAACGAAATTTTGATTTTATAAGGCAGCGTTTACACATCAATATTCTTCAATATTTATTGACGATTTCAGATTGAAGAGAGAGACATTTGTGTTTACACATCAGTTTTTTATCAAAATTTTTTAATCAAGTACCCTGTGAATATAAAACAAATGTAAGATCAAAGAAAAAATAAAAAAACTTATATGTATATGAATGTTGCTAAGTTTTTCATTATTCGCCATATTTAATTTTGTCTCTCTCAATAAATATTGAAGAAAATAGGATATTTTATATTTTTTTCTTCAATGTATATTGATATTAATATGTGTTTACACATCAGTATTTCTTCAATAATCTCTCTCATCAGTAAATACTGTCAATATGTATTGATGTATAAACGCTGCCTTAGATTTATTAAATAAAAAAAGTGTCCTCCGTAAAAAACTTTCAGTATCTTATCTTGTAAACCATTCGAAATATTCTCCTTTTTCTTAAGTTTCATACCAAAACCTACTAATGTGGTCTAAACGACATCATTTAGCAGTGATTCTGAACACGCCGTATATACCATACAAAAATAATTATTCATCTTCGAACATCAAAAAGCCATTATTTATAATTCTGAACATTTTTCAATTCGTGATTTTTATTTTAAATAAATTATTTAAATTCATCTTAAATTATTGATTTGAATTAAAATACACTCCTATAAGAGTGAATATCCTTTTTTTTATTTTGCTCATTCACAAGCTTTACAAACTTTAAGAGAATACAAATGTACTTTCAATGGTTACGTTATATTAGTGAAATTACTTTAATGTCAACATGGAAATAATAAAAAGCAAAAAAAAAAAAAAAATCTAAATTACAAAAGATAAAATTAATTATGTAGGTATATTCATTCAATTTTATTCCTTAAAGAATTTCTAATCTGGTTTTTTGTAATTTACTAATTTTTACCCGTTCCCAATGACTTTTTTTTTATTTAAAATTTATTCAAATATTCTTCATCTTAATTTTAATATTTCGTGTTTTATATTATGAGTATATATTGTATATTATATAGTACCACAAAACCAGCAGAATCATAATGCTAACACTAAAAAATAAATAAAAATAATTAAATAACTAGAATAACAATAATAACAACAACAACAATAGTACTGACTTTTATATCATGCGATAATTGTAATTTTCGCATGATATAATTTCTTTAATTTACATTTCAAATTTACATTCGCATGTTCGTTATATTCAGTATCAGTTCATTTTTGTTATCTTGTGCTCACTACAATAATTGGCTGGCTGATGTATTCTTGATAAAGTGAACAAAAATCACAAAAAAAAAATAAAGATAAAGTCCTACAGTGCTGTGTAATTATAGTAATTAAGGATTAAAAGAATAACCGTTTCTGTTTCTGTTTTTTTTTTTTTTATTTTTATTCTTCTTTTGTATTTTTGTTATTAGCTTTATTTTTGTTTTGTATATTTTTGTTTGGTTTGTTTGATAAAAAACGGAAAGCGTTAAATTGTCAGATTTAAAATCAAAAGGGAAAATAAAGAAATGTAAATCAAAAATTCTTTGTTTAAATTTTTTTTTTTTTTACAGAATTCCTTTTACAGAACAAAAATAAGGATATTTTAATATAATCAGATTTTAAATGAATTTATAGTTGGTTTTGATTTTATTGTGTGAGAGTTATTTAAGATGGACGGGAACAGTTAAAAGAACATTTGTATTTGAATAGATTTCATGAAAATAATTACTGGAATGTGGAACATCTCGGTGGTCCTGATATTATTCCGATTGGCTCTTTTAACCAGAGAATTTCAAATTACGGGGGCTAATGTTTTACATGTGAGTAGATAATTTATAAAATAAGATTTTTATTTATGACTTACAGAGGTTTAAGACGAATATTAACAACATTGTTCGCTCTTTCCCACAAAACTTTTCTTCTTCCTTTTTCTTTCCTTTCCTCTAACTATCCTTTCCTTTTTCAAATAGTCAACGGTACGCAAGTACTTAAAGGTTCATAACCTAAGTTTTGGCTATAATATAAAAAAAAAAAAAAAAAAAAAAATAAAAAAGACGTCCGCAATTATCCGACTATCAAATAATCACTATAAGTCAATTAGTTTAAGACGATGGGAATGAGGTTGAAGTCACCGGTGCATCATTCCATGATAAGATTCATTTGTGCGAAACGAGAAATATTTCTCCAAACAGATTCCAACCGATTAATATTAGTCAAGTAATGAGAGGACCACATTTGACTGGTATATTCAAGGGGAAGGCCTCACATATGTAACATAAGAATGTTTTGTGCGGTAGGGGTCTGAGAATTCTTTGGATCAACGTTTGATGGTATTATGATATTTTTGTAGTGACAATTGCAATTTTTACATTAACAAATATTTCGATTACTTGCTTTGAATGGTTGAATGAAAAATGAACTACTGGATTTGTTTGATTGAAGTGTTAGTAGAATTTGTATATCATCCCAAAAAACCCCAATATTTTGGTCAAATAAAAATTTGTTCAAAAATTCTATATTTGAAAAGATGCCAGAGCTTACTTGCGATTTTATAATCAATTTGAGACCTTTAGTTTGAGGTAACCTCACTTAAAATACCCTCTTAAATAAGTAAGTGAGTTTAGGGTTTAATTTTGTTAATTTTACCTTATGAACAACTAAAATCTAATGTCTATACCTGGGTTTCATTTGCAAATTTCTTTTGAATCATCTGAAACTTCATTTGGAGCAATTCCCTGAAAGAAGAAGAGAAGTAAACAACAATTTTTTGTCAAATACTGAAATACGCGGATAACATTGCTCTTCTCGCCTATACATATAATAACGTGCTGGAGAAAATAGGAAGTTTGAAAAAAACTGCGTTAAAAATCTCAACATCAACAACAACAAAACAAAATGTCTAAGAATTAACGCCAAAAATAGTGCCCCCCCCACGTCAATACGATCAACAATGAAATAATAAAGTATGAAATCGAAATCTGTTACGTCGGTAGTATAATTACTGTACAAGTGGACGCTAAGTCGCTTAGGAAGACGCTAAGGAAGATATAAAAAATCGGTTGAAATTAGCCAAAATTAATTTCGGAAGACTTCAGGCTGTGCGGAGAAAATCTCAGAATATATGATTACAGCGAGATATGGCTGATAAGCTGATAAACCAGCTAATATTATATATGCAAATTATTCTGACCCAGAACAATTAAAAACAATGAACTCTGGGAAATGACCCAACAAGAAGCAATAAGCACACAAATAAAACAGAGACAATGGAGGTGGATAGGCCCTCAGAAGACCTACAATAGAATATAGCAAGACTTATTCGATTTGAATCCGCAGGGTAAACAGGTAGATCGCGGGAAACATGGCGTAGATCAGTCCATAAAGAAATAGACAATAACAATAGAATTTGGAGTGACATTAAACACCTAGTGCAGGACAGATTCAGAAGAAAGAGCTTTGTAGAAGCCCTCTATGCGCTATTAAGCAGAAAAAAAAATAATTATACACCATCTTCGGTATATATATGCATCTATGAAGATGTTGTCTCTAATTCTACAATCAATAATTGTTTGTTTAGATTGTTTGTTTAGATTGGCGATTCAGAATCAAGTAAACTGAAATCCAAAACAATTGAATGGCAGAATTGAATAAACTGAAAATAAAAAAAAAAACTTATATTCTTACAAATTGAAAATGAGGAAGAAATAAATATTTCAAGACACGTGCATCAAGGTATAACCTTGATCATGATAATACTATTGATTACGATGATAATGATGATGTTGATGATGAAAATGAATGAAAAATTAAAGGAATTTCCATCAGAGTTGAAATAAGAAATTACTTTATATTTAAAGTTAAATCGTAAATATCCTGCAAAAAAAAAAAAAAACAAAAAAACAAAAAAAATCGAAACTTTTGAAGGATAAGTAACTTTGTTTTTGTTTGGGTGTTTTTTTTTTTAGTTTGTTTATTTTGAACGAACGAGTTTTATATTTTGATGAATCACTTTTTTTTTTTGTGACGCATTCTATGAATTACTGTTAAAGCTTTTTTTTTCTTTAAATTGTTCAGAATTTGAAACTGTCATAATATTTAGTTAATAAGATAATAACAATAATTTATTATTACGGTATTAGGCAAAAATCCAACAAAATAATTACGATATTAGGGATTTAATTGTAGGATTCTGTTTTAGTTATAAATTTTAAAAAATATTTCTATTTTTTTTTTTGCTAAGAGGATTTTAAAAAAAGTGAGGGAGAAATCATAAATTTAAAAAAAAGTTTTGACAATGATAAAATTAATTATTTCGTTATGATTTATTGAAATAATTAGAAATAAAGAGAATAAAAAAAAAAATTCTATTTGATTTATTGGATTTTAGTTTTGATAGCCAGGTCCTTGTAAAACATTTTTAGTTTATTTGAAATTTAAAATATTTTTACAATATTAGCTATTTTTCTAAATCATTATTTATTAGTGGCTTATTTAGAGATGATATATTGGATCTCATCACAGTCTCACCGACTGAAGAATAATTGTTCATTGGTTTCTATCTACCGCAGTCAGACTATAATCAGGTGATTTTAGTCACCTTTAAATTCTTATTCCCATCTTAAATTTGATCTATCTTTATGCGTACACCAATGGGGTTGGATTATAAAATCCAATGAGGTTAGATTTTTACCGGACAGTATTTTTCTATTCTAACAACATGTTTGAGCCAGTAGAATCGGTATATCTTTATACCAAATCGTTATATCCTTATTTGTTTGACTACTTTTATGTTGTTATAAAGCGCGTACAGTACATCGGTTTGTAACCAATCACCAGTCCATCTCATTGTTAATTAAAAATTGCTTAGTATCAATTATACTTTTCTAAACTTCTAATTAAAATTTGAAAATAATTATTTCATTTAATTATTTTTCATCATTAATTGAAGATGACTGAATCATATGGCACTCTATTTTGAAAACTATATTGAAAATTCAACAGACATGAACCGACCGATATACTATGAATGGAGCTATAATCGATTGATATACACTTAAAAGGATAAGGAAGAAGGATTAAAGTATGATGGCAACTGAGGTTGTTATTTTTAAATGAATTTAAGATGTCAATTGAAAAATATTTCCAATATTTGACAAAAATGTGTTACTAAATATATTTATTAATTAGTATTATTTACCTAATTAATATTGTACCTTATATATCTTGCAAGTTGAACACTATAGTGTAATTGGATTTAATTATTAATAAAAATCAACTTAACTGTTTAAAATTGAAAAAATAAAGTTAAAATATCACATACAAAGTTAATATACGATTCTTACAGCAATTTTATTGCTATGAGACTCTTATGCACTCTTATAGAAGTATTAGTGTTAATTTGAGTGCTTCAAAATTGTTGCGAAGCGTTATAAATATACTGTAGCACTAAAATGAAGAGTCCTATAAGGCACCGGAACAATTATTACCGTAATATTATTATAGCATTAGTATACATATGCATTTGTGTATATGTTTTTATTTTGAAATGAAATACATTTGAAATAATTTATGTTATGTGAGAGTGAGATATTTTAAAATAATAATTTTATGGAGCTTATATTTATTTCATGAGAAAGGGAAATAAATATTAATTACATTGTTTTATATTTGTATATAAATGATTAATTTATAATATAAAAAATATCTTACTAATAAATTATATATTTTTCGGTTAGGACAGTAACTTAGGTATAATTAAGCACGGTACTGCAGTGTTTATACTACAATATCTACAATATTTCAAACATTACTGGCTTATATCAACTCATTAAATGTGGAAAACTACTGCTATTGCCAGAAACTAAGCCTTCTTAAATAGATAAGCTTCATTTTATTTAAGTTGTCACCAGATTATACTTTAAATTATTTTTTGTCATTTATTTTATCCCAATGACAACGAATAATGGATCAGGTCGAAAAATCCATAAAATATTTTTTTTATTTGCTTCATCGGATAGATACAATGGAACCTGTGAACATTCAGTTGAAAAACAGTTGCTCTACTTACTGCGCTACCCAATGTGTGGCTAATATATCAAATTATATATAAAAATTGTTTTAATATTTATAAAAGAAAGAAATATCATTGACATTTATTATAATAATACTTCGAACAACCCATAAAAAATAACCCATTTTTAAATAAATAAAAGAAAATTTATTTTTAAATTGCATCTTTCAAATGTTAAATAATGTACGTTAATTAATGTGTAGCATCAAATTTGATATTTAAATAATTATTCTTTTATAGAAAGTATATTAGTAGAAAATATATTTTTGCGAAAAGGATGCAAAATAAAGATTTTCAGTTTATGTTTATTTAAAAAAACAAATTTTTTTACCCATGTTTGTAGAAAATAACGACCGTCGCAAAATATTCATTCTAAATCTTTTTCTAAAAAAATATAGTGAGTTTATCTACTATTTACTACTGCTATTCTAGCAATTCTATTCTTATAACAACACTTTAACTGTTGTTATAGGATTACGCACTTTTAGACTTATAACAACATTACTGTAGCACTTGCTGAAATACCCATTATATCTATTCCCGCAATTGCTATACTAACATTCTTATAGCAATATTAATCACTCTACTTACTTGATGGGCGCTACAGATTCTGAAGGTCCTGGACCTGACGCAAAATTGTCCTCCACTGATTTCGGTCACGAGCGGAATCTCTCCAGTTGGTGATTAATCACATTATTTCTATAAAAAAACATCATCATAAGACATTTAGTGCTTATCGGCAGTCATATAGGAGTCTTATAGCACTAATTTTGTTTTTATGACAATAAAATGTTATGTGGAGCTCTTGCGTATTCAAAATAAGTTAAAAAAAATAATCTTGGTTGTAAAGGTTCCTCAAAGTGTTTTTTTTTTATTTAACTTATAAATCTTTGACATTTTATTGTAAAAATGTTTAAAGGTGTTTAAGAAACTCACTGTATTTATGTGTTATATGAAATATATACCAATGCATTATATGAAAACACACTCAATACTATTCCCAAGTATTAATAATTTTTACATAAACGCATATCTATATATATATATATGCCTTATTTTTTCCCGATTCGAATATTTTACGCTCTGCTACCTATTTTTGTTTACCTTTATAAAATAATGCGCAAACATAAACCAGAAAAAGGACACAAAAATTTACTAATGCCATCTAAGAGTGTCCTTTCCAATTAAATACATAAAAAAATTGTTGATTTCATTTCATATATAAACTTTTTAATATTCGTAAAACGTTTTTATTGTTTCAGGTTTTCTCATTCATCTTTCATTTATTCATTCATTTCGAAAATAAAAAAAGAAAAACCAAAATAAAAAACACGTTTTTATGGACATTTGAAAGAAAAATTTTACGTGAGATTAAGGATAAACCATATTCCATTGAATTATGTATATATATATGAAATTTAAGTTATTTTTAAAGATTTAATAAAAATATAAAAAAATATGAATTTTCTCTGAATACACTTTGGAATTCTCTGATTAAATTTGATATCTTTAAAGAGCTAAACAAAAATTATTATTCTTTAATATAGTATATATAATTTTAAGTATACATACATCGTAGATCCTATTTAACCACCCTATATGGATAGAATTATAAGAAAGAGAATTTCTATATAAGTTATTTTTATTATTATTGTAGAGAAGAAAAAAAAAAGTTTTCTAATACACTTTTGAAATATGGTGATGATACTGAATAAATATTTATTTAATGAAAATCTCAAGGAAAATTATTTTTTTTTAAAGTATACCTAACAAACAATATTGGGGTGTGATGGAAAAGCACAGTTTGTTGTTTTCCTATTCATCGAATAAAAACAAAACTTTTAATCGAATTTTAATGTTATTTTATTGTAAAATTTTCAAACATTTTTAGATTTTGAATTTTAATTTTACTTTTTTAAAGTATACAAATAGAATCTACAAAATAAACATAATAAACAGTGTACACAGTGCTATTCAGAGCTATTGATATAAGAATTTTGATTTTTTTTATTAAATTTTAATGTTGTTTTAAAAAAGTTGTGAATTTATAATTATATTGTTTGTCAATAATTTTAATTATTATGATTCAATTATTTTACTATAATTTGTTGCTACATTATAGTCCATTATCCATTATGTGATGACCTGTAATCAGCACGATAGCATTATTTTGACTAAGCCAGGACCCAAACCATGTACCAAAAATGCATCTCAAAACTGTGTTGCCATTGAAAATATTTAAAATTGACACTTTGACATTTATTTTTCTCTTCATTGCTAATGTGTGAATATTATTGTTTTTTTGGCATATTTATTTGTAATAGAAAATTGGGATGCTATGAGATTTGAGGTTATGAGATTTTTTAAAATTTGAATTAATTTAGTAATTTTCTGAATTTTTGTGTAAAATTATTTAATGTTTTTGTTGAAAAAAATTAAATTAAATAATTTTTCGTGGTTTTAGTCTTTTTGTCGGTAAAAGTTATATAAATTAGTTTTCAGGTTAGATTTACAACTTTTTATTTATTTTAGATATACTACTTTTTATATGAAAAATATTCTATTGACATTTAAAACAACAACAAAAATTTGATAGTAAATTTTTACAAATTTTTGCAAATAGAAATTTAATTTGCAAAAATTTATTTAAGAGAGACCTCTGACGTCACGTTTTAAACATAATATTCTCTTAAATTTCTCAAAAATTTGTAAAGAGCATGCAAATCAGAAAGCAAACATACAGGAATTTGGATAAATATATGCAATACAGACCAATTATGTATGTATTTTTTTTACATAATTTTATAAATGGTAATTTTAATTGGAAACGATTGTCTACTTACTTAGTATAACGAGTATTAAAATACGTTTTCAGTTTGTCCTAAACTAGCTAAGTACAGAAGTTTTTTCCTAATTTTAGTAGCGTTCCATTATGCTGTGTAAACCAACCATTTTTACACATTTTTGAACCCAGCTACACTACCACTTGTTGTTGTGTAGAAAATGGTTATCTACTTGAATGGATCTACTTTCCGCTAGGTGCTGAATAAAATTTTTTTGTGCTGAAAAATTATTTAGTGTCATATTTATAATTTGAAGTTTGATATTGACATTTAAATAAACAAAAATTTAAATTGAAATATTTTTCAACAAAAATAATGATAATAAATAATATCATAAAAAATAATAATAATAATAAAAAATATGATAATTAACCATTTTATTTTAAAAATAATTACATATAAAACTAAATTTAATGAATAAAACTAGACAATCAAGAAAAGCAGAGAATTTTTTGATACATTATTTTTGATAAATAAATTTTCAAAACAAAACAAATCAACATCAATGTTTTTAAGTTATGTTTTTCTCATGAGCATAAAATGATCGTTTCTTTAATAATCTACTCATGAGTAGTTTACACAGCTAACTGGAACGCTACTATTAATTGCCTAATATACTTACTTACGCAATGTAATGTTTACGAAATATCTTTCTTTTACATGAACTATGGAAGACTGTTTTCTCTTTATTCTTTAATTTTTAACAGACAAATCCATCAATTTATTATACTAGTATTAATAAAATTTCATAGTTAAAATTCATTTAAATACTTAACTTTGATAAAGTGAATAATTTTTTGTCAATATTTTTAATGTGTAAACCTAATCGAAAAACAAAAAAATATCTGTCCTTACCTTATTTCAACCAAAAAAATATCTGTCAATATAAGAATAAAAATTTTTTATAGTATGTAGTATGTATGTATTTTATAATATATTTTAATGTTGTAAATTTTGAATTACATATTTTAATTATTAAAAAACTAATTTTATTTATTTTTAAAACTAAATTTAACTACATTAACAAAAAAATACATCCTCTTTGCAAGAAAATTATCAAACGAATTAAAAAAGTAAAATTGACATAAAAAATTTTCGTAAGTAGCATACCATGATACCACTGTTGCTACTTACGAAGTTACGAATGTGCAAATTTGCTATATTTGCCCTACATGGTGTAATTTTTTCTCATGTTATTTACCTTTAAACGTAAGTAGCAATATATAGTAGCCTACCAGGCGTATTTAAATATATTTCTATATTTGCATTATTTTTATATTCAAATTTTAAATAAAAGAATAAAAAAATTTAAAACTTAAAAGATAATTGTCTAAATTTTGTAGTTGTACGAATAAACAATTTCAACTTTCACACAGTTTAAAATTTTAAAGCAAGAAATAAGTGTCACATTGCCAATATTCAATGGCAACACCGTTCTGCGATGCGCTTTTGATACTTGGTACTCATTAATTCAATTACGTATCGCAAAACAAGCGCAAATTTTTGCAATGCGTTTTTCTTACAGGGTAATGACCATGTGTTAATTTCTAAAGGTGAATTTTCATTGAGCAATATTTAAAATTTTAAAAATTTGATTGGCTCTAAAAATGGAGATAGCTTATTGAATTTTTATGTAAGAAAAAAATAGACCTTTGCAAAGATTTCTCTAAATTTCGGTTTGGGAAATTTATTTTATACACAAAAAAACAACAATTCAACTGTCAAAACTCAAAAAATTGTTAAAAAAGTGTTGCCGGTATAAAGAAACTATACCCGATATTTTAAAAATTTACTATCAAAGTATAATATCCCAAATTTTTTGAAAATATCCCCCATTTTTGTGAAAATATCCCCGGTAAACGATATTTTCTGTTCTTGTCGTACGCACTGAGCTCTCATATAAAATAATGTCATTTCATGTTATTTCACTTTTTAGAGCCCATAAAATTTTTTAGATTTTAAATATTGGTCAATGAAAATCCAGCTTAAGTCATAATAAGTTGCTGACCGATGTGGTGTAGTGGTTATGTCATCTGACTACAAATTAAGAGCTCGCGGGCTCAAATTCCGCTTAACACATGGATATTGTAAAAAAAAAAACTGTTTTTTCAATTATTTTTTAGAATTGATTTTAAATACAATTTAGTTACCACTAAAATAAAATACTTCAACTATGATAAAATATTTTTTTAATTTTAATATTAAATATACCCGCTTTGAATACAAAAACAGTATTAAATCTTCTTTTTCCAAAACACAGTATAATATTTCATTTACATTTACCAGAATCAAAATTATTTTTCATAGACGCACCATGACATTTACATACTATGTATTATTTTATAAATTATATGATTGTGACTCTTTATTTTAAATTTTTTCTTTTAATATGGCTCCAAAGCTCCTTTCGATTAAACACTACCAGACTAAGCCATTATAATAATTTCAATTAAAAATTTTACATCATACATTCGTCCCTACATGACTTTAAGGCTTCTAAAGATTCAAGTAAAACAATTATTTTTATTTTGTTTTGAGTTAAGTCAAACATTAGGTATAAAACGATAGCTTTATACACCGCATTACCTGTAGATTTGCCTAACTATTGCAATTTTTTAAGAACAGTACTGTGAACAGTACAAAACATATTTTTGAAATTTTTGATATGTCAAAAAATTTTGTTTTCATAAATCAATATTCTATAGAGATATTTTTCCAAATTTGATATTCTACAGAGGTAATCGTGTTAAAGTTAATCTATTTACGATGTAAATTTTAATAATAGGAATGGGTGTGTATTTTTACTTTATTTTAAAATTATTTTGTTTTACTTTTTGTTTTTATAACAAAAATTAACAGAAAGTGTTATCGTGTTAAACATATGAAATTAATTTAAAATTTGAAAAACAGTTTGTAAAAGTTTTAATTGAAAGAGAAGAGATTTTTCATCATGACATTTAAAAAAAATTTGTAATAAAAAATAAAAATATAAGTTTATGTTGTGAAATGGGTTTGTGTTAAGCTTTATTTATGTGTTTCTAATTTGAATCACGATAATTCTGCAAATAGTTAAAGATCGATGAAAACAATAATAGCATTCATCAAGGACATACACCAACAATTCTAAGATAGACGGAGAAGTACAATAAATCTTAAGAGTCGTGCTTTGGCTTACATAGAACTCTCCATTAATAAAAACAAAAAAAAAACAGTAAATACCACTAAAAAGTAGAAAATTACACTCGCATAATTACAAACATTGGCATAATTACAAATAAATGGACTCTGACTCAGCTAAGATGGTATGATTAGACTTGAAAATGGATAGTGTAAAAAATAAATTAAATACATATAATCAGAACTATCTTTATTTTTACTTTTATATTTAGATTTATTGTTAACTTGCATTAAAAAAAAAAAAAAAAAAAATTCGTTATTGTTTGTGTCAATTTTTATAATTATAAACACCTTAAATAAATTATGCTTAATATAAGTAGATATGAATGCATAAAAATAAATATAATACAACAAATAATATCATTAAAAGCTAAAGAATGACCCATGGGAATATGATAAAAATAACAAAGAACAATGATCATCACAGAAGTTTTTCAATAAATCCTGAATTGATAAATAGGTGTGAAGATAATGTTGAATCAGATGAGAGAAATCTGAAATTAATAAATTGAGAAATGACTGAAGAAAATTCTGCAAAGGTTTTAGTGCTACCGTAAAATATACCAATACCGTTACCAGCTAAAAATTCAATATGTATGGGTAAACAAATGAACTATTTATGAAGTAAAAATACTCAGAAAATGACAAAGCCTGTGCGAATTGTAAATTTTCTTTGATATCTCATCACATCAAATGTATTTGAAAAAATTATAGTACATACAATTATGCCGCAAATAAAAAACGATGGAGTGATTCCCCTCTGCATCAATTCAAGCTGAACATAACACAATCGAACACGCAGAATTGCTGCCCAAATGAAACAGGGATTTGAGGAAAGAAAGTTCATTTCAGTAGTCTTTTTGGATGTCAGCCAGGTATTTGATAAAGTCTGGTACAATCGATTAATCCATAAAATACAACAAAAGCTTTCAGTTGAGTCTCAACTACTACTAAATTCTAATATAACCAACAGACGATTTAGAGTTCAAATTCAAATAATTTGTAACAGAAGAACATGAAAACAATACTAGGACTGGGACCAATTTTATACCTAATATCTACGTCTGATCTGAAAATTTTAAATACCATAACCCAGACCCCTCTTGATACCCTATAGAAATGTTAATCTACATAAACTTTGAATATACTCATGGTTACAGAAGAACTGAAAAAATGTAAAAATAGATATGCAACCAGACTGATACAACACCATAACCCTTGGCGAGAGATCTACAAAACATTCCAAGTTAAAAAAAAATCGCTGGCATGTCATGTAAGGCAGGAAATTAAATGAACGAAAAAATATGAAGTGTCAAATAGGGGTTTAGAAATGAACTAGTTTCTGTAACATAATAATTTATTGGAGCATATTTTAGTATTTTGAAGCAGTTAAGATGTTCATCCCATTGTCTTAAAAATCCCAATTTAAATATAATTGTCAATAATTAATTAAAAATAAATCATTAACAGATAAAAAATAGAAAAAAATTGTTTGAATTATAATTAATATTTAAAGATTATTGTGTAACACATTCTATTGAAAATTAATTAAATTCTTGGTTTGTTTCATGTTTTGTTCCCAGAAAGAAAAATCATTTTTTTTTAATTAATTATGAATTTAGAAATAAACCCAAGACCCTTTTCGAATACCGTCATAAATTCTATATAAACAATTTGACATTCTATAAATAATTCTTAAATAAAAATTAAATATAAAGTTAAAATGTCTTGATATTAACCATGATGGTGTTATCGGCGGGAAATGATTTTATTGGATATTAAGTAAATTTACAATTTTGATTATTCACTAGGGGTCGCTGATCATAACAATAATATTAATAATTTATTTTTACTTTTATTTGTCGCTAATTATTATTCAAGCTAAATTCAGATATCAAGTTTGGAAATGTTAAAAAGCAATTGTTAACCTTAACCGGTTTAGTAAAAATCCAAAAAGACATCGACAAAATAATCAGTAATTAAAAAAAAGTCGATCTGGGCGTATTGTTATAGTAGTTTGTGTATTTGATCACTAATCAGAAAGTCTTGGTTTCGAATCCCGCTGTGTGTTAAACACAATTTTTCTTTCCGCATTCATAAAATATTGATTTACTTACTTTCGGGGCACAACATACCACAAACGTCCTGAATCTTGCACAATGTTGACAAAAGACACTCCAGGGATTGCGGTTAAAAATTCTTTCTAGTTTAAAATATGAAGTTTTTTTTATTTACGTTGATACTGCCTTTCCCCCGGGGAAGTGTGGCTTCCTCGGCGATGCTGTTCCTAGAATTTGGATTTGAAGAACTTTTTAGCTGAAGGATTTTCTTCCATTTGCTCTATATTGCATTGGATTAGCCAGTGAAGGAGCCTATGTTTGACTTTTCCGGATAGGTCCATGTCGTTCAATAACTGATTTAATTTTACGTTATATATTCTCCTCCAAAACCCCAGTTTTATTTTTATGAATAGGTCCGTTTCGTTAGGCAGTTTATATAATTCGGCATTATATCTTCTCCTCCAAACCACTTCATCAAACAAAGGACAACAAATAGAGGGGTAGAGGAGGGCATAAAAGGCTAAAAATTTACATGCCGGTCCTGACATATTAGAGCCTACTCCGTAATAAAAAAAAAAGAATATGACCGTCAGTTCCTGATATTAGTTGATGCAGTTTTTCACATTTACATGTACCCGAAAATTGATAAATAAATAATCGAAAAATATTACTTCTTCCTATACTTTATGTAATTGATTGCATTACCGTAGTTAGTAATATGAAAATGTACCAAGGTCCCTGACAATAATTTAAAAAACTAATCTTGAATGATTTAAAATCTTTAAAAAAAATTTCGGAAAAAATAAAAAAATCCCGATTAATACAAAATTTATAAAAAATTTCGAAAGAAATTATCTTGAATTGAAATCATGAAATTCGATGCCGAATTGTATAATTTCGAAAATGGCAATAAATGCTTAGATGATTCCGAATTTAAAATTTTTAAAGATTAATTTTTTCCAGAAATTCTATTTCATTATCAGTTTACCTGTATATATGCATATATGCAGATTTTCAGGCCCTTTTCCCGTTCGAGCTGTGTGGCTATTATTTCTTAACTCCAAAACAGAGATTGAAAACAGAACAATGACATTCTTTAGTGCCAAAAACTTGGTAATTTTCTATTCTTAAAAGTTGTGGGTATGGGAAAGTTCGGGTATTTTGGGTATTACATCAAATTTTAAAAATGAAATTTTGTTAGTTATATATTTCGTGACGTCTATACATTAACAGTGCAGGGTTAAATCTATTGAGTAAAAATTTTCAGTAAATTTCCATTAAATAAATTTTTATGTCATAAATTTAATTACACATCTATATTTACATTGTCATGTGTATTATATATATATATATATATACATTATTTATTATATTAATATTATACATATATGTATACTATCGGATATTAATTTTTAATATGTATATTAATATCAGAGTAGCTTTGAATATAAAACAATCACTGACATTATTAAAATTAAGTTACAAATCCTGTATTTACAATGCCAATATCCATATACACCATTTTGTATCCAAATAGGTAGGTATGTGTAATAATTTAAAGGTCACGAAATCGATTAGGCACGAATATTAGAATTTAAAACAACATACAATATGTATATAAGTTTGTATATGGATTTGACTTAACATATACACATGCATACAAATATCTGAATATATTTACACATGAATAAGTAAAATTTATTGCCACTTTTATTTTATGTATTTTTTTTTTGTTTTTTTTTTTTTTGTGTTTTAAGATGTGAAAAGTTGGAAATAAGAAAAGTAGGAAGGAAAAAAATTAATCGGAAAATGCAAAAAAAAAATTAGACTTACATGAACTGATAATATTTTCAAGTTTTGTTTTTCATGAATATGTTTGTTTATAAATATTAATAACAGAACCCCATTCAACTAATTTGGGAAATTATAATCCAAATGCAGTATTACGTTTCTCTTGGGTAATATTAGTCCAGTCTTTGAATTCATTCAGAGTAAAAGTATAGTTAAATTATTTTTTACTGATTTCACTGAGGTTGAAAATGATAAAAACTGTTAATACCACAAAAATTATAACGATTCCAGTTATAGAAATCTATGTAAAAGGTGAATTAGAATTTCAACTCGTTCAAAACGCAAAAACTGTCTTATTTCACGCAAACTTCCAGGATTTACACCTAATCTCTCCTTCCAAGGTGTTACCTTACAAAATACGAATGGCTTAAATATTTTAGGCATGCGTGTGAATCAAAAAATTATTTAGAACGACCATACTTTTGAAATCGCGAATAGAGCTGCCAAGTGTTTATGTTATTTAAGTCGATTTAAAGCTTTCCTTTCACCTTTGGAACTCTTTAGTATCTATAAATCCTTTATTATACGTTTCAAGATGGAATATAATTCACACAATTGAGCTTGAGCTTCCCTTACAACCTTAGGCTACTTTGACCGTGTTTAAAATCCCGCTATTCGTTTAATTTACGACTATAACTTCATTCCTAACTTCTCTTGGACATCGACGTGTAGCCGGAGTGTCCTTGCTTTATGGATACCTCGTAAGTGGTCATACTCAACAGAATGAAAATACTCCCCTTATGAAATTCCAACGCAAATGCTCACTTCTACACAGTCGAAATCCCACGATGGCATAAAGTAAGTTATGGAAATTCGTTCATAGTTGGCACTTCAAGAATGTGGAATCATATTCCTTCGGGTATGTTTCCACTTCAATTTATACTTTGCAAAGATTTAAGGAGGGTATTAATACCTTTATTTTTCAACTTCCTACAGTACTAATCTATCTCACTTTTTTCTTCCTAATTTATCTTATACTATCCTATCCCAACCAAGCGGTATGTACGTAGCTAGGTAGGTAGGTAGTAGTAACTGCCGACAGTACGCCGACACACTTAGACCGATAAGGTTCATTGTGATACCATGGGAACTTTCCTCGTGTAAGACTCTACTCGTTGAAGCAATTTGAGCTTTTAACGAAGCGGCGGAGACTTTTGATACTAGTGTTTTCAAGATAACCCAGCGAGTCCAGACAAAAGGCTCCGAAATTGGGTTTCCTTTTATGATACAGACCAAGGCTGGAACAGAGTAGGTGTTGGACAGTTTCATCCTCCTCCTCCTCCTCCTTTCTACACGTTCTGCAGAAGTTGTTTGAGGCGAGTCCCAGTCTTCTGGCATGTTTACCAATCAGATAATGACCCGACAAGCGGTATGTAAGTGCTAAAGGTATTTTCCTAAAAAAAAAAAATTTTTTTAAGTGGCATGCATTTTTTATTATATTTATACAAAAATTCTTCGCCATTTTTTAATGGTGTTAAGGGTTTTTTAACACAACCACCAAATTATTAAGCAGAACAGTGGTTATTAAGTTTTGCTATTTTAAATTTATTTGAAACATTATTCAAGTTTGCTTCTCTAGAATTCAATGTTATGTTTCTTCTTCTTCTTCCTCTTGTTATAGTTTTGAAGCTCTTGAAGAGCAACTATAACTACACCGTTTCAGTGATCTCTCTGGTTGATGATTATTTATATATGGTCAGCCTTTACTTGCTATCTTACTAGCTCTTTGACTATGCATTCGGGACATATGATCACATTAGGCTCATCTTCTACTTCTTATCCACCTGACCAAATCATTTTCACACTATCAGATTTGATTATTTATCAATTAATCTTTAATGATGAATCTTGCAATACTTATTAGCGTTACTGTAGTATTATTACTGGGTATCAATGCTTTTGGTTTTATGTGTTTAACTTGCATGTAAAGTTGCCCTTCCCAAATATTCAAATATTCTCTGCTTTTTGTTAACTTGATTCAGGCTTTAACATTTCTGGGGGACTTGATTTCAAAATATTTCTACCCTGGAGTATTTAAATGATTTATTTTTTTTACTATTTTACACTATCTAACGTCATTAATAGCTAGCTTATATATCTCATGGGTTCCATAGTGATGAAATATTACATATCTTAGGTTGGATATATAAAATGGGAATCGAAATAGTCTTCCTAAACCAATTATTTGACTTCGTTTTATATTCTATTTTAGTTTTCATATCCTTTTTGTATTTTAATAAAGATTAAAATTGGTAGTTGTTATGAAAATACACAATTTTTCTTGTTGATGAATTCTGAAATATGATTAGGTATGTATGTATGTATTTTGTAATACTCTTTTTATACCATACGGACATTCTATCAAACAACAACCAAATGTCAAAATGTTTTCAAAAATAAAAAACTAATAGGAAGTGTCGTTCAAAAAGGAAGTAATTTTAAAGTGTATGTAAAGGAATTGGATTAGTTGTGCATTTTTTTTGTTTGTGTTACGACGACCTTAAAAGTTGTTTTGTTTTTGTTTTTATATGTGACGGAAGGGCGCCATAGAGCTTATAACAAATATTTTTGGTTTTGCTTTTATGTGCATATGATTTTTTTTTTTACTTGTATGAATATAGTGGCTAACCTTGATGAAAAATATTATACTATAAAATTGTAAACAGAAATTTGATATTGAAAATATTTTCTATATTATAAGTTTTGTAATTTGAGGGGAGGGGGTTGAGAAATCTAATTCAAATATGCTTTATAGGAAATTTAAAATACAGGAAATTGTTATGGAAATGAATAAGATATTGAAATTTTAAATTTAAAAATTGTTTGGTTTTTAAAATTTATATTTGAAATTTGTAAATTTAATATAAATTATAATTGGAAAAATTTGACAGAACAGTCTGTCTATATGAGCTTTGAAAAGAAAGTTAACTTATTAGAAAAGAATATTTCTCTACATAAAAGGCATAACATCTTAAGTCAAAAATTTTTTAGTCGAAAATTTTAGATATGAGACTTATTTTCGAAATCGAAGATATTTTGAGTAAAATTATGGTTAATACTTACTATATTCATTTAGTATTTATCTTACTATATTATTCATTTTATTTAGCTACCATACATAAAAGTAAGAAAATATTTTCATTACTTTAGTCAGTAACGTGACATTTACACCATAAGATGCTATGTCTTATTTAGGTATTATAATATTGCACACCTTATGTCAAAATAAGATGATTTGACACAAATTTTTATGCTTATGTCTTGCAACAAAACATCTTATGTGGACATAAGTTAGTGTTTTCATTGTGTAAAGTATTATATAATTGATAATAAGTCTTCAAACAAAATATCTTATGTCGACATAAGTTAGTGTTTTCATTGTGTAAACGTAAAGTTTCATGCAATTGCAGTTAAGATATTATTTTATAGCTCTTACAATATAATATTTCAGGAATTCAAATATTCATTTATTTTTTTCATAATAAAAATATAATATTAACATTTTCAATTTAGATATAACAAAAAATAACATAAAAATAAATTTAAATTCAAATTAACATTTTTTACTTAATAATTTTATAAATTCAACATTTTTATTTCAGTCTGTGTAACATTTTCAGTACCTATAAATAATAAAATATCTAAATTAAAAAATTAAACTAGGTACATATTTGATGAAAATTAGGAAAAATAACAAATTTTTTTATTCTTCTTCATCGGATGAATCTACAAGATCGGGATGAATATCATGAATTTGTTGGAAGACCTTTATTAAAATATCTATATTATAATACACAAGAGCACGATTAGCGAAGGCACACTTTTCGTGGCTTTTCGTGTGCTTGGTTTTTTTTTTCATTCAATCAATCGGTGATGATGCAGGCCGTACCTAACAAAATCAATTTTTATTTTATCTATATTATAATACACAAGAGCACGATTTTAAAGGCAAACTTTTCGAAGTTTTTCGTGTGCTTCGTTTTTTTTTTTCATTCAATCAATCAGTGATGATGCAGGTTGTGGCGATCAAAATCAATTTTATGTGTATATTTTGGGTAAACAATTTTTATAATATATTAGCTGGGTTGGTTAAAGCATCATGTAATATCAGAAATTTTTGTCGATTCTCTTTTGAGTCAAATTCTTTTTTTTTTTTTTTTTTATTTATCGCATTTGGTTTTTTGCACTTTAAGTAGGAATAAAATTAATTAGTAGGATAATATTATTAATATAGGTTTTAATATTACAAATTTTTGTGAGTTCGATACTCTATTAATTCAATTTTTTTGTTTTTGTTGAGCAGATTGTTTGAAAAAGCTCTAAATTGATCTGTTTTGTTCCGAATTTTTTTATGCAAAAATTTTGTAGGTATATCTTTTTTAATTTTAGCATCTGAATAGTCAAGTGAAGAAAATTTTTAACATTTGACATGTTTAAAGTATCTGAAAACAATGTATGTACCCGGGGGTTTCTTCCAGTACATATATAAAAATAAAAGTATACATAATATATGTATTGATTTTTTCTCAATTTTCTCTTATTATAGTAAATGTTCATAAAATTTATTCTTTTAATCAGTTCTTAATCAAATACAAAGAAATCAATTTCTCTCAATTCTTTGATAGGAATTTAATTAATTTTCATATATACAGTTAGATACAAATATTTCTAGTACCTGTACCTATTTACTCTGTGTAAACAAAATTTTAGGTAGCTACATTTTTAGCATTTATTTATTAATTATTATTACCATATTAAAAACTTTACAATATTTATGTAGAGATTAGAGTTTAGATAAAATAAATAAAAAATCATTAGAAAAAACATGTGCTTACCCATATGTTTAAAGCTACGTTCTTTGAAAAAGAAATCATTTTTTTCTCTTTTAAATTAACTTTTTTTTTTTCTAAAATTTAGCTACTTTTTACTCCAAGATTAATACATTGACTGATTTAAATCAAGAGCAAATCATCTTAAGTCGATGCATTATCATCTTATGTAGATGGGATTGTAGTTAAATTGTAACAATTTGCATAGGCCAAATGCTCTTATGTGTACTTCAAAATAGGTTATTTCAAAATTTTATGGAACCCTTACCTTTAATGGAATTTCGGTGATTTTATCTTAAGTACACATAAGTGCGACAAATAAATAGCTTTGCACGGGGTAAAATATCTTATATGTACTTAAGATGCGATAGTGTTTTGAAAATTTTTACAAAAACAATATAAAATTAATTTAGAAGAACATCTTAAATATACTTAAGATCATAAAGCTTTTGCATTTGACTTAAGAATGAACATAAGATGAAACATGACCCCCTTCAAAATTGGTTACAAAAGAGATATGGGGACTGGACCCAAATAGAAAGTAGACATATACTTTTAGGGAATCAAAAATCACTTTAACTAATTTTTTGTTTAAATCGACTTAAGATGTTATACCTTTTGGATAGAGATTTAATTTTGTAACCTGTATTTTATATATTTATATCAAATTCGAAGAATTTTTATTTGTAACCGTTTTAATTTTTAAGCCACAAGACGTATTGTAATATCATAGGTTGGATTAATGTTCCACTTGGCTTATGTCTATTTTTTTGGGACGGTATTCTGAGTGTTTGTATAGCTGCCACACAACTCCTGACACCCATCATGAATATTTTAAAAACTAAAGGTATTACAGAAATAAAACTGTTACCGATTTCGTATAAATAACATTTACAATAAGCCAATTAATTTAACACAGCTTGGTGAAAGGCAAATTTGAGAAGACTTGAATGTCAAAATTGAAATAGTAACGATCAATACAACCATATAAAAAGCATTGAATAATTAACTAAAAATGTATGTCCGAATTGAAGGCATCAGTGCAATAACCAGGTAAGCACCAAATCGAAAAATGTTGGTAAAACACAAAAAACCTTCTAAAAATTAAAAACAAATATCTTTCTACAAAATTAAATTTTTATTATTTAAATAAACAAAAAACAAAACATTTATTTCAATAACATAAAATAATGGTTTAAATAACGGTAAGATGAAAATGAAAATTTGGACTTAACCTCTTATTGCCCCGAAATATGAAAAATTTTATTATATCATAATCTCATAATCAGACTCTTCGTTCTCCTGAACTTCTGTTTTTTTTGTGTTAAATTATTGTAGAATGGCATATCTATTTCAGGAACATATTTTGTGGCTAATAGCATTACATCGTCATATTTATTAGGATTTATTGGTATATTATTAGAATATAATGGCACTGCTAAAAATGAATCGCCTATTACTTCATCCTTTTTTACTGGATGGAACTCTGTCATTGGTCCATGATGGCTGACAGAAGTAGAAAATTTTACACTGCCTGCTTCTTTCAGGGTAATGAAATCGCCTATATCTTGATATAGGCCATTTTACTTTCGATGTACTAGTCACAGTTTTTTTGAAAAAAGGAGTCAAAGTGCTTTTAAAATCCAAAATAATTTCTTGGGTTACGTCGATTACAGAAAATTTATTAGAACATTTTGCAACCATATTTTTGTAATCTCTCGATAAATACAATCGCTCAACTAAGCGTCTTTTTTTTCCGATTACACCAAAAGAACGATCACACGGTAAAAAGCTATGACTGGGTTCTGGAAAATGGTGAAATATTTGAATGTTTTTGTATTTGGTTTAGAGCATATATAAGTATTGCACAAGAATGTTATTTTTATTCTGAGCACTAGCGTTGTCAGAGAACAAATACAATATGGTAACATTTTTCTCATAAAGTTATTAATGTAATGCTAATACCACCTAACCGAACATGTTTTCATGTAAACTACACAAAAATATTTTACATGTATATACGTAGTTTTGTGCAATAAACGAATAAGTTCCGGACTTAACTCCCTTTTTCCCCGAATAATTTAAATAAGCAAGTCCAATTTTAAAATTTATGTGCAATAATCGGATAATTTCAGTATTTACCTTATTTTTTGCTCCGAATCATTTAAATCTATAACTTTAATATTGGAATAACTCATGACTGAGTCACATTTCATACCTAGTTTTTACACCAAACGATGCGCATTTTTTTCACCAAAAAAACGTTTTTTTGAAAAAGTGGACTTATCTTGTTATTGCACTTGATGCCTTCAATTTTAGGAATGAGTATAAAAATTTTACATGGCTATGTGAATTAGTTCCAAAAAATCTGACAGCTTGTTTTATTAATCAGAAACTACTGCAGAATATTCCAGGGGGTTCATGTATTTACAAATCGATAGATACAGTTACCAATGAAAATGAAGCTTATGTTAACTACCGAACAGAGTTGCTTTATTCATTGGATTTTTTCTCGCCAATTCGAATTAAAAGTAGCAGCTCCAATATTGCTTTTACGAAATTTGAAGCACCCAAAACTTCCTCCTTTTTTCATCCTCATTTGATTGAAGCATAAATTCCAATTGATTGTGGAAAAGGTGAATATACATTTTTTTAAAGAAAACCACTAATATCGTTAGAAATACCGTTTAAGCTAAATTGAAATAAGCTCTATACATTTTGTGTTCGGTTCGGACAATGTGCGGTAACTTAGCTAGACTTTTATAAAATTATAAAACCAATTATGAAAAGCTTCTTTAGTTTTCCTTTAATTTATTTGCAAAATAAATTTCATTTGGAAATCACATTGAGGTTATTTACTCAGCTTCTATAACTTATGTTTATATTTTAAGCTTGGTTAGGCTTCTTCTTGGTAAATGAGTTAGAGAATGAGTTTGATATATTGGAAAATCTAATTATGAAAATCATTTGAAATTAAAGAATTTAATCAAAAAAATATTTTAATTAACTAAAAACGATGGATATGATTATTTCAAACCAAGACGAAATTAGACGACGATTATGCAGAGATGAAAAGTATTCTACGACAGCAAGAAAAGGAAGTTTATGCGTGGTATCGATTACATTTTTCTTAAATCTCGTAGTCATATCGGGTTTACAACTATAATAATTAATTCTAACATTTAATTTAGTATATAGATAAGATTTGTATAGATATAAATCTACAAAATTCAGTCATACAAATGTTACACAATTATTTTCATTTTATTTTTATTATTTCTGAATCCTGAATCCTGATATACTTTATTGCCTTTATTTGACCTCCGCCTACTTGTTACAATTTAATATTTTATCACATCGTAACATTTTATTGTTTTTATTCCCAGTTGATTCCCATTCTAATTTTTCTTTTACAGTTCCATATCAAAAGGAAACTTCTTAGCACGCAAATTAAAATTATACAAAAAAAAAAAAACAAAAAACATAATAAAATAAAAAACTTTAGACCTTAAAGAAAAATACTGCTGGGTAGGTGGTAAATATAAATTTTACATCCTATATTTGTAAGAAATCAAAGGTAAATTTGATGTTCTTTTGTATAGGTTATGCCTTAGTTTTTTTTTCTAGGCGTATTAGTTTAATATTTTTCAAAGGACGTTTACTTCATGAAAATAAATTTTTGGTTTTTACTTTTAATATCCTGCTGGCTAATATTTTATTTAAGCTTTTATTTTATTTCAACTAATCACATAATTTTGATATAATTTGAATTGGCAATGAAGCAAAGCCATAAATTGAACTTTGAATTGGTAAGTAATTTATAACAAAATGTAAATTTTAGATTTAACGGTAAATAAAAAATTTAAATTTGTAATATTTAATAAGCTGAAATTATGTTTAATATTCATTGAATTTATAATATCTGCAAATGATGGTTAATACTGGTATATCATAATTTTTTATTTATATACGGATTGTGTTAAGCATGAAGCTCTTTAACATTCCCTATTCTGCTATAAATATTGGTCAACTGTCTCCATCCGTTAATTCCAGTCTTTCGATAGTTGTCCTCGGCTTAATATAGCAATCTTGATATCGGCTTATTTCTTGCTCTAGTACTGTTCGGTGCAGCGTATAATGTTCTTTTTGGCTTCCGAATACCGGTTGTAGCCAAATGAATATATTAATGCTTAGTTGTACAATTTTATAATTTGTTGTTTTGGATTAGAATTTGCTGCTTCGAGTATCAAATGTACAATTAATCAGATATATTTGATATTTAATAAATCTGTAAAGGCGTTTGTTATAGATTATAATTTCCCAAACTTTGTAATTTTTTACTAAAGCATTTTGTAATATTTTTTACGGAAACAATTTTTAACCATCATTGCTAATTATCATTATTTATCCTTTCCTCTGCCTTTGGAAATATAGAGATTCTACATTAGCTCAGATCTATTGTGTTTTCTAGAGTGAGTCTATTTTCATCATTAATTTTTCCCTCAAAGTTGATTACGATTACTATTCTACATATTAGTGTAAACAACTGTCCGGTAGAAAAGACGAATTATAGCTACCAAAGAACTTAAATCTGACTTGCCACATAGTTTGATTGTATTTTTTAGCTATTGTTTTGTCCTCTATATTATTTTTTTATTTAATTTAAATTTTTATTGTCACGATTCTTAGTTATTATCCTTTTTTCACTTTTAAATTTACCGGAATCAAAATGTCTAAAAGAGGACGTGGAGAATCAGCCGGGGGTAAATTTAGAATTTCTTTAGTTTTACCAGTCGGTGGAGTAATAAACTGCGCCGATAATACAGGTGGTAAAACCTTGTACGTAATTGCTGTTCATGGATGCTGTTATAGGCAGATTCGATTTCGACTTACCACATTCAAAAAGAGTAAACTAGAATAAAGAAAAACGGTAATACTTGCTATCGTCATTCGACAAAGGATAATTTGTTTGAAACAGGTGAAATGAAAGGTTCAGCTATAACAGGCCCTGTTGCTATGCAATGTGCAGATTTGTGCCTCGTATTGCATCAAATATTCGTTCTATAGCTTGAAATGAAAAAAACTATAGCTGCATTTTTTTACCCATTTTCTATTTTGAATAATTTATTTTTTGAATTAAACTTATACGTGAATTTTGAATATTAAAGCTGTAAGTGAATTTTATATGAATTGAAGAGAAAGTAGAAAAGATATGAAGTGGCCATTCCACTTACTTCTGGAAAACTGATCAACAAATAATCGTGTCAGATACCACGACTCAATTGACCTATTTGTTGTTATTGCTTGGTTTAGGGGATGACTCTCCCATTTTTATTCCCCCGAAGAGCTCAGTACTAAAACCATCTTGTGCGATTAAGAAGACTGATCAGATCGCTAAATTTTGGTTTCCGCAATAATTACAATATTGTTGTGGAAGGCCTAACTTTAAGTCCGTCTATAGTTAATGCTGGGCAAATGAAAAGAATGTGTTAATTTTCATTTTTGCAGTCGAGATGATGTGGGTTGAACGGAATACCTAGCTTGGCAGGCCAATGACCCATACTGATTGGCTACTACTCTTAATATATCATTACGGAACCTGTCTAAGAGTAGTTTGGTTTTGTTGATGTTATACGAAGGCCATGTTTTCCTAGAAATCGCACAGGTATATATTCTATGCCACCTTTGATTCGCTCTGGCCAGAAAAAATGAATGAATTCGTTCTTTGATGACTTCCATTGGACTTTTTACTTCCAAACGTCTTCCTCAAAGGGCCTGTCAAGATTGGAACATTGCGAGGCCAGTACATCAGTTCTCATCTATGATAAAAGGTATATTTTCTTATTAGTCAGAACAAACAAATTTATATATGTGACATATAGAATCAAAAGTTAACCTTTGTCATTCAAAGTTATTTTAAGATATTTAAAAAAACTTGTATATTATTTTATTAATGACGTAAATATCACTTTTTAATTATATTTAAGTAAAATATTGTTAAAAATCAATATTTTAAAATTTTTGTTCTAGAGAAATTCTTTATTTTCCTTTAAAGCTATATTAAATTTTGGAATTGTGAAGTTTTGCAACTTAACTATGGAAATAGTCAGTTTTGAAAATTAAAACTTGGAAAAGGTGAATATTTGAAAATAAGAAAACAATTAAATTTTATAAACAAAAATTTTGGTCAAGTTAATTTTCTTTAATTTACTAAAATTAGTTACTATTTTACAGCAAATAAAACTCTTCACTTTTCAAAAATAACAATATATTAAAAAAAAAAAATAAAACAAACAAAAACTTTTTCAACTTCTTATAAATTAATAACAAAAATTCTTCACTTTTCAAAAATAATAATTACAAAAAATAAATAAAACAAACTAAAACATTTTCAACTTATAAATTAATAATAAATAAATATTTTTTTAAACTATTAAATTTTGATCTTCATGAGCCTCACAAATTGACTCTTCTAGTTCATTTTCTATATTATCTTCGTTCACTAAAAACAGGTTCTTGTAAAACTGTAGTTGCTCGTAATTTTCATTTTGCCAATTTGATCCAAAATGCTTTTTTAAGAGATTATTTACATCCCTTAATTTATCATCTTTTATTTTAATTCCTAAACTTAACTCTGAAAGATCTGTCGACATCAAATTTTTACATTTTTTCATAACGCTTTTGGCTTTTCCTAAGTCAGATTTATATGAATATTCTCCTCTTATAATCATACTTCCACGATTTGATTTTAAAACGATTAGTCTTTTTACTTTACTAAACTGAAAATGCCATTGACCAGGAGCTTTGATTCTATCTTTGACTATATTTTTCCAATCAAAAATTTTTGTGTCCTTTGAATTTAAAAATGTTACGTTTCCGGATTCTTCAAAAATTTTTATATAATCTCCAGGGTCGACTATAGTTTCTTGCTTCTTCACTTTCTTTTCAATTTGTGCGAATACGCGGTCTGGAGGTATATACGAATGACCGGGAACGGGAAAGATTAACTCAATTTTTTTAATGTTGTTTGGAGCTTTATTGTGCAGCCAAAAGGAACACATGGTTGCCATCATCGTATTTTTATTTTGTGCCCCACATCCATCACAAATTAATCTTATAACTTTTTTATTTCTTAAATTTGTGTGACACAAGCGATGAAATACAGCTGATGCTATTTCATTAGCGCCTTTTGGCCTGTCGTTCTCATGCCACACATAAAGAAAAGTATTATCTTTTGATAATTTTGATTTTGACGAACCTTCAACCATACCAAAATTATACAGATATAGTTGTCGACTGTAATAAGCCGATTGGTCGGGAACTTTTGGTAATATCATATTCTTTTGGCAATCAAAAGAAATGGTTTTTAAATCGGGTCGTTCTTCTTTCGCTAAATTGTAGAAAGCGTTGCTTCTCAGAATATGAATTCTTTTTTCAAGACAAATATTATTGATTTTATCTTGATCTTTCATAACTTGTTTTTTTTCTAAAGACAGTTTTTCTTTTAACATTAAACATGTTGAGCAAACATCTTGCGAAGGAAGTTTAAATCCCACGTTAAAGTTTTTGTTAAATATTTCTCGAAAATAGGAAGATTTCACATTTGAATTCAAGTATTCTTTTTTGTAGTGCCGAAATATTTGGTTGATTGATAAAGAACTAGATAAATATTGCCTCTCTGATTTAGTGCTAGAAATATTACGGCAATAATGTTTTTCAATAACAGTATATCGCTTGATAAAGTTTATAATTTCTTCTTTTTTATCTTTATAAAGTGCCGTTTTTCTATCACCTCCACGGTTTTCGATCGGCATAGTTCCTGATTGAAGGTACATTTTACATAAGTTTCGAACTCGGTATTTGGAAATACCTAGGATGCCTAAGAATGCGGTTTGACATACCTTCAAAATTCTGTTCTTAGCATTACGGATCGAATATTCAATACTAATATCTCTAATTGGGCCTTTATTAACTCGACGATCTGTACGAACAGGAGGATATACTCTTAAATAAGAAAGCACAAAAGAGTCTTGCTTTTGTTTTGTTTTGTTCTCAAAATAATTCTTATGAAATTTATAAATTTCTTTGCTTTTTAGTTCCTTACATTTAAAAGTGGATCCTATATGTTTACAATTTGGAATAGTTGGCAGTTTTTTAGGACGGTATCTAAACAAACACCAGGAAATTACGTCTTACAAAATAATAATTAATATTATAGAATCTACCTTTTAAATTTATCTTGCTCTCGCTTCCAGTTAGGTTTATTTATTTTTCGTTTTCTGGTATTATGATCTTCTAAAACAGGAACAAGGTATTCCACTGCTTCCATTCTAAAATCTTTTTTATTTTTATGTAATATAAAGACCAGTTTAAAAGGTAAAACAATTTTAAACTTACCTAATTTAATTTTCAACCTTTCTCATCAAAACAAAGTTTATAACTAAAATGATATGTCAAATTTAAAATTTCGCGCCAAATTTAAACTAATCATCTGATTATTTTAAAACTGACGGAAAAGATTAATATTTGAAAACAAATATTACTTTAACGAATAGGAAATGAGTAATTTTTGTTTTCAAAAGTGTTGTATGGAAAAAGTTTAGTTTTGATGATAAATAATTTTGGAAAAAGTTAACTTTTGAAAACAACTGCAATTTTTAAAATTATTTTAAACTGGAAAAAGTAAAGATTTGTCCACAAAAACTTGAGAGAAGATAGATATTAACATAATACACGAGTTCCATACCTAATCATACGTTTTAACAAAAATGGAAAAGGTTAACTTTTGATTCTATATGTCACATATGACTGATAAAGCAAATTGCCCTATAAACATCATATTGAACACAATATCCCGAAACAATATCAACTCCACAAACAACATGCGAAACAGGTTACACAAGAATCATTCTGGAAAACCGACACTACTTAGGTTTTTTGTTTTAAGAATTGACTTTAAATCCGCTATATCAGAATTTTAAAATTCAAAACCCTTATTATAACGGTGGCCTCCTAATTCTGAACCATGAACATTATCAAGGGAAAGGCAGATAAAAAAAATTTTAAATTCAAATTATGGAAAGCATTCTTTTGAGGATTTGTCCAATTTAGGAAGTCACATCTTCATGGTGAATTCAAAATAAATTTCAGATTTCTGTTACAAATATTTCGTTGATTTGTTGTTGATAATATTTTTTTGACAACTTAAAACTGATTATGCTTAAGCAATATAACAAATTATTATTCAGTTTTCCGCCCTATGCCCCATGGATGGTGTTACAGGACAATGATGATGATAATCCAATTTAATAAGCCTAATTCTCTAAAAATTCTAAAAAGTGATTGAATTTTTTCATTAAAAAATATTGTTAATATAATCGAAAAGAAGAGGGTGGGGTACTCTTACCAAATTAGAACAGCAATAATATTAGTACGATAACCATAATAATATTCCATTCAAACTTTTTAGTTCTGGAAAAATTTTATATTTCCCATTTTGACTATAATTTTATTTGAAATTTCAACTCACCACTTACTCTGACCAATGTTATCAACTATAAAAAAAAAAAAAAACACACACACACACAAAATACAAAATGTCTTGTCTTATTTGAATTTTTTTCATCATGTAGTTATTTATTTAAACTTTTTTAATTCCCCCTGGGTAATAAGAAAATGTCATTATCAGATTTTATTTATTTTTAATGATCTAATTATTGAGGTAAAATGGAAAATGAAATAAACGAAAAGTATTTGGTGCTTTTATTTTCTGTTTTTTGTTCTTTTTTTTTTTTGGAACATTTTTTGAATTTTTTTTGTTTATGAAGAAAATACAAAAAGTACAGCATTTAATGATTATATTTAGATTGATGATAAATAGCTGGAAGTTGTATAAATACTCTTGTATATAAGGATTAGTGCTTTTTTTTTAGAATAAAATTGAAGTATTTATTCAAGACACGATTCAATGTCTATACATAAAAATATTATCGTATATTTTGAAAAGTATTTTAAACTGAATATCGGAAAAAAAAACTTATTTAAAGAATTTATATAATAAAATAACTTAAAGAAAAATTTAAAGTTTAAAAAGGATTAAATTTAAAAAAAAATTTTTGAAAAAAAAAAAAAAAATTAAATTAATGTCTTTTCAATATTCCCAGTAACCAACCTTTACAGAAAGTTTTTTGTTTTAAATTATTTAATAAAAAAAAAAAAAGGTTGTTGATAACTTTTCAATATTTGCATTCCGAATAATATTTAGCATTTATTACTTCTATCCTTCTTCTTCAGCTGCATATCCACTACCGGATGTCTGCGTTCACACTTCTGAAGCTCTCTCTATATTTTGCGCTACTTCTCACAGGCCACAGGATATTTCTTAGCCATGATATTTGTTTTCTGCAACACGTCTTCTATCTTCAATTTTACTTTGCAGAATCAGTTGTAGAATATGATATTTGTCATTCCGCATCATATGACCCATATAAGTTGTTTTTCTGCGTTTGATTGTTCATAATGGATTGATGAAAGTTTGAAATGGAATACACATATAGAAGTACTAAGTGGAAAATTATCATCAACTGCAGGAATATTTTATAAAATTTCTAAACTCTTACACAGTGAAATCAATCACAGTCTGTTTATTATGCTTTATTTCATAGTCATCATATTCAAAAAAATTATATTGAAAATATTCAAGTAACACAAAACAAAGCTATAAAATATAATTATAAATGGAGAGAAAGAACAGATTTCATACACAAAGATAATAAACTTCTAAAAGTTCGGGACTTTATTGAAATGAAACTAATTATGCATACGTACATGATATTACTAATGATAATATCCATACAATGTCTGTTCTTACGCAGAGGAAGGATATACATAGTGCCAACACCAGAAGTAAACATCTTTTCCATTTGAATAAAATAAGAACTTTACAATTTGGATCTTCCACAACTCTATACACTGGTACCAAGTTATACAATAAACTAGATATACAATTAAAACAAGAAAATTCAACAAATTTAATAGATCCATTTATAAATAGCTATAGTAATCATCAATATTTAATTTCTCAATAATAAATTTTTTTATTCTAAATATATAGGATAGACTTAAGACATAGTAATTATTGTGCAAAATTTTTCTTCTTCGCTTTTCATTTTTTATTCTTGCACTAAACAAATTTCAATTTCCGCAAATTTTTTGCAATTTTTTCATTATGCCTGTTACATTCATTTTTTAAATTTTTATTTTTTATTTTTATAGTTTTATAGTTTTATAATTATATATTTTTTGTAATAATATTTTTATAATTTTAATTATCTTATTGTTATATTAAAAACTTAAATGTAAACTTATATAGTCTGTAATGGGATAACTCTCTTTAGACATTGCTTTTCAAATAAATAAATAAATAAATAATAACTCACGGTCTCTACCTATTCAACGTAGAACTTCAGTATTGTTCATTCGATCTGATCGATGATATTTTCAGTATTTTACGGCATACTCATATTACAAATACCTGGTCATTATTTGCGTGCCCACAGTGCCTTTCATAGCATATAGGAGTATCGACCATACGTATAGCATTTAACTGTTTCATATTGCACAAAACTGATCGAGCATATTCTATTCATCCTAGATATTTAAAAGTACAGCTTAATGTTATATTTTTTTAATGTGTTTGTTTATAAAATTGGTTTTACTAATTTATTTATTTCGTTTAATTCAAACAAATTACAATAATTATTTTCATTTTTCTTTTTATATAAGATTAAAATTTAACAGAATCAAAATTTTAAAAAACAATAAAAATTTACAAAAGTTAACTACCTAGGGGTTAGTTTAGAAGGGTTCTGATTACAGAGGTATAGCCGACTCCTTAACACATCTTTTGAGAGTGATAAGTCATCAATCATGTTCTTATATTTGTTCCCTATTATCATCATATTCTGTGGATAGGCTCATTCATACCATAGTTGGTTCTAGGAAATACAATAGTGTCGATAGGAGTTCATACCATAGTTGGTTCTATGAAATACAATAGGAGTCGAGTGTTATTGGAAATTCGGACAGAATTCAATATAAATGGGGATGTGATATTCCCCTTCACTACTTGGATGATGAAAAGAACATCAACAACTTCACGCTTAATGTAGCTAAATGTAGCAAATTTAATCTGTGTTCATATGGAGGCAGGACAAGTGGATTGGACCAAGGAAGGTGGCGAAGTGCATATCTTATGAAGTTCTTTTGAATAGCTTCTATTCTCTTAATATGAATTTCGTAATAGGATGACCAGACCTGACTAGCATATTCCAGTTGTGGCCTCGCAAGACATATATATAGGGATTTTAAGATATAAAGGGTCATCAAATTCTTTAGACCATCGCTTTATAAAACCTAACATTGAGTTAGCCTTACTAATAATATTGTTATAGTGGAATTTAAAACACAGTTTTTTGTCGAAAGTGACACCAAAATCTTTGATCGACCTAACTATTTCAAGTACGCATATGATAACTCATCACAACACATTTATTCGTATTAAGCATATGGTTATTGCTACGGCACCATGCAAAGAAATTGATCATTTGAAGCAAACTTGAGTCTCGAAGTGATGTAATTTTCTTAAAAATTTTCATGTCATCAGCATAAATTTGAACTTCACTATTTTTTTATTACTGATACAACGTCATTAATAGAGATTATGAATAGAAGGGGACCTAGATGGCTTCCTTGAGGAGCTCCTGAATTTGCTTCAAACGATGTTGACGTAGCTGCTCTGAATCGTACAGTATACTTTCGATTACCCAAATAAGATTCAATCCATTTCACAAATGATGGTAGAAATCCATAGTTTAATTAATTTTAAGAGAATGACGTAATGTGGAAGAAAATCGAAGCCGTTACTAAAATCTGTATAGACGACATCAGTTTGAAAACCTTATATTATTTGACCTTATATATAAATTGTGACCTTATATATAAACCTTATATAGAAATTGACACCAGTTTGAAAACCTTATATAAAACCTTAAAACTTATATTAATATTATATTACTTATATTTAAGCCGAAAAGTTTGCTGCGATCGTTTATTGAAAAGTTGTTGAAGGTCTGTTATATTATTTCTATACCACCTATACTACTTCTATACCATCCTAACAAATAAAATATATTTAGACTAAGTAATTCTAAACAAAATTGTCCATACATGTACGATTGCAGCTGTTATATACCCGAAATTCGGCGAAATCAAAATATTCAAATGCCAAATTCGGATTCTACGTCAAAAAATAAAAAATTGGCATTTTCCGGTCCCTCCCAGAATTTGAAAATATCACCAATCGATAGAGCATCTTCGATTTATTTAATAAAATTTTGTTTTTAATTTTAGAATAACAGCTTCTTCCCCTCTTAAAATCTGATACGCATGCTCAGAAACACCACAGTAAGAAATATGTTGTTAATTAAACAGTTAGTAAATTGTTTAAGTTAATTAGAACAATGTATAGTACATTTGATATATACATACTTTTTACATTCAGTAGTAAAAGTATCACAACTGCGATGCATAAATGCGTTGGAAATTCACATCGCATTTTGTTTCCGAATTTCAGATTGCGTTGCAAAAATAAATTGGTACAGTGTGAAAATGTATGTAATTGTAGTATGAAATTGACAGTTATAAAATCGTTACTATTGAAATTATTTCCAAATTCACAACTTTTGACATTTCTGACATTTAATTCAATACCAAAGTCAACAAATTAGCCATATTCTTTTTATTTTTCAATTAATTTTACCATTTTGTATGATAACTCATATAAATAGAAAAATAATATGTATGTATATAATAACAAATAAAAAAATATTATTTTTAATAAATATTTAAATACTTACTTAGCAATTATTTTTATTTTATTTTTTTTTATATATAAAAACTCCACGTCTCCACTGAACTCCACAAAATATTTGATAACAAAATAACTATGGAATAAGAACTGTTCAAAATGACTTGGTACGGTACACCAGTGTATACAGTACCAAATTTTAAATTGTGAAATCGCTTAACATATCACTACATTTTTTCATTGGTTCTTATAACTCACAGAAATTGTTGTAACATCTTAAAGTATGTTATAGAATCAATTACAGTTCAAAAACAGGCAATTTAATATTACAATATATTCCTGAGGTAGTTTAACATTACAATATCTATACTAATGATAACTGGTAGTTTAATATCTACGTATGAAACGAAAACCTCCTTCAATTATTATAATAGCTGTATACTGTTATAAGTCAGATTAAAAATTTATCTCCATCAATTTGATTCTTTTGACAATTTTAATTTTGAATGTTTTGCATTATTTTTTCAATACCGTAAAATAATTTTTTTTTCCCGTAATAAGAAGCTCATAGAACAAAAATAATCAATAATTCATTTAAATTCTAACAATATAAATTAGATGGTATACATTTATTGGTTTATTATTACGAAACGATTTGCAAAAGCCACAAACTTCAACATATAGAAATTATTGCAAAGAATGAGAATTTAACATAACGGGAATTTAACGTCATTTCAATTCATTTCAAATTACACAGATTCAAGTTGGCATGTGGTAATTTTAATATTCTACAATTTGTATCATCATTATAACAATATATATATATTATTGATATACATACGTATACCATGTTTGTTGTTTCAAATAATTAAAAACTTCATCGTGTTATTGCTATTCATAGTGTTATTTTTGTTTTTTTGTTTGTTAAAATAAATCCCACGCTGCATTGTCTGCACGTTTTTAATTTAAAATTAAATTCATTTTTTATTTAAATCATTTATAATTAATTTGCTATTTAAAATTGAATGTATGAATTCAACTTTATTATTTATTATTTAGAGAATTAATGAACTGCAGTATAGTTGTAAGTTGTGAATGAGTTTGTTAGCAGTGTGTAAAATAGAAAAATAGATTATTTGAAACAAATGAAGCGGAGGCAAAAATTGCTGCTGATTTTAAAAAAGTAGAAATATGCATTTGCTATGCACTTTATACAAAAAGGATATATGTATTAATATTTGAAAATTGTTTAGCTCTGCTAAAATGTAAGGAAATTTTGCAGATAGCAATTTGAATTTTTATCAAATCTGGAGATTAAAGTAAGCAAAAAATTTTAACCACACTAATTTTCTCTAAAACCCATAAAATTCTGAGTTAGCTCGTTATCATTTTTTCAATCCCTTATTTTTTTTAAAATGTGTACTAAAATTTAATGAATTCTCAAAACTGAAAAAAAAACTAATTAAACTACATTTTTTTTCTTTTTAATCCTCGTGGGAGCATAGGGCATCAACTTGCCTACTGTTCTCTGTTTTCAGCATTGATTTTGATTTCCTCGCAAATTCGTTCATAACTGGCTAATTTTGCTGTTATGGTTCGACGCCAGGGAATATTTAGTCATCCTATCCTTCTACTCTCTTGAAAGTTTTATTATAGGGCCATTTTGGTTATACTTTTTTGATAGTTTCAGGAGAGTGTGAGCAAATCATTTCTATTTTCTGCGCTTAATTTTGTTCACTGCCGATTCTTAACCTTTTAGCTACCATAAAGTCCCTATTGTTGATGGCGTTGGGCCAGAATATGTATTCTTAAAATTTTTCTTTGGCTGCAACTTCTTCTTCGCGAATACTTGAAGTTTTTTATCGTATTTATTGTTATCCAAGTTTCGCTGGCTTTACAACAAGCTTTGATTATTCTAATCTTGGGTTTTCTGATTATTTCACCACTCCTTCATACTGGATTTAGTTCACCAAATGCTGTTGACATCTGGTTTGTTGTTCATATGTTGCTTAGGTAGAAGAAACATTCAACCTATTCGACTGCATATTCTATTTTGATGGTGTCGTTTTGGATTCATTTTCTTGACCTTGGTTTTGTTTATGTTAATTTCTAGACCGATTCTATGCGCTGCTGGTGGAAGCCTATTGGTGCATCTATGCAACAACAGACATATATCATTCACATAATCAAGGTCATCAAGCTTCTGTGAGATATTCCACCTTATACCTCTTGCCGCAGAGCCTGATTATTGCATGATTTTATCTATTACAAGCGTGAACAGAAATGGTGAAAGTGGGACATCATTGTCTTACTCCGGCATTTGTGGTGAATGTGCCACTAATTTGTACGCCAACTCTGCGTCTTCATACAATGCTTCTGTTAATCTTATTATTGTTAACTTATTTTACACAAAAGCAAACATTTTTTTTTAAAGGGTATTTTCCCTGTACCCGTAATTGAGTTCTTTTAATAAAAAATAAATGAATAATGGAAAAAAAGAATAATGGGCGTATAGAAATTAATATAGGAAACTTTGTATTGGGATTACCATTGGGGAAACTTTTGTTCACCAACTTTGGATTACCAACATTTTAACGACTTTTTTGTTCACCAAAAAATTACTCAAATCTGCAGTTGTGAAAAAAAAAGCACCTCCATTCATACTTTACGTAAAAGTTTAATGTATTTATAAACAGGATTCAACGATGTCGTAAAAGTTGCTGTTAGTTTTGGAGACGTCCAAAGTCAAACCTTTTTTGGAATTTTATTTTTTAAATAACGATTTTTATTTGATTGGAGCTATATTTGAGATTTTCAATCATTTGGGAGATTTGGTATCTTTTCTTCAATTTGAATTTGGTATTGATAAAGTTGACTCGGATCGTGAGTCATTTTTTGATGAAGAAAAGAAAATCACCATTTCATGTTTCCATCATATCTCTGAAAGAGGGTGGATCAAAATCTATTTAAGCCCAATTATCGCCAAATCAGTTGGAGTCGTCCCATACAGCATTTTGACGAGTTGGCATATGGCAGTTCAATTATTAGATAAACACCCTCTATATATAAATTGATGTAAAGCGATCTGGTATTATGTACTACATTCGCGGTTGTGACCACATCCCGTAATTGTGGATTCAAATAAATAAGATAAAAATGGAAAATTTCTTTCTGGAAACACAAACACATTCATATCTGAATTGTTTATATTTTAAATAAAGTCCTTAAAATATATTATTGTCCTTCAATTACATTTCAGTTCAATTATTAAATTATTATTTCAAGTGTAGAGTCTATAAATATTCCATGAATATTTATTTGTAGCACTATAAAAAAAATTATATTCTCAAAATATAGTTTGCCACTTTAAAAGACAGAAAAAGAATATTATGCCTAAATATTTGTGAACATAACAAAAAAGTGTAAACATATTTACGTTCTATATCTAAACATGTTCAATATAAAAAATATCTATAATAGAATACTAAAACAAATTTCAATTTATATAAAAGAAGCTTTAGTAACAAGATCTTAATTCAATTTTAATTTTAGTTTTAATTTTGATTTGATTTGTAGCAAATAACTATGTAAAAATTTTGTTTTATAAACTGTTTGTACTAAGCAGTATAAATAAATAAATAAAAATTAAAAAAATTACATTTCCATTAACTTTACTTGCATATGTTTTAAAATGTTAGCGCAATGCTATAATATTTTACCCTACTGGTCGTACTGAATATAAAATAAATTTATCAGATGAGAACTAGGCATAAATATGTCCCGTGACATCAAAAATGCAGTAAAAACGTAAAATTTACAATGTACTATGATCAAAAATGTTTTTAAAAAAAAATTACAATCCAATTTATAACCACAGTGAAACAGCAGAGTGTATAGTGACAATTTTGAAAATATATTTTTTTAAGGGCCCTATTACACATCAATATATATGTCAATCATTGGCCGTTAATTGACCGTTGATTGATGAGAAATGATTGGTTCTATTCTCATCAATCATGCTGTCAAAATTCCCACCAATCATGCTGTCAAAATCAACGGAGGTAAAAAAATGGCTTTTTTGGGAATGTTCAGATAAAGTTATAATATTAATTTGTAATGTAATTTAAAAAAGAATAATTTTTATATTAATTTTAATAATTATAGCAATTATTGTAAAAAAACAATTGATATATTATTCAAATATGCAAAAAAATTATTTATACAAAACATTTACTTTAAAAATTCAATTTAAACTGAAATCAAAAACATTCCTCCAGAAATTATATTTTCAATATTCATATATGTTTCGAAATTATCAATATATTCAGAACACTTTCACAATATGTCTTTGCAAAATGTCAAAATATGGATAAAAAGATTGATGAAAAGAATGATGTGTAATAGACACCTAAATCTGTAGTAGCCAATCGCTGTTTCTAAATATAGCGGAATTAAAAAACAATGCCAAAAAGGGCATAATTAATCAAATTTGGTAATTTTTAGTTAAAATGTTGTTGAAAAATTCATTTTTATTAAGTTTTTATAACAATTTTTATATGTCAATAAAATTTGGTATACTGTCAGCATAATTAAATGAGAAAGTAGACAACAACACATTTTTTTACATTTACATCATCAAAAGATGAGCTTTACAAATCAATTATATTATTTAAAATAATATTAACAAAAATATTTAAATTAACTTTTTAATTCACATTAAACGCAAAACGATTATGCAAGTCAAAATTATGAACAAAAATGTCAAAATTATACCTTGTATTTTTTTTACATTGTAGTAGTTATGCATCTAAACAATGTTTCGATACAGTTTGAAACAATGTTTCGTAACAGTTTTGAAACCGCAGCGAAACATTTTTCACTGCATTTTCGATTTCAAAGGATATCAAAATTATCCAACGAAATGAGTTAATTTCAATGTAAATAATTATAATGTAAAAATTAGAAAGCACATATACAAATTTTGCAAACAAAAGAATATTAAAACTATTATTTGAAATTAATTTAAAGGTCAAATTTAATTCTGAATTTATTTCGAAACAAGCAATTAGATTTAAAAAAAAAACAAATAATTTTGTTTCGATTCTTGTTGTTACAAAATAAAAAATAATTGAATTCGATTTAAAAAAAAAATTTCTTGTTCATTTTCTATCCAGTATCTACAGTAAAAAATTAAAACCATGTATCAATGTAAAATACAATCTCTTGTAGATTCATTAAAAAATCAATGTTGAATCTATCTATAAGTATCTATATTTTTTCCCCCCCCAATTTTTGTTATTATATATACTTATTTTGCCCATTTTTATATCGTGTCCTGCCTCACATAAAAGAAATTTATATTGGAAAAATTTAAAGGATTTCACCTGTGTAAATAAGTTTAATGGAAAAGAAAAATTCATCAGCATTAACATTTCCTTCCGTAGTATTTTTTTTCTTCTCTATTTTATTTCTTTTTGTTTTTTATGGTCCCTTTCATATAAAATTCTTGACTTCATTATTTCAGATTTTCTAGTTAATGGGTAAAGGCAAATAGTTTTAACATAAAAGTCCCATTATCCTTGAAGTTTTCACGTCACTAAACACATTAAAAATAAACTTCGTTATTAAAAGTGTAATGGAACGAGAATCATTTTTAGATAAGCATGATGGTGGTGGATAGTTAAAAGCAAGCAGTATTATTGCTAGTTGAATGCTAGTAACAATGAGGTATTTTAATTTTATACAATGATATTTTATATCAAATTTGTTTACTGCTTTAACAACTATGTTCTTCTCGTATGATTTTTCATCCATTTTAAATTTGATAGCATCTAATGTTTTGCGTTTTATGCTTTCATGATATCAAGTTTTTCATACACATTATGACAATATTTAATAATATAGTTTACAAGAACAATGGGAGCTATCCAGCATACAATTGAAGAATATCCTGATTGTGATCACAAAATCTTGAGAAAATGGTATCTTTAAGGACTCAGAAACTAACTAACAAACACGGGTTATCAGAAAAAGTTCATTTGCGCTCTGCGGTGATATAGGGTATAGATTCCCTCCCATTGGAAATTTGCTGTTTTAGCCAACCCGCAATTTTTCTATACAATATTGTTTTTTTTTTAGGTAGAAACTGAGCCGGGCTTGTTTTTTTGTTTTGATATAATTATTTCTTTCTTTAATAACCAAATCAAATTGACATGAATTTTTTCAGTCTTTTCAGAAAATTCGGTTGCTCCAGCAATTTAGAAGCTTGAATGTTATAATGATGCTGAATTCTGTACTCGTGATTTATAGCAATTTTTTTGAATCTATTCGTCAATTGTTGATCTATATTGAGGATTATTATTGACGGTAATCCCCATGATTATTTTAGGCTGTTTTTCTACTTCTTATCCATTAGCTTATACCAAAGAAGCTGCTTATCATTGATTGGTACTCGATTTATTGTGTTGTCATGTATTGTTGATTTTTTTCTCTACTCCTAAACTGTGCTGCATATGTACACGTTGAGTATCGCAGTAAAATCCAGTAAGATCCCAGATTCAATTCCCGCCGAAGACAAACAAAATGCTTTATGGATTTTTTGATCTGGTCCAGTTCTCTTAGTGATTGAGATAAAATAAATGATAAATTTGATATTAACTAAAAAATTTCAACCGACCTGCCACACATATTAACAATATAATTATATAAACAGACACTGGCAAGTTTATATAAAAGTATATAAAATAGTTGAGAATTTTTATTATCACTAAAAATAAAAGTTTAACTATTCTATTATGAAAGTAAAGTTAATACTCTGCAATAGTTATAGTTTTCCACATTTTGTACATGCCAAATCTCTTTATAAAAGCAATTAGGGTGTGCACCCCACATAGACTTGGAACTATATAAAAAAAAAAAAATTGTTCAGACACACAGCTTATATAATGTGTTATCTTATTCTTTCCGTATATATAAATTTATTGGTCATAATAAAGGTCTTCAGGCATTCAAATATTCTTACTTGGTTGATTCAATTTTGATTTTTATCGGTCTGGAGTTGAAAATATCTCTGATCCATGATATGCCTATTACAATATTTGTTTTTTATATTAACAATACTGTTTTAATTAACAACTAAGCTTGTATCTTATCGACATTGGATATTTTCTCTTTTATAAGGACATACAAGGGTTAAAAAAAAGGTCGTTAGTTTTATTTCATTTTTGATGGGTAAAATAAATTGACTGACTTATTTTATTCAACTTGGTAATATTTTCTTCTTTAATAGATCATCTTGAATTTCGTTCTAGAAAATTTCTCTTTTTAATGATACCCTTTATTTTTTAGGTTTCATCTTGCTTTTTGCAATTTTATGTAAGTATAATTAAGAGTCGTGAAATCAAAATCTTTATTTGAAGTATTTTTTTTGTAACCATTTTCGGTTTTTTTTTTAAACTTTTTGAAGAACATAAAAAATAATTTATATCGTTTAGTTTTTACGTTCGAATTACGTTCTTCTAAGAACCAGAAATATTTTAGTGAAATTGTATAAAAGTGTTGTATAGACTACATATTCAACCTATGAAATATCAGTTTATATTTGTATAGTTCATACTGAAATTATATACCAAACAATAACGGTGAATTTTTTTTTAAATTTGAAATTAAAACAAATTAGGAACATTTTAAGACATAAAAATAAATACAAAATATTTTAATTATATTCGAAAGATAATTTAGAAAATTAACAAATTAGAATTTAAAATAAATTTTAATCTTCAAGATGATATCGGCCGGAGAAGTGAAAAGAGGGCTCTACGAAATAAATTCCACACGAAATAACTCTTACTTTTTTTATGAAATAACTCCCAACTAAATTTCATGCAAAAGTGGGACGGGACTTATTTCATAATGAAATAAATACTAAATTATAGGAAATAAATACCAAATTATACTCATAATGAAATAAGTCCCAATTAGTGGGATTTATTTCATTTTAAGATTGGGTTTTATTTCATTTTCTATTCGATTGGGAGTTATTTCATAATGATATAAATCCAAAAATGTGTGTTAATTATTTCATTTTCAATTAAATGGTGGGAGTTATTTCATTTTCTTTAAAAATTAAAAAATATCATTTTTAATAGTTTGTAAACAAGTTTTTTTGACTGCAAAAACTTATTAATTAAATGAAATAACTGCGCCGCGCCGCCCGAGACATTCCAAGGTGTGGGATTTATTTCATTCTTGGTGTTGGAATTATTTCATTTTCTTTTTTGGGAATTATTTCATTTTATAGCGGGAATTATTTCATTGGGAAATATTTCGTGTGGGAGTTATTTCGTAGAGCCGAAAAAAGAATTATTTTTTATGATAACATTGTATAAGTTCAATTAGAAATAGGTTTATTAGAAATTTCAGAATTAAATTGTGCAACTAAATTTTTAGTGTTTTAAATTTGTATCAGAGTTTTTTGTAATCAAAAGACCACTGTTCTGTTTAATTTGGGTTTTGATTGAATTTTTTCTTTATCAATTAATTATGTTCAATCATGCAATGGTATCTGAGCTAAAGATTATATAACTCAAATAAATTTTCTTTTTTCGTTTGTGGCCTGCGAGTCAATAATTTTCTGTTCTTTAATTGTTTACTCAATCATTTAAATAGGTTGTTAGGATTATTATAACCCACAACTTATTAAGGTAAGAGTAGGAAAATTTAATAAAATTGGTATAGGTTTTTCACTACTAATTCAAGTATTTTTATTGATTTCCACTACTTCACTTGACCCCCAATTATGGTTTTGCCTTCTTCATAGCATTTTATTAGGATCTGCTTTTTGTCTAAGCTAGTTTAACTGTATGGTTCCCTATGGTGATCTCTACGACGTACAATCAAGTTAGATGTAATTTCTACAATGCTATCATCAGAGGATATTATTAGTGGATAATTCCGTCCATTGGGACTGATCAAAGGACTAGATTCTCTGGACGAAATGTTATTAATTTTGTGTAGGTGACCATTGTGCCAGACGGTGTCAAAAGCTGTATTGGATAATTACAGCAAATTAACAAGACTACTGCAATTCTATTGCTAAATCTATTTTTGTTTCTATATTTAGTTTGTTTTCTTTCAAAAATTTAAAAATCAAAATAATATGACCGTTCCCGTACGCACATCTTGTAAAAACTTATCGAAGTGTTTCCAAGTTTTTACCAGAAACCGTTCCTGTACTGAGAGTTTTTTCTAAAAACGAGAAAAAAAATATGTTTTCAACTTCGTGCAACAAAGTTCAACAACATTCTCTCGAATAAGTTTTTGCAAATAAAAGGACCGTTCCCGTACTTTTCTGGCAAAAACTTGTAAATGAGAGAAAAGAGAGAAAAAAAAGAAAAGAAAAAAGAGTTAAAAAAACTCTCATCTGCAAGTAAAAGTACTGGAACGCAATTCTTGTGAAAACTTGCAGCTGTCAAACAGCTGACAAGCAATCTGACATTCTGAAATTAATTTAATTATAAACAATCATTTTGAATTTCCGGAGGTGTTTTTTTTAAAGAATTGTAATTAAATTTAAACGAAATGGCAGCGGAAGATATAAAAAATACATTATTACTAAGTAGCGATTCGGATTACATTTTTATTACATTTTTTTAGTGAAAGTGAAACTGAAGAATTAAGGAATGTAATTCTAAAGCAACTGCTGCTGTTGCAGAACTTTTTACATAAAAACAAAAGACATTACTTTCTAAACTACTTGGAAGAAATATTTCTAGGTTATTGTGAAGAGGAATTTGTAAGAGATTTTCGTGTAAGCAAAAATGTTTTCAAATATTTATATGAAGAACTGCAAACATTTGAAAGTTTTGCAAACCTACGTGCAGATCAAAAATGTAGCTCAGAAAAACATATAGCTGTATTTTTATGGTTTATGGACTTAATGTTATAGAGACTTAATGAAGAATGTCAGATTGCTTATCAGCTGTTTGACAGCTGCAAGTTTTTACAAGAATTGTGTTCCAATGAGAGTTTTTTTTAACTCTTTTTTACTTTTTTTTTTTTCTCTCTTTTCTCTCATTTGCAAGTTTTTGCCAGAAAAGTACGGGAACGGTCCTAAAATTTACAAATATTGAATTTGAAATAAAAAAAATTTAAATTTGAAATAAAAAAAATTGAATTTGACATAAAAAAATTTGAATTAGAAGTGAAAAACCTATATTAATTGGAAAAACAAGCTAACGTTTGCAGCAATATACAATGGGACCTATCATTAAATTAAAAAATATATTTAAAACAAATTTAAGCTGTATAATAGTACGTTTTCAAGCTCATGTTTATGGATAAACATGTTGTTTATGATAAACTGGTTGTTTACGTAGTGGTTTTCCCATACAAATTTGGTGAAAATCATAAACATGTAGCGAGGTGTTTATATCATAAACCACTTCAAAAACATGTAACCCATCCATGAAATTTCGATTTTTTGTCGATTTTAAATTTTTTTTGCATGACCCTTGATTTTTTTGTCATAAATTCATTTTGTCATTTGTCAAAAAAAAACAAAAACAAAAAGAAAAAGAAATCAAAATACCAAGAATAGATGAAATTATGTGAATTTGTGTGAAATTAGTTTAGCTTCAATTAACGATCATCAAAAAAACGAAAAATCAAGTATAAATTCTCAATTATCATCAGCACGATTAATTGGACAATCTTGTATAACTTTAATAGAAAAAAGTGAATAAAAATTCTATGGAGTTATAGAAGTGATTGAGAAATTACAAGACTTACATGGAAAGTTAACAGAAGAATTAAAACAAAGGATATTGTAAAAGATGCATTTTTATTTTTAATTCACTTAATTTAATCAGTTTTATATATTAAAAATGTATAAATAATAAGGCTTTATACATATATAAGTAAAAAATTCAAATGGAAAAAGAGATAATAAATTAAAATGATGATTATTTTTTTTATATAATTGTAAATTGAATATTTTTGTATTTCGTTTTTGAAAGATTCTCAGAACTAAATGTTGAAGTGAGTAAAGTGGGTATGGTAATAAACTAAAATGTGAATTATTTTATTTGTTTCTCTGATATTATCATTTTTTTTAAATCCTCCATATTTTGTTTTATTTTATTCATTTATCGTATGACCAATTATAACAGCTTAAGTTCTACTCAAAGATAATACAAAAAAAATTTTTATATAAACAATAAACAGCTGGTGGTTTTCCAAAAAAGCTTGTGAACACTTGACATTTGACCGGTTTATGAGCTAGTTGTTTATCCATAAACATGAGCTTGAAAACGTACTATAAGCTTAGAATGATAGCGTTGGAATTTACATATTAATTCACTCATTATAGGTTCAGCGAAAATTAACTTGAGTGACATCAAAACGAGCCAAAAATAGTTTTAGTATATATCCTCTGTACAATAATTATAACCAAGCTACGTATATACTTTGACGGACATTAGTTTTATAACATCAAAATTATTAAAAAATCATTTAAAATCTGACAACTGCATAATTTGGCAAAGTACTTTATGGGCAATAAAAAGAAATCTTTTTGGGTAACAATAATCTTTCTACACCATAGTTAAGTCTACGACTTTTATTTAATAGAAAACGAAACAACAAGTGAGACTTAACAGAATATTTATTTAAATATCATTATTTCTGTATTTGCAATTTTTGATTTGCCATTTTTACAATTTTTTAAAAATCGAATTCTTCAACATCACACAATATTAAATTGACGAATAATGAAATAAAATTTACCAAATTGATAACAACACTGAAATTATTCACATACTTACAAATTCTAATATGATTACAACAATCACATGATCATTAATTTTTGACTCAATTTATTTCCAATACCACAATGTATATATAGATATTTCACATTAATTTTATTTTATTAAATTAATTTCTATTTCTATAAGACCTTTTATACCTTTAAAGTGAAAAATTTTTGGGGTAATAAAAATGAAAATATTTAAAATTAGAACGAAAAAATTATATTACATATAGGAATAAGACCGTGAGATCAGATATAATTCAAAAATTTAAATGTTAACCTCAAATTTTTTATAATATGCGGAACAGGATTTTATTTTTATTCTTTTTATTTTTTTTCATTTTATCATTACGCCTTAAAGGATATTTTTAAGACTTAAAATCTTTTCTATTTATAAAAAATAACAAAAATTTACGATTCTCTTTAGAATTTCTAAACAACAGGGACGTAAATATTTACTTACAATTAGAATGAAAAATGTTGTATTAAATGGGGTGTAACACTGTTGTAGAGTTGTAACAAAGGTAATTTATGAAGTTAGGAATTTAGATGTTAAAATAAAATTGATACTAGAAAAAGAAAATAAACTTGGTATTTGGTTCAAAGTTAAGTTTAATAGCTTCAAATTGTTATCAAGTGTATTGTATGGTGTGATATCAATCAACATATATTGTTGTTGATGTCTTAAACTGTGTTGTTCTGTGTTTACTTCTTAAATGAATTAACTCGTATTGACTATATGATGATCTTTCTTCGTTTAGAGTTAGGTTCATAAATCATATTAGTATGAATTTTTGAAAATTCAATGTCATAAATATGTAAAATTAGGTTAATGCTAAACAACCCACGTAACATTTTATTGTTATAAAAACAAAATTAGTGCTACAAGACTTCTATATGACTCCCGATAAGTATTAAAGGTGTTATAATGATGTTTTTATGGGAATAATGTGATTAATATTGCTATAAGAATGTTCTTAGTTGTTATAATGGGAATTCGGGAGTTGTTATAATGGGATTTTCCGCAAGTGATACAGCAATGTTTTTATAAATCTAAAAGTGCGTAATCCTATATTAAGAGTTAAAGTGTTCTTATAAGAATAGAATTGCTGGAATAGCAGTAGTGGTGTTATTATTTTACTATATTCCTATAATGTTACTAATAAACTTACTGTAGCTTTTAGATAAATATTTTGCGGCGGCCATTTAGTTCTACAAACGAGGTAAATTTTTTTTTAAACAAACAAAAAATAAAAAGTTTTATTTTGCATTCTTTTAGTAAAAATATCATTTTTCTTAAAAGAATAATTATGTAAATATCAAATTTGATGTTATGCATTAATTAACATACATTATTTAACATTTTAAAGATGCAATTTAAAAATATATTTACTTTTGTTTATTTAAAAATTGGTTTTTTTTGAAGGACAATGTATTTTTTCGAATTATTTTTATAATAAATGTCAATGAAATTTCATTTCCAGCCAAATTTTGCATTTTGGTCAAAATAATTATAAATATTGATACAATTATTCTTAACCGGAAAATATTATTTATTAGTAAGACATTTTTTATATTATTAACTAATATCTATCTCCCTTTTTCAGGAAATAAATATAAACTCCATAAAATTATTATTTGAAAATAAAAAATAATACCTTTCTCACTCTCGCATAACATAAATTATTTCAAATGAATATCATTTCAAAATAAAAACATATGCACCAAAACATGTATACTAATCCTATAACAATATTACAGCACTTGCTCCGGTGCCTTATAGGATTCTCCATTTTAGCGCTATAACGTATTTATAACCTTTCGCATTTGCGGAGCACTCAAATTAACACTAATACTGCTATAAGAGTGCGCAAGAGTCTTGTAGCGATAAAATTGTTACGTGGGAATGATATAATACATATAATATGAGACTTTTTTACTGTCCTTAATTATAATAAGGACTCTTCTAAGCTTTCTAATTTAAATCAAATCTTTAATCAACACAATTTGAGTATCACTGTGTTTGAATTCAGTGGTCTCTCTCTAATTGTAATTATAAATTATATTTCCTTTATAATTTTATTCGAAGCTGAACGCCATAATTTAATACCATAGCTAAAATGTGTCTATTAAAAGCAAAACATACTGTTCCACCAAAAAAATTTTATAGACACAAATGACTATTGAATTATGATGAATGAATATGATGACTATATTGATGCTATATACTTTTCTTTATTGAATTCGGTAACAGATAATTTATTTTACAAAACAGAATCACATCAATTGGATGAAAGTTTGTTGCAAAGAAAATTTCTGTGACAATTAATAAAATTTGGATCGTGAGTCTATTCAAAAACCAAGATATTTAAACTTCGTAACTAGTTTAATTCATTATTACAAATTCTAATGTTGAGTTTTGGTGCTAATGCACTTATGACCATGCCCTTTATATTTATTTATTTATTTATTTAATCTACTGGGAAAACTTCCCTTACAGATTTATAACTTAATTCTAATAATAAAGAAAATTAAACAAGTGTGTATATATACAGAATATGAATATGTAATTAAAAAAGTATAATATGCATATATAAAAAATTTAAAAGAAAAATTTAATGCTAAATAAATTGATTTTATAAGGAGAAAAATTTAGTAAAATCCCTTCTAAAGATATTTCTACTATAGTGAAAATTAATAAGAGAAGAACAATTATTGAACAATCTTTGGGAATTAGCTATGGGCGCTTGGAAGAACCATAATTAGTCCTGTGAGAATTTATATAGACAAATCTATGAGCTCGAAAATTACAAGTTGGAGCATAAATATTATATAATTGTAAAATAGAAGGGCAGTTTATTCTAAATGATAAAACATCGTAAGAAAACATTACTGAAGCTACATTACACCTGGATTCAAGAGTACAAATATCAATTAATTTACATTTGACAATATAGCCAGTAGTATGAACTTCCCAATTGAATTTGAATAATGTTCTTCTGAACAGATTCAATTCTTTTTATGTGATTAGTATAAGATGGAGTCCAGATAGGCGAAGCATACTCGAAAACCGGACGAACCAATGAAGTATATAGGCTTTTGAATGCGTATGGATCAGAAAATTGTTGAGAATTCCTGATATTGAATCCAAGCATAGTAAAAGCTTTGGATATAATAAAATCAATATGAGGAATGAAAGATAATTTATTATCAAGAATAATTAACTCCCAAATCCTTAATTTGAACAACAGTATCCAGTGATTTACCATTTAAATTATAGTTGAATTCAATGAAGTTTTGAGTTTTGTAAAAATTCATAACTTTACATTTGTCAAGATTCAAAATGAGGTCATTTGAAGTACACCATTCGTAAAATTTAATAAGATCATTTTGGAGCCTAATCCAATCGTTTAAAGATTTAGTAATTGCAAATAACTTAGTGTCATCAGCGAAAGATAAAATAGAACTATCAATATTACAACCACTATCATCCATAAATAAAAGAAAAGGTAAGGGACCCATATGGGTTCCTTGAGGGAAGCTGGATGTTGCTATAAACGAAGATGATTCAATATTTGATATTTTTACGGAAAGTTTACGATAAAGTAAATAGGACCGTAACCAATTTAACATAGTGCCATGGATACCTAATGCTTCAAATTTTGAGAGAAGTTTAAAGTGATTTACTTTATCGAAGGCTTTAGAAATGTCGGTAAATATTGTATCAACTTGAAGCCCTTGCTCAACTGAGTTATAAACTGAATTTAAGAATACAGATAAGTTGGTAGTAATCGATTTACCCTTCATAAAACCGTGTCAGAATTAATTGTTCATTTTTGGGTACTCATCCATTTTTGTCTAAATCTTCATTTAAATTATGCTCTAACTCGCCATAGCAGTTATCATCAGTTGCCATCATTTGCCATATCTTTATATTGTTTATTATGAATATTTTAATATTTCCGAAGTAACATACATACCTTATTGCATTACATACCAGTGATTGTATTTCTGACCTGATACGGGGTCGGTAATGCTTTTTGTCTATATTTGGGGTTTTGAGATGTACTCTTGTTCCTATTTTTTAATTTTACTTTTATTTTTTATTTTGACTATTGATTAATTTGAATAACAGGTCCGCCCTATAACCCACGGACGACCTTATACGGTCATACTTTTTGTGCTATTACAGAATCTATATTTCAGGTTTTGAGATGTACTCTTGTTCCTATTTTTTATTTTGACTTTTATTTTTTATTTTGACTATTGATTAATTTGAATCACAGGTCCGCCCTATGCCCCACGGGTGGGATTATAGGGCATTGATTTAATGATAATTAACTTTTACGTTAGTATTTGAATGCGTTTGAAATATTTTTTTTTTTAACTATGAAAATTTATATGAGTTGAAATTCCAAACGCCGTTAATTTAAGGTAATCATACCAAACGAAAAAAAAAAAATGTCATCATAAAAGGATTTTTCATTTTCAAAAGTTTGATGTTAATGTATTTTCTTTCTTAGTTTTTGGTTTTATTTTTTTTTTTCTTTTTTACTTTTGTTTTTGTGTCAAGATTTTATTATCCTTTTTTTTTGTATTTATTTTATTTGCTTACGCTTAGAGAAGACCTTCATTTGAAAAATGCGTGTTTGAAAAGGACATGAAAAAGGATCATGTAAAACAAGTCAAAAAGTTATGTAATGAAGAGAAAAACCAAAAATAAAAATATGTTGAGGTCAAAATGAGAAATTATTAGCAGAGTAGAATTTATAAAATTTTAATGAAAAATTTACCACTTTAAAGAATTTTATGGCAGTGAAGAAAACAAAAAAAAAAATGTGTAAAAAGGATTTTCATATTTTAAATTAGTCAAGTAAAGGAATTTATTTCAAAATTTTTTATTACATTTAAGAAAAAAAATGTTATTGTGATAATTCAAAGTTGAAGATTTTAAATTAAATTTTAAGAAATTCTTTATATTAAAAACAGATTGTCAGTGACATTTAAATTACAAGCAAAAAAGTAGTTTTTGGTGCAGTATTAATATCGTATATATATATAAATAGAAAGTATAAATACAGTATTTATACTTTGTATTGAAAACAGTATTTATAATTTGTATTGAATACAGTATTTATACTTTGTATTGAAAACAGTATTTATACTTTGTATTGAATACAGTGTTTATACTTTGTATTGAAAGCAGTGTTTATACTTTACATATAAAAACAATATAAATTTTAAAGTTTTTGATTGTAATATTTTGCAGTTTCAATGTTAAAATACCTTGACATCGTAAATGTCTCAATACAAAGTTGAATACAACGTCCACATGATCTTAAATGTCTACAAAACAATGCCTCCATGATCACAATTGTTTTTGTCTCCACGATCGGTTCGATTTGAGTTTACAAAAATTTTTAAAACCCAATGTTATACAGTGTTAGTAAAAACTTTAAACAGTTAATTTTACTTTGTCACAAATGAATTAAAACACAATGTCTCAGAAAGATCTTGTTACATAATGTTGCCAACTTATTTTACGGATAACATTAACAACTTGGTTTTTTTACATTATATTAGATTGAACTTTTCTTTTTAATATTTACGATGTCACCGACAACATTGACATTTACAATGTCACCGACAGTTTCCAAAAAATACTAATGCATGTTTAAGCATTGTAGTAGCATATTGTAGCGCACTGATGTATGAAATATATTCAAAATATCCTTATCTACATGTATTGAAACACTACATATACATTTTTTCTTCACAATAATAGGATCAATATAATTTTATTCCAAACAATATACATATATAAATATATTATTTATACATATATCTACAAATTATTCCCTTCTGTTCCAATATTTCAATTATATTTAATTGTATAATACTCAATATTAGGTAAAAATAACCACAGTATTTTGGTGAAATATTTATTGATCATTAATTGCTAATTTACTAATAATTCATTTAAAGGTAACAAAGAAAAAAAAAAATCCCTTAATAACCTTACATAATTTATGAACTCGCAAAAAAATAACCATACGGATCATTAAATGTATTAAAAAAAAAAATAAAATATTTATATATATTTCTATACATGTATATTTAGAGCTGGGTGTGTAATAATTATTAGATAAGAGTATCATAAAATAGGTTGACAATTTCACGATAAGCAAAGGAATATTCATTATAAGCCCATGATGATCCTGAAATTGCAATTAAGCTTTTTTACATCCTAAATGTTTTTTTTTTGCATTTATTTTATCCCAATGGCAAATGGTAGTGAGCCAGGTCGATAAATTCACAAACCATTTTATTTTGCTTCATCGGGAATCGAACCTGGGAAGCCGGTTCTGAAAAGCCAGTGCTTTACCTATTGCACCACCCAGCGTTGAAGACCTGATCGAGTAATACTTAAGCTATAACTGGGAATATATTTTATCGACTTTACTGTCGGCTTTAGATAAAACATTTCGATTTCGATTGTTCGGGTTACACCATCATCAGAAGACAGCTAAAATTGATACACAATATTTTGCACAAACACAAACTTAAATACTGCATAATATGTGTTACAATTTCAAGGATAATGAATTTAAAAAATATTCAGTTTTATGAAGTGTACCTGGTTGTCAATTTGGCTAATCAAATTTCATATGTTATTAGTAAAATATTCGAAAACGTAACTGAAAATAGAGTATAGTAACATTCTTGAAGCAAAATAATTATTTAACTCCAGAGTAATTTGGCTGTAGATCGGAACATTCAACAATCCATCCTTTAAACCTATTAATTTTTTTTATAAAATCTACACTAAATGAAAAAGAGAATCTGTTGGAATGTTAGTTCTTGAAGCTCGGCGTATGATACGGCTTGGCATAAAGGTGTAATTTGCAAACTGAAGTATATAAAGTTAGAAAAGTACTTGGAAAAAATCATTTATTTTTTTTTTAATTCTGCATATTTTCCCATACTCCAATCACATTCTAGTAGATCCTTAGTTTTTCTTATATTTTCTTTTTCGTTGCTGGCGAGTGCTGTTAATGGATTGATATTGTTGTCCTACCATAAACTTCTGGTTTACAAACATTCCAGATATATGTGCTTCATACTCAGTGACCGATCGCAGTGGTTATACTTAGGTTAATCGCTACCCTCAAATAGATATTTGTGTGTAGCTAACGAGCATCCAGCTCTGGGTCTGATTAATTTGAACCCTAGCTTTCTGTTATTTGAACCTTAGATTTGTATAAGTTGATTGTTGAAGCATTCGGGTAATGTGCTTTCCTAAAGGCGTTTGTTTGGCTATAAAGTGCCTGTTTCCGATTGGATATTAGCTCTGCTATTAATATTTTTGCCATTGAGTAAGCATTAGGAATGATTGTTCTGAGTGGACTACGTGTAGCTATTTTAGCCTACTATTCCGACTGTATCCATGCTAACTGAATTTTTCCTTGATTGATTATTAACTTATTCCGTATGTCTTGCGCAGTTTGCGTTTTGTTGTTCGTGTTTTTTATAGCTTGCAATACATTTTAGACTATCGGTAATGATTAATGGGATTTGTTCCTTTTGAGCTTTTTTGATTGCTTCTCATATAGTTCTTTCTTCCGTTGCGTAAACTGGGAATACTGAGAGTAACGTAGCGATTTTTATTGCTTCTTCCTGGGTGTTGATTCCTGGGTGTTGAATGCTAAAGAAGGAAGGAACTTTTGGAAGCATCTGTGCAACCAGATTTGTTGTTTTTTCTGTTTTAGTTCTTTGTACGGCGGACGGAATGTTTTTGTTGTTGTCGCGGTTTTATTGTGACCAGCTAGGCTGTCGTCTAACCACTTTCTCCGATCAGTCCATTTGATTGGTTCAGGGTTGTGTTACTATAAATGGAAAATATTAATTAATATGTAAAAAAACAAACCTTATTCATTTTACAAAAAAAAAAGCTAGAAATTATTCCAACAATAAATTTGCAATTACAAAACGTAGATATTAGAAGTATCTGGGTATTTTAATTTTGCCAAAATTACAAAGACAATTGATAAGATAAACAAAATCATCAGGAATCTTTATCAGTCGTTTATCAGTAGAAATTGTTATCAATCAATTGAGATTAAATAATGAAAGTAATATTTCAACCGATCATTACATTTGCATGTCCAATCTTCCAGGTAACATCCTATACCAGTTTTGCTAAAAAAAAAGGCAGAAATATGTATTAAAGTACTACTAAAAATTAAAAACTGTACTACAATGGAAAGTGACGTATTTCTGAGTAGATTCAGGGTAAGAAGAAAAAAATCGATTTGTCTCACTATACTTATACTATACTTACACTTCCGTTTAATAGTACTAACCAATGGTGATGATAAACACCCTATATACAATCAACTAAAAGCAACAATTTCTATTTTTTTCTGTTTTTTATTTGAAACTGATGATGTAGAAAAAAAATGCTTTGGTTTTTTTTTTCTTTTTATATTTCCAATCAAGGAAATTGTTGTATATGTCATAATGTATATATATATACGAATTCTAATGATAATAGTATCTAATAAGCTTCTTGTTCACTCTAGGGATTCTAATCTCTTGTTTTTTTTTTTTTTTTTTTTTTTGCACAACATAGTAAGTGTATCTACTCACTATCTAATATAAGATAATATTTTTTGGTTGAAATTATTATAAATATATTGATCAGTGATGATGAACCTACTTATATATAATTTGGGGTCGCCAAGTCAGATTTTACAACAATTCAGAAACTAGTAAAATTCGGTTACTATAAGCGGCTGTATTTACTTAGCTACATCAGAAAAGTTATGAAATGAGTGTATGAAATTACTTATCAAATATTAGCGTGAGTGAACAATAGCTGGTGAATACGACTATAAGATAGCTACAAATGAAAGTGCTTAGAAAAAGTTAAGTGTAACTAACGGGTGTTTTTTTTAGAGTGATAGAACTTTAAATTGTAATAAAACACATTAAGATTGAAGACACATAATTTTATGACATTTAGGTTTTGAAAATAATTTCGAAATATGTCCATCACGACTAGCTCTGAGGAACCGCATTCGATCAGACCAATTTTGGACCACTTTTTCGATTAATTCAGGCCTTATTTCATCAATAACACAACGGTTATGTTGTCTTCCAAAGCATCTATTGTTTCTGGTTTATCAGCAAAAGCCAATGACTTCACATAACCCTAAAGAAAATAATCCAGTGGTGTTATGTCGCATTATCTATTATAACACCAAATCTTTCTTTCGATAAATCAATTGTTGCCGTAGCAGTATGAGGTGTAGCACCATCTTGTTGAAACCAAAACACTTCCTGGTGGATACCATTCAAATTTCGAAACAGAAAATCATTGATTCACTGTAACATTTGCTCCAGCATCGTTTTTAAAGAAATATGGACCGCTTCCAGCGATCCAGCGTGTAAACCACACCACACAGTGCATTTTTCAGGATGCAATGAAACCTACAAAATTTCTTGAGGACTGTTTTCGCTCCATATACGACAATTTTGCTTGTTTACGTAGCCGTTCAACCAAAAATGAGCTTCATCACTAAACACAATTGTTCGATAAAAAAGTGAATCTACTTGAAGGTGTTCTAGGGCCCAATCAGCAAACAAACGACGCTTATTGTGGTCAAGTGGCTTTAGTTCTTGAGCCATTTGAGTCTTATGTAGGTGTAGACCAAGATCTTTAAGTAAAATTTTCCATGGGGGGGTTGCACACAGTCGAGATTGTTGTGAACGTCGACGAATAGACAAATTTGGATCTTCATCAACACTAGCTCTTACAGCACAGATATTTTCTTCTGTACGAACAGTTCTTTGTCTTGTTGTTGCATCGAGTAGAGAAAATATTGTCCTCTGATGGACGATTATGTAAACCATAAATTTCACGAAGTGCTCTATAAGTTTGGCGAATAGAACACTGATTTTGAAAATAAATTTCAACAATTTGTAAACGGCATGAGTCTTTCCATGATAATTTGTCAACGCTTACTGAACGGAAATGTCAAAACTACATGACTTCTATCTTCTGTCAAATTAGAGTTATCCCTTTCGAAAGTTCTATCATTCTAAAAAAAACACCCGTTATTATAAAATTGTTTACAATGGGAGCAATCCAGCATACCATTGAAGAATATTCTGAATGTGATCACAAAATCACGTATCCCTAAGTATCCAGACTCTAAATAAGAAAAAAAGGGTTGTCACAATAAGCCCATTTGCTGCTGCAATGATATGGAGTGCTGCAATGGTATCATAAAATTGTCATCAGTAGTTTTAGAACAGTTATTGTCAAACAAAACAGAATAAAAATTATTGAAAAAATAACATTTTTATAGTATAATAAAATCAATAGACTATAATGATCCTTCACAGTCACTTGCATTGTTTCTTATTAAAAGACAGAAATGTTATTAATTACGACTGTCTTTTCGTTGAAAAATATTGACCCAAAATTTAAAAATATTCTTCAGAACATTGAGGATTCAGTTAAAAAATAAATTTAAGCTTTAAGTTGCCAATATTCACAACTTTTTTTAAATATATTCGACTCAATAGTAGGTTTCTGTATAGTGGTAAGAAATATAAAAAAAAGGTTTTCAACATCTGGTATAGGTGATGAAAATTTCTTGATCGTCATTAAAGCTACAAAAATTTTTTTTTTTTACCATAATCTGATTTTCATTATGGACTATGATACACATTTTAACTATTTGTTTCTATCTCTTTCTGTTTCTATTTTTCATCTAAATACATTAATGATTCATATACAAAAAAACGATCATTGGCATCTATTCATTGTATATATATATATATATATATATATATATATATAAATTATACCACAATAATATAAAAGAGAATTAAAGCTTAGGCTTAAAACATTTTCGAAAATTATTCTAAACGTTTAGATTTTTCAAATGAAAATCCTATTATAGGCTTGACATTGTTATTTGTCTGTTTCTATCATAGATAAAAAATTTGTTTGATCTTTATAATAATATGGGGAATTATTATACTTACACTAAGAATTAAGTATAAATAATAATAATATTATTATTAGTGTGATAAATTTCGAATTTAGTTAATGAGAGAGACAAAATACACACCACTATTAAATTTGCGTACAATTTTAAAGACTTTCCAAATGTTTTATAATAATTTCTAAAATGTTTTAATGTCTTTTGTAGTAAAATTTGTTATGAATTATTAAATAACTTACAAAATATTTTGAATATTACGGACGGAAAGCATATTTGGGATCAAGTAAATTTTACTCAAGAACTAAAATTTAGTCTTAGTCAATGCCATGCCTGTCTTCAATTATTATTCTGGTAATAGTAGCTGCTATGTAGGTAGGTAGTATAGTGTCTGTTGACAGATGATAGCACGGAAACTTTTCTGGCATAAAACTCTTCTCGATCCATTTCGAGTTTTTTTCTACAAAGATTTTAATGCCTTCAAAGTTACCCACCGCGAGTCCAGCAAGAAGGCTCCTAGATGGGTTTTGCTTTTATGATAAAGACAAGAGGGCAGGTATAGAGTAGATTTTTTTTTTTTTTTGCGTGGATTGGTGGTAATCTTTATAGACACAATGAGCCCCGTAGCATTAAAACTAGTCCAACGGACTAACCATTAATTTATTTCTATTATTATTTTCTTAAAGAAAAAGTTTACAAAATTCTGTCGTATTAAATCTAGTGGCTTAGTTCTTTTAAGCCTTCTGATATAATTTTGGTTATCTAGCAGTTGAGTGGTCTCAACATTAATATGACCCTCCAGACGAGCTATATGCTTTGTAGCATATCTTTTTATTTCATTTTCTATGCAAGGAATTTTTAGATCTCTGTGCAAGTCACTGTTGCGAACATACCGAAAGGGGCATTTACCATATTGCGCAAAATTTTATTTTGGAATTTTTGTATAAAAAGTACATGTGTTCGTTTGGCACATCCCCATATTTGTATGCCGTATAACCATATCGGTTTGATTATCTGATTATTTAGCAAAATCTTGTTATGTATAGGTAATTTAGAATTTCGACCTAAGAGCCAGTACATTTCTCTATATTTATTTTCAAGCTCAAATTTTTTCTTTTTGACGTGCTCTTTCCATCGAAGTTTGACATCTAATGTCATTCCTAGGTATTTAGCATTGTTTTCTTGGGGTATATTTACCCCATTCAGATTTACCAATGGTTGATTTTCTAATTTTTTATTTGTAAAATTTACATGTACTGATTTTAACTCATTGAGTTTAATTTTCCATTTCTTTGTCCAGAGGTATAGCTTGTCGCTTGCTCTTTGCAATTTAATTGTAGCCTCGTCAATATTTGATCCAACTGCCATCAATGCAGTATCGTCAGCGAATGTAGCTACAGTTATATTTTCCATTTGTGGTAAATCATTGGTGTAGAGCAAATACAGTATGGGACCCAGAATACTACCTTGAGGCACACCCGTTTTAATATCGCTAATAGTAGAATACTCTTCGTCTTGTTTTATTCTGAATAGTCTGTTTTCTAGATATGATGAGAGTATATCTACGTATTGTTTAGGTAACATATTATTTAATTTATTTATTAAGCCTCGATACCATACTTTATCAAAAGCTTGGGCTACATCTAGAAATATAGTAGAACATACTTGCTTTTCTTCTAAAGCTTTTTCTGTTATGTCTGTTATTCTATGTATTTGATCGATTGTCGAGTGCTTAGATCTAAAGCCAAATTGATAATTTGAAATCAGATTACTATTTTTTATGTTGCACAGTTTCATCTTCTTCCTCCTCTCTACACGTTCTGCAAAAGTCGTTTGAGAAGATTCTAAGTCTTCTGGCTTTGGTTTGCCAATGACACAATGGCCCATAATGACCCCTGCCAAAATGCTGATGTCAAATTTCTTAAAAAAGTGCTTCAGGTTCAGTATAGTTCAGATTTACTTGGTGATGTTGCGGTTTGATTTACCTGACCATCTGAAGTTTGAAGCTTTTGTTGTATCATTTCGAAGCAATAGATTACAGGTAGGTAGAGCTGCACCCAGATTGCTCCTTTCAAGATGGATTTCTTAGAAAGTACTCTCTCTAGCAAGTTGATTTACATTGCAGTTACCCGAAATATCACTGTGAACTGGCACCTATCGTAGCCATATGTTGAACCGATCCGCTAGTTCGTCCAGAGAACTGTGATATGTCAACACGATTTTTGAATTGATGGTAACCGATTTGAATACAGCATTTCCACTACCATCTTCTACCAAAATAAATTTGATTCTTTTCTGTATTTGAATTCTGAATTTTATTCTTTTCTGATGTTGAATACTTTGAAATGAAAATAAAATTCGTTAATACTTCAAATTATTCTATTCATAGCAAACAATTTTGAAGTTGTATAAATAAAACCCATTAAATAAATTTGTATTCCACGATGGTAGCTAACGCTATAGTTAACATACGTTTAATACCCCTTTGTCTACAAAAATCCCCTCTACAAAATTAGTTTGTTGGCAAAGGGGTATGGAATGTATGTTAATCATGGTGTTAGCACTCTTCGTGGAATAGAGGCCTATGTCATCATCATCTGTCATTTGGAATGTACTTTAATATTCTTTAGTATATCCCTCCAAACCAATCTGTTTTAAGTCAGACGATCACCAATTTTTATTTTTCAGACTTTGCTCATTCACTGATCTTTCATATCATACTTGAACTTTGTTTTCTATAAATAAGCCTTCTGAAACTTTCCTTGAAATGTAGCATAATATCTCAGGTCCAAAACTATGTATATTTTTAGAGCTATGAACCATATTATGTTTGCGGCGTTTTTTCTTCTTCGAATTTTATAGTTTTTAGTAACATTCAAACTCCTGATTAATATTTTTCAAATATTGAAAGAAGAATTAAAAATTGAACGAGAAATTCATAAGCCCTATTAATTATAAATCAAATTTCAAAATTATGAAATCAAAATTTTGCGTTAACGACTTTAATAAACAGAATACAATTATTATTTTACTAAACCTCGTTACCAAGTTACTAATGCTTGCACGTTATAACACTGAAATCTTTTAAAAGAAATGCGAGTATATACGAGTGAACAAAACAAAAACTCTAATTGTATAAAAAGAAAGCTATAAACTTCTAAATACCTTTTAAATTATAACTTATATAATAAAATATCCTTAGTCCTCATCAACTCACTCAACAAAATTACAAAATGAAACAACTACAAAAAAAAAGTAATATTTAACCCTTGCTGAACCGTTTTTTTTTTGTTTTTTTTTTTTTAGATAGAAAAAAATCATCAAAAGAGTCTTCATTTATCGTTCTATTTTCCAGGGGAGAACGAAGTGAAGGACTGTGTCGACTTTAATACACTAAAAACTACTATCCTTTTGTTTATATTAAAACTAGTCTTTTAGATTAACCATTATTACAGTTTTGGCTCTATTACTTCAGATATCTTTGGTGAATCAAAATCCCATTAGAAATTATTGAGAGATAAAAGATTTTTTCCTAACACAGTTCGAACGGTTTCGTCCGTTTAAGACGTCTAAAAAAGTTTTGACTGTCAGCTAAGCGTAAAACTTCAGTATTAATATGTTGAAAAAGACAAATTTTGTGGCGTATTGCCAGTTTTTTGATTTCGTCTTTTATGATTGCGAACATACCAGGGAGCATTGACAATGTTTCGCAACACTTTGTTTTGGAACGTTTGGATAATTTGAATATGAAGTTGTTTAGCACAACCCCATATTTGAATACCGTATGCCCAGACTGGCTTTAATACTTGATTGTAAATCAAAACTTTGTTATATGTTCAAAGCGAAGATGTCCGCCCAAACCAATACAGATGGTTGTATTTCAGTTCTAACTTTTGTTTTTTTTTCTTAACATGTTCTTTCCATCTGAGCTTTGCATCAAGTGTCATACCAAGATATTTTGCTGAATTTTGATATGGTAAGACGACATTGTTTATTGTGACCGCTATTGGCGGTTGCAAAATTGGTATGTGTGGATTTTGATTCGTTTAAATTAATTCTCCACCTTTTGCACCATAAGGAGATTTTGTTGTTTGCTTGTTGAAATTTTTTTGTTGCTTCGTTTATATTATTACCAACCACTAATACTGCAGTATCATCTGCAAAAATTGCCATCGTTGCATCTTCTAGTTCTGGGATATCACTGGTGTAGCAGTAAATATAGGATGGGACCCAAAATGCTCCCTTGAGGTACTCCTGCATGCATATTGCTTAGCTGAACCGTTGTAAAAATTGTGCATATAAGTTAACTATGAATTAGGAAAATTGAAATAAATATTGACCTGAATTAAGAGATTGAGTGGAAGATGAACAAATTATCTGCTAAAACCGTTTTTCTTTGTGTCAGAAATTATTTATTTAACCTTACACAGTCTTCTGAAAATCTGCAAAGTAAATGTGAATCGGCCATCCTATTCCATTTTCTTCTAATAAAAATCAGAAGTTCTAGATATATAGCAGTTTAATTCATACATATTTTGCTCCTATACCATATAAATTTGTTACACCATTATGGTCAGAATATAATGTAGAAATTGATTTGTTCAAACGTCATTTGGTTATCTATACTATGTACATTTTTAAAAATATTGTTACGATTTTCATTACTATTACATTTTTTTTTCTCCTATTACTCCGCGTTGGAGCATAGGGCTTCGATAGTGAACCTAGATTCCTCTCTGTTGAATACTGCTTTCTTAATATCGTCCCAGGTATAATTATTGATTGTTAAATCCTGATCAATTGTGCGTCTCCATGTGTTGTATGGTCTGCCGGGTCTTCTTTGTCCTTGTGGATTCCACTCTAGAGCTCTTTTTGCTATATCACTTTCTGATTTCCTTAGTGTATGACCTATCCATTTCCATTTTTTCCTATTTATCTGTCTGTTGATAGGTTCTTCTCCAGTTATCATCCATAAATCCTCGTTGTTAATTCTTGCCGGCCAGAATATTCTGCATATAATTCTGAAGCACTTGTTGATGAATACTTGTAGCTTCTGTTTGATTCTGACCGAAGTGAGCCATGTTTCACTGCCATATATTAATGTTGACTTTACACATGCTCTGAATATTGTTAGCTTTGTTGTTCTCGATATTTGGTTGCTCCGCCATATCTTCTTCAAGCTCCTAAATGTCCTTCTTGCCTTATTTATATGGCTGTTGAAATCTTCTGTTGTACCTCCTTTTGATGTTATGATGCTCCCCAGGTAGTTGAATTCTTCTATGTATTCTATCTGTTGTCCGCTCACTGTTATTGGCTCACTATGAATGTTGTTTGTCTTAATTGCCTTGGTTTTCTTGATATTTAATTCCAGTCCCGATTTTTCTGCTTCTTCTTGTAATCTGTTGACTTTGTTCTGTAGGTTCCTTTGATTTCTTGACATGAGGCATACATCATCTGCGTAATCTAAGTCTTCTAAGTTGCCGAAGAGATCCCGTTCTATTCCGTTTATTCCAGTGCAAACTTTTCTTAGAATACCGCCTAGTATTGTGTTGAAGAGAAGTGGTGATAGTGGACATCCTTGTCTAACTCCTATATTGGTGTAGAATGAATCGCTGATGTTACCTCTATGTTGAACTGCTGTCTCTGCATCTTTATACATCGCTTTGATGATGTTGATGATTTTTTCAGGAACTTTCTTCTTTGTAAGTGTTCTCCATATTGCGCATCTCTTGACTGTGTCGAATGCTTTCTTAAAATCTATGAATAGTAGATAAAGTGGGGCATTCCATTCTACTGATTATTCAAATATGATCCGTAAAGTATTTGACTGTTCAACACAGCTATTACATAAGGGTTAATAATTTATATACACCTAGATTTTTTTAATTCTCGATGTGAAAACTTCTACATAAACATTGATTCATAAAACACGTGTCTATTATTACTTTTCAAACCATTTCATAGTATAGAAAGCATACCATATATTCTTTTTAGTAAAAACTAAACTACAGCCAAACAAAAAAAAAAAACAAAAACTTTTAATGTGAACATTTTTCAATGCTTTTTTTGTTTTTCTACACCATGTTGACAGTAGGCTCTATAAGGAGATTAAAAGTTGAATAGGAAAATAATGACCAAAACATATTTTAATTTTTTTTTTTTCTCTAGAAAAGTTTTCTTTTTTGGCTATTACGTAAATTTTACTCAATCATTGTAAGATGACGACACTAATTTTCACTGCTGTTGACAATGAGGAGGGGGGGTCGATTGATGTAAATGAAATATTTTCGTAAACAATGAACAAAACAATGAAAATATTATAATTAAAAAATAATCCATGAATAAATATTTAATTTTTTTTTTTTTTAATACTTTTTAATTACCAAAATTACTTGAAATAAAATTAGAAGAATAGAATTTGAAAAATATTATTTTTAAAGAAATTTTATTAGAAATAAATCAATATTTTTATGTGGCATTCAAAATTCAATGAGAGTTAAATAAAAAAATTCGTTATGACATTAAATTAGAAATTTAAGCTGGAATGTAATTGATTTTGGGAAGTTGTTTCAGAAATATTTTACTTTAAAAATTTATAATAAATCATAAATATTTAATTAAACTTTGTTTTCAATATCTTAATGATTTATTTAAATTTAATATTTTGCAATATTGAAATATAAATTTAGATTTAACAATAAGAGGAAATAACTTGTAATAATTGTTATCCAGATCAATTGTAGTGTGAGTCGTAAAATTTTCTGCGGGTGAAATCCTAAATAGAAAAATTGAACCGACGCCACTATTTACTGGTAAAGTTAGGCAGTTTATATTTGACATCTATCATTATTATCATATCCCCCCACCCCCAATATAAATGCATTATTTTGTAGAAATTGAAATGGATTCTCTCTAAATGCAATTTAATGCTAAATGTATTTTAATTCCAAAAATTACTATAGAATATATATTTCGTACTAGGGGCCCCTGTTGAGTAATTATATTTCAAGTTGAAGTCAAATTTAAAGTTTTAAAAAAAAACAGTAATTTACGTACTGACATAGACTTCGCACGATATAGCAGAAACCACTCATGTTTAATAAAAAGCTTTGAGGTTAGTAAGTTTTATTTTGAACACATAAATACACTTCACTCATATACTGATTCATTTTCGATATATTCCCTATATTCAGTGGCATTTAATGGATAAAATTACTAAAAATAAAAAATTTTGTCATTAAAGAGGTATGTATATGTAATTTTAATAAAAACTATATTATTACTACAAATAACCAAAATTTAGAAACAGTTCCTTAAAAAGATAGAAATAAAGAATTCAAGTGATTTGTTTTTTTGTTGTTTTTATATTTTTTATTTTAGATGAATTTGTTTTTTTTTTTTTGTTGGCATATCTACATAGATTCATTTGCAAGTACATAATGTAAATTATAATAACTGATTTGTTTGCTTTTGTTTATTATTTGAATAAGATCTCACATATGCATAATATATTTGCTGAATAATAAAATCATATGAGTACAAAATTTTCAACTGTGTGCGCATTTTTGTTTTATATACAACTTATTTATATATTAGAAGTTCATTAAGGAGTAGGAGAATCGAAATAAAATGAATAGGTGTCTAATGCGCAGGTCCATCAATGCTTGTCAATTATAATTATAGATAATACCCCTTGTGGTACCTCTATGTTACGTTATATATATAATTCTATATATATTCTATATTCTGGGTGAACCGTTAATATTATACAAACAAACAAAAGTACATCTTTATTAGTTTTTAAAAAAAAATCATTCTTCGAATTTTATTTCTTTTGTCAGACGAGGGGGGATTTGATTAGCGAATATATAACCCTGAAATATATGAGGTGTACAGAGATATTAATGTAATACAAAAAATGAAACACAGACACTTGGTAGGCTATACAATCTATTGCTACTTTCGTAAAACGATTTTCGCATTTCAGAAAATGGCACTATGTAATACGCATTTCAAATTTGTGAAATGCATCGTATATGCGAAATCAGCATCGTATATGCGTGTTTCTTACATGGTACGAAAACTTGAATGATCGCTTTAGGTCAATAACTACGGTGACCATTAGTCCTTTTTTTGAGAGGGCAGTCCTTTTTTTTGGTGCGATGTCCTATATCAGATTTGTTTTCAAGAAGAGGACAGTAAATTGTCCTTTTTTATATTATTATATCAATATTAATTGAAGAAAAAAATTGGATTTATTTATATTATAAAAGAAAAAAAATAGAATTGACATTAATGCCAGCGCCGGAGCAAATTCTAAAATTGTTCTTGCCATTAAAAGAATATTTTCTCTTACAACCAAAGTGGCCGACAATATTGTTAAATTTTTTTTAATGATCCATGTGTAGAATTATGGTTATTTTTTGCTCATATTCAACCTTTTTTCTTTCATAAATATATCCGTCATCTAGAGTCACAACATACTTCAATGGCTGAGGCTGCTGTTATTTTAAAAGATTTAAAATCAAAATTAATAGAGCACAAATTAAAAGTATTTTTAGTATTGGTGATTAAAACTAGTCTCGGCAGACTAGTGTTGGCTGGTAGTATTCATCGATTTCATTTTAAAGAAATAGTTACAAATTTTTATCAAATCTGTATTGACTATTTAAGTCAATGGGATGCATCATTTAAAACCATTGAACATTTTTCATTTGTACCAATTATGGTAAATATGAGCCTGTTAATAGAATGTTTACGTTAATAAATAAACAAAAACACCACATCGATTTCACATTAAACGCAGCCCAGCTATACTTACATATATCTTAGAGTTAATATAAATTTATAATTTTCTAACATTCTTTGGTAATAAATTACAAAATGTATAAATATCAATATTTTAATATTAAAATCTAGAATAAGATTAAGCTTAAAATTATATTTTGTTTGTTTAACTTTGTACACTTATGTTTATTGTAATATGTTTATATTAAGCATAAATAAATAAATAAATAAATAAATTTTGATTGGGTCCTTTTACGTAAAATTCCATGCTGGCAGTCTATCGAAAAAAGTTTAATTCATATAAATGAATTAAGAGGAGATTTGGAAATTAACAATGAAAAAATTTTTGATGAAGTAGCTTGCATTAAAAATTATGCAGATGCAGCAAAAATTGAAAAGTGAAGGAAAGATGAAGCTTTAGTCTTTAGTGGATGAAAAATGGGTAGAAGTTTTTAACTGCTTCACGGAAAATAACATTGAATATAAAAATATATTAAAGCTAGTAGAATTTTCTTTGTGCCTTCCGGCTTCAAATGCACCACCGACGGAAAGAATATTTTTTTAAAAGTTGATACTTTGGAATCAATTTTAATATCAAAGTGCAGTTTTAAAATGAACTGTGCGGAATTTAAAATATTTTTGACAAATAATAAAGATATTTAAAAAAAAAAACATTCCGCAGAAAAATATTAAAAATAATTTTAGAATTTTTGTCAATTATTTTTAAGTTTTTTTTACAAAGAATGTATTTAGTCAAGAAGACTTACTTGTACCTAACTTTTTTATGTGATTACCTAGAAGGTTTTATTTTATTTTTTTATTAACAATAATATATTTTACTATAATTTAATTAGTTCTAATCAATAAAGTTTGAATAGTTTATACCTATATACAAAAAATTTTTTACTACTTTTAATTGTAATTACATTTGTAAATGTCCTTTTTTTCGTAAAAAAATATGGTCACCTTATCAATAATAGACACGACTTCCATCAATATAAAAAAAATTTTTGGATAGATTTAAAACTAACCAAAAGTTTATTAATTATCAAAATATCAATTGAATTGGATTCAAAAGCAATTATATTTAAATGCAGAATTAATTTAAAGTAAACCATGCGCCAGGCGGAAAATTAATGTTTAATCATTTTGAACTATGTATTAATTGTATATTGATTAAAATTGCATAACATTCTAAATTATCACCACGACTTCGGTCTTATGTTAGGTTTGTATGTTAATTCGCAAATTTATATAAATTTACATAAATTTATCCAAATCTTTGTTAACTTTTTTAATTGCATGCTTTTTACAAATTTTCGCAAAGATAATTTTAGGCTTAAAACGTGTCGTCTGAGCTCTCTCTTAAATAAATTTTTGCAAAATTTGTAAAAATTTACTGTTTTAAATGTCAATAGAATATTTTTCATATAAAAAGTGGTATACCTAAAATAAATAAAAGTGTTATACTAACCTGAAAACTTATTTATATAAATTTTTACCGACAAAAAGATCAAAACCACGAAAAATTATTTAATTTAATTTTTTTCAAGAAAAACATTCAATCATTTTACAAAAAATTTGGGAAAATTACTAAATTAATTCAAATTTTAAAAAATCTCATAACCTAAAAATCAATTAGTTTTGACATGAAAAAATTTGGAAAAATTTATGCAAATTTTGCGTATGTCTACTTTTGTTTGTAAAATAGAACAATTTTAACTATTCTCGCCGAATTTTATGATCACGTGATTTTTCCTCTCAGACCTGTCATGTTATAGCAATATTTAGCTTAATATTACCATATTACAACCCATTTGAACCGAATTCAATTTCACATAATAACTCCAGTTGTATATTTTACAAATCATTATTGGCATTGGCTTGGAATAAATATTAAATGACCAGAAGAAGAATTAACAATGACTACGCCTAAATATAAATTCATTCAAATCGTCTAAATAAATTTAACAAAGATCTGAATCTTCAATTAATTTCTGATATTCCATCATCTTTCCGAAAAATTCTATCTTTTATACTATCCATATTTACTGTCAAAACTTCAGTCAAAAATTGTGAATTTTAAATTAATTGTATATCGTACCATAATATTCCAATTTAAATATTTTCTGAAACAGATATTGAATTTCAATTCACTTATTAATTTCAAAAAAAAAAAAAAAAAACAAAAACAAATTGTCCTGACCTATAACCTTAAAAAAAAAGTGAATGTGTTCATTGTTATTATAATGACAGAAAATCAATAGAAAATTTACTATCAGCTCTCTCCAATAGACATGACATTGAAATATTTATAATAATTTTTTTTATAGTTTTTTGTTTAATTTTTGGAATATAATCTGACTTTTGGTATTGGAAACCTTGTAATTTTATAATATAATTTTTTCGCATTAAAATCCAAATGGAAATGATTCGAGGTAAGTATTATACATAATAGTATGCATTATATTGATAAAAAAAATGTTGTATTTTTTTTTTTTTTTTTTGTTTTGACAATAATTAATGATAAGATAAATTCCATCTGTACTTATGAATCTATATAGCTCTTACAGGTGAAACCATAAAAACCATAAATGAGCTATGAGATAATTACTTTAATTATATATTGACAGGCGAAAGGCATATTAGAGTCATTTATTTTTTGAAAATTTACTTTGGGATGTGTGTGTGTGTGTGTGTGTGTACGGCTTTACTCGTATAGATGTAAATAAAAATCAATGCTAATTTTAGGCATGGTATTATGTAAAAGAGAGAATATAATATAATGTTAATGTATTATATTTATAAAATGTACAAAAAGAGATAGCATATAGTTAAATATTTGCACGAGTTGTCAGTGATTGATTTATTAAGTTAAATTTGGTTTAATTTTATACACGTAATTTATTTTGTATTTTTTTCTTTTTTGGTTATACATATTTTTTTTTTGGTAATAAATCAGTTTGAAGAAAAAATGGAACTAAATAGATTATAAAATTGTTTTAAGTATATTTTAAGGATCTTAAAATCAAAAATATTAAGTAATATTATGTATGAGAAATTTGCATAATAAAATTTGCCTATTTTTTTTTTAAATCAATTACGTCAACACATAATTTTGAAAAATTATCAATTTTTTCTTTTATTTATAAAATCTATTTTCATTTTAATTCTTTTAGATATTATTGTCAAATGGATTTCAATAAAACTTCAGAAAGTTTACAACAGCAACAACACCAACAACAAGAACTGCAGCAGCAAAAGCCACATCAACAACACCAATCATTACCAATCCATCCTAAAACACAAAATTCAGGATTACAATCACTAAAATCAAAAAATTATGATATAAAAATGAAATCAAAAAGTTATTCAACATTAGCTACAGAAAAAATGAAATCCGCCATTTTATATCCATATGGACCATTGAGTGGTTCAGGTTGTTGTCGTACATTACATGCTAAGCATTTAGCAATGACAAGTGCTGTTTATACATTTGTAAGTACATAGTTTTGTTGTAATTAAAAAACAATTAATAAATAAGTAAATGTTAAAATTAAATGTCAAATTTAAATGTCAAATTCATCTGAAATTAATATTATTGAAAAAAAAATTCTTATTTATTTATATCTTTTGTATTTATTTATATTTTTTGTGTTTATTTATTTAGTACGATTACATTTTTATTTAAATATGATAAATTTTTGTTCAATTTTATTTCTTTAATCTTCATAATTACATAATTTTATACAATTTCATACAAATTACTTATGGTTAGAGGTCGTACTATGTATTCTGCATTACTTTATGATGTTGTAACTTTGTTTCTTAATATTTAGTTTCAAAGAAAAAACCTTCGTAATTGTTTATTATGATTAATAAGTTTGTTCAGTAGATCTAGAACAGAATCGGATAGAACATAATTTTGAACAATGACAATAACTGTCACATACTTTAGAACCACTTACAATAGAAAAATCTACTGAACACCTTTTTTATCGTTTTTGAACTTTTTTGTTCTAATTTTTGTTTAACTGTCAAAATTTAAAAAAAAAAACAAACAATAACAAAAAAAGTTGTGCAAAACTGTTCTCAAAAAATTTCAGAACAAAAAAAATCATTTTAGAACTATTTCGCACATTCCAATGAACACCGTTTAGAATACTTTTGGACAAATAATTTCAATTAACGGAAGCTAATGAACACAAAAAATGTTCTTTTTTACTCTAAAATGTTCTAGAACAATTTACTAAACAAATCGAATTACTTCAGTTATTCCCCTGTCAACATTGACAGTAGTTTGACATTACACAATCGCAGTTTACTACACTGCATTTACCGTCTGGTCGCTAAGCAAGAAATTAAAATCAAAAAAAGTAACAGTACAAATATCTGAATCATTTCATGACAGATTTTCATTGAAATGATAGATATTTAAAAAGAGACGTAGCCAAACTAAATATTTTTTCAAATTTATTCAAATTTAAATTAGAAATTTTAATTTCAAATTTCACCCCACAAAAATTTTAATTTATCAAATACTGCCTTATCTCACCCATGGCCAGAATTAAATTTAAATTTAATTTATTTTTTTAAATAAAATATTATGTATACGCGGTTGTTGTCTCAGTTAAATCAATAAAAAAATAAAAATTAAATACCAAGGATAAATTGAATTAATGGAAAACAATTCATAATGAAATTGAATACGATTTTTTTTATCAAACTTCCTCAAATATCGAAGAGAGGGAAAGCACTAGTATTATAATATTAAAACAGTGGTCTAAACGACTGAATTAATTACAATAATGAATAATAATAATAATTTATTAGTGAACTTAAAAAATTTATATTTTTTATGACAGTAAATTACATTCAATAAATAAAAGGGTTGCTATATTTAATTATTTTCAAAATGTACTTTATAATAATGTTTTCAAGTAATTAAATCCTATTTCAAAATCAAATTTATCATAAAAACAATAAAATAAAACAATTTTTCTAAATTTTTAAAACAAAATAATAATTGTCCTTGAATATATTAAGGTCATTATTTTTTTCTCTACAAAAAATTTTCTTCATTTAATTATCAGGCACGAATTCAACATAAATTTCATTTATAAATATTTCATTTTTAATTTATTCTTATTACAAAGTCCTTAATATTCATGGTAATGTACATATGTATATACAAGTATGCCAGTTCATATTAGAAAAATTGTTACTATATTGGTATAACAAATTTTCCATCTATGTATTTAGATAGTAAATATAATAATACAATAATGGAAATTTGTTTAATTACTTCCACAAGTAACATTTATAACTAAAATATCATAAACAACATTATTTATAACTACATAAACACTTTGCATTTAAAATTGTTAAAAGTATTAAAAAAATAAAAAAATAACATAAAGTTCAATTAAGTCAATTAAAATAAAAAGAAGAGAACGAAATTTATTAAGGACATTTACACAATGATTACATTTTCATTAAAATAAAAATCAAAAACAAAAATAAGTGGCGAACAATGTGCCATTTAAATTTTTATTTATTGTAAATGCCATTTAGTGTATTTTGGCGCAATCGTAAAAAAAATATACACGTTACTAAAATAAATACAATTTTTTTTAACTCAACTAGTTTTTGTGAGATTTTTAAAAACAAATTTTTATTTTAGACTTACGCTATTCATCAACAATTAAAAATATTTTTAACTTTAAATAACAAAGGCTGGTATTTATAAAGTACGAAGTAGATATTAGATAATTGGTCTGTATGTTAACTCGCAAATTTATATAAATTTGGATAAATATCCAAATTCCTGTATGTTTACTTTTTTATTTGCACGCTCTTTACAAATTTTTGAAATTTAAGAGAATTTTATGTTTAAAACGTGACGTCAGAGCTCTCTCTTAAATAAGTTTTTGCAAATGAAATTTACCGCGCCTGGTACCTTATTTGATCATGAATAACTGTGCAAAATTTCAGAACTCTATCTTTAAAACTGTGGGCGTGTATAACGAACAAACAAACAAACAAACAAACTTTCCCTTTTATAAGTTTAGATGATTGCAAAGAATAAAACAAATCATTAATGGAAGCCAAAACCCATATTTGTAGTAACCTATTAAATACTCCAAAAATGTTTTAATACTTTACAGTTCAAAATTCAAATATTGGTGTTTGAAACCAAATCGAACTCAATTAAATAAAATTTCATTTATTCTTTTGCATTCATTTTCTTTCTTCTTCTGTTTTTTTTTTTTTATAATCTACTGTTTTTATTCCACTTCTGGTTTTATTAAATATTTTCGACATTTTATTTAGAAAATTATTATATCTTAAGAATCTAACCTTACTTCTTCCTTTTATCAAAATAAATATTAATTTATTAAAATCTCTCTATTTCTTTAGTCCCTTTTCTTCGTATCTTCAATGTTGTAGACACGGTTTATTTGCACTAATTTTTTATTCCTTTTTATATGGTCACGGTAATCATATTTTGTATTTTTTTTTTTTTTTTTGTTTTACTCAACCAAAAACAACAAATAGAACAAATGAAAAAAAATATAATGAAGTCAGTAAATACAGAGGGATATTTAGAAAAGAATTACACGTTAATTAAGATAAAGTGTTGAAGTATTTATTATCCTTACGTGATGGCATGTTTTACATTTTCTTTTGTTGCTGCTATTTGCTGCTGTTGCTAATGCTTCTCTTCCAGAAATTGGAATTTATGAAATTGAAATTTTTTGGAAATGACATCAAAATGAAATGTTTTTGATTTTAATTTTTCGTAGTCACGAAATATTTTAATTGTAGTTATTTTTTATACTCTGAGTTTTCGCCTTCCTGGTTGTTAATATTTCGATATTAAAAATCAGGATGCATAATGGTAATTTGGAACCTAATTGTTTTCATATTTTTTTTATTAGTGTTGATTATAGATATGTAAAGTTATTATTATGATGTTCCAACTAAAACTTTATAATTTGATAGTTAGTGAAATATTTGTGATGCAATTAAAACAGAGGAAAATGCAAATTGAAATTGTTGTGCAAGCAGAGATTTCATTAATTCTTTAGGATCTTTCAGATAGTATATTATCTGGAGAAATTTTAAGATTCTTGGTTTGACAGGAATGAATATGAGCAATTTTTGATTCATTGAAATTTTACTAACACAATAACTGTGGTCTTTTTATCCGGTTCTGGGTCTAGGTTAATCGTTTAATATGAAAATACAATAACAAATCAAAACCCAAATATTTATCTGGTTTTAATACCAGTCTCAAATATTTATTAATTATATTTGCCACAACCAATTGTGTTATAGAGAGAAGAGCTTACACTTCTGTAAGTATTCCATATAAAATCTGCTATTTTTTTCGTACATTCTTGAATTTTATTTTCCTTTACAAATGGAACTTCCCTTAACGTTATCGTCTACGTCGATTTGCTAGTTTTAGTATAATATTGAATAATTAATGAATCTAAATGAATTTCGCACACATACTATAATAATCACCACAGCTTTTATCTCAATTGCACTTTAATTATTTCCAAAAAGGCCAGTTTAAGACTTACTTATATATAAAAAATAAATTAGCTGTAATTAGAAACTTCAAATTAAGCCGAATACATTAATTTGTAGTCTAATCGATTAAGCAGTTTGTAATTTAAGTTATGCAATTTTTATTGTTAATCTTCGATGACTACTTTTGGAGTGTAAGGCTAGGCGCGCACATGCAATTTTTAGTTTTGCAACTGTTTGATTGCACGTTTGTGTTCCATTAGTTTATATGAAAGCGCGCACACATGCACCTATTTGATTGCATCTCATCAAGCAATCAAACAGTTTGTAATTTTTTACAAACTGCTAGCAACTTTTAGTTGAAGCAATCAATAAATCGATTTGTATATTACGTATTTAAATGGAAACGCGCAAAAATGTTTGAAATTTTTAACGTGAAAAAAATTTTTTTTTGTTTTTTTTTTAACTTGTCTTTAGTACAATGGCTCATAATCATGATGCAAACAAGAGGTCCGGCGTCTCAAGTGTCGGGACCAAAGACCTTGAATTGAATAAATTGATGAAGACAATAGGCCCGAGTCCAAAGAATTGGGGCCGAAACTCTATATCACGTGCTTAAATTGTTTTTGTCTGAAAAAAGGTTATTAATAATTACTATAAATAATTTTTAAAAAATTTTCGGACTGTTCTGCGTTTCAGAAGTCGGTAATGAAGACCTTGAACAAAAAAATTGTCCAAAAATCAAAATGTTTCAACAGCACAAATGCATGCTAATTCCCTATAAAATTAATTTTCAAACTAAATGAAATGCAACTGTTTAATTGCTGATGTGTGCGCGATACCAGAAAATCAAATAGTTTGGTTGCTTATGTGTGCTCGCAAAGAGTTTTTGCAATCAAACAGTTGCAAAACAAAAAATTGCATGTGTGCGCCTAGCCTAAAATACCAGTCAATATATTATGTTTAAGACTTGCTAAAATATAAAAATAAATAAGCTGTAATCGCAAATATCAAACTAAGATCAAATACATTTGTAGTCTAATCGATTAAGCAGTTTTTAATTTAAGTTATGCTATTTTTATTGTCAATAATATTGTCAGTTTGATTTAAGTCATGCAATTTTTATTGTCAAACTTCGATGACAACAAACTTCGATGATATATACTCTTTCTGAAATTCTAAATACCTATGGGTTTCACTTAAAACTAAAAAGTATAAAATAAAATAATAATGTAAAAATAAAAAATTTTAAAATATACTTTTATCGAAATCAAACTAGCCCCCTAAAATGTAGAAAGTAAAACTAGCGGTGGATGTTAAGCATTCTACAACTACTAAATAACACAAAATTATATAATAAATCTTGCTGGAATATTGTTAAAGGGAATTTGGAAACGCTTTTTGATGTTATTTTAATGCTCGTGATTTTTTTCAAGCGGCAAATATTAAAAATGTCCATTAACAATATTCCAACAAGATTCATTATATACTTCTGTGTCTTATCTTATAGTAGTTTCATCCAAACAATTGAAGAAAAAAATATACCGAATCATATTTCTTGTCAAAGTTCATACCAAACTATTGTTCTGAAGTACTTGTTATATATAACTAGTTAAATACTTTTTGCTACCGTTATATATAGTGAAAAATCAAAAATTCCCCTATCAACAATATTTTAGTAATATGTAATACTTTAGTTAAATTAGTATGATTAGCAGACAGACTATATAATTGGATTGATATAGATTGAAATATTTAATCAACTAATATTTCATTAAAAACTATATTTCTAACAGTTCTATTCTCTTCGGTTACAATTTTCAAATGATTTCTATTCCCAGTGCGCGAAATCCCGACATATAGTTGTCCATGTGAAAAACCTGGTGTATCAAGTAAACCTTATTGAGAGTTTGAACTTGCGCTTTGTTGATGGTCATTGCAAAGGCAGCTTGGACGGTAAGCTGGCATCTTACTGTTTATTTTTTTTTAGAAATTAGGAAAATCAAAAAAATAAAAACTACCGTTTTTTTTTATTTTAAAATACAAAAGACTACATATATCATATATTGCATAGGTACATTTATTATTTATCTATACTGTTTATTTTTTTTTTAAAATAAAAAACACTAAAATATTAAAAATAAAGTAAACTAATATATCTATTGTTTTTTATTTACAAATAAAAAACCGCTAAAATTAGGTACTCATGATACAGTTTGGACATCAAGATCTAGTTTGTACTATTGAAAGTTTGACTGTCCTGTAAACGTTGTTCCACAAATTTTGACATCCGACTTTGTTTAATGAAAAAAATAGAATATTATGCTATTATAATCAAACATTTTTGAAACAAATTAGTTTCCAGCAACTAATTTTTTCCTTTAAATCGAAATCGACTCTTGTTATTTGTTGAACTTTTTGTTTAATGTTTGTTGTGTTTGATTATTTTTGTTGTTATATTGATTGTTATAAATAATAGTATTGATAATAACAATTAGTAGATACTAAACTACCTACATTTATTATAAGATTTTTTCAACTTTTTCTTAATTGTATTTTTTATTCATTTAAAAATTTAATAGGAAAATTTTTTTTTTCATTTTGTTGTATTTTTTATTTTATTTGTTTATAATTTTTAATTTCTATATATTTAAAATCATTGTTTTTTATTTCAGCCAAACAAACCTTAAATAAATAAATAAGTAACTTTTATCAAATAAAATGTTATGTGTAAACCTTGCTCTAAATGCTAACACTTATGCCAACACTCATGTAGTTGATTAAAGTTTTTTTGATTATTTTTCATAAAAAAATACGTAATAACTTACGCTAATCAATGTATTCTAAAAATGATTTTAAAATATATTTCTCAAGTATATAAGAATGTATTCAATAGCTTTGAAATTATTATTCTAAATATTTTTAATCCATTTTGTTTTAACAGGGGAGGAAACAGAAAGAATTAACTGCTCATTCGACATTTATTTGTTTTTTTTTGTTGTTGTTTTTTCTTTTCTCTTTCGTTTGTGTTAAAGAAATGTAAGAATGGATCCAAAAAAACAAAAACAATTTCTCTTTAAGAAAAACAATTCTCAGTAGCTTGAAATAAAAAGAGGAAAGATTATGTACATAAATCTATAATTATAATTGACAAGCATTTAAGGTCCTGCGCAGTAGAAACCTTTTTATTTTATTTCGATTCTCCTACTCCTTAATGAACTTCTAATATATTATAATATATAAGATTGTATATAAAACAAAAATGCGCACACAGTTGAAAATTTTGTACTCATATGATTTTATTATTCAGCAAATACATTAGGCATAAGTGAGATGTTATGAAAATAATAAACAAAAGCAAACAAATCAGTTATTAAAATTTACATATGGACTTGCAAATGAATCTATAATACATATGCCAAAAAAAAAACAAAAGAACAAATTCATCTAAAATAAAAAATATAAAAACAACAAAAAAAACAAATCACTTGAATTTTTCATTTTTATCTTTTTAAGTAACTGTTTCTAAATTTTGGTTATTTGTAGCAATAATATAGTTTTTATTAAAATTATGTATTATGTAGGTATATATGTATATACATACCTCTTTAATGACAAAATTTTTTATTTTTAGTAATTTTATCCACTAAATGTCACTTACTATAGGGAATATATCGGAAACGAAGCAGTATATGAGGGACGGGTATTTATGTGTCCTAAATAAAACTTACTAACCACAAAACTTTTTATTAAACACGAGTGGTTTCTGCTATATCGTGCGAAGTCTATGTCAGTACGTAAATTACTGTTTTTTTAAAAACTTTAAATTCGACTTCAACTTGAAATATAATTACTCAACAGGGTCCCCTAGTAATTATATAATATAAAGCCGCACACGCATCTACTATCAAAGGATATCCATTAATAAGAAAATGCACTGGAATGAAATTTTATAATTTGTCAATTTTTGGTTACCATTTTTCTAGTCGATTTCCAAAATTGTAAGAAATTGATAGTAATAAGAATTTAATTTGTAAGAGAGAGATAAAAATTCAAAACACAAAGTGGGAAAAAATTATCGAATGACTTTTTTTGTCTCAAAGAAATATTGTTGTATTTATTCTTATTTATCAAGATTTAAGAATGTGTTACACTTAAAAATGCATAGCAATAAAAAACTTTATTTATTCAAATTTGAAATATTCACATTACTAATATTCAAATTTCCTTCCTATTTATAAATTCTAATATTATTAATAATTAATAAATTATTCTTGATAATTAAATGGCAAAATTTAATTGATTTTTTTCGCACTCTTTCTTTCTCACAACTGATTACATAACAAAAACAATAGTTCTCTGCTTCTTTAACTAATGGTTTTTTTTTTGCAAATGGAGTAGTAAAAATATCTTGACTTCCCCACCCCAGTCGATATCTTCTTATTAATGAATATTCTTTCCTACTATGATGTATTAAGAAGAAAAACAACAAAAGAAAATAACAAAAAATGTGTACAGTATATTCCGTTTCATTTAAATCAATTTGAGTAAAGTTTGATTCTTTTTTCTCCTATATTAAAGGCATTCTTGATGAGGTGTAAAAAAGAAAGAAAAAAATTTCTTCCAATTTGATTGCAAATAAATTCTCTTCTTCATTTATGTTAAAAACAAAATGTGTGCATGAAACAGAAACAATATTTCTCTTTCAAACAAAAAACTATAACGGTACATGCTGACACCGGCGAAGAATTATATATAGAAGATGTAAAAGTTCTTGACAAGAAGGCCCTTACATCATCCTTTTCTAAAATAATGCTAGACTGTTCAGTTCGTAAATCGGTTAAAAAAGCAAATATTTTAATAAGAGTATCAATAAATTTATTTCACTTTAAATTTTCTTTTAAATTTTCTTACATACATTTTTAAAATTGAAGAAAAAAATTATTTTAATTTTTCTTGATTTTATTTTGCCTTTTAAAGATTCTTTTATTTTATTTTTTTTTTTCATTATTTTTGTTTTGCCTCATTATCATAATTTAAAGTTTCTACTCATAAATGTCATATAAAAATCCTTATAGAAAATTTTTTTATTCAAGGACTTTTCAAAACATTCATTTAACAACAAAGTAAAAAAAAATTTGTTATCCTTTTGTTCTTTCCTTGAAATAAAATTTTATATGAACACCAGAAAGGTCATAACTTAACTTACCATTTTGATTCACTAAAATCAGGTTAAATCTCTTATGATTTTACTATTTATACTATGCTGTCGTCTCAAGACTGTTTTTCAACAGAGATTTGTTTAGTTAGTGTATTCTATATAAAAAAAAAAAAATATCCTTTTTTTTGTTTGTTTTTTATTCCTTGTAAAAAAATCGTATTTTATTTTGCTACCTCGACTATACACAAAACGAAAAAGGATAACTAAATTGTGATAAGAGTATGTATACCGTTATGATATACTGATATGATGAATCGGTTTTCTTCAAGCATATGATCATTTTAAAATTTTATATTATAACACGTATATGTGTGTATACCTTAATAAAAATCGATCTCTATCATAGAATCAGTAAGCAATGTTGTGGAGAAAACTCAGTAAAGACAAGGGAAATAACTATAAATATTTTCCAATTTTTTATTTTATTATTTTTTTTTTTTTCGTTTTTGAATTCTCAAATGAGTTTTCTATAGTTTTTATATAAATGTGGTCGTAAAAGTATTAGAAATGAGTTTTAGATTTTCAAATATTTTTCTTTTTTGTTTTTGTGTTTTTTTTTTTTTAGTATTGCAGTAATTGGAAATATTTATCTTTGAAATATGCCTTGTCACGGAATTTGTATGCAATAAAAATTTGATTTTTTTTATATATTTTTGTTTCTTTTTTTTACCAGAGGGAAATTATTTTAATATTTAATATGGTTAAATTATAAATTTATATATTTTAATTAAAGAGCAGTAATGATTTTTATTTTTAAGAATTTGAAATGTTTTAAATGTTGCGAAAATATCTGTGCATGTAAAATTGTATGGGAGAAAAATAAATTGATGAGAATGGGTTGTTTGGGATAATCATAATTTTTATAGATTTATAGTCCGGTATTTACAGATCTCGGATTCTGTAAAAGTCGCTGACAGTCGCTTAAGTCGCTTCCTCTATAAACAACTAATCTAATTTGTAATGTTGCAGGCTTAAAAAAACTGAATAATGTCGTCTAATCATCTTTCCCAGACCGATCTGGAATACTGCAACAGAAATTCAAATGTATGTTAATAGTTCTTACCATTTATATTGTATTTTTTTTTTAAAACAAATGATGTTTCTAATTTTGGTTTTATAATATTTTAATAATTGGTTCATTATGCATGAGGCCAATATGAACATTGTGCAATAATAAATTATGGCCCTTAAGGTGATGTATACTTTGCTTCCTTTAATGCCTTTGTCGACTTTGACAACTGAATAAAATTATTTTCTATTGTACTTGACTAAATGCAAAAAGTAATCAAAGTGAGAAAATGAAGCAAAGCAACGAATTGACGAATTTTCATTTCAGTACTTTGCTTGGCTTACTTTGACAGTTTGTTGAACGTTGATTGTTAAATTTTTAAAACAATAAAAAATTTTTGAATAAAAATGTTTGAAGAGGTTTTTAAATATAAGGAAATTTGGGATAAAACCAGCCTAAAATATAGAAATAAATGATCAAAAGCTGCGACTGAATTATCAAAAAACCTTAAAGAATCTGGCAAATTTCTACATTGCTCCAAAAAAAATTGTTTTAATATTTTTATTCAATTTTAGTAAAGAATTGCAGGAAAAAATGGAGAAGTTTGCGAGATAAATTTGTGTTAGAAAGCAAAATCAAAAACAAGCATAATATAAAATAACGAAACATGTTATATAATATTAAAAACAATAATAAACACGATTTATTGACAACATTTTAATAAGCAAATTATTAAAACCGAATGATTTACAAAATTTTGATAAATAACCTATAGTTAATTTGACAAATATCAAAGCAACTTCACAAAATCTACACTCAACACTGACTTCGTTTACTTTGCTTCCTTCGTTTACTTTTTTGAGGTAAAGGAAGCAAAGTATACATTGAACCATCACCTTCATGTCGATTTTCAGTGTTCAGTCGACTGACAACTGAGAAATATTTGTCAGTTTAAATTTTATTTAATATTGTGAAGTGATACTGACAAAATTTTGTTCTATTGTGAATACTGAGAAAATTGACGTTTTTTTGACCGATTTTGACAAAAAAAAATTTCTTTAACACAATATATTTTGTGTACGCTAAAATTTGCAACTGAAAAAAATTTTTCAGAGATTTACTGAAAACTGTCACTTCGCAATAAGGATCTATATGAATATTGTGATCGAGATATAATTGAGCCAATTACAGCTAAATAATATTTTTTTTTCTTGTCATGTCTTATTAAAAGCTCTCTTTTAAATTCATGTATTACTGACTGTAATACGTCAGGCAGGTTAATTATATTGTTTGTAAATGAATTTTCTCATTAAATTAAATATTAACTATTCTAACTATTCATTATATTGACTTTACATTCAGAATCTAGTTGAAAAGCAATTACTGTGGTAAATCAAAATTTTGTTCTAGAATTGATAAGTTTGAAAGTAGGTAACAATCAGTAATGCATAGCTATTCGTAAATACATACCTATACTATTCTACCTATACTGATAACCTGTCATTCATGTATATTACTCTTCTAAAGTTTTTCCTACTAAATTGAGTGAATAAAGTAGTTACTCAAAGTTCAATAAATTATTTATGATAAAGCACAAAACACTCCGGAAAATGGTTTAATATCGCATGCATTCTATCACAATGAGGATTACATCAAAAAGACCTTGCTCACGGGCTTCATAGCTCCAGAGCATTTTATCTATTTAGATAAAAACGGTTATATTCAAAACCGTAATCATGTCCCTCTATTATACCATTATAATAGACGGGCTACATGTAAAGCTATTGATTATAACCCGGGCAATATTAACGGAGAGAATTTAAAATTTGAAATGTCCATACCAGATAACGACAAATTAATTACAGCAAACTATTGGTGGTTGGAAAACTCTAATTATAATTAGCAGATAGTATAATATACATTATTTTTTTTAATTAGGTTAAGCAGTTTTAGTTAGATTAAGATAGACTAAGTTAGGCTAGGTTTTTAATAAATATAACTATTGGTTTTTACCTCCTACTTTTCCAATAAAATAATTCAAAGACAAAAAAACTTTGTAAAGTTGTACATAGTATAAAAAAATTCATAAAATTTTGCGTAAAACTAACATAAAAACGGAAAAGTTGTTTAGATGTTAATAAAATTAGAAATAAGTAGCTGTTTTTGTAAATTTTTGTAGGCTAGACTAGTGTAAGAATGTAAAAAATAGTGGGAAAAAATAAAATTTATAATAAAAAAAAAAAAAAAAACCATAAATTATTTAGAAGCCCCATTCTTAGGTTCATTTAGCAAAACACATATAAATTAATTTATATATAATATTATTGTCTTTAATATACTAGTTTATTCTATTTATCATTTAAAAATAATTTCGAGCATTTTATTAAATAGGAATCGATTAATTCAATTTTGAACTATTTTTTCAAGTAATTATGGCTTTATTTCCTGTATAATAGTACGGTCACAATCTCGAAAATCAAGTTGATTATATCATATATATAAAATCTAGGCAAATGTTCATTTTTTAAAATCAAGTATGAATTGAAAGATTTATTCCTTCGAAAAAACAAACGCAAAATGTTATTTTAAAAAAAAATAATTATTAAATATAGTAATAATGCAAATCACATATTGTTGACCAAAAACACTATTGTAACAATTATTAATAAAAAAAGATAATAAAATTTGTTAATATAAAAATATTTCAGTCAATCTTATATTTAAGCCATATCAGTTGACGAATATAAAAACAAATCAAAGATTTTAAAAATTGATCCAACAATCAAAATTTTAAGGACGAACTACTCACTTTATTATTGTTTGTTGAATTAATGTTTAGAAAATCTTGTACCAATTTGATTTTCTTTGACAGGACATTTCTTAAAAATCGTATGTAAATAAAGATGTAATTCCACTCAAATTTAAAAACTCAAACCATGTTTGAAGTAATATTGTCATAAAATTTGTCTTTTAATAAATTAATTATTTGGATCACTTCACTGTATGGCATAGTAGCATCTTTTGAATTGTTTTCATTACTCATAAAAAATGAACTTATTATGTAGGCAGTAACTATATTTATTAATGTAAATTATAACGGTTAAAACATCAGATATACAAACAAGCAAATTATTATATATATAATTTTTTGCATTTATCTGGATGTTTGTAAGTTCGACGGAATACTCCAACTTTTAACTTTTTGCCAACGTTAAACTTTTACGAAGAGAAAGCGAACCGTAAACGTAAATGTTGCAACATGAAAATTAGAAAAAAACGTAACGCCATGAGTTCGCAAAAAGCGGTGCGTTTATGTAACACAAAAGCGATTCATTTTCGTAAAAACGAAATTCAGTACGTTTATAACATATACTTATTTATTATTTTTTTTTAAATAAAACATTTTACAATTTTTTATTAAATATTTGTTTATTTATTTATATTTAATAATAAAATATATTTTGATTTATTTGCTTTTCCGTACTCTATCCTTTAGAGCGTAATGAAACCATTTTTTAATTATGTTTATTATATCGAAGACTCTGCTATTTGGAAATTTTTCTGTGGCACATTCTAAAAAAATATGTTTACTATTAAATATTGCATTTGAAAAATTTTAATACTATTTACCTTTAATAATATTCATTATAGCGAATGAATGCACTGGTATGTTGTTATGATGACCATGCCAAGAAAAACTGCATGGCGTTTTGTCTGTTATGATACTTTTTAGACAGGCTCGCAAGTATTTTTCTAACGAAATGTCTGCCAAATTATTCAATCTATTTTTTTGAAATATTTAAGGCATATTAATAATAATTTTTTCACTTATTTAATATATATTATTATTTAATTATTTAAAATTATTATTTATACTTACTAATTTTACAAATTTTTAATAATAAAATACGCACAATAAAAATACGCGTCTTAACCAAACAAAAAGAACAATATTATGTTTTTTGTGTATAACAAAAAAAACTTTTCAAAATGTCAGTTCGTAATTAGCGAACTAAAAGCGGCATGAATGCGAAGTACTTTTCTGAAGTGTCAAAAAACATGAAATTTCTAGTAAAAAAAGATATAGAAACGATTTGGTTTGGGTTCGCTAAAAGCGAATACTTTTTATTTTCCTAAAGGGTAGTAATTGATTTGAGTCAATTCACTTGAAAAACAGTGTAAAAGAAAATTTTCTGACTGAGATATTGAACCAATTAAATTTAATATAGCTTAGCTTTATCTACACCAATATATTGTATTCAATTTTATAGCAAACCCCAAAATTTTGTGTGTAGGGGAATGACAAAAACCAACTGTGTAAAAACGGCAACGAATAAACAAATTCGAACTGTCATTCACTATTCAGATTATCATTCAATATCTGTAACAGTTAATTACCTTAATCGAAGCCTCTTATTACCCTAATAAAATCGTTTTTTATATAACCAATTATAAAATATTCAATTCAAAACCATAATTTCAACTTATCTGAACATTTTTACTATAATTGAACACTTAATCAAAATTCATAACAATTTTATTCAAAATATTTTAAATAAAAATTCGAAAAATTTAAGTTAATCTAAAAAATGTTAACAGAAAAAAAAATTAAATAATCAAATTTTAATTGAAATAAAAATTTAATGACATGAAAATATTCAAATTGTTTTTGATCCCCTACACTACATGTTGTATATAATATAGGATTCCAAATGGTTTATGACAACTTTTCATAATATTCAAACTGAAGTGCTTACCTACTTCAAAAAGTTCATAAAAAAACTTTTTCTACTTTACCACTATTTATTATATTTAATTTTCAGCTATTATTTATTTTAATTATTTTACTTAATTAAAAAATTTTCAACAATTTTTGAACAATTTCAATTCTTTTTCAATTTAAAAAAAAAAAAAAATCTGTAATGGGGTTTTAACATTTCAAATAATTTTCCCTAATTTGTTACACAAAATTTTCTCATACAATGGAATTTTAGTTGCAATGAAAATATTAAAAAAGAATAAAAGCGATGATTTGTTAAAAAATAAATAATGAAAAAAAGTTGAGAAAGTTTGGCAATTTTTTTTTTTTTTTTTTTTTATAAATTTAGTTGTCACTTGTATGACAAGTTGATAGAACTGCAAAAAATGTCGTATTTTTTTTTTAATTATTTTTGTTTTGAGGTTAAATTAAACCACAGCAAGAGAAATAGAGATTGTTATTAAACCGGGGTGGGCAGCTACTAGTCTAGAAAAATAGAAAAATTTATTTTCGAGAATATTAATTTAGTTGGTGTTGAAAATTTCATGTTTATTTTTAGTTAAATTTTGTTTTCATTCAAATTTCAACATAGTGAAAAAAGTGTGAAGTGGAAAGAAAAATTTGATAACAAATTTTGTAAATTTAACATTTTCTAGAAAATTTTAAATATTTATTTAGTAAAAGTACAACTTTTCTCAGGTTTATAAAATATTTAATTTTTTTTTTTATATATATTATGTATGATCAACTAAAGTGTTAGAATATTTTTGTTATTTTAGAAGTCATTATTCGAATGAATAGAAAATTAAATTAGATAGCTATATTATAATACACAAGAGCACGATTAGTGAAGGCACACTTTTCGTGGTTTTTCGTGTGATTCGTTTTTTTTCATTCAATCAATCAGTGATAATGCAGGTCGTGGCGATCAAAATCAATTTTTATTTTACCTATATTGTAATACAAAAGAGCACGATTTTAAGGCACACTTTTCGTGGTTTTTCGAGTGCTTCGATTTTTTTTTTCATTCAATCAATCAGTGATGATGAAGGTCGTGGCGATCAAAATCAATTTTTGTTTTATGTGTATATTTTGGGTAAACAATTTTTTATAAGATATTAGCTGAGTTTATTAAAGCATCATTTAATATCAGAAATTTTTGTCGATTCTCTTTTGAGTCAAATTCTTTTTATTTTTTGCTTTTTGATCGCATTTGGGTTTTTTTACTTTTAATAGAAAAAAAAAATTAATTAGTAGGATAATATTATTAATATAGGTTTTAATATCACAAATTTTAGTGAGTTCGATTCTCTATTAATTCTATTTTCTTTTATATTAAAAAAATATTTTTTTTATTATTATGTATTATAATATCAATTTTTATAATACAATATAATTAATAACAAAAAAAAATATTTTTTTAATAAAAAAAAAATAATTTTCAATTATTATTCTCTTCTCAATGATTTGAACAAAATACGAAACCGTTTAGTTTAAAAAAAATCTAAACATACAAATTATGTATACTTATTATTTGTCCATACATGGAACGTATTCATAGTTGACAGTTTTGACTTGGTTTTGACACTATGATGTATCATGTAGATGTATGCATATCTTATATATAATTGACAAGCATTTAAGGTCCTGCGCGGTAGACACCTTTTTATTTTATTTCGATTCTCATACTCCTTAATGAACTTCTAATATATATAATATATAAGATTGTATATAAAACAAAAATGCGCACACAGTTGAAAATTTTGTACTCATATGATTTTATTATTCAGCAAATACATTATGCATAAGTGAGACCATGTGAGAAATATCATATATTATAATATACAAGATGAACGACGTGGTGAGTAAAAAAGCAAGATTAATTGAATAGCAAATTATTTATACCACAAAAATATTAAAATTTTAGCAAGTTCTTGGTGCTGAATACTTGAAACATTTCAAGTAAATACACCAAATAAATGAGGGTTATTTCCAAGTTGAGCGACATCTATATTCTAAAATAAATTTCAATCACTGTCACTTTTTAAAAAGGCTTCATAAAAATTCTGTAATTTTAAATAAACACACAAACTGATAGAAAAAAATACAAAAACAAAAACACAAACAAAAATTAAAAACCAAACAGAAAAGTCAGATCACATCATACTCTTCAAAAATTATATAATAAAATTTCGTTCATTTGCTTCTGCTATCATTAAAAAAAATATATGCAGTAAAACACGGTTATAGTCATTCGCTTAAATTTCAGTAATATTTCTGACTATAACCGTTTTGTGACTATAGGCGTAGTAAAAAAAAAATTGCATCTTTATAAACAAAATCAAATTCAATAAAATATCTTTCGTATAACAATTTTAAACTTTATTTTATTCATAAATAGCAATTCTGTTATGTAATCACAACATATTTGTAATAAAGAACAAAAAAAAACTTTATATAAATCAGTGTTTTAATAAAATAATTCACTGTTAACCTATTGCTATAACAGAATTGTGACTACAAACGTTTTTGAATGTAAACGAATTAAAATATATCGATCTACTACTTTGATAGTAATGAGATTTTATTGTGTTAAGTTATATTAAAATTAGTGTTAATTTCTTCATAAAGTATTAGGTATTATACATTAATTTCATTAATATATTTAATAATCAAGCGATTCAGAAAACAACTACAATTATACCAAAACAAATATTTCTTTTTACATAAAATTGTGTTTGAAAGAACTACTTCTGTGCAATTGCACAGGGGATCCACTAGTAAAATATTAAAATTGATCAATTAATATCAGCTTCAAATTAATCCAAGCTTAAATTAGATTTAATTATATTTTAGGTATTGGTTGGTTCCAACGATTTAAATGTTATCGTGTTTGAACAATTATAGCACCTTCCAATCTATTTTATTTCGATTATTCCTAATTCAAACAATTATGAGTACAATATACAGTACAGACTTAACAATTTCGTTATGCTCTAAAATTTAAATTTTTAAAATAATGTCAGAAAATAGTTAATTGATTATTACTGATCAATTATTATTAAATTAGAAACATTAACAAAACGGAAATGTTTTAGGTAAAGACATTGTGAACAGTATTTTGATTTACAATTTTTATATGATAATATAACCGATCTTATTATTTCATCATCATCTGAGCCGATGGCCCTGGTAGCTAGTGCTTACTTTTATTATAATTTTAATTATAGTAAATAAAGAAATAATAATAATAATATTATTTCATCTTTTACGATGAGTATTCCGACATGTCTATGATTATTGCCATTGCAAACAAACCAAAAAGTATTAAAAATATTTCAAAATATTTTGTTTAACCTCTTGAACAGAATGAATGCAGTCATCACGCAGCCAACAAAGTATCTAAATGTCAAAAACGCAGCAATCTAACTTTGTGCACAGAATGCAAAATGTTGAAAGCGTGAACTGACATTGTTTTGCTTACTTTTTCTTATTAAATAAACTTTCAAGAAAATTAATAAATGTTAAATATATGTTATAAACTTATTAATTAATTTTATTATATTATATCTGAGCTCTGCCGCTTTTTTTATTTTAAAATTGATTTTATGATTTGATTACATGATATGGAAATTAATATGAACAAAACAATTCAATTTGTATAAATGTGTTGTACTACAGTCACACAATAATTTCACTTTTACATACACATTCAAATAAAAAATATTTTTATTAGTTGTCAAAGTAGAATTACTGCGTTGAAATTAAAACTTTTTCAACTTCTGCGCGATGGCTGCGTTGAGAACTTTTCATTCTGTGCACTTGCATATGTTTTCATATGTTTCAACTTTCAAAGTAGTATTTCTGCGCGATGACTGAAGAACATTTGAATAGTTTGTATTCGTTGTTGTTTCGTACAAATCGACATTTGAATTATATTTCGTACTTATTGCTGCATGATAGGTTTTACTAAAAAACAAATTCTGCATAGTTATATGAAACCAAATAGTTTTACTTATATAATACATGATACTGTCAGATTTTTGGATAAAGCAAACACATCACACGTCTATTACTATTGTCTAAAATATAATTGATATATATTTATTATTTAATATAAGGTTTTATAATATAACATTAGCTATATAGAATATACATACTTGAATACCATACTACGTACAGACAGCACTATGAATAACTCTGTTTTATTTTTATTTTTTTTTATTAATATTTACTCTTATTCCCCATTCTAATTCTATAACACAATTATTTATCAAATTTTTTTATTTATTAATCTGTCTAGCTCTCCAGACATCATATTTGTTTTTGTTTTTTGTCTTCTTTGAGAAACTCAATCACGTATGAAATTGTTGAATAAATATTTTTGTACGCAAAAAATTGATTCAAATTTAATTGAATTATATTAATTGAAATGTTATTAAGTTGTGTTAGATTTTTTTTTGGAATATATCAAATTAAATGAGTCGTCAGTTAGTATGTTAAAATATATATCAGAAATAGAAAGAAAAAAAAATGTAGCTAATCGACAAAATGTCTTTAAGTTTCATTATTTCTGAAACAATTCGAGTGGAGGCAATGGGTATGTACATAAATTTTTCATGTACAAACAGTAGCAGTGTAAACTCATGATATTAACACCTTGTATATAAATGTAATTAAATTTCAATTATTGAAACACAATACTTTTAAATATTACAACTATGTTAATTAATAAAAATTTAATTTATATTTTCATAAATATTTAAACCACTAGCAGTGGTCGGCAAACTTTTTTGATCATGGGTAAAATTCGTCTAAGATGAGATTTTTTTGAATTTGTAGTGGGTCAGTGGCAATTTTATATGAAAGTAATTTAAAAAAAATAGTTAAACCAAAAGTGAATTCATTTATTATCAAGGAAAAAAAATTTTATATAAATATAAATTGGATAAATTCAATACACAATAAAAAAAATAAATAGAAAAACAACAAAAATAACATTTAATATTTTAACTGCTATCAGTAGGCGAAATCAATGGCTTCCATGATGCTGTACTTTTGAAGTTAATTTGGATAAGTTTGGTTCATATTTTGACATTTTAAGCCGAACACATTCATCAGAATGCTCAATAGTCAAACTGGTCCTGTTTTTATTCAAAATATATTTCATTTGTGAAAATGTTTGTTCACAATTATAGCTTGACCCAAACGCAGACAAAAGAGCAAATTCAACTTTTTTGATACATGTAAATTTTGTTGGAAGAGATGCCCAGCACGTAGATATCATATCAAGATGATTTTCTTCCGTTTTCTCTAAGTCTCCACGTAAAGTTTTGAATTTATCAGTTCCTAAAGTTGAATTTCTTAAATCAATCAGCTCTAGGCTAAAATTGGTGATTTCAAGGAATTCAAAACATTGTAAATCTAAAACAGTTTCATCAATTACATCCACCTTCGTTATAAATGCAAACATTGGACCGTGCTTTTTCAAAGTTTCAAATCTATTTTCAAATTCGTCTTTCATGCTATTAATATAAGACTCAAATTTTTTTTACATCGAAATCATCAACATTTCGTTTTTCTTCTTGAGTTTTTATATGTGGGCAATAGTTAAATTTACGCTTTTTTATATCCATTTCAAATAAAACAAATTTGGAGCAAAAACTCTTCCATTCTTCATATAATTTTAAAATTGTTTGGCGATTACCCTGAAGTCGTGTGTTAAATACATTATAATGGTTCATTATATCAGTTAAGAACAGAAGTTTGAAGAACCATTTTTTATCATTAAGCTCGGTTTTTAAGCGAAGCATATGTAACCGTAAAATGTATTCATATTCAAATGCTGTCTTCTTCTTGGCTGTTATTTGTTATGCTATGTTATGTTAAACACTTAAAAAGGACATTTTAAGTTTTCAAAAATATATTTATTGATTTGAAATCAATTTTACATTTTCTAAGCGGGTAACATGAAATGATGATTTGGGTCACTCCGTGACCCGCGGGTCATACTTTGCCGGGTGCTGCACTAGAGTGTATCCTTCATTATAGACAAACATGTTTTTTAAATGTATAGCAGTTTTTTATTCTTTGATTTTTCATTCAGGGAATGATGTAAATTTGAGTAATCTACTTTAATTGACTACTACTGTATTCACAAGACCTAACAATATTCACGAATTGATATTTTAAGAACGTAGTTAATAGTTATAGTCGTTAATTTCTTCCCCTTAGGATGTGGGATTAGTTTTTTTGCTCTAAACTGCGTTTAATAATATGATTCTAGATATAAGTATATTCATATTAATTTAGTATGTAATATATTTAGTATACATTTTAGTATATAAATAAGTTTATCAAAATCATGTGACTAATTTTTTATTAATTCTTATCTGTCAGATGATCTTCTCCTCTCTTACAAAAATTGTAAATCAAAATACTATATATAAAAGACCAAATGAATATGTTAAATAATTGAGTGAGAGAATTTGAATCAAATTTTTTTTATTCTTTTCCACTCTAATTTCATATCACTCAGCAGGTATTACAATTTTAATCCCATTAAAAATTTCTACAATAATTTTAGTAGATTATAAAAAATACTTTTTTTTTAAATTTTAATAGTTTTTATGAAAATGTTCATAAAATTTTTATAAATTCATGACTAATTTTCTAAGGATCAAGAATTATAATTACAATATAAAAGAACATTATAAAATAAAATAAAATTCATAAAAATAAAATCTTACAATTAAAATTAGAGGATTCAGTTGACTCACCATGTTTTAAAGTACTTTTTAAAATTTAAAATGTACATAACCTAACAAATTTTTTTGTTGTTCTTATTGTTGTTATTCTTTACTTATTTGCTTATTTATGTTATTATTTAAATATTATTTCTTCACTTTTGTGGTTGTTAAGTTACCTTGCCACAATATAATACAAATTATATTATTGCCTCGGCATTCATAAAGATGATGTTGTTTTTTTTTTTAAATTCTGTGCTGGAATGAAACCACAAAAAAATTTATTGTAGCGAAAAAAATTTACTATTTTCAAAGAAAGTTAGTTATTATTATTTGCTATGATTTATAATGCGATGTTCTTCTGTATATAGTTCTGTATACAAAGGATTTTTTTTTTTGTTTTTAATTGGCAAGATCCTTGAAATTAACAAAAGAAAACCCCGCCCTTCATTTTAACCAGAAAATTTTATTTTTTTTTGTTCAGTACAAAGTACAGTAGAGTAAATTCCAATTAATCACTTTTTAATCTAATCTCTACAAATTAATAATCATAAAAGGTAAGGGGAAGTAGGGTAAATGTGTAATCGGGCTAAGTGTAAGAAAATGACATTTCTTAATTCTCAATGTTTTCCCTATCGAACTAATACATGAAAAAAAGAAAAAAAAAACTAAAAATAAGAAAAAAAATTGTTTTTGTTTTTTTGTTGGAAATTTTGATCGTATGTCTGTCTAGTTTAGTTCTAAAAAAACAACAAATGTGGTGGTCGTATTTTTTGTCGGTAAATATACTGAATATCATTGATAAATATACTGATAAAAATATCATTGATAAATATACTGAATAATACGAGCCCTAATATGGAGCCTTGGGGGAAAATATATAATTTAACTTAACTTCAAGCTGATCAGAAATAAATTCATCACTCTAGTGGTTTAAATCTTTATGAAAATATAAATTAATTTTTTATTAATTAACATAATAATTGTAACATTTAATAGTATTGTGTTTCAATAATTGAAATTTAATTACATTTATATACAAGGTGTTAATATCATGAGTTTACTTATGCACTGTTATTGTTTGTATATGAAAAATTTACATACTCATTGCTTCCACTCAAATTGTTTCAGAAATAATGGAACTCAAAGACATTTGCAATTGGAGCGATTAAAAAGTTAATTTTTAATTAATTTAACACCAGATGAATAAAATCCAAAATACAGTGACAGTTTGCCACATAATAGATGATGATTGACAGAGTCAGTTTATCTTATTTTTATCAACTAGGCATATTTTTTATCAACTATTTCTTGCGCAAAAACGAGCATATTTTTTATCAATTGCGCAAGAAATAGTTGATAAAAAATATGCTACCATTCCATTGCTATGCCATTGGATATCTTATTGGAACATGGAATTTTTAAAATCAACAGAAATCAAAATTGGGAAAAGACAATGACCCTTATTCTAATCAACGCAAAATGACGTTTAATTTTTTTTATCGTCAAATTTACGACACTTGGCGGCGCATCGGTACCATGATCGGCAATTATGACGCTTACAATCGATTATAATCGCTTCTTAGAAGCGATTGTATTTCCTTGATCGACAACCCTTTAAAAGTGTATAATTAATGTAGCCATTAAGGTTTTTTTTTGAGTTATTCCGTATAAATATCCTTTTAAAATAAAAATGTAAGTAATTTTATAAAAAAAAATTAAAAAGAAATATTTTTATAAAAATGTCTGTTCTCTAGGAAACAAATCAGCAATAAAAAACAATTGGAGAGATTGGTGGATATAATGAAAAATAATCCTTCAATTACAAAGGGCCAATATAAAAAATCTACGTTGTTACCAAAATGGGCCAAGTGATGGCGCAGCAGAACTAAATAAACTTGGTCCGCCAACTAAAACACCAGAGAAGTGGTTGGGTCTGCGCTGAGGTCATTTTAATTATTTTTTAATTGTTTTTCACTATATTGTATGTGTACATTTAAAGAACAAAATTTTCCAAATGTCAAAAAATTTTCTTTTAAATGTCATTATACAATCGTCGTTCATGCTACCGATAGGGTCGACAGTCGATTACAAACACTATTTAGGGCGTTTCCGAACCGCTCGCATTTGCACTTGATACTCGCACTAAACCTGTCAAATCGCTCTAAATTTAATAAATTTAATTTTGCGATATGTAGTGTACTTGAGACTACACTAAAATTTTGACAACAAATCAAATGCGATTGTCAATGTGTGTGATTTGAAACTACGGCTTACGAGGATTTAAAATCCCTTCCTGCACTGTTCTACTAAAGAACGAAAATCATAATATAACATTTAAATATAACAAATTTCAAATATATGATGTTTAAGATAACAAAATTGACCATTATTTAGAAATTCGAAAAAACTCTAACTCTATTTTAATATTTTCCCCACTGTACCCTACTTACCTCTTCAAAACCATTTCAACCAGCAGCACCACCGCCACCACCACTATCATCTTTACCACTGTATTATTTTAATCATTTTTGTATTAAACCACTTAATTTTGGTAACGGTGGTTCCGCATTATTATACTAATATACAGTGACACAATAAAAAAAAAAATAGAAACAATTTTTACCACAAAGCTAGAAAACTCTATTGTTTACTTTGTCATAGAAGAATAAATTAATTGTTAAGAAATAAATAAAAGTGAGAAATTTTGGGTGAAGCTTTTCCAAAAAATAAATAAAAAACAAAAAGGAAATGATATTTTTAATTATGTAAATGAACAAGAAAAAAAAAAAAACAAAAACAAGAACAACAAAAGTGTTTGGGTTCTGCTAAGTTGATTTTTGTTTTTATTTTTTCTTTTTATAAATAATTTAATCTTTTCTAGGCCGCGTCATAATTCATTCCTTTTACTTAAGATATACCTAAACATACATTTTTATAATTTTTAAAGAAAATTTAATTTTTACATTTTAGTCTAAAAAAATTCCATCGTCCCAACAGCTTTCAAAGTATTGATTTTTTAAGACATTTTTTTTATTTTTTCAAATTTGTTCTAAAAATAAAAAAGTTTTTTAGCGTTATCCCCGTCTTAAATTTTTTTTCCATATTCTTGTCATTAATTATTACAAAAATGAAAAAAATTGAACTTTGTCAAAATATGAAATTTTTACAAAAAAAAATAAAAACAAAAAGTTTTGTAATTAATTCAAAAAGGTCTTTGTGATTTAAATAATGTAAAAGATATTATTAGATTTGCAAAATGACGGTCTGACCTGAACTAAAACCATCAAAAATTCGCTTTATTTAAATCAATATTTTGCAAAAATGTTCTAGCCTCTATACTTTGACTATGATCGTTGGTGAATAAGACTTTTGTTTAGAATTATTTTAGTTAATTTCATTAAGACAGACGACTGGTAAAATATTATTAACCTTGAAAGACGACGCAGAACATGAACTTAGAATTAAGTTTTTAAGGTTTTTTTTTTTTAAGATTTCTGATTTACAACACCAAACAAAAAAATTTGTTTTTGTTGTTTATTGTTTTTTTTTTTATTTATTTGTTTACAACGTTAATGAAAATTTAAATTTTCTTTGTTTTTGTAAAATTTATATGATTAGATTTTTGACATGTTGTTCTTAGAATTTGCGATGTGTATAAATTTTGATTTTTCTTATTAGGAGCCATTTAGTAGTCCATCGTGTGGGTGGGTTGAGAATGTCTTTTGGCTTATGTTTTATTTTATTTTTTTATTTGTTAACTCAAATGAGCCTATAAAACTCCTAACAGAGTGTGTTCACAGAAACCTCATTGTCATGGATCATAAATGAATGGAAAAAGGAAACATATTGTGGTAAGGTAATTGCAGCAGTGTTCCTAGATCTACGAAGCGCTTTGGAATTCATTCTCAAACGTAATCTTTTTTAGTATCCTTTTACCATACTAGCAGAACCTCAATGGTTTAATTCGTTCTTGAAAGGAAGAATGGAAAAAACCAAATTACAACAAGAGTATTCCTAACCGAAACAGATAAACCTGGGTGTGCCATTAGGATCAATACTGAGAGTTTATTTAATATGTAAAAATGATATCAAAGATGGCTTACGGTTTTCAAAAGTATCGCTTTTCGCAGATGACACTTTAATATACATTGTTGGTGACGATGTAAAGGTATGTTGGTACGATCGTGACCGAGAAAACAAGTCTAACTGGAAATTTCAACCTCTTAAAAGTTAAAACGTAAATCTGTAGAAATGAATCTGTAGAAAAAAAATTGTTGGTGATCTCACTTTAAGTAAAAAACGATATTGTGGTAATCCAGTTTTGGGAATGCCTTTAGATTGTTTTTTATTTCATTATTTATAATGCTTTTTTGTTTTTAATAGAGTTCAAATTTACTGGTCTGTAACGCCTCTAGTTTTTGATATATTTTTGAGTTGTAGGACAGCTACCTGACCCAGTCCCAATTTCAGAAAATGGTACAATACATATAAATTTAATAATTTCTATGGGGTAAAAAGGTGCAATTTTTTTTTAACTGTTACACTTTTGAATTTTAAAATATTCTTTGCGGGTTCTAGGTGTTGCATGGCAGGTATAACAGAATCAGCTCAAATTTTCAAAAACAGTAAAACACATATTTATTTATTTTCGATAAAATAACAGAATACAAAGTTGTTATAAACCTTTAAAATATTCTTGGCGGATATTAGAAGCTGATTTATGACACCTGCCTATCCCAATTTCGGAAAACGGTGAAAGGCTTATTTGATTATTTTCGATGTAATACCAGGGTTTAAAAAACTTCGTAGTTATTTCAAGCTTTTACTATTTTTTTACTATTGCTTTCTAACATCGATTCAGCAAAGGCATAGCAAAAGCTTTTTTTCGTAGTTGTTTTGCTTCCGCTTTGCTGCGCATTTTTATTACAGTAATACCACATTTCAAGATCTGTAACGCCATAAGATTTTGAAATATTCTTTCGGATTGTTAGGAGTTGTATGACAGGTATCGGAACCAGTCCTAATTTTGGAAAACTGTTATCGATATATTTTATTATATTTTACACAAATTTTCAGATCTGTAACGTCTATAATTTTAGAAACATATAGATGATGGTTGTCAGTAGTTGTATAGAACGTACCCGAACCAAACAGAATTTTGGAATTCAACATAACCGATTCTAGGCGACACAGTGGCTTTTTGCAAAATTTGCTTGAAATAGCTTCATGCGTTTAGGAAGAATTCTGGAACAAGCATACATACATACAAACATTCTTTTTCATATATGTATAAGCTAATGTACTATGTATAGATGTAATCTATTTTATTAAAGCAAATTTTTTGCTCATATTTAAATCTTAAAGAGCTTTAAACTATCATCATATTGTTTAACCAAAAATTAAACAATCCCACCATAATCCATATTTACAATTTGCTACAATTTTTGTTTTTTTGTAATTTATTTCCTCCACCCAGAATGTCTAGAGATTTCACTAAATCAAAATCAAATTTATTTTCTGCGTCAATCATATGCCGAGTAAAGTAAATGAAACAAAATGTCTAAAATGATTTTTAATATTCTAGTTCCTATTAAGCTTTAACAAAGAATTTGAAAAGTAAAAAGAGAATGTATTCCATCTTTTTTTACTGTTATTTGCAATGTTGTCTATATAGCAACATAACCTCAACTGAATGTAATTTGAAAAAAAAAAAATGAAACAGATGTCATTATTGTTTTTTTTTTTGTTTAAATACAAAAAAAAAATTCTGCATAAATTTATGTTGTATAGAATCAACCACCAGCCATGCAATGCAACAAGTTTTGATTTCCTTTCATTCTGTTTTTACGTTAATTTATTATCATTTTTTTTTTTCTACGAAATTGCAAAGAAAAAAAAATATTTTTTTTTTTGTGACACATTTTGAAAAATTGTAAAACAACTGAGTTAACCGCATTTTAATCTTGATTAATTACACAATTTTGAAATTTTCTACGTCGATGTTTTTGGTTTTTGATATTTTTTTTTTTTTTCCTTGACAGACATAGACAGTCAGACAAAATGACATTGAATTTGATTTTAATAAATCATTAGAAGAAATGAAATGTTGAATAATAAGAGTTAGAACAGCTGATGAACGGTGGTTGTGACTAAAAAAAATTAAACTTTGAAGTATACTATGAAAGATGTTACATACTAAAAATAAATTGAATTTTGTTTTAAAATTTTTTTTTTTCAATTTAAAAACTTGAAAACATTTTTTTGTACTTCTTAAATTTAATCAATAATTGTTGTAGAGAATTTTAGTCAAATATTTTTTTACAATTTTATTGTTTAAGTCTCTAAAATACTTTTTTTTAAATTTATTAATATTTTTTGCTCTTTGATTATCAAAAAATGTATTACTTGTTACGCCCAACCGTTCGTAGGGTTCATCCTCACTTCGGTGGTCTTCTTAATGATATTTGTTCGTTCAGAGATCTGATAACTACTGTAATTTTAATACCATATTTGGTGAACATCACAAAATTTTTGATATGTAAATTTTTACCATGCTACGAATGTTACATTCTTTTACTAATACCAACTTTAAGATCTATCACACCTCGATGTGTTCTTAATCCCTTTGGAATGAAATAAATGTGACAGTTAAAATTGTATGTTCTACAAAATTTTTGATATCAAAAAAACTTGCAATTTCTAATAAAGCTAAATTTAAAAAAAAAAAATGTACTCAACCATTCAAAAATCATAAAAAATATAAAAATTTAAAACAAATATTTTTTATTAAATTCATAATAATGGAAATTTTATTTTACATCTAAAAAGAATCTCACCGTGACAGTCGAATCCTAAAAATAAATACAAAAAAAAAAAAACAAAAATTCTTGACCTGCTATAAAAATATAAATAAAAATCTTCCATTTTGAAAATTTCAAAAGAAAATTAACAAATATTATTAAATTGAAAATTTAACCAAACTCAACCAAAAAGCATTAAGTGATTCTTTGTATTTAATACTAAAATTTCAAAGTTTTAAATATCTGTCTCTCTCTCTCTCTCTCTCTCTCTCTCTGCTTAATTAAATCCTAATATTCACTTCCACTTGAAATAATCTATCTTCTTTTCTTTATATTTATTATTTCATATTTCTTTTTATTACAATAGACAATAAAAACCACAAACAAAAATGAATAAAAATAAAATGAATGAAATGAAATTGAATGAAATAAATACAAAACAAACAGAAAAAAAAATAATAATAACAAAATCAAAAAGATCATTTAAGTACCTTGCACAATAGATAAACTACCCATAATAAGTATAATTTAAAGATAAAAGAATACTTAATTCTGTATACAGGGTGTGTCTAACTATACTAATAAAAACTATTGAAAATCAGCTTTTAAATTTTTCAACTGTTAAATGTCACTGATTACATTCTTCCAATTTTTTTATATTTGTATAATGCAAGTTTTGTAGACTCAAACTTCTTGCAGGTTCAAATTTTTTTAATTTTATTTTATTTATTATATTTGCCTTAATTAACTTGCCTTGGACTTTATATGTTTGTTTCAATTTGCTTCAATTCAACAAAATACCCATTTCAATAACCATTTAACCAAAGTATATCCATAAAAAGAGTAAGAACTCATGTATGTATTCATTTGTTTGCACACAAATTCATATGCAAATTTGATAAACATTGTCAGAAATAGACGATAATAAGAATTTTACGTGTAAGAAAAAGAAAAAATATAGTAAACAAAAGAGAGTAACAAAAAAAGTTGGCTGAAATTAAATAAATAAAGTTTATAATTTTGAAAAATATTTTCGACAAAAATTTTCGTTGAAATATTTAACAATATTATTTTCTAAATTGTATCAACTATGCATAAGATTTTTAGGAGACCTAACTAAAACAGCGTTATCATATTCTTTAAATTCTGTGATTTGTAAATAGATGTTATCCTCAATATTATTTTATAATCGTATACCAATATAATAAATATTTAGGTTTACTAATATAATTAATAAAAAATAATAATGTTTGTAACTCCAAATTATTACTGACAAAAATATTAATAATATTTTATATTATTGTAATGTAATTATAATTTAATATTTTTAATAGGTATATACGAAAATAATAATGTTTAAAACGAAAATATTAAAATTATAAAAGATCAGAATTAATCATCGTATAAAGGAACAAACTAAATTAGAACTAACATTTTTTGCCAGCCTGCCTCATATAAATAATGGGGGGAAACGTAAGCAAATCCAAAGGAGAATAATGAGAACGCAAAATTATTTTACAGTATAAAGCAAAAGGCAAACATCCTTTTCTCTCTCATAGTAAATTTGGTATACGATAAGTAAATGTAAATTTTACCTCTTATAACTAATGATATTATGCTCGGTTTGATATTTCTTAAATATTAGGTTGTCGTAAAATGGGAGTGCGTATTCTTGTTAATATAGATTATAGATATTCTTTGCATTCAACTAAGGTGAAATTTACATATGTGTGTGTACTAATAATGGAATATGGATATTTGATAAAGTTAAAATTTGGTTTCTCTTTAAATTCACTATATTTATTGACATTTCTATGGTGTAAAGAAGCAAAAAAAAAAACAAAAAAGGAATACAAAATAAATGTGTGCAATACAAATCATTATCATTATATTTCAATCATTTTCTATTACTATTCAATTATATTTTCATTATATTTTTTTGTGTTTTTAATTTGGTTTCTTTTATTAATCTCTTTCTTTTATTATTTCTCTTTCTCTGACTAAGTATATGCAAATGTACGTACATGTGTCATATAGGGCTTGCATTTGTTACATACATAATCATATGGCTTAGTTTAATTGAAAATAAAATGCAAACATTATTTATGGAAGAAAACAAAATTTGAACCTATCAAGTATCAGTTATCTATCACTCAGTTACAAATTACTCTTCTCGAATGTAAAAAAATTAATTTCGATTTATGCATGTATATATTATACTTTTATATGCCAATTTATGCTTAGGCAGCGTTTACACGTCAGACAAAATCGAATTTTATCGTAGATAAAGTCGGATGAGTGTTTACATTTCAGACTTTTTCTCAGATTTAATCTACGATTTTACGTCAAATATTTTTTTGTATTTAACAGAGTTTCTTTTTATAAAGTGCGTAATTTTTTAATACGTAAATTAAAAAATTCAAAGGTATCTCATCAAAAATCTCCAAACATTTTTTAAAAATACACATATTTTTATAAAATTTGTTACAGTAATATAAAATATAATTATACATTTGAAGTATGAGCAATAATAACCAAATTGCGTTAGAGTGAATTTTAGTGCCATTTGATTATATGTGTTGTTCTTTGAAAATATATTATTTTTCATTAAAAAAATATTTTCACTAAAAAGTCGAAAATAAAATAAGGAAAAAAAAAATTTTTTTTTAGAAATATTTGCCTTCAATTTAAGCGTACTAAAACTACAAAAATAAACTTTAGAATCGCAGCTTGATATAATGTTTTCATAGCAAGTTATGATTGTAATTACGGAAAAAGAAAATTAGCCGAACTTTTTACCAAATCTCTTAATCTCATCTCAAGACTTTCTAGAATTTCGGCTAATTTGTTTTTTCCATAATTACAATCATAACTTGCTTTGAAAACCTTATATCAAGCTGCGATTCTAAAGTTTATTTTTGTAGTTTTAGTACGCTTAAATTGAAGGCAAATATTTCTAAAAAAAAATTTTTTTTTTCCTTATTTTATTTTCAATTATTTTTGCCTAAAGAGATTTCTCTCATTTCAAGGCTATACAAATTAATTTAATAATTTAAGTTTTTTATGACATTATAGTAATAAAACTACAAAATTTTGTAACAAGTTAAAAGAACACGAAAAAAGAATGAAAAAAATAACAATACAAATTAGAAAATAGAAATAAGTAATACTTTTAATTATAATTCAAAATTCAAAAAAAAAAGGAAAAAGAGATGAGAATAATGAAATTTAAACATAACTAAATAACAATAATTTGAATCGTATTACATACTACTTAATATTAGTTTATACATACATTTTTTTTCATTTTATTTTTTATATTGAGGAATTGAGTATAATTTTCATCGTTATATTTACTTAAAAAGTTTTTGGTTAATTCTATATTTAATTTTTTGTCATCTAATAATTTTAAATCTTTATTAAGTCTATTATACAGATTAATAACCCTATAAATTGTTGTAGATGAACCAAATTGTGCAGTTCTTTTACGCTCCAAATGAAGTAAATGTTGATTTCTTGTGTTGATGTGGTGATGATCTTGACGCGCTTCGTTAATACAGTGGATGTGTGGATTGTTTCGTTAATTAAATTATGTATATGGAGTATGAGTTTGATAGTAATATAGTCATTGATTAATAATATGTTATTTTTACTATGAATATATTCAATTTTGTCTAGCCAGTTGTGTTGATATAAGTTTTTCATTGCCTTGTTTTGGATAATGTGTAATTCTTTAATTATTGTTTTTGACGACGTGCCCCACAGCTTTATGCCATAGCTTAAATGACTATGAAATAGTGCATAAAAAATTCGTCTTTTGATGGTATTTGGTAATTCACTAGCTATTTTTTTGAAGATTCCAGCCATCGTAGCCAACTTTTTACTGAGATGGAATGTGTGAACATTCCATTTTAAATGTGGATCTATCCAAAAGCCTAGATATTTAAATTCAAAAACTTGCTCTAAATACTGATTTGCAACTTTAATATGTAAACTGGGTGATGAATGCCCAACTGTCATATATTTTGTTTTTTTTTTAGTATTTATTGTTAATTTATGGTTAATCATCCACTTATGAATTTTCTAAAGTTTCATTTTTTTCACAACATTCAATACGTATTGTAATTTATTATAATTATCCGCTTGAAACACTATACAAATATCATCAGCGAATAAATAGAATTATGCTTCTAAACCAATATGTTGTATGCTATCAATATATAATATAAACAATAACGGACCCAAAATGCTGCCTTGCGGTACCTCGTATTTTACTTTATTTATGCTGTTTTTATTATTTTCTATTTGTATATATTAAGACCAATTGTTTAAATAATCTGCGCAAACCATTTGTAGGGTAATCCTTTAATACCATACATGTACAATTTTTTTAATAAAATTTTTTGATCGACTGTGTCAAAGGCTTTAGTTAAATCCATGAACACCAGCAATACCAACTTTTTTTTATCCTTTAAATTTTGTACATATTATATTATCATATCTACTAACGCCGTTTCGGTATTCGATTTCTTGCTACACCCATATTGACATTTGGATAGTAAATTATTTTTTTGTAAGTATTCATATACTTGGCAAAATGCTTCTTTCTCAATTATTTTTGTTATGATTGGTTCTATACAAATAGGTCTGTTGTTATTGAAATCATTTTTACAGCCAGTTTTAAAAATTGGAACCGTTCGTCCAATTTTCAGTATATCTGGGAAAACTCCTTCCTTAAATGATTTATTTACTATGATTGCAATATGTTTATATATGTTGTCATTTAGACACTGAAGCATATTAGAGGATAAATTTAGAGAATCTAAAGGGTCTGAGTTATTAAGATTCTTTATGATATTAAATATTGTATATTGATTAACTTTTATAGATTCAAAAGATTTATTCGTTAATAGTTTTAATGAAAATATTTTATTTTCATATTCCTTAGCTAAATTTTCACCCGTTGAGGAAAAATGACAGTTCAGTTCATTCATTTTTTTACATACTTCAATCTCAGACAATCCTTGTACTAACTTTTTATCTTTCTTTGTTTTGTTGTGCATCACTGCATATATACATTCCCAAGTTTTATGAGAACTATGAAAGTTTTCTTTAAATTTTTTTTCGAAATAATCTTTTTTTTTAATTCTGCGCATTCTAGTTACTTTATTCCTATAGTTCTTTGTTCCTGTAGTCATTTATCCACTTTTTATACCAAAAGTGTTTTGCATTTAATACTAATATTAATTCTTTATCTATCCAGTATTTTGTATTTTTATCATTTTTATTATTAATTTTTATTATACTATAAGAGGCCGAGTCTATTTTTTCATGCAATTTTAAAATTGATTCATCAAGAGCTTGTTTACAAGTTTTGGTTTGGTTAATAGCAATCGATTGTTTCTCTAATAGTCGACACAGGAATTTCAGATTTGTTACATTTTTTTTAGTAGTTGTACCATCACTGTCAAATAAATGTATTCGAAGGTTTTATTAGCTAAAAAGTACTTTGTATTATTCACTTCAAGTGCCCGAATCAGCGACATTGTTATAGAACTAAGAAAAGGTTAAAAACAATATTCTATTCTCATAGCCTTATTGTCAATTTCAGGATTACATGACAGTAAGTATATGCTCGTATATCTATTGCTACTATACCAAATCTGCAAAATTTGTTTCATGTAATAAACCTGCTACATACTATGCATTTATGTATTTTGTTGTTTTAATCGATGGCATAGTCCACATTTATGCAAAGTGAAATTTTTTCAAAATTCTGATTATGCCACATAATATATGTTATTTTAAAAGCTATCTAAGACATTCAATACGTAGTTCTTGAAATATAGAGTGTTAAAATTTAAATAGCCATTAAGTTTATACATAAAAACAAAACTGGCCATGCAGATGCATCTGATGGTAACAAACAATATAAATACATATATTAAATCAGCATTAAATAGCGATACACACGCATACATAACAATAAATGCAAACAATATAAGAATCATGTAATCCAGAGTCAGGTTTAACAACTGTGATTCTGTTTATAATATAGTGTATAAAATACACAATCAAATACCAATTGAAATAAACAAAAATAATAAGATCATATAAAATTAATGTATATTACCGTCAACATAAAATAATATGATTTAAGTCCATTTTCAATTTTTATAGTTTTCAGTTTTTTTTTTTTTAATGTTCATTTTATATAATTATGTTTAATTTTAGTTTTAGATGTATATTGTTTCCTTCTTATTAGTCTTAGTTAGAATTACATATTATAATTGTACTGAATTTTATATATATTTAATTTTGATTGTAAAACACTCTATACGAGCTTTAGCTCTCTTGAGTTCAAAAATGAAATAAATAAAAAAAAAAAAAAAATAGGTCAAGTTAGAGCAAATGTTGTAGCTCATTTTAGTATAAGTATACTTAATCTGAATATTTGACCTAAAAAAAAGTTTTTACAAATCCAACACAAATATGTTAACTGCTTAGATAGAATATGAGAGCTAATGAATAATTATTCTAAGCGCCAAATTTTCAAGGTAATAGTATGCTAAGTGCAAAACCTGTTACAGAAAATAAAAAATTTAAAAAAAAATCATTTAATCGTAAAAACTATTTTTTTGTTATTATTTGAGAAAATAATAGAGTTAAAAAAAACGTTGTTCAAGTTTTCCAGCTTAAATAGTACGCTTTTGGCAAGCTACCAAACTTTCAAAGTGCTGCCCTGCAAAATTATGATTTTGCGACTTATTATAAATGTGTTCTAAGGCATCGATATAATTTCTTTAATGAATGTGTTTGTGAAAATTTTTCTACCTGTTGTATTATTACGAGCTCATTTGAGCTAAGTACAAAAAAACTTATAAGGTTTACAAAAAAGCTAACAATATATTTTTTCGCTTTCTTCAGGACTTCCCTTGAATATGAACATTGCTTGCAGATCGCTTTTCTAGAATTAGATGCCTAAAAATGCTCAGTTAATAATTGAGCACTGTTGAGCATATATTTGCAATAATGTTCTCAAACAATAATGTTTATGAAGAAAATTTTATATTAAAAACTGAAAATGCTGATTTTAGAGATTTCCTGCTCAATTAGTTGTCATAAAAAATCAGGAAAAAAATGTAAAAATGGTCGAATAAATAAAGGCGAATTTAAAGTATGAATGTGTCGAAAATTTAGTTTGTTTAAATAATACCCTACAAGAGCATTTCTCTACGAATGTCATCTAAAATTTTGAAAAAAAAAACAAAAATCCATATAATCTCTACCAAGTCACCCTATACATAAATAAAGATGAAAAACAAAATTTGAGTCAAAAAAGCAATAATTATCATTAAGCCAAATTGATTCTGAAAGGTATATATACGGGACACACAACACTGAATAATATAGCTCGAAGAGGAATTCAAATGAAAGTAAGATAAAGAATATAACAGAATTACCTAAGAATAAAACTAAGAGAATAAATGAAGAGAAATTCAATTCGGAAGAAATGTAAAATATAATGACATAACAAGAACCGACTATACAATTAATGAGGATAAAGCAGATCTCAAATTTACCACAATACGATACTCCCAATTAGTAAATAAAATCATAAAGGACCACAATAATATCGTAGAGAAAATTGATTTACTCTTCTTAATTCGTTTTTGTTTTTTTTTCCTTTTTTTTTTTTTACTTCATTTAATTTTATTTTATTGATTTTAATTTTTTCTTTTGACTTTTCCTTTTTTCTTCCGTATTGTATTTCTTTGTTTTTGTTTTTGTTTTGTACGAAACAATCGTTTATTGTCTTTACCATTGCTTGAGGTTTTGTTTTTCTAATTTGTTATACTTACACCACTACCCAGTTTATATATTAACTATATAATTTTTTTGATTTTACGTTTAGAACATCAAAAATTTTGTATTAATATCGATATTTTGTGTGTTTTAATGGTTAATGTGCAATGTTTAGTAAAGCAACCGTTTAATTCAATTTGTTAGCCTTCATTTTTAATTCAGTTTTTTATTTTCGTAAAAATATATTTTATTCTTTTAAATAAGTGTAATAAACGAAATTTGACATATAAATACAACGGAGGAAAACACTTTAATAAATATATTTGATAAATAAATGTTTAATTCATTGTAGGCATTGAAACAGCAGTTTTAGTGTGCGTGACGTCAGATTCACACCATAACTGAGTAAAACTTATAATACCTTGTTTGCCATAGAAGAGATGATCACCCAAAAAATTTCCGCGTGTAAATGAAAGATTGGAAGAGGAACAGGGATTTGGACGTTAACACCCACTTGTCCTACATTTATTTCATTAACATACTTCCTAGCCGTTGCACTAGTTGTAAAAACAGCAGTTCCATTAGCATAGAGATTATTATTGATTAAGGTTATTGCTTCATCAGTTTTATCTACAAACAAACAAGGACCGGTCCGAATATTTCTTCTTTATAACATTGCATACTAGTTTAACGTCCGTTAAAACAGTTGGACCAATCAAATCTTGGAACTGAAATTTGTCCATCCAATGCTAATTTAGCCCCTTCCTGAATTCCATATTAAATTATATCACAGATTCTTTGTTTAGATTCTGAACTTATAACTGACTCAATTTCCGTGTCCGGAAGGTATCCGGTATTGACTTCTAATTGTTTTGTACGTTCAACTAAATCCAAAATCCAGTTTCTAGTGTCTCCAACGAATAAAACCGTAGAGCCCGTTGACCTGCTGCTCGTAATGTATTTTCTTTGTTGGCATCACCCATAATAACACATTATTTTTTACTTCCATATTACTTTGAACATGCTTTCCATTACATCCAATTTTCTCGTATATATATTTCGTAGCTTTATCTGATTCGATAGAAAAAACTGCTTTTATATCTGGGTTATTACAAATAAAATTTCACAGAATTATGTGAGCCGTAAATAACATTAACAACACCGGGAGGGCTGGATGTAATTCATTTAACATTTTTATAAATAACATAGTAGTGTAGCTACTACTAGATTTAAATACTCTCTTAGAAGAATCAACTGCGGTTTGCATTTCTTCTGTAATGCATTTGGGCATGCGTGAAATTATTTCATTTGTTGCTGGATTGTGTAAATTCATCCAATCTACCTCTCTATCTCTTACACTCTACTACTAGTTTAAAGTTTAAATTTTATTTGTTATAAGAAAATAAAATGGACTAGTTCTGAAGGCTTAATTATACTTGTGTTTCCGCATGTAATTTCTATAGAAAACATCCATAAAATGATCATAACCGGAAAGTTGAATGGTGTGATGCCAGCATTCACACCTAGTGTCCATATCTTTTGACACATTATTTCTCTCCATTTCTCCCAACAGTTTCTCCTATCTGTAGAGATGGTGTGCTACAGCAACGTTCGACCACCTGTAATCGCCTTTGTACATCCCCTCTTGCATGGACTAAAGCTTTGACTTGTTCTTTAATTATTGTTTTGCTAGTTCTTCAATATTTACTTTAATAAATTGATTTCAACTTATATTTGTTGCCTCGTCAAAATTGAAGCTTGACTCCAAAATTTAAATGCTCTGTTAGACGAATCAACTACGGTTTGCATTTCTTCTGTAATGCATTTGGGCACGCGTGAAATTATTTTATTTGTTGCTGGATTGTGTAAATTCATTCAATCCACCGTCTTAAATTCTACTAATTTGCCATCAATAAATAACTTTGTCGTAGGAACGGATGAATTAAATATTATCGGAAGATGATGTAGTAACTCAGTCGAAATAAAACGAATAGCAAACATCTTTACACGTCTACTATTACCAACAGCCAACTCTAACCAATAAAGTAACCTTCAAAGGACTGATGTTTGATTAAGTAGAGAAATATTTAACTGAATCTATTGAAATTAATATTTTACTGAATTGCATCATCATCATTGTCCTGCAACCCCATCCGTGTGGCATAGGGCGGATCGATAATTTACTTCCGATTCAGTTATCTTGGTGTTCCGCTCGACACCACCACATTAAATATGCCGCACCCCCAAATCGGATGTGCGGTTTACTACAACCGAGGCTGTAGGAGGATTCATCGTGATTTCATCGCGATTACCTCTTGGGAACCTACCATTCGTTGTCATGTTTCATGAAATGTTATCAGTTGGTTGACCCTTTGGCATTTTCTGAGATATGGGTGATAAAACCATAAGCACAAACCTGACAGGTACGCCCGCCCGTTGGATGGTCAGATACATCTTCTTATAGACCGCTCATTGTGAGTACAGACGCCTTTTGCAGCCGCTCCAACTAGGAGATGCAGACGCTGCATACATGGTTACGAAAAAGACCCTTAAATTCAAAATATGAGAGTGGCTCAATTCCGGGCATGGATCTTCCGACTTTGATTGTTACCTCCGCCGTTGTCCGATGCACGCCATGCTTCCCCTCTCTTCTGTCCCCTTCCCATCCTACTACACCTGTGTTAGAACCCGATCGTTCGTATGGGTTGCTAGGGTTAACAGGGGTCACCACGTGAAGGTGAGAGTAGGAAAATAAGGTGGGAGAGGCTAAGTGGTGTAAGCTGGATACAACGACTATAAAACGCTCCACCACCCCATTAGACCCACACCTGAACTGGATAATCCCATATATTATCAAGTTACCTTTGAGTTGTAGTGGACAACTATATTATTTCTAATTTATTTTTATATTTCTTATTGAGTTTTTATTCAATCGACAAATAATATTTAATACAATTTAAGAGCTAAGCTTCTGTACTTTTATTTTATACTTGTATAAAAACAAATCGTTTAATTCAGATCTATTTTGTCCTATACGTCATTTACTATATTTTAAGAATATTAAAAACTAGTTTACTGTTCACAATAGAATTTGTTTGGAGATCAGAGGCAAATTCAAATATTCAATTATATTTTAATAATATTTTCTAATAAAATGTTATTTTCATTATTGTTATATTTTTTTGTATTAATACTTCTGCCATAAGATGTTCAATGAGGTACGGGTACGGTTGATATTATTTTATCAGAATAATTTTACTCATAAAGAGGTGTCGAATTATTCGAGATCTACTTTTTTAAAGAGATTAAATATTTTTTTTTTTTTTCAGACTTAAGAAATTATTTTTTATTTCTATTATTTAAATAAGTTTTTACATTTAAAAAAATCAACAACAGAGTTATCTGTCTACAAGTTTTACACAGAAATTTACATTGTTCTATGGTTTTCTAACAATAATGACTATTTACTGTTAAAATTTTGTATCCCCTTTTATCACTACATACTTCATTTTAGACAAATCTATTCATTCAACAAGACATTATTACAACATGTAATCACGTATGTGATTATATAGGCATTAAAAATAAATATTTATTCAAATTGGCTTATAGACTAAAAGAGAACTCAATCGACATTACAAATAAAGCATATCAAAGATAGAACATATTAAATGGAATATAATATACAAAGGATAAAAAAAAAAATTTCATTTACTTAGATTCTTAAATTGAATTTTATTTCAAATATACTATAAGTACATAAAAATTCACTTTAATTCTACCATCATATTAGAACAACAATCAAAACAACAACAATAATCACAGGATTTTTTTTATTTTTTCATTTTTGTCGTTTAACTTTGTGATTTTTCTAGAAATTTTGTTGTTGTTTTTATTTTTTTTTTAAATGAAAACAATAATCCAGACTTTATGTGATATTTTTAATTCACTCAACACATACATATAAAATATATATATACATAAATGTATAATTTTGTATACTCTTTCATTTATTTTTTATTAAACTATACCAAATAATGCCGTAACTCTAATTCAATATGCTAAGATTTTTTTCTGTTCATTTATTTTTCCCAAATTGTGATTTGTGAAATGTTTAACCCAACTTCATTTCAACTCACTCAACAAAATATATATTCAGTACGTACATAATGTTTGAAGTATTTTTTTTAATAATAAGAACAGTAAATAATTAGATTACTGAATAGAACGATTAGAAATATAATTGTTAATATTTAACACACTATACAAAAGTGAATGAATACATCGCAATTGTGATTAAAAAACCACGAATTAATAATCTACAAAATTACAAAATTTTAATTTCGATCAGATAATAACACATTTTGTTTATGTTGGTAATTTTAAGATCTTTCGAAAATGAATTTAATGAAAAATTAAACAAAAAAGTTAGCAAATGTTTGTTACATAGTGAATAATTAATAAAACCCTCATTGCCCACGTTTAAACAAGATAGAAATCTACCGCAGATCTGAATCAGAAATCTACTTTCATGTTCATACGTAAAAAAAAAACTTGTAGATTTCTGCATATTTTGCTGTCAGATCATTGGAATATCAAAATGGCCGAATGGATGAAATTATTAGCAAAAAAATAAATTTTTATCAAATCAGCCGTACCGGTGAATTCGATCGAATAAAAATCGAGTACTCGTTCGTAAATTTTCAACCGGCGAATTCGATTTAAAAAAAATCCGAATATTTTTGATCGAAAATTTTCTCGATCAAAATTTTATATTATTTTTTTTTCCGCATGTGTATTTTAATAATTTATTTCTAAAACAGTAATCTAAATTTATTTTTTTTATTTGAAATTTGAACTTATTTGACATAAAAGTCATTACATTTCGTTATATTTCTTATTTGATTACATTTTTTGAAATGAGTACAAAATTAGTCTTTTGATCGAATTCACCGTTAAGAAATTCTCATCGATTCGAATAATTTTATATCGAATCGAATTCACCTGTACGGATGATTATTCTAATACCAATCCAACAATATTATTTGTATTATTTATAATTTTTTTATTTAATTTATATCCGATCCAAACATTACGTTGTCAACAATTAGTTTTTGGCACTTACTAATATGTAATAAAAATATTTTGACACTGACATTTCCAGAAAAGAAAAATTCAAACGTCAAAAATCTATCAGAAATTTTAAATTTTGATAGATTGGCTTATCCCTTACCAAAGTCACCCCTCATCAAAAAATTTTGGTACATTTCTACCACTTTTCTACCCGTATGAACATGGCCCATTTTTATACGAGGCAGAAATCTACCTTCATGTTCATACGTAAAAAAAAAATCTTGTAGATTTCTGCCATTGTTGCTGTCATATTATTGAAATATCAAGATGGCCGAAAATAAAATTATCGGCAAAGAAATAAATATTTATTATTATTCAATCCAACAATCCAAATTTGTATCATTTATATTTTTTTATTTGATTAATATTCGATCCGAAAATTACGTTATCAAAAACAATTTCCTTGTTTTTTGTGAATAAAAAATAATAAAAATATTTTGACACTGACATGTTCCCAGACAAAAATGTAAACGTCAAAAATCTACCTGAAATGTAAAATTTTGGTAGATTTGCTTACCCCTTACCAAAATCACACTTCACCGAGAAATTTTGGATTTCTACCACTTTTCTACCCGTATAAACATGCATGTGCATATTAGTGAGTAAACCTGTAATGGTCAAATGTCAAAAATCTGCATAAATAACTGAAAATAAAATATATAAGTTATCAAAAGTGTACTCTTGTGTTGCCAAAAATGTCAATACTCTGAATTGTATATACTTTCTTTATATGTACATTTTTTAAAAATAATAAACCTAAAATTACAGGACAGCACTTTGAATTAGCAATAGCGCATTGCCATAATAGTAAATACAACAATTTTGTAAAAATAATTTCATTGTTTTTGTTATTTAAAAAAAAAATCCTCTTTGATTCAAGATTTTATTTGTAGTGGTTACGACAATAATTATTATTGTTTATTCATCTATACAAGGACATTTCAATGAATTTTGTATAGACTTTGTTTTTGTTAAAACACAAATCCTTTCTCTTTGTTAAAAACAAAATACAAAAGTTGCAAAGAAACAAAGTGAGTTAAAGAGTTTTGAAAGATTTTCATTTCATGTAATGAAAAACTCAAATGAAAACAAAGCAAGAAAAAAAGGTAGCAAAGAAAATCAAATTGATAAAGAAAAATGCCTGAAAAAAAATTATTTTAAAAATTACAAAAACAAAACAAATTCAACTCACCACCACTCAACTGTCACCAAACAAACCACTAACCCAACCATTTACCACCAGGGTACCAGCAATTTGCTAAAGAGAATTGAGAAATATCAATTTAATTTTTTTTTTTTTTAAGTAACGGTGACTTGAGATTATATAAATTGTTATAGATTGTCTCTTTCCTTTATTCTTTTGATCTTTAATTGAGTAGAAAAGTGTCAAAATAGAGTTTTTAATTTTCTGTAAATGTAGTAAAAGTATTATTATATAATTAAATAATATCACAAAAAATAACGAGAGAAATGTCCTTGCAAATAATTTTATAATTTAATTATATATATATATTTTTTTTTATAACTACAGAGCAGCATTTTTTTATGAGATTAAGGTTATAAAATTTAATTTTAAAAATAATTGAATTAATTATTAAATATAATGTGGTTTATGATTTTATTTTTGCTTTAAAGGGGACATTTTTAGTGTAAATTATTTATTTAAAATTAACCTTGGTTTTTAAACATTTTTTTTCCGTTCATGTAATAACAGTAGGTATTTTAGTTTAAATTTTATACCAATGTATAATCATTGTAATAAAGAAGTGTTAAAAGAAAATGTTTTTAAAAACATTTAATTACAAATATTTGGGGCCCTTTTGTATTGCAATATTTTTCATATTAAAAAATGCAGCGATTGAAACATTCACTGAAAATTATACATATTTTATTAAATTCATGAATATTTAGCTTTTGTATAACTTCATCTACTCTTGATTATTTAACATTTGGGAATTATACCGGGTGTTTCAGAGCATAAAAAAAAAATATGTTTAACAAAAGTTTCTTATTTTTTGACGTGGTGTCCGAATTTGAATAAAAAAAGTACTTCTTCTGATTTAAAAATATCGATTTCGGCGAATTTCGGGTTTAAAACAGCCATTTCTGGTCCTTCCCGGAAGTTGAAAATAATATTAAAAAATTTATTTTGCAATTTTAAGATAACGTCGCCTTCACTTAAAAAACTGATACGTGTGTTCTGGAACACCAGGTATACACAAACTGCTTTCAATGTACGTACGATCTACAGCAAGACATTTTATTTCTAACCAAGTTCTTCTATGTAGCTCTATTTCATCTAAGATTGCTAGCGTCAATATTTTTTTTGACCTACCACTCAACAGCTTGCTTTTAAATTTTATTGGTTTTTTCTCTAAGTTGTATTCAAAAATTGACAGCTTTGCTTTCGTTTCTATACCCATCTCAGCTTCTCCAACTGGGGTACATATCTAGAGAGAGAGAGATATTATTCCACTTTTTTTATTGAATTATTTTAAGATGGTTGATTGGTTTGTTAAGAGACTTCACCCTTCATAGGACTAAGTCCGTTCTGTGGCAAAAAGCTGAGGATTTTTGGGCAAACGTTCCTGGAAATCGTCAAGCAAAAATGCTCATACCGAAACGCTCGGTCAAGAAAACCAAAACTCTTCTTGGCCAATAGAAATCAGGTGTGTATTCTGGCAGGGATAATAACAGGCCACTGCCAAATAAAGAAAAACCTTTTTAAAATGAGTCTAATAGACAACAACTTGTGCAGAATATGCGAAATAGAGGAAGAATCTATTGAACATCTGCTCTGTGAATGCGAAGGGCTCACTTGCAGCAGACTTAGTCACTTGGGAACAGCGTTTTACGAACAATGGGAGCTATCCAGCATACCATTGAAGAACATCCTGAATGTTATCACAAAATCAGGTATTCTTAATTACTCAAACAATAGTTTCAATAACTAATAAACACGGATTATCACAATAAGCCCCTTTGTGGCTGCGGTGATATAGGGGAGCGATCCCCTCCCGGAAAAGTTTAAATCTAATCTAATCTAAGCGACTTCATTATCATCAGCATTGTTGTGGTAAACTTATCAGTGATGCATGAGCCGTAGATATTTGTATTTTGAAGATATTGTTCTGAAATCTTACTTCTTTTTCAGAACACATTTTTATGTACTAGACAAGTTACCCGACGTTGTCCGGGTATACCACAATATGTATAGAATTTACTTCAATGAAATTTGATTTATGAATCGAATTGCAAAAAATTCTAATATTTTTGTTTACTACGATAACAAAATCAACAATACTACAACTTAAACTATACTTATATTAAAATTATTTCTTTGTAAACAATATTTCGGGTTTTTTTTTTATGGAGTATAAACAAACACGTTCCTTCCTATTGCGGTATTCTTGAAATAAAGATATATTGGCTATTTCCACAAACCATTTGAATTTATGCTTCAATGAAATGAGGATGCAAATTTCTTATTATTAATCTAGTTTTGGATTTCGTAGAAGCATTATTCGAGCTGCTTTTTAAAATTTAAATTGTCAAATCCAACGAATAGAGAAACTCTGTTCGATAGTTAACAGCTTCATTTTCATTGGTAACTGTATGCATGGACCCCTGGAATACTCTGCAGTATTTTTTGATTAATAAAACGAATTGTCACATTTTTTGTAGTTAATTCACCAGGTCATTTTACATAGCCATGTAAAGTTCTTATACCGATTCTTTAAATTCAAGAGGTGCTAGAAATTGTATGGCAGCAATTCAAACCAGTCCAAATTTTTTAAATTAGTAGAAATCATATTTCTTTATTTTTGAAAGAGTACTCAAGTGTACATTTTCATGCCTGTAACACAATTGGTTTTTGAAATATGACTGAGAAGTGTTCTGAGTTGTACCTCAGCAACCCGAACCAGTCCAAATTTTCGAAATCATATTAGATGTAACAGTCGTATTTCGTTGACCATGAACAACTGTGCAAAATATCAGAACTCTATCTTTAAAACTGTGGCGGTGTATAGCGAACAAACAAACAGGCAAACAAACTTTACCTTTTTTTAAGTGTAGATTAACATATGGTTTAAATATGTTGTATACTATACACATAACACTTTATATTCTTTTGTTTTCAACAAGAATTGTGCATTTTAATTTTTAAAATTTATCAAATGCTTTGATTACTTCTCAACCATTTTTGAAATTATTCATAATTGATTTCCAAATGATCATAATACATGGAAATGTCACTATAAATATTTGCATTGACCAAAACTTGATATTAAATGACAGACGAACGAATTTATTATGCATATTAATTTAATTCGAGATCAACAAAATATTTTTGGATGGATTAATAATTTATTAAGCTAATATGATATGATAGCATCATATGTACTTTTTTTTTAATTCTAAAATTGACAGTCCAAATGACAAATATTTTATGAATTATTCATAAATAATTCATAGAAATAATAAATTTTTTTTTTTTTACATAAATAATTATTTCAAATTCTCATATCAAATTTACTATTCACTCATTAATTAGCATCGCAGTAAATCTAACACATTTTTAATATTGCATTAGACGCTTTTAAATTTGACATTTGAAATGACATTTAAAAATATGTTTTTCTAATCATTACTATTATTAATAAATATTGTTTATTTTTTTATATTTTCAGAACATTTCAATATTAATAGTGTTATTATATGCGTGGAGAATTAGTGTTAATGTTAAACGTTCTAATGATTTGGAAGATGTTTATTATGGTAATTATTCAAAAATCTATATTTATTATTTAATAATATTATTTTTTTATTAAATCAACCGTTAAATTTTTCAATAAAATCTGATCGTTGACGTAGCTTTCATAATTTCAATAAATTTATTTGAAATTAAGGTCACAGAGCTTAACATTCGACTCATAAAAGTTGAAGTGAAGTTTAAAGCTGAATTTTCTTTCGTTTTAAATACACTGTACATTTTAATATTTAATAATTTTATTAATAATACATTTTAAATATACTCTTAAAACTCAAACAATCAGAACGTTGAAGATTATTATTTCTATCTACTGAGAGCATTTGCGGCCCTATTGCTCTTGCACTTGATACTCATACTTATAGCACTTGCACTGTATTATAACAATTTATCGCAGTATTTTTCGCACAAAATTTTTATTCGAATTTAAAAATTTATGACAGTACTAAATTTTTTAGCAGAAAGGTGCTTTCTTCTAGCGTTATTTAGCAATATTTGTAAATTTATGACTGTGACAACATTAGACAAATTTTAAATTTTATGTATATGTCATTAAAAATTAAATGTAAGAAAAAAATAATATTAATCATGTTTGTTATGTTATAATTACATTTGTAGTTACCATACCTTATAATAAATGCTTTTTAATTTTCTCTTTTCTCTATTCATTTTAATTTTTTTTGTAAATTTAAATTTTTATCATTGTTATTTTTTCTGTGTTTTACTCTTTTAGTGCGATATTTCGTGGGGTAAAAAAAAACACTAAATTTTGACAGGTAATAAAGTGCGAAATAACAGGCTTAGTGCGAGTATTTGTTGTTTTTCGGAAACCACGTGCAGACTATATGCTGATGATGTTCAATTGTATATTAGTGGATCCATTGCTAATATCAATAGATGCATAGCTAAAATTAATGATGATTCTGATGCAATTTTATTTTGGTCTCGAAATAATGGCCTAAGATTGAATGCATCGAAATCACATGCAATGATCATATTTTCGCGAGGTGTTGATACATCAAATTTACTTAAAATCAAAATGAATGACGAAATTATTCAATATGTTGAAAAAGCTAAAAATCTTGGGGTGATCTTCAATAATACTTTAACTTGGCGAGACCACATTAATCATATATCCAACATGGTGTACTCTAACTTACGCAAATTATGGAAGTTCTCTTTCTATCTAAACGGTTGAATTAAGAAAAAACTAATACAATCACTTATAATACCACATTTCTTATACTGCGATATTGTTTACTCTGGCATGAGTATAGGAGAGTTCAATACACTAAAACTTCTATTTAATGCATGTACATGTTTTGTAATGAATAAACGTAAGCACGAGAGTATTAGAGATGTGTCGAAAATTATACTTAGCTTAACATTCGATAGCTTTCTAAAGTTCCGTTATCTTTGTTTTATGAAAAAAATTATGCTCAATTTACGTCCTGAATACTTAAATGATAATCTAGTGTTTGGTAGATCACCTCGTAATTCAAACTTACTCATACCACGTCACAAAGGTCGCATCAGACATTTATCGTATTTTGTTCGAGCTGCTTCTATGTGGAATACGATGCTGAACTATATTCGTTGTGTTAGTCGGTACAAAAACTTTGTTGAGCTCTGCAGAAAATACTTTAAAAATCAGGCGTAAGATAATTGAATCGATAATTAATTAATTTAGTTTAAATCAAATCTAACCTTCCTAATTTTTATTTTTTATTTTAAATTTTAATTTTTAATAATTTTTTTTTTTTTCTATTATTTTTAATTTTTAATTTTTACTTTTAATTTAATTTTTTTCTATTTTAAATTCCCTAACTGTTTTAATTTTTTTTTCTTTTCTTTTCTTTTATGTTACTCTAATTTTAGTTTTAATTATTAAATTTTTTCTAGTTTTAAAATTTTCATTTGAATTTTATTTTATTTTTTTTTTTTTTTTGTTTTCCTTGTTAACTATAACTTTATGTGTGTGTAAACTAAATTAAATCAAATCAAACTGAATTGAATATTGTAATTGTATAGTGAAAAGACTAATCGTCTTATGTACAATTTATATAAATTAAATAAATAAATAAATTTGTTAAGTATCTTCGAACACTAAAAAAATTTCGGAATTTTTAGAAATAAATTTAGTTCGATTTAGCGAGTATCAAGTGCAAGTTCAAGAGGTCTGGAAACGCCCTAAGTAGAATCGGTGTTAATATTAATGTTCAAAGCAAATAAGGTAAGCGTTCAGAAATTTTTATGATGATTCTTCATAAACAGACTAGCTTAGGCTCACTTGATGATTATTTGCCTTTCATTGTTATTCTAATATGTAACTCTAAACCTTGATTTTTTAACATTAATTTGCTACTTCAATCAATTGTAATCCAAAAAATAATTTTTTAGTATCAAACGAGGACCACATCAACATATTTTCATAAACTTATTATTATGTATGTTAAGTGGTCATAAATTTAAAATCATAGTAAATCAAAAAAACGATATCTTCACAATGATAACAAAAATAAAAATAATATGTTTATTTGACGTGAAAAAATATTGTAAAAAATATAAGAAAATTATTATCACTGTTAATGAAAAATTGCAACATCAAAAATAACAAATATCAGAAAATCAGTAAATAAAAACTACGCATTCTAAAACAAAAAATTGTAAAAATGTAAAAAGCAAATTTATTCATAAGCAAAAACTATTGTTTTCCAAATTTAGGAACAAAAATAAACGAACAATTTTTCTAATTAAGACCTTTTTAATTTTTCAAAACAAAATGAAATCAAGCAAAATAGGTACTGTAAATAATAAAGAATATTTTCATATCACTTCGCGGTTAATGCACCGAATGGGCCTTATTAGACGATATCAACTGATATATTTTCTTTTCTTTGACTCTCAGCCCATTGCCAACAAACTAAATTTGGGGTAGGAGATATTTGTGTTGACACCGAGATAGAATTTACAGACAAAAAATTGCATGCCGCACGGTATGCATTTCACAAATAAATCGACAACAGAAATAAAAACTTTTGTTGGCTTCAATGTCATACACAAAATTAATTAAGTAAAAGTAAAATTGCGATAGCAAAACAAGCTAAAATTAAAATTAACATGAGAAATATTTACTAATACATAGATAATTATTGACTATTGATATCCAACCGTGTAATAGCAAGCTGATGTAGTAATGACCAGTGTTGACGATAACATCGTCTAATAACACCCAAGAAGTACCAAAATCTCAAAATAATTGTTGTAGTACGATTGAAACAGATTGTACAAATCAAATGGTTTTAATGTGTATTTGCAAAATGTTTAATTTCTGCAAAATTATTTGCAGCACTGTTACCTACATTTCTGAACGCTGTCTTATTATACTTTGCATAACTATCCATTTTATTTCTTAGGCTCTAGCATATTTTTAACGACTTGCTCATCATGTTGACGAGCTTCAAAATTAATTTGGTGATGCGGATGAACCAGATTCCTACCATAATATTCGAGATCTTGTTTACTGAAAAATGTTAATTTAAAACTTAAAGACAATTTTAATTTGTTTATTTTTTCTCACCGCTGTGCATACCCAATCTTAAACATGTATATATAATCAAATCACCAATAAAAGTCTATTTTCTGAAGAGCACTCACATATAAACACAAAATAGTAAGAATTATTACAGAATGCCATTTTATTATATTTTATTGTATTTTCGTTTATTTAAAATAAAAACACTTAATGCTACTCTAACCAGATATCCCACTTGAAAATATAATATATATATATATATATATATAAAATATTTTTATAGGCTCCTTCTTGAAAATAACCACGATTTTCTTTTATATAAAAAAAAAAAAAAACGAACGAACAAAAAGAAATGACAATAAAGAAAATTGAAATCTTTTGCATTTTGAATGATAGACGACTTTTGTATGTAAATTGAAATGATGATATCCGAAAAAAAAAACATTATACGTCTAAATGTGTATCTATATATGTAAAACTTAAGAAGTGATGATCCTTAACATTATATAGCAATCTCAAAGTTATGGGACAATTTCAAATCAACTAGATTACTGTTATTGCAAATTGAAAAAAAAAAAAAAAAAATTGAAAAAAAAAAATATTCGAAATATTCTGTCATTGTCAGGTGGTGTATATTTTACGTTTCATGATTTATCAAAAAAAATTTATATATATACATTTCTGAGTGTCTCATATTATATACATACATGTAATTGAAATTTCAGTTTACGATTAAAACAATTTTTTTGTCAGGAATAGTAAAATATTTTTTTTTTTAGTAGATTAGAACAGTTTTAGACAACTAACATCTTATTATCCAGTCATGAAACGAGATATTATTAAAATCCACATGAAAGTATGTGTAATATTAAGGAGGACACGATAAACAATATATGAGAGAGTTCCACATTATTGTTTTTTTTTTTTTTGATAGAGAGTTCTATGTAAACGGGACCTCTTTAAATCTATTTTAGTTCCCTGTTTATTATATTAGAATTGCAGGTCTATGTCCTTTATTATGTTGTAGTACATCCGAAATTTTATATTTGTCATAAAAGTAGAACAAGCCGGTTTCTCTGACATAGAGTCCATCATACCAAATACTCCATTATAAAGTAGTGATACGTGAACTTTTCTAGAGGCATTTTCGGTAACACTTAAAATAATGATATATACATAGATGCATATAATTGTATATACAGTTCATTTGTTTGATTTAGATATAGAGTTAAATAGTGATAATAAGACAGTTTAATTCAATATTTTCGTAAACTTAATTTTTATATCGCATTAACATAAACACTTGAACTCTGCAGAGTTTTAATAAAATAAAATATGGGTAGTAAATTCAGATTTATAGCACACAATTTTTCTTAAACAATTTTTTTTTAATATAAGATTTATGTTTTCCCACTATTTTTATATTCTTAACAAACTCTAGCCTACAAAAATTTACAAAAACAGCAATCTATAATTATAATTTGCCAAAAATAATCTTAGCTTATAAATAAACACCGGTTTGGTTAATGAAAATATAGACCCAAATTTTACTAATTCTCTTGCAGAATTGTGAGCTTAATCTGTTTCAGCATTACATTCATACATAGTACATACATATTTATATACCTACAATTTTCACCAAAAATTAATTTTTTTTACTTTTATGAAATTACGTATCTACATAAATCTAATTCATTCATATGTAAATACATAGTATATAGTATATGTACATTTGGAGTAGAAAATACAGCATTGATTACATGTACAATAATAATGCATGTTGGAATTGAAAATTTTTGATTTAAACTTTCAAATCAATTTTTTTGTTTTTACGTACATAATATGTATATATAGGTACCCGGCAATATTTTATTATTTTTGTTTGATTACATAACATTCATAACTAACCGCCAATTTTTATTGTACTTTATGTTCATCATCCACAATTATAATTGACAAGCATTTAAGGACTTGCGCAGTAGACACCTTTTCATTTTATCTCTCTTCTCCATAATGAACTCTTAACATATAATAAGTAAGTTGTAAATAAAACAATAATGCGCACACAGTTGACAATTTTTTAATCAAATAGTTTTATTATTCACAAAATACATTAAGAAATAGGTAGAAACGAAACAGAAAATGAGAAGTAAGGTATTTATGTTTTTTGACGAAAACATACTAATTTCAAAGCTTTTCATTAAAACATGAGTGTTTTCTGCTTTGTAATGAGAAGTCTATATCAGTCCATGCAAATCCCTATTCTTTTAAAAACTTTAAATTTGGCTTTAACTTGAATTATAATTACTCAACAGGGGCCCCTAGTTTATTTATAATATTATGAACATCTCAGTAATTCTTTCGTTTTTATGTTAATTTTATGGACTATTTTTAAACATTTTCAATAATTTGTATTTTAATTGTTTATTTTAATTTGTATTAATGAAATATTTAATTTTCGAGTGTAAAGTTAGCAAACCACAGCGAATAAATTTATTCGTGAATCGTAATCACATTTACGCGAATATTCGACTGGCATATTGGTTGCGAATCATATTCGATTCGAGAATCATGATAACGGCGTTAACGTATAACTGTATACAGTGTACAAAACACTTTTTCAAAGTATAATACAAATTTTGTAATTATACCGGGTGTTCCAGAGGATGCGTATCAGCTTTTTAAGAGAGGAAGGAGCCGTTATTTTAAAATTTCGAAAAAAGTTTGTTAACTAAATCGAGGGTGCTCTATCGATTGGTGGTATTTTCAACTTCCGGAAAGGACCGGAAACGGGTTTTTTAAGACCAAAAATCGCCAAAATTGGTCGAAATCAAGATTTTCAAATGGGAGGGGGTACTTTTTAATGCAAATTAGGATTCTACGTCAAAACATAAGAAACTTTTGTAAAGTAAATTTTTTTTTTGTTTTTTTTTGTTTTTTTTTTTGTTTAAACTTTGTAGGAAGCCAAAACTGAGATAAAAAATATGATAACAAGAAAAGCAAATTAATTTATAAAAATGATTATCATTAATTTTAGTTTACCAAAGGAAAATATTGAGCAATTTTGTTTTATTGTTTAAAGAAAAATACTAGCAAAAAACAAAAAAAAAATCATTTAACATAATTTTCTTATTTTTTGTCGTAGAATCTGAATTTGCATTAAAAAATAACCCTTCCCATTTGAAAATCTCGATTTCGGCCAATTTCGGCGATTTTCGATCTAAAAAAACCGATTAGCGGTGCTTTCCGAAAGTTGAAAATACCACCAATCGATAGAGCACCCTCGATTTAGTTAACAAAATTTTAAAATAACGGCTCCTTCCCTCTTAAAAAGCTGATACGCATGCTCTGGAACACCCTGTATATTAATTAGTTTTAAATTTACTTTCTATTTATCTTGATTTACTAAGAGTTGGCTTCTGATAAAAAATAACTTGTTTTTAATTTTAAGGGTGTTATGTTCCCAATTCCCATACCACTACAAATATTCTTATAATAACCAAAAAAATTTTACTAAATGTCTACCTAAAATATCCTACGGGCCCCATACACGATTATTAAATCTGTATAAAAACTTGTTCTAAAACTGATTTATCTGTTCGCCACACTCAAAGAAACTTTTGCTTAAACAAGCACAGAAAATTCACTATTTTTTATGGTTAAAGCTAAGTATAGTGTTAAATTTTTTTTTAATAAGTATGCTGTTAAAAATGGACACAAAAACTACTGCAAAATTGGTAGCAAAATTTTATCAGAAATTCGTTTACTCATTAACAGGTGGCATTATTTGTTCATTTGACAATCAACAACGTTTGAAAATAAAATTTAACTATTTATCTTAAATACATTAGTATTAATTAATCTATCTATTCTTAATCTACCTAATATCTTAAATAAACTATTTAAAAATAAAATAAATCGTAAGTAAAATAAAGTGAACCTTAAAAAATATTAGCTGTGTTCTTTTCACCCGGTTCACGATCTGAATCAATACTTTAATATGAAAATAATTTTTGGTTTCATTATGTTCTGTTTTTCTTTTTTTTTCGATATTTTTAGATACTTTTAGATTAACCCCACAATCTTTTGTAAATAAGTAAGTAATAAATTATACAACACTAATGGTCAGCCCATTACTGTATAGTTTTATAAACAATTTGTCAATTTCAATTTAATTATATCTTTTGTTGTAATTTTAATTTTAAGCAAATAAAGTATATATATAATAAATTGATAATAAATTGAATTAAATTGAAAAAAAAAAAAAAAAAACAATAACAATTCAAAACCCAGAAATTTATCTGGTTTTTATAAGGGTCTTAAATATTTAGTAATTATATTTGTCACGAGTAGCGCTTGCGTAGTTTTTCAATAGAAAGTTTTAATAACACAGGTTTGCCAACTTAAAAAAATTATTCATATCATTAATCTACATTATTCTTTTGAATTTAATAAAACCTAGACCTTGAACAGTATGAAAAGAACACAGCTATTATTTAACAATGGAACCTTTAAAATAATTATTTGTTAAGATTTTCTTTATTTTATTTAGATTTATTTTATTTTACTATGTATACTTTAATTATTCACTTAATTTTACTAAATCAAACGATGCTGATTGTCTAATGTCAAAATTCTATTGTCTAATTTCAAAAAAAAAAAAATGTATATACCAGCGTATACAAATGAGGAGCAAAAATTTTGAAGCTTATTACCTGGCGGTCAAAACAAGAACTTCATTTTTTTTTGTGCCCAGCATGCTAACAGCGTACTACAAAGCAAAATTTGAAGCAAAATTTTTGCTATCATTTTTCTACAACAACAAATTACATGAAATAATGTTAAGTTTTTGCATAGCATACTAACAGCATACGTACCTTTAGTCAAGACAAAATACATATGGCGGATAAAATTGTCAAATTAATAATAATTGTTGAAATTTATAAAAAAAAAAAAGGAAATGATTAGAAGATTAGTTACAAATATTATGAAAAATATACACCCATATTCTCTTAGACCTAACGTTAAAGAGAAGAAAAAATTCATCTCGTCTCGTCTCACTGAATATGCATTTCTGTTAGCCATTGTAAGCGGCACGATAGAACATTTTATTTGTTGGTAGTACTGATAATTTTTTACTGTCAACCAAAATTATTGAGATATAAACAAAATTATGGTTTATAAAATTTTTGGAAAGTATTAGTGGGGTTTAGTTTTAAAATATTTTTTAAATGAAAAATAAATATAAATATATTTATATTTTAAATATTTTTTAGTTTAGTACATATACAGTAGTAAAACAGTAATAATAAAGATGGTTTTTTTTTTCAAAACAAAAACACAATTTTAATAATAACGCAAAAAAAATAATGAAAAATTGTTTATTAATATTTACTTAACAATTTTATCTATTCAATTTATTTATTTAATTCAATTTTTTAAACATAAAATACTTTGGCGAGATACTCTATCGTTTACAAATTTTGACGAGATAAAAAATGGCTATCTCGTCTCGTCAAAGGTCTAACAGAATGTAAAACTATCTCGTCAGAGATATTCTCACGCGATCTCGCGAGATGGGTTTAACAGAATGTGGGTGATAAACTACTTCTAAATAACAAAAAATAAACCTAAACAACTGATTTTATTTACATTTTGGTTTCGAAACTTTACCATACACATTTAATCCTATTCAGAAACTTATGACTCCGCCAATTAAAAATCAAAAAATTTAGATTTTATAAACTGTTTAAGAAACTGTTTCGAAACAACCCCACACACGATTAAATGTCACAAGTTTCGGAACAAGTGTTTAAACACCTTTAGATGCCTCAGTTAATTCCTTCTTCTGTTTCCACACGAATTGAATTGGGTATAGACATTATATTTCATTCAAAAGACTCCATTTCTTCAATATTATATTTTCAACTCCTAATCATAAGCAATAATAGAGCATAACTAATTAAAAAGTAATTTCGATTTACAATAACAGAAAACAACAACATTTCAAATTTGTTAAAATTGAATTTTTCAATTCTTCTGTCTTATTACTGAAATATCAAAAATCTTCTTCTAAATCATAGTGTATGTAATACGATCTACGGAACCGTAACCATATTTGAATAAAAAGAAATTAATTTAAATTTTGTTTTTTTTTTTTTTTTTTTGGTTAAATTGTACAAAAATCTATCATGTAAAACAATCCTCATTCAATAAAGTGACAGCTGTCAATTTAACACACCTACATCAGTACTGGAAATAAAAAGTTTTCTTCTCATGTTGTTTCCGTCAATGCTTTACACTTAAATGAGTTCTAAAATGATTTAAAAAATTACACATTATTTTTTTCTGCTTTTTTATATTTGAAATCTATGAAAAATTTTCAAATTTACTTTAATTTTCTTTCAAATTTATTTTTTTTTTATTTCTTTCCATTACAAATTTCGGTTTTTATTGGAAAAACAAAAATTAAATTTTTTTTTTTTAAATTTTATCTAAAAAAAATATAAAAACAAAAACAAAATTTCCATTTACATATATTTTTTTTCGCATATATGTATGTATATTTGTTTTTTGAATATGTATTACATATTTACAGAAAAAGCTTGTGTATATAAATATGTGTATGAATGTATATGGATAAGAAATGAAATAGGATATTGTATGGATATAACAAAATATAAAATATCCTGCCATGTTCGCTCTTAAATTATTAGCTCCCATTAGAAATCTACATATTATTCTGTTCGAATCTGTACATAGGTATACTATAGAAGTATATAAAATCGTATGTTTGCTTTTCACACACACACAAATGTATATGCATGTGTCATTATTATTTGAATTTTCTATTGGTATTATTATTTAATTATCAAAGTGATTTTTACGGATGGTGGGGTTAGAAATATTATTTTGTACATAGATAAATAGATAGATAGATTGTGAATTTCGGGAGGGAATCTGTCTACTATATCACCGCAGTCGTAAATGGAGCTTATTGTGACAACCTGTATTTAAGTTATTAAGTTCATACCTGATTTTGTGATAACACTCAGAATAATCTTCAATACTATGTTGGATAGCTTCAATTGTTTCAGGAAGGCTGTTCCCAAGCGGCGAAATACCAATGAACCGTTCGCATTTACAGACCAGATGTTAAATAGATTCTCCTTATATTTCACATATTTCGCACAAGTTGTTTTCGGTTAGATTCATTTAGATGATCATAAAGACGTTTCTTTATTAGACAGTGGCCTATTATTATCCCTGCCAAGTAACGTACATGCTTCATATTGAGACATAGAAGAGTTTTGAAGGGTTGCAGAAGCATATGCGTTGCTTTTCTTGCTAGAGATTATCTAGCTTCATTTCCAGAGATAACAGAATTCCCTGGTACCGACATTATTATGGCTTTGTTTTTTTTTGTCAGGGTTTTAAGTATTTCTAAACAATCCAATCATACTAGCTTTAATGTGATGGTATATATGAATAAATAGCTTTAATAATTTTATACGTAAAGATATTTATTAATTTTTAGTTATTCATCAATTCTCAAATGAGTCCAATTGCTCGTACAGAGTGTATAATATAATCTAATAAACTAATATACTTTAGAAGAATGAGGCTTACTCAATTTCTCAAACGAATTACTATCCACGAGGTATTGGAAATTATAGGTTTTATGTTTTGTGAATTGCCAAACTATGGTATTTTTCATTTTTATTTATTTTATTATTCATTTTCTTTCTTTACTTAAATTTGATGATACAATAATACAAAAAATTAATTTATTTTTGAGTACAATAATTTTAAAAAACAAATTTATCTTCTTTAAAGACTCAATATACTGAACTTTTAGCACAGTTGCAATATTATATAGTCGATTCCAATATATTCCAATATATTTCAACATTGCTTTGATTGATAGAAAATAATTAAATCTATATTATAATACACAAGAGCACGATTTTTAAGGCACACTTTTCGTGGTTTTTCGTGTACTACGTTTTTTTTTTCATTCAATCAATCAATGATGATGCAGGTCGTGGCGATCAAAATCAATTTTTATTTTTTATGTATAATTTGGGTAAACAATTTTTATAAGATATTAGCTGGGTTGGTTAAAGCATCATTTAATATCAGAAATTTTTCTCGACTCTCTTTTGAGTCAAATTCTTTTTACTTTTATTTATCGCATTTGGTTTTTTGCACTTTTAGTAGGAAAAAAATTAATTAGTAGGATAATATTATTAATATAGGTTTTAATATCACAAATTTTAGTGAGTTCGATTCTCTATTAATTCTATTTTCTTTTTTTAATAATTAAAATATTAATTGTTATCGTATATCTTATATATAGTATACAAGAAAGGCCATGTGGGGAATAGCTTATATTATAATACACAAGATTAACGACGTGGTGAGTAAAAAAGCAAGAATAATTGAATAGTAAATTATTTACACCACAAAAATATTAAAATATTAGTAAGTTCTTGGTGCTGAATACTAAAAACATTTTAAATATTTACACCAAATATTGACGGTTATTTCCAAGTTGAGAGCCATCTATACTCTAAAAGGAATTTCAATTACGGGAAGTTTTTAAAATGCTTCATAAAAATTCTGTCATTTTAAATAAACACACAAACTTATAGAAAAAAGTACAAAAAGAAAAACACAAACAAAAATTGAAAACAAAACAGAAAAATAAAAATCAGATCAGATCATACTCTTCAAAAATTATATAATAAATGTTAGTTCATTTGCTTCTGCTATCATTAAAAAAAATATATGCAGTAAAACACGGTTATAGTCATTCGCTAAATTTCAGTAATATTTCTGACTATAACCGTTTTGTGACTATAGGCGTAGTCAAAAAAAAATTGCATCTTTATAAACAAAATCAAATTCATTAAAATATCTTTCGTATAACAATAATTTTAAACTTTATTTTATTCATAAATAGCGATTCTGTTATGTAATCACAAAATATACATATTTGTAATAATGAACAGAAAAAAAACTATATATAAATCAGTGTTTTAATAAAATAATTCACTGTTGACCTATTGTTATAACAGAATTGTGCTACAAAGATTTTTGACTATAAACGAATTAAAATATATCGATCTACTACTTTTAGAGTAATGAGATTTTATTGTGTTAAGTTATATATATTGAAATAAGTGTTAATTTCATCATAAAGTATTAGGTATTATACTTTTATTATATTTATATAATTTCATTATATATATATATATATATATATATATATATTCAATAATCAAGCGATTCAGAAAACAACTACAATTATACCAAAACAAATATTTCTTTTTACATAAAATTGTGTTTGAAAGAACTACTTCTGTGCAATTGCAATGGGGATCCACTAGTAGCTTTTTACATTTTTCTTACCGTGGTTGCCCTTTTGTGCTCTCTTGGTTTGTTTTTCCTTAAGTGAATAAAAATGGAAATGGAAAATGCTTTAATTAAAACTTATTGGTACCATTATGTATTGTCGAATATATCAATATTGATCAACCAAGTTCAAAACACTTAGCAGGAACTACAATGAAAATATGGTATTGATGCGGGGGGTTAGAATCATAAGAAAGCAATATTATCTACTACAAGAAGAAGACAAAAAAATTTATTGTAACATACGGAAGGACAAAATATATTTTGTTGAGAATGTATTTCTATAATTCATGACTACAATTTACAATCAGCACTGCAAATAAACTTATGCACTTAAAAGAACTCTTTTAAAATAAAAAACAGAAAACAGCAATTTAAAAAGTTTTGATTTTTTTTGTTTTTTTTTTAAATTAGGAAAAGTCAATTTAAATTTAAAGAAAATAAAAACAAAAACAAAAAGAAAAATTTTATATTTTTTGTTTTTCCTAAACAAATTTGACATAATATTTAACTCACGTCGTATACATTTTTCTCTCTTTAAAATCTCTCTATATAAGCTACATACATATGTTGCTATATACATGTATCTCTCAATCTTTATATGTTTGTGTTTGACTAATTTAAAATGACATTTTTATCTATTTATGAGCGATTTATACACAATTATACACATTTAAAAGAAAATTGAGCTTAATTTAAAATTTCTTTGAAAATTTAATCGATTGGAAATTATTGGATTGGTGTTAATCAAATTTCTTTTTATTATAAGATTTTTTTTTTTTATTGATAAATGTGAGTTTCATTAGATTTAAAAACTTAATTATATACATTGAGAATGTCTTCATCAGTCAAAGTGTATACCATATTCATACATATATACATATAAATTACATATATCAAATTTGTTTGGGGTTATGCTGAATTGACATTAAAGAATTTAATTTAAAAATTTTATAATGAAGAACTGCATTGGCAGGCTATATTTTGTTATTATCAAGAACAACTGGTACCGTAGATAATGCATGAAAAGATATTCTGCTTATGCTACTCACAGTCAGATGAAAGAAAAAGAAATGACCTTTCAGTTACATTATTTCTAGATAAAAGAACTATAGTGTGATATTTGCATACATGCCACCCGAGCAGCCAAATGTCACAAAAAGGTGGCAATAGGTCTGTATGTTCACTCACAAATTTATATAAATTTATATAACTTTTTTATTTGCACGATCTTTACAAATGTTTGAGAAATTTAAGAGAATTTTATGTTTAAAACGTGACGTCTATTTGCAAAAATTTCTAAAAATTTACTGTCAAATTTTTGTTATTGTTTTAAATGTAAATAGAATATTTTTCATATAAAAATTAGTATACCTAAAATAAATAAAAAGTTGTATACCTAACCTGAAAACTTCTTTATATAACTTTTTAGCGACAAAAAGGCCAAAACCATGAAAAATTATTTAATTTAATTTTTTTCAACAAAAACATTCAATAATTTTACAAAAAAATTCAGAAAATTACTAAATTAATTCAAATTTAAAAAAATCTCAACCTAAAAATCAATTATTTTTGACATGAAAAAATTTGGATAAATTTATGCAAATTTTGCGTATGTCTACTTTTGTTTGCATTAAAAAAACATTTTAACTGTCGGAGAATTTTATGATCACGTGATTTTTCTTCTCATTTGAAAATTTATGTAAATAAAAGTAAACATACAGACCTAATATGTTGACAAATTTTGGTGAATTGCCGACAAAATTTTGTGACAATTTTTGTTGAAAAAATGTCGGTAGGGTTGACCCCATTTACCAAAATTTAGTCGACAATTTTGTCAACACATTTGTCAACAATTTGTTGCTAATTTGTAGTTTATTTTGTTATTTTGTGGACAATTTGTGAATAATTTGTCATCAATTTGTGGACAATTTTCACAACAATTTTTTTTTTTTTACAGACAGGACAGTTTTTTCAGTAATTTAGGGGTGGATTTTTAATAATAAAAACATATTTGTTTTTTTTTTTATATCTATTACACATTTTATTCTATAAAAATAATTAAAAAACAAGTTCTATTTCAATGTTTTTTTAATTACAAAATTCATTCATATTTTTAAATAAACTTTGTTGTGTTTTTCAAAATACAAATGTCAAAACAATACCGATTCTAGAAAGTGTTGAATAGGTTGATGAATAGAATACTATTACATATAAAAATAAATAAAAAACTTACAAACCCTGTCAACCAATTGTCAGATATTATTGACCAAAAATTGTCATGACAAATATTTGTTAACATTTTGTCGAAAAAATGTTAGTGGGTTTACAATCACAAAATTTTGTAACAAATTTGGTCGATAAATTGCCATCATAATTTTGACGACAAAATGTGCCTATACAATTTTCTAACAATATGTTGACAAAAACTTGTCATGACAATTTTTGATTACTGGAGCAATTTCTACGAACTATTTAAGTCATACAGCCGTACCGGTGAATTCGATTCGATATAAAATTATTCGAATATCTCGATTCGATTCGATGAGAATTTCTTAACGGTGAATTCGATCGAAAGACCAATTTTGTACTCATTTCAAAAAATGTAATCAAATAAGAAATTATAAATAGCGAAATGTAATGACTTTTACGTCAAATAAGTTCAAATTTCAAGTTAAAAAAATAAATTTAGATTGCTGTTTTAGAAATAAATTATTAAAATACACATACGTATAAAAAAAAAATATAAAAATAATATTATAAAATTTTGAACCAGAAAATTTTCGATCAAAAATATTCGAATTCGATTTAAAAAAAATTCGGTTGAAAATTTACAAACGAGTACTCGATTTTTATTCGATCGAATTCACCGGTACGGCTGATACATACATTTAAAAAAAAGATTTATTATGAACAGATGATCCAAAATTATTTTGTTAATATAAATTTGTTTGACAATTTTATAATGTGACTTAATTAAAATTTTGTATTAATGATTTTATATTATTGTCAAATGCAACGTCCAATAATGTTTGACCTGAAGCATCACTTAAATCTTTTTCAGCGGCAAATTTCAATTGCTATTCAACACATTTAATATGACCGCAACTAGAAGCATAGTGTAAAGCTGTTTATTTCTCTGATTCTTTTAAATTTAGATCAGTGCAACATTGTTTTACTATGTATTCTAAAATATCGATAGAGTTTCTATTTATATATAATTGCAATTTCAAATCCAAATAATTCGTTAATATGCTCTGAATTTATAAATATAATTTTACTTTATCAGGATTTTGCTCTTTAACATAATTAAAAACTGATTTTTTTATTTGAAGTAATTCTTTCAGTTTCAGCTGTAGGAAGTGAAAGACATACCCATTGAGCTTTTTTATGTTTATCTAAATGGGAATTTAAGTGATAGTCTTTTTTTTTGGTATATTAGGTCTAAAAAATGGGATAAATAAAATTTTTATAATATATAGTTTCTTCCTTGGCATCATTCCCAAGCTATTTCACATTTTTAGCACTTTGCTTTAGCTTGAAAGCTAAATACACTTGGTTTTGGAATATTATATTTGCCATACGTTGCTTGTTTGTATAACCCATAGACTTCTAAAAGTAGGTATATCTAAGTTTGAATAGTGTGTTTGAACATAATTTGCTGCTTTACAGAATTTTGTTTTCAATTTAACAATATCTACTTAAGAACATTCATTTCTACTTTTTGTATTGAAACAATTAAAATTCTGTGATATTTCGTTCTTATACTTATACTGTTTTTCTATGAAAATTTTTATTTACACAAACATCGTAGATATGCAAATTCTGTTAATTAAAATAAAAATTAATAGATTTTTCAATACATTCATGACTTCAATATACCATCCGCCTGTTGCGGTTTTCAGAAATTTTCATTATTTTATTATCACAATTTAAATTCAGTCTTTATTATTGTTATTTTTAATGAAATTGAATTTGAAATCTATTTTACTTAATTAATTTTTCCAAAATCAATTTTAATTCAACAAAAAAAAAAAAAAAAACATTTTTTTTTGAAAATAATTTCTGGCCACCAAAAAATGTTCAATCAAAATAATGAAAATTGTAAATACAAAAATTAAAGATTTCCATATATTCATTATGGTAAATAACAAAAAATTACATTGTAATTAATTTCCGAATTATGGCAATAAACAACACTTATTAATATATAATAAATAAATTTTAGGTTGATTACGATAAAAGCAGTGAAAAACAATAAAATTTGTGTAAAATAACAAAAATGGTTCAAACTAATTAAATTTAAACTTATAATAAATAACAATAATGCAAGAAGGTGGAATTAGAACTAAGGCAGCGAAAAATAAAATAATGATTTCAATGCAAATAAATGCAGTCTCTTCAATATACGATTTTAATATTTCGTATGACAACACTAAATTTTGATATAACGTTTAATAATATTGAAAACAAAAATTTTATTAGATAAAAATAAAAAATTTATTGATAATTCTAATGCTGCAGGCAATGTCGACACTTTTAAACGTCGCAAGATGTCAAAAAAAGTTAAAATATATGAAAATCAATAACGTGAACGGCGTAACAGTTAAATTCATTTCAACTTTTGGTTAAAGTTATTAACAAAACATCATCTGTTATTTTCTGGTCTGATTTTTCTCCTTTTTTTCAAGAGCCAAAAATAGCTCAAATGGCATAGCATAGTTATGGTGGAAATATGAATTTTTAAGTCTCTTTCACTTAAAAAATCCAATTTAATTTAAAAGTATAGTACTCAGCTAATAAAATTTTTTATTTAAATAATTTTTGAAATGTCATTAAGAATTTGAAATGTTCAACGGCGTTGATATTGGCAGTAAAAAATAATGTTTTATATCGCCGTGAACTTTTACAAGAGAAATAAGTGAATTGTGTCAATATTGTCTCCAGCGCTACAATAATTATTAAAAGAGTATTTTCGTTCATCATAACTCTACTTGAACACATCACTCATCAGTTGATGTTTATAGTATTAGACTATTTATAACTTAATTACAAGATGTGAAAAATATATCTGTGAGTTATAAAAATCGACCAAAATTTTAACGTACAATCTATTATAACTATAAAGTTTTTAAAATTTTTAACTGATTTTACACTTTAATAAATAAAAAGGACAAGTCCAACATTAATTACATTTATTAATTTAGTTTGTAGTAAGCATTTAAGTTGAAATGAACGAAAAACACGCAAAATGACAAATGATAAAAAATCAATGGTGTTAGATAAGTCAATATATTGCTTGAACAATAAATTCCATTGCGCAATATCATTTATTTAACAATAATATTGAGCGTTTGTCAACTACACAACAATACTATTTAATAAAAAGGAATTTTGAAAAAATATTTAAACACGCTTTTTAGATTTCCATGATATGCACTCAGTGAACAATATCGAACATTTTAATATATAGTTGATCACAAAAGCATATGATATACTTGAAGATGCAGTGTTCCATTATAACAACAAATCTGTGCTCATCTGCACTCATGTGCCTTTGTATATCCTTAGTTTAACCCATGCGCTTTACTATTCAAACCGGAAACTGATTTACAATGAGAAAATAAATTAATTAAATCGTCAAAAATCCAAAATCGTAATGTTCAACAATGAATGTGAATACTTCATATATTTTCTCAGCATTTTAAGCTGAATTTTCATTGAGCAATATTTAAAATCTTAAAAATTTCAAACATGAAATGACATTATTTTATATGAAAGCTCAATGCGTACGACAAGAACAGAAAATATCATTTACTAGGGATATTTTCAAAAAATTTGGGATATTATACTTTGATAAAGTATATTTTTAAAATATCGGGGACAGTTTCTATAGACCGACAACATTTTTTTAACAATTTGTTGTGTAAAGGTATATAAAAACAATAATTTTTTTCAACAGAAGGTTTTGACGGTTGAACTGTTGTTTTTTTATGTATAAAATAAATTTCCCAAACAGAAATTTAGAAAATTCTTTGCAACGGTCTATTTTTTTCTTACATAAAAATTCAATAAGTTATCTCCGTTTTTTAGAGCCAATAAAATTTTTAAGATTTTAAATATTGCTCAATGAAAATCCACCTTTATACACTACTATCTAAATAACTGGTGGAAAATATTAACATAAACGATGTCAAAAATCAATTCTCTCATTTAAACAAAATTAAATTTTTTTTTTAGAAATCACTAGACTTTTTTTTTAAAAATCATTGCTGTAACAGGCTAAATATATTAAACCAAAAAGTATCACAATGAACAGAATGAAAATATTGTTATTCCAATAAATATAATCTATCTGGTCTCATCTACATCTCATCAATAGAAATTATTTTTTATACGAAATATAATTGAAATATGAAAAGCTTTTTTAACAAATAAACCACAATTAAAAATAAATTAATTAACATTTAGTTAAAAATAAAAGTAGAAATTTAAATTAGCATTGTAGTTATTATTAAATAAATTTTCAATTATTTATTTTTTCTCTTTTCTCTCTTATTTATTTACAAAATTTAATTTTCAATAATACTTACATATATAAAAACAAAAAATATTTATTTATAAATTTTTTTTTTGTTTTAATTAAATATAAATATTATTATTTGTATTTAATTATTCTATACTATTTATTCTTTACATAATATTATTATTATATACAGTGGTGTGAATAATTTGTTCAATATTTAAATAGGATATTTTTGTTTTTGATTATTTCAGGTGTTCAAATCGCTTACATTGCTATTATTGGCACACAAATGTCAATGATTGTACTTAGTATTATGTTGATGTTTGGTATCTATAAGGTATGTAAGAAAATTAAAATAATATGATTCTAAATTTTTATTTATAAATAATAATAAAAATTTAAATTAATAATTAAAATAATTTCACATAATATTAGAAAATATAATATTTTTTAAAAAATAAAGAAACTTTAAATTTCATTTTCATTTGGAAAATTTTACTCAACTAATTCTGAATGTAGAGACATAAAACTGTTAAAATTCACAAAATTTCATAATTCACAATAGTTGGTACAAAAATAAAATAATAATGTTAAAATAAAATTTTTATCGAAACAAAATTTTTAGCGGTAGGAATAAAAAGGTAGGAAAATAAAATTTGGTAGTTGTTTATCTTGAATATTTAAAAATGTTATAAATAAGATAAACTAAACTTGCTAGAATATTGTTAACATAAATTTCATGCTTAAAATCAACAAGCACTTGCTATTGAACAAAATCATTATTTTGATATTTATTTTGGCTATCTGATTTACTCATATAATGTATTAGATGAAATATTAAGAAAGCGTATCAGAATAACGAATAAATAAATAAACAAATAAATATAGTCAAGCTAATATAAAACTATAAAATAACTAGCAAAATAAATATAAAACTATAAATGACAGAAGCAAAATTAATTTTTTCTCTCATTAGAGTCATTTACTCGATAATTTTAACGAAATCTTATTTGTCATCATTGAAAATTTATCCTATAATTAAAAATCAAGTTAATCTAAATAATAATTATTATATTTAAAATATCTATATATATTATAAAATATTATAATATTATAATTATATTTATAAGTTAATCTTAATAATAATTTATTATTTATAATATTCATATAAATAATATAAATAATAAATAATGATGGTAACATTACATAGCTGTGTAACTGCATCGTCAAAGTTTGAAATAAACGACGAATGTTTGTATGACATTGCCAGAATCTAAAATGTCGTTAATATTGCTTTTATCAATTTATTTCATTTTTTTTTTGTTTTATTTATATCAATTTTTAAATCTTATAATACTTATTAACTAAAACACATAAATAGAATATTTAACAAACAATATTTGACAATGATGATGACAACTTTAAATGAAAAAAATTTTAGTATGTAATTCAGTTTCGATTTTGCACGTGCAATAGAAAAAAACAAAAATAAATCAAATTGTAAATATAAAACAATAATACACATTGATACCTTTTCGGAAGAGCGACAAAAATTTAACAAATAAACTTTTTATCATTCTTAAAGCTTAAATTTCAAGTTTTACGTTAAATTTTCTTGGTTTGAGCAAAGTTAAGTAACGATGAAGACACAATAGTGATTTTGAAAAATAAACAGAATAAACTTGGTTTTATTTATTTAAATTTAATTTATTTTTAATGTGGTTCACTCTGGGTACCGAAATATATTTATTTTATTTCCTTAGTCAGGATGGTCTTAATTAGTTACTTAAATTTCATAACGGTGGTACTTTTTGGGTCCACGATAATTTTTAGTATTTATTATTAGTATTAAATATTAAAAATTATCATGGACCCAAAATATACCACCGTTATGTACTTTCAAGTTACATTTTAATAAACATTTATGAAAAGTATGCAAAATATCTAGTATTTTTTTTATTTGTTTGAAGCTAAGCATTGTTTTTCGCATTTCTCGAAAACAACTTTTGGGTGTTTGGAGCAAAAGAGTGTTCAGCCAACAAATTTATATTTACCCTTTTTTCAAAATCCTTGATTATTTTTATTATAAAGTTTTTTGTTCCACCTCATTTATCAATTACAGTTCAACAATTTCCTTTTAATAACAGTTCTTTGAAAATTAAATTTAAACTATTGTGAATTTGTGTTTTTCTTCTCTCTTAAAATGATTATTCTCTTAAGAAGTCTCATTTTAAAGAAATCATAAAACACATTTCTAAATAGTAATAAAAAACAAGAACACAATTTTTTTTTAACTGTATTTATTTTCAAAATAAAAAAAATTATTTCCAATTGTATCAAAAAAAAAATACGCTCTGAATAAAAACATTCCAAAGTCTTCGTAAAATACACAAAAGATTTTTTTTTTACTCTCTTACTTTTTAAATAGAATTTTCAATTTCAAATGAAAAGTTTCTTTAGAAGGTCAATTAAGTTTAAAAAGAACTCAAGGAAAAAAAATTATAATTGAACAAAAAAAAAAGAAAAAAAAAGTAAATTTTTTTCAGTTTTCCAAAGCTAAATTTTTTTAAATTTCAAAATAAAAAAAAAAAGGTTTAAATTGAAATATTTTGAAATTATTTTTTGGTTATTTTCTTCAAATTTTGTTCTCCCAAAATTCAATAGAAAAGTTTTTTATTTTTCTTTCAAAAAAGTTAAATTAAATATTTCCATTTTGAATTTAAATTTTTGAAAACATTTAACGAGATTATGACAACGGATTTAAAGTTTTAATTATATAATTGTTGTTAAAAGAAATATGGTGTTAAAGAGAATAAATAATTTTGTAATAAAGAATAAAAATGAGGGAATAAAATTCAAAAATGAATAAGTTTGTAAGAGATTAGATGTTGTTACGATGATGGTAAATAATTGAATCAGTGGGAAAAAATATTTTTGATTTTTTTTTTTTCAATTTTGAATTTAGAAATGAAAAAAGATAAAAACGAAAATAATTGTAGTAAATAACGGATATAGGCTCACCTTTAAAATTAATCATTTATTTTGAAACTGTTTGAAGTGTTCATTAGCAAAGTCGAATCGATAGTAGAAGGTACAAAAAAAAAATTAAATCAAATGATGTGTGGATCAATGCCAAACCTGTGGGAAATAAAATTTGTTTACTCGATATATATCTTATATATACTAAGTTTGTTTTTGGGCTGATGACATAGATACCGTTCATATTGCCTTAGTTACCATACACGTTACCTACCGTACTTACCGTACAGTTTGCATGTAAATTCATAACAATCGTATCATCAAATAAAACATTGTATTGTTTATAAAACTGTTACCTAAAGTAAATCCGAAAGAAATAAAGCCAAATGAAATTTTCTAAATTTATTTTATATGGGTGTTGAAATAAAGTCGCATTTAAAAAGAAATAAGATTAAAATCAGTTTATATACTTTTTGTAATAAAATCATAATGTTCCGAAATCATGAACTTTTTACCATTTAAAATTAAAAATATTATCAACAGATGATAAATTTTGTTTGACGAAATGTAGATACATTTTAAATTTCGAACAAACAACCAAACCAATACGTTTTGTAAGATAATTCAATAGTGAAAGTCCTAAGATAATTTTTTCACATAATTAAAGAAAATTTAATTTCCTTCAAAAAAATCCTCGAACGGCTATACTAGGACCAGTGCTTCAGAAGTTATGAGCTATTTTGTTACCACACTTCCTGTTTTTTTGCAGTAATTTTTTTTTATTTTCATTTATTTTTAAAAATTATTTATTTTATTAAATTTAATAATAATATTTAAATTTTTAATAATAATGATTTAATACATTTTGTCTTTTGGATTTTCTTGAAGTTTTATCATTGAAAATAATCCAAGAACAATGCTTTCGCAATAATAATATGGTGATCAACAAATTTAAAACCTGTACCTTAATAGTTATTAATATTATTCAGTATTTTCACCTTTTTAATTTTCATTGTTAGCAACCAAACCTAAATTTGGAATGCAACTTTGTTAAATGTTCTTTTTCATATTAAAGCAAACGAAAAATGTTAGTCACTTAAAAGTCATAAGAGAGAATCCGCTACCAAATTTCCACTTCACAAATTTACATGTTTCCGGCCCCTAATCCAAATAAATCAGAGTTGGGATTTTAAGTTAATGATTATTTGACATTATTATAAGCTGTATAAAAAAGTACATCAATTTCTGTAACACTCACTCAATTACAACAACAAAAATAATAATGAAAATAAACATCCCAACAGAAAATAGTAATTAGTAAATATAATTATTATTAAGAGTGACTGTATTGAAGGGTGTTTTAACGACGCGGCGAAACGTGAAATTCATATTATGAATGAATAAAAGATTGAAAATTGAGAAAATAAACCAAATTTTATTTAATTTATAAAATATGCTGTAGGCTCTAGGTTAAAAATTATAAAAATTGATGATGGTTTAATAACCGAAATCGGTTAACAATATTTAATAAAATTGTGAAACAGAGCTAGAGTTTTCATATTTATTTAATTTAAAATTTTATTTCATTAGATTATGACATATTCAATTTACATTGTTATTGGTGCTTTGAGTCAATATGAGACATATTGCGTAATTAAGAGATAACGCAAAGTTACTCTTAGATTAAAGAATCTAACTTTTTGTTACATAATATAATAGTAAGTATAATATCTTCTTTCTCGAAATTACTTGAAATTAGGTAAAAATCTTATTTAACAATTTCAAGGTCCTTATTCTCAATAAGTTAAACTTCTTTATATAAATTTATTTTTATTTTTGTTTTTACTTCTTTTAAACATTTGTCTGAAGTATGATTGAAACATTTTTGATTAGTACCTCTATAATACAGCGATGCATTCTTTTTACACTGCACACAAATTTTACTACAGTTGGTTAGCAGTGGCATTATACTAGTATATATATATTTCTTTTTTGTATCTTTATTCTATACACCTATCTTCACAATAAACAAAGATATTCAGGAAAATATTTGAGGGTAATTGACATTTTTATGAGGGAAAAATCCGCGGACACTTAGCCTGAATTAAAATTTTTGTTATTCATGGAGACTCAAGTAAATCTGGTTTTTAAATCCATTGGTCTGAATTGTTTCAGTCTACGCTCGCTTAATGCTTTGTTATTAATTAGTTGAGGCGCAAATGAATTTGAGCGAATCTGTAGGCGACAGTTTAAAGCTTTCTTTTTTATTGTGTTATTAACAGATGAGATATTTAAATCCAACCTTATTCTGTCTTTGTGTATATACCAGGTAGCATTGACGATGGATCTTAGTACCTTGGACTAGCGAAATGCTCAATTATTTATTTATTTAATTTATATAAATTGTACATAAGACGATTTGTCTTTTTACTATACAATTACAATATTCAATTCAGTTTTTTTGGTTTAGTAATTAGTTTGGTTTAATTATTTCGATGTTTCAGTTACTAGAGGTTACTCAAAATTCCACCCCATAGGTTCAGATTGGCCTGATGATTGCTTTATATACTGCTAAATTACACTCTAAAGACATCTTGGAGTAGAGTCCTATCAGCCAGTAAAGTTGATTGAACTTAATTCTTTACTTTACGGTTTGTAAAAGTAATATGGAGTGATTTCGATTCATTGGGTTTGATTCTGAAGACTTTCGGAAGCCAAACGTGGATCGGAATACGAGCTGTGTCATCGGCAAAAGTAGCAGTGAGAACGCTTGATTGATGCTGGAAGGTCTGATGGGAAAATAAAGTATAACAAGGGTCCTATGACATTTCCCTGACGAACACCAAATTCAATTTGTCCTAGTGTAGTTTATTCACAATTGTACTTAGCAAAAAAATCTTCTCTTTCACAAATACGATTGACAAAAGTTGATGGTAGTGGTGAGTGAAAAGCTTCTTTAGTTTGTGTGGAAGTGTAAAACTTTGCCGAAGGCTTGAGTAATGTCCAGAATTATGGTTGCAGAGCAATACTTTTTCTTATCAAGTGAGTTGTTTATCTAATTAACTACCCTATGCATTTGCTCGGCTGTCCCATGATTGTGGTAATATATTTCGTTCGGCAATCCCCCTATTCAAACTGCTGGCTATTAATTTTTCAAATATTTTTGATATCACAGGTAGGAGACTGATCGGTCGATAGGAACTTACTTTATTCGGTGCCATACCCGGACTTACTGGATATATATATATCTCCTTATAAAGAATAGTAACAACTACAATTCAGTCGTTATCAGTTATCATGTTTAAAGTAAACAAATGGTAACAAATTGCATAAAATGAAACTATTCTATTTAAGAAGGCTTAGTTACTGAGAGTAGCAGTAGTTTTCCACATTTAATGAGTTGATAAGCCAGTAATTTGTTAAAAAAAATACTCGAAATATTGTAGATTTTGTACTGTAAAATTGCAGTACCGTACTTAATTAAGCACGAAAAGGTGATTCTACTCAAGTTACTGTTAAGGGTGTAAAAAATAAAATAAAAACAGGTATAAGTTAATATAAAAGTTTGCAATATCTGCCTTTCGTAAAAAAATTATAATCTGACGATTTGAGTATTATTTATGAATATTTTGACATATAAAAATACTAAAACCTATTATAGGTCTTAAAAATATTGTTGTCATGAAAGAAAGTATACCAAATTCAATTAATTTCAGTTCGCTTACCATCGTTAACACAACATAAACAATTGATACGTCACGGTAAAAATTTCGTAAGCCTTGGAAATAATATACTAAACATGAACACTATTGCTATCGAAAATAAATTACAATTGAACAGAATACATTTTTTCTAATATGACTATTCAAAAAAAGTGTACCTCTAGGAATAAGAAAAGCTTGAAGTAGCCCATCACATCTAATTGGTGTACGAAATAAAACAATCTACCCACGTATAGTTTTCAAAGATTCATGATGAACTTCAACAACTTCCTTCGCACACTACCGATCGTATTAGTATTTTACCTTACCCAAAATTCCCTAGCTTCAAACTATACATTTCTGTGTAATAAATATTAACTAAGTTTGACTATATCAAATATTTGGTTATTTAAATTTCAGATTTTGAATTCATTCACCTGACATTGTTTATTTGTTATAATTTGCATAAATTAGTTATCATTGCTTGGAATTGATTATAAGTATTTTTTGATGATGTCACTGATAATTATATTGAAATTTGGAAAAAAGAGGTTATGGACCATCACCATTACCATGAATACCATTTAATTACAGAGGCAGTGTGCTACTGCAGTGCTAACCTCACTACAGATTTAAATTTTGTATTTATTTTTTTTTTTATATTATATTTTTTTTATAACTTTGATGTACTAAAGAGTCTATAATACTAATTATTATATATATATAATTTTCTGCATTTATCTGGATGTTTGTAAGTTCGACGGAACGCTCCAACACATATACAAATTGCATATGTATACAAATGCATATATATACAAATTGCTTTGGTGCTTTTTTTTAACCCCTGTCTACCATGCTGAACCTTTGCAGGAAAAATTGATAGCATGAACTATATTTTTTTAATTTAATGTTAGTCTTCTTCGCAAATAATAAGGAAAAATAAAAAATAATAATAATAATATAAATAAAACAAACAATTTTTTGATTTATAATAATAAGGACTAATAGAAATTTTATCAATAGTTTAATATGGTATAATAACCAAAAGGCAAACAGCATTTAACACAAAAAAAACATAATGCACTTAAAGGTTATTCTTATTACTTAAAATTATACACAACATGCATATGTGTCTACATATTTTTTTTTTTTTTTATTTTTTTTTGTTATTGTGATAATGATCATAGCGTCATAGTTTTGCTACCGTATGCATAGCCTGTATAGTACTATAGGTATATATACTCTAGCCAGAAATGCGATGCGATTAAGAGTCAAAATTGTTATTTATTTTTATTTATTTTTGTTTATTGTTTTTTCTAAATATATATATATATACCTATATGATATATAAATTTATGATCGTTTATAATATTTAGTATGTATTATGGGGTTAGGTTTTGGTTCTGCTGATTTACACATAAAAACAATAACACCCTATACATTTTTAAAGAAATTAAATGAAATTTTGTACTATTATATTTTCTATTATTTTATCTTTGTAAATTTATAATTTTTAAGTATAGTTGTTTTTATATTGTTTTTTAATATTATAGTAGGTAGGTATATATAGGTATCGGTTAAGACATATTGATTGTTGTTCTTCTTTTTAATGTATGTTATAAATAATAATTATGTATGAATTTAACATGAACAGTTCGAAAATGAAATTTTTTTAAATGAAATGAAGATTGAAATAACCGATCAATGGTTCACAAGTTTTGAACAGTTTTGTAAATATCTATTTATTTGCAGTAAATTTTTTTATTTTAATTTTTTCTCCAACACGAGTTTTTATTTTATTCATCAAAATAAATATTATGTGTACCTACATAATTATTGCTTTTTTACAATTTTATTTATTTTTGTTTTTAAAATTGTTTTCGTTCTAAGTTGTGGCTCATTATAAAATATTATTTGTTCGCTATAAACTTGTCGCTATAAACTTTGACGCTAAACTTACGCAGCGAATGTTATTGAATGTTGACAGGATTAACTTGATTCTGAATTAGGTATACGATAAATTTTCAATGTTGGCAAAACAGATATCGCTAAAATGATTGAGTAAATGACCCTTAGGGAATAGAAAATTTTGCACCTTACTACAAATATTCTGTTTATATGGTAATTAAAAGGGTTATAATACAAAAAAAAAGGTATGATAAATTAGTAAGCAAATATGTATTTTTCTTAAACTTGAAATGAAAACTCCAATGAAGGAAAGAAATGCTAGAATTTATTTTGTTTCAGTCATTTATGGCGGGTTACAAAGCTATTAGTAATATACTTATAGTAAAAATTGTAAATCTACTGGAAGCTAGATACAAATTTTGTAAGAGCTTTATAAGACACTAGCTTTGTAACCCGTCATAAATGACGGAAGCAAAATAAATCCTAGTTTCTTTTTTTCTTTCATTAGATTCCTTATTCCGAAATTACAGTACTTATGTTTATATCAATTTTTATTTATTTTTATTTATGTTTATTTTGGCCTAACACTAATCTTTTTTTTTTTATATAACAGAAAAAGAAGTACCATACCAACAAATTCGTATAAAATGTTTGTATTTTTGTATGGTATACTCGTACTCACTTCCATTTAGTTATAATCCGTTAGTTGGGTTCCATTTAGTATAAATTATACCGTATTAGCGTTATTGAGGCCTCCGGGAGAGCAAATTTAAAAATGGGATCTTATTTTCATATAAATTTTTGTCTTTTGTATACTGTATAGGGATCTTATTTTGCTATATGAATAAACTGTTATTATGGTATTGTGTTATTTTTAAAAAAATATTCAAAATTTTGTATCTAAATTGGTAAAATTTACAAAAAATACAAAAACATTTTCATCAATAATTTTCAATTTAAAAAAACAATGTTTTATTATCCGACGTAGAAGTAGAGTTTATTATCCTACTCTACTTCTATCAAGTTCTATTGATTGAACAGTGAACCTGAACAGTGAAGTGAACAGTGAACACTTAACACTGAAAATAAAATAATATTTTTGGAATGGAGCATACAGAACATACAGATACAGCAAATAATAAAAAAAAACAAAAAAACAACAAAAATATTTTTTTTTGAATGAAGTGAGTTACGCACACAATAATGACAAAAATAAAAGGTATAAGCAATAAAGTAGTATAATGCATAATATTATACAATACAAATATGCCGATACACATGTATACTATTGTGTATAATTTTAAGTAATAAGAATAACCTTTGAGTGAATTATGTTTTTTTTTGTGTTAAATGCTGTTTGCCTTTTGGTTATTATACTATATACTTTATTAGTCCTTATTATTATAAATCAAAAAAATTGTTTGTTTTATTTATATTATTATTATTATTTTTTATTTTTCCTTATTATTTGCGAAGAAGACTAACATTAAATTAAAAAAATATAGTTCATGCTATCAATTTATCCTGCAAAGGTTCAGCATGGTAGACAGGGGTTAAAAAAAAGCACCAAAGCAATTTGTATATATATGCATTCGTATACATATGCAATTTGTATATGTGTTGGAGCGTTCCGTCGAACTTACAAACATCCAGATAAATGCAGAATAATATAATATATAATTTGTCTACCTACTAGATATCGAATACACTAGTCTCAAAAATCTCTTAATAAGAATCGACCTTTGATAAACACTAGCAATAATCAAATATCTGACATATCGTATCTAAAGATATAGATTTAAAGTTATAATTCCTAAGCAAAATTAAATCTCTGTAAATCGAATTTATAAAAAAAAAAAAAAATCAAATTCAAAACCATCACTTCTTGTTTTGACCGCTACGAATAAAAATTTTGATTAATCGAAACTTTTTAAATATTTAATATATACCAATATCAAAAAAATCTTATCAAAAAACAGGACCTACATCAACATGGACATAACATTTTTTTTTGTTTTTTTTCCTTTTATTTTTTCATTATTAATAAAAACAAATCAAAAGTTATTGCCGTAAACCTTTGTCTAATAATATTCAAGGAACGAATAGAATTAAATATGTTATTGCAAAAAAAATAAAAATAATAATAATAATAAAAAAAAATATCCTTAAAGGATATACTAATAATTTGAAACTTTTTTAGAAATGAAAAAAAAAATAGGAATATTAAAAATACATTTTATGAATAAATAACATAATAATACAAATGAAACCAGGACTTGAGGATGTACTAAAAATATGAAGTTTTTGATTTGTGAGGCCTGAGAAATCATTCCAATTTCGTGTTAATATTTTTTTCGTTTGTTGTTTTTCTTTTTTTTTTTCTTTCAATTTTCTATTCAATGTGATCTGTTGATAATCATGACGTTTCTATGGTTGTTAATCAAAACCAAAAAAATAAAAAACAAAAAATGTTGTATAAAAAAATAAAAAAAAAAAAAACAAATAACAAAAATCAGCAAAAATAAAACCAACAACAGTTTGAAAAAGTAACCACAAAAAACACAGAAACATACAAAACAAAAAACTTTTCCATGTTGCTTTGCTCTTCCTTTCATCCTGTAAATTCTAGTAATTTCTACTGAGTTTTGTCGTTGTTTGATTATTCTCTCTCTCTTTCTTTATTTACACAATAAACGATTAGTAGGAATATTTTTTGAAAGCTTTAAGAAGTGTGCTCAGATGCGAAGACAACTCTAGAGAAAAGAAAAACATTACCCGCATAAAAAATTTGTTTTCGTTTTTTTTTTTATTCTTTTGAAATAGGGTCAAAGTTTTTATTCTTTGTTTTTCTTTTGTTTTTTTTTATATTTTTGGTTCTTTTCATTAAATTGGAAACAGTGAAAATTTCATAAATAAAAAAATACAAATAAAACTTATTTTCGATATTTTATTTCTTATAAGGATTCTGTTTTGAAATTCTGGGTATTGTGTGATAAGGATGAATTTATGATTTATTTACTTCTGCTGGCTACATATTATTACAATATCATATATATATATATAAAGACAAAACAAAATAACAATTTATGACGTTTTTCTTTTTATTCTTAAATGTATGTGTATATAGGCTTAATCCTTAAGGATATATTGATATACTAGTATTGATAAAAGATTTTTATTGATTTTGAAGGCATTGAAGTTTTTTTTTTTTTCTTAACAATGAAATCTTTTTGATAAAAGTGACAGAATTTAAGAATGAATTTAATTTTACATTTAAATATGTAAATCTCAGTGATTCTCAATATTTTTTCGTTTTTGTTTTTCATAATAGCAAAATCAACATCTTGTTTTTTGTTCCCCTTTCCTGCAACAGTACTGCTATCTATCAGATACATTTTTAATTCAAGCATTAATCATTTTACTTACAAAAAATTGCCTCCAATAATCTAACAAAACTCATTAATTAATGGGTATGTAAATTTGCAACTACAACAGTTGAAATCAATTAAATTGAATTATACAGACAGTGTAAAAAAAGACAATTTCTACTACAAATTACAGTTAGTATTTTATAAATAAAGGTTAAATATCAAAACATCTTTTCTATTATTATAGTATCAAGTCAAGTAGGTTTTACCATGTATGTCTCAAATTTCAGTACGTCATAAGAATACCAACAACATATTGCAATAATATTGAGCCTAATCAACGATTAGGCGATTCTAAAAATCGACTAATACAAATAAACATAAAAAATCATTATTACTAATATTTAATATTGGATATTTCTAAAATAACAAAGAATTATAATTAGGTCAAGAATATTCAATCTAAATTTTTATCAATTAATATTATTTCATAATATGTAATACTTATAACAATATATTCATACTAGGGGCCCCTGTTGAGTAATTAAAATTACAGTTGAAGCCAAATTTAAAGTTTGTAAACGTACTGACATAGACTTCTCGCGATAAGGCACATACCACTCATGTTTAATAAAAAGCTTTGAGGTTATTAAGTTTTATTTTGAATACATAAATACACTTCACTCATATACTGATTCTTTTTCAATATATTCCTTACAGTCAGTGGCATTTAATGGATAAAATTACTAAAAATAAAATATTTTTGTAATTAAAGAGGTATATACGTCATATACATATTTTTAGCCAAAACTATATAATTACTACAAATGACCAAAATATATAAAAAAATAATTCGAGACAGTTACTTAAAAAAATTAATAGAATAAATTTCCTTTAATTATGAATAAAAATAAAAAGATGTTGAATGACACAAAATTTTTGTAACCTGTATGCTCATTTCGGTCGTATATACAATTTATTTACATATAACATTAATTATATAAACCAAAATAGTTCCCTCGCCTAATATGGCATTGTGGATCAGCTTAACAATATACTGCCTTAACAACATGGAGTTTTATATCTACCGCTGTTAGATTTGACCAATTTAACTGTCTATTGACAGTTGCAGTATATTAATATTTATGCTTTTTAATAACTGTCGTTTTGACAGTATACTGTGTCTTAGACAGTACTTTAGTTTTTTTTAATTTAATTATTATTTTATATTTTAATAATAAATAAACAAAATCTAATTTGTACATAAATTTTGTTTATTTAATTTTTCGATTTGAAGTTGGTCTTTAGACTAATTTATTTATTTATTTTTATTTTAACAATTGATCCTACAGATAAATCTGTAGGCCAACTTTATAGGTCCTTTTCCCTTTCGAAATGTGGGCCTTTTTTTTGTTGTTAAACTATATTAATTATTTGGTATATATTTTTGTATATATTATATATTTATATTATTTTTTTTTATTATTTATATTATATCTTTATTAATTATTAAATTATATTTGAACCGATTTGGTTGTATAGAAAATTACATTTTTTAGTAATTTTCACCATTTGAAAAATTTTTCGGTTCTCACGGGGTTTGAACCCATAATTATACTTTTTTAATTTTAATATACATATTTCGAAATAAAAATAGTATAGAATTACAAATTATAATATTATTCAAATTCGTTCTTTAACCATTATTATGATTACTATACAAAAATGTAGTTAGATACAAGTATAGAAATAAAAAATAAAAAAAACGAAATACGAAATTATTTTATTTTTGTTAAGGCCTGTTTCATATTTTAGTATTTCAAATATTACTTATTATATATTTGAAATACAATATTTTTATTTTATTATGTCAATGCCGATTTCATTAAACTGTATTGCCAACGCAGTTTTATTGACGGGTATGTTAGATAACATTACTTACCGAACAAAAACAAAATCTAATCTAGAAACCCCATAAGATGCTTAGCAGTTATAAGTGACAAAATAGTAGAACAAATACATATATACATACTTCGAAGTAGAAATACCCAATAAACTGAAATCGTAAATATTCAGAATCGAGTTAACAGAGAGCAACAACAATATCTGAATATAAGTAATAAATAATTGAAATCCAAATATATATAAAACATTTTTTTTTTCTTTTTTTCCTTTATTAATTTCAATTATAAAATATTACATCTCGAATTGTTTACAATTTCTTAAAATAAATTAAATTTATTGATCTTAGCGATTGCTGTGTGATCAAATTGTGTGACATTCATTTGTCCAATTACGACTTACTTACCCAGAAGAAGCTAGAACTAATACCCTTAAAACACATTCTGTGCAAAAATAAAAATGTTAAGAAATATTGCAGAATACATCTTCAGAGATCCAGTCACAAACTCGGCAAGTCTGCAGTATCTTTTATTAGGTCAGATTGTTTTAATTTGTTTAGAAGCAGAAGAAAAACATAGAATTATCATGTATCCCGGATGGATGATCAAAGACCAACTAAGATAACATGTGACGATACACTACAGTATAACTATCCAGACAGTATAACCATCCAGACCACTGAATAATACATTTTTTTATATGGTTTATGGTTTCCCATTTTAGTTTTCCTCATTCTTCAGTCTTCACTCTTTGAACTTTGTTATTTTTTTATTATTATATCAATTTCATGGTGGCTTTTTTGTGAAGTTTTAAATATTACATAATTTATCTTGTTAATATTTAGGTACATTTTTTTCTCATCCAACCATCATGATTTATTATGTTATCCAATATAGTTTATTTACAAACTTAACTTTAGTTATTATATTTGTGTCATATTTATAAATGTTATATCTTAAAATCAATTTATTTTTTGGAAAATCCATTATGTATATAATAGATATAATAACGACCAAAGTAGGTAGGTTGTAATATTCACTCTTCACTAATTGTATTGTTTATTTTGACGCAGTGTATTCTATCTGATAAATAATTTTCTATGAGAGTTACATAAGCCTTTGATTCCTAAGTCGTTAAGAATATCCAGAAGTTTAGTGTTACAACATCAAAAGTTTTTGTTAGATCTACAAATGTTGCACCTACATGCATTCCATCATCTATTGCATTGTATATTTGTTCAAGTGTAGTTGAAATAGTTGATTCAGTAGCGCTGTGTTTCTCCATATCACAAAATTGAAAATGTTCAAGTTTAACGCAGTCATGTAGAAGGAAATACTAATATTTTAAGACTAGAGTGCATCTCTTCGTGAAATTAGATATATTTCTTGTTATTTTTTGTATATAAACGTGGAACCACTTATTTCTTAAGCATATTAGAAAATTGAAAATTGAACATTTGAATTTAGTGAATTATATTTTTATTTAATTTTTATTTTTTCTTTCTTATATTTTCTTATTTATATTTCACTTCAATTTGTTATTTGTATATATATATATCCTCATTCTACTATGTTTTGTCGTCAGGATATTTGGCACCTTCATGATGAATAATCAATTTTTTTTTTTTTTTAAATAACAATAGAACGCAATAAATAAAAAATAAATAAAAAAAAAACAAAATTTAAGTTTATGACCAGGAGTTGTACTACAATTTTATAGTAAAAACCTTCTGGCTAACATACAAAACATGAACCACGTATATACAAACACTACTACCGATTTTTCTTTATAGATACATTTTAAGAATTGAATTATTTTTCATCCTTATTTATTAGATAACTACTTCTATCTCGTTCTATAATATTCAAGTTGTAGTTGTTTATCTAAATCATACATTTTTATAGTTAATCATTGTTCAGTTAGAAATGACACGTTTTGTATTATTAATCACTTGTCATGTTTGATAGTTGTTTTTTTTTTTAATTTTTTTTATGTTATTTTGTTGGCACCACTACAATAACATTACAATGGTTGGAAAATGAACGTGACCGCTGTCAACATCTCGTTAATTTTGATATTTTGAGTGAAATAATTTGATTGAGGATCCAAACACCCCCCCACCCCCCAATAAATGAATGAATGAAAGAATATATTTTATTATTTTCAAATCATGTACTTTATTATTTTATCAGAGACGAAGAGAAAAATAAAAAAGTAAGAGAGTAAGAAAGAGATAAAGAATCAGAAGTAAAATTTACGGAATATAAATAACAATGTCAATTGTAAACAAAATGAAGTGTATTGAATAGAAAATAAATGAAAATAAAGAAAGAAAGAAAAACAATAAACAACTATACAATAACAGCAAAACGCTTTAGATTTGTCGTGCAAATGAACCTGATCCAATTCAGAAGTTTTTTGAATAATTTTATCGTTGAATGAACTTTTTTTGTCTTCCATCATGATTATTAAAGAAAAATAAAAGTATTGGTAATTCTTTTAATTCAATTGTATATGAAAATAAAACGATTCAACTATATGACGTAACATTTTACGTGTGATGATGCTGGTTGTTAAGATTGCTATCATTTTATTTTTTATTTGAATATTATTTGATTTTATGTTATGTATGAAATGTGAATAAAACAATCTATTGATAAGAAGAGTTATAAATTATTCATACGTAAATTTCGATTATAAAAAAGAAAGTAAAAAGATGGAAGTGACTCCGTGTGGAAGTCAATATGAAATACAATCCCAATATCCTGAAAAATTTTGTTGGGATATATAGATTTTTAACTAGTAGAGTATGGATATCTAGGTTGAAACCATAGGGTGTACCCCTTCTTCATATTTTCCTAAAAGCCAAATGCGACAAAATCCCAAATCGGGAAAATTCAAAATTTTTTAAATCCAAATTTTAAAAAACAAATGTCGTCTGCGAAAACAGGGTTTCAATAAATAGATAGCGGGGGTTTTGGGAGCGGTAGTCCCCGACTTAAAAAATAAATTACCAAAATTAGCAGTGAAATTATACTATTTTTTAAAATATTAAAAAAAATAATATTTAAACATCCATGCTCCATGCCAAATTCAAACCCGATAGTTTCTGCTCAGTATTCAAATATCTTAACCAAGAAGTTACACAATTTTATATTGCAGCTGAATTAATCTTTAAAATGTACAAAAAGTATTAATGCACACTCTAAAGCAATTCGGTCGAAGAATAAAAATGGTTGGCAAGTAGAAATTATTCTCAACCCAGTGGCAAATTCTTAAGTGATTCGAGACTGGTTATGTAGTTGATTCGTTTGTAGTAAATTTTTCTTAAATCTGGAAAAAAATATTTTAAAATATAAATCCAACAATCAATTCGCATATAATCAAGTTCAATGTCAATAGCAACAATTTCCCACTGAATCCCCACTGGTTTGTTGTTATTGAATCTTTCTAATCTAGAAACTCACAATAATATTATTAGATCAAATCTTAATCTAACGAATTGGAATATCCCGGACATTGCATTGATCTTTCCATTTACCAAAGTAAGTTAATAAAAATTATTTTAAAATTAAGATTGCACTGAATTAAAACTTAATTAGTTATAATTATAAGTAAAATTGTAAAAAGCTAAAAATACTCTGTATGAGCAATGGAGCTCATTTGAGTAAATAAATTAATGAGTAAAAAAAATAAAAAATAAAAATAAGTCATTGATAAGTATAAGTAAAAGAAAAATGATGATTCGATGATATTCCAATTTTGATAGATAGTTTCAAGATTTCAACTATATCTACCACTTCTTCACTGACCATCCGAATTTTTAGATATCTGTGGATGCTTGCATTTTTATTAAACCAAGTGGCTCCTGTGATCCTCCATAGAATTTTGATTGAGCTTTTTGTAGTTTTTCAACATTGTATGGAGCAATAGTGCCCGATATTTGAATATCACAAGCCCATATCGGTATAATGCTAAGCGATATACTGCTTTATACAAATGAACTCTTTATTCTAAGCTCAGCAGTTTTGAGTACTTATTAAGTAACCATAGCATATTATTGTAAATTTTAATATTTTAATTTGTAAACACTTGAACGAAGTAAGAATAAATAAATATTTTTGGAATATGTTTACTCCACATCAATCTGCGATCTAAGTGAATATCTAGGTATTTAACCTCGTTGCTCTGAGCGATAGTATGATTATTGTTTTTTTATTTTGGGCAAGTCTCTTTTCTTATATTGTAAATGTTACTTGAACACATTTAGATTTGTTAACTGGTCTAGGTAGTTTTCAACCAGTTTCAGATGATCCTGTAGATATTTAGTAGCTGTTTTAGGATCAGAATGGTTAATTAGTATTTCTGTATCATCAACGAATTTAGATGTTACGGTTTGACTGCTGAGTAGCATATCAGATGTATACAGCAAATACAAGATTGAGCCCAACACACTTCCTTGGAATCCCCACTGTAGATGATATATTTTTTTTTCCTCGTCCTCCCCTAGTTCAAACTATTATAAAAGGCTTATACTTTAACGCTTGAAAAAAAAATTAGAAATAAAAATAAGTTAGTCATAAAGACTGATGAAGACAGTAGGATGCTTCCGACACGATATCTGTATAATCATTAAAATATTTAATTAAAAATTAAGCTTTGCAGACGAATATGTACAAACAAAAAATATACGAGAAAATCTAAAGAAACCTGCAAAAGAAATACGAACACCAATATTATTTTATTTATTCATTTCAATCTACTGGGTTTATCCCACACAGATTTATATACTTATTGTACTAAAATATAGATCACAAATTAGGTAAAACTATAAAATTAAATATAATACAGAAAGCTTAGATTATATTAAAATATTTTCAACTCAAAGTAATACGATTTATAATATTCATAAAAGTATTCATAATTTACATAATTTTTATTTCTCTATCATATGAGATACAGTACAGTTAAAACTAATGATTTTATTTTAAATATAAACAGTACAGTAACTACATGGCTTAATTCAAAATTAGGGAATTTTAACAATTTTATATTTTTCTGGTTTTCAATTTAAATATGTTTAGGCATCAGATAATGCTGCAACACCTGGTAAAGTTTTATCCTCTAATAATTCTAATGATGCACCACCACCAGTTGATACATGAGAAACAGCTAATTTAGTGTTCCACTTAGCACAACATGATGCAGTATCACCACCAACAATTATTGATACACAGCCACCTTTTGTCGACTTTACAACAGCATTACAGATTTTGTTCCATTAGCAAAATTAGTGAATTCAAATACGCCTGGTGGACCATTCCAAACAATAATTTTAGCACATTTAATAGGTTCAGCAAAAGCAGCACGAGTTTTTGGACCAACATCTAAGCCCATGTGTCCATCTGGAACACCGGATTCGACAGTAGCCTCTGAAGTTGTAGCATTTTCGGCAAATTTATCTCCACAAGCGAAATCAACCGGTAAATGCAACTGAACATTGTTCTTTTTAGCCTTTTCAACTAAGTTTTGAACAATTTTAGAACCTTCTTCATCAAACAAAGATGATCCAATTTTCATGTTATTTAATACCTTTAAGAAAGTAAATGCCATACCTCCACCAATAATCATTTCATTCACTTTATCTAGTAAATTTTCAATTATTTGAATTTTATCAGCAACTTTGGCTCCCCCTAAAATTGCCAAGAATGGTCTTAGTGATTATCTAATGCCTGTGAGAAATATTTTAATTCTTTATTTAGTAAAAGATCAGCAGCACACGTTGATTAAATCCTTCACCCATCATTGAGCTATGAGCGCGATGAGCTGTACCATCATTTACATAAACATATTAGCACGAAATTCTTTCACTTTAGCTGGATCGGCTTTAACCTTGTTTCCATCAACTACTTTCTCTTCTTCTTCAAGGTAAAAACAAACATTTCCCAAAAGAATTACGGAGCGTGTAGGTGGATCCTTAAATTTTTCTTCAACTTCAGCTCCAACACAATCATTAAGGAAAGTTATATCTTTTCCTAGTAACCTTTGTAATTCATCTGCAACGGGGGCTAAAGTGTATTTTTAGTTTTTGTTTCCATCGGGACGTCCTAAATGGGACATGAGAACAACTGATTTTGCACCTCTATCAAGGGCAAGTTTAACACTGTCCAATGCAGCAACAATTCTTTGATTGCTGCTAATTTTTTCTTCCTTAATTGGAACATTGAAATCAACACGCATTAAAACGCGTTTACCAGCCAAGTCCAATTTTTCAATGCTAAGCTTGTTTAAAGCCATTTTAATTAAATTTTTACTTGAAAATATTGCTTAAAGAAAAAAAAAAATTTCACCGATAAAAACCAAACTCCAACTAAGCGAACTAAACTCTCGTTATAGTTTCATTTATATATAGTATCTCACGGTAGAGGAGACGAATGTATACAATTGCAAAAATTACTTGTAAGACAGATCTAGAACTACAGAAGAACAACCAAGAACTATTGAATGGGAAGATTATGATAAAAAACTAACAAACTAATGTATTCCATAATAGATTGACTACATCATGTCCAAAATTTTCTGATCAGTAAAATCCATTACTCAATAAATAATAAAACCACAAAAATTCTACAGAAAAAGCTATTGTATGTGATTGTGTATTCTAAATCTTTGTGTAAAAGCAGTTAGGGTGTTCATCCCATAGACTTGGAATTATATAAACAAAAAAAACAATATCTATAGTATTTCGAGTATTTATTTATCAAATTATAGGCTTATATCAACTGATTAAATGTGAAAAACTACTGCTATTGTCAGCAACAAAGTCTTCCTAAACAGAATAGCTTCATTTTATTTAATTTGTTACCAAATTATATACTCTCAATCATTTTTAGTCATTTATTTTATTTCAATGGAAAAAAGTATTGGACAGGGTCGATAAATCAATAAAGCATTCTTTTTAGATCCAAAATTCTTTCCAGGTCGAAAAATCCATAAAGCGCCACACAGCGTGAATGTTTTTAAGTAAGGAAATCTGCTTTCTACCGAATTTTCACTTGGCTTCATTTTTTGCTTTGATAATTATTGGGTCAGTTCATATTTTTCATTCGTCATTACAGGTTCAAAATAGCTTATCTTTGTGCGTTTGATGTCTTGCAGTAGTTCTATATTATTTTTTTACTTGTTAAGAACCTCAACGTTTGTAATTCTGTTTGCGTAAGATATTCTGGAGTGATCTGCGCATACTAATGTACATACTAATGTATGCGCAGATCTTTTTTGCATGAAAATTTGAATTTTGTAACATTTTAAACTTTGTGTAGTAAATTTTATTCTTCGTTGAAAAAATTATAAGTCAACTTTAACTTTTAATTTGGAAGTATTTTCAACTGTCATTTTCATTCCAATTTGATTTTGTTTTAAGTAATTTAAAAATTGTTTTAGCGTTTTTTTTTTAGCGGAATTAATTTGCTGAAACAGTTAATCTAGAATTCTCTGTTTTTACAATATAGTTCAAAACTAAATTACTGAAGGAAAGAAATCCACTTTAGTGTAATAAATATTTTACTCATATTTTCTATCGTATTTCGAAAAGGATATTACACACTGCATATTTTCAGTATTCACATAGAACTTTGATATGAGCAAAAAAAATATAAACAAAGTTTTGGGGGCACCATTGGTTAATCGAATTGAATACAAATTTCTAGAAACCTTTTACTTTTAAAAAAAAAAATGTTCTATAATAGATTGACTACATCATGTCCAAAATTTTCTGATCGGTAAAATCCATTACTCAATAAATAACGAAACTAGAATTAAATTTTATCTTCAACTTCGTTAACACTTTGTATTGACAAATCTAATAATTTAGCTGACGTATTATCTACGATTTCTACAATTGAATTCTAATAATTCAAGATAAGATTTCGTAACTTCAATTTGGTATTAATTCAAAATACATATTCAGTTCATGTTGATATTGTTTTTTTTTTTTTTATTATTTGTAAATCGTTTAAATCACAAATTTTTCAAAATTAATCAACCAATAAATAGTCAAAAAACGTCAAACGGAAATATTTGTGAACAAAACAATTTATTTATCTCTTATACAATCTTTAATCCCTTTATCACTTGCCATAATATTTTCATTTAATCATTATACTCAAGTGAATACATATATACATTATATTACTACATATACATATTATGTTTTATGTACATATATGTTTATGTCCTCTGAATTTCAATTTATTATGAAAAATTGTATTTACAATTCCCCAAGCAAATGAAAACCACAACAAAACAAAAAAAAATTTATTCAATGTTAACAACGAGTCGAATCGAATTCAAAATAAAAAACCGAAAACAGTGAAGATATTTTATTCCTAAAAAATCATCCCAATGTAGTTGAATAAAATTAAATGTAAATAAAATCTTCGAAGGATAATAAAGTACCAGAGTTGAAAAAAAAAAAAAAAAAAAAACTGAATTCGAAATGAGTTACAAAAAATAAAACCATTAAAAGATTTTTTTTGTAAACTGGACAATGAAAATAAAAGTATAGATACATAAATTATTTTTCGCAAATAAAAAAAAAAAAATAAAAATGATTAACGGTTACAAAATGAGCACAATACAGAATTTAATTTTTATAATGGTATCATTAAAAAGTAAACCTCATAGATTTAATACTGAATTAACAACATTTGAAAAAATAACCTAACCATTTTAAAACAACGACTCAAAAATTGATAATCAAAATTACATGGAACACAAACAAATATTGAAATACTTATAAAAAAAAATAACGTTAATTATTTCAGTCTTGCAGATTTCCCTCGCAGTTGCCCACTTTGTTTTCTTTTACTTGTTGCCGGAAAAGATAGACAAGAAAGTTCAGCGTCCAGCAAAATGTTATCAGTATTGTAAAAATAAGCCATATCCAAAATCTCGATTTTGTTGTGGTGTACCAGATCCTAAAATTCGTATTTTTTATTTGGGTGAGTTCCATTAGTGTCTGTAGAAGTGCCTTTAGAAACAGTACGTATTTGTATGATATATAATATAAAATAAATATTTAGTCAAACATTGTGGTAACAATCAGTTCCATATTCGAAAAAGATTAAATCCATTCCACGTTATCTGAATTAACAAGATGTTGTCATATGCTGGAATTGATAGACTTTAAACATGAATGAGAGGTGCTTTTGACAAACCTCAAGCTACAATGGCTGGTGTTCATATTGTAGAACCAATAAATTATGTCAGTTCGTTCCAGTGATAAATTCAAGGCAAAAGTTATTGAACTTTTACATCATGCCGAATTCAAGTTTCCAGGTAGACAAACAATTTTCATTTCCAAACGTTGGGGTTTCACAAAATATGATTATGAACATTTTGAAGAATTACGTGATTGTAATCGTTTAGCTCCAGATGGTTGTAATGTTAAGTATAGACCAGAACATATAGGCCAAGGACAGCATGGGATAAAGTAGAACGACAAATTTACGCTGAATAGGTGATTTCAATGTGAAACAAAAACTAATAAAAAATGTTAACTTACTCAGCTGAATTTCAAAACTTTAACTTAAACGTACCCGTTTAAATTGTTATCTAAATTTTATTGATTTCAAGAATTCCTAACGGGACTTTCTTTGATTACAGTTGTCTAAAAATATATAACTGAATGTATTTGTAGACTTAAATACTAGGTCTATTCAAAACAGCAGGATAGAATATTTTTAAGGTGTTAAATTTGACACAATCGTTTACTCCGTTCTACCCTACACAATAGACCAGAAATTATTGATGGCGCTTTTAATAAATTTTCTCTATCTGAAAAAAAAAACTTGTAACGCTGATAAAATGTTTATGAGGTTAGATTATTTCAAATTCAAAGTCAAAAGAAAAAAAATTTAAATAATTAAACTTATAATGGAAAATGACATTTCTGTCAGGGCAGGATAAAGATTATTTCAAAATTCATTTCCAGAATAATTCTATTGTTGAACACAGTGGTTTGATCTAATCTTCTTACACTGTATTTCCACATCGAAATCAAAAATAATCACTTGGCAATCACAATTAAATTTATCTGTGTTTTTCTATACATCATTGGATATTTGCAACTATTTTGAAAAATTGCTCACGACTTCAATTGTAGCCTGGTCCAGTTTGTGATTTTATTTTTTATTTTTATGTTCTTGACAGTAACTTTCTGTAACCTGTTCGTGCTTAATTAAGTAAGGTTATGCAAGTTTATACAACAATCACTATGACTAAAAATAAACTGAAGCTATGCTATTATGAAGGCGAAGTACTCTACAATAGATATATTTTCCAAATTTAAATTAGTCTGTAACACAAAAATTCTACAGAAAAAGCTATTGTATGTGATTGTGTATTCTAAATCTCTGTGTAAAAGCAGTTAACGTGTTCATCTCATAGACTTGGAATTATGTAAACAAAAAAAAACAATATCTATAGTATTTCGAGTATTTATTTATCAAATTATTGGCTTATATCAACTGATTAAATGTGAAAACTACTGCTATTGTCAGCAACAAAGTCTTCCTAAACAGAATAGCTACATTTTATTTAAGTTGTTACCAGATTATACTCCCAATCATTTTTAGTAATTTATTTTATCTTAATGGAAAAAAGTCAATAGTCCAATGACAGGATCGATAAATCAATAAAGCATTCTTTTTAGATCCAAAATTCTTTCCAGATCGAAAAATCCATAAAGCGCCACACAGCGTGAATGTTTTTAAGTAAGGAAATCTGCTTTCTACCGAATTTTCACTTGGCTTCATTTTTTGCTTTGATAATTATTGGGTCAGTTCATATTTTTCATTCGTCATTACAGGTTCAAAATAGCTTATCTTTCTGCGTTTGATGTCTTGCAGTAGTTCTATATCATTTTTTTACTTGTTAAGAACCTCAACGTTTGTAATTCTGTTTACGTAAGATATTCTGGAGTGATCTGCGCATACTAATGTACATACTAATGTATGCGCAGATCTTTTTTGCATGAAAATTAGAATTTTGTAACATTTCAAAGTTTGTGTAATAAATTTTTTTCTTCGTTGAAAAAATTATAAATCAACTTTAACTTTTAATTCGGAAGTATTTTCAACTGTCATTTTCATTCCAATTTGATTTTGTTTTAAGTAATTTAAAAATTGTTTTAGTGTTTTTTTTTTAGCGAAATTAATTTGCTGAAACAGTTAATCTAGAATTCTGTGTTTTTACAATGTAGTTCAAAACTAAATTACTGAAGGAAAGAAACTTTAGTGTAATAAATATTTTACTCATATTTTCTATCGTATTTCGAAAAGGATATTACACACTGCATATTTTCAGTATTCACATAGAACTTTGATATGAGCAAAAAAAATATAAACAAAGTTTTGGGGGCACCATTGATTAATCGAATTGAATACAAATTTCTAGAAACCTTTTACTTTAAAAAAAAAATTTTCTAATTTTACATTTTCCAGAGACAAATTTTATAATAACAAAATTTAATTTTTACAGAGTACATTATGCCTTACATGCGTTAGATATGTTAAGCTCTAAAATGAATAGAAAAATAATAAGAACGATTTTCAAATTTGTTTTGTATTTCAATTAAAATATTTAAATTTTTTTTTTTTTTGAATTTTTACATCCTAAGAGAATTTTATAAAAAAAAATAACAAAAAATATTTATGAAGGTATAGAAAATTAATGGTTTGAAATGAATTGTGTTAAAAAATATAAATTTCTTGGTAAAAAAAAATAATGAAGTATATTGTAATCCCTACAGACCATACTCCATAGAATTTTTTTTTTTGCCATGTAATTTAAAAATAAAAATTTAAATTATTTCTAACCTTAATAATAAATGCATATATATCCGACATCGAGCAGATATTTCGAAATTTTATTTTCTTAATAATATGACAGATCTGATCTTAGTTCAATCCATTACAGATCCACGCGCTTGTATTTCAAATAATTTTGATATCTCATTTGAAATATTCTCAATCTGATGTATTCGAACATGTTTTACTTAATTATATCTAATTTAATTAATTTTTTTATTTTATCAAAAATTTCAACTTAAACTTAGTTAAATATTACTTTTTTTAACCCCTTAACTCCAACAACAAAATATTATTCTATATTTTTACGATGGTTACACGAAAATAGAAACCATTCTGCAAAATAATCGCCTTGAAGCACAAAATATTCTTTTATTCAAAGAATAAAGTACTTTTATTGATCTCTAACATAATTCATAACTCATAATATATTAGTCATAGATTAAGTAATGCTCAATAAAATAAAATTTTATTGTTAAAATAAAATTTAGTGTCTATATCTCTTAGTTTTAAGTTAAACAGAAATGTAAAATTAAAATATTACAAATAAAGCACTACTACACTCCTATACATAATTCATTTCCGAATCTGGGTAGCTGTCAATTTTGAATTTTGCCCAATAATATAGTTTTTATAGTAACTCATTTGTCAGAAATATTGTAATTTTTTTAATATTGGTCATATGAAACGGAAATATTTTTTTTATTAAATTTTAATATCTACTATGAAAATAAATTTAAGTACCGAGAGAAGTTACCAGAGAGGATTATTATAAGTTTACTAGTATAATGTCATTGCTGATCTAGTAAAGTTTGGATGCAGTTTAAAAAAGTAGCTCAAAAACAGCTCAAAACACCAATAATAATGTTTACGATATTTATTAATAACACACCAATTGTCTTTTGTTTTAAACCTATTTATTCGAATGATGTTTAACGAGTGGTTTTATTACAAACTATTTACGAATTAAAAGTTATTTCTACTTACTAATAGTATTAAATACTAACGGTTCATTATCTACTGAGAATTTGAATTGAATTAAAATTGTTACTATTTATATGATTACTATTATGATTACTTTTATTATTACTTTTATACTAGTGAATCTCCTGCGCAATTGCACAGAAATTGTTCTTTCAAACACAATTTTATATAAAAAAAATATTTGTTTTTGTACATTTGTTGTTGTTTTCTGAATCGCTTGATTTTTGAATATTTATACTTTATAATGAAATCAAAGTATAATAATGTACCTAATACTTTATGACGAAATTAATACTAGTTTCAATATAACTCAACACAATAAAACTCCATTACTCTCAACGTAGTAGATCGATAAATTAGTGTTTTCGCATAAGATATCGAAGTGGGTTTTAGGATTATATTATATAATATATTCTGAAGGGTATTTAAACCCTTAATTCATCAGATTTGGTTCTTTACATAATAATATTCGTCATCAAAGACAGCCATTAATTTAGACGGACTAAGATAGTGTAGTGGTTATGCTATTCCCTGTGTTATCTAATAGTAAAAGAATAATTTCGAGTTCGAATTCCGTTTATGTTATGAATGTATGTATACATACAAAGTTTTTCAATTATTCTTTGAAATTAATTTGGAATAGATGTTCGTTGTCATTTAAAATAAAATGGAACTTTGCTATTATAAGTTTCACTTTACAATAGATGTAGTTTTCCACATTTAAATTAACTGCTGTACCAAAAACTAGAAAAAACAATTTATGAGAAGTAAACAATCTTATTGTCTATGCCATCTTGTAGATATTATTGTAAATACCAATCCGTTGATGGAGTTAGAATAACAGTCATTCAGTTTGGAAATTATAAAAATAAACAATGTGATCATTTTGATGTGATTGTATTTTAATTTTTTAGTTGACAAATTTATTTGCACTTTTGTATTACATATTTAGCATCTACATATGAGCGTTAACAATTAATTTTTAAATATGTACAACCCCATGATTGAATGCCGTAAAATATACAATTGTATATTAATTATTACTTCTATTTTTTATTTTTGGTTTGTTGGTATTTAATTTTCAATGTTTGTTTTTTATTTTTGGTTTGTGGAATGTGTAACAATTTAAATGATTTAAATATTCACCACCCTTTTGCATATTTTTATTTTTGGCTAACATTTTTTAAACTTACTAAAATTTTAATACTTTAGTGGTGTAATTTACTATTCAATTATTCTTGCTTTTTTACTCACCACGTCGTGCATCTTGTGTATTATATATAAGATATATATGATTACTATTGTCATTGTTACATTTAATGGGTGCGTTCAGTACAATCTAGCGCTGTAAAATTACCGTAGCGCTTGAGCAAATTTTCTACTGAACGGTCATTTTATGTAGCGCTAGATTAAAGCGCTATTTTGATGTAAAAATTATTTGTTTACAAAATTTGTTGTGAGTGGTGTGTGAATTTAAACAAAATTTATAATAATAAAATTAATAATAATAAATAAGCAAAAATAAATAATTTAGTAATTTATTAAGTTTTATTAAGAAGTATTAAAAATTTTTTTAATAATTATTGTAGGTACAGAATATAGACGAATAAATTTAGTAAAGTGTTATATTTAGTTTTAATGGATAGAAAAACAGCCATTGCGATGTTTTTGGAGGCCGCAGACGATGGAGGAGTTAGCAATTTCAACTCTTTAAGTAGTGTAATAGCTGAAATTACTGAAGCTAATGTTGATTAAACTATTTTCTTTGTCTAAATATTTTTTTAGACGTAGCAATATACCATTTCGTTGTTCTTGAATTTGGTTACTCCTTTAGTCCTTTCCATTTGGTGTTCGATGTTTTTAAGACGCTCATTGATTAATTTCATTCTTTCTTCATTGCCATTTCGTCTTCTTTTGTGTGGATTTCTTGAAGAACTTGGCTCTGAAGAAATTCGGGAAATTGGAGAGTTATTATTGCTATTATTGCAATCGTTTGATTATTCAGTCAACACTAGATATTTCTATCATAATATCGTAGTACGTCCAACGACAAGTGCCACCACCAGAACTATTTTTCTTCCGTTTATTTCTTTTGAAAGTTATTTTTAAATTTTGAAACTTTCTATCCAGTTGGTGCTCCGTTATTATGTATCCTTCATTTCCAAAAATAGTTTGAATTTCCTTCCACAATTTGCTTTTTTTTATTTTAAGATTTCTGAACATCATTTTTTTTCATTATATGATTACAATAATAGTTTAATTGTTTCGTCCGACCAAAACAAATCCTAAACACAAAATTTTAGTTAAATTTTTTATTTTGAACTTAATCAAAATAAAAATCTTACCTCCAAAGTATTTCCTCCACTGATTTCTTGGTAGAACTCATCATCTATGTATATATATAAATAAAAAATAAAATTAAAATATATAAATAAAAAATAAAATTATATTTACTTTCAATATAGGATTTTATTTACTTTGATTACTTACCATAGAAATTCGTCATTTTGATATTTGATATATGTATTCGTATGTTAAAATAAAATAAAAATTTGTATGTCAAATGTCACATAAAACAAATGACATTTTAAATTTCGCTGCAATACGTTCATTACAACAAAGCAGCGCTATTTATAGCAGTGCTAAATTTTACTGAACGCACCCAATATATATATATATATGCCCCACAAATGTAAAGTAAATATACATATATCGTATCTCATTATAATTTATTAATATTATTTTCTCCCTACATTTTACTTTTACCTTTTACCTACTTCCATAATACATTAAAAAATATGATTTGTTCTGTCAATTCTCATTGTTTCATTCATGATCAATTGTTTTTTTTATTATTTTTGTTGTTGTTATATGTAAAGGCTTCAGACAAAAACGAAATTAGTAAATAAGATAACATACATTTAAGGTGGCATTTACATGTAGGATTTAATCCATGGATTTGATTCAAATGTCAAAAAATCGAACGTATAAATGCTCTTTTCTATTTTTTCGTATGATCGTATGAATTCCATTTGACAATTCATGAATTAAATATGGCGAATTCGTAAATTTTTATTTCAATCCCTATGTTTTCAGCTGAGTTTTGACAACGAACGATTTATTTTTTGTTGCTTGTATACAGGTTGATTTTGATAACAAAATTTTTTTTAATTTCAAATCGGTTATTTCAAAGTACTGGACAGTTTTTTAATTAAATATTTTGATTTTTAATTTTGTTTAGTTTAAATGAGTAATATTTTACATGGAGAGTTTAAAGTTTATCAAGTTCTATAAAAAAAAAGAAGTTTTGTCGAACATTTTTCCAAAAATTATAAAAATACATTTTTATGAACTAAAGCCTACGAAAACATTGCAGTTAAATTTAATATTAGTACGGAAGAAGCGAAAAAAAAACGGTTTCTGGACAATATTTTTTTGTAAAATTAAAAGTGTGGGGTTTAAGTTATACCAAACATATATTTTGTTTTTTTAAAAACTTAACGCACACTGTACTTTTGCCATAAAATTTTGACATTTAATTCAAAAACAAAATGTATCGATTTTGTTGAACGTGTAAACGACAAATGAATGTCATCGAGAATTTAATTGTCAATTGACCTGGATTAAATCCTACGTGTAAATGCCACTTAGGTGAAGCTCCTCAACTTAAATCTCATACCATCTAGAATCAAGCTCACACAAAAGAATGAACAAGCTTAAACAAAAAACTATATTCGATAGTTTCTCTTTGGTAGTATCACTTTAATGACTGGGTTTTATTGTTTCACTTCTACTTCTACCAAAAAATTTACCGCCTGTAATGGTAACATCGATATTCATTCAAATGTATTATAAATAAAAATTTGAATATGTAGCATTATTAACAAAATATGTATACACAATTTGAAATTTTTAAAATTATCAGGCTTTTCTACATTTCCTCATTTACAAACTTTGAATAATTTTTTTGTTTAAATCTGAAATTAAAATATGCTTTAAATTATTTCTGAAACATATTAAAATTACAAAAATAATCAGAGAAAAAATTCATTAAAATATTCGTAATTTTAATTATTCTGCGATATCAAAGTTTCAACATTTAAAATATTCTGCTACCACCACAACATTATTCATATTCTCAGGTTTCTTCATTCTTAATCTGAAGAAGAAAAAAAACATACACAAGAAGATTAGAAGTCACTGAATAAACAATAATGTGTGCCTACTAATCTTCATATTTCAGTTTCCATAAAAACAAAAACATATATTTGTAAATAAAAATACGTCATAATATAAAAAAAAAAAATTAGTGAGTAAAAGTAAAACCAATATGAAAACAATAACAAAAAAGTATAATGCCTAAAAACGAATATGTATATACAGGCACGAAGCGTCCATATATTGAGTTGAATGAGTGCTTCCCCAAAGAAAATATTATTTTATTATTTTTAACAACTTAATATAAAATATATATATTTAATATAAAAATTACTTAATTACGAAAATTCTTATCGAATGCAAAAAAAATTTGAAGCAAAAATTGTATCCATAGATATTAACTATGTACCTACGCTTAGAAAATAATGCCTATATAAATATCATTATTTTCTATTATTCTTTTCAATCATACAAGACAACAAGAGATACTCAACAACCACAAATTTAAAATATTTGAAAATAATGCCTATTAAAAATCATTCTTCTCTTACCAATATAGCTATAATAGTTATACACTAGCTATTCCCGGCGTAATATTCGCCGGTCTAGCATTAGCATTATAAATGAAACAATTTATTTTATTTGTTTATTTTCTTTATTTTCTTAAAAAAATCAATGTTTTAAATATTTTTTTATTATATAATAAATAAGTTAATTTGAAATTAATATAAATAGTATTAATACAAATACTTTTAATAGAGACGTACATTTCAACAAACTTTGGCGATCAGAGATGTCGCTGGCAGTATAGATATGTAATTAAATGCATTTAAACTAAATACATACCACACCCACATTAAAAACACATTAAAATAGCCATAGATACGTTTTTTGTGTTTTTTTTTATTATGATAATAGCCCTAACTATTTCAAAACTCAAAATAAATAAACAAAACATTTATTTATAGAATTTATATTTTTATTTCACTTCTTTTAAATTTTGGTTTTGACGTTTTGGTATGATTAGGTATTACCATTATAGTAAAGGTTATGATTGGTTACGACTTTGTTAAATCATATCGAATCATATAGGCCATTTAACGAAGTATCATATGACATCATATGACGCCTTATGACTATTATAGTTAAGGGTAAAGCCAATAATTATGCTTTTTCTCTTATTCTTCAGTTTGTATTGTTATTCCGCTAGGGTCTCTGATGTAAGTAAGGGTAGTCTGTGATTTTTCTTTTTAAAGTTTTTTTAATTTTTATGTTTACTAAATTTGCCGTGTATTGAATTGGAACTGATAATAATGTCATAACATATTTTGTTTTTATTGTTCTTAGCAGATCGTAAATTTCGGTTTATGATTCTCTATGTACAATATAATATTTACTCAATGCTATTGCGCATTTGAATTTATACTTTTGAATTATTTGTTAATAAAATAAATAAATTTCAATTTGTGGAATTTGTAAACATGGTCTGGGTAAGGTTAAAAATATATTTTCTAAATTTACTATTTGTTTTACCGGTAAGTTTTTTTGCTGTAATATCGTAATATCGTAATATTTTAACAAAGCTATTATAATAATATTCTAATAATTCGGTTCTTGTCTTTGCTACTTTGTTTTTTTTTTTTTAAATTAATTCATATAATCAGATAGTCAATGCTATTGCTCAATAGGTAAATTGTTTTTAAGTTAATTTTAATTTGTTTTTGGTTTTATTTGGTTTTATCGTTTATGTCTTTAAATAAAATTTTTCATACTATCGTAATTCTTAATAGTTTTAATAAAGTTGTCTAATCTAGTTGAAAAAAGCTTCGTGTTGTAAAAGCTTTGTGAAAAGTTTAACAGACGTTTAAGCGTATTAATATTTAAGATTGCATAAAAATAATAATGACAAGTTAAATTATATATCATTTTCCTTATTTACATACACTCAAACACTGTTTCAATTTAATTTCCTAGCAACAACAAGAAATAATAAATGAAGCGAAAGCGACAACAAAATAAAAAGTTAAAATGAAAAAAAAGTTAATGAGTGGTTGATATTCATTCCAAATCTAGCTGATGTAATTAGAAAATATCTGATAGAAAATAGATTTTCTAGAGAAACAACAACAAAATATCGCATGACACAAAATGAAATTACAAACAAAAAAAGTATCAAGGAATGAATTAATTTTGTGCATTATTGTGGTTGTTGACTTAAATGAGAATTAACATTTATATAAAAAATGTATGTAGTTTTGGGTTTATTTTTTTTAGAGAGTAAGAGTATTGTTAAGTAATTCTGTAGTTTTTTATTACTGAATGCTACATACACATTGTTTATTTTCAGCCATAATTTGGTTTTATGTAGTTTTGAAACAATTAATTTGTTAACAAGTGCAAACATTTAAAACCATTTTGTTTTTATTTTTTATAAATAATTAAAATAGATAATTGTAATTGTGTTATTGAAAGCTTAAGAAAAAATCATTTTCTGCTAGAAGTTTTGAGTAAAATTATTAATTGTTAAGGATGGTAAACCAATGCTTGCTCTACTAATAACAACAACAATTAAACGGTGTAATCAGCATTTTTGAATTAAATCTTATAATTCGTATACGGGGTATTTTCCAACATTAATATAGAAATTCACACTTTTTTTACATTGTTTTCTTAAAGTCAAAGGTTAAATTAAAGTTATATTTTCTGATGAAAATTTCAATAACAAAAACAGTATTTGCGAAATATTAAAATTTTTAGTTGAGACAGAATTAAAAAATTATTTTAATGAATATTCCGAACTTTGCGAATCGATAATAACACTTTCTATAACAACTAATTCAGTTGAGCGATCGTTCTTCTGTCTAAACAGAATTAAAAATACTTTGAGAAGTAGATGTGAACAATTTTAACTGTCGAAATAAGCAAAAATTTCAATAGGAAAGGAAAGCCAAATCAAACTGATATTTCCTTTTATAGTGCTACCCTAGTTGAAACTTCCACGCCCCGTCACTGGTATATACTTAATATGTATATGTGTATATGTTATTACAGGTTTAAGGAATGACTTTCAGGAATTCTATTTTCTTTTACTTTTCTTCTTTCAAGATTTGTCGCAGGCCAACCATTATAATACCATGTACACACTCAACTGTATGGTTGGGTTTATTTAAAATACCAAAAACAACCACTAAATTAAAGTTGACTCATATATACTTTAATAAAAGCAAAATAACTTGATTTAATGTTTTTCTTTTCTCCTTTATGGTTTTCTTTTTAACTGTAAACCTCTTAGGAAATAAATATAAACAAGAAAAGTTATTACATTGAAAATATGTAACAAAAATATGTATTTTATATATAGAAATAAAGTTTTGGTACATATTATATATTCGTGTGTACAACACAATACCACCACTATACACAACACAATAACATTATACTACGTCATACGATTATAAACACAAAAACAAAATCCACATTGTATGTAAAGGAAAACAATTCTTCAAAGTGATAAATGATTTATTGGGGAGGATGGGTAAGTAGGCAGGCAGGTAGTACACCAAAATACAAAACTCGTGTGTATGAATGATGTTAAAAAAGGAAGTTATGAAATGTCAGTTAATGATTTTGATAAGATACTAAAGTAATTTATGTACGCGATACGGTAATATGAAAATGTGTATAGGTATTAAAAAAAAAAAAAAAAAAAAAAAAAAAAATGGTTAAAAATTTATTTCAATCAGTTAACTGAAATGATATTAACAAAGTAAATGACATTAAATATTCCATATGTCACAAGCATTTTAACATTATTATATCAGTGGCTCTCAGACATTAGATTATAGTTAATATCATTGGGTCTTATTGGACGATATCAACTGTTGTATTTTCTTTTCTTTGTCTCTCACCCTCTTGCCAACAAGCTAAATTTGTGGTGGGTATATTATTGTGAATTTGCAGACAAAAAAATTATGTCCGACATATGCATTTTACAAATACAAATAGACAATAACAATAAAAATTTTGTTGCCTTCAAAATTTTGTTTTGTGATACTAAAATTTAAATTAAAATGAAAAATATTTACTAATCCATAGATAAGTGTTGACTGTTGATATCCAAATGTGTAATAGTAAGCTGATGTAGTAATGGCCTGTGCTGACGATGATTGCTAATATATTCTAATAGGGCTCACTAGTGTCATATTGACTTTTGTAAGTTAATTGTAAAATTTGTTAGCTTCTAACTTCAAGACAGATCCAAATGTCTAAAAATAATTTTATTTATATAGATGGTACATTTTGAACTGTATTTTTTGACATTTTTTTGGCCCTATTCGAATAAATAACCTCTTTTTAACAGTAATATCATATTTAAGTTTTTATCTTGTTTTGTTTCGTCTTTGTTTCAAAATTGCCAAGATAATAGGATGAACACCCCTATATACAATTTAAAATTATTACAACATACAGATTTGTCTTTTATATTCTAAACTAAAATAGTTTTAAAGAACAAATAAAAAAAAACTTTTTACAATATTCATCCAACCAACAGAAATCTAACCAACGACCTTCTTGCTGGTAGTATTCAAATAACATAACCACAGTACCATCATAAAGGTTGGCTAACTATTAATTTCGAAAAAGCCTTTGACAAGTTGGGAAAATAGAAGTTAATGGCTATTCTAAAAATTACTCAACGAAATAAACATTGAATGTCTGATTGATATGTGATAGAGGTAAGAAATCCGAGATCTACTAGCGATTATGAAGAGAGATTTGGCAAATGGAATGAGAAAATATGACCGACGATATCATGAGTGAAGTGAAAATTTTGCCATTTTCCTTCTATTGGTTTATTTAAAATCTCATGGCTAGAATGTAACAGGCACAATTTGTGAAAATCGGATTCTTACAAGTTGTCCAAGTGAATACAAAAATCTAATAAGCAAAAGGTTTTTGTGAATGAATACAAATAAAAGCGGCAAATATTAATTTATTAAAGTGGATCGACAATTCTGTTGTTTGTACTACATCAACCTGCTTCGGTGTTTATCCTAAGGCAAATGCATTACGTTATTTGAAACAAATATTTTTCAACTATGTGCTATCACCGAATACAACAATTATATTAGTGGTCTGAACCGTTTCGATCAAAATGTGGCAATTTATAGCATTGCATTCAAAGGTAAAAAATTGTGGAGCTGTATTTTCACATGGTTGGTAGATGCATGTGTTCAAAATGCTTGACAGTTACATAGAAAACATCAAAAACAGTTGAGTCAAATTCAGTTTCATTGTCAGATTGCAATCTACTATACTATTGCAAAAAGTACGGTACAAAAGGTAAAGAAGCAGGAGTCTCAACTTTGTATGCACGACATAATGACGACTATGAGCAGTTGAGAATACTCTTCGGTGTATTAAACCATTAAAGTATATGATGGTCCGGAAAATTTTCATCGGAAATGTAATAAAATACGTTGTGCTTTTTGAACATGTGTACTTCGACAATAAAAACTGAATGTGCAAAGTATAATGCTCGTCTTTGTATAGATTATTTTATACCTTACCAAATAAAACATTTATTTGAAGAAAGATTTTTATTTTAATTTGTATAGTTGAATTTTTTTAATAAATAAAAGTTTCTATCTCTATAAATATAACAATTTTTTAATAAAACGAAAAAATAATGAATGAAAACCCATTTTTGTTGTTAAATAATGATGACAAAAATCCCATATAAAAAACCAGTTCCCTAGCGTGTCTAGTGTGATCATATGATCACGGTATTCTTTTACGTATCCTCTCCAATGCGGGATGATTGTAAAAATGGTCAAAATAGTCTATTTACATCCTAATCAATCTATATATATATATATATATATTTTTCAAAATCAAACCAAAAATAATTCAGAATGATTTGGGGTTAATAAAATTATAAGACTTGTTCTTTGGTTATAAATCAAATTTCCTAATTTCAATTTGTCACTGCAAAAAAAAAACTGAATTGAGAAACACAGTGTTTAGGACATTTTTTTTTATCTATATAGAAAGTCATATTTTTTTTATGTACGATCATATCACATGGCATGTGGAAGTACATGTCATTATAATATTATATTATAATATGAGATAACTAAATAATAAGAAAAAAAAAAATTTAAGGTAAATAAGATATTTTTACGATAATGCCATAATAAAGACGAATATCGTAATTTGAGAATTGATGTGAATTAATTTTGCTCATTTTGTTTTACTGTAGAAACTTACGCTTTAAACAGACAGTAGTGGGTAGGAGGGATTTGTGATTAAATAAATTTTTGTAATTAATATACTTTTTTAATGTTCTTTAACACCAATCATTAAGGCATCATAGAAAGTTAATTATTATGGTTTTAAATTATGTCAAATACCGTAAGCGAAAATTTTAAACAAAATTTTTTAATTTTAAAAATATAACTTTTTTGTTTTTAAAAAATACTTGAAAAAATCAAAATAAATTTATATAATTATAAATTTTTTAAAGCTTTTACATCATTTTACTTTCAATAAAAAGAACAAGTTCGATTTATTAATTATTATTCAATCTTGATACATAGATATTTTATACTTTATTTTATTTCATTTTATTTTATTACCTACAAGGTATTGAAAAAAAAAAACGATACATAATAATTATAATAATACATACATTACATATATACAATAAATATATAAAAAATTATTTTAGATCAAATTAAATCTAGTTAATTTTTTTTCTTCTCTTCTTCTTTAACTTTTTTTTTTATAATTTAGCAGGAATTTACTTATTAAAAGATAAATATCAGCATTGTTAACCTCACAGAAGTCTTATTGACATCTTTTAATAAGTTATAAGGTCAATCGAAACTCACGAAATTGTATAGGTAGTCTAACACTATAAATACCTACTGATTAGTTCTAGTAGTGTTATGATGAACGAAACAATTCCTGAAAATAATTTTGTTTGGAAAAAAATCAAATGATAATAGACCAGACGATGGAATAAAGCAAAAAGAAGTTAGCCAATATAAGCCTACCACAGAAAAAATGTACCCGAAGCTAATTATAATAAAGATAGTTTTTTATCGCGCTATGCTTCACATTTACAAAACCGAAACAAATAACATAACTTTATTTTTATTAACATTTTACTCTTTATACAATTTTATCAAAAATTTGCTTCAGTTTTTCTATTTTCATTCAAATCTGTGATAAATGTTTAAAAATAGATTTATTTACGATTTAATATCAACTTTAATATTTACAAAATTTTACAACCTTTTATTATTTATTTTTCCTCTATTCTTTGAATCCACCAAAATATTAAATTTTTTTGTTTCCTAGAATATAAATTTTAATGGAGAATTTTATTCTCAGGAAATTAAAGATAAAATGTACTAATACAGATCATTGTCATTGTAAATATTTAAAATACATTTTGTAAATATGTTTAAAGGATATAAATAAAGAACACAAAATGTTTGAAAAAAAAACAAATTAACAAAAAATATATTTTTAAAATTTCAAAACAGTCAGTTTGTGTCAATCTGATTTTCTAATGCCAGTCACAGTCTAATTTTAAATTTTGATTCAACTCTCAAAATAATACACAGGTAATAGACAAGTGGGTCAATCCAAATATACTATAAATACCTTACCTTCCGAAATAGTCGACTAACGATAATGGAACTTAATAAACAAGAAACTTCTAGTTAGTCCTTTTTTTTGTATATGACCAAAACAAAAATAAAATTAACGTGTACATGTAAATTACAAATTTAATATTTAAAAAAAATATTTTTATTACTGTAAAAAAATTTCTTTCTCTTTTCTTATTTCTTTTTTTTTTTGTATAGTTTAGATTAAATTGCTTAATAACGGAATTTTTTTTAAATAATAACAACCAAAACAAATTATTACCATACACAAAATATTATTTTATATGACCTTCGGACAATAAAGTTTTTGAAATATTTATACTACAGTTGTATAGTACAGTCCGTTATTTTTTCGTTTCTTATATTGTGTAATAAAGTTTTTAGATTTTATATACACAGAAAGTAAAAATAAAAATATAAATAATAACAATTTGAAAAGAAAATAAAAAAAGGATAATAAACGGTAAAAAGGTGTTATTCTAACTGTTTCTAATAAAATTTAAAATCATAAAAAAGCAAAAACAAAAAAAAAATATGATTTCAAGGATTTACAAATAAACATTTTCAACTTAAACAAGAAGAGAATTTTTTGTTAATAAAATTTGCGATTTCTGATGTCCTTTTATTTTCTTTTTGATATTTTTGTTATGTTCCGTTTTGTTTTTTCCAAAAAGTTGATTGGAGGAAATTAAAATTTTCATAACTTAATAAAACTGAATATTTTATTAAAGGGTTGATGATTGTTGTTTTTTTTTATGTTATTCAATTCAAAAACTTCAGTCTTTAATTTGAGCTGAAAATTATTAAGGTCCTTTTTAAATAAAATTTAATAGGTACTTTTATTACTTTTTTAATTGTAAAGTATTTAAAATAATTTTTTTAATTGCCGATTCTTCAGAATTTATATTCATTTACCTGAACCATAATATTTTGTTGGTATAAGAATATTGGGTAATAGGTTGGTGTTTAGATATAATATATAGTAGTAGTCAGTTAACTATAAAAACTGTAAAGAACTTATCATATAAATAATAAGATAGAGATAAATTATAATACATTTTTTATACATTAATAAATGTAAATTGGAATAAAACAATTAAATGGACGAATTAGCGAAATTGGAATCAAAAAATTCTTCAAATTGAATAAAATTGAGAAATAACTACATGTATGTGGCCATATTTAAATATTTCGAAAATTTAAGCAATTTCCTCTAATCATCTGAAATTTACTTTTACTAAACAGAAACAGGGTATGCATTAATAGGTCAAACAAAATCAGTAGTAAGTGCAGTTCAACAACATAAAAATGGCACTGTACTGTAAAACACCAGATTTTTCCTTTTTCGGTATTAAGTCGGCAGAAAGAGATGTAATTGAAAATATAAAAATTATAATAATGAATTTGTGGTTTATGTTGTTAATATATTGTTAACTCTAGTCAATCGTTCACTAATATAGTCCCTAGCCTATCTTCTAAACGAAATTATATTAGTTAGTTAGTTAACTTTGAAATAATTGAATTAGAAACATTTATTTTTATTCGATTGATCATTTTTTTATTTCCGTGGCACATGTGAGATTCACTTTTAAGAAGAACATCAAGTTGTAAGTTGTTCTTTACAATAAAGTAGTTAAAGAAGTAAAAATTAAAAAAATTAAATTTGAAAACTAATAAAAAATTAAAAATAAATAAAATTTATAAAAACAAAGTTGCTTTAATAAAAATAATAGCTGTCACAATTCGCTCGATATAACTATATAAACATTAGTTTTCTTACATCACACTTAATCAAGTTTAGTTCATTCATGATATCTACTTATTGCAAACAAAAAAACCGTTCGACTTATTCTTGCATAAAGTGTGACCATCACAAAAGCATTCTAATTGATTTCATATACACGAGAATTTGATTTCATTGTTCAGAACTCAATATCCACTAGTTAGCTGCGAATCTAATAGAACTCATTGCAAAGAATTGTTCTAGTTCTAATGTCAATTCTGGCTGGACATAATTCATCGAACGCTTATTTTTTATATTTGTTTTCTTTATTCTCCCTATTTATAATTTTATTTCAAATCAGACTCTAACATTCAGATATTCAGGCCGCTTTTTTAATATTGTTGTCTTTTCCATATTTACTATTTCAGTTTGCAGGTATTTTCAATCTACGCTATGTGGTTGCCATTTTTTGTTCTACTATCTTGTCATGAATATCTTATGTGATTACCCTTGGTCACAATAAAAGTTTTCATTTTTGATAGTGACATCAACAAGTTATATTTTTCTGTTCTTAAGAAAAACTGACGTAGTAAACCTCTTTTTATGTTCAAAAATTCAAAGAATTATGTTCAAGTCGAGGCCGAATGTATGCCTTATATATTAATTTGAGGTTGGAAGATGTAAAATATTTTATACTTCTTCTTAAGAATCCTCAACATCCCGCACCATCATTCGCAACAGAAAAAATATGATCGTGCCCCGAAAGTTTGCTGTTTTTTTCCATTTCAAGAATTCTTCAGTTTCATAGTTTTTAATATTTACATTTCCGAATCGAATGTTTGGTGTTAATGGGTTTTGCTGTATTGATATGAGGCTACTCTGGATTTTTGAATCATTAAATTTTAGGCTATTTACACTTCCCCAGTCATGCCTTTTGAAATGCTATGCTATGCTACGAAATCAAGCGTACTCTATATACGGATACGTGGAGAGGAAATCATTTATAAATATTATAAATAATGTTAGAGAAAGACCTGAGCATTGTGGGACACCGGCATTGATAATGAATTTTTGTGATATAAAACCATCCAATACAACTTGAACGGCTTGAAAGAAAATTTTGATTCCACGTATTGAAAATGTTTCCCAGTCCAATAATTAATTTCTGTTTTGTCAGTGGTGATGCATGCTAGACGCGATTAAAAGCTTTGGATATATCTAGGGCTATAGTTTTGGTTTCACCACATTTCTCTATGCATCGTTGCTATTTTTCCGTTACAAAGATCAAAAGATCACCAGTTGACCTTTTCGACCTAAAGTCATATTGGCAATCATTTATAAGGATGTTGTTCTAGATATTTGTTGAGTTGAAAGTTAATGATCGTTTTCAACACTTTTGATAATACTGAAGTCAAAGCAATTGAAATATAGTTAGAGGGATTGCTTGGGACACTCTTTTTTGTGATTGGCTGTACTTGAGCTATTTTCCATGAAGAGGAGTAAATACCAGAAACGTATTATGTATGGAAAAGTTTACTCATCGGCTTAGGTAGGGTGTTTGCATAATTTTAAGGACTATAGGGGGGATATTGTTTGGCCTGGTAGATTTGTTTGAGTTCAGATCCTTTTAAACGTTTACAACAATTTGCGGACGAAAATAAACTCTTTTAAGGGAGCAAGTTTTAGGTTCATAGGCAATTTGCTGTGAACATTTTTTCAAACAGGTCTGCCTTCAGTTTTCGATCTTGGATCTTGGATTTGGATCATGGTGTTGCTGATGATGAAATATTTTCTTTTACTATTTTATCAAATGACCGGACATTTTTTCTGCCTTTTGGACAGCGAATTATTTTTTGTCTTATACAACTATCATGTAGGAATTTTTTCTGTTCCAATACTCGTTTACAGCTACTACTAGCTTGTTTGAAAACTATCCTAAACATGTTTTATGGAAAGACATGATTATGGAAAGATTATGGTAAGTTGTAGTTGCATGTCATCCCTTCTTGTAAAGAGTGTTTTTTTTAGAGCGATAGAACTTTAAATTGAAATAAAACACATTCAAATTAAGATTGAAGACATATTTTTTTTTTATTTGAAAGATAATTTTATGACATTTAGGCTTTAAAAATAATTTCCGGCATATGTCCACCACGACTAGCTCTGAGGAACCACATTCGATCAGACCAATTTTGGACCACTTTTTCGAGTACTTCAGGCCTTATTTCATCAATAACACAGGTTATGTTGGCTTCCAAAGCATTGTTTCTGGTTTATCAGCATAATACAATGACTTCACATAACCCCAAAGAAAATAATCCAGTGGTGTTATGACGCATGATCTTGGAGGCCAATTAATTGGACCATTTTTCGAAATAATGTTATCACCAAATCTTTCTTTCACTAAATCTATTGTTGCCGTAGCAGTATGAGGTGTAGCACCATCTTGTTGAAACCAAAACACTTGCGGGTCGATCCCAATCAAATTTCGAAACAGAAAATCATTGATCATTTATCTGTAACGAGCACCATTCACTGCAACATTTGCTCCAGTATCGTTTTTAAAGAAATGTGGACCAATGATACCTCCAGCGTGTAAACCACAACCTACGGTGCATTTTTCAGGATGCAATGAAAGCTGCAAAATTTCTTGAGGATTGTTTTCGCTCCATATACGGCAATTTTGCTCGTTTACGTAGACGTTCAACTAAAAATGAGCTTCATCACTAAACACAATTGTTCGATAAAAAAGTGGATCAACTTTAAGCTGTTCTACGGCCCAATCAGCAAACAAACGACGCTTATTATGGTCAAGTGGCTTTAGTTCTTGAACCAGTTGAATCTTATATGGGTGTAGACCAAGATCTTTACGTAAAATTTTCCATGTGGTGGTTGCACACAGTCCAACTTGTTGTGAACGACGACGAATAGACAAATTTGGATCTTCATCAACACTAGCTCTTACAGCACCAATATTTTCTTCTGTACGAACAGTTCTTTGTCTTGTTGTTGTTGTTGCATCGAGTAGAGAAAATGTTGTCCGAAATCTATCGACAGTTCGACGAATAACCTACTCTGATGGACGATTATGTAAACCATAAATTTCACGAAGTGCTCTATAAGTTTGGCGAATAGAACACTGATTTTGAAACATTTGTAAACGTTGTTGCGGCGTGAGTCTTTCCATGATAATTTGTCAATGCTTACTGAACAGAAATGTCAAAACTACATGGCTTCTATCTTCTGTCAAACCACAGTTATCCCTATCGAAAGTTCTATCATTCTAAAAAAAACACCCGTTATCTTATGAATTATATCTGGAAAGCTCCACAGTTCCTATCTCTTTTCGACTTACACTACTTATATATTGCTTGTCTCTATCAAATAAAGTCATACGAATACACATTACCACATTCCCAACATTACCTAAAAATATATATCTTAAATTTTGATTAACATATTAATTTCTAAAAACAAAATATTGATATTTTCTTTAATGCTTTAAAATGAACTCCATTACAAAGACAAGATATTAAAAAAAAAAAATTCTGATAAAATATTCTAATCCAACCATAAAACCAATATTTAGTTGTAGAGTAGGCCTCTAACCGCAATACCGTAAATTACCATCTCATGAATAATATTTTTTTTTTTTTGTGTGTTTCTGTTTTATTTTTTGCTTGGCTAAATCATGATTGTACGAGGGAAAAAATATATTGAAATTTCAAACCTTAAAACATTAAGAATCAGTAGGACATACCATCATACCGCCGCCTTATATAAATGAAATGAATTAATTAAAATTGAAATGAAATTATTTTTACTAAAGCAATATTTATACCAAGGATAATATCCTTTTAATTAAATTATTTAGAGAGAACAAAAAAATACACACTTTTTGTTTTTTTTTTTTTTGTGTAGAAATTGTCGGATAAATTTCAATAAGAATCGAATAAAATAAAATTAAAATAAGAAAATTTATTTCCCTTTAGAATTCAGGAATACAGAATTTATTTCTCTGCAAAATTTTTTTCTAAAGGAAAAAAGAATTAGAAACAGGAACAAAACCTCAATCGTCGTGGAATAAATTTGTTATATTTGTTTTTCATCGGTATTTTTGTTTTTTTTTTTTTTTCCTTTTTTTAAATTAATATTAAATCCTGTGAGAAAGTCAATTGATTTTTACTATTAAATTTTATCCTGGTAATTGTTTAATTAAAAAAAAAACAGTGAAAACATTTTCTTCCTTAATTGTATTGATTAATTAATTAATATTTAAATTTGTTGTACAACAGAAACAGATAATAAAAATTAAAATTCATATAATTTGTCCTGACAATTTTGGATTTGTTTTTTCAGTTTTTGTTTTTGCTTACAGCAATTTAAATGAATTGTGTAGCTTAGCTTCAATCCAGGCACACCCAAGTGTTTGATTAACTCCCAATTGAATGTTTATTCATTTTTATTTAATTCGGTTAGATTCTAGTTCAATTTATGTAACTCTATATCACATTTTGAGCAAAATTTTCCGGAATATAGAGCTCTTGCAAGTTTCTTAATAAAGCTGTGCTCATGAACGATGTAAAATACTTTATTGTTGGCAAGTTGAGACAGATGAGTTTTATACGTTTTTTATTTGATTAACAATCAAAATCAGCAATGAAAAATATAACGTAGTATAAACTATAGTTCGAAACATTTTGTTAAAATCGAAACATTTTGTTTGGAGTTAAATTGGCACATGTTAAATTCATCTTTTAAAAGTTTGCGCAATTTATCTTCACTAAATGAACATGGAACGCATTATCTCTTTTAATTGCAGAATAATGGCCAATTTTAATTTTCTTAATCCTATTGCTCCATTCATCTATGGTGCATTTCATTCCAAGCTACAATACGGTCAGCGTGTAGAATCGCTGTAGTATTAACGGTATACAAGGTTACAAAATCAGTATGTGCTTTTTTAGGACCGCTTTGTATACTCTTCTCTTTTGTAAGTTTACATGAAGGAATATTTTTATCTGTTTTGCTAAATTGATCCAATAGATTTAATAGAAGAGAATTTGACGAGTAATAAAGTACTTCCATTTTACACATAAAAGAACTGAGCTTAGTAAAAACTAAGTTTACTATTGAGAAGGAATCTGGCTATTTATGAAAGTGACTAGGACCAGCTTCAATTGAGTCTTTCAAACTATTTTTGAGTTCACGAAAATGGCTTGGCAGTAATGCGAGTAAGATTCGAACAGACTTCAGAAATATCACATTATCGTTTAACATTCATATAAATATTTCCAAAAATATATTTCCAATAATCGGAGCAATAATAGCGTTTATCAAGGAAATAAACCTACAATTCTGAGATAAGCGGAGAAGTACAATAGATTTTAAGAGGTCGCGGTTATATAAAATTTCTCATTATAAAAAAAAAAATAAAAAACATTGATATGGCTTGAAGCATTATTGCATAGTGAATCAAATGATTAAGCCATATCCTGGACGGCTTTCGAATTACTAGCAACTACATGTTTACTCTTTGGGACTAATTTAGATTTTGCATTATCCAGGTCTACATTAATTTGTTATGAATGTTATTATACATGCTGTTTAATAGTCCCTCGATGTTCTGACAGTCCTCACAAATATAGAATGACTCCAGAGTTGGATGATACCAGTATTTACTGATGTCCATGCATACTCCATGTAATTTTCTTTTATAAAAAGCTTTGCATATGACAGATTTACTTTTATTGTAATTATCAAAGCAGTTATCGAAATTATATTTGAAAGCCATTATAAAACAAAAGTTAATAAAAATAAAAAGGCCACAAGAAAATTTGATATTTCAAAATTTATTTCACTTAATTCGCACTATGTTATATGAGTAGAATCCGATTTATTTAATTTAATTGCACCAATTAGAATTATTATCAGCGACATCCTATAATTTGTTTGAACATTCTTCGACATTATTACCAACAGCTATAAATGACAAATCTATGATAAATCATTGCTGTTGTTATTTCTGCTGTTACCCAACTGTGTATAGCATAGATAAAAACAACCTCCTGCACCAGCTTCTGCTAATCATTAATTGATTTTCTTATGAATTATGATGTTTCAAGCACGAATTGATTTATTTAACAACAGTATGATGCAAATATGCTATGAATCCCATGCTTTATTGAATGCCTTTTCCATACTCAAGAGCATCAGAAAAAGCAGATTTGCTTTTTTCACAACATCTAAATATTTCTACATAATGTACCCATCATTCGACTTGATCTAGTGTAGAATATTTCCGCCTGAACTATAAGCTTGTGAATAGCTAGATAGGTAGGTAGAAATGACCATTCCAGTTACTTCTGGAAAACCAATTAGCACTTAATTGTGCCTATTTAATACCACGACTCGAGTGACCTATTTCTTGTGATTGGTTGTTATAGTTATGTTGTAAACTTGTGAGTTGTTCTTAAAAATTATTTTTGTAAACTAATTTGAATAATAGGAAATTCCCATACCATAAAAAGAACATTCACATTGGAAAGTTTACAAATAAAGTAAAAATGTACATTTCAGATTGCAAAGAAATTGTAAATAAAAACAACTTGCAAGTAATTTTTAATTAAATTAATTTTCAACATTTTGTAAGTGACAGTGTTATTGACACAAATACAAAGAAAACAAAAAAAAATAATTTTTTAAATATTTTGCCCGATGCCTTTGGTTTTTATTTAAAAAAAAAACTTTTTAATTTTCAGTTCAATAACTTTTACGTATATTTTTTTTATTTTAAGGATATTGAATAAAAAAAAATACATATATATATATATATATGTATGTACGTGATCACAAATTTTCTTTACTGAGGATTGATGTCAAAGCAATTAAAAGAAAATTTTAATTGAATATAAATAAATTTTGTATATTCACTTTTTTATTCGTTTGTGACTTCTGCAAAATTGATAAAAAATAAATAATGAAATTGAATCGAACAATTAAAATTTTCTTTTATTTTTTTGTGAATTTTTAAATGTTTTAAGAGATAAAATTTATTCGAACAAATTTCTTTCAGTTTTTTCAATTAAAAAAAGCAAAAATAATCAAATGAAGAGGAAAATTAAATTTTTTGAAATAATGAAAATATTATGAAATTGAAATTTTTGTTGATAATTATAATTATAATAATTGAATATTAAATTTTTCTGATAAAAACATTTTTAAAAAAATTAAAAACAACAATTTCAAGTAAAAATTTATATATCAACCATGATATGTCTCTCTTTGTTTATATTCCCATTATCATTTACAATCAACAATTTTAAATTACCGCCACAATTTAGCGATTCTAATTATTATGTCTTTGCATATTTATTTCCCTACCTGTTACCTTATTCTGATAACAAATGTTATTTCCCGAATGTGCAACCATATTCCAACAAACGCTTTTACCCAGTCAGAGCAAAAATATACCTACGTACAATCTACAAAAGTTCAAGAGTAATATTAACAAATTTATTCAAAAGGTCTCTACTAATCAAGGGGATATTTTTTTTTCTACAATCCTCAATTAATCCAAGCTGTACATTGGTGTATGAAGGTATCGTTTGAAACCTAATGTTAGGCTTAACTTAAAAAAAATACACACACACACACACAAAGTTTACATCATGGACAATCTATTTATATCTGAGGCAATAATATATAACTGCTTAAGTGAAAATTTAAAACTTTTTCAGTATGACCATTTAAAAAATTATCCCATTTTCAAATTATTTTGTGTAAAAATTGGGAAGACATAAAAAGTCCAGTGTATGTTCATAGTATTGATTTTTATTGAACTAGAAATTTTAAATATATATAAATACTCGTATTCATAAATTTATGTTAGAAATGAGGCAAAAACAAAAATAAGCTGCCAATGAACTTATAACTACAGGCCTATATAGTTATAATGTCGATCGTCTCCAAAATGATGGAGATCTTAAAATAAACATAAAGCTGACCAAATATCAGCCAAGCCAAGCCAAGGTATTTTCCATGATAGGCAACATGGATTTAGATCCCACCAGTCCCCCGATGATTTAATGACATACCTAAAGTGACCATACGTCCCGGATTATGTGGGACTTTTCCGGATTTAAATCGTATGTCCTGCATTGAAAATTGTCCCGGAAAGTGTCCCGTATTGTACATCTGGTAACCCCCCAAATGTTCGCCCCGATTAAATATAAAGGATTCGAACCCATGACTATGGACAAATAAAAATATAATTTAAAAAAAAATTAAAAAAAAATATAATATAATAAAAAAATAAAATAATATTTAACCTATACTGAAAAATAGTTGTAACATAAACTTTAAATTAGCATAAAAATTGCCACACTAAGATAAATTCTCCTGAACATAAATAATTTAAGATATCTATATTCTGCATTCCAACACCGCGTAATGATGATTTTAAAGACCTCCATACTCGTTCTATATTATTAGTATATATAGATCTGTTATCAGGATCCACGAAATAATGTTTGTGTATCACTGTTAACAGATTATACTTCTCCATCCATCACCATAAACTATGGTTCCTGGTAAGACATAATGTGCAAAGACATTATATAAAGTTCTAGCATCTCTACTATCAACACGTTGTACTATTAATTTTTTTGTTCTTTGTTCTGTTATTCCAAAAATCCATATTGATTCAAATGCTAATGTTCTTCCCCTGTGATATTTACTTTTAAATAGATGACATTCATCTATCTCGACTTCTACTTGGTCTGCTTTAATGGTCAATTTTAAATCTTCCTCTTCAAATTTCTTAACACATTATTGTCGGAACATACCATAATATTTGTAAACTGTTTTAGCATCATGTTCGCCTTCTTTAATTAAACTAGAGATCTATTTATCAATACAAAATGCACCCAATATTTTAAGAAATGGTATAATGTTTACACCATGGATTTTTGTTCCTAGAAAAATAAAGTGAGAATTAGGGCAAGAGGGTAGCATGCATTTATAATTGCAGCCAACGTGTAACTTATTACAAACTACTTTTTCCATAGTTACATTTTGGGCAACGGTTTATAAAGCCATTTTCCATATTCTCTAGCGTAAATTCTATTAAAATTCCGGTACGTTTTAATAGTGACCGAAGAAATTCTTTAGTATAAATAGATGATTGCAATTATAATTTATAAAGAATATATTTTTAATGTATAATATTATACGCTATAAGTTTATTTTATTAGAAAAATAATGCCAATTTTTATTCTTGGTAAATGTTTTAAACGCCCACTCATTATTATATAGTTCGAATCCCAATGCGACCGGTTTTTTATATTTATTTGAACTGGTCCCGGATTTCAGCATAAAATATATGGTCACTTTAGACATATCTTAACGAGAAGCTAAATATCTGTTTGCACAAATTCGGACTGTATTATATATGTGGCTCTGTATATTTCTAAAGCTTTCGATTGAGTATGGCATTATTAGCTATAGGTATGGATTCCTCTTCTCTCAAACGGATTGAAAATCTTCTTTCGAATCGTACGATATAGAATAAAATATTTGCCATATAATAACTGATATGCATTATAACAGGGCTTAAATTGGTGTAAGTATAATATATCTACCGCAATATACAGCGTAGACGAATAAATTAATACGATTTGCTTCACTTTGGAAATTCATAATGGATTTTGGATTTTTGTGAAAGATAAACGTTTGCACGTAAAATGCCATGGTAACAATATCTGATTTTTTGCTTTTGTCGACTTGGCAATAACATAATATTGCCTTAGATATAATATTTCATATAAATATTTTTAATAGTATATTTTATATATTGAAAATTCCATATAAGTATTATTTTACAAATGTCAATGTCGTCAAAGTAATCTCATTAGTGTCATAATGTCCATGGTCATAATGTTCATGGTCATAATGTTCATGGCCAAAAAATTTATAATGAACTAATAAGGTCCATCTGGAAATTCATAGATTTGGATTTTTGTGAAAGATAAACATTTGCACGTAGCCATGGTAACAATATTTGATTTATAACATTGCCAATTGCCATAGATATAATATTTCATATAAATATTTTCCATTTCTATTGCATACTTCTTTAGTAGAAGCAATAGCGACTTAATCGATAAGCAATAAAACATCTAATTATTGTACTTCGTCCAAAATTTTCCAACCATTTTTATTTTGCATTTCAACCAACTAAACTACTGAGCCATACTAGAGTACTTACAACAATATTTATTCATTAAAGTCAAATAAATCAAATTCATTTAATTTGATGAATTAAAACTAAATTCATGACTGCTGTCAGTCATGAATTTAAAAAATACATTCGTATGTTTAACTTTAAAAAAAATGGTTTTACTAATTTTTCGTAAACTAAAAATAAAACCAAATCTTCTTTCTATAAAATTTAAAAAAAAAATTTTTTAAATTTTTTTATTTTGATATTAAACAAATTTTTTTACCTAAAGCAATTTTTACTTTCAAAATTTTCCAACGATTATTTTGTGTTCTCATTACAGTCTAATGCCTTTGCATATTAGATACAAACAATTGAAATCAAAATTATTGGGACACGTTCTGATAGTACTGTGTTAATGCTATAATAAATTTTATATTGAAAAAAAAATGTCATGGGCTCTAAAGTCTATTTGAAAAATATAATTTATCATAATGTCCATGGTCAAAATGGTCTGATATAATCATAATTTTATAATTCAATATAATGGTCTGATAAGGTCCATCTGTAATTTTTTTTTCTCTCTCATGGTTCTATTTGAAAAGTATAATTGAAAATAATGTTTTTTGACATTTCGGAACACTTGACTTTTCCGTTCTGCTTTACTTTCGATATTTCATGCGATATAATATGATAAATTCGGCAAGAGGTAATAAGTCCACATATTCCACATCAATGAGAAATAAATCAATGAAATTGAAGTAGATTTAATTCTCATTACAGTGATAAATAAAACCACTTTTAATTTGGATGCATTTATTTTCCATTAAACATATAAAAAGCGGAATAATTTCCCATCAAAAAATTTCAACAAGCTAAAATTAAATAAATTGTAATAAAAATATACAAAACAAATTGAAGCCAAAATATGTTGGTATAAATTTTCTGTAAAAAAGGATATAACTCCCATTCTGGAAGACTTAAGTAAAACAATTTGTAATAAAACCTAAATAGTTTAGTATAGGCTTCTGGAAAAGTGATATAACTCCTTCTTTTAGAATTAGTTCATTATGGCGTTACTCATAGAATTAGTGGTACTTACTCATAACATCAGATCAAATCAAAAGAACAAAGAGAGAAAAATTTATCAAAAAAATTACAGATGGGACCTTATTAGACCATTATAAATTTTTTGACTATGGACATTATGACCATGGGCATTATGACACTAATGAGACTACTTTGATGACACTCTTAATTGTAAAATAATTATTGAATATAAATTTAGTAATTATTTTACAATAGTGGGAATTAAAATACACCTCAATTTGATGGATTTATTTCTCACTGATGTGGAATAAATGCTCATATACGAAATATTAAAATACGGTATTAAGCTTTCATTTAAAAATATCAACCCTGTGTTACGTCAGGTTGAATTTGTAAATATTTGATTGAATTTTAATGTTTTATTACTTCTTGCTTCCATTACTATGTTTTTAATATTAATATTTTTAAATTATATTTTTATTATAAATTTTAATAAAATTGTGAAAATACCTAGGGTTTTAATATTTATTTAATTTTAATAATGTTTCACCTAGAGCGTACAGAATATTCTATAAATTATATTAATACTAGGGCCCCCTATTGAGTAGTTATAACTCAAGTTTAAAGTTTAAACAAAACAGTAATTTACGTACTGACATAGACTTATCACGATTTAGCAGAAACCACTCGTGTTTAATAAAAAAGTTTTGTGGTAAGTAAGTTTTATTTAGGACACATAAATGCACCTCCTTCATATACTGATTCGTTTCCGATATATTCCCTATAGTAAGTGGCATTTAGTGGGTAAAATTACTAAAAATAAAAAATTTTGTCATTATTAAAGAGAAGCGAAATAAAATGAAAATGTGTCTACTGCGCAGGTCCTTAAACACTTGTCAATTATAAATATAGATTTTTAAATTTAACAATAATTTTTTGGGAACTGCTAAAGCAGCGTCTTTTATATCTTCATTTTCCAGATTTATTCCAAGATTATCAATAATTTTTATAACAGAGTTCATATGATCAAGATCTTCTACAGTACCTAATCCAGATATTTTGATGAACTCATTATATCTCTGCTGATTTATTAATTATATAATTTTTCTCGACCTGTTGTTTCAGTTCTATTTTCTTGATGTGTAGTTGTATATTTTCATTTATCAAAGTGTTTAATGTAACTTTGATTTCTCTAACCTTCAATTGTAAATCAGCTAGTTAATTTTTTATCTTGTGAAGCTTGCTTTAAGAGAATTTCGTCCAATTTTTTCATTATTCGAGATATTATACATATATATTTGATGTATTATAATATGCAATAATCGAAGTGTTTTTTGTTGATTTTTGTCCAGCATATTTGCGTTTTTACCGCCTATTTTGGCAAGTGTAACAAAACCACAATATCTCCGGGTTACGTTGAAACCTGTTGAATTATGCAATTTGAAAGTTTGCGCAGGTGTTGTGGATCCATTTTCTACACTCTCAATCACATTGAATGATCCCTTCATATCCCGTTAGCCCTTTTTAAATTTAAATTTTTATCGCACTTTCCGCATATTGATTTGTTTGACATTTTGACGTTTGGAAATATCTAAAAGTATACTTATTGCGCCTTTGCGATTAATTCATATGTTAGGAAACTCTATTTTATTTTCCTAGTTTCTTAACATACATAGTTCCATTATGTTTTTTAATTAATTAATTTGTTTAATATGCTTATAAATTTTTTTCCGGAAAAGATTATTATAATTTTCTTCCTCTAGCTGGAAATGAAAAAAATCTCTAAGCATTTTTTCCGGTAATTTACTTTTCGGCATTACCGTAGTAACATCAGGGTGAAAAATGAATTTCCTAAGTGCATTTACGATTATGGTATAATCAGAAATTATATATAATTTATATATTATATATAATGTATATATAATTTCTGGCATAATGAATTTCAAAATAATAATTTGTGTTATAATATAAACAAAACCGTATCCAAATAATTTTTACAATGACTGTCGTTTATTATTTATCTTATCAAACTAATATGTATGTCATATCCTGCTGCTAAAAAAAGAGATTTTCAATCAAGAACAAAAAAATAAGCAAATTTTTTTCTATTCCTAGAATAATCTCACACAGTAATCTGAATAATTTCCTCCACAAGTCTATATAGCATATACACATATACAAATATAGCATTATGATATATATATTAATGAAAATAGAACTGAGAGAATAAAAGAAAAGAGATGAAAAGCAACATAAAAAAAAAAATGAGATCAAAAGAAAATTATTCTTCACAGTTCACACTTCTTTTTACAAATATACTTAATGTCACTAATGATCTTCTCTTTTTTTGTTTTTCTTATTTGAATTCTACTACTGTATATTAAACAAGGACAAATATATTTATTTATCTTTGCAATTCGGATGTTTATTTGATTCGTTCTTTTAAATTGAATATAATTTCAACTTCCGCAAAAACAAATCTTTATCTACTGATTAAAATTTTTATACAAATTATTTTGACAATTGTTGCAACTTCAAACGTCATTATTTGAAAATTATAAAAAAAAAATGTTTTTTTTTTACATCCAAGGATTTATATAATGAATTTAGTTTTATTTGTGAATTAATGGAAATGAGATTTTATTTGAATTGTGGTAAATTTTATTTCATATTCAATAAACCGGTAATTTATAACAGAGGCTGGTTATGATACTTGATTCACAATATAACGCGCAGCAATGTGACGCTTGTCAAAGTTAATGCCACGCTTGTCAAAGTTAATCATATGAAAAAAATGTCTCTATACACAACCTTCGCAAAGCAATGCGAAGCAAAGCAAGCTGAAGCGAAAGTTCATATATTTTCAACTTGAACGCTTCTAAGAGCGTGGTAAGTCAACTAATCGCTGTCAATTAAAATAATGACACTAGAATTTGTATTATGTATTTTGATTTTGATAAGATAGGCCATTTTGTGATTTTTATTTGAAAAAATTATTAATTAGAAAATCGAAAAATTAATTGAAGCCGTGAAGAAGAATGAGTACCTATATAAGAAATCTCTAACAAGCTATAAAAATAATGCTAAAAACAATTATGCTTGGTATAATATTAATTTTTTTTTCTATAGTTGTATATAGTTGTACTAATTATTGTGTTTTTATTTATTTCATGTCGTTTTGTAGAAAAAGTTTGCCAGCCGAGGTGGAAAAGTCTGTGTAACTGGTATTTGAAAATCTATTGCAATATTTATATAATCCATTTTATTGGGCTGGGAAACGTAAAATTTGGGACAGTACATTCCAAATTATTTCACAAGTTTCCTCAATAATGTTATGAGTAATATATTGTCGACCTTTCTACTTTAACTGACCACGCCGAAAATTGACTAACACCTTGAGATAGATATCTTTAAAACGTACAGAATTTTTAAATTAATATAATATTTATATAGCAGTATATATATATTTTTTTGGTATCACTTAAAATAATTACAAACTTAGGAGAATGTTATTGCTAGCTTACATTCAGCTTCTACAGGTTTTCTCAAACATGATTTTGTCAGTTTCACCATCAATGTCTCTAGAAATGTTTATTTCTAGCACCCACCACCATCTTCTATTGCTACAATTATATGTTTGATACATATTTTTAACGATATTTATAACTCTTGTACAACATGTACAACATAAATAGCATTTCAATTTCATCAAAGTCAATTTTTTAAAAATATTTAACTTATTAAAAGCTTGTAAACAATATTTTAAATGTCAACGAAGGAAAAGAAAAATATTCATTGTGTTAACTTCGTTTCGCGTTGGGTTGCATTGCTTCGCGTTGTATTATGAATCGAACATGAGTATGACAGATTGCGATAGTACATAGTTAATTTTTGTGATTCGAATTGAGTTAATTTTAAATGCTAAATTAAATGATATACATTTTGAGTTGTCGGGATTGGGATTTATGTAATTTTGTCATTTAACCAAATTTAAGGTATAACTACGAAATAAAAATTAAAATTAACTTTATTAAAATTAATTGAGGAGTTCAACAAAACTAATTTTGAGGCTAATTAATTTTGAAATAATTGAATTATTCTAATCTTTTATACCACTTATTTGAAATATATTGTCAAGTTTTTATATGGTAATGTTATTGTTTGCAATTCTCTAATTGGTCACAATTGCTATACAGTCAGAATAAATGAACGAAATAATAAATTAGCTGATTATCAAAAATAGTACACCCTTTGGACAAACGCTCTTTTTTTGTTGCTGTTTCACTGTGGGACACTTATTATATTTTTGTCATTTTTAATGATAGGATAATTCTGAAAACAGCAATCTGCTGGAAATTGAATAAGAACAATTTTTTCCATTCTTAACAATATGATTTAATTTTTGTTTTTAAGTCTATTTCCGTTATGTGGTTTTTAATATCATTTAGGAGATATCCTGCGTCAGATATGTTGATAGACATCATGACAGTTTCTGTAATAAAAAATCTATCAATACAGACACAATGACGAAAATAAAAGTAAATAATTCAGTACAAAAATAAAACTCTTATGTTTTTAAAACTATTTTTTTATCATAATTTTTCAACAACCAAATTTTTAAAATTTCTTCTACTTCGGTTTCTTTAAATGTTTTAAAACGGCTACTTCTAGCCTTCGAACCAAAATTTTCACATAATTTTTTGCCATATGTGTTAATGTTATCAACAAATGTTGCTACAATCTTTGGAGTCCAAATTTTATGAAATATAATATCGAATGTTGCATGCCCGAACTATCCTCTTCGTAGGCCCTAGACACTTTTACCTTTAACCCTATCGAATAGTTTTTTGTCAGTATCCCTAATGAAGTCAGCTGTGATTTATTTTTAAAATGCGTTAATTTAATTCCAAAGTGTTTTTGCTTAACAACACTTTATTTAAATAACAAAGTTTAGTTTCATTCCAAGCAAAATATTATGGAATCAGCATTGATTCAACTCCTGATATTAGTCATATGGACCAGCTTACCGTGATCATTCGGTATGTACTTAAATGTGGAATTGTGGTTGAACGATTTTTAAAATTTATTGCAATTGAACAACACGATGGAAAATATTTATTCGACATTATACGACATACTTTGGAACATTATAACATAAGTATTGGAAATTGCAGGTCCCAATCATATAATAACGCCAATAATATGAGCGGCATATATGCAGGTGTACAAGCTAGATTTAGAGAAATAAATAGTCTGGCTGAATGGGTTCCATGTGCTGCTCATAGTCTTAATTTGGTTTTGAAATTCATAGGTTTAACTGCTGTGGAGTGTTGCTTGGAGGCAGTAAAGGTTTTTGGAATTTTACAAGCAATATACATTTTTTTTTTGTGCTTCAACACAAAGATGGTCCAAATTTAAAGACAATATGAAAGAAAATGCTTATGTTGTTAAAAATTTATCAGAAACCAGATGGTCTGTTCGACATGATGCTACTAAGGTTCTATTTATGAATTATTCAGAAATTCAACAAGCATTGTTTGAAATAACTTAACGCGAACATCAACCTGCTGTGGCTGTGCAGGAAGCGAAATCTTTAATAAAAATGCTGAACAATTTTGAAACAGCATTGATGTGTGTAATTTGGACATTTTAATTTTCATTAGAGCCTTGATTGTCATTTTCTACTTTATTTTCAGTTTCAGAAAAGTTTTCATCATTTATGTCTTTCTGGGAAATACCTGGGAAATTGTAAATAAAATCAATATCAATGTTGTGATCAGCAGTTTCAGTGGAATTAACAATTATAAAACCCATGTAGTTCATAACGGCATGACTTTTTTAATAAAATATAATTTTACGGTAATTTACTACTAGAGAGAAAAAATTTGTCATAACGTTGGTACACGTAAGTATCAGCGAAAGGTTGAATTATTTTATTATTTGTATCTGGTGAAAATATTTCATATATGTATTACCAAAAATTTATGATGCGAAGCCAAAAGAGGCTTAGAGCATTTTTAATAAACAACAAATTTTATTAAAATAAATTTAGACAAAATTTAAGTAATCGTACTTAGTTTGTAGTTGATGGAAAATTTATCTTTTCAACATTTTCGTCTAAATAAAATAATTCAGTTAAACTATAACATAACTTAAAATCCAATTTGTTATATCAATTTTTACTTTTAAAGTTGTACTTTCAATGAAATGAAAAAAATATCATATGCACTCGTATATGAGTGGCTCAGAACCAAAAGGGCCCACAACCCAAAAAATTTTGCTTTTTTTTACATAAATGTGCCCTAATCCACAAATTAATTTTGATTTTTGTTTTTCCAAAAAGACAAACAGCACTAATCCACATCTTTTAAAAGATATCACCCAAAGTAATAGTGCTATTGTAAAGAGCTTGATAAACTATGAATACATCCACATTTTCATACCCGTAGTCACATTCATAATTAATATTTTATTAAAATAATTTAAAAAAAAAACAAATTAAATTTTTCGATTAAAATTTTATGTAGGTTAAGAGACTTTGGTTCTGAACCCTTCTTGTACATTTCCTGTTAACTAACGCAATATAATTCTATTCAAATAAAAAGACAAATAATAAACGTCCTACTAACATTCCCGAGGTTAGCAAGAATATTGAAACACTTAAACCATCGGCTAGCACGGGTTATGATGGTATCTCAACCAAATTTGTTAAAAAATATAAATCCCAATTATCGCTAATAATCGTGAAACTAGTAAACTCCTCTTTTCAAACAGGAATTTTTCCTGAATCACTTAAAACGGCTATAGTGAATCCAATTTTTAAGAGTGGTAATCCAACGAATCAGTCCAACTATCGTCCAATTTCTGTTTTAAGTTCTATGTCAAAAAATTTTGAAACCATAATCAAAATAGGCAAAGCAATTTTATTAGAACAAACAATTTGTGGCATCACGAACAATATGGCTTCGAAAAGTATTATAATACTACTGGGGCTTGTCTTAGTTTGATTAATTTTATAACAAGAGGTTTGGATTAAAGAAAGTATGTCACGTGTGTGTTTTTAGACCTTCAGAAAGCCTTTGTGTGGGTAGACCACGATGTACTTTTATGAAAATTTAACGAGATGTACTTTACAACAAGCCAAATATCCTTATTTAGGTCATATTTGACAAATCGCATGCAAATGGTTAAAATAGGGAACGCAATAAGTACAAAAAAATTAATTAAGAAAGATGCTTCACAGGGCTCAATCTTGGGGCCGGATCTTTTTAAACTGTATGTTAATGAAATATCTTTCCTTAATCTGAAAGGACACATACAATTATATGCCGATGATGCTGTCTTAAAATATTGTGAAAAAACTGAGGATGAACTGAGAGCTGCTGTACAAAACGATTTGAAAGTTATAGGGGACTGGTTGAGATATAATCTATTACTCTTAAGCGTAGACAAAACAAAGGTTCTATTATTTGGTGGTAAAGATTATTTAAACCCTTACTTTACGTTTACAAAACTCCAATTGAGATGGTGAAGAAATTTAACTACCTTGGTTTGTTAATAGACAATAAATTGAAATGGGTCGAACACATTGAACATCTAAGTATAAAATAAAATTATATATAATAATTATATATTATAATAATATAATAAAATTATTTCATATGTATTCAATTCAGGGTTTAAAAAACTACAGCAGAAATAGTAAAAGCACTTAAATTATTGCTGTTGCTGACTATCACAGCATTTCAAATTAAAAAAAAAAAACAATTACTGCGCTTTGCTGTTACAACTTAACCGAAGTAAAGTAATAGTTTTATGCTTTTTACACATACAAATACTACGCATGTACTTTTGCTTTTCAAAACATAATAGTAACAGTAGAATTTTGCTGAATGCTTTTTAATATTTTAAGTCAATGTAAAAAAAAAGCTATTTGCTGTGCTGATTTTGCTGTGCATTTAGAAAGAAATTTTATTTCGAAGAAAAAAGTGAAGTAAAAGAAAAAAAATATGTCCAAAAGGTTTGTTCAATATGCAAATAAAATATTGAATAGAGTAGAGCCAATGTGTGTATATTCAAAGGGACCTTGTCATATGAACTACATCTTCTAGGTGGTGACTGGTGGATAGAGCCAAGTTCAAGACATTGAGCAGCCTCGAGCAAAAATAAGTCCAGGTCCCCCCTCACAAAGCCCTCGAAAATTTTTTTTATTTTTTTTTTTCAACTTGTCTTCAGTAAAATCGCTCCTAGGCACGATGCAAACAAGCGGTCCCAAGAGTCGGGACCGAAGACCTCAATTTTTTTTTTTTTTTTAATTTTTTTTTGTCATCAGTACAACGACCCTTAAATGTGATGAAGACAATAAGTCCGAGGTCCTAGGAATTAGGGCCGAAACTCCAGTTTAAATTTTATTTTTCTGGGAAAAGTTTATTAATAATTATTATGAATAATTTTTAAAAAATTTTCAGATTATTCCGCGGTTCAGAAGTCGGGACCGTAGACTTTGAACAAAAAAATTCTCCAAAAACCAAAATGTCAATAATGTTCATTACGTATCAAGATAAGTATAAAAAAAAAAAATGTTTGTTTTTTTTTTTTTTGTTCAAGGTCCTTTGGTTCCGACTTCCGAACTGTCGGACCAATCTGAAATTTTTTTAAAAATTATTTATAATAATGTTATTTCTTCACTGCATTTAAAATAACAAATAACTTAATAAAACATAATTTTATTCTAAATAGAATGATTAATATTCACACATATAACACAAGAAATAAAGAAAATTTCTATCTGACTCTTTTCAAAACTAATAACCAAAAAAACAATTGCCTTTATACTTGTCTAAAAATGTTTAATGAATTACCGAACAACATGAAAGGGATAACTTGCATACCTCAGTTTAAAAGAGATATAAACAAGTTCCTTATAACCAGACTATAAACAAAATTTGATTACCTTATTATTATTATCAATTGATAAAAATTATTATAACAATATCAATGAATAAATACTAAACAGGCTTTAATTAGAAAAAAAAAATAAAAAGAAATCAAAAAAGCAAATAAAGTATGTAGTTAATATTAAAGTTAATTTCTTATCGTATGATTTTGTGATTTTTTTGTTAACTGTAAGCTTTTTGCAATTTGTACTTTAAACTTGTTATGACGTTGTAAAAATTAAATTTTCAAATTATAAGATCACACAGCTGTAAAGCTAAGATAAAAAAAAATTATTAGCTACATTTACATTTATTTTTAGTTTAATTGTATTTGTATAAAAATTGAATAAAGAAAAAAAAAACAATCTCAAATCAAATATTTCATAATTCCATATTAGAAAACAAAATGTCAGTTAAACATAATTTCGTGTAAGCAATAATAATGTGTAAAAGGACCTTTAATTATTACCAAATTAAAAATTTTCCAAATTTTCCAAATACGAAGCAATTTTTGCATCTCAGCCTAAATCAATTTTCAGTTGGAAACTAACCATTTTTAATCTGAAATTTGGTTTGTTTTTGACAGATATAACTGAAAACTTTATAAAATTTAGAAAAACAAAAACAAAAAATATCTTTGAAATTTTATTTTGCCCAAGTAACCTATATAATAATAATAACATAGTATAAAAATTTTAATTAGAGTTACCGTTTATTTCCTCTTCAACACATAATTATGCTACAGAACAAAAAAATTTTAAATTTAAATAAAAATTAATTAAATATATATGTATATATATATATATATGTATATTATTTGTCTTTTCAGGAAAATTCTGGTCTAATAGTGCCTTGGATAATTGGATTTATTACATTTATGGCATTAGAAGCTGTAGCCATGGTTTATTCAAATGTTCTACGGGATCATGTTAATAGGGTAAGAAAATGAATATAACTAAATTATTTTTTAATAACTAAATGTCATCATGTTTAGATTTTCATTTTTCTATTTTTTTTTTTTTGTCTATTTTTTACATAATATTTTATAAAGGCATTCTTGAAGAATTTTATTAACAAAAAAAAAAAAAAACATTACCAATATAATTCTATATAAAATGAAAAAGGACATCAAAGATTTTTCTAGGGTCTATAGTTTAAGTAATCGATTTTCTTCACTTACTTAGTTAAAAACTTTTTTTTTTTTTGCTTTTTTTTTCTGCTTATTTTAAGAGAAATCTAAAAATATTTTTTATTTTAAGATAGAAAAAGGATGAACATGAAAATGTCATCAAAAACGACATTAGAGTCCATAGAGTCTATGCTCTAGAAAACTTGTGTATCATCTTTTATAAAATTTTGAAAAGTAAAAAAAAAAAAAAAACTTAATTTCTAAGAAAAGGACATTTTTTTCAATCTGAAATTTATTATAAAAAAAAAACAAAAAGTTTTTCTTTTAAGAAAACCCCAAAAACTTTTATGAATATCCTTTTATATATATATATATGTATTATACATTTATGGATATGTACATATAAACTCATTTTCTAACAATGACCATTTTTCTAATTCATTGTCTCGGTTTATGGAAATTTTAGTGTTTTTGTTTTTTTTTTTTTTTTTTTTTTTGTTATTTATGTCATAGATTTTGCAAAAATGTCCATATGACTGACTAGGTTTAGTTAAATATTCTTTTTTTTGAATTAAAATCCATTTTGAGTTTCAAGTTAATTTGACACAATATATATTTACTGAACATTTTTTTTTTTTCTGTTTGTTTGTTTGTTGATAGCTCCTAAACTTGAGAAAATTATTTTAAAAATGTTTATTGATTAAAGATGAAATTCTAATTTTGATATATATACAAAATTGTTGAGATCGATAAATCGAAATGTTAACATATAAATTAATTTAATGTGAGAGTTGATGAGTTGTAAATGAACTTTTATTCAATTGAAATCAATTTTTAGTTATGATGAAGTGTACTTCATTTATTTATATATAAAAATTAGGATAATATGAATTTCCTATGTAGTAAGAAAAGTTTATTTAGGATACGATAATCGGTTTTGTATTTAACATAATATGTCTTGTTATACAACATACCATATGTTATTTTCTGTTAAAAATATAAAACGAAATACTGATTCGTCATGATTAAGATTTGATGATTTTCCACCTCAATTTGATTTTCCAACAAATATGAAGAAGACGGTGACAATTAAACACTATTTTTATGGACAGTCTCCTTTTCTCTTAATATCAGAGTACAGATAATGACTAACGAGTTTATCATAAAATAAAGCTGAAGCTTTATATATGTCTATGATGTATGCTATTATTGTGTGTAAAAGTAATGATGTGTAATATTGAAGAGAATATAAATGTCAATCATTTGATTGGGCGTGCTAAAAATGTAATGATGAAATACAATGAAAATTTTAATATAATATATCTTAATATGTAAAGTCTCCGAAATAAGATAGATAATTTAGAAATTTTGGTTAATAATCTTCATTGTAATATCCACGTAATTCTTTTAACTGAAATTTGTTTATTAGAGCATGAAAATCAATTTTTTAATCTTCCAGGGTACAAAGCGTACTTTTCAAATCGCGATAAAGCTTATGGTGGTGCCGCAATTTATATCTCTAACAATATTTGTAGCACCTTAGTATTAGAGGAAAACTACAATAATTCGAACATTCTAATAGTAAGACTATTAAAACAAAATGTGAATATAATGTGTTTCTATAGATCACAAAAAACCAGATTAGATAATTTTAACAGTAAACTAGATGAAATTACTTATGAATATAAAAATTCTTTAGTTTTAGAGGACTTTAATATCAATTTATTAGATAAAAATAAGTTTGATGTTAAGAATTACCTAAATACAATCTTTCGTAATGGCTATGTTGTATACAACAAATTAACGAAAAAGTTTGCAACTCGGATTAGTTCAACCACACAAACAGTAATTGATCATTTTTTTACTGACTTAGTTAGTTATAACTATAGCTTACATGTTGCCGACAGAACTCTATCTGACCATCAAATGCTCTTTTGTAAGTACGAATTTAAAAATAACGAAAGAGTTAAACAATAACACCAAAAACAATTCTGAGCTATGAAAAACTTGGTGATGATAATTATAATTCATAGAAAATTATGATTTTTTTGATGATTTAGTCGGAATTTTAACACGGAAGATTAAATCTTATACTAAATCTAAGCCTATAATAAATAAAAAAAAACAAGAATGGATGAACAGCGAAATCCTACAAAAAATAAAGATTCGTGATTCTTTCTTCAAATTCAAAAAAAAAACTATCCTAATGATACTAAAACTTCTAACTTATTTGAAAAATATAAAAAAATTGTTGACAAAGAAATCAGACAAGCTAAACTTAACTATTACTCTCGAGCCATTTCTTGCTATCCTACTAGCAATAGCAAAAAATTATGGGCTCTATATAAAAGGATTATGTATAATAAAAACTGTAACGAAAGCTCAAATAATTTATCAGAAATACATCTTAATAATAAAATATATAATAACCCCCAAAATATTTCGAATATCTACTATTAACACTTACTTTATTAATATTACAAAAAAAAATCAAACATTCCCACAGCAAACGACATTGATAAAAATTACTTGGATTGTTTCACCAAAAATATATATCAAAAACTGCAACTAACTCCTACGAATCCAGATGAAATTAAAACAATAATTGATTCTTTAAAACCAGGAGCTGCTACGGGATATGATAGTATTTCAGCAAAATTAATAAAAAAAATTCAATAGTCAATTGATACCAACACTGGTAAAATTAATAAATACTTCTATGGAAAATTCAGTTTTTCCAACTTCACTTAATGTGGCTAATGTTATTCCAATACATAATGGAGGTGATACAACAGATTTATCTAATTATAGACCTATTTCTGTACTAAACTCCTTTTCAAAAATCTTTGAAAAGGTTGTAAAAAACAGACTTATAGATTTTATCAGAAACAATGGTTAAATAAAGAACAATATGGTTTTGAAGAAACATCAAATACAACGGCTGCCTGTCTAGCGCTCACTGATTTTATCTCTACAAGTATAGATAAAAAACAAAATACTGGATGTTTATTTATCGACCTACAAAAGGCATTTGACTGTGTTGATCATGATGTACTTCTGTTTAAATTATCGCTATTAAAGTTCAATGAAAATCAAATAAAATTTTGTAAATCTTACCTTACCAATAGGAAACAACAGGTTCATTGCAACAACGTGTATAGTAGTTTAGAAACTATTAAACAAAGGGTACCACAGGGATCCATCTTGCGGCCTAATAAATTTTAAAATTTATATAGATGACATCACCATGATCAACCTTAATGGAATAATCCAATTTGTATGCGGATGATGCGGTTATGAAGTACTCTTGCAATACCGAGGAAGATCTAAAAAACTCGATCGTAAATGACTTAAATTTAATTGATGAATGGCTACAAAAAAATAGGATGAGATTAAATGTTAGAAAAACAAAAATATTGCCTTTCAGTAATAAACACTATAATTTCGTTAAAATATAACACACAAAACTGAGACCATAGAAATAGTAAAAACTTTCAATTACCTAGGATTAATTATTGACAATAGAATGAAATGGCGATAACATATTGATTATGTAATTAAAAAAATCACTCCTTACATTTTTATTTTAAGAAGGCTGAGGAAATATATTAATACCAATACCCTTTATACAATATTACTCTTCATACATATCCTCTAATATTATATACCTAAATCCCATTTGGAGTAACGTTCCACAAACATACCTCAAACAGTTGGATGTCATAAATAAAAAATCTATTAAAATTATTAATTTCTTTCCACCAAGATATTCTACGGAATTATTATGTAGTGAACGATACATAAGTTTGAATAACACATGTAAACGTGAAATGTACTATCTTGCATACAAAATTATAAACAATATGATTAAACACACATTTTTACTCAATCGGAATATAGACATACATAGCCATAACACTAGGAATCGCTCAAATCATTTATTTTTCATTGTTTAGATCAGATATACAAAAAGCAAATTGCGTATACAACAGTTTAAGTATTTTTAACATTCTACCGGACGATCTAAATAATATAAATTCATACAGTTTATTCAAAAGGAAAATCGAAAATTTAATTGCGGTATAAAATAAAAATGAAAATAAAAAATAAAAATAAAGAATAGAAATTAAAGAATAAATATTGTAAATAAAGTGTGAAAGGAATAGGAAAAAACTAAAAACTAATAGGAAACACACACTTTAAAACTTAATTAAAATAGACTAAGTAATGTAATAAGGAAGGAATGTTAGAATGCTGGTAGTTATTAAATTTAGTATTAATAAATTTAGTATTATTGAATATTTAGGAAAATCTACTTTTTATTATTTAAAATTAAAACTTAATTTTTTTTATTTTTTTTTATTTTTTGTTGATAACTCTTAAAATGTAACTAACTCTACGACCATACAGCTTAGGCTAAGGTCTGAATCTTTCTATTATATATATATTATTCTGCATTTATCTGGATGTTTGTAAGTTCGACGGAACGCTCCAACACATATACAAATTGCATATGTTTACAAATGCATATATATATATACAAATTGCTTTGGTGCTTTTTTTTAACCCCTGTCTACCATGCTGAACCTTTGCAGGAAAAATTGATTGCATGAACTATATTTTTTTAATTTAATGTTAGTCTTCTGCGCAAATAATAAGGAAAAATAAAAAATAATAATAATAATATAAATAAAACAAACAATTTTTTTGATTTATAATAATAAGGTATAATAACCAAAAGGCAAACAGCATTTAACACAAAAAAAAACATAATTCACTCAAAGGTTATTCTTATTACTTAAAATTATACACAATAGTATACATGTGTATCGGCATATTTGTATTGTATAATATTATACATTATACTACTTTATTGCTTATACCTTTTATTTTTGTCATTATTGTGTGCGTAACTCACTTCACTCAAAAAAAATTATTTTTGTTTTTTTTTTGTTTTTTTTTTATTATTTGCTGTATCTGTATTCTGTATGTTCTGCATGCTCCATTCCAAAAATATTATTTTATTTTCAGTGTTAAGTGTTCACTGTTCACTTCACTGTTCAGGTTCACTGTTCAATCAATAGAAATTGATAGAAGTAGAGTAGGATGATTAACTCTACTTCTACGTCGGATAATAAAACATTGTTTTTTTTACATTGAAAATTATTGATGAAAATGTTTTTGTATTTTTTGTAAATTTTACCAATTTAGATACAAAATTTTGAATATTTTTTTAAAAATAACACAATACCATAATAACAGTTTATTCATATAGCAAAATAAGATCCCTATACAGTATACAAAAGACAAAATTTATATGAAAATAAGATCCCATTTTTAAATTTGCTCTCCCGGAGGACTCAATAACGCTAATACGGTATAATTTATACTAAATGGAACCCAACTAACGAATTTTAACTAAATGGAAGTGAGTACGAGTATACCATACAAAAATACAAACATTTTATACAAATTTGTTGGTATGGTACTTCTTTTTCTGTTATATAAAAAAAAAAAGATTAGTGTTAGGCCAAAATAAACATAAATAAAAA